>LR990644.1:9082863-11582863 GCA_905147715.2 Xestia xanthographa
GGTAAAATTGATACAAAACAGCTTACTAACTTAAACTATTTATGCCACACATAATTACAAATAATGTAATATTATCATTTAATATCTGAAATGTATTTGGCTGTTCAAAGTATAGTAACACCGTTGCACTTAGACGAATTAATAGATATAATCTATTATATCGCCTTCTCAAGACCACTAATTTATTGGTTTATGTATCCTATCCCCACACCATCACCCCATCTTCATTTGTGAACTTACAATCATAACTTCAAATGAAAAAATTAAACCAATTTTATGAAGGCAGCATTACAAAAAAATGAAAACATCAACACAGTATTGTAGTACGATGATATTAATTTTTCCGATGTTACGAATTCTCTTCATTTTTTTCAACATTAATAGCAGATTTCCAATACACAAGTTATATAATAATAACGAACCGAATAAGTTCCACAGGACTGGAGCGATGCGGTGATCTGCAAGCTGTACAAAGGTATGAGTGTTGGAAATATGTACTTGTTTCGTTTTTTATCAGTAGATGGTGCTGTAGTAAAAATAATGTTGCTATGGTTCCCAAGAAGTTTTTCGGTTCGACGTCAGATTTTTATGGAAAATATACCAACTAAGTTAAACGTTTTTATAATGTGATATCATTTAATTCCTCAACTCTTCACCAGCCTAGTATTTGTTCATTTTGGTCCTTCGAGAGCCGGATCCAACACATCCGGAGGTGTGGTGAAGTTTTTGTGTATCAATCTTGGTCGGGCAAGTGGAATGCTTGCGATAGCTGACCAAGATCATAGCATCAAACGATGCTAGTGGCAGCAGCACCAGTGCGGCGGTGAGGAGCAGCAGCAGCTCTGGGAACAGCAGCAACAGCGCGAGAAGCGAGCTACTGCAGACGGTGCCGGGTGACCGACATCGTCAGGACCAACAGGTCAGGTCCGTCCAGGTCGTCAAGTCCGTGACCTGGAGGAGATGTGGGACGAGCGTAACGCGACGTGACGCAACGTCAATCTACCAGTGGACGACTCATCATCAGGTGGACGGTATCAAACGAATTTAAAACTGTGAGTGACCTTTCAATAGGAAATGGAGTCGTTAATTAACAAACAAGAAGATATTTATAGTAGAACAGATAAAGCTCATGTGAACTTTAAAAAATCATCTAAGGAACGAATAACACGTCCTTATTGTAAAGTAAGATTAGAAAGTTTGTAAAAACTGTGGGTTCAGTTAGAAAACGGCCATAGTAAATTGTATGAGGAGTATGGGCCAGATAAGTTGAAACAGAGTCAATATGTGAAGAATAATGTTTATGATTTAGCTGATGAAGTCTATATTCAATACAAAACTGAACTTGAAACTGTGTTAGAATCATTTGATATTAAAGTGCAGGATATAAAAGAAAATTTTAATGCTAGTAGTTCAAAGCAGTATCAGGTAAAATTACCAAAAATAATTATTCCAGTATTTTCAGGAAACTATATCGACTGGGTAACTTCTAGAGATTTGTTCTTATCGCTTATCCATTTTAATACAAGTTTAGATAATGTGCAGCGAATGCAGTATTTGAAGGGATATTTGTCTGGGGAAGCAGAACAACTTCTTCGACAAATACCCATTTCCGATGCGAACTATGACCGATGTTGGGAACTATTGAATTCGCGTTATAACAATAAAAGGTATTTGGTACATTATATAATAAAAAGGCTACTTAGTCAGAAAAACCTTAATAATGAATCAGCAGTTGGGCTAAAAGAATTACTTGATAATACCAACGATTGTTTAAAGGCGCTTTCCAATTTTGGCATTAATGTTGAGTCATGGGACATTTTAGTAATCCATTTAATAACTTTGAAGTTAGATCCAGAATCCCGAAAAGAGTGGGAATTGAATATAACTAAACATAACTCGTCGGAGGAACTTCCCACAATCATTCAGTTTACCGAATTTTTAACTAATCGGTACAGAGCTTTGGAATTTTTGGATATTAAATCTAATTCTGGATCTAGATGTCAAAGTTATCAAAAAAGTAATACAAACAGGGTAAATAGTTTACATGTTGCAGACGTTCAGTGTTTTTTTTGTTCGGAGCCACATAGGCTTAGTTCTTGCAAATAGTTTGTAAAAGAATTGGATTGTGACGCTCGTCGTAGTTTTGTACTAAAGAAAGGTATTTGCTTCAATTGCTTGGGTAACAACCACTCTGCTAAAGTATGTAAGAGTACCGTCAAATGCCGAATTTGTAAACGTCGTCATCATTCTTTACTACACCCTACGAACGGGTTTTCTTCCACTGGTTCTAATATAAAGACAAGAGCAAACGCAGAAACGTTGGCAAATAATGAAAACTTACTAACTAAAGAAAACATGGATAGCCCTATTTCCACAAAAAATAAGGAAGGTCAGTCTGTTACTTGTTTTTTAATATTGTCTGTTAATATTCAAGTCCAGGCGTATGTCTTAAAATCTATAACAACGCAACGCTTCGGCAGTACATATACTAAAATTGGAACGATACAGAGAAGATTAGCATGGCCCCTGCGCAAGGATGACACGCAAAATCGTGAAGCGTTCCACATTTTTAAAAACAGATATTGCGATTAACTGGGCAGCACTTTCTGTCAGTGACTCGGAAATACAACATGTGGAAACAGAAAAAACGGGTAATTCAAACAAGAAGGAAAAAAAGAGTTGGAAATGGTTATGGAATAAATTAAAAGAGAAAGTTTGGGATAGCGGGACCAGTCTGGGAAATAAAGTGTTCGATTGTGTAAAAGTTATCTTTGAGTGGTTGTCATCTTTCATGTTGGATTACATAACGGAGTTGCCTTTCTTATCTAACCTAAAACAATGGAAAACAACAACAAACACAGACGCTTAAAAATCAATATCCTTCAATGGAATGCCCAGAGTTTACGACCGAAAATGCCGGAATTTGAAGCTTTACTGAATCAAGAGAAAATCCACATAGCTGTAATCAGTGAAACTTGGTTTGACCCAGAGAGTATGTTTAGACTCAGTGGATACAATATATTCAGGGTAGATCGTGATGATGGGTATGGAGGTACAGCTATTTTTACCCACCATTCTATCAAGGCCATACAATGTGACGTAAATATTTCGAATACACAAATGCAAATTGTACACATAAAATTACTCAACTGCAGTCATCTGGAGAATATCATTTCTATCTATTGCCCCTCGTCAGTGCACACAAGCAGAAGTGATTGGGATGAAGTTTTTTCAATAACACAACACAAAGCTCTCATTGCAGGTGATTTAAATGGTCACCATTCAAACTGGTCTACCAGAACTGATACAAGAGGTAATCAGATTTTCGACTCTGTGATGGACAACAACCTATGTACACTTAATGACAACTCACATACACGTTTGAAATTGGTCAATGGAGTTCTGCAAAAATCTTCCCCAGATGTAACTATTGTTGCAACAGATTTGTTTTTAGAATTAAAATGGTGGGTCATGAATGAAAACCTGGGAAGTGACCACATGATTATTAGGACTTGCTTAGGAAATAATAAATCGGATACGTTTAAAAAACGCAGGAATTTTAAGAAAGCAGATTGGCAAAAATACACTCGGAAAATAGAATTGGAATTAATAAACTTGGAACTACCTTTAGATAATCAATCTGCATATAATAAATTTATAGATATTGTAAACTCTGCGGCTGACCGATATATACCTACGATTAGAATGAGCGAGAATCCTCTTCAGTCGGACAAATTCATACCGAAACCATATTGGAACCCAAATTTATCACATATAGTTGCACAGAGACGCCTTGCACTAGCTGCCTTTAGAGACAATCCCATCCCACAAAATCTTGAAGCTTTACAAAGAAAAGTGAGTGAAGCACAAATGCTAATACGAGAAGCTAGGAATAAATCCTTTCAGGGATTTTGCAATGACATAGTGTAACTTCTTCAAGAGAAATGTGGAAGCGCAGGAGATGGATCAAAGGGTACAAATCACCTACATCTTTTGTTGATCAGTGTAAGGCCGAAGGTTTGTTGCGAAGTCTGGCCCCGGATTATGTATCACCACCAACTCCTACATTTACCTCTTTTAACACGCAATTGTCCAGTCCGATTTCGGTACAGGAAGTAATTAACTCAATTAAAAAAACAGATTCAGCTCCAGGGCATGATAATATCTCATATTCTATGATAAAACATTTACCCCATATTGCTAAAATTATCTTAACATCTATTTACAATAAATTTATGTCATTCGGATTCGTACCAGACCACTGGAAAAAAGTTAAAATTATTCCTATACCGAAACCGGGAGGTGATCCGAGCTCAGGTGCTGATGTCAGACCTATTGCGCTTATATCTTGCTTGTGTAAGATACTCCATACCATCATAGCACGCAGGCTAGAATGGTTCCCAGAGAAAAATAATTTACTATCCCATGACACCACGGGCTTTCGTAGATCTAAATCGTGTTATGATGGTTTGGCTAGGTTGGTTACACGCGTCGAAACTGGTTTTTCTGAACATGTACCAGCTGTTGGATGTTTCATAGACATTGAAAGTGCTTACAATAACATAACTTGACAGCTCTTTTAGGTATTTTAGATAACTTGGGAGTGGGCTCTGTTATTTGTAATTATCTTTGGCAGTATCTTCATCAGAGACATTTATTCATAGAACTACGGGATAACAGCTTAATATGTCGAATTACTGGTATTGGCATAGCTCAAGGAGACCCTTTGTCCCCTTTACTTTTTAATGCAGCCACAATTAATGTTTGTAGAAGCATAACCAATGTATTCATTTCGCAATATGCTGACGACTTCATTTTATATGACATACAGAAGAGAGTGTCCGATTCAGTATCCCATTTACAAAATGCGTTATTTGTTTTTCAAAGTTTGATGTCTGATTTAGGTCTTAATATTTCCCATAAGAAAACAAAGGTGTGCCTTTTTAATAGGGGGAGAAGAAGAAATGATATCCATCTAACTGTTAATAACAGCCGCATTGAACAAGTCCCTTGTATCAAATACCTTGGAATGTGGTTAGACAGTTCCTTAAAGTGGGGTAAACATATAAACGAGATCCGGGAAAAAATATGTCGATTTTTAAATATTTTTAAAATATTAGCTGGTGCTAAATGGGGTGTACATCCCTTACATCTCAGAAGGTTATACATAGCTATAATCCGAAGTAGGATGGATTATGGTTGCTTCTTATACGGTAACTGTACAAGCTGTCATCTTCTTAAGCTTGACAAAGTGCAAAACCAAGCAATGAGAATCATAGGTGGCTTTATTAGAAGCACGCCTATCCATGCGATGGAAAGTGAGCTTTGCCTCCAACCGTTATTTATTCGAAGATTGTTTTACATGCAAATTTTACCTAAGATCCAAATCGGTTAGTAATAATATTCTTACTAGTACCTTGGAGAAGCTGTCTGACCAATGCCAAGGATTGTACTGGAGAAACAAAAAACTGCCATTATTAGTGGATGTCCACAGAGTGTACTCGGAAAAGCCTTTGTACTCTAGCCCGATATTGGATATTTATTCCTTGGCTACTTGGGTAACTTATATAGATTTAACTAGTGTGATAAGCGATACAATTAAGGGTATAAGTTCTGCAAAAAGACTGATTAATGCGGCTGATCTTAACAATACATGTGTAAAAATGATAGAGGATAAGTTTAGTCGACACCATAAAATATTTACGGATGGGTCCAAGACTGGTTCGGACTTGGGAGCTGCTTTTTTTGACCCTCAACTTAACACAAAAGTTAAATTCAAAATTGACACCAAGATTTCTATTATGTATTGTGAACTCATAGCTATTTCTGAAGCCCTGTTGTATTTATTGGATATAAATCAAGAGAACTTTGTCATATTTTCGGATTCAAAGAGCAGCCTCCAACATTTGGCTCGAATACCCTCGAGTCTTCGAGGGTTCCCGATAGCCATAGTTATTGTAGAGTCAATCTATAGGATGCATGCTATGAATAAAACTGTCACCATACAATGGATCGCACGTCGGAATTATGGGTAACGAGGAAGCAGACCTAGCAGCCCAACAAGCGTCGTATGAAGGGATAAATTACAAATGCGCACCGTTATACTCAGATTGGCTTGGTCATGTGAAAGAACTGTGCAGACAAAGATGGCAAGAATATTTTGACGAACGTTCTAAGTTAAAGGCAATCTGGTATAAAACCATCCAGTCTGAACCGCTTCGTTACCCATGGTTCGAAGGACGAGAGATAGATAGGAGATATGTTGTAGCTCTGTTGAGGATGCGTTCAGGTCATATCCCATCTAACAAATTTAAATATTTAATGGGTTTAAGTTCCTCACCAAACTGCGAAGTTTGTGGGGTAATAGAAGATATTTATCACGTGTTGATGGAATATGACCGGAACATACACTTCAGACAAGATTTACCTGGTATGGGATTTGAAGTGGGAGCATTAACAGCATTCTAGCGTCCCCTTTGTCGGAGGAGGCTAGAATGTTGTGTCGGTTGTTGTATGAATACGAATAGGTCATGATTATAATAAGAACTGTGCATTACACATTGTTTAGTGTTAAGTTGTTTAATGTAGTTGTTACGGGGGTGACATTATCACTGAGTGATAAAACCCCTTAAAATAAATAAAGATTAAAAAAAAAAAAAAAAAAAACGCTTCTTCCAGTTAGGAAGGTAACGACGGTAGAATGGGAAGACCTTCAGGAGGAAAATCTGGCAGACCCACAAAATATTATACTCCGAATAAAATAAATCTTTTATTGGGAACTGATGTTTATACCCAGATCATTGAAGAAGGTTTGAAAAAGAATGTGGATAGGTCAGTAATAGCTCAATGTTCAAAATTTGGATGGATAATGTCCGGGATAGTTGACACATCTGCTGAGGTTTCTTCGAATGGTGTGGTTAGACTTCCGTTCCAGGAACAGATTTTGACTTGCCAAGTAGGTGGGTTTGAAGAGAAAGCTACAAAATGATTGCATGCATTACATACCAAATTTAAAAGAAAATACAAATGTGAAAGAAAAGTATAAAAAAGTGAAAGGAATACACCTGGATGGGCTATAACTTCCACCATCAACAGGCCACCTATCACATAATGGTTATAGGATACAAATAGTTTATTGTATGTTATTTTTTGTATTGTGTAATCATAATGTTTTTTAATTTAGTTGTTGATAGGTACTTTCATGGTGGCGGTGCCCGTGTAAATGTGATTAGTTTTTAAAGGACTATGTAAAATGGCTCCTTGGTTTTTTTTAAACTAAACAAGTACATATTTCCTACATACCGCCCATGTTGGAAATATGTACTTGTTTAGTTTTTAATCAGTAGATGGTGCTGTAGTAAAAATAATGTTGCTATGGTTCCCAAGATGTTTTTCGGTTCTACGTCAGATTTTTATGGAAAATATACCTACTAAGTTAAACGTTTTTATAATGTGATATCCTCAGATCAAAGAAACAGGCAGATAGAGCGCTCAGAACACGCGAGTGGTTCCACCAAAGCAAATACAAAATCAAAAGCAAATACAAACTCGCGACAGTACCACGCTACGCATCGTCTCGCTCACACGTCACTAGTGATTTGTCATTTTAGGTCAAAACATGCCGTCTTGTGTGTTTAAACACTGCAAAAGTTGTTCACAAAAACTAAGAAAACAAGATGGAATATCTTTCCACAGGTAACTCTTGTTATTTTTATTGTTTTGGTATTTATTTTCCATCAAATATTTTCGGCTCACTTGAAACACAAAACCTTAACAGTAAGTCGTCTGTGTTGCTAGTTTATGACGAGAAAATTACCCTGAATTAGGGGAAATGTGTATTGTGCATAAAAAATATCGATTAATTTATACATACGTAATTGCCGATCATTCTCAGAAGATCCATTGGCCAGATCCATGATGGATCTAGTGAGAATTGTTTTTCTCATTGGATCCTGATTTTAAAGATATGGATCTACTGGGAAGGATCATTCTCAGAAGATCTGTTGGCCAGATCCATGATGGATCTAGTGAGAATTGCTTTTCTCATTAGCTCTGTTTATATAAAAAAGTAAGTAAAATGGATCTAATGAGAATTTTCAATAAAAAAAAATGTTACAAAAACAAATGAATATCAATAAAACAAGTGAATGTCACTAATTTCAACAAATTACTATCCTGACTCCTGTAATGGTGGAAAAGAGACTTTGAGAACCAAAAGGGAAGATGAGGCAATAAATGAGGAGACGAGGGAAGGGCAGTAAGGAAAAATCGAAAACATTTAATCACAAGCAAAATAGGTTTTTTTTTATTAAATTAAATTACAAAGTGGAAGTTATAAATGAAAAAATATATGTATATGAACTCATAGTTCAAAACAAATGTTTTATGTATCACCATTAAAAAAACTTTCTTTAAGGAGGTAAAATAGGAGATAAACTTTGTATGAAAATCCATCATTCTTGAAGTAGAAAATAACACAAAAAAGAGACAATTTTACCCCGTAAACGTAAGAATATACAGTAAATTAACGAAAAACCATTTGATATTAATTTTATTATAAATAAGTATCTACTAATAATTTATGTACAAAAAGTAATGATATCCCATCAAAAACATAAATGTGAAATGACAGCCAAGTTCAATATTATGGTATTGTTACGTCGTATACTACGATTCAAACTTAATGGCGGTTCGGAACATCGTACGTTCCGCTGCGCAGATCGCAATTTTTAGGTATCAGCGGGACGTAGAGGGACGCGCCGGCGGGGCACATCCCCGCGCGCTCTCTCTCACCCGCACTCGCCCTACGCATCTTCGCTTGAGTGTGTGAGTTATGTCCGTATGCTGCACACACGCGCGAATTTCTGCTTACGTACAGTCGAACTCATAATAATTTGTTGTTGTTTGTTAACTGTTTTGGTTTTTTTTTGTTATTGTTCCGTTCGTTGTCTGTTGTCACAAAATAAATTTAAAATACAATGGTGTCGATTCTGTTGTGCACAAATTAAACTTAATTTAGGCTATTGCTATTTTTTTCTCTCTATTATAACGAGAGACTGACGTAATTTAGAGCTGTCAAATTTAATTGGAACTAATATTTCCATACAAATCAAAATGGGTGTACGTAAAAACATGTCGACTAAAAACACGGTGAAGCGCAAGGCATAAACTAGTTTGACATCTCTAACTTAGTTCATAGCTATAGCAGTCCTTTTCTCGCTCTGCCTTTTAGTAAAAGATAGCAATAGCCTAAAGTTTGTGCACAACGGAATCGACACCATTATTTCTCATATTTTTCATTAAACATATTTTATTTTTCCTTGAACCCTCCCTGTACTTGACAAACTAACAAATTAATACTTACTACACAGCACTAAACATTCACACAAGTTTTAGAATAATTAAACGAGCATAATGATTTTCGACTTGACTGTACATGGGCGTACCTGCACTAGCAGCTAACTTCCGAGCCGCCATTAAGTTTGAATCGTACTGTACCAGTACCTACAATTACTGTTGTAGGTATCTACAAGTAGGTAGGTCAGAAAGACATCAGGTTGTCATTGTAATTTCGACCGTACACCGAGGGCATAACGTACCTACTTCTTTATTTTGTACAAGTTGTGGAAGGACAATGACCCACTATGGAATTATCTAGAACAATTCAAGTAAGTCGTGGATCTTTCTCGAAGGATCGGTTGCCATATAAATAGCCGACATGTTTGCGGGAGAGACAGTCTGATTTTCACTACACAACGGAGCGAACTAGAAATGCGATATCTAAGTGAATAGTGATCAGTAGTGTCTTTGTGATTGAGTTTGAGGTGTTTTGTATTTAAGTTATTTGTTGTTTGATCGGTAGTAATTAATTTATACCATACCCAGCTCGTAACAATATATGCCTCGGTTGTTGACTTAACTTCAACTCCAATGTCAATAATATGACAGATATATTAATTTATTACTCCTATTTGCTTATTTTAAAAAGACTCATCAGTAAGGTCGAATGAGATCCATCATGGTTATGGCTAATGGGTCTTTTGAGAGAAAAAAAACCTCACTAGATCCATCATGGATCTGGCCAATGGATCTTCTGAGAATGACCCTTCTCAGTAGATTCATATCTTGGAATCAGGATCCAATGAGAAAAACAATTCTCACTAGATCCATCATGGATCTGGCCAATGGATCTTCTGAGAATGATCCTTCTCAGTAGATCCATTTTTTGAAATCAGGATCTAATGAGAAAAACAATTCTCACTAGATCCATCATGGATCTGGCCAATGGATCTTCTGAGAATGATCGGTAACGACGATTATGAGGAAATATTTTATCTAAAGGGTGCATTTAAATTCATGACGAATATTTTAACCTCCGGCATTATTAACGATACTAATTGTACTACGCAACTCAAAAATATTATTAAATTATTAATGCATATTAGTATGCAGTATTTATGCAGTATTTAAAACCTCACAACAGCTTACTAACACATACTACATCACAGTAACAGTCCACTAACACTGCGATCCAAATTATCACTACGAGTGGCGCGAGCGCCGATCACATCACGGGACAAATCGATCAAATGCGTCAATACACCTGCGCAGTCGTAATGACACGAGGTCACTAGTTAGTTCCGTCCGGGTCGTAAAGACTTCGGGTCTCGGGAGGACACCCCCGCGCGCGGGGCTGTATTCGTATTTTTGCGTGAGAAAGAGGGACGGAGAGCATGCCTTTAAACTATTTGGTACCTGTAAGGATATGCCGCGCTCGCGCTGCTGGATTATTTTATTATTTGATGTACGTTTACTTTTCGTTCCGCGCGCGGTGTACTGCGCTTTAAAATTTTAATATTTCAAGACCTATTGGGGGTTATGAAGTATTTCCCTATCTTTGCATCCAATATGGTTATGGGTTTTTTAATAAAAAAAATTTTAATGTTATATTTCGGAAACCATATACTCAGAGGCAAAAGTATTGACTGCACGTCTTTATCCACTGTCCTGGTTGTAATCAAATTATTGGAATATATTGGTGTAATACTACGAATTTCGTCCATCTTGATCCATCTCCGTCGCTTAGCTCTCGAATGAAACAATAACCTATTGACAGTAAAACTAACAGCCATAATTAATTAATAGAATAATTACGTCATATATGTAATCAATTAATGAATAGCTCTATGAAATCGACAGTAAATTTGTTAACAAAATCGCCGGTGAAGCTTTAACACCACGTAAGTTAATTTCGGCGGTATTGACTTTTTAGACCGAGCTTTTTAATATGCATTTTTTTCACTTTCCTGTAAAGTTGCTATTTTGGACTTACGTGGTAACTTCAACGACGAAATAACGTTTTTACAATTTACATCTTTCCTTGATACGCAGTTCGTTAGTGTAGGTTTTATTGTAACCCTTATACCATGTAACAACATCACGTCTGTAATCCCTGAAGCGTTATACAGGGCTGGCGTACACTCCCTAGACCTCAACATTAACTTTCACCTACCACTAGGCGAACACAGCTCGATATTCCAATGCGAGTGTGTCACCCTGACACAAGCTGCAACAGCCGTAAAGCGTCTAGGGGTTCACAACTACGCAATCAGATTCGTATCTGATAGCGTAGCTGTGCTTATAGCCCTAGAAAACAAACAAACTAACAGTAAATTAATATTTGAATGTCACCTCGCCCTGGAGAGTATATCCTTGTCCAACAGAATCACCCTCCAGTGGATTAAGGGGCACAGTGGATCCCTTGGCAATGACGCCGCAGACAAACTTGCTAAGAGAGGTTCCGAGATGACAGTGCTAGGCCCGTACCCACTCCTTCCCCTACCTTTCTCACAATTCTGTACATGGATTCGCCAGAAATCAACTGAACTACATAACAACAAATGGTCACGGTCTACAGACTGCAGGCAGTCAAATATGGCAATGCCAAGTCTGCATCCGCGATTAACAAAACGACTGCTCAGCCTAAGTAGAAATAACTTTAGAATAATAATAGGGACAATAACGGGACATTGCACCCTAAACAAACATCTCTTTAACATAGGCGCCATGGACAGCCCACTCTGCAGGGGCTGTTGTGACGCCGAAGAATCAGCCATCCACGTCATCCTGGAATGCGAGGCCGTGGCTAACCAACGCAAAACAAATCCTCGGAACGGTGAGGTCGCTCCGCGAAGCCTGTGAAGCTCCCAGGAAACTTCTGTGTTTCTGGGTGGAGCTAGGCTGGCTAACTTAGCCAGGGCACCTACGCACAACGGACCGAATGAGAGTCTTAGTGCGGAAAATGGAGTCCTTACTCTACTCTACTCTACAGAGGTGTACCTAATACTCGTAGTGCACCCACATTTAGCCCGTTTTGTTTTAGTCCTATGTAATACTTTGCCTGACCTGAGACTGATCACTAGACTAACGACGCAGAAAATATGTATGACAATATCTACGATAAGCAAGTTCAATTTTCACTGCCTCCGAGATGACACGGTAAAAATTGAACCAGACTAACTAACTACTACTATCAAATGAAGACAACTGTCTTAAAATATTGTAATAACGGTAATATTTATAATTTTGAGAGAACCAAGGTTACCGACGTAGCCCGTAGAATTGCCAAACTTAAGTGGCAGTGGGCAGGGCACATTGCTCGCAGAACGAATGGCCGATGGGGCCGAAAAGTTCTGGAGTGGCGACCGCGAACCGGAAGACGTTGCGTTGGAAGGCCTCCCACTAGGTAGACTGATGACCTGGTGAAGGTTGCGGGAATCCACTGGATGCGAGTCGCGCGGGACCGGTCAATGTGGCGACACTTGGGGGAGGCCTATGTCCAGCAGTGGACGTCTTTCGGCTGAAATGATGATGATGATGATGATGATTATAATTTTGATCCATTTCCAGATGATACTGATGATTGTGGAGAACGGGAGATGGTAGGCAAAACGGTAAACACTGAACCAGACTTTGTAACAAATCTACTTGCTCCTATTTAAAATAAATGGATAAGCAGACTTGTTCAATTCAAATTGAATTAGGGAAAGATAAAAAATACAGCTAGTTATAAAAAACCTACCTAGCACGCACTGTCTATAGTTTTATAGTTCACACACTTAGATGGATTGGAATCCGCTCAGCACTGTAGGGTACGGGGATAGGCGTCAGGGTAGCAGGTCGATACCAGAGCAACTTCGAGCTTCAGCTCTGAAGTAGTAGAAGTGGCGGCAGTGCAGATCTCAGAGTCCACCGCGCGACAGCTCTGTAGTAAGGCAGTGTGGATCTCAGGGCCAGACGTAGAATAGCTTTGCGAGACAAGTAAGTCAGGCATGTAGTTAGCTTCCACAGATCGGGAGTAATAGTCCCAGGTGGATTTTTAGCTGGATCCCCTGGGTAGTTTAAGTATCTGACAGCGAAAACCAAGCTGTTATCTGATGTTCATCAGATCAGATTCCAGAGTAGACTTTTCAGCCGTCCGTCAGCTCGTTTCTCCAAAGTAGTCTTCCTTTTTCAAATATCCTTTTTCTTAGTGTGGCCGTCATCTCATATGACAAGTGTAGTCGGCCAGGACATATCCATGAGTGCGTAAAAATTTTTACAATATAATTTAATATTAAGTTATTTTGTAAACAATCGTAATAATCTACAAAATATAATGTCTAAACACATATTGATAAAAATAATTTAAATTTTACAAACCAAAAAGTAACTATCATAGACTAAGCAGAAAAGTAACTGACAGTTTGACAATTTGACGCTTGACGTAAGTGTCACAACATGAAAATTATAAGTTCATATTTTATTTCAGCTATTTTTAAGTAAATAATCGTATTTAGATCGATTTGCTGAGTGTAGATATATAAACAAATAAAAAGGATGATAAATAGTATTATGAATGGTGAATATGAGCCGTAAGTATAGCATAATACTATAACTTACCAACTATAATACTAATTACAAATAAGGTTAACTTTAATTAATATTGTAATCGGCAATATCAATAATTTTGATCCCAGTTCATGAATTTGTTTTAAATGTTTTCATTTTTTATGCCAAACTTAAGAGGCTATGGGCAGGGCACATTGCTTGCAGAACGGATGGCCGATGGGGCCGAAAAGTTCTGGAGTGGCGACAGCGAACCGGAAGACGTTGCGTTGGAGGGCCTCCCACTAGGCGGACCGATGACCTGGTGAAGGTTGCGAGAATCCACTGGATGCGAGTCGCACGGCACTGGTCAATGTGGCGACACTGGGGGAGGCCTATGTCCAGCAGTGGACGTCTTTTGGCTGATATGATGAATGACGATGATTTTTTATCGTCAACGGTTTCTTCGTAGTACTTAGTCCCTCTCTTAGAGAGTGTTAGGACAAAAGAAAAAAAATGAATATTCCACAAAATCAATTTACTAAAGTTTGTATTACAAAAATGCAAACTGCAGAAATACAATAGTGTAGTTAGTAATGAGACACATCAGATTGAATTGTAACGCAGCGTCTACGTAGAACAGACCACACACACGTAACTTGCTGAATGATGCTCGATGCAAGCGCAACACATTCTTGTATATTTTTTTTTCGTATTCTGCAAAAATTATAACATTTATTATAAACAATGATACATCCACAATTGTTGCATAGGCTTCTAAGTTTATCTTGAACAATACTTTATTTTTGTTAATGGAATACATGTCTGTGATTGCTGAGTCTAATCAATCAAACGTAGTTTAAATGCTGCCTTCTCTGTATGCATAACTATAAGTATGTTGTTATAGCACAGAACATATTATGTAAAAAGGTTTATTTTTAACCGGAGCAAGCTGACATCAAAATCTGTGTGCAAGTGTCTTGAACATTTTGAATAGCCGAGTAGAACTTCTCGCATTGTTTGACCAAAATTGCTTGCCACATTAAATTGTGGAGCAACTTGATGAACATTATCGCCATCGGTAAAATTCTCTTATCCTGAAACAAAAGAAGCAATAAATTGTACATTCTCAAAGCATGAAACAAAAAATTGTAGTGAAATTCATTTTATCTTTCCTTTTTTCTTTCATCATCATTATCATCAACATCATCAGTTTACAGTAATCCATTGCTAGATACGGGCCTCTCCAATTGCACGGCACTCAACTCAATTCTCTGCAACTTCAATCCTACTACTACCATCCACCTTGCGGAAATCGTCACACGATGACGTCTCTGCCCTCATCCAAATTTATTTGGTGTTGACGCAGCATTTCTCCTTCTCCCGTACATCTTTATCATCCATTTTTGAAGTCATCCCTATTGTAAACATTTTATCTGAAATTCTTTACACCCTGTTCTTCATACCCCCAAACTGGGCGGCAACTGTCAATTGTCTCATTACACAATCTATATCTATCTCTGCTTTGGTATTTCACTATATAAAAAGCAATTCAGAACCATGTGTTTATTTACTGTCAGTCTAGCTTTTTCAAATTAAAAGTAACATGTAAAAAATGAACAACATAATTATCTGCCTAGCCTTTTCCCGACTATGTTGGGGTCGGCTTCCAGACTAACGGGATGCAGATGAATACCAGTATACTCGTACATGTAGCGACTGCTTATCTGACCTTCAAAAACTTGATACAGATTGTCAGACTTTCAGACGACTGTCACTAATCAATCAAGTATTACTTACCACGTCGTTTATAACCATGCAAACTTGGGACACGTCAATCATTGCTTTAGTATGTATTAAACCGTGGGCGAACGTTTTTATAATGTAATAAAGTATCTGGAAGGAAACATATTTTAATTATATTTTTGGCACAGTATCATAAAAAATTTAAACGATAAGATACTTACAAATTGCTGAAAACTAGATTTGAAATTATCGTAACACTCTAAAATGTCGACGTATGCTTGGAACACTCTTGTGCAATAATTTTCTTCGTGCACGACATCCAATTCTCTGGAATTGAAATCTCGAGTATTCCACAATACAACTTTATTTTCCAAAAAAATAATAACTCGGACCGCATAAACAATATTAAAATCAAAAACAAACAAAAGGTAGAAAGCATACACCGAATAAAAAGGTACACCTATCTGTATGTTAAAATAAGTGTCAACAATTGCGTAAAATCCCAGAACTTCTAGTACCATAACCCAATTCCATACGATAATTTTGTATACACTGGCAACACTATTAACAAATGTGTGTACTTTTTGGAATGTAAGAACAAACTGGACATTATTTTTGGTTTGAATGATTCCACTCACGCAATTTATTACGAACCCGAAACAAAAGAAGAAGCAGCCACCAAAGGATATAATATACATGAAATTATTATATGCAAAGCTGCTGTCAGTGAGTACTGCATAGTTACAGTGAACGAGTGCAAGAATGAACGCTAGTGTTCCAATAATCGAAACACAGTTTGAGATCAGGCTATTTGGAGTTATAATATTGTCTTTGATGCGATATTTAGGACAGAACATGATGTATTGCATCAGATTCAAAGGCAAGAGCATTGCCTGCACATCCTTGTCCACCATGTTGTTTGAATATGTTTTTTCAAAATTTTCTAATGCTTTCATTTTCCTCAACGTAAACAGCAGCTTTCCAACTCATAAGTGACACTGAATCGATGGGTAAAATTGATACAAAACAGCTTACTAACTTAAACTGTTAATATGCCACACATAATTACAGATAATGTAATATTATCATTTAATATCTGAAATGAATTTGGCTGTACAAAGTATAGTAACACCGTTGCACTTAGACGAATTAATAGATATAATCTATCATATCACCTTCTCAAGACCACTAATTTATTGGTTTTTGTATCCTATCCCCACACCACCACCCCATCTTCATTTGTGAACTGACAATCACTAAACACTTCAAATGAAAAAAATAAACCAATTTTATGAAGGCACATTACAAAAAAATGAAAACATCAACACAGTATCATCATCATCATCATCATCATTTCAGCTGAAAGACGTCCACTGCTGGACATAGGCCTCCCCCAAGTGTCGCCACATTGAACGGTCCCGTGCGACTCGCATCCAGCGGATTCCCGCAACCTTCACCAGGTCATCGGTCCACCTAGTGGGAGGCCTTCCAACGCAACGTCTTCCGGTTCACGGTCGCCACTCCAGAACTTTTCGGCCCCATCGGCCATCCGTTCTGCGAGCAATGTGCCCTGCCCACTGCCACTTAAGTTTGGCAATTCTTTGGGCTACGTCGGTAACCTTGGTTCTCTTGCAGATGTCTTCATTTCTGATTCGATCGCGCAAGGAAACTCCGAGCATAACACTCTCCATTGCCCTTTGGGTGTCTGTAAGCCTACTGATAAGGCCCATTGTAAGCGACCACGTTTCGGTCCCGTATGTAATCACTGGCAACACACACTGGTCATAGACTTTCGTCTTGAGACAGTGCGGTAAGTTGGACGAGAAGATACCGCGCAACTTCCCGAACGCTGCCCAGCCGAGTCGGATTCGACGATTGACCTCTTTCTCGAAGTTAGACCTACCTAACTTGACCGTTTGTCCCAGGTACACATAATCGTCTACAACTTCGAGTGTAGAGTCTCCGATCTTGATAGGAGTGGGTGTGACACGGGCATTCAACATGAGCTTGGTTTTGTCCATGTTCATTTTAAGACCCACTCTTCCATAAGCTCTACTGAGGTCATCGAGCATTGTACTGAGGTCCTCCATGGTCTCAGCCATGACCACTATGTCGTCGGCAAACCGAAGGTGAGTGATGTACTCGCCATTGACGTTGATGCCTAGCCCTCTCCAGTCCAGAACCTTGAAGACATCCTCCAGTGCAGCGGTAAACAGTTTCGGAGATATGACGTCTCCCTGTCTCACACCTCGCTGCAGGAGGATAGGTTCCGAGACTTGGTCCTGAAGTCGGACTGAACACAGTATTGTAGTATGACAATATATATTTTTCCGATGTTACGAATTCTCTTCATTTTTTTCAATATTAATAGCAGATTTCCAATACACAAGTTATATAATAATAACGAACTGAATAAGTTCCACAGGACTGGAACGATGCGGTGATCTGCAAGCTATACAAAGGGATGGGAGATATCTCTGATTGTAGCTCTTACCGATTCATTTAATTGCTTTCTACTGCCGGTAAAATTCTTGCGCACATAATTAACACCCTCCTGAGTGATCTTGCTGAAAAATACCCGCCAGAGTCAATGTGGCTTCCACCCTAGCAGAGATACTGTCGATGTCATATCATAGCAACTTTAGGAGACAAGCTTGGAACATCAATGGCCTCTCTATATGAGCTGTGTCGATCTAGAGAAAGCATTTTATAGAATTCCACGCAAGGCCATATGGCTTTATTCTCCAAAAGTATGGCTACCCAAAAAATTTCATCAACCTTATACGCCAATTACATGTTGGCTTGAACGCGCAGATTCGACACGAAAACAAACATTCTGAGGAGATCCATATCAAAGGTCAGAACAAAGCAAGGTTGCGTCACTCAGCAAGACTCTTTGCCATTTACTTCGCAGTTGTTATGAGAGACGCCCTGCAGTATTGTAGTGACCGGATATCTCCATTCTGAAGATACTTTACGCTGAAGATGTGTGTCTCATGTCTGATAGCATGGCGAACCTCTAAAGCTATGTTGATGCACTACACCAATCTTGTCAACGATTGGGTCAATTTAGGTAAAATTTCAAAAGAGGGTAACTGTCAGCTTATGTCAATGTTAAATCACAAATGTCAGATTGACAGTTGTGATTCGTTCAGAAATCGTAGGTGTAAAGATTTCTGGCTTCGATTTTAGCCTTAAAATGTTAACAACAACAACAGCCCATAACGTCCACTGCTGGATATAAGCCTCTCCCATGATGGGAGGAATTTGCCGTAATCTCCACGCTTGGCAGGCGGGTTGGAGATCGCAGTGATGAAAGAATAACAGAAAACGCTGCTGCCCATTCTCTGGTCTACGGAGGCGCAAGGTGTTCTGCCTCAGACATTAGTCGCCTTATACGACACCCTTGAGTGTAATGGGTTGGTTCTATTCTACTCTGCCGGATACCACACGGCATAAAATGTTAAATAAAATTGTAATTTTACTTACCTTTATAAAAAGGGGAGTAGTCAGGTATAGCAACACTAGCTAATATTTTATTGTCTATGGCCTCCGCCATTTGTCCCTCGTGCAAACGTCGCGTAAGTCTCTCTAGCTCTTCTTTTTTTTTATTTAAATATATGGAAACACCCAACAGTTCGGACCATAATATTTATAAACCCCCAACCCAACAGTGATCAGCGCTTCCAAAATGCAAGTCTTCAAACGACCACCAAGAGGCTGCTAAGCTGATGATGCCACTCTGAATCTAGATGGAACACCGTTCGAGGAAGTCATGCAGTTTAAATATCTTGGAAGCAACATTAAGTATGATATCACCTTGGCTTCGGTGACTGAACTTTGGACGACTTTCATTACCGTGTCTGGAGATGCAATGACCTTTTAATCCTGATCTTAAGACATGGTGTCTATATAAACCAGACATTAGGAAACTTGATACATTTCACCTAAGGTGTCTGAGATCCATCGTAAGCATTAAGCGGCAGGACCACGTTCCTAATACTGAGGTTCTGCGCTGTTCCCACATGTATAGCCTAAAGGTTTTACTGATGCAGCGCCACCTCAGGTGTTGTGGGCACGTGCTTTGCATGAAGCATTACCATTTACCTTCATAATATAAACGATTTTGTACAAATCGGAGTTTGAATGTTCTCTAATGACTGGGAAAAATTAAAAAGGAGAAGGTAAGGAAAGCTCTTTCAGAGTTCGCGGGCGCAAATCCTACTCACTGACATGGAAATAATGATAACAGAGGGCGATCTTTATACCGACATCGAAAGACGAAGAATCGAACTTTAAAAGATTGAAATTGGAACGTGAAGAAGGTCAATCGCAAAAGGTTGCCCCTCAGTAGAGAAACAGCTAGTTAGTTCAAACAACAAAAATCAAGACTGATAAGAAAAAACGAGCACACAGCTCGTCAACAAAGTCCCTAGTAGATATATCTACAGATGAAACAGAAATCATTGGTTAACCTTCATGAAAGCACCGCATCATTTTGTAGAAATATCTCAGACGTCCAAATCTAGATTCAAGTCTCTGAACATGTTCGGGATATCGTGAAGAAACAAGTCAGATTCGGAAGTATCCCTTTCAAAGCAACCATTATCGAGACAAATGCAAGAACGAATAAAAACATCTGCTAAAAAAGAAAAATAGGCAAAAAGGTTGAATCTAATAAAAATAAGTCTAAGCATGCAGTGAAACAAACTAAGTCACCAACTGACAGACCAAATACTGTGACTGTGGCTGATCTTAAGAAGTCTACAAAATTCGCACATAGTTAGTGCTGCAAATAATAGTAGGCCCGGTGAAAAAAAACGATAGGCTCTAGCACTTAGTGCCTGTAAGACACAATATGCCAACGGTTTTAACTTTTAACTCAATATTTTACTGACATGCAAAAGTGATAGCCTGGTGGTGTGACCGTTGGACTAACAAGTCATAGGTCTAGAATTAACAACCTTTGAATTGAACAACCTATAAAAAAAGGATATTAAAATAATGACTACACTACATTTATGAGTTATTAGCGATTGAACATAGCCCTGTCCCAGCGCAAAGACTCCACCATGTCGTAGGTACCCCGTTCTTTGTTTGAGCGGGTTGATAAGGTACCAAACGAGATTGTTAACTTCGGTCCAAGTGTGTTTGCAGATGTAAGAGACAAGCCAGGTCTATTAATGTATTACAAAAATGCAAACTGTAGTAATACAACAGTGTAGTTAGTAATAAGACACATACAATTGAATTGTAACGCAGCGTCTACGCAGAAGAGGCTGCACGCACGAATCTTGCTGAATAATGATCGATGCAAGCGCAAGACATTCTTGCACAGTTTTTTTTCGTATTCTGCAAAAATATAACATTCATTATACTTCTACTCCACTATATCTTGACCACTTATAAAAAACACAAGTCTGAGATGGCCAAGCCGAATCAATTAATCGTATTTTAAATGCTCAAGCCTACTCTGTAAACATGAGTAAGTATAAGTTTATCATAATATCACAAAACGTGTGTGAAAATAACCAGAGCAAGCTGACTTCAAATTAAGTGTGCAAGTATCTTGGACACTTTGAACAGCTGAGTAGAATTTCTCGCATTGTTTGATCAAAATTGCTTGCCACACCAACATTTGGACCAGTGTAATGAACGTGATTGACATCGACAAAGTTGTTTTATCCTGTAACAAATTAAGCAATATCATCATCATTATTATCTCATCATCATTATTTTGCCTTTGTCCCAAATCATTTGGGGTCGGCGCAGAATGTCTTCTTTTTCCATATATCTTTACTAACCGTAATTTCATCTTCACACAATCTATCTATTGTTGGTTTGGTCTTTCACTACCTACTATAAACGATTATTATACTCAAATTTTTCCTCAAGACTTTCTCATCCTTCCTTTTTTATAAGTCATATTAATAAATAATAATCGCTTGTAAATCTTACGAGCCTTTCTGCTACTATGTTCGGGTCAGCGTCAAGTCGAACGGGATGCAGCCTTATACCTGTAGTTTACATGGGGCATCCGTCTATCTGACGTCCATGAACCAACGTCCTGGGTACTACGACACGCCTTGGTAAGACTGTTTGTCAGACTTTCAGGCCACTGGCTAACTGTAACGATTGTCAAATACCAAAAAAATATACATACCATGTTGTAAATAACCAAGCCGACTTGAGACATTTCAATTATTATTTTGATATGAACTAGGCTTTGGGCGAATGCTTTTATAATGTAATAAAGTATCTGAAAAGAAATATTATATGACAATACATATTTTTGGTGCAGTATCTTAAAAATTAAAACGTTAAGATACTTACGAATTGCTGAAAACTACGTTTGAAATTATCGTAACACTCTAATATGTCAACATATGCTTGGAACATTCTTGTGCAATAATTTTCTTCGTGCAAGACGTCTAATTCTTCGGAATTGAAATCTCGAGTATTCCATAATACAATTTTATTTTCCAAAAAATGAATAACTCCGACGGCATAAACAATATTGAAATCAAAAGCAGCCATAAGGTACATAGCATACACCGAAAAAAATGGCGCACCGATCTGTGTGTAAAAATAGGTTAGAACAATGGAATAAAATCCCAGAACTTCTAGTACCATTACCCAATTCCATATAATAATTTTGTATACACTGGCAACACTGTTAATAAATCTGTGCACTTTTTGGAACTTAAAAACAAACCGGACATAAGTTTTAGTTTGAATGAGTCCACTCACGCAATTTATTGCGAACCCGAAACAAAAGACGAAGAAGGAAACAAGGGATGCCCAATACATGAAATTGGTATATCCTAGATTACTGTTGTTAGTGATGGCTACATAGTAACAGTGAACGAATGCAAGCATGAACAAAAATGTTCCAATAATCGAAACACAGTTTGAGATGAGGCTATTTGGAGTAATCACATTATCTTTGATGCGATATTTAGGACAAAACATGAAACATTGCATCAGATTCAAAGGCAAGAGCATTGACTGCACATCTTTGTCCACCTTGGTATTTGAAATAAATTTGATAGGATATTTTTTTTTAATATTTATAAATGCCTTCATTTTCCTTAAAGTAAACAGCAGTTTTCCAACACACAAGTGATACAAAATCGATGAGTAAAATGGATACAAAACAGCTTAGACGTATTTACAGTTAATATGCCACACAATTACAGATAATGTAAATGTTATCATTTAATTACTGAAATGAAATTGGCTGTACTACGTATAAAAACACCGTCGCACTTACAAAATTATTAATAGATAGAATATATATTTATATTGCTATCTCAAGACCACCAATTGTACTCTCACCACCACCCCACTCTCATTCGTAAAACTTCCAAACACTCAACACTTCAGAATAATAATACTAGGTACCTGACCGTATTACAAAAGTGAGAACAGCAACACAATATTGTAGTAAAACAGGAGATGATAATTATTTTCCCTGTACATATTATTGTGTACTTGAGTACATAAAGGGTGTAAAACATCTCTTAACGAAGCCGAAAGACACTTGTTCTCCCCGTCATTGCGATCATTTTTTTGTTCTACCCCATACCTGGGAACCTTCCAGTTACGGAGATATTGGGGGTCAAAGTTTCAAGTTTTTGACAGGTTTTTTTTTAAACGCAAGTTTTTAATTATAGATTTTTACTTTAAACACCTCCACGACCCCGTACTATTCAATCCATCCATCAGCACAATGTTTTGAGTGCATTACATTGAGTTCTACCACAAAACATTATTTTTCACCTCAAAAAAAATCTCGTTTCCCAGCAATATTTTTTGCGTAAAGTTACTTAGTTTGATGTACAGAATGCATGGTTGACGGTTTCATGATGAGGTCTTTTACACCCTGTATACCTTGGCCAGATAGTCTCTTTCCAGGCAAGACAAGATAAAGAAGTTGCTCGACGCACCGAGAATACCTGAAAGAGCTACTGGTCGATGAAACATCTTATGAAGGGATCTCTCCCTCTCGCACTCAAGCGAAAGCTCAAGGACATGTGCATTCCCCACTCCCACCTATGGAGCGTGAACATAGACGCTTACAAATCGTCAGAAGTCCGCACTTGGGGTCTGCCTACGAGCTATGGAGCGAAGTATACTGGGTGTCAAACTTACGCATTGCGTCAGAAACTCCATACTTTGCTTCGAAACCCAAATAGCTGATGTTGGCCTTACAACTGCAAAGTTGAAGTGGAACTGGGCTGGTCACGTCTGCCGCATATTGGAGTAGCAATGGGAAAAAATTACCACTCAGTGGATACCAAATCGCAGGAAACGATAACGCGGCAGGCCCAAAAGGAGATGGCGGGATGAGCTAGACTAATCTTTAAACTCTTTCGTAAAGGATTGGCCTACAGTCCCACTAGATCGCGATATGTGGAAGGAAGGAAGGGAGGCCTTTGCCCTGCAGTGGGACAATATAGGCTTATAATAACAATAATGTTATGTTCTATTGTTTGGGGGTTTACATTTTGAATGTTCCAAATGTCAACTTAATATTCCAAAAATCAAGTTCTCGTATGACATATATAATAGACTACTAACAGACCAATTAAGACACCCTCAAGTCTACAAAATTCACACATGGTTAGTCCTGTAAATAATAGTAGGACCGGTGAAAAATAAACAATGGCCTCTAGCACTTAAGTGCCTTTAAGACACAATATGCCAGCGGTTTTAACTCAATATTTACTGACATGCAAAAGTGTTAGCCTATTGGTGTGACCGTTGGACTGACAAGTCATAGGTCTCGAATTCTTACTGAAAGGGTAAACGCTGAGCTTATCGAATTCCCAAATAAATTTACCCGAATAATAATTATGCTTAAGTGCATAAAAATAAGAAAATCAATTTTTTTCAAATTTAATTTTTCTAATCTATTTATATTTATAACTGCCTTTGAAACTCTTAAACAGTTACTTTCAAGTCCACCTGTCTTAGATTATCCAAATTTTGCATCAGAAAATGAGTTTATTTTACAAACAGATAGTTCTGGTTTTGCTATCGGCAGTGTTTTAAGTAATTCTAACGGAAAACCTATCGCATACGCTAGTAGAGGTTTAAATAAAGCAGAGTTAAATTATGCAACAATAGAAAAGGAACTTCTGGCAATAGTTTGGTCAATAAAGTATTTTAGGCCATATCTTTATGGAAAGAAATTTGTAATTAGAACCGATCATAGACCTTTACTTTATCTTTTTAACATGACAAATCCATCCAGTCGTTTAACAAAATTTCGTCTTTTATTAGAGGAATACGACTTTAAAGTAGAATACGTCAGAGGAAAGGAAAATGTAGTTGCTGACGCCCTTTCTAGAGTCATTTTAACTTCAGACGAGTTGAAAGAAATGAATAACAATTTGGTAAATGTAATGACTAGAGCGCAATACAGAAAAGCTCAGCAATTAACTGATTTGACAACTAGTACTGAGACTTCAAACGATAACAATAGGTCTGATCAACCTAAAGTCGTTGAAGTACTTAAAAAATGTGATATGGATGTGGAATTAATTATTTTACCGGAAAGAAATCTGCGCAGATTACTAAAATCATTGAATAATAACGATTTGTTATTATTCTCAAGAAATAGGACTTTTGTTTATTGTAAAAGTAAAAATAATTTGTTTGCAAGTTCATCTTCTTTATCAGTAAACTCGCGAGACGATTTATTGGAAGAAATGGCATTATTTTGCAAAAAATTAAATATAGAAGAAATAATAATTATGAAAACGCGTACAAATAAAGAACTAATCGAAAGTATAGCTAAATATATTGCTAAAAATAAATCGAGTGATTATCCTCGAATATGTGTTGTAAAGGACGTCCAGAGAATTAATGATGATGACGAAAAAAAAGTAATAATGAATGACTTTCATTTATTACCTAGTAGTGGTCATGTAGGAGTTAGGAGAATGATAAGTAACATTAAAAAATATTATTATTGGCCATCAATAGAAAAAGACGTAAGGGCTTATGTACAAAAATGCAGCAAGTGTCAAAAACAAAAATATACTAAGATCCATAAGGAACCATTAACAATTACATCTACAGCATCTTCATCCTTTGAGAAAATTTTCTAAGATATTGTAGGTCCATTAGATAAAGATGATTTAGGCTACAGTTACATTCTAACATTACAGCTTGCGAGCTCAGCAAATATGTTGAAGCATATCCTTTAAAAACGTAAACTACAACAGACGTAGCTAAAGCATTCGCGGAAAACTTTATTTTACGATATGGAATTCCGAATGAAATAGCAAGTGATAGAGGTACTGAATTTATTTCTAAATTAATGTCAGAATTATGCAAAATTTTAAATAAAAAACAAAAAATTGCGACTGCTTACCACCATCAAAGTATCGGGTCATTAGAAAATTCACATAAAGTGTTAGGTAGTTATTTGCGAATCCAAACAGATAATCATCCCTCAAGTTGGAGTTCATGGTTACAGTATTGGTGTTTTTCATATAACACTACTGTACACTCAGAGACTAAATATACACCTTACGAGTTAGTGTTTGGACAAGTGTGTAGATTGCCTAATAATCTATGTAATATTGTAGAACCACTGTACAACTTTGAAAATTATGTTTCGGAATTTAAGTACAGATTACAAAAAGCTCAACGAGATGCAAGAAATAATTTAATTGTAAGCAAAGAACGTAGAAAAATAAATTATGATAAATCAATAAATCCTATTATTTATAAATCAGGTGATGCACTGTTGTTGAAAAATGAGATAGGAAATAAATTGGATACTTTGTACACCGGCCCATATATTGTTATAGAAGACCTTACACCTAATGTTAAAATAAATATTAATGGTAAAAATGTCATAGTTCATAAGAATAGAACAAAATTGTATACGGAACCATAGTTAAGTTAATTTTAAGTGGGTTGATGAAAACAAAAAAAAAATGTTTAATCTGTTCATTTTTTTTTTTTCAAATAACGGGGATGATGTAGTGTGTAAGTAATATTAAGCATGTATGTAAACAGCCTTATTTAAAGTGCTTCTTCAGCAATATTGATTTACAATAAATTGTATGTATTTTTAACACACATTAAACCCGACCATGAAACCAACCAGACGTATCATTTCAACTCTTACAACCTAGCGAACCTGATCACACTACACCTCATTCTAAATATAATGTAATACCGGATTGGATACCGAAAACATAAACCATTAAATAGGTGGCCTTGAGTAGGCGATAGAATAGGCTCTATCTATTAATTTGTCTAAGTACGACGGTGTTCATATACTTTGTACAGCCAATTTCCTTTCAGTAATTAAATGACAATATTACATTAGCCGTTATTATGTGTGGCACATTAACAGTTTATTAATACATCTAAGCTGTTTTGTATCAATTTTACCCATCGATTCAGTATCACTTGTGAGTTGAAAGCTGCTGTTTTCGTTGAGAAAAATGAAAGCATTACAAAATATTGAAAAAACATATTCAAACAACACGGTGGACAAAGATATGCAGGCAATGCTCTTGCCTTTGAATCTGATGCAATACATCATGTTCTGTCCCAAATATCGCATCAAAGACAATATTATAACTCCAAATAGCCTCATCTCAAATTGTGTTTCGATTATTGGAACACTAGCGTTTATTCTTGCACTCGTTCACTGTAACTATGTTGTACTCACTGACAGCAGTTTTTCATTCAATAATTTCATGTATTTTAAATTCTTTTGTGGGTGTTTCTTCTTCTGTTTCGGGTTCGCAATCAATTGCGTGAGTGGACTTATTCAAACCAAAAAAAATATCCAGTTTGTTCTTACATTCCAAAAAGTACACAGATTTATTTACAGTGTTGCCAGTGTAAACAAAATTATTTTATGGAATTGGGTTATGGTACTAGAAGTTCTGGGATTTTATGCCATTGTTGACACTTATTTTGACATACAGATAGGTGTACCTTTTTATGCGGTGTATGGTTTCTACCTTTTGATTGTTTTTGATTTTAATATTGTTTATGCCTTACGAGTTATTCGATTTTTGGAAAATAAAGTTTTGTTGTGGAATACTCGAGATTTCAATTCCGGAGAATTAAATGTGCACGAAGAAAATTATTGCACAAGAGTGTTCCAAGCTTATGTTGACATATTAGAGTGTTATGATAATTTCAAACATATTTTTCAGCAATTTGTAAGTATCTTACCGTTTTAATTTTTATGATACTGTGCCAAAAATATAATTAAAATATATTTCCTTCCAGATACTTTATTACATTATAAAAACGTTCACCCACGGTTTAATACATACTAAAGCAATGATTGAAGTGTTCCAAGTTGGCAAGATTATAAACGACGTGGTAAGTAAAACTTGATTGATTTTTGACAGTCGTCTGAAAGTCTGACAATCACTTAGGGCTTGCGCACGGCACTGTGTGTCATGGCAAAGGATTTTAATACTAATTAAGTTATTTTGATACCACGATGCCGTGACGTGCCGCAGGATGCTGCGGCATGACACGACACGCCGCAGGATGCGGCGGCATGACGTGTCTTGCTTTTACATTCCACGGGATGCCGCGGCGCGCCATTGCATCCCACGAGACTCACTTTGGGGTCGAGGAATTATGATTGCTAGCTAGTTGAAATAAGGTTGAAACTTGTGCAGCATTTCGGTGGAGCGCGTTCCGGTCGGTGCGCGGGGGCAAGGGAGGGAGAAAACGCACTGGCGCGCGATTTCTTGCCACTGCACGCCGCGGGATGCCTCTCGCGCCGCGGCATCCCGTGGAATGTAAAAGCAAGACACGTCATGCCGCCGCATCCTGCGGCGTGTCGCGTCATGCCGCAGCATCCTGCGGCACGTCGCTGCATCGTGGTATCAAAATAAAGTAACGTAAATTCTAAACTCATTGAAATAAGATTCAAAATAACTTAATTAGTATTAAAATCCTTTGCCATGACACACCGTGCCGTGCCGGCAGCGGGTGCCGGCCCTTATTGTAAACATTTTTATCTGAAACCCATTGGGATGACTTCAAAAATGGTTGATTAAGATGTACGGAAGAAGGAGACATGCTGTGTTGACCCCAAATAAATTTGGATGAGGGCAGAGATGTCATCGTGTGATGATTTCCGCAAGGTGGATGGTAGTAGTAGGATTGAAGTTGCCGAGAATTGAGTTGAGTGCCGTGCAATTGGAGAGGCCTGTACCTAGCAATGGATTACTGTAGACTTATGATGTTGATGATAATGATTATGAAAGACAGAAGGAAAGATAAAATGAATTTCGCTACAATTTTTTGTTTCATGCGTTGATAATGTACAATTTATTGCTTCTTTTGTTTCAGGATAAGAGAATTTTGCCGATGGCGATTATGTTCATCACGTTGCTCCACAATTTAATGTGGCAAGCAATTATGGTCAGACAATGCGAGAAATTCTACTCGGCTATTCAAAATGTTCAAGATACTTGCACACTGATCTTGAAGTCAGCTTGCTCTGGTTATTTCATTTTATATATGTTTTGTGCTATAACAACGTACTTATAGTTATGCATACAGAGAAGGCAGCATTTAAAATACGTTTGATTGATTCGACTTGGCAATCACAGTCTTGTATTACTTATGTGTTCCATCAACAAATTCAGAAATGTTCAAGATAAACTTACAAGTCTTTGCGACTAGATGTATCATTGTTTATAATAGTGAATGTTATAATTTTTGCAGAATACGAAAAAAAGCTATACAAGAACGTGTTGCGCTTGCATCGAGCATCATTCAGCAAGTTACGTGTGTGTGGTCTGTTCTACGTAGACGCTGCGTTACAATTCAATCTGATGTGTCTTCTTACTAACTACACTGTTGTATTTCTTCAGTTTGCATTTTTGTAATACAAACTTTAATAAATTGATTTTGTGGAATATTCAATTTTTTCCTTTTATCCGAGCACTCTCTAAGAGAGAGACTAAGTACTACGAAGAAACCGTTGACGATAAAAAATCATCATCATCTTTTATCGTTTCAGCCGAAAGACGTCCACTGCTGGACATAGGCCTCCCCCAAGTGTCGCCACATTGACCGGTGCCGTGCGACTCGCATCCAGCGGATTCCCGCAACCTTCACCAGGTCATCGGTCCACCTAGTGCGAGGCCTTCCTACTTAACGTCTTCCGTCTTCCGTTCGCGGTCACCACTCCAGAACGTTTCGGCCCTATCGGCTATCCGTTCTGCGAGCAATGTGCCCTGCTCACTGCCACTTAAGTTTGGCATAAAAAATAAAAACATTTAAAACAAATTCATGAACTCGGATCAAAAATATTGATATTGCCGATATTACAATATTTAACGTTAACCTAATTTGTCATTAGTATTGAAGTTGGTAAGTCTGGTTCAGTTTTTACCGTTTTACGTACCTACCTTCTCCCGTTCTCCACGATCATCAGTTTCATCTGAAAACGGATCAAATTTATAATTATTGCCGTTATTACAATATTTTACAAGAAAGTAACTTTATTTGTTATTAGTAGATAATCTGGTTCAGTTTTTACCGTGCCATCTCTGAGCCAGTGAAAATTGAACTTGCATGTCGTAGATATTATCATACATATTTTCTGCGTCGTTAGTCTAGTGGTCAGTCTCATGTCAGGCAAATTATTACATGGGACTAAAACAAAACGGGCTAAATGTGGGTGAACTATTAGGTACACCTCTGTATAACGCTTCAGGGATTACAGGCGTGATGTTGTTACATGGTATAAGGGTTACAATAGAACCTACACTAATGTTTTGCCTATCAAGGAAAGGATGAAAAGTGTCAAAAAGTAATTTCGACGTTGAAGTTACCACGTAAGTCCAAAATAGCAACTTTACAGTAATGCGAAAAAAATGCATACTATATACCTAGGTCTAAAAAGTCATTACCGCCGAAATTGACTTAAGTGGTATTAGAACTTCAACGACGATTTCGTTAACGAATTTACAGTCATTTTCATAGAGCTATACATTCATAATTGATTACATCTATGATGTAATTATCATTGTAATTAATGATGGCTGTTAGTTTTACTGTCGATAGGGTATTGTTTCATTCGAGTGCTAAGCCACTGTTCAAGATGGACGAATTCCGTAGCATTACACCAAAATATTCCAATAATTTGATTTCAAACAGGACAGTGGATAAAGATGTGCAGTCATTCCTTTTGCCTCTTAGTGTATGGTTACCTAAATACAACATTAAAAAAAATATCATCACTCCTAATAGACCTATAACCAGTTTTGTTTCAATGCTTGTAACACTAGTATTTATTATTTCTTGTATATACTACACCTTCATGGTGGTCGGATACAAAGTTAGTCTAAATTACACTCCATTCGTTGCCGTCACCACTTATTTTGGCAGCATCTTCTATTGCTTCGGTTTTGCAATGGATTTCGTGATCAGAATCATTAAAACTAAAAACAACATCCAATTTGTCTTAATTTTTCAAGAAGTGCACAGATTTCTCAACAATGATTTAATTTTCAACAACTTCATCATTTGGAATTGGATTCTTGTTATTGCAGCTCTTTGTTTCTATGCTATCTTCCTCTACTCTTTTTGTATATTGCTAAGTTTATCCTACCTTTATTTGTTTGTTTCCTATTACTTGGTTGTTTTTGATTTAAATATAATTTATATCACGCGACTACTAAAATTGTTGGAAAATAAGCTTCACCTATGGAATATTCAAGTTTTGAGTGATCAAGAAATGTCGGATACTTGTAGAGAAAGTGATATCAAGAAAGTATTTCAGGCTTTTGTTAATATATTAAAATGTTATGATATACACAAAGATTGTTCCCAGCAATTTGTAAGTATTTTATAATCCCTCAAAACAATAGTTGTCTTATGACAAGCAAGACCTCCATCACTGACTAATTTATGTTTATCTTTAATCGTAGTTTTACCTTTCAGATACTGTATTATATTGTAGAATTATTCTTACACTCTTTAGTTTATATTCAAGAGGGAATTGACATGTGGAATGGAGCAGATAATTCCAAAGTAAGTTTTTCTTTTCGTTGATGAAACGCAAACTATTCGACGGGCCACCTGATGTTAGATGTTACCGCCACATATTGACATTTGTAATATCTATGCCATTACAGAAGCGTTGCCATCACAGCGTCAAAGCTGTTATGTCTCACTATGATCTTTCTTGCCTTTATCCCATTCTACTTAAGGTCGGCAAAACGTCATTTTCTTCAATTCTAACCTGACGTTACGGACACATTTACTCTTTCATTTAGCATTCCTTATACAATCTACACAAATTTTCTTTGGCCTTCTTCTCTTTCTCTTTAAACATATTTTGTGTTCGTTCTTTATTTTAGTCAAAGTGCAAGTCCAGTTTTTATTCAAAGAATTTGAATCCCATGAAACGCTGGATGGACTGTGAGACTGTCTAGAAAGTAGGTCACTCATGATATAACGACTAATAGAAGTGTTAAAGAAGAAGACACGCTGCACTGAGCCCAAATAAAATGGCATAAGGGCAGGATTTGAATTTTAACTCAAAACATCTCTTTTGTTATAGGATATAGCAAATCTGGTATTGATGTTCATATACTTATGGCTGTCGAAGAATTTGATATGGCAAACAATGTTGAGTCATCAATGCCACAAATTTTACTTAGCCATCCAAAATGTTCAAGATACTTGCGCGATAATTTTGCAGTCAACGTGCTCAGGTTATTTCTTTTTCTTGGTTTGTTATTTCTCAACTAATTTCCTCCCCGACCCTTGCTCGAGCCAGCTCGCGAGTCTGAGCTTGTAGTTTTAAACATCATCATCATCATCATTTCAGCCGAAAGACGTCCACTGCTGGACATAGACCTCCCCCAAGTGTCGCCACATTGACCGGTCCCATACGATTTGCATCCAGTGGATTCCCACAACCTTCACCAGGTCATCGGTCCACCTAGTGGGAGGCATTCCAACGGAACGTCTTCCGGTTCGCGGTAGCCACTCCAGAACATTTTAGCCTCATCGGCTGGTTTTAAACATGTCCCTAAATAATAATCTCCTTTTGATCCAGCCTGTCTCTTGTTGTACTGTCCCAGCGACGCTCTAAACCCAGGCTTGTACCCCACGGGGGAGTGCCCTTAGCGTGTAGTTACTTAGTTTGTAAGTATTTTTTTGTCCCTGGCTCAAACTCAAACTCAAACTCAAAGCATTTATTTGAATTAGACCATTACGGCACTTATGAAAGTCAAAAATACAAAAAAGAAAATCAAAGCTACAGTCCCAGTCACAAGGCATAATAACTTGAGAAAGTACTGTAGTTGCCCATTCCCTAGCGTAGATCTCTATGGAGAAGAACGGGCAAGAAACTCCATGGACACTCTTTTAAAATCAAAATATTGTTACAAAATCTTGGTTACATCATTAATTTTGAGATTATACGTATATGTGAGAACGATGTAGAAAGACGTGCACACTAAGAGCATCTAGAGTAAAAGATTAGATCAAAAATGTATGAATAAAGTAATTAAAATGAACCTTGGCACCTTGGGGGGGTCTGTATTTATGCTTTCACGGTTGCACAACGACATGCTTTGCTTTAGCTTTGCTTGGTAGTATAGATGCAGGCCTACCCTACTGCCTCCCTCAGAGGCGGTAGGGTGGCGGGGTCTTGAGGGGGAGCGCTACGGTCGTGTAGAACCTCAAGGCAAGTCTGGGGGATTCACCTTCACGAGGTTGCCACCCTGTTCTTGGTCTAATTCCATAAGAAATAGACGCAACAAAAACCCCCGGGCGCTTTATCTCGCACTTTCCCGAAAGCCAAAATCCCAGGCCTAGGGTAATCTCACACCCCACTCCTATGATCCTACGCCCAGTCCTTCCCTCCTTTTCCTTTCTCTCCTTTCGGTCCTTGAGGACGGGTAACCTCAACTCCAAAAAAGCCCACACAGCCTACAACCATGTCGCAGAGAGGAAAAAATAATATTCCCCAGGTGGGTCCCGGCAATGCCGGGGAATCCCACACCGACTCGTCGGTCTGCCCCCACCGTAATCTGGGGGGGGGGGCACCAATCTGCTTAATAGCGCCGCGCCTTCTGCGCGGCTGGCCGCTTTAGCGCCGACAACTCTGGCTGCGGATCACGCGCCAATACCGCCAACCAACACAACAATGGCTGCGCCTTCTGCGCCTACCGACTCTAAGACGACTACGACTTCTGCGTCAACTACTCTGACGACTGTTACACCTTCCACGAGGGCCTGGCAACAGAGCATCGTTCGGAACAGTGTAACGAACAATCCTGACAATGACAGTGACAAAGCTCGACTCTCCAGCCTTAGCAGCGAACTCCGCGCGCTGGCACTCCAGCGCGAGAAGATCGAGGCAAGGCTGAAAGACATAAGCTCTCTCGGGACGGGAAAGGAAGCGGAATCTGGTGGTTCTGGCTTCATCTCTGTGGACGAAGTACGTTTGCTGAAAACAAAGCGCGGAAAGATCCGGAACAGAGAGAGAGAACTCAACAACCGTTTGCGCAAGATACGCGAAGGCAATAGCCTGCGCGAAGCACAAACGGTTAGTTGTAAGGGGGTACGCGACCGGCTACAGACACGCGAAGGGGAAACCCTGCGCGAACAGCAGTCGGACGCGGAAACGAGCGGGCAAGGAACAGCACGCGAAGGGGAAACCCAGAGCGAAAAGCTCCTGCCCGCACCAGGACCATCCGGAGGAAACGACCGGAACCGCGACGAGATGACCGTAGACCGACACCGAACCAGACAGAAGCGAGGCAAGCGGGCTGGGTTCCTGCGCCGGCTGTCCCTGGCACAAAAGGCTGTGCCAAGCCCCTCAGAACCGCAACCCGGTCCAAGTGGCCAGGGAGCGGCGAAGAGGGAGCGCCCGGACGACACGGCTTCGCCGAGTACGCTCCAGGTGGACGCCAAGCGTATTAGAACCCAGCCTGCTCAAGGGGAGCAGAGAACCTACGCGCGGGCCACAAAGGATATCCCTGCGCGACTCGCCGTAGCGATCTGCCTCTCGCCTTCATCCCGAGACATGACGACTGACGAAGGAGAGCACATCAAGCTCAGCCTTGAAGACTTGATAGTAGACACGTGTCGAACCGACCCCACCAAAGTCCCAGCCTTCCGCGGTTACCCAAGGGTAGCGGATGGCACGGTGCACATGTGGTGCGAGGACGACAACGCCCTGACTTGGCTGACCCAGAACGTGCCTAAGATAAGACTGCCGAACACCAACTTGACACTGACAGTCATGAGACAGTCCGACGTACCAACCCGGATTCGAGCAGCGCTCTTTGTACCCAGGTTTAATGGGGAAATAGAGCTGCTCCAGACAATATTGACCTGCGAGAACCCCTGGTACGCCATCGGTAGATGGTCCCTGTACAGGGCGACATCGGTCGGTGGGGATAACTACGGGACTTATCTGACCCTGGGTATCCCACCGGACGAGGCCGAAAAGGTCTTGGGGAGGGAGCGACCGATATCGTACCTACTTGGGTCGATATACGTGCGCTTTTTCCCCAAAACCCATCCCTCCGACACCCAGACTGACAATGACACTGAACGGACGAAACCGGCACCGACTGAACTTGACCTGACGATGACGCAACTGGAGGAGGAGATGGCCAGAACGGCGATGGCTGATGCTGACGCTGTGAGGATGCCATCCTCACCACCAGGGTGGACGGAGCAGCTGCTCTCATCGTCACCGGCACCAAATGAAGACCAGCACGGGCTGGAGGACAGGGGAGAATCATACGATGGATCCATCTCTCCCTAATTCCACCCACCTGCCTCCCACATCCCGTCCCCTAAATATCATCCAGACCAACCTCCAGCATAGCCAGACGGCTACTGCTTGCCTGCGCAGGGCACTGGAGATGGAACCCCGAACCATTGCACTCATCCAAGAGCCTTGGATCCGTAATAACAGAATATGCGGCCTTGGTAACATTGGAGGTAAGCTGATCCTCGACACACAGGGCACAGATAAACCACGAACCTGTGCCTATATACCCAAAGATTTTCCCACCACCACACTCACGCAATTATGTTCCAGAGATCTAACAGCCGTCAGGATCAAAACCGACGGCGATGCACCTGATATCGTCCTGGCCTCGGTATACATGCCAGGCGAGGATGAAGACTGCCCACCAAAAGGTATGGCCGACCTGGTAAGGTATTGTGAAGATGCCAACCTGGACCTGGTCATCTGCACGGACTCGAACGCCCATCACCCGCTTTGGGGTTGCACCAAAGCCAACAATAGAGGTGAGGTACTATGCACATATTTGTTCTCCACTAACCTTAACATCGCAAACCGCGGCTCGGAACCCACTTGGGTCACATCCCGCGGACAAACGATCATTGACCTAACGCTGGCTTCGGAAAACGCGGCAAAACTCATCTCTGACTGGCACGTATCCAACGAGCCTTCCTGCTCTGACCATAGAAGGATTCGCTTCTCATTAGTAGCTAGTTTTAAAAAACCTGATCCTAGACGCAACCCACGCCGTACCAATGTACCCGGCTACAAACGGCTGTTGGCCTCCCTACTAACGCAGCACCAAACGCCCAAAGCTCTAACAGACCCCAAACAACTTGAAGAAACCGTGACAAAACTCTCAGAATTTATAATTGAAGCCTACCACGCCTGCTGCAAATTAAAAGATCCAAGCACCAAGAGCAAGGGTAACTCCTGGTGGAATGCGGAACTTAGTAAGCTCAGGCATACCATGCGCAAACAATTCAACAGAGCCAAAAACTCCAGACTACCAGAAGACTGGGACTCATACAAGAAAGCACAATACACCTTCAAAAAACAAGTCAGGAATGCCAGCAGGGCCGCCTGCCTGGCGGAAGTTCTGCGAAGAAATTGAATCGAACAGCGAAGCCGCGCGTGTGAGAAAGATCCTATCTACCGATCAGGATCGCACCCTCGGGTCGCTGAAAACCTCAGATAACACTTACACCAAGTCGGACCACGAAATAAGTAAAATCCTTTTGGAAACCCACTTCCCAGACTGCAATCTCTCTGAGGACAGAACCTGGGCAAGTGAGCCAACGCACACACCAAATGATCAAGACTGGGCCAGAGCCCGCACCATAGTAACCGCAGAGAGAATAAAATGGGCAATAAAGACTTTTAAACCATATAAATCCGCAGGCTTAGACGAAATTTTCCCCGCCCTGCTACAATGGGGAGTAGACGTCCTAACGCCGTGGCTGACCGCCATCTACCGAGCCTGCATAGCACAGAAATACATACCACTTGCATGGCGAGAGGTGAAAGTAATTTTCATCCCTAAACCAGGCAAACCAGATTATACACAACCTAAAGCGTACAGACCAATAAGCCTAACATCTTTCCTACTGAAAACCCTCGAGAGGCTCTGTGATCGACACATTCGGGACGGACCTCTTCGGGAGCGACCGCTCCACAAACAACAACACGCGTATTCCTCAGGAAAATCAACAGAATCCGCGCTGCACAGTGTGATCTCCAAGATCGAATGTGCAGTGGACCACAAAGGCTCCTCACTAGCCGTCTTCATTGACATAGAAGGCGCTTTTGACAAAACCGTCTTCCATAGCATCAACGCAGCCCTTGAGGAACACGGTGTGGACTCGACCCTGCGAGGATGGATCACAAACATGCTCCGACTAAGAGCCGTACAAGTTACGGTAAACGACACCACCAGAGCAATAGTGGCGAAGGGCTGCCCCCAAGGTGGCGTCCTCTCGCCACTACTATGGAACCTCGTAGTAGACAGCCTCATCAAACGTCTCAACGGCAGAGGCTACTACACGGTGGGCTATGCCGATGATCTGACCATAATAATAAACGTCACACACGAAAACACACTATGCAACCTTATGCGCCAAGCCCTAAGGATAGTAGAAGACTGGTGCAAGGAATACAGACTAGCAGTGAACCCTACCAAAACCGAACTCGTCCTCTTCACAAAGAAAAGGAAGCTGGCAACGTTACAATTACCAAGCTTCTTTGGGACAACCCTAAGCCTATCGACTGAAATCAAATACCTGGGTATTTTTTTGGACAAGCAGCTGAACTGGGCAAAACACACCGAATACATCATCACAAAAGCCAGTATGGCCCTATGGCAATGTAAGAGACTCCTCGGGAGAAATTGGGGCATAAGCCCCAAAATCACCTACTGGCTATACACCACAGTTATCCGACCAATCATTACATACGGCTCTTTAGTTTGGTGGCCCAGGACCAACCTAAGTACGACCCAAAAGGATCTCGAGAAACTACAAAGATTTGCCTGCGTAGCAATCACCGGCAGCATGAGAACTTCCCCCACTGCTGCCTTACAGGCGATGCTGGGGCTACCACCTCTACACCTCGTAGTAAGAGAGGAGGCGACCATAGCGACTTTCAGACTCGAAGTATCTGGCACCCTAAGTAACGATTCCAGAATTAAACACACACGCATCAGAGAAGATGCTATCAAAGAACAGCCCATGATGGCATCACCCAGCGACAGAATCCTGAAGACCCACTGCTTTCAAAAACACTACAACATAGAGCTCACAGCGGAGTTGTATGACTACTCAGGTACGAAAGAGCTAAGAATCTACACTGATGGATCAAAAACCGACGACGGGACAGGTTTCGGGGTGTTCTCCGACGACCTAAACATTAAAATAGCCAAACCCCTTGGAGTACTCAACTCTGTTTACCAAGCAGACTGTGTGGGTATCATCCAAGCGGCACACGCTATAGAGGCCAGGGAGGTTACGGATACCAATATTCGAATACTATCCGACCGTGCCTCAGTTCTTCAATCCTTAAAGAGTAATCAGATAACGTCTAGATTGATACTAGAATGCCATAATGCCCTAGAACGAATCACGGTACTAAACCATAACACGGTAACACTACAATGGATCAAAGGTCACAGTGGATCACTTGGGAACGATGCGGCTGATGAACTTGCCAGAAGAGGATCCAGCACAAAACCCTACGGACCCGAGCCCATTGTGCCTATTCCTTTCAAGCAACTAAGAAGCTGGTTAAAGGAACACACTCGAATACAAGCGGAGAAATGGTGGACCTCGGCACCAGGGTGTAGGCAATCCAAGGAAGCTATGCCATCCCTGGACACAAAGCTGACCAGGCGCCTTCTGCGCCTGGACAGAGATAGCCTACGACTGGTGGCGGGGACCATCACTGGACACTGTTCACTAAATAAACACTTCCACACCCTAGGAATCACTGACAGTCCCCTGTGCAGAGCATGCATGGGGGCGGAGGAAACGGTGGCGCATGTGCTCCTCGAGTGCACTGGCGTTACCAAGATTCGCGAGGAGACCCTGGGAACACCAAGATCTCTTGCGGACGCCCTGAGAAGACCGGGAAGTTTGATCTGCTTCTGGAGGGAGGTGGGCTGGTTGGAATGAACGGCCACCACGGCTCACGCACAATGGTCCACTTTAGGGACTAAGTGCGGAAACCAAAACCCCATGATAGATAGATAGATGAACCTTGGCAGCTAAGAGATGACCAGTCCCAACTGACAGCGCCCGTTCACAGACATGACGCATGTACCGGCGCCATTCAACTCAACCATATTGAAGGGAACTAAAGCTGACCCTTGAAGGTGTCAGGAGGGGTCGGGGGTGCGTAGCAGCCCGGTTCGGGGAGATTGTAGTGGTGGGAGTCTACTTCTCCCCGAGCCGAACTCTCGCCGAGTTCCACAACTCTCTCGCAGAGTTGAGTGTCGTCGTTGGGAACCATTCCCTCCCCGTGGTTGTCCTCGGGGACTTCAATGCCAAGAACTTGGCTTGGGGTTCTCGTTGCACAGACGTGCGGGGAAGGATGGTGGAAGACTGGGCCCTGGAGAAGGGCCTGGTTGTCCTAAATCGGGGTTCTGTCCCCACGTGTGTGCGGATGCGGGGCGAGTCGGTGGTGGACATTTCGTTCGCTAGCCCCGCTCTGTCGCTGCGTGTCGTTGACTGGCGTGTCATGGAGGGGGTGGAGACCTATTCCGACCACCGGTACATCCGATTCGCCGTCTCCACCCAGAACTCAAGCGCGCCGGTCCAACAGGCCCCGAGTGGTCCGCGCTGGGCGCTGAAGCAGCTGGACCGGGAGCTCCTCCTGGAAGCCTCGATCGTGCAGGCCTGGGTGACATCACCGGACAGGCCTGCCGACGTTAACAATGAGGCAGGGTGGTTCCAGGAGGCCATGTCTGACATCTGTGACGTGGCAATGCCCCGTGTTCGGCCAAGAAGCGCCCGGCGTCAGGTGTACTGGTGGTCGCGTGAGCTGACATCTCTGCGCAAGGCGTGCGTGGCTGCACGACACCTGTACGCCAGGCATCGCAGGCTCCGCATCCGCCCACCGGATGCGGCAGCCATTGAGGCGGAGCTCTATGAGGGGTACAGAGCGGCGAAGACCGCCCTCCGCGAAGCGGTCCTGCGGGCCAGGGATCAGGCCCGCGAGGAGTTGCTGGGGACTCTCGACAGAGATCCGTGGGGGCGCCCTTACAAGTTGGTGCGGGACAAACTCCGCCCCTGGGCGCCCCCACTGACGCAGAGTCTCCGGCCTGAGCTCGTGGAGGACGTGGTGAGCGCTCTGTTCCCTTCGCGAGGGGAACACCCACCCCCGCCTATGGCTCCGCCGCCTGCGGTGCTGGAAGCGGATCATCAGGACGACGACGACGACACTCCGGAGGTGACTGGGGTAGACCTGAGAGTGGCGGTACGCAGGCTCAGTGCCAAAAATACCGCCCCGGGACCCGACGGCTTGCCTGGCAAAGCCTGGGTCCTGGCCTTGGAGGCTCTCGGGCCCCGACTGGAGGGGCTCCTAAGCGCATGCCTGGAGAGAGGCCAGTTCCCGCTTCGTTGGAAGACGGGGAAGCTGGTCCTCATCCGGAAGCCGGGGCGCCCTGCGGACTCTCCGTCCGCATACCGGCCCGTGGTGCTGCTCGACGAGGTGGGCAAGCTCTTTGAAAGAGTCATAGCAAACCGCCTCGCCGAGCACCTTGCGGGGACTGGGCCGGACCTTGCGGAACACCAGTATGGTTTCCGCAAGGGGCGCTCTACGGTGGATGCCATCATGCGCGTGAGAGCCCTCACGACGGGGGATGCGGTGTCTAGGGGGGGGGTTGTCTTGGCGGTGTCTCTCGACATCGCCAACGCCTTCAACTCCATGCCCTGGAGCTGCATTAGGGAGGCACTCCGGTATCACCGGGTGCCGACCTACCTCCGTCGAGTGGTCGGGGACTATCTGACGGACAGAGCCGTCATCTACCCCGGTCGCAGCGGAGAATGGAACCGGCGAGAGATGTCGTGCGGTGTTCCGCAGGGATCGGTCCTAGGGCCGTCCTTGTGGAACATTGGTTACGACTGGGTGCTGCGCGCCGACCTCCCTAGTGGTGTCAGCGTAGTTTGCTACGCTGACGACACGCTGGTGCTGGCCCAGGGGAGGTCGCATGAGGCGGCGGCCGAAGTGATGACACGCGGGGTTGCGACAGTCGTTGAGAGGATCCGGCAACTGGGTCTCGAGGTGGCATTGCACAAGTCCGAGGCCATGTGCTTTCATGGGCCTCGGAATGCGCCACCTCCGGGATCCTTACTCACGGTAGGAGGGGTATCCATCGGTGTCGAGTCGACTTTGAAGTACCTAGGACTCGTCCTCGACAGCCGGTGGAACTTCGTGGAGCACTTCCGACGTTTGGCCCCCAAACTGGAACGGACTGGGGCTGCCTTCAGGCGGCTCCTGCCCAACCTGGGGGGGCCGAACGCCTCCTGCCAGAGGCTCTACGCGAGAGTCGTGCGGTCCATGGCCCTTTACGGGGCCCCGGTGTGGGCGCGTTCTTTGAGGCGGCGTGCCGCCCACTACCTGAACGCGCCCCAAAAGGTAGTAGCCGTAAGGCTGGCCCGGGGCTACCGCACGATTGCCCGCGAGGCGGCGAGCCTCCTTGCCGGATTGCCGCCATGGGATCTGGAGGCGATAGTCCTCGCGCGCCTGAATGAATGGCGCGCGGAGGCGCTACGCCGGGGGGAAACTCCGCTGCAGCGACAAATTGTCGCTCAGCGGACAGACTTCCGGCGGGATCTCATGGCGACATGGAGAGAGCGACTGTCGCAACCCCGTGCAGGGCACGCCACAATAGTGGCGATAAGTCCCCTCTTTGAGGAGTGGCTTGAGAGACGCCACGGCGTCCTCACCTTCCGCCTGACGCAGGTCCTCACCGGACACGGAGTGTTTGGGAGGTTCCTGCACCGAATCGGGCGGGAGGAAACGCCCGGGTGCTTCCATTGTGAGGATCGACCGGAGGACACGGTGGAACACACGGTGGAGGTGTGCCCCACGTGGGCGGAGCACCGCCGTGTCCTCGAAGCGGCGATCGGCGGCGGCGACCTCTCGCGTCCGGCCCTGGTGCAAGCCATGGTCCGGAGCGAGACGGAATGGGACGCCGTCACCTCCTTCTGCGAAGCAGTAATGCTAGAGAAGGAGGTGGCGGAACGTGAGAGGGAGAGAACCTCTCAACGTCCCGGCCGCCGCGGGAGACGCCCCGGGCGTCGGGGGCCACCACCACGTAGCCCCCGGCCACCGTAGGCGCGGGCCTGTGGACGGTGAGCTATGGGCTAGCTCGCCGTCCGTCCGTCTCATGACGACAGGCCGTGTCGACGGCGCGTTCGTGTTCCACGCGCGCCTCAAAGAGAGTCAGCAAAAGGGAAGGGGTCCGTAGGGACCGATGCCTGCCGGGGTTGCGGGACTGTTCGAAAGAGATACCGTGGCCCCGGAACACAAAGGGCGATGAAGGAACATGGATGGGTTTTAGTCAGTAAAAGTCTGACACTCCCTCCTGCTCCGCCCAGAGCGGGAGGGGTTATTTGATGATTTCCCATCCGAAAAAAAAAAAAAAAAAAAAAAAAGGGAACTAAAGCTTAAACTTGAGTCCTTACAATCAAGGCAACCACAATATAGTCCTAAGTAAGTCCTAGGCTAAGCAGACGATAACCTCTAGGTTGACCTGCGAGATAACATTCACAAAAAAACTAAATCCTTTAGACCGACCTTCAGTCTAACTGGATGCAGCTGAATACTAGTATTTGACATAGAGTGACTGCCTATCTGACTCCCACAACCCAGTAACTGCTGACACGATATCTTTCGGTAAGACTTGTAAGGACTTTCAAACATCTATATTTAGCGGCCTGCAGGCCTATTACGTATCTCTGTTGACAGCTCGAAATGATAGTAACTGGGCTCAGTGTCCATCAATTAACTGTCAAAAGGTTAGTTTCGTATTATGTATGACCAGTCGCAATTAAATATCACGTCATCGGTGCCCATCATGGCTGATAGTAACCGTAACTAATTTTGACAGACGCTTTCGTATCAATTCTTCTGTGCGACTATGTAAGCGTAGTGGACATCAAAGTGATGACAACTGAGTTTGAAGTGGCTTTCGTGAAAGACGTTGCACTGTACCCGGGCTGTTAGTCACCGTGAAGTGATATCCACTCTGTGTAATACGTAATATTTTGACATTCTCGATTGTAATACACATGTAAACGGGTATTTATTGCGAATTTTACCTTTAATAATATAAGCCCGACGTTTCGACCGGATTGCACCAGCCGTGGTCGCGGGAAGACTGAAGTATTGGAGGTACCGCCACAGCAAAGCGAAGGTGTTTATTCAACTACCCTCACTCATACCCCCCCCCCGCTCCCTCATTCTCGGTGGTCATCAAAGTTCGGTGTACAACCGAAGCTTGATAGTCACTGGACATCAAAAAGATACGTAATAGCTCTACTGGTTTCGGTAAGACGTGATGGACGGTCGCCCATTCACGGACGTACCTCTGCAAGTACTGCTTCACTTTGAAGTCCGACCTGTGCGGCTTTTATTGTTAAGACGAGCTTCCTCTATTTCGTTATTAAATTACACACATTATTTTACCATATATTTAAATTTTTCAGATACTGAGAAGAAGCTATGCAAAAATGTACTGCGCTTACATCGAGCTTCGTTCAGCAAGATACGTGTGTTTGGCCTGTTCTACTTAGACGCTGCGTTACAATTGTGTCTGATGAGTCTTTTAACTAACTATACTATTGTGTTGTTGCAGTTCGCGTTATTGTAATTCATACTACCTATATTGTTGTTTTTTCTCTAACTCAACCTGAAAGTGTGTTCCTTTTTTGTATTAGTGTGTTAAAGATAATCTAAAGTAATCGTAAGCTCTCTATCTCTTAATATAAAATTATGTACATGTCACGTTGTTTGTCCGCGATGGACTCCTAAACGACTTAACCAATTTTAATCAAATTTGCACACCGTGTGCAGTTTGATCCAACTTGAAAGATAGGATATTTTTGACCCAATAGGTGTCGCCGTGCGAAGCCGGGGCGAGTCGCTAGTTATAGTATAAAATACAATTTTTGCTTTGAAGACGATCTATAATTCTCTACGTTTCTAACTAAGTGCCTTTGAACCTTAGGTACACACAACTGAAGATTCCAAAACGTAATATCACATTCTATATTAACTGGTTATTCCTGCGTGTTAACAATAGTACTGTCCTAGAATAAAAAAATATAGAAGCGCAATTCCCGGTCTGAAAATGTTCTAAATGCTTGCAGTCTATATGTAGAGACGGTCACAACGATGTGGCGGTGAGTGAATCTACTCAGCATATAATAGTACACTGTTGGACATAGGCCTCCCCCAAGTTGGGGCGGAACTTCCTTTCATCCGCCTGAAAACCAGAACCTGTGGAGATTCTTAAATGACTCTGCCCTGGGCCGGCAGTCTCGACATAGATAGCGACAAATTCACTAACTTTCGATCGCCGATTACTAACGAATAAATTCGGTTGCAATAATTATGTTTGGAAGAAACGCATCTTGGACGTTGAGACTAGCTTTACTAGCAAGCATCATCATTGCCACCGAATTTATTCGTTAGTAATCGGCGAGCGAAAGTTAGCGAATTTGTCGCTTTCTATGTCCAGACTGCCTGCCCGGGATTGTATTGATGTGGCCTTGCCCTAAAACGACGGGACACTTAATATCGTGTCCCGCCTATCTTACAGGAACTGATGGACGCTACTGAAGATGCAATACGCATCGCCAAATTCTGGGCCGATTTAGTTTAGATTGACATACGGTAAGAAGAAGTGTATATGGCAAGAAAGGAGGTGTGTGATGAGATGACGAGTAATAAAGAAGTATGGAAGAAGAAGATATGCTACGCCGACCACAAATAATTGGTATAAGGGCAAGAGAGAGTAACTGTGAGAGCGTAGGCACATTATAAGTAACGTTTCTATACTATTTTCAAAATCTATGTTACTGCACATCTTAACAAGCGTATTGTAAGAGCTTACAACTCGCTTCGTGTACAGTATAACAATGCATTTCGTGCCATGTTTAACCTGCACTGGAGGTGTAGTGCGTCTGGTATGTTCTTTGAAAACCGAGTGGGTGACTTCTTTTCCGTTCTGAGAAGGATGAGAGCTTCTTTTCGAACACGATTGTTAAACTGTAAAAATATTATTGTAACTACTGTATTCCGCACAATTTTCGTGACTAGAACCGAACCGTTTAATCTCAACACTGACTATGATGTAATCAGGAAACAATAATAATGACAAATTAATTTAATTAATGTCCGTAAATCCATTATCGAATATGTATAATTTAATTTTAATTTTACAACTTATATATAATACTTTTCATAATGTAACTATGGGTGAACTGTATGTGATTACGTGCAATGCCTGAAATAAAATGATTTATTATTATTATTATTATTATTGTGTACTGTCTCCACCAGAGACTTGCTATTAAACACAAGACAAAGATAAATATCGCTAGCATTGCTAACTAAGCTGCTGTAGGAGTTGTTGTGTTTGTAATTTATATTAAAGCAGCTTGAGTTTTGTGAAGAATTTTCTGTTTTGACTTGGAACAAACGTTTGGGATTAATGCGACTCGAGTAATATCGACAGCTTTGCTTTTAGCAATTTAAATTGAAGTTTTTGACGAGCTATTGAAAACGCTTACGGCTGCTTCGGAGTTTGCTTTTCCTTCCTTTTCTTTTCTTTTGCATCGCATTTGGAATTGTGTCGTTGACAAGGAGTAAATCTACTGAAAAATTTGTCTTCTTTTGTCATGGTATACCTAGTCGAATTCCCATCCAAGAAGCTGCCGTAAAGAAAAAGGCTAGAATACCTTTCCTGTTTAGAAATTGGGAGTAAGTATGGTACAGTAAAGTATAGTAATAAAATCCTAAAATAGATAACACACAGCCAGAATCACTTGGCTCTAGGATTAGCACTAGTGATGATAAATAAAGAAGGCGCCTCTAACCTTACTTAACAAAGCACGCAAGGATTTTTTATTACTAATCTTTTATTGGGTTAAATAGGGGATGGAGCGTAATAATGTAGTTCGCCCCGTCCATCTAAGCTATAGAAGAATATTTCCTATTTCACCGTATTACAGCTTTAGATCCAAATTAAGTTCTTTTGATCCTGGCAAACTCTTATTAAAACCCATCCAAGTTATAATACCGCATAAACTGAAGAAAGTTCTATAAAATATGGCGACTCTTTTCATTTCACTCCCATTTTCTCTAGTGACTGACACTGAATTGAAGCACAAACCAGATAAGAACAAAAGTTAAGTTTGATATAACGAGCAAAACAGGCGCATGCACACATACACCTGGCAACATTGTACTAAAAAGTATAAAATATAATAAACACACTCAAACCACAGACACATAAATTATGATCATTAATACACACGCACACTCGCGCACGCATGTATGCACACAGAGATGATTTTTATTTTTATTTTATTTATTAGGGACAAAAAAACCGGCCAAGTGCGAGTCGGACTCGCGCACGAAGGGTTCCGTACCATTATTATCAAAAAAAAGGGCAAATAAAACACGTTTGTTGTATGGGAGCCCCCCTTAAATATTAATTTTATTCTGTTTTTAGTATTTGTTGTTATAGCGGCAACAGAAATACATCATCTGTGAAAATTTCAACTGTCTAGCTGTCACGGTTCATGAGATATAGCCTGGTGACAGACAGACGGATAGACAGACGGACAGACAGCGAAGTCTTAGTAATAGGGTTCCGTTTTTACCCTTTGGGTACGGAACCCTAAAACAGTTACACATGTTAAAGATTAAAAATTTTGAGTCGTTACTTATACTGGTAAACATATAACCTACACCATTGTCCACAGATTAATAAATTAACAAATAAAGAACGGAAAGATAATTTTGTCTTATAAAGTTGATACAATTAATAAATAGAATAAGATTGTGGTGAAAGAATATTTATAGCCAGTGCTTTAACTTCGTTACTAGAAAGAGAGAAGATATCTGTGTCCATGAAGTGTGTGTTATAGGTTTCCACTAGTTGACGAAGAGGAAGCCCTGCAAGAATCTACGCGGAACAACCACGTAGAACAAATAAATAATATTGTAACACTTAATTTTGCACCGCACCACACAAATAATATGGCTGCTCGAACACGATGGTGAGGAAAGTAACTGGTGCTTATAGCACAGGAATCTTCCTAATTTATGGTACAATAAATATGGTTTGCACCTGGCAACTAGCTACACTATCAAGAAATCCGCCCCTTGTGTCAGTGACAGCGAAGTAAACAAATAAAAAAGTTGTTAGCATGCCGTGAGGTACGAGTGACTCTGACTCGACTTACTAAGAAAACAAATGAAGCGCACGCATTTCGCTTGACGCTAGTGGAGTCTTCCTTGGCTTTGAATAGCTCCTCTAATTGTACGTACGCAGATCTCGGTCTACCTTCCCAATCGTGAGTGTGACTGACTTTATGCGAAGCGTGTCTATGCGTGCGTGCGTATTCGCTTTTTGTGTGAACCAGTCCTTCTGCATTCCATTTTGTGGCCCAAGGAAGAGACGCAAGCTAATCCTCAGGAAACTATTTCATTTCTATTAAGCAATTGATTAAAGATGGACCTTTAAAGGTTAACTATAAAGGTCCGTTTCGAGTGGTGTCGCTGTTAACTTTTTAATTAATACCGTAATTGAAATAACTTTGAGATGGCTTCTACCCGCTCTCACGAGGTTGTGGTTTTGAAACCGTGTGGTCGTAGCTTTCAACGTAATTTATCATCACGGTTGTATTTATGTAAGGGGTTGGCAGACGGGTTTAAATTAGATATGGGTCGATTGTAGATTTGGCTGCAATAAGGCAAACTAATCGGCCGACTAGTTCACTAACCTGCTAATTTCGGTGGAGTCACAGCGTCTCAAGTCAAGTCACAGAGTCACCACATTTTTTGTGACTGTGTCAAACATGTCAAAAGTTCACAGTTAGAATCTTCTTTTGTTTTGGCATACATTTCATATATGTAGTCACTAAAAGGCAGAAAATCAATCAATCAAACCGTCAAATCATTATAAAACAGTTGAGTGTGAACATAATTATGTGGATTTTATTTTTCCCTGTAATAATTATGCAAACATGCAGCAAGCATGCAACAAGCTTGCAGCAACCATGCAAGCACGCATGCAGTATGCAAGCAAGCATGCATGCAGCATGCAAGCGAGCAAGCAACATGCAGCAGGCATGGTTTCTGTCACGGCTCCGGCGCTGCGGGGCTCCGGCGGTCCCACGCGAGCTTATCGTCGCAGATGTGTTTAACGCTCACCGCCGCTGCTGAGGCTGGTTGGCGAAGCCGGCCAGCAAGCCGAAGCTTGTTACAACCACTTGCTCCTCAACTCGCGGGCCACCTCGCCCCTCCGCGCCTACGCGATTTTAAATTACACTCTATGGGTAGGGCAGAAAAGACTGCGTGGGGTCGGTTTTACAGCGATTCGTTTCTGTCACTAAAACCAAATTTTTAGCAAATGTTTCAGGACCAAAAATTTTATTATACTTATATGAGCATTAGAAATAATACACATTATATAATAAAATACTAAGGATAATTGACTTTATGGCATATACAATTTGAAGATTCAATTATTAAAGTATTCGATATTATGACAGAACAGTTTTAGAAATAAAAATAATTATGTAAAACAAAATTTCGGGATTTTGAACATTATGGTTACATTATGGTTAAGTTTATAGCAAACGTTTTATGGATAATGATTTTCGGAAAAAAAGTTTTTAGGAGATATAAGGGAGTACCATCTCAGTCGCTCCATAGCACGTTGGCAGACCCCAAGTGCGGACTTCTGACGATTTGTAAGCGTCTATTTTTACGCTCCATAGGTGAGAGTGGGGAGAATGCACATACATGTCCTTGAGCTTTGGCTTGAGTGCGAGAGGGAGAGTATAAGATGTTTCATCGACCAGTAGCTCTTTCAGGCATTCTCGGTGTGTCGTGCAACTTATTTATCTTGTCTTGCCTGAAAAGAGACTAACTGGCCAAAATATATGTACTCAAGTACATAAATATGTACAGAGAAAATAATTTATAAATTAACATCTCTTGACTTACTACAATATTGTGTTGCTGTTCTCACTTTTGTAATACGGTCGTCATAAAATTGGTTTAATGGGTAGTATTATTATTCTGAAGTATTGAGTGTTTGGAAGTTTTACGAATGAGAGTGGGGTGGTGGGAAGGGTACAATAAATTGGTGGTCTTGAGAAGGCGATATAAATATTTATTCTATCTATTAATAATTTGTGTAAGTGCGACGGTGTTTTTAATGTAGCACAGCCAATTTCATTTCAGTAATTAAATGATAATATTTACATTATCTGTAATTGTGTGGCATATTAACAGTAATACGTCTAAGCTGTATTGTATACATTTCACTCATCGATTTTGTATAACTTGGGTGTTGGAAAACTGCTGTTACGTTGAGGAAAATGAAGGCATTTCTAAATATTAAAAAAACATATCCTATCAAACTTATTTCAAATACCAAGGTGGACAAAGATGTGCAGTCAATGCTCTTGCCTTTGAATCTGATGCAATGTCTCATGTTTTGTCCTAAATATCGCATCAAAGATAATGTGATTACTCCAAATAGCCTCATCTCAAACTGTGTTTCGATTATTGGAACATTTTTGTTCATGCTTGTATTCGTTCACTGTTACTATGTAGCCATCACTAACAACAGTAATCTAGGATATACCAATTTCATGTATTGGGCATCCCTTGTTTCCTTCTTCGTCTTTTGTTTCGGGTTCGCAATAAATTGCGTGAGTGGACTCATTCAAACTAAAACTTATGTCCGGTTTGTTTTTACGTTCCAAAAAGTGCACAGATTTATTAACAGTGTTGCCAGTGTATACAAAATTATTATATGGAATTGGGTAATGGTACTAGAAGTTCTGGGATTTTATTCCATTGTTCTAACCTATTTTTACACACAGATCGGTGCGCCATTTTTTTCGGTGTATGCTATGTACCTTATGGCTGCTTTTGATTTCAATATTGTTTATGCCGTCGGAGTTATTCATTTTTTGGAAAATAAAATTGTATTATGGAATACTCGAGATTTCAATTCCGAAGAATTAGACGTCGTGCACGAAGAAAATTATTGCACAAGAATGTTCCAAGCATATGTTGACATATTAGAGTGTTACGATAATTTCAAACGTAGTTTTCAGCAATTCGTAAGTATCTTAACGTTTTAATTTTTAAGATACTGCACCAAAAATATGTATTGTCATATAATATTTCCTTTCAGATACTTTATTACATTATAAAAGCATTCGCCCAAAGTCTAGTTCATATCAAAATAATAATTGAAATGTCTCAAGTCGGCTTGGTTATTTACAACATGGTATGTTTATTTTTTTGGTATTTGACAATTGTTACAGTTAGCCAGTGGCCTGAAAGTCTGACAAACAGTCTTACCAAGGCGTGTCGTAGTACCAAGGACGTTGGGTCATGGACGTCAGATAGACGGATGCCCCATGTAAAATACAGGTATAAGGCTGCATCCCGTTCGACTTGAAGCTGACCCGAACATAGTAGCAGAAAGGCTCGAAAGATTTACAAGCGATTATTATTTATTAATATGACTTATAAAAAAGGAAGGATGAGAAAGTCTTGAGGAAAAATTTGAGTATAATAATCGTTTATAGTAGGTAGTGAAAGACCAAACCAACAATAGATAGATTGTGTGAAGATGAAATTACGGTTAGTAAAGATATATGGAAAAAGAAGACATTCTGCGCCGACCCCAAATGATTTGGGACAAAGGCAAAATAATGATGATGAGATAATAATGATGATGATATTGCTTAATTTGTTACAAGATAAAACAACTTTGTCGATGTCAATCACGTTCATTACACTGGTCCAAATGTTGGTGTGGCAAGCAATTTTGATCAAACAATGCGAGAAATTCTACTCAGCTGTTCAAAGTGTCCAAGATACTTGCACACTTATTTTGAAGTCAGCTTGCTCTGGTTATTTTCTGGTTACTTTTTACACACGTTTTGTGATATTATAATAAAGTTATACTTACTCATGTTTACAGAGTAGGCTTGAGCATTTAAAATACGATTAATTGATTCGGCTTGGCCATCTCAGACTTGTGTTTTTTATAAGTGGTCAAGATATAGTGGAGTAGAAGTATAAAGTATAAAATTATAATTATTGCCTTTATTACAATATTTAACAAGACAGGTAGTTGTCTTTATTTGATAGTAGTAGTTAGTTAGTCTGGTTCAGTTTTTACCGTGCCATCTCTGAGCCAGTGAAAACTGAACTTCACTTGCATATCGTAGATATTGTAAGTACCTACATATTTCCTGCATCGTTGGTCTAGTGATCAGTCTCAAGTCAGACAAATTATTACAAAGTTTTACTGGCTAAATAGAAAGAAAGAAAGAAAGAAAACATATTTATTTGGCTTAAGCCGCAAGTGTACACAACAAATTCAAAAGAATAATAAAAAAATAAACTTAAAACTACACAATAAAAAAAAACTTAAAACTAAACAGAAAATAGAAACGAAATAATATTGTGTGTCTCACGGCTGCGCCAAATAGGCCCAGTTCAGCAAACTGCCGAGCAGCTAGTGCCCGACGCTGGTTTTCAACTGGACCTGAGATGGTGATGTCACGGACATAAAACAGTTTTGTGTTGTGCGTGTTCTAATAAGATATGAGTGTATGTATGAATAGATACTTAAATAGAATAAATGTGTGTAAAATAATAACAAATAAACTACATATGAACAAAATATCGAGAAAAGTGCAAGATAAAACAAACAACTTAAGGTACATAAATAAAACTTGTTAAAAATACAGTGTGATGAATCCGTGCACTTCGTCGCTCAATACGCTGCAAGCAGTCAAGCGCGATGAACTAGTAATAAAAAATAAAAAAATAAAAAATATATAGTGACAAGTATCAATAGCAGATGACAATTGGCGATGGCAATTGTGTGGGTATAGATAGGTAGGGTAGTTTGTACATCATATAATTGAGACATTCAGTGCGACCATATCCAACTTCCGTTGCGATTCCATTAGATACTGCCGTAAACGTATTCTGAACGTGTGTATTGTGCTGATCATTCTAATCGGTGGTGGCAGGTTATTCCATATTTTGGACGCCGCATAGCGAAAGCTACCCCTGAAAGCTGCTGTGTTATGTGACTGAGTCGAGAGTTGTTGCGAGCATTGCCTTCTCCCACATTCGCGTCTACTAGTTAACCAACTTAGTTTATTGTATAGGTAGTCCGGTTTTTTATATTTAACCACACCGAACAGGAGGCATGCCAAGTGTAGTTTACGTCTGGACTTCATTTTTAATGACATATGTTTGTTTAGAAAAGGTGTTACATGACCTCGCCGAGGGATGTTGTAGCAAAACCGCGCGCAAGCGTTTTGTACTCTTTGAATGAGTCGCTCTGTACGAGCTAATAGGCGCGGGCCGTACACTGTGTCGGCGTAGTTTAACCTAGATAGTACCAGGGTTTCCACAAGCTGTTCCCGTAGTGATTCCGATAAGTAAGACCTCATCTTATATAAAACCTTCAGGCGATAAAAACAGTTTCTGACAGAGTCTGCTATGTGTTTCTCAAAACGAAGGGCTTTGTCCATCGCAAGACCTAGGTTTCGCGCCTCATACACTCTCTCAATTGGTTCGCCCATTAGCTCCAAGTCAAAAGTCAAAGGCAGTCGGGCCAGCTGTTGTCTTGTACCAAATACAATATATTTAGTTTTGGTAGGGTTCAGCGACAGGCAATTTTCCTCAGACCAAACGGCGATGCGTTGAAGATCGTCGTTAAGATCTTTAATGGCGCTGTCATACTCGTCTGGTCTGAAAGAAATATACAGTTGTACATCGTCGGCATATATATGGTACTTACATCTCCGGAGGCACCTTATTATGTCTGCACAGTACAAAATGAAAAGAATTGGACCCAAAATGGAACCCTGTGGAACTCCTCTCTCTACGGGAATAGGTGCCGATCTAAGAGTAGTGCCGTCACTCAAACGTATGTCAACTAATTGTTGTCTATTACTTAGGTAGCTTCGGAACCATTTTATAGCCTCAGGGTCGAAACCGTAGTATTTCAACTTCGACAATAACAATGAGATGTTTATAGCGTCAAATGCCCTGGAAAAATCTAGTAAAACCAGTATTGTGCACATTCCCTTATCCTGGGCAGATAATATGTTGTCAGTGACATCTAGTAAAGCAGTAGATGTACTGCGCTGCTTCCTAAACCCTGATTGTAAATCAGGTAAAATGTTATTTTGTTCCAGGAACAGTGTAAGTTGGCGACTGACGATTTTCTCTAATACTTTCGATAAACATGGTAATATACTAATAGGACGTAAATCTTTTAAGGTTATTGGGTTCGAATTTTTTGGCAAGGGCCTAATGCAGGCGATTTTCCATTGGTTAGGGAATGTGGACGTCACGATGGAGCGGTTTATTAAATCTGTTAAAACATTCAACGTATGCGGCAAAGTCATATTAATCATGTCCAGGTTAATGTTGTCGTAGCCTTCAGCGTTACTTTTGAGACTAGCGATAGTGCGTGAGACAGTGTTCTGATCCACTGGAGCGATTGTAAAAATTGCTTCACCGTGGCTATGATTGTCATAGTAATTCATAAGCGATGCGCTTGCCACAGGGTTGCCGGGAACAATCAGAAAATTTCTATTAATTTGGTCAGGATCTGTAAAATGCGACGGAAGGTCTTGTCTAGGTTTAAACGGTAATAAGGTGGATTTCAGATTTTTCCAAAGCAATTTGGGGTTTTTTATTTTAGTGTTAATATTATGTTTGAAATACGCGGTCTTTTCATTGTACAGAGAACTAGTCACTAAGTGCTTCAAGTCTTTGTAGTATTTCCTTTTGGAATCTGACTTCGTTTTCCTATATGTATTTAGTGATTCGTCACGTAAACGCATCATAATTTTGATTGTGTCTGTTATCCACGGATACGATTTTTCTTTTACTGTAAATGATTTGATAGGTGCGTGAACATCAAACAAGGAAGTTATAAGGGAGTTATATACATGTACCATATCATTAACGGAGTCGAGCGTTACAATAGTACCAATGTTTAATGACACTAAGTCCATGTTAAATGTTTCCGTGCATACATTCTTAAGAGGCCGATATTTTACCACGAACGGTTTGAATTTATCACGCTTAATATCAAATTCACTAACTACAATGGAATGACCGTTCAGTGAACCGAAAGATTCTACCGCAGTGTATCTTGCTTTCAAGTCAGTACACAGGAGATCGATGAGTGTTTCACTGGATGCTGTGTGGTGAGTAGGGCTTTTGACCAGCTGGGTAAGATTAACAGAATCAAGAAATTCGTTTACATTTTTCGCTTTTACCCCATTTCTATCTTGCATATCAACATTGAAGTCGCCAAGTAGGATGTAGTGATCGCAGTTTCCCAAAGAAGTAATTGAATCCGTTATGGCATCGAGGAAGAGGACAAGGTTTAACCATGGCGGTCGGTACGCTGTTCCTATAGCAATTTTTTTGCCGTTCAATGAGAGTGTTAACCACATTTGTTCGACGGATTCGAACCTGGGATCGACCGCGCTAGTCCAAGTACGCGCGCTCAGTCCCCGCCGCACATAAAACCCGACGCCCCCACCACGGCCCGCGCGAACACTCGCTGGTCGCGGCGCGTGGCGCAGGCGATAGCCGGGCACTACCGGAGCGCGCCCCTCCTCGCCCGGCCGGAGCCAAGTTTCGTTAATGGCCATAATATCAAAGCAATGCCTGTCAAGTGCACCAATCAAGTCATCATGACCTGTACCCAATGATCCAGCATTCAGAAACCCAACTTTAAAGTACTTGTCTCTCTTAGTCGTCATCTATATAGTTTAAAATAAATACCGACATTTATCAAAATTAATATAATCAATAGTCTAAGTTGAATTATTATTGTAAATATGTAGATAGCGTTTAATATTAAATGTAACATATGTTTAGAACTGTGGTACGTAGCGGATAGGTTTGTATAATTGAAAAGAAGTTTTGTGATGAGTAGGTGTAGGTAAATATGTGTAGTGTTATGAAACTGGTTTACACGTAGCTTACGGAGACGCGCCGCGAGACACACACCTGCCGTTACAAAACGTAGCTTAAAATGTGAAAACAGAGTGACTAATGCTACTTTTGACAGGTTGTTACTTACTTTTAACAAACTAACTTCCCACATGACTGCATAATAATAAATAACCTTAACCAGAGAAAAACTAGAAATAACTGGAGAAACAAAATAAACAAAAACATACAAGAGAACTTCTATAAAGTGTCTATGCACTGGTACCCGGTGGCGACGGCGCAGGTGGGCCGAATATGCGCAGTATGTCAGCCTCACGGTGGATGTGGCAAGTGGCATCACCGGGTTTATACCGGGCGAGGATACGGCCTCGTTTTGACCACACAAACTGCCAACCGAGGCGACTGCCCGCCTCACGCGCACTCCGAAACAACTCACGGTTCTGTTTAGTGAGGCGCTCATTGACGTAGAAGCGCGACGCAGGGCCTGGCAGATCGAGATCCGCAGTGGTCATGCCGCGACGCACTCGCGCTCCCTCCAGCAGCTCGTCCCGTAGGTCGCGGCGCGCGAAGCGCACGACGAGGAAGCGGGGGCGGGTCTCCACCGGCGCCGTCGCTTGCGTAGCGTTGATGCGCCTGCCTCTGACACGCTCGGCACTCACTATATCGCGCGCCTTGACTTTCACGCCAATCTTAGCCGCCACCAACATGGCTGTGTGGGTAGGGTTTTCGCCACTGATCTCTGGTATATTTGAGATCTGGACATCATTGGCAAGCAACTCTTGGTCACGGTCATTAATATCGCTCCTTAATTGGCCTATTAGCTCATCCACATCCGAGGATCGCGTCACTTGGGGCTGAGCCAGTTTGGTTTCCATCACCGCTACCCTTTCCTCCAGGTTACTCATCCTGTCATTGGTTGATTTTAGAGAGGACCTTAGCTCGGACAGATCCTCGCGCAGTTGTTGGAACTCATTTCGCACGATTTTCAGAAATTCCTCTTTAAAACTGGTTAGCTCTGTCCTGAGGATGTCCAATTGGTTGAATTCCTGAGTGGCATCAAGGGCTGTGCTATTCATGGGACTGGTGTCCATTAGGTTCACCAGGCTTTCCTCGTGTGGAGCTGGTGTTGGTGCCCGAGACCGTACTGGTGTTTCAGCCCGGTTATCCCTCACCTGGTTCTTCTCACACTCAGGGCAGTGCCAGGGGGTCTGTACAGGACCTGCATTCGGGATGGCTACGCACCCTCGATGGTACCAGTGCCGACATTTGCTGCAGTTAACAGCCTCTGCCGACGACAAAAACTTGCCACAAGCACCGCACTTGACCATGGTGTGTTGAAGCCTCTTTGTTTATCAAAATGATCAGTCCAAGTAGTATAGTGATTAGGCAACAGATGGCGCTGTTTACAGAAACAGTTTTATGGTGATTTCCACGGTACAGACAGACACCATAGGTTGAGCACAGAGTTGGCGTAAAGGTCCACACACACTGAAGTTAAATCACTGGCTGATTTTCTATTCCCCAGAAAATTACCGATTATAAACTTTGGGTTTCGGGTACTTATTTACTTTCTGGGGTTCACTAATACGTAAATTCATGTTTTTTAATGTTTACACAGCACATCAGGAGTAGAAAATAATGTTACTTGTAAGTTGCACTGGCAGTAGTATTTTGAAAGTAATTACACAATAACTTATGCGAATTAAACAGTGTTTTTTTAATTTATTCGCGAGACGAATACAAATAGTTTATGACTGATTGACATCCGTGACGTCAGTCACGGATGTAAATGTAAAAAAATGTAAACGTCAGTAAATGTGGATGAACTATTAAGTCCACTTCTGTCTAACGCTTCAGAGATTACAGGCGTGATGTTGTTATATGGTATAAGGATTACAAAGCCATGTCAAAGAGGAGAATAGCACAAAAGCCACTAGTAGTCCCGCGTAATAGACTAAGAGTATGCGACAAAAATTGTTATTCTATGGCGGTGAAAATATATAATCACATAACTAAAGATTTAGAATTTAATAGAAAGCTACATAACTGGTTGTGTGAGAGAAGTTTTTATTATATCAACGAATATTTTGAGTGTAAAATGTAAAACTTACTATAATTATTTTGGCATATCTTTAATTATTGCCATTATTCAAATAATGTTGAAATTATTTTTAATTATTCTTGCTATTTTTTATTGACGACGCTATTTCAATATTGATTATTTTTTTGGATTCATCAAATACTATTTTTCGAGAATGCAAGTACTCTTACTTGAATTCTCTAAAATAGCGATCAATAAAAAATGTAATGTATAATCATGTTTTAATCATGTTTCATCGACCAGTAGCTCTTTCAGGCATTCTCGGTGTGTCGTGCAACTTATTTATCTTGTCTTGCCTGAAAAAAGACTAACTGGCCAAAATATATGTAGGTACTCAAGTACATAAATATGTACAGAGAAAATAATTTATAAATTAACATCTCTTGACTTACTACAATATTGTGTTGCTGTTCTCACTTTTGTAATACGGTCGTCATAAAATTGGTTTAATGGGTAGTATTATTATTCTGAAGTATTGAGTGTTTGGAAGTTTTACGAATGAGAGTGGGGTGGTGGGAAGGGTACAATAAATTGGTGGTCTTGAGAAGGCGATATAAATATTTATTCTATCTATTAATAATTTGTGTAAGTGCGACGGTGTTTTTAATGTAGCACAGCCAATTTCATTTCAGTAATTAAATGATAATATTTACATTATCTGTAATTGTGTGGCATATTAACAGTAATACGTCTAAGCTGTATTGTATACATTTCACTCATCGATTTTGTATAACTTGGGTGTTGGAAAACTGCTGTTACGTTGAGGAAAATGAAGGCATTTCTAAATATTAAAAAAACATATCCTATCAAACTTATTTCAAATACCAAGGTGGACAAAGATGTGCAGTCAATGCTCTTGCCTTTGAATCTGATGCAATGTCTCATGTTTTGTCCTAAATATCGCATCAAAGATAATGTGATTACTCCAAATAGCCTCATCTCAAACTGTGTTTCGATTATTGGAACATTTTTGTTCATGCTTGCATTCGTTCACTGTTACTATGTAGCCATCACTAACAACAGTAATCTAGGATATACCAATTTCATGTATTGGGCATCCCTTGTTTCCTTCTTCGTCTTTTGTTTCGGGTTCGCAATAAATTGCGTGAGTGGACTCATTCAAACTAAAACTTATGTCCGGTTTGTTTTTAAGTTCCAAAAAGTGCACAGATTTATTAACAGTGTTGCCAGTGTATACAAAATTATTATATGGAATTGGGTAATGGTACTAGAAGTTCTGGGATTTTATTCCATTGTTCTAACCTATTTTTACACACAGATCGGTGCGCCATTTTTTTCGGTGTATGCTATGTACCTTATGGCTGCTTTTGATTTCAATATTGTTTATGCCGTCGGAGTTATTCATTTTTTGGAAAATAAATTTGTATTATGGAATACTCGAGATTTCAATTCCGAAGAATTAGACGTCTTGCACGAAGAAAATTATTGCACAAGAATGTTCCAAGCATATGTTGACATATTAGAGTGTTACGATAATTTCAAACGTAGTTTTCAGCAATTCGTAAGTATCTTAACGTTTTAATTTTTAAGATACTGCACCAAAAATATGTATTGTCATATAATATTTCCTTTCAGATACTTTATTACATTATAAAAGCATTCGCCCAAAGCCTAGTTCATATCAAAATAATAATTGAAATGTCTCAAGTCGGCTTGGTTATTTACAACATGGTATGTATATTTTTTTGGTATTTGACAATCGTTACAGTTAGCCAGTGGCCTGAAAGTCTGACAAACAGTCTTACCAAGGCGTGTCGTAGTACCCAGGACGTTGGTTCATGGACGTCAGATAGACGGATGCCCCATGTAAACTACAGGTATAAGGCTGCATCCCGTTCGACTTGACGCTGACCCGAACATAGTAGCAGAAAGGCTCGTAAGATTTACAAGCGATTATTATTTATTAATATGACTTATAAAAAAGGAAGGATGAGAAAGTCTTGAGGAAAAATTTGAGTATAATAATCGTTTATAGTAGGTAGTGAAAGACCAAACCAACAATAGATAGATTGTGTGAAGATGAAATTACGGTTAGTAAAGATATATGGAAAAAGAAGACATTCTGCGCCGACCCCAAATGATTTGGGACAAAGGCAAAATAATGATGATGAGATAATAATGATGATGATATTGCTTAATTTGTTACAGGATAAAACAACTTTGTCGATGTCAATCACGTTCATTACACTGGTCCAAATGTTGGTGTGGCAAGCAATTTTGATCAAACAATGCGAGAAATTCTACTCAGCTGTTCAAAGTGTCCAAGATACTTGCACACTTATTTTGAAGTCAGCTTGCTCTGGTTATTACTTTTTATACACGTTTTGTGATATTATAATAAAGTTATACTTACTCATGTTTACAGAGTAGGCTTGAGCATTTAAAATACGATTAATTGATTCGGCTTGGCCATCTCAGACTTGTGTTTTTTATAAGTGGTCAAGATATAGTAGAGTAGAAGTATAATGAATGTTATATTTTTGCAGAATACGAAAAAAAACTGTGCAAGAATGTCTTGCGCTTGCATCGAGCATCATTCAGCAAGATTCGTGCGTGCAGCCTCTTTTACGTTGACGCTGCGTTACAATTCAATTGTATGTGTCTTATAACTAACTACACTATTGTATTGCTACAGTTTGCATTTTTGTAATACATTATTAGACCAGCCTTATCTCCTATATCTGCAACACATTTGGACCGAAGTTAACAATCTCCTTTGGTACCTTATCTACCTGCTCAAACAAAGAACGGGGGACCTACGACATGATGGAGTCTTTGCGCTGGGGCAGGGCTATGTTCAATCGCTAATAACTCATAAAATTAGTGTAGTCATTATTTTAATATCTTTTTTTTACAGGTTGTTAAATTCAAAGGTTGTTAATTCTAGACCTATGACTTGTTAGTCCGACGGTCACTCCGCCAGGCTATCACTTTTGCACGTCAGTTAAATATTGAGTTAAAAGTTAAAACCGCTGGCATATTGTGTCTTACAGACACTTAAGTGCTAGAGCCCATCGTTTTTTTTCACCAGGCCTACTATTATTTGCAGCACTAACTATGTGCGAATTTTGTAGAATTCTTAAGATCAGCCACAGTCACAGTATTTGGTCTGTCAGTTGGTGACTTAGTTTGTTTCACTGCATGCTTAGACTTATTTTTATTAGATTCAACCTTTTTGCCATTTTTCTTTTTTACGACTAATGTCTGAGGCAGAACACCTTGCGCCTCCGTAGACCAGAGAATGGGCAGCAGCGTTTTCTGTTATTCTTTCATCACTGCGATCTCCAATCCGCCTGCCAAGCGTGGAGATTACGGCAAATTCCTCCCATCATGGGAGAGGCTTATGTCCAGCAGTGGACGTTATGGGCTGTTGTTGTTGTTAACATTTTAAGGCTAAAATCGAAGCCAGAAATCTTTATACCTACGATTTCTGATTCTTCTTTACACTTACGATTTGTAATTTAACATTGACATAGGCTGACAGTTACCCTCTTTTGAAATTTTACCTAAATTGACCCAATCGTTGACAAGATTGGTGTAGTGCATCAACATAGCTTTGGAGGTTCGCCATGCTATCAGAAATGAGACACACATCTTCAGCGTAAAGTATCTTCAGGATGGAGATCTTCGGTCACCACAATACTGCAGGGTGTTTCTCATAACAACTGCGAAGTAAAGGGCAAAGAGTCTTGCTGAGTGACGCAACCTTGCTTTGTTCTGACCTTTGATATGGATCTCCTCAGAATGTTTGTTTTCGTGTCAATTCTGCGTTTTCATGCCAACATGTAATTGGCGTATGAGGTTGATGAAATTTTTTGGGTAGCCATACTTTTGGAGAATAAGCCATATGGCCTTGCGTGGAATTCTATAAAATGCTTTCTCTAGATCGACAAAGCTCATATAGAGAGGTCATTGATGTTCTAAGCTTGCCTCCTGAAGTTACTATAATATGACATCGACAGTATCTCTGCTAGGGTGGAAACCATATTGGCTCTCAAGCGGGTATTTTTCAGCAAGATCACAAGAAGATCAAGAGAGAGATCAAGAGGGTGTTAATTATGTGCGCAAGAATTTTACCGGCAGTAGAAATCAATTAAATGCCTCGGTAAGAGCTGCAATCAGAGATATCTCTCATTGAACAAATACTAGGCTGGTGAGGAGTTGAGGAATTAAATGATATCACATTATAAAAACGTTTAACTTAGTAGGTATATTTTCCATAAAAATCTGACGTAGAACCGAAAATCATCTTGGGAACCATAGCAACATTATTTTTACTACAGCACCATCTACTGATAAAAAACTAAACAAGTACATATTTCCAACATACCGCCCACCAAGGAGCTATTTTACATAGTCCTTTAAATACTAATCACATTTACACGGGCACCGCCCACCATGAAAGTACCTATCAACAACTAAATTAAAAAACATTATGATAACACAATACAAAAAATAACATACAATAAACTATTTGTATCCTATAACCATTATGAGATAGGTGGCCTGTTGATGGTGGAAGTTATAGCCCATCTAGGTGTATTCCATTCACTTTTTTATACTTTTCTTTCACATTTGTATTTTCTTTTAAATTTGGTCATCATCATCATCATTTCAGCCGAAAGACGTCCACTGCTGGACATAGGCCTCCCCCAAGTGTCGCCACATTGAACGGTCCCGTGCGACTCGCATCCAGCGGATTCCCGCAGCCTTCACCAGGTCATTGGTCCACCTAGTGGGAGGCCTTCCAACGCAACGTCTTCCGGTTCGCGGTCGCCACTCCAGAACTTTTCGGCCCCATCGGCCATCCGTTCTGCAAGCAATGTGCCCTGCCCACTGCCACTTAAGTTTGGCAATTCTTCGGGCTACGTCGGTAACCTTGGTTCTCTTGCGGATGTCTTCATTTCTGATTCGATCGCGCAAGGAAACTCCGAGCATAGCCCTCTCCATTGCCCTTTGGGTGACTTTAAGCCTTCTGATGAGGCCCATTGTAAGCGACCACGTTTCGGTCCCGTATGTAATCACTGGCAACACACACTGGTCATAGACTTTCGTCTTGAGACACTGCGGTAGGTTGGAAGAGAAGATACCGCGCAACTTCCCGAACGCTGCCCAGCCGAGTCGGATTCGACGATTGACCTCTTTCTCGAAGTTAGACCTACCTAACTGGACCGTTTGTCCCAGGTACACATAATCGTCTACAACTTCGAGTGTAGAGTCTCCGATCTTGATAGGAGTGGGTGTGAAATGGGCATTCAACATGACCTTGGTTTTGTCCATGTTCATTTTAAGACCCACTCTTCCGGAAGCTCTACTGAGGTCATCGAGCATTGTACTGAGGTCCTCCATGGTCTCAGCCATGACCACTATGTCGTCGGCAAACCGAAGGTGAGTGATGTACTCGCCATTGACGTTGATGCCTAGCCCTCTCCAGTCCAGAACCTTGAAGACATCCTCCAGTGCAGCAGTAAACAGTTTCGGAGATATGACGTCTCCCTGTCTCACACCTCGCTGCAAGGGATAGGTTCTGAGACTTGGTCTTGAAGTCGGACTGACATGGTGGCGTTTTTGTACAAACACTTCAACACCTCGATGTACCGATAGTCGATTTGGCACCGTTGGAGAGACTGCAGTACAGCCCAGGTCTCGATCGAATCGAAGGCTTTCTCGTAGTCCACAAACGCTAAACAGAGAGGCAGGTTATACTCTTCGGTCTTCTGTATAACTTGCCGCAGCGTATGTATGTGGTCTACGGTGCTATAGCCTTTTCGGAAACCGGCTTGTTCGGGTGGCTGGAAATCGTCAAACCTGCGCGCGAGACGATTCGTGATGACTCTAGAAAACAACTTGTAGACATGGCTTAGAAGTGAGATGGGCCTATAATTCTTCAACCGGGCATTGTCACCCTTTTTGAAGAAGAGCACCACCACACCCCTGCACCATGCCTGTGGCGTTTTTCCCTCAAGTATGACGGAATTAAACAGCTTCTGAAGGGCCTTAAGAGTAAACGAGTCAGTGGCACGAACTAGTTGGTGGGCGGGGTTAAAATGCATGCTATTTCACACACATCACGAGCGAAAGGGATAGACGCTGTGAAGAGCAGTAAGAAGCTACTGCGCGTACACATACACACTCCTAACGCTGAGTGATGCATACATGCGCGATTTCATTGAATAGTGAACGACAGCGGCGCCCGGCGGATTCATGTTTGAAGGACAACATAAACTCAAACAAATAGGTGTAATGTAGGTAGATATTGTTATTACAACGAACAAATAATTTCATTGATTTGACTTTTTTTTTCTATGCTTACCTACCTTTGTTTTTGTAGGTTGTGCATTTTTAGGTGTAGTATGTACTACTAATATTATGTTTATGTATATACCTATACTATTTTGTTACTATTTATGATAAATAGGTATTTACTTTGGGAGCAGTGGTGGCCCAGTGGTGGCGGCCTTGACTTATGAACAGTAAGTCGTGGGTTCGAACCCAGACAGGCGTATTACTTTGTGTAATTTATTTCATCACCACTGCTCTCAAAACGGTGAAGGAAAACATCGTGAGGAAACCGGCATGTCCTAGAACCAAAAAATTCGAAAACATGTGACATCTACCATTTCGCACTGGGCCCGCGTGGTGGATTATAGCCCATCCCTCTCATAGAGAAGAGGCCTGTGTCCCAGCAGTGGGAACATTTAATAGGCTGATGATGATGATGACTATTTTATGATAAATAGGTATTTACTTACCCTAGCTAGTTAACCCTCAGGCGACTCCTCATTAGTACAGCCAGAGTCAGGATAATTGCTTTTTCGACAGCGTGCAGCGTGAATTTGATGTGACTGTGAGTCTGTGAGGCTTGTTGTTGGTTCATCAAATAAAAAATATGTTATTTTGTAAAATGTTTATTGGCTGTTTATCTATACATATAATAAAACAGTAACGAAATAAAAACTGTACATTGAGAATTTTCGAGAAAAAATAAGTGGCTTTTGTTAGAAAAACGTAACTGATGACAAAAAGTGACTTTTTGAATTTTGTCTGTTTGTCTGTGTGTATGCTACGGCTTCACGCCAAAACTACTGGATAGATTGAATTGAAATCAGAAAAAATGTTTTTTGTAAACCAAGGAAGGCTTTAGGCTACATATTATGACGCCGTATGTTATGGGTGGTAAGCAAAATTGATTTTAAAAGGTTTTTGTTCGTAATTGAATGCACAAAATCACATGTTATAAGCTATATTATGTGACGCAGACGAAGTTGCGCGGGTCAGCTAGTTTACAATAGCGGTCTGTAATATTGTCTTATTATACAGTTATCAACAATAGGCATTGTGCCGCTCCTGACCGACAGTAGGTAAATACGACGTAGGTAGTAAACTAGCGTAATGGATGTTGTAAAAATATGGAGCCAGTGTTTATTTTGTGGGTCAAGTTAAGATTTATAAATATACCTATCCATTTTTATCTTTAAAAATGTATTTAAAAATATGACGTAGGTACGTACCTACCTTATTTGCAGTAAGTATTATCTTACTACTTATCCAAATAAGTATGTTCATTATCTTGACAATTGAATTTAGATTAAAATTGTCTTTTACAGCTTAACATTTGAATTAATAGTTTAGAAGTTATCACAGAATTAAAAAAAAAAGAAAAACATAAAAAAGTGAAAATAACTTTAGCTTCAAAAGCCGGTGAAAAAAACACCAAATCAATCAAAGTTTTTTTTTTATGTTTGTGTTTTTTTAAGTCGGTTTAATTTTTTGCAAAAAGCTGTTTATTTCTTTTTTCATTTTTAGTCGTTCCCGAACAAGTCGCCTAAAATTTATTATACATTATTAACGATACATCATCATCATCATCATCCTATAATGTTCCCACTGCTGGGACACGGCCTCCTCTCAATGAGAGGAATGGGCTATAATCCACCACGCGGGCCCAGTGCGGATTGGTAGATGTCACATACAAAAAAAAAAAAAAAATACAAAAATATTTATTACTTCTCAAACATTGTGTCATACATAAATTGAGGTAGCCCCAGTAAGTTACAATAGTACTTGTGTGGGGGGACATGTCTTTGAATGTTTTGGTTCTAGGACATGCCGGTTTCCTCACGATGTTTTCCTTCACCGTTTTGAGAGCAGTGGTGATGAAATAAATTACACAAAGTAATGCGCCTGTCTGGGTTCGAATCCACGACTTACTGTTCGTAAGTCGAGGCCGCCACCACTGGGCCACCGCTGCTCTTATCATTAACAATACATGTCATGGTAATAGACTTATCCCCAATAAATTAAACTTAACATTTATTTATTTAATTACAACGGTTGTATTTAAACCAATTACTGTAACTAAAGCTAGAACTAAAACAGTGAGAGATAACATAAAATTAAAATATACGAAATAAAGTAAAGGTTCACACATTCATAAATTCCTCTCACAATACTTCTGACATGCCAACAAAATCTTTGTCCATCCATCCGCAAACATAGGTAGGTACCTAACTTTCGAAATCTGGGTGTATTGTACACATCTGCGTACCCCCTTAAAGCATACAGGCTTGATGTTACGTCATAAACAATAAACATCCAAGCTATTGCAACAATGACTACAGATTTCCGTCTATTTTTGAAGAGTTCCATTGTATATTTCCAAAGATCAGCATCAGATCTTGACCAAATTAAATGGGACAAAAAAGAAATAAAGAAAGAATTTTGAGAATCGGTCCACAAATGGGGGAGAAATCGGCTAACATACATAATAAAAAAAAATCAACTTCAAACGCCGCCCGTAAATCACTATCAAATCGAATCCAAAGTTCAATGCCAGGGCCAGTAAAATTTGACACAAATTCAAAATAATAAACACAAACTATCAATAAAGAAATATCGGAATCCAAAATTCAAGCCAGAGTTCAATGTTAAAAAAATAACGAGCTTTAAATAGTATTACTCGTACAATAATTTAGCATGCGCCCGGGCGGCAGCAAACCAAGTGAGCATGTGTGCACACACACACACTGCGCACACAGACGCGCTGCGCGCGGCCCCTCTTCCCCACTGACCGGGGTGGTAACTTGTAGCGAAATGCAATATGATTTACAACAAAAACGGCTGCGCGAAATTTTTTATGCAGACCTTTGGGAGTATGGATATCATGAAAAATCTGTTGGATGTATCTGTTCAAAATAAAATTATTTCAATATTTGAATAAATTATCTACTCTTGTATGGTTTCAGTTTTTCCATTTTCATACTACTTAAGTCATTTATTTACGCCCAAAGATGAGTTAAAATTAGTGTTGAAATATGAAAGTTTCGACGCTCATAACTTCCAAACCAATTTTTTTTCCAATTCTGCTTCCATACAAGGCTAGATAATGATAAGATCAGTTGATACAATTTTTAATATTGAACCTACACCGTCAAACAGATGAGTAATCACCAGACTACGTTTGTATGGAAGAATGACTGACTTGTTTAACCTTAAGTACCGGTTTTCCACCCGCCTTCAGGAGTTCGGCCGTAATTCCGTCATCACCCGGTGCCTTGTTGTTTTTGAGCTGCTTCAGAGCCATCCTAATCTCGTACAGGCTGACGTCCGGAATGTCTTCAGTATAGTGTCGGGTCAGTCTAGCTCTTGGGTCGTTTGCTAGATCTACGACGGGTTTGCTAGTTGACGTGTACAACTGTCCATAGAAGCTCTCGATCTCCCTCAGAAGCTCCGGTTTGGCGGATAAGATCCTACCATCGTCGGTCTTCAGTTTCGTGAGCTGGCTCTGCCCAATAGCCAGATCTCTTGCAAATACCTTGGAGCCTTTATTCCGCTCAATCGCGTCTTTAATACGCTCGGTATTAAAGCGGCGGAGGTCGCTCTTCAAGGATTTAGAGATCCGTCTATTGAGCTGCCTATATTCACACGCCTCGTCTGAAGACTGCAGGATCATCTCACGCCGCTCCTTCATGAGCTTGAGAGTGTGATCGGAGAGCTTCTTGTTCTGATCATACGACGCGCCTTGAAGAACTTAGACCCGGTCGTATGGACAGTTTCCACGAACCCATCGTTGTACTCGTCCACTGAGCTTCCTAGGCACTCGAAACGGTTGTGGAGTTCAAGCTGAAAGCTCTCGGGGTTTTGGATTTGGATTTGTGCTGGACGGAGCGTAGACTTCATCAGTCGATACCTTTCAAGCTTGATATTGATGTTCAATGTGCCTCTTACCATGCGGTGATCGCTCCCGGTTTTCACCGAATTGATCACAGAGACATCATTGAACATTTGCTTCTTGGTTGACATGATGAAGTTGATCTCATTTCTAGTTGCACCATCGGGGCTCTGCCAGGTCCACTTCCTGTGCTCACGCTTTCTGAAGAAGGAGTTCATCATATAGAGGCCCTCCTTCTCCATAAAACTAGCCAGTTGGTGACCCCGGCGATTCCGACGTCCAACTCCAAATTGCCCCACTTGCAGCTCATCGCCGTCTCGTTTGCCCAGTTTCGCGTTGAAGTCCCCCATGACAACTGTGAAGTGAGTTTTGGAACCATGCATGGCTTTAGAGATATCCTCATACATGGTCTCCACTTCGTCGTCGGGGTGAGCCGAGGTTGGGGCGTAGACTTGTATGACCTTCAGTGAATATCTTGAGGATATTCTGAGTATAAGGTACGCCACCCTAGTCGACACACTCTCGATCTTTACCATGTTGTTCACAAGGGACTTGTGGACGATAAACCCAACACCACCCTGGGATTGCCGGTCACCCTCGCAGAAATAGAGCAGGTTGCCGGATTTCAGGATTATCGTGTCCTCCCCCTCTCTTCGGACTTCAGATAATCCCACAATACTCCATCGCAGCCTGCTCAATTCCTCTTCGAGTTCCGCTATCTTCTCGTCGGTCCGGAGTGTGCGCGTGTTATATGTTGCCAGGTCTAGTCGTCGGTATTGGCAGCCGGATCCCTTCCGGAGATTCTTCGCACCCCTTGCCACGCCGTAGCCTCGACCGCTGCCGTAGTCGAGGGTAGACGGGCTGCCGGGCACTAGGGGCCATTTTTGTGATGCGCTATTCATTTGGGGGGGCTTTGCCATAATCGCCACGCTTGGCAGGCGGGTTGGCGATCGCAGTGAGTGCGGTTCTTACACAAGACACAGAGAGCGCTGCTGCCCATTCTCTGGTAAATCACTTAGTCGCCTCTTACGACACCCACGGGAAGATATGGGATGGTGTTATTCTTTACGTCCGTTAAATTTGGTACGAGTATGTAATGCATGCAATCTTTTTGTAGCTTTCTCTTCAAACCCACCTACTTGGCAAGTCAAAATCTGTTCCTGGAACGGAAGTCTAACGACAAAATTCGAAGAAACCTCAGCAGATGTGTCAACTATCCCGGACATTATCCATCCAAATTTGGAACATTGAGCTATTACTGACCTATCCACATTCTTTTTCAAACCTTCTTCAATGATCTGGGTATAAACATCAGTTCCCAATAAAAGATTTATTTTATTCGGAGTATAATATTGTAGGTCTGCCAGATTTTCCTCCTGAAGGTCTTCCCATTCTACCGTCGTTACCTTCCTAACTGGAAGAAGCGTTGTTATAGATTTTAAGACATACGCCTGGACTTGAATATTAACATGCGAATCTATTCGAGACCTTAGATTTATTGTGACTACCGACCTTGACGTTATTTCCTTGTCCCTTCCAACTTCCTTAATTATATGAGTTGAAGGAATTTTCTTCAATCCTAAAAACTGCACTGTAGCTTCAGTAACCAAATAAACTAGCGAACCTTGGTCTATTAGTGCTCTAACCACCTGGTAAGTGCCTGCCTTCGACTCAGCTCTTAGTAGAGCTGTGGGTAATAAAACTGTATTACGTTAGTACAATTTTCCTGTCGAAAAACAAGTAACAGACTGACCTTCCCTATTTTTCGTGGAAATAGGGCTATCCATGTTTTCTTTAGTTAGTAAGTTTTCATTATTTGCCAACGTTTCTGCGTTTGCTCGTGTCTTTATATTAGAACCAGTGGAAGAAAACCCGTTCGTAGGGTGTAGTAAAGAATGATGACGACGTTTACAAATTCGGCATTTGACGGTACTCTTACATACTTTACAACAGAGTGGTTGTTACCCAAGCAATTGAAGCAAATACCTTTCTCTAGTACAAAACTACGACGAGCGTCACAATCCAATTCTTTTACACACTGTTTGCAAGAACTAAGCCTATGTGGCTCCGAACAAAAAGAACACTGAACGTCTGCAACATGTAAACTATTTACCCTGTTTGTATTACTTTTTTGATAACTTTGACTTCTAGATCCAGAATTAGATTTAATATCCAAAAATTCCAAAGCTCTGTACCGATTAGTTAAAAATTCGGTAAACTGAATGATTGTGGGAAGTTCCTCCGACGAGTTATGTTTAGTTATATTCAATTCCCACTCTTTTCGGGATTCTGGATCTAACTTCAAAGTTATTAAATGGATTACTAAAATGTCCCATGACTCAACATTAATGCCAAGATTGGAAAGCGCCTTTAAACAATCGTTGGTATTATCAAGTAATTCTTTTATCCCAACAGCTGATTCATTATTAAGGTTTTTCTGACTAAGTAGCCTTTTTATTATATAATGTACCAAATACCTTTTATTGTTATAACGCGAATTCAATAGTTCCCAACATCGGTCATAGTTCGCATCGGAAATGGGTATTTGTCGAAGAAGTTGTTCTGCTTCCCCAGACAAATATCCCTTCAAATACTGCATTCGCTGCACATTATCTAAACTTGTATTAAAATGGATAAGCGATAAGAACAAATCTCTAGAAGTTACCCAGTCGATATAGTTTCCTGAAAATACTGGAATAATTATTTTTGGTAATTTTACCTGACACTGCTTTGAACTACTAGCATTAAAATTTTCTTTTATATCCTGCACTTTAATATCAAATGATTCTAACACAGTTTCAAGTTCAGTTTTGTATTGAATATAGACTTTATCAGCTAAATCATAAACATTATTCTTCACATATTGACTCTGTTTCAACTTATCTGGCCCATACTCCTCATACAATTTACTATGGCCGTTTTCTAACTGATCCCACAGTTTTTACAAACTTTCTAATCTTACTTTACAATAAGGACGTGTTATTTGTTCCTTGATGATTAATGATTTTTTAAAGTTCACATGAGCTTTATCTATTGTACTATAAATATTTTCTTGTTTGTTAATTAAAGACTCCATTTCCTATTGAAAGGTCACTCACAGTTTTAAATTCGTTTGATACCGGCCACCTGATGATGAGTCGTCCACTGGTAGATTGACGTTGCGTCACGTCGCGTTACGCTCGTCCCACATCTCCTCCAGGTCACGGAGGTCACCTGCTGCTGGTCCTGACGATGTCGGTCACTCGGCACCGTCTACAGTAGCTCGCGCTGTTGCTGCTGTTCCCAGAGCTGCTGCTGCTCCTCACCGCCGCACTGGTGCTGCTGCCACTAGCATCGTTTGATGCTATGATCTTGGTCAGCTATCGCAAGCATTCCACTTGCCCGACCAAGATTGATACACAAAAACTTCACCACACCTCCGGATGTGTTGGATCCGGCTCTCGAAGGACCAAAATGAACAAATACTAGGCTGATGAGGAGTTGAGGAATTAAATGATATCACATTATAAAAACGTTTAACTTAGTAGGTATATTTTCCATAAAAATCTGACGTAGAACCGAAAAACATCTTGGGAACCATAGCAACATGATTTTTACTACAGCACCATCTACTGATAAACAACTAAACAAGTACATATTTCCAACACTCATACCTTTGTACAGCTTGCAGATCACCGCATCGCTCCAGTCCTGTGGAACTTATTCGGATTGTTATTATTATATAACTTGTGTATTGGAAATCTGCTATTAATGTTGAAAAAAATGAAGAGAATTCGTAACATCGGAAAAATAAATATCATCTTACTACAATACTGTGTTGATGTTTTCATTTTTTTGTAATGCTGCCTTCATAAAATTGGTTTAATTTTTTCATTGGAAGTTTTAAGTGATTGTAAGTTCACAAATGAGGACGGGGTGGTGGTGTGGGGATAGGATACATAAACCAATAAATTAGTGGTCTTGAGAAGGCGATATAATAGATTATATCTATTAATTCGTCTAAGTGCAACGGTGTTACTATACTTTGAACAGCCAAATTCATGTCAGATATTAAATGATAATATTACATTATTTGTAATTATGTGTGGCATAAATAGTTTAAGATAGTAAGCTGTTTTGTATCAATTTTACCCATCGATTCAGTAGCACTTATGAGTTGGAAAGCTGCTGTTTACGTTGAGGAAAATGAAAGCATTACAAAATTTTGAAAAAACATATTCAAACAACACGGTGGACAAAAATGTGCAGGCAATGCTCTTGCCTTTGAATCTGATGCAATACATCATGTTCTGTCCTAAATATCGCATCAAGGACAATATTATAACTCCAAATAGCCTCATCTCAAACTGTGTTTCGATTATTGGAACACTAGCGTTCATTCTTGCACTCGTTCACTGTAACTATGCTGTACTCACTGACAGCAGCTTTGCATATAATAATTTCATGTATATTATATCCTTTGGTGGCTGCTTCTTCTTTTGTTTCGGGTTCGTAATAAATTGCGTGAGTGGAATCATTCAAACCAAAAGTAATGTCCAGTTTGTTCTTACATTCCAAAAAGTGCACACATTTGTTAATAGTGTTACCAGTGTATACAACATTATCGTATGGAATTGGGTTATGGTACTAGAAGTTCTGGGATTTTATGCAATTGTTTACACTTATTTTTACACACAGATAGGTGCACCTTTTTATTCGGTGTATGCTTTCTACCTTTTAATTGTTTTTGATTTTAATATTGTTTATGCCATCCGAGTTATTAATTTTTTGGAAAATAAAGTTGTATTGTGGAATACTCGAGATTTCAATTCCAGAGAATTGGATGTCGTGCACGAAGAAAATTATTGCACAAGAGTATTCCAAGCATACGTTGACATTTTAGAGTGTTACGATAATTTCAAATCTAGTTTTCAGCAATTTGTAAGTATCTTATCGTTTAAATTTTACGATACTGTGCCAAAAATATAATTTTATTACACGGCTCATCCTGAAAACAATTATCTTACATGGTAGTATTCGTCTCCAACGAACTCGGTCGCGTAGTTTTTTAGAAATCTAAAACATAAAAAAAACAAATTGAACGCAGCTAGTGTGGTCTAGCTGTCAGCAGTGACAAATGTCAAATCACTTTTTGACTTCGCGCGCTCGCGTTACCGCGTAAAATATTGTGTGTCGTGTAAAATTATTTAATTCACGAAATTATAACTATTGTATCAATAATAATAACATGTATAGCTCAGAACAAGACCCTATAATGGAAGAATTGTACAGAATTAGGAAGAAACTGAAAAAAATAAATAAGTTGTAGACGCCGCCGACGCCATCGCCGCAATGTTTCGTCGTCTACATCTCGGAATCGATCTCGATCTAATACTAGGATCAGATCACAGTCAACGAGTCCGCCACAGTCACCCTGTAGTGATAATCATCATCATCATCACGCCAACCACAACAGAAGACACAAATGATGCGTGGAGGGCACAAGCGTCCAGCAGTACATTCACAGACAAGGAAGTCTTACCAACCAACCAAGAAGCCAATGACACGGGCACCGGTCAACTCCGAGAGGGACTACCAGCGTGCTCGTCCACGACGCTGATCCCACAACAGGTACAGCATGGAGGTAATCTGGCTAGGTACTTAAGTTGTTGGCAGATCATTACAGATGATGTGGTAATACTAGATTGGGTCCAAGGTTAACATATTCCTTTCACATCTGCACCGTTCCAAACTAGAATTCCATCCAATAATTTCTCTCAATCTGAGGAACTTAATATTAATAAATCAATAAATGAATTATTGAAACTGGGTGCTATTACACCCGGCGAAGCAGATAGAGATCAATACATTTCAAACATATTTTTGGTACCTAAACCTAATGGCAAATTTAGAGTTATTTTAAACTTTAAAACCTTTAAATAATTTTATCTCCACATCTCATTTTAAGATGGAAGATTTACGTACCTCTACTGGGTTGATACATAAAGATTGGTTTATGACCATTATTGATTTAAAAGAATCTTACCTTTTAGTTCCAATTTATTGCTCTAGAAGATAGGAAATATCTTAGATTTAACTTCAAGCAGTTGTATGAATTTACAGCTCTGCCATATGGCCTGTGTACAGCACCTAGCGTGTTCACAAAATATTAAAACCTGTGATGTCATACATTAGGAGTTTGGGCTATGTAACAGTTATATATTTAGATGATATTCAATGTATAGCAAGGACATATGAAGAATGCTTTGCTCAAACTCGTCATATCATACAGATCTTAGAATGTTTAGGTTTTATACTTAACCATGAAAAAAGTTGCTTAATCCCAAGTAGACAATGTAATTTTTTAGGTTTTATTATTAACTCTCAAAATTTTACAATAAAAATTGCCATCTGAAAAAAAAAAAAAAAAAAAATATTAATATGATAAAGCAGTTTATGTCACAGAATAAATGCAAAATTAGTAACCTTGGTCAACTACTTGGAACATTGTCTGCAGCCTGTCCGGCAGTTACTTATGGTCGACGACATACCAAACTTTTAGAAAAGGAAAAGTTTTTAGCCCTACAGTCATCTAATGAAAACTTTGAAAAATACATGAATATTTCCTCAGAATTAATGCCTGAACTAAAATGGTGGCTGTGTAACATACCTAAAGCTAAAAATCATTTACCACACAAAAAAATTGTTTATAAATTTTCACTAGCTCATTGTCTAGTTGAATCAATTGGGGGACTTTGGAATTCAGTTGAGAAAGAGCAACATATTAACTATTTAGAAATAGTAGCAGCTTATTTTGGCTTAAGATCTTTTGCTAAGGACTTGTCAAACTGTCATGTATATGATGACAATAGACAACACAACAGCTATATCTTGTATTAATAAAATGGGTAGTGTCCAATTTATATACTTAAATACTGTGTTAGGATAGGAACATATGGGTGACAGCTTCCTATATAAAACACCAAGTGTGAAAAGTATGTTTCTTGGAAAACAGACCCAATGGCTTTTGATATAGATGCATTCACATTAAATTGGGCAAACAACATCGCCTGAGCTCCCATCTTACCCTGGCTGCAGGACATGTCTCCGGACGGCACTTCAACTGAGATTACTCCCTCAAACTTCCTTGGAGGTAATGCTTGGATCCTTATTTATTTATTTATTTATTTATTTAACTATTTATGTACACACAGTAAACAACAGAAGGAAAATACATTAAAAATATGAATACAAAGGAACTGCTTATTTCTTAAGAAATTTCTTCCAGCAGACCTGCAAAAGGAGAAATGAAAAAGAAATGTAGACAATAGTGTGTGAGAAAAGGAAGAGAATAGAGATTAGGTGCCTTTCCTAACTTAACCTATTAAGATATATAAATACACATATAAGTAAATAATAATACATACTTATATAAATACATAATGCTAAGATATATAGACTAATAAATATAAATATGTATATAATAAATCATGGTTGAGAGGAAAGGTAATGCTCTTTCACTCTGGATTTAAACAGTGAAATGGTCTTTAAATCACGAATGCTAGGCGGAAGTGCGTTCCACAACCTTACAGCGTGGACGGAGAAGGAATAAGAGTAATAGCTGGATTTGTGAGGATGGGATTTAAGTAGGGATCGAAGGTGTGATCTACACGGTGCGTCAGTAGGACGAGCATAAGAAAAACGCTCGCGCAGGTAAGAAGGATAGGATGGGTTGTGTAGGATATTGAAAAGGAGACATAGGATCCTAGTGTTCCTGCGAAGGCGGATTGGGAGCCACTTGAGTTCTTTGCGAAGGTGAGAAACGTGGTCATATTTACGGAGACCAAAAATAAAGCGAATACATAAATTTTGCAAACGCTCAAGCTTATGGCCTTAGTGCCAGGTACCCAAAAACAGTATGATTGCTGTTATAAAAAATGGTGAGCACACTGCCACAATAACAGTATTGACATTGATAAAGCTTCAATTCCACAAATAATAGGCTTCTTGTCCGAATCATTTAATAATGGCTGTAACTATTCTTCATTGAATACACACCGCTCAGCGTTGTCCCTGCTAATAAGCTCTGAAGTTGGGAGAGACGAGAATGTGAAGCGGTTGCTGAAGGCTCCCTGCCTTCAGACAGAGACCATCTCTTCCTAAGTACACAGAAACTTGGTACCCTACAGTGGTATTAGATTTCATTAATAAAATGCCAGTTATCTTAAGATATAAAGGAACTAACAAAAAAAATATAATAATAGTTACTTTATTGGCCCTTACTACGGCACACAGAGTTCAAACTCTGGCGTCAATTAAAGTAAAAGATATTCACTTTACTGCTGATTGTGTCATCATTAATAAATAAATAAATATAAATAATAAATATTGCTGGACATTACACACAGCACCATCTAGTGCCACACTAAGCAACGAGGCTTGTGTCGTGGACACCAGATAGTTGATATACTACATAGATACATTTTGTTTGTAAATACCTACATACTTACTAAACATATAAACATCCATGACTCGGAAACAAATGTCCATTGCACAGTCACACAAACATTTGCTCCGACCGGGATTCGAACCCGGGACCCTAAGAATGTAAAGCAGCCTCACTACCGCTGCGCCAATCGGGTCGTCGAAATTTAATATCTCTGATGTTCTGAAAACATCTGTTAGAACTAAAAATAGCACTACTTTGCACTTACCTTATTTTGTCCAAAACCAGTCAGTGTGCCCAACTAAGACCTTAAAATTGTATATGAAAAACACTAAGGAAGCTCGAGGAGATATGCCCTACCTATTAATCACCACTAAAAAACCTTTTAAAAAAAAGCTACACTGCAAACCCTAAGCCGTTGGATTAAGGAAATCCTTACAGATAGTGGCATCGACACTAGTATTTTTTCTTGTCATAGTACTAGACATGCATCCACATCTAAGGCAAAAACAACAGGGGTGTCAATTGAAATTATCAAAAGACTGCCGGCTGGTCAGACAAGTCAGCTATTTTTGGCCAAACATTACAATTTACCAATAATTAGTGGTAGAACTGACCTTACATTTGCCAATACTATTTTAGAATAACTTGGTTAATTTATTACATTTCTCAAGAATGTCAATTAATATTGAGATTGTACCTTTTAATAATGATTAACTTGTTAAGTTTGAAAATTATAACACAATAGTGATAGGTTGCTATAAATGATTTCTTTGCTATTTAGTTTTAACTATCATCACAATGTGATGTTTGTTTTAACATAATTATTTAGTATAAATAGATAAGCTTAAAACAGTTTGTTAAGTACCTTTGTTAAGTTATAACAACTAGATTATCTGCTTATTTATATTTTAAAACTTGATATATATATTTTGATTGCATCATAGATAATACTCTTTTTTGTTTTGTTATAAAAGTACTATCGGATTTAACTTTTAAGATGCTTTTACACATACACACACACACACATGTATAGATGTTGCCATTACCTATTTCTGAACATCTACCATGTAAGATAATTGTTTTCAGGATGAGCCGTGTAATAAAATTAGGAAGTCAGACTAACTTACCTTAAGTGACGTCTGATGGTAATTTTATGAACGGCTCATCCTGAAAACAATTAGGTTCCCACCCTGTCTCATACAAGGTATCACCCACCCATCAAATAATGGCAACCCTTGTTTGTTACTCTAAAGAAAGTGATTTGACATTTGTCACTGCTGACAGCTAGACCACACTAGCTGCGTTCAATTTGTTTTTTTTTTATGTTTTAGATTTCTAAAAAACTACGCGACCGAGTTCGTTGGAGACGAATACTACCATGTAAGATAATTGTTTTCAGGATGAGCCGTTCATAAAATTACCATCAGACGTCACTTAAGGTAAGTTAGTCTGACTTCCTAATTAAAATATATTTCCTTCCAGATACTTTATTACATTATAAAAACGTTCGCCCACAGTTTAATACATACTAAAGCAATGATTGACGTGTCCCAAGTTTGCATGGTTATAAACGACGTGGTAAGTAAAACTTGATTAATTTTTGACAGTCGTCTGAAAGTCTGACAATCACTTTACCAAGTTTGTCTAGGTCAGATATGCTGGTATTCCATGTATACTGGTATTCAGCTGCATCCCGTTAGACTGGAAACCGACCCCAACATAGTCGGGAAAAGGCTAGGCAGATTATTATGGTGTTAATTTGTTACATGTTACTTTTATTTTGAAAAAGCTAGACTGACAGTAAATAAACACATGGTTCTGAATCGCTTTTGTAGCGAAATACTCAAAGCAGCGATAGATAGATTGAGTAAAAGTTGACTGTTTGGGGGTATGAAGAACAGGGCGTAAAGTTCTTCAGATAAATAAAATGTTTACAATAGGGATGACTTCAGAAATGGTTGATAAAGATGTACGGAAGAAGGAGATATGCTGTGTCGACCCTAAATAAATTTGGATGAGGGCAGAAATGTCATCGTGTGACGATTTCGGCAAGGTGGATGGTAGTAGTAGGATTGTAGTTGCCGAGAATTTAGCTGAGTGCCGTGCAATTGGAGAGGCCCGTATCTAGCAATGGATTACAGTAAACTGATGATGTTGATGATAATGATGATGAAAGACAGAAGGAAAGATAAAATGAATTTCACTACAATTTTTTGTTTCATGCGTTGAGAATGTACAATTTATTGCTTCTTTTGTTTCAGGATAAGAGAATTTTGCCAATGGCGATTATGTTCATCACGTTGCTCCACAATTTAATGTTGCAAGCAATTTTGGTCAAACAATGCGAGAAATTCTACTCGGCTATTCAAAGTGTCCAAGATACTTGCACACTGATTTTGAAGTCAGCTTGCTCTGGTTATTTCATTTTACATATGTTTTGTGCTATAACAACATACTTATAGTTATGCATACATCTCTGTAATCAATCACACACTTGTATTACATGTATTCCATCAATAAAATCAGTATTTTTCAAGATAAACTTAGAAGCCTTTGCGACTAGATGTATAATTAATTTATTTATTTAACGGTTTTGTACACACTAAATACAGAAAAGAAGATCATTGTTTATAATGAATGTTAAATTTTTTGCAGAATACGAAAAAAAACTATACAAGAACGTGTTGCGCTTGCATCGAGCATCATTCAGCAAGTTACGTGTGTGTGGTCTGTTCTACGTAGACGCTGCGTTACAATTCAATCTGATGTGTCTTATTACTAACTACACTGTTGTATTTCTGCAGTTTGCATTTTTGTAATACAAACTTTAATAAATTGATTTTGTGGAATATTCTATTTTTTTCCTTTTATCCGAGCACTCTCTAAGAGAGAGACTAAGTACTACGAAGAAACCGTTGACGATAAAAAATCATCATCATCTTTTATCGTTTCAGCCGAAAGACGTCCACTGCTGGACATAGGCCTCCCCCAAGTGTCGCCACATTGACCGGTGCCGTGCGACTCGCATCCAGCGCATTTCCGCAACCTTCACCAGGTCATCGGTCCACCTAGTGCGAGGCCTTCCAACGCAACGTCTTCCGGTTTGCTGTCGCCACTCCAGAACTCTTCGGCTCCACCGGCCATCCATTCTGCGAGTAATGTGCCTTGCCCACAGCCACTTAAGTTTGGCATAAAAAAAGAAAACATTTAAAACAAAGTCATGAACTCGAATCAAAATTATTGATATTGCCGATATGTCAATATTTAAAGTTAAACTAATTTGTAATTAGTAATATTAGTATTATAGTTAGTAAGTCTGGTTCAGTCTTTACTGTTTTACCTACCATCTCCCGTTCTCCACAACCATCAGTATCATCTGGAAACGGATCAAAATTATAATTATTGCCGTTATTACAATATTTTGTTATACACACAGGTTAGTTATTACATATTTTTTAATGCAAGTACTCTTACTTGCAATCTCTAAAATAGCGATCAATAAAAAATGTAATGTATATTCATAAAATGCTTCATCGACCAGTAGCTCTTATAAGCATTCTTGGTGCGTCGAGCTACTTCTTTTTTCTTGTCTTGCCTGGAAAGAGACTATCTAGGCCGAGGCTTATGTACTCCTGGACATAATAATATGTACTGAGAAAATAATTAATAAAATATAATTCTTGATGATATAATACAATGTATGTGAATGTATGATGTTAGTACAATGTTGTATTAATGTTCTCATTTTTGTAACGCTGTCTTCATAAATTGGATTTATGAGTAGTATTATTCTTTTAAAGTGTTTTATTGTTTGCAAGTTTTAAGAATGAGGGTGGGGGCCACCCCACCCTCATTCTTAATATAATGAAATACCGGACTGGATACCGGAAACATAAACCATTAAATTGGTGGTCTTGAGCAGGCGATAAAATAGGCTCTATCTATTAATTTGTCTAAGTGCGACGATGTTCCTATACTTTGTACAGCCAATTTCCTTTCAGTAATTAAATGATAATATTATATTATCCGTAATTATGTGTGGCACATTAACAGTTTATTAATACATCTAAGCTGTTTTGTATCAATTTTATTCATCGATTCAGTATCACTTGTGAGTTGAAAAGCTGCTGTTTTCGTTGAGGAAAATGAAAGCATTACAAAATATTGAAAAAATATATTCAAACAACACGGTGGACAAAGATGTGCAGTCAATGCTCTTGCCTTTGAATCTGATGCAATACTTCATGTTCTGTCCTAAATATCGCATCAAAGACAATGTTATAACTCCAAATAGCCTCACCTCAAACTGTATTTCGATTATTGGAACACTGGCGTTCATTCTTGCACTCGTTCACTGTAACTATGTGGTACTCACTGACAGTAGTTTTTCATACAATAATTTCATGTATTTTAAATTCTTTTGTGGGTGTTTCTTCTTCTGTTTCGGGTTCGCAATCAATTGCGTGAGTGGACTCATTCAAACCAAAAATAATGTCCAGTTTGTTCTTACATTCCAAAAAGTGCACAGATTTATTAACAGTGTTGCCAGTGTAAACAATATTATTGTATGGAATTGGGTTATGGTACTAGAAGTTCTGGGATTTTATGCCATTGTTGACACTTATTTTGACATACAGATAAGTGCACCTTTTTATGCGGTGTATGCTTTCTACCTTTTGATTGTTTTTGATTTTAATATTGTTTATGCCTTACGAGTTATTCGTTTATTGGAAAATAAAGTTGTGTTGTGGAATACTCGAGATTTCAATTCCGGAGAATTAAATGTGCATGAAGAAAATTATTGCACAAGAGTGTTCCAAGCTTATGTTGACATATTAGAGTGTTATGATAATTTCAAACATATTTTTCAGCAATTTGTAAGTATCTTACCGTTTTAATTTTTATGATACTGTGCCAAAAATATAATTAAAATATATTTCCTTCCAGATACTTTATTACATTATAAAAACGTTCACCCACGGTTTAATACATACTAAAGCAATGATTGAAGTGTTCCAAGTTGGCAAGATTATAAACGACGTGGTAAGTAAAAATTGATTGATTTTTGACAGTCGTCTGAAAGTCTGACAATCACTTAGGGCCGGCGCCCACTGCCGGCACGGCACTGTGTGTCATGGCAAAGGATTTTAATACTAATTAAGTTATTTTGAATCTTACTTCAATGAGTTTAGAATTTATGTTACTTTATTTGGATACCACGATGCCGCGATGTGCCGCAGGATGCTGCGGCATGACACGACACGCCGCAGGATGCGGCGGCATGACGTGTCTTGCTTTTACATTCCACGGGATGCCGCGGCGCGCCATTGCATCCCGCGAGACTCACTTTGGGGTCGAGGAATTATGATTGCTAGCTAGTTGAAATAAGGTTGAAACTTGTGCAACATTTCGGTGGAGCGCGTTCCGGTCGGTGCGCGGGGGCAAGGGAGGGAGAAAACGCACTGGCGTGCGATTTCATGCCACTGCACGCCGCGGGATGCCTCTCGCGCCGCGGCATCCCGTGGAATGTAAAAGCAAGACACGTCATGCCACCGCATCCTGCGGCGTGTCGCGTCATGCCGCAGCATCCTGCGGCACGTCGCGGCATCGTGGTATCAAAATAAAGTAACGTAAATTCTAAACTCATTAAAATAAGATTCAAAATAACTTAATTAGTATTAAAATCCTTTGCCATGACACACCGTGCCGTGCCGGCAGCGGGCGGCCCTTATTGTAAACATTTTTATCTGAAACCCATTGGGATGACTTCAAAAATGGTTGATTAAGATGTACGGAAGAAGAAGACAATATGCTGTCTTGACCCCAAATAAATTTGGATGAGGGCAGAGATGTCATCGTGTGATGATTTCCGCAAGGTGGATGGTAGTAGTAGGATTGAAGTTGCAGAGAATTGAGTTGAGTGCCGTGCAATTGGAGAGGCCTGTACCTAGCAATGGATTACTGTAGACTTATGATGTTGATGATAATGATTATGAAAGACAGAAGGAAAGATAAAATGAATTTCACTACAATTTTTTGTTTCATGCGTCGATAATGTACAATTTATTGCTTCTTTTGTTTCAGGATAAGAGAATTTTGCCGATGGCGATTATGTTCATCACGTTGCTCCACAATTTAATGTGGCAAGCAATTATGGTCAGACAATGCGAGAAATTTTACTCGGCTATTCAAAATGTTCAAGATACTTGCACACTGATCTTGAAGTCAGCTTGCTCTGGTTATTTCATTTTATATTGTTTTGTGCTATAACAACATAGTTATAGTTATGCATACATCTCTGTAATCAATCACAGACTTGTATTACATGTATTCCATCAACAAAATCAGTAATGTTCAAGATAAACTTAGAAGTCTTAGCGACTAGATGTATCATTGTTTATAATGAATGTTATAATTTTTGCAGAATACGAAAAAAAACTATACAAGAACGTGTTGCGCTTGCATCGAGCATCATTCAGCAAGTTACGTGTGTGTGGTCTGTTCTACGTAGACGCTGCGTTACAATTCAATCTGATGTGTCTTATTACTAACTACACTGTTGTATTTCTGCAGTTTGCATTTTTGTAATACAAACTTTAATAAATTTATTTTGTGGAATATTCTATTTTTTTTATTTTTATCCGACTTAATACTACGAAGAAACCGTTGATGATAAAAAGTCATCATCGTCATTCATCGTTTCAGCCGAAAGACGTCCACTGCTCGACATGGGCCTCCCCCAAGTGTCGCCACATTGACCGGTCCCGTGAGACTCGCATCCAGCGGATTCCCGCAACCTTCACCAGGTCATCGGTGCACCTAGTGGGAGGCCTTCCTACTTAACGTCTTGCGTCTTACGTTCGCGGTCACCACTCCAGAACTTTTCGGCCCCATCGGCCATCCGTTCTGCGAGCAATGTGCCCTGCTCACTGCCACTTAAGTTTGGCATAAAAAATGAAAACATTTAAAAAGAAATTCATGAACTCGGATCAAAAATATTGATATTGCCGATATTACAATATTTAACGTTAACCTAATTTTTCATTAGTATTGAAGTTGGTAAGTCTGGTTCAGTTTTTACCGTTTTACGTACCTACCTTCTCCCGTTCTCCACGATCATCAGTTTCATCTGGAAACGGATCAAAATTATAATTATTGCTGTTATACAACATTTTACAAGAAAGTAACTTTATTTGTTAGTAGTTAGTTAGTCTGGTTCAGTTTTTACCGTGCCATCTCTGAGCCAGTGAAAATTGAACTTGCATATCGTAGATATTATCATACATATTTTCTGCGTCGTTAGTCTAGTGATCAGTCTCATGTCAGGCAAATTATTACATGGGACTAAAATTGCGTATCAAGGAAAGGATGGTAAGTGTCAAAATGTAATTTCGTCGTTGAAGTTACCACGTAAGCCGAAAATAGCAATTTCACACGAAAATGAAAAAAAGCATACTACGTATAATATACCTAGGTCTAAAAAGTCATTACCGCCGAAATTGACTTAAGTGGTATTAGAACTTCAACGACGATTTCGTTAACGAATTTACAGTCAATTTCATAGAGCTATACATTCGTAATAGATTACATCTATGATGTAATGATCATAGTAATGAATGATGGCTGTTAGTTTTACTGTCGATAGGATATTGTTTCATTCGAGTGCTAAGCCACTGTTCAAGATGGACGAATTCCGTAGCATTACACCAAAATATTCCAATAATTTGATTTCAAACAGGACAGTGGATAAAGATGTGCAGTCATTCCTTTTGCCTCTTAGTGTATGGTTACCTAAATACAACATTAAAAATAATATCATCACTCCTAATAGACCTATAACCAGTTTTGTTTCAATGCTTGTAACACTAGTATTTATTATTTCTTGTATATACTACACCTTCATGGTGGTCGGATACAAAGTTAGTCTAAATTACACTCCATTCGTTGCCGTCACCACTTATTTTGGCAGCATCTTCTATTGCTTCGGTTTTGCAATGGATTTCGTGATCAGAATCATTCAAACTAAAAACAATATACAATTTGTCTTAATTTTTCAAGAAGTGCATAGATTTATCAACAATGATTTAATTTTCAATAACTTCATCATTTGGAATTGGATTCTTGTTATTGCAGCTCTTTGTTTCTATGCTATCTTCCTCTACTCTTTTTGTATATTGCTAAGTTTATCCTACCTTTATTTGTTTGTTTCCTATTACTTGGTTGTTTTTGATTTAAATATAATTTATATCACGCGACTACTAAAATTGTTGGAAAATAAGCTTCACCTATGGAATATTCAAGTTTTGAGTGATCAAGAAATGTCGAATACTTGTAGAGAAAGTGATATCAAGAAAGTATTTCAGGCTTTTGTTAATATATTAAAATGTTATGACATACACAAAGATTGTTACCAGCAATTTGTAAGTATTTTATAATCCCTCAAAACAATAGTTGTCTTATGACAAGGAAGACCTCCATCACTGACTAATTTATGTTTATCTTTAATCGTAGTTTTACCTTTCAGATACTGTATTATATTGTAGAATTATTCTTACACTCTTTAGTTTATATTCAAGAGGGAATTGACATGTGGAATGGAGCAGATAATTCCAAAGTAAGTTTTTCTTTTCGTTGATGAAACGCAAACTATTCGTCGGGCCACCTGATGTTAGAAGTTACCGCCACATATTGACATTTGTAATTGTAATATCTATGCCATTGCAGAAGCGTTGCCATCACAGCGTCAAAGCTGTTATGTCTCACTATGATCTTTCTTGGCCTTTATCCCATTCTACTTAAGGTCGGCAAAACGTCATTTTCTTCAATTCTAACCTGACGTTACGGACTCATTTACCCTTTCATTTAGCATTCCTTATACAATCTACACAAATTTTCTTTGGCCTTCTTCTCTTTCTCTTTAAACATATTTTGTGTTCGTTCTTTATTTTAGTCAAGGTGAAAGTCCAGTTTTTATTCAGAGAATTTTAATCCCATGAAACGCTGGATGGACTGTGAGACTATCTAGAAAGTAGGTCACTCATGATATAACGACTAATAGAAGTGTTAAAGAAGAAGACACGCTGCGCTGAGCCCAAATAAAATGGCATAAGGGCAGGATTTGAATTTTAACTCAAAACATCTCTTTTGTTATAGGATATAGCAAATCTGGTATTGTTGTTCATATACTTATGGCTGTTGAAGAGTTTGATATGGCAAACAATGTTGAGTCATCAATGTCACAAATTTTACTTAGCCATCCAAAATGTTCAAGATACTTGCGCGATTATGTTGAAGTCAACTTGCTCGGGTAATTTCTGTTTCTTGGTTTGTTATTTCTTAACTAATTTCCTCCCCGACCCTTGCTCGAGCCAGCTCGCGGGTCTGAGCTTGTAGTTTTAAACATCATCATCATCATTTCAGCCGAAAGACGTCCACTGCTGGATATAGACCTCCCCCAAGTGTCGCCACATTGACCGGTTCCGTACGATTCGCATCCAGTGGATTCCCACAACATTCACCAGGTCATCGGTCCACCTAGTGGGAGGTCTTCCAACACAACGTCTTCCGGTTCGCGGTAGCCACTCCAGAACTTATTAGCCTCATCGGCTGGTTTTAAACATGTCCCTAAATAATAATCTCCTTTTGATCCAGCCTGTCTCTTGTTGTACTCTCCCAGCGACGCTCTAAACCCAGGCTTGTACCCCACGGGGAGTGCCCTTAGCGTGTAGTTACTTAGTTTGTAAGTATTTTTTTGTCCCTGGCTTGAGTTCTTACAATCAAGGCAACCACAAGATAGTCCTAAGTAAGTCCTAGGCTAAGCAGACGATAACCTCTAGGTTGACCTGCGAGATAACATTCACAAAAAAACTAAATCCTTTAGACCGACCTTCAGTCTAACTGGATGCAGCTGAATACTAGTATTTGACATAGAGTGACTGCCTATCTGACTCCCACAACCCAGTAACTGCTGACACGATATATTTCAGTAAGACTGGTTGTCAGAGTTTTGTGCTTCTGGCTTCCCGTAAGGATTTTCAAACATCTACATTCGGCGGCCTGCAGGGCTATTACGTATCTCTGTTGACAGCTTGAAATTATAATAACTGGGCTCAGTGTCCATCAATTAACTGTCAAAAGGTCAGTTTCGTATTATGTATGACCAGTCGCAATTAAATATGACGTCATCGGTGCCCATCATGGATGATAGTTACCGTAACTCATTTTGACAGACGCTTTCGTATCAATTCTTCTAATATTGCGATTATGTAAACTTAGTGGACATCAAATTCATGACAACTGAGTTTGAAGTGGCTTTCGTGAAAGACGTTGCACTGTACCCGGGCTGTTAGTCACGGTAAAGTGATATCCACTCTGTGTAATACGTAATACCAATATTTTGACATTCACGGTTGTAATCACGGTTGTAATACACATGTGAACGGGTATTTATCGCGAATTTTACCTTTAATATAAGCCCGACGTTTCGACCGGATTGCACCAGCCGTGGTCGCGGGAAGACTGAAGTATTGGAGGTACCACCACAGCAAAGCGAAGGTGTTTATTTAACTACCCTCACTCATACCCCCCCCCCCGCTCCCTCATTCTCGGTTGTCATCAAAGTTCGGTGTACAACCGAAGCTTGATAGTCACTGGAGATCAAAAAGATACGTAAAGCTCTACTGGTTTCGGTAAGACGTAACGGATGGTCAGCCATTCACGGACGTACCTCGGCAAGTATTGTTTCACTTTGAAGACCGACCTGTGCAGCTTTTATTGTTAAGACGAGCTCCCTCTATTTTTTTCTCTATTATTTTACCATACATTTTCATTTTTCAGATACTGAAAAGAAGCTATGCAAAAATAAACTGCGCTTACATCGAGCTTCGTTCAGCAAGATACGTGTGTTTGGCCTGTTCTACTTAGACGCTGCGTTACAATTGTGTCTGATGAGTCTTTTAACTAACTATACTATTGTGTTGTTGCAGTTCGCGTTATTGTAATTCATACTACTTAAATTGTTGTTTTTTCTGTAACTCAACCTGAAAGTGTGTTCCTTTTTTGTATTAGTGTGTTAAAGATAATATAAAGTAATCAAGTTCAAGTTATTTATTTTATAACAAAATACATTTGTGTCGAAATATTTACACAGTATAGGTACACACAATAAGCACGCAATTATAATATAAATATATCCTCGTTCCTCACCCATCATCGAAGTTAGAACGTCTGTTAAATTAAAAATAATAACTTTACAAATATTAATATTCTTATTGATACAGAACAGAAAAAGCTACAAAATACATACATTTAATGTCAAAATATTTAGAAAAAAGAAAAAAAAAGCAACAATTATACAAATGTCAAAGAGCAATTATAGGTACACATATTTAATTTAACTTTAAATTGAATAGGTAATATTAATTGGGTTTTTAAGCTTTTCTACCATTAAAATATTCGTCAATGCTGTAATACGCTTTATTGATTAACAAAGCCCTGAGTTTATTTTTAAACATGTTCACATTCTGAATATTCTTTAATTCTGCTGGTAATTTGTTAATTTGTTTGTTTGTTTGTTATTTGCTCAATGCTGGTCCTGCTCCACATGGACAGGGGCGCATAAATTGATAGCATTAAATTGTATTGTTGGAGCTGCTGAAGATTGTACAACTATCTTTGCATTGTATAGAATCAATCTCTTTAGTATTATATAAATGCATATCCCATATTGTGTGAGTAATATGTACTAGAAAGCTATCATTCACTGAAAACCTACGTCTTTTCTTGACTTGAATGTGCCCTGGCGGTTTGGAGTATGTCATGCTCAGTCAATTGTCTCGCTGATGGTGGCGCATGTGTCGGATCATTTAGTTCCCTTCAAAATGGTTGAGTTGAATGGTGCTGATCCATGCGTCATGTCCGTGAACGGGCGCTGTCAGTTGTGACTGGTCATCTCTTGGTTGCCATGGCTTATTTGAATGAATTATTTTAAATTGTATTTTTTTTTGTTTGTGTGTTTTTGCTGTGGACACTTTTACCGTGCACATCTTGCTACATTGTTCTCAAATAATATACCATCTCAACGTGAATGATGTAATCAAGATTTTGTAACAATATTCTGATTTAAAAGAGTGTCCATGGAGTTTCTTACCCGTTCTTCTCCATAGAGATCTACGCTAGGGAATGGGCAACTACAGTACTTTCACAGTTTTAATGTCTTGTGACTGGGACTGTAGCTACATTCAATTTTCATCTTTGTTTCGACAATTCAAAAGTGCTTGTAACTGGCTTACTTGAAATAAATGCTTTAATTTTGATTTTTGATTCTTCAATTATGCTGGTAATTTGTTAAACAGATTGACCGACTGCGCGCGTGACAAGTGTTTGACAACATTAAGCTTTGCCTGCAGAAAAGTAGGAAGATCTTTTCTGCGAGTATCTACTCTACTTTTTCTTTCATCGTCTGTTTCAAAATCGCTTAAGTTTTTAATAAAATGAGTAAGGAGAACTAAAATATAAAGACATGGTACTGTTAAAATTCTAAGTTTAATAAAATGCTCCTTACATGATTCTGTCTGATTTAAACGAAGCATGGTTCTTAATGCTCGCTTCTGTATAGTAAAGGTTGCCTTAATATTGTATTTATAACTGTTTCCCCAAAATGTAATGCTATAGTATAGTTTAGATTCAACTAGAGCAAAATAGACGGTACGAAGTTGGGCAATAGATAAAATATCCCTGAGAGTTCTGATAGCATAACACGCACTACTTACTGTATTCGTAATTGAATTTAGCTATTTTTGCTATTTAGCTGTTATTATTTGCTGTTATTTGGCTTCCAGTTGAGTAAGCAATCAATTTGTACTCCCAAAAATTTTAAACTTACTACTGTATTCATTCAATTTTAAACTTTCCTGCCTAGGGATTCTACGTTTAATAAAGCTTTGTTCCTAACTGTAGATCTAAATATCATGCATTTTGTCTTACTAACATTTAATTTAAGATTATTCATAGAAAACCAGCTTTCACAAGCGGCTATTAATACATTTAATTAACATTTTAAGGTCTCTATATTGTCATCAGCTATAACAGCACTTGTGTCGTCAGCAAATATTATCAAGTCAGCATCTGGTAAAATGTTTTTAATGTATTCAGTAAGATCGTTAAGAAATATTATAAAGAAAATAGGGCCCAACACCGAACCCTGCGGAACACCTCTAGTTACAGTATATGATTTCGATTTATGAATTTCTTCCACACCTTCGTGAAGTGATTTAATTTCGACGTACTGTTTCCTATGGTCAAATCATCATTCTCTTGCCCTTATCCCAATTCATTTGGGGTCAGCGCAGCATGTCTTCTTCTTCCATACTTCTCTATTTTTCGTCATCTCATCAGACACTTCTTTTCTTGCCATATCATTCTTTATACAGTCCATCCATCGTTTCTTTGGTCTTCCTCTACTCATATACCCATCCACATTCATACTTAAAACTTTCCTCACGACATTTTCCTCATCCCTCCGCATCACATGCCCATACCACGACAACCGATTACCACACAACTTTTCAGTCACCGGCGCCACTTTCAGACTTCCTCTTATATACTCATTTCTAACTTTATCCATTCGCGTAACACCACACATCCCCCTTAGCATCCTCATCTCCGCTACATGCAAATGCCTTTCATTCATCCCTTTTGTGGCCCAACATTCTGATCCATACAAGACAGCAGGTCTAACCATTGTTTTATAAATCTTCCCCTTGAGTTTAAGGGGAATGCGGGAGTCGCAGATTGTTCCCGTGACCTGCCGCCATTTCATCCATCCCGTGTTAATTCTGTGCTTTACACTACGATCTATTTCGCCATCGCTTTGCACGAGTGAACCGAGATACCGAAAGTCGGAGCAGACAGGAAAATAAGATCTTAATTTTTTTTAAACATTTTCTCTTACTCCGTAATGCTCTAACTTATCAATTAGAATGCAATGTTCTACAGTATCAAACGCCGAACTTAAGTCTAGGAATAAGCCAGCAACTTTAAGTTTATTGTTCAGCTTATTTACTACGTTATTAACTAACGAGTCTATTGCATCTAATGTCCCTTTACTTTTTTGGTATCCAAACTGATTACTGTTAATTATTTTATAGACTAGTCAAATGTCCTACAAGCCTAGATTTGATCACTTTTTCAAAAAGTTTGGATAGAACCGGTAACAATGAAAATCGTAAGCTCTCTATCTCTTAATATATATAAATTATTTACATGTCACGTTGTTTGTCCGCGATGGACTCCTAAACGACTTAACCGATTTTAATCAAATTTGCACACCGTGTGCAGTTTGATCCAACTTGAAAGATAGGATATTTTTGACCTGATAGGTGTCGCCGTGCGAAGCCGGGGCGAGTCGCTAGTTATAGTATAAAATACAATTTTTGCTTTGAAGACGATCTATAATTCTCTACGTTGCGAACTAAGTGCCTATGCACCTTAGGTACACACAACTGAGGAGTCTAAAATATTATATCACATTCTCTATTAACTGGTTATTCCTGCATGTCTTAACAATTATATTACTGTCCTAGAATAAAAAAATATAGAAGCGCAATTCCCGTTCTGAAAATGTTCTAAATGCTTACAGTCTATATGTCGACGGTCACAATGATGTGGCGGAGTGTGAATCTACTCAGCATATAATAGTCCACTGTTGGACATAGGCCTCCCCTAAGTTGGGCCGGAACTCCCTTTCATCCGCCTGAAAACCAAAACCTGTTGAGATTCAATGACTCTGCCCTGGATTGTATTGTAAATTTGGTCTTGCCCTAAAACAACGAGACACTTAATATCGTGTCCCGCCTGTCCTGGGGCCCTACTCTCTAATGTCCGTCCGCCCGTCCGTATCTATCCGTCTCTCTCACTCGCACTCATCCGCAGACGTGCGCGAGAGAGACGGATAGAGACGACTGGACGGACGGCTGTTAGAGAGTAGGGCCTCTGTTACATGCACGTCACAGGAACTGATGGACGCTACTGAAGATGCAATACGCACCGCCAAATTCTGGGCCGATTTAAATGAACGCGCCCACACCGGGGCCCCGTAAAGGGCCATTGACCGCACGACTCCCGCGTAGAGCCTCCGGCAGGAGGGCGGCGTTTGGCTCCCCCAGATTGGGCTGGAGCCGTCTGAAGGCAGCCCCAATCCGTTCCAGTTTGGGGGCCAAACGTCGGAAATTTGTAAATTTCCGACGTTTGACTTTACATTTTACGAAGTTTCACCGGCTGTCAAGGACAAGTCCCAAGTACTTCAACGTCGACTCGACGCCGATGGATACCCCTCCTACCGTCAGTGAGGATCCCGGAGGTGGCGTATTCCGAGGCCCATGAAAGCACATGGCCTCGGACTTGTGCAATGCCACCTCGAGACCCAATTGCCGGATCCTCTCAACGACTATCGCAACCCCGCATGTCATGATTTCAGCTGCCGCCTCGTGCGACCCCTCCTGTGCCAGCACCAGCGTGTCGTCTGCATAGCAAACTACGCTCACGCCGCTAGGGAGGTCGGCGCGCAGCACCCAGTCGTAACCGATGTTCCACAAGGACGGCCCTAGGGCCGATCCCTGCGGAACACTGCATGACATCTCTTGCCGGTTCCATTCTCCGCTGCGACCGGGGTAAATGACTGCCCTGTCTGTCAGGTAGTCCCCGACCACTCGACGGAGGTAGGTCGGCACCCGGTGATATCGGAGTGCCTCCCTTATGCAACTCCAGGGCATGGAGTTGAAAGCGTTGGCGATGTCGAGAGACACCACCAAGACAACCCCACCCCTGGACACCGCATCCCCCGTCGTGAGGGCTCTCACACGCATGATGGCGTCCACCGTAGAGCGCCCCTTGCGGAAACCAAACTGGTGTTCCGCAAGATCCGGCCCCGTCCCCGCAAGGTGCTCGGCGAGGCGGTTTGCAATGACTCTTTCAAAGAGCTTTTTTTTTTTTTTATGGGACAAGCCCGCCACACTGTTCCCAAACCACTGTAACTCCTGAAAGCCAGAATCAACAGTAGCGACCACCAGAAAAGCGCCGAGACAATGAAGCTCGACGAAGTCCCAGAGAATGAATTTAACTGTCTTGGATCCCGCAACGAAATTAATCAGAAAAGTATAGCGGAGGAGTAGGAAAATCCGTAATTTCCACTTCCCTCCATATCAGCAGGAGACACAAAAAAACAAGGCCAATAGGCGCAAAGGGACGTTTACAACTGGGATAGGCCCAGTTGCCTAGCACCACGAATAAAATATTAACATTAATGGGTCCTAAGTTGTGAGCAGTTATATTTGATTCCAATAATAGGTATGGCAAAAACTCTTGAACGCACGGAAATTTGTTCTAGTTTCTACAAGGTCTGTGTAGTAAATAACTCCGGATGTAACCTGTATACTATCCAACATAATATTGCGTTCATTCTGCCAAAGACTGCACTCCCATAAAATATGATGTGCTGATTGTTCATATTCGCAGTCAGATGTGGAACATTGACAAAAAGGCGAGTCAACAAGCTTGAAGGAAAATAATTTACTCTTAAAGTTACCATGACCGGTGAGAAATTGAGCAACACAGTGAACCTCCAGCCATGTCCTGGCCAGCCGTTCACGAACGGATGGAAAGAACTGGTAGAGGTGTCGGCCCTTGATGGAATTATCCCACCTACATTGCCATTCAGACAAAAGTTCCTCCCAGACGTCGGTCTGTGGTTTGAATAATCTAGAAATCTTATCACGGATCAAAGAGCTTGCCCACCTCGTCGAGCAGCACCACGGGCCGGTATGCGGACGGAGAGTCCGCAGGGCGCCCCGGCTTCCGGATGAGGACCAGCTTCCCCGTCTTCCAACGAAGTATGTAAACACCTTACTCAGCAAATCACTTTATGTATGCGTCATTCACCCGCGCGGTTTGGCCGAATAAGCATTTTTCGTGTAAGCAAATAATTGTACTTTTGAGAACATTCAATAAATCGCCATCAAACCGTCAACATGTCTTTGACTTATTAAGACTTAAAACCCATCGAACTCGTATAATTCTGTTCAAAGTTTATGGCCGCTCAGAAGTTAGCTGGGAGTGACCGGTACTAACTGGGTTGTAGAGGTCAGATAGGCGGTCGCTGCTTGTAAAGTACTGGTACTCAGCTGCGTCCGGTTAGACTGGAAGCCGACCCTAACATAGCTGGAAAAAAGCTAGGCAGATAATGATGAAAACAATTGAGCATCTCTTTCGCATACTTCACCTAAGCGGTCAATCATAACTCCTAGGCCTTGTAATCTGCAGGCCTAGCCAAGTTACAAACGTTTCATATCGATTCTCTATCTACAATCTTAAAAGCCTCGGCTAAGCGATTGTAGAAAGCGCTAAATTGGTAGCCAAGTTGACACGACTGAGTCGATTGCTCGTTCTCTAATGTCTGTAGAAAAAACCTACTCTTTAGTCTATGGTGAGTGTTCCCAAAAAGTATAGCGATCAACTTTGTAGAAACGATAACATTCAATTACATAATTTTGAATGATGTAAACTTGTCTACGAATTTTCCATTCGTTTGTGTTGATCACGTGATTTAACGTTGAGATGATGTCATTCCCGTACATTTGATTAGTTTTCTACTAGCGTTAACGATTGTAGATTGTCAACTTGGCTAAGCCTACTGTTTCTCAAACCTGACGCAAATTCCTCAGTAACTTCAGTTCGAGACTAAGATTACATAAATTCCATACGTCTATAACTACATAAGTGTTACATATTCATGAACATTAATGCTTTGTGTTTCGTAAGCTTATCTTCAACGGTATATAATAATCCATTGTCTGAACCAGAATTATTCAGATGCCTACCTACGTTAGCAAGATTTCAGCATACAACAAAATATGTGTGGCAGTAATTAGTTAAAGGTACTATGGATTGAGGTATTTTAATCGTTTTAGCGATAAAGCTTAGCAATTTTAATGGTTTTTTAATGGATTGTTTTACTTGCAAATCATTTACATATATATTCGGTTCTTATACAGAATTTTAGAAAAAGAAAAGAAAAATCAAACTGGTTGAACTATGAAAACTATGGCTTACGCAAAAAGAAAACTATGCAAAAATGTGTGCGAGAATTTCATCAATAATTTTGCAAACCAGATATTTTTTCAAATAAGTAATTTATATATATGTCGGATATGGTCATGAGTACGGACGGGCGAACGTATCGAAAGCGCGCCAGTGATGACATCACGCGACCTACTTACCAGTCTACCCCACCATGGCGGCTTCTACAGAGTCCTGATGTTAACAACACGCGGAGAGGCGGACATTCTATGTCTGATCGCAGCGGAGTTAAGAAGTCTTGAAACTGTACCCGAATCATTGTGCCCAGTGTTAATGTGTCAAAGTGTAATGTCAAGTAATTTGTTAGACTCAGTGTATTTGTTTGAAAAGAGTAACTATGGAGTTTCTTGCCGGTTCTTCTCCATGGAAACTACCACGCCGAACCGAGCAATGTGAAATAAAATAGTGTATCGCATCCAGTGTGTTTTCATTAGCACGAAACCCGTCTTCTGCCCGCATAAGCTCGAGCCTAATGAAATAAAGTCCTGACAATCCCGACATATATTATGCGAAGTTTTCAATATCGCATAAATACAATAGGTACCAAATAAATAAATACACAAAGTTAACGCAATCATCAAAACTTCGGACAGTTCTTCAAACATTATGTCATTTGTGTCGATTCTGTTGTGCACAAACTAAACTTAATTTAGGCTATTGCTATCTTTTTCACTATAATGAAACGAGAAAGAGACGGACGTTCCAAGGCTAAGGCAGGTAAGCAAATAATGTACACCTACAATTTGATTAATTACGGTACTAAAAATATAATTTCTTAATTTTATTTTTAAGGTCATGTTGGATGTAACGTGTTGTTGTTGTTCTTTATTGAACAGGTGATACATTTGCCTCCTATAACATAGAATTTAATACGTACCTATAATTTCAAAAGAAATAATTTAATTTGATACAAGTGGGCAAACTTTGGTATTGCAGCCGAGGCAGAATTAACACCCAAGCCGAAGGCAAGGGTGTTATGTAGCCGAAAAATGCAGTGTTAGTCCGCACGGCAGTGGTGTATTCAATTTGAACGACTCAGCTGCTGTACATTAAATGCCGTCCATGGGCTTGACTGATTCCCTCTTAAACTCCACCGAAATTAGCAGCTTAGTGAACTAGTCGGCCGATTAGTTAACCTTATTGCAGCCAAAACTATAATCGGCCCATATCTAATTTAAACCCGTCTGCCAACCCCTCAAATAAATACAACCATGATGATAAATTACGTTGAAAGCTACGACGACGCGGTTTCAAAACCACAACCTCGTGAGAGCGGGTAGAAGCCATCTCAAAGTTATTTCAATTACGGTATTAATTAAAAAGTAAACAGCGACACCACTCGAAACTGACCTTTATAGTTAACCTTTAAAGGTCCATCTTTAATCAATTGCTTAATAGAAATGAAATAGTTAGCTTGCGTCTCTTCCTTGGGCCACAAAATGGAATGCAGAAGGACTGGTTCACACAAAAAGCGAATACGCACGCAGACATAGACACGCTTCGCATAAAGTCAGTCGCACTCACGATTGGGAAGGTAGACCGAGATCTGCGTACGTACAATAGAGGAACTATTCAAGGCCAAGGAAGACTCCACTAGCGTCAAGCGAAATGCGCGCGCTTCATTTGTTTTCTTAGTAAGTCGAGTCACTCGTGACTAATTAACAGTTTTTTTATTTGTTTACTTCGCTGTCACTGACACAAGGGGCGGATTTCTTGATAGTGTAGCTAGTTGCCAGGTGTAAACCCTATTTATTGTACCTTAAATAGGCTTGTGTCCTGAAAAATCGAATTAGTCCGTCAGTTAAATTATCAAAAAAAATTGGACACGTATTTTTTCTTTTGTTACGTAAACCAAAATTGACGAAGATACGACACTTTTAAAATTCTCAATACGTCACGCCGTGGTATAATTTTTAGTGCGTTGTGACGTCACCAGCCCCCACTCTCTAGTTTTGACGCGTTTTATCTTTGTCATTATTCATTAATTTACAAAAACAAAAAACACGTGTCTATTATTTTCCAATAATCTAACTGACGGCCTAAATAGATTTGCTATTGATGGTGGAAGCTAGCCTATTAGGAAGATTCTTGAGCTATTAGCACCAGTTACTTTCCTCACCACCGTGTTCGAACAACCATATTACTAGTGTGGTGTAGTGCAACAGTCAGTATTACAATATTAATTACTATCGTTCATCAATTACGTATTTTTACATAGTAAATGTTACCATTCGAGGTACACACAATTACTACAGCAATATAATGTTTTAAGTTTAGAGTCTCGGCATTTACTTTGGTGGTCATGATGCTGCATGGTTTGTGTAGCAATAGATTTGACTGTATTGAAATCACAAATAAGTTACGCATTACACTACCAAGAACTGTTGTCAGACGGGCGGCCCGCCTGCCCCGGTTGTTCTACGTAGATTCTTGCAGGACCAACGCGCCGGGCACGGTTGCGTCTACGTCAACTTGTGGACACCTATAACACACACTTCATGGACATAGTTATCTTCTCTCTTTTTAGTAACAAATTTAAAACACTGGCATTCGTTCACCACAATCTTAATCTATTTATTAATTAATTCTAATTTGTAAGACAAAATTATCTTTCCGTTATTTATTCATTTATTAATCCGTGGACAATGGCGTGGGTCATAATATGTTTACCAGTTTATGTAACTACTCATAATTTTTAAACTTTAACATGTATCTGTTTTTTTTGTGTCTAACAAATAAAATAAAAATCATCTCTGTTTGCATACATGCGTGCGTGTGTGTATAAATGAACACATAAGTGTCTGTGGTTTGAGTGTGTTTATTATATTTTATACTTTTTAGTACAATGTTGCCAGGTGTATGTGTGCATGCGCCTGTTTTGCTCGTTATATGAAACTGAACTTCTGTTCTTATCTGGTTTGTGCTTCAATTCAGTGTCAGTCACTACAGAAAATGGGAGTGAAATGAAAAGAGTCGCCATATTTTATAGAACTTTCTTCAGTTTATGCGGTCTTATAAATTGGATGGGTTTTAATAAGACTTTGCCAGGATCAAAAGAACTTAATTTGGATCTAAAGCTGTAATACGGTGAAATAGGAAATATTCTTCTATAGCTTAGATGGACGGGGCGAACTACATTATTACGCTCCATCCCCTATTTAACCCAATAAAGAGATGAATATTCAAAAATCCTTGCTCTGTGCTTTGTTAAGTAAGGTTAGAGGCGCCTTCTTTATTTATCATTACTAGCGCTAATTCAAGACCCAGTGATTATGGTTGTGTGTTGCCTATTTAACGATTTTTTAGGGTTCCGTAGTCAACTAGGAACCCTTATAGTTTCGCCATGTCTGTCCGGCCGTCTGTCCGTCCTCGCTTAATCTCTGTGGCCGTTAGCACTAGAAAGCTGAAATTTGGTACCAATATGTATATTAATCACGCCGACAAAGTGGTAAAATAAAAATTGGAAAAAAATGTTTTATTAGGGTAGCCCCCCTATATGTAAAGTGGGAAGTGATTTTTTTTTAAATTTCAAACCTAACGTGTGATATATTGTTGGAAAGGTATTTAAAAATGAATAGGGGTTTTCTAAAATATTTTTTTGATAATGTCAATAATTTCGGAAATAATCGCTCCAAAAGTAAAAAACAATGTGTCCCCCCCCCCTCTAACTTTTGAACCATAAGTTTAGAAAATATGAAAAAAATCTGAAAAGTAGAACTTTATAAGGACTTTCTAGAAAAATGATTTTGAACTTGATGAAAACAACAGTTTTTGTACAAAAAAGACAAAAAGTTGTACAAAATAATTTCTGGACTAAGTTTGTAGTATATTCCTATTTGCAAGCATTTTTACATAATGGGTACCCACCTTTAAACTCATAAGTGGGAACACTTATTGTGACGGACGGGAAACTACGGAACCCTACACTGAGCGTGGCCCGACACGCTCTTGGCCGGTTTTTTATTAAGTACAGTAATTATCAAATAAACTAAAACTAACCCAATTTCTGAACAAGAAAGGTATTTAAATCTATATTTTCTAAATGGCAACTTTTTTAAGGGGTGTTTAGTAAACTGGTCCCACACAAATAGATCCCGCGGGATCAGTCGACCTAGTGAATTTTTGAATTGGTCAATGGGAATTTACTGACAGTCCGACATCTGTGACAAAATCAACCAAGGTTTTTCAGTAGATTTACTCTTTGTTAAATATACAATTTTTCAATGCGAAGAAAATAAAAAAAAGAAGGACAAGCAAACTCCGAAGCAGCCGTAAGTGTTTTCAATAGCTCGTCAAAAACTTCAAATTTAAAATGCTAAAAGCAAAGCTGTCGATACAACTCGAGTTGCATTAATCCCAAACGTTTGTTCCAAGTCAAAGCAACAAAGCAAAATTGTATTGTATTGTATTGTATAAAGCAGAAAATTCTTCATAAAACTCAAGCTGCTTTAATATAAATTGCAAACACAACAACTCCTGCAGTAGCTTAGTTAGCAATGCTAGAGATATTTATCTTTGTCTTGTGTTTAATAGCAAGTGTCTGGTGGTGACAGTTCACAATACGCTTGTTAAGATGTGCAGTAACATAGATTTTGAAAATAGTATAGAAACGTTACTTATAATGTGCCTACGCTCTCACATCATCATCATCATCATCAGCCTATTAATGTTCCCACTGCTGGGACACAGGCCTCCTCTCAATGAGAGGGAATGGGCTATAATCCACCACGCGGGCCCAGTGCGGATTGGTAGATGTCACATGTCTTCGAATTTTGTGGTTCTAGGACATGTCGGTTTCCTCACGATGTTTTTCTTCACCGTTTTTGAGAGCAGTGGAGATGAAATAAATTACACAAAGTAATACGCCTGGCTGGGTTCGAACCCACGACTTACTGTTCGTAAGTCGAGGCCGCCACCACTGGGCCACCGCTGCTCTCAGTCGGGGCCGCCACCACTGGGCCACCGCTGCTCTCAGTCGGGGCCGCCACCACTGGGCCACCGCTGCTCTCAGTCGGGGCCGCCACCACTGGGCCACCGCTGCTCTCCCAGGGATGCACTTTTTCTTAGCGTATCATCATTCTTCTGGCCTTATCCCAATTATTTGAGGTCTTCGCAGCATATCTTCTTCTTCCATACCTCTCTATTACTCGTCATCTCGTCACACACCTCCTTTCTTGCCATTGCAGGGAGTGCTCTTCCAATGAGGTAGGTAGGAGACGTTAATATAGTTTTATAGAGTTAAGGAAGAAATAAAAAACTTTGTAGAAGAAAACAAAACAAAGGCAATTACAGAAGTTTGTATGTACGTATCCGCAGGCTTATTACGTATCTCTGTTGACAGCTCGAAATGATAGTAACTGGGCTCAGTGTCCGTCAAATAACTGTCAAAAGGTTAGTTTCGTGTTATGTATTACCAGTCGCGATCAAATATGACGTCATTGGTGCCTATCGTGGCTGATAGTCACCGTAACTCATTTTCGACAGACGCTTTCACTTTCACTTTATTGATAAAGATGGATTTGAAGTTAAACTTATGATTAGCCGACTAAAATTAGGTGTAGTAAATTCATGTTTCCACTAGTAGATATGTCTAGTTTAATCTAAAGATGCATAATATTCCGCAGACATATTCAGGGGCAGAGCTAGTCTACATGCAGCCGACAGACTTGAATGAGAATGAGCTGGATTATAACTATGCTAATACTGGCTGATTTAAAACGTTGCCTCTATATTTATGGCAAGCACGCCGTCTTTGCGACTCCATGTAATTGCCTTCCTTGCAGTGTGTTTTGTTTATAAGATGTCATTCACGAGTAAAAATATACATGTCACAGGTGTCGATTCTGTTGATGCACAAACTAAACTTAATTTAGGCTATTGCTGTCTTTTTTCTCTAAATAAAACGAAAAAGAGATGGACATAATTTAGAGCTGTCAAATTTTGTTGGAAACGAAGGGTGCACGTAAAAACATTTCGACTAAAAACACGGTGAAGTGCAAAGCATAAACTAGTTTGACATCTCTAACTTAGTTCATAGCTATAGCCGTCCTTTTCTCGTACTGCCATTTAGTAAAAGATAGCAATAGCCTAAATTAAGTTTAGTTTGTGCACAACAGAATCGACACCATTGACTATCTTACTACTACTATAAACTAGCGACACGCCCCGGCTACGCACGTGTGACTGTTCCTAAATTACCCTAGGCTGATAAAATTTTCGTTTTTCCTAATTCATGCTAGTATTAGTATTTTGGTCAGTTTCCCCCGAAGGGGAAAAGGTCGTGCCCCGCCATCCGCACGACCCTGTAGGCTTCGTCCCTGACTGGTCGGCCTCCCACTGACTATGATAAATGAATCCCTTGACATACAGCAGTCCAATGCCTCGTATCATAATTAGATCAAGGAAAGGATTGAAAGATATAGTAATTCAGACTATAGGATTCATAGTTATTGAAATATATTGAAAGTGGTTTCAAAAGTGTAAAACATAACTGGGAGATGCTAAGTATATTCATATGGCAACTAATAGTCTTTGTTAATAACCCTTACGCTAGCGCAATAGGTAATTGGTCATTCGTGACTCACACGATATTCCACATCAACACCTGGTGCACTCAGAGCAACACTTCCATAAGTGACGTAGGCGGCTTTTCAGCGGCAAAACGTCAACATCATGCTCCTATTGAACATTGTCCCTAGCAGTTCTTTCGAACTGGTGAACGTGACAAGGCGGCTTTTCAGCGGCAGAACGTCAATCACCATGCTATCCAGTAGTCATGGGCCCTAACAGTCCTAAGACTGGTTATAAAATAGATGTGGTATCAAACCATTCCAATCCCACCCCATGGATCATGCGCTCGTTTCGTACAACTAGTGCTTCTGCAAGACACGTGCTTGTGTCAGCCTGACCGAATCATTTGTCGGAGATAAGAACATAATTATTATTCTAGAATCACTATATGGTTGTCCATAATAGAATTGAGAATCAAATCTCAAAAGGCAAGTTGGTTGAAGTGATGGTTAGAACTAATGAATACATAATTCAAGAATTACCAGATGATAGAGTTGATAAATCAAAACTCAATAACCATTTTGCAATAGAGCTGGGAATCAACTCTATTGAAACCCTATAGACAGCCCCAAAAACGCCCAACCCTTCACCACTTCCTAGTGTTGGAGCTGAGGAGAAGAAATGGTGAAACAAACTCCCCAGCAACACGTTTCTGTCTATTTAGTTTGAAGAACTTTAATTACACCATCAGCCTAGGATAATTATTGTAATATAAAGGACTCACCCAGTCACCGACAAACAACACTCACACATACTAGATTAGTCTGGACTCTCCACCCAACTATATTAACTTATTCAATCACTATCACACTCTTGCGCCAACCCACTTAAACCTAGACTCGTGGATCAAGTCCACCTCCTAACTTAACTAGACTAGATATCGTCCGGTCCCTATAGCGGTGTTACACCGACTGCCTCGAGCAAACTCCCCCTCTTCGCGATTTCTCCAAACTATCAATCTCAGCCTCTTTTTGCCTGAACCTTTCTCAGAAATCCCGCGCTTCGCTGGTTGAAGCTTTTTGTGAATATTTCAATTGTTTCAAGGGTCCGTCCAGTAAAACCCATAGCCAGAGTATATTGCAAACACGTGTTGTTTTGCCATTCAGAGCCGCTCGTAAAAATAGGATATTTTAACGTTTCTAAAGAATTCTTTGAAATATTTCTTTTGGCCGGTTCTTATCGTGTGTTTACAAGAGGACGGAAAGTTGCGTTAATTACGGTCCCGTCGTCAAACCATAAAATAGAAATTTAATGGATTTGTAAGTGGCAGATGTTTGTTGTTTTTAAAATAAGAATCAAGACTAAGATATTTGCTTAATAATTAAAGGTATGAGACAGACAGTCACACACGGGTAAAATGTAGATATAAACGTTCCTCTTGAATCACTATCTGTTGCTGAAAACTGCATTAAAACCCGTTGCGTAGTTTAAAGGACCTAAGCGTACAAACAGCGGGAGAATTTGTAGTATACTATGTAAATATAAAAAGCGCTATGCGAAAGTTTATACCCACACCGAGTGCTCCTGCTTGGGCCTCTTGACCCTGCAGGATTATACGGGGTAAGATTTCATTGACCGGCCAAATTTTCAGAGATGGTTTAAAATCGATAATATTTTCGTTGTAATGAAAAGGAAGAGGAAGGCCTAGAAAACGCTGGAGTGACGACTTAGAGAAGTTTGTGAAAGATTGGCCTGAAAAAGCTGCACGGAAAGAGGAGTGGAAGGCCATGGGGGAGGCCTTTGCCCAGCAGTGGGACAATATAGGAAAAAAAAAAAAAAAAAAAAATTTTTTTTAATGAAATTTCATTCCTGTCCACCACTAAAAAGCGAACGTGTGGATTTTGCAACAGCACAATTCAGTTCAACAACCTAGATAGGTAGCAGTTAGCACACACATAAGCGGTGCATGCACGCACTCAAGTGCATTGATTCCCACTAGATTTATGATTTAGGAATTTTTTAAGACATTTTCAAATGAATGCTATTATTTTAATTTATATTTTTCGACAATAATATTTAAATTGCACTTTTAGTTTGATATCTAGATCTTAATTTTAAAATTTGGCTGGTTATTGAAAACTAACCCTGTATATTTACCCGACTGCGCTAGAACGAAGGTTATTTTGTAAATATTTCAAAATCAAAAACTTGACAAAATTTATAGTGTTTTTTCTATTTTGACCGTAATTGATTATTTATATGCTCATCAGCTCATAAATGTGACAAAATCTATAGTGTTTCTTTTTTTTCTGAACGTAATTGATGATGAACTGTACATGCATTAAATATAAAGTTAAATTCTTTTGTAGTTTAGTTTGTAGGGATTGCAGGTGCACTTGCTGAAGTCAATGAATTGTCTAGACACTCGCCTGAACCCGTGGTTTCCAGATGTTACGAATAATACATATTAATATACATACCTACACAATCTTTAGAATTATAATGCAAATCCACTACTTCTTACTGTAAAACATATTGTTCTATTCTTGTCTTACTAACTGTACCTAACGTTGATAAATTTTAAAGTTCCACACAAAAAGAAACGTGGGACGAGTTGCGGAATGAAAATATTATTCATTTTGATTTTCATCAACTCGTCTCAAATGGGCCGTGGGCTGTGGGACGAGTAGATAAATTACTCGATTCCAGACTGAAAATATTTGGTGTTCAATGGACTAGACGTTTAAAAAGGTATAAGGTATTAGTTACAAGAGTTACTCGTTAAATAAAACCCAAAAAGGTGCTTTACTTTGTGTAATTTATTGCAACACTGTACTCAAAACAAGGATAGTATGACAAGAGTATTAGAGAAGTATGGAAGAAGAAAACATGCTGCGTCGACCACAAATAAATGTGTGAGTCTATCTGGCAGACCCCAACGAGATTTTTCAACAGGTGATAGCTTTTCATAAAGACATTATTTTGTACCTAAAGACGAGTTTCTGTGAGTTTATACTAGAAAATATTCGTTACTCAGACAAACGTCTAGCCAGCGGGGCTTAAAATAACAAATTATATTATATTTGCTCACAAAAAGTCGAAATTTTGGATTTTTGAGGTACATAGTAGTATCTAACTCCGAGCACTATTGGACGATCTGAAAGTATAATAAAAATAAAAATAATCATAAGGGTATCGCTAGCTAGCTAGACACTTCATAGAAACGTCATTTGATCAAAAACTGTCGAGGTACTAAATATATCTTATTTATTTTCTTTAAGTACAAAATAATGTCTTTATGAAAAGCTAACACCTATTGATAAATCTCGTTGTGCCTGTCAGATAGGCTCACACCAAATAAATTGAAATAAGGGCAGGAGAATGGTAATGATAAATAAGTAAAATAAATAAATATCGCCGGACATCACACAAAGCGCCATCTTAGTGCCACACTAAACAACGAGGCTTGTGTCGTGGACACCAGATAGTTGTTATACTACATAGATACTTTTTTTGTAAGAAGTGACAATATTATAAGCTGATTACGGTTTTGTTAGTCTCCTTAGGAGATCGTTACGTTGTCGTCTCGTTGCATTTAAAGGAACCTTTGTTCACTAGGAATTGGAAAATACAGTAACTACAAAAACTTTTCTTTTTAACGTCGGCGTCGTTAATATATTTCTAATACATTGCTTACTGCTCGCCCGGTTTTATTTAACTTTATTTTGAATCGATTTATAGACTTTAAATTAGTTTTCCTGTTTTCTGTTGTTTTTAATTGTTTCAAGGGGATATTGTGTTACCCAGTGACTGTGTTCACTTTATGTAAGAATATAATAGAATTTTATTTTGCAAATATGGGTAATACACAATAGTTATGTAATATCAAAGCACAGTCATATTTTACCATTCGGCATGCAAATATTTACATTGTTTATCATGTTTTATACTAACATTTTAAAGACCAGATCAATTCATAAATTATCATTACCATCACAATTATCATTTAATTAATAAATTATCATTACCATTAAAATTTATCAACATATATATTTCTCCTATAAAAACTTATTTATTCTGCTGTACACTTTATTTATAATTCGCCTGAAGTGACCCAAATCGCGAATTGCAACGTGGTCCAATCTTATATCTATCTTGGGGCTCTAATTTCGAACAATGGCGGGTGCATCGATGAGATCAAACGACGTATGGGCATCACAAGAACAGCGATGGACAAGATGCGGAAAATATGGAGGAATAGAAACATAACTAAAGCCACGAAGACCAGGCTCGTGAGGACGCTTATATTCCCCATATTTCTTTACGCAGCTGAAACCTGGACCTTGCGAGATGTGGAAAGGCAGAAAATAGATGCTCTGGAAATGTGGTGCTGGAGAAGAATGCTTGGGGTTTCGTGGACCGAGTTTCGCACGAACGTCTCGATACTTCAAGAACTCGGTATCAGGCAGCGTCTGTTCTCGATAGTACAATCTCGCATCCTGACATTTTTCGGACATGTTTCCCGGCGTGACAACCAGTCTATAGAACGCCTTGTCGTCCAAGGGAAAGTAGAAGGCACTAGACCGCGCGGAAGGTCACTCACGCGTTGGATTGACCAGATCAAGTCTGCCATTGGGGGTTCAATTAACGAATGCAGCAGGATGACCTCTAGCAGGCAGCGGTGGCGAAATGTCGTGAAGTGCATCACATCTGCCCCTTCCAATACTGCTACGAATACGTAACGATCACGACCGCTCTGTCAAGAGCGTACCGAATAAGAAGAGACACTTTATTTATCAAAAAATTATGTAGTCTACTCCTACACATCACCGTATTTAAATTTTTCCAACCACTTGGTAATTTATTGAAAATAATTGGACCATACATTAAACACTTGCGCATACTTGATGCCGCCGCCCGCCGTGTGGTATCCGGCAGAGTAGAATAGAACCAACCCATTACACTCAAGAGTGTCGTATAAGGCGACTGATGTCTGAGGCAGAATACCTTGCGCCTCCGTAGACCAGAGAATGGGCAGCAGCGTTTTCTGTTAGTCTTCCATCACTGCGATCTCCAATCCGCCTGCCAAGCGTGGAGATTTCGGCAAATTCCTCCCATCATGGGAGAGGCTTATGTCCAGCAGTGGACGTTATGGGCTGTTGTTGTTGTTGTTGTTGCATACTTGACAAAATTTGCTATTGTCACGCCTATTCCTTGATAATACATCAGCAAGGCGTTTTGGATTTTGCTTTACAAGCATAGCTACTTCGAAAATATGAATACAAGGAAGTGTCAAGATAGTTTAAAAAATGACGGGCTTGCAACTGTCTGTAGTTTCAGGTTTAAACAATGATCGGAAACTTTTTTTTGGGCATTAAACATAAGTAGGTAGGTTAGACATCAGAGATTTATTTTTATTTATTTATTTATTTATCATCATACATCTACCCCTACAGCTAACCAATGCGGTAAATGTGTCTTAATTAATACTTAACATAAATTGTGCCTTATAACTAATAACTTTATCTAATTACAAACAAAGCATTCCTTGTGAATTCACTCAGAGAACAACAGAATAGGTTTGTCTCACTCGCTATGAGTTTATTATCTGTGCTATGAGGTTGAGCGCGTCAGCGGCGCCTCCTTCAAAAGGTGGGTCCGAGCACGCGGTTCCACTAGCAGTCGTGACTGCCGTCGCCGCCACACGTACCTGATGTAAATAATATTATACCATGATACCAGATGTAAATAATAGTACACCCACATTTCGCCAGTTATGTTTAAGTCCCATGTAAAAGAGGGTGTACCTATTGCCATCAACCGGTCACAAATCCAGATTCCGTGGTTGCTACTGAGAAATTCCTGACGGAAAAACCCAATAACACTTTGCCCGGCCTGGGAATCGAAACCAGGCCATGCTCAGCAGTCGCGACTGCGGCCACTAGACCAACAAAGTAGTCTTTATGTGGCAGTCATCTAAAACTAGTATTCAGTTGTATCCGGTTGGAATGAAAGCCAACTCCAACATAGTTGGAAAAAGGCTAGGCAAATGATGGTAGTATTTTATCCAACAGCAACAACAAGTTGATACGATAGCTATGTGAGAAACATTCTTTTTAAATCCATGAATAAAATATCTGCATCAAATTAAATAATGCAAGAACTCTCAGTTTAAAACACTCACGCATGCGTCTTAGCACTTAATTTAAAAAATCCATGAGTTTCGTCTTGAACAAAAGCAGCAAATTCTTGCAAATAAATAAAAACTTATAACGTTCGATCAACGAGTAAACAAAGATTTCCATAAAGCTTAGTTCACAACAAAATTGTCTGGAAATTTTCGAGTTTTCGATGCAAGAATTTTTCCGCTTCAATAGATACACTGGCCTGCAAAACTAAGTACTACACTTTTTTACTTTTTTTTCTAAACTGAACTGTTAGAGATTTAAAATAAAAAACGTTTTATAGCAATTTTTAACCGACTTCTTATCAGCATTATTAGTTTTTATGTACAACATTAAACTCTTTTTCGAGTCCTTTTTGTTTCGAAAGTATATCTTGTGCACTTACAAAGTTATTGCAATTTTAAAAGTGTGATAGTTAGTTTTGCAGGCCAGTGTAGTCTTATGTCGCTTAGATATTTGTGCCAATAAGTTGGCTTTTGAATTTTTGTTTTTGCTTTACCCAAAATTAAGTTTTCAAAAGAGTTTTGGCAGTCGTCATCATCATCGGCCTACAGCAGTCCATTGCTGGACAGGCCTCTTCAATCGCACTCCACTCAACTTGATTCTCGGCAAATCACATCCAGTTGCTACCAGCCACCCTGTGAAGATCGTTGCTCCTCGCTCGCCTAAAGGGCATCCCACCATACGCTTGCCGATTCGTAGTCTCTACTCAAAAACACGTCTACCGCAACAGTCATCGGTTTTACGGCTACCAGGCCAGCCCATTGCCACTTCGGCTTACTTAATCTGTGAACTATATCAATAACTGGTTTTCTGTCGGATCACCTCGTTCCAGATACGATCTTTCAGAGAAACTCCATGCATAGCCCGTTTCATAGCTCGCTGAGTGACTTTGAATTTATGGACCAACCGGAATCGTAACGGATAGTAAGAAGCCCGCAAGTCTGAAAACCAGTCTTACCTAGGAGGTTCATGATGGCCAATTACTGGGTTGTGGAGATCAGATAAGCAGTCGCTTCTTGTTAAATATTGCTATCTTACTGCACCCGATTAGAGTCAAAACCGAAGCTAACATCGTCATCATTTACCTAGCCTTTTCACTACTATGTTGGGGTCGGCTTCCAGTCTAACCGGATGCAGCTAAATACCAGTATTTTACATGGAGCGACTGCCTATCTAAACCCAACATATATGGATCATCTACATAGCCTTTTCCCTACTATGTTGGGGTCAGCTTTCAGTCTAACCGGATGCAGCTAAGTACCAGTATTTTACATGGAGCGACTGCCTATCTAAACCCAACATATATGTTTTATATGGTTATATGTATGTTGTGAGAACTAGACTTTTATATGGTCTAGAATCTAGGCTTTAGATGATGCGTCGGGTAGGCTTAGCGCCTCAGAGCTGTCTTCATGTTTTAAAGTCCGTTTGTGGCTTAAAATCCTCAGATTTAATTATGTAAATTAAAGGTTTACGGACCCACTTGTGGTCAAGGTTTTAGAACTCGACCTACGGAGTGGGTCATTCAAATTAGAGACAACAATTTTGGGGAAGAAACTAGGTCTAGAAAATTAAATCTTACTTACTATATCAATGAGACATTTTGAGGATGTTTGTTACTCTTTCACGCAAAAACTACTTAACGGATTTGAATGAAATTTAGCACACAAGTAGTTTTTAACCTCAATTAACACATAAAATACTTTTTATCCCGGTCGCGGGCGTAAGCTAGTACTAACATGAATTAAGTACGCTTTTGTCCTACGATGTATTGGTTGCACGTTTTATTTATTTTTCCTGCTAATGTGTTCTAAGGCCTCTAAATATCTGTAAACGATACTTAACACATACATTAACTAAACGTCTAATTTTAAATCAAATCATTTATTTATTTGTAACATCTATCTATCTATATATCAATACATATAATAAATCTGTAGAAAAATAGTTTTTGTACATCGAATATATTTTGAAAAAAAAATTGCCAGCGTATTAAAGAATAAGCAACAGAACACATTTCCAGCATTTTTGGAATTTTTGTCTGTTTGTCTGTTTCGATGATCAAGCATCACGTAAAATTTACATAACCAATGTAGATAACTTTTATACATAAAAATTGTGTGTAACTTGGGGTATGATTTAGTGTTTGTTTCATTGAAATCGGTTAATTCTATCAAAAGATATATGAACTTAAAGTTTTCAAGAATAACTTATCATCAAATGTAAGATACATACATGCAGCGACATCTGTTGAACTAAAATGGTACCAATGACTAAAAATGTGCTCACCACACAACTTTTAAATCGACTGACCAGCTAAAAAAATGTATAGCATAAAATATACTTTAGAAGTTTAACATTTTGGTTGATATATTTTGATTGGCGTTGCTCATTTCACTCCATTTTATGAATCGAATGACCCTCGCCCGTGTCAGTTGCCTCAAGATTAGTTTTTTAACCGACAAAACAAAAAGAAGGATGTTCTCAATTTGACGCGTATTTTTTTTATATATGACCACGGAAAGCCGTGAGCCGTGGTTAAGCCGTGTGGTGTCCGGCAGAGTAGAATAGAACCAACCTATTACACTCACAGGTGTCATTTATGGCGACTAATGTCTGAAGCAGAACACTTTGCGCCTCCGTAGACCAGAGAATGGGCAGCAGTGTTTTCTGTTAGTCTTTCATCACTGCGATCTCCAATCCGCCTGCCAAGCGTCGAGATTACGGCAAATTCCTCCCATCATGGGAGAGGCTTATGTCCAGCAGTGGACGTTATGTGCTGCTGTTGTTGTTGTTGACCACGGATAATTTTTACAGGGAAGTCCGTACATGGTCCTTTTTTTTGTGAAAAGCGTAGGTACATCTCAAAGTTGGTCCCATTTATAATTGAAAAATCGTGTTTGGGCTAATTTCTTGCACCTTTGATGAGAACTTTCAACCTAGCTGGAGTATTCAGACTGTCATCGAGTGTCTAAGGATGAAGACGTAAGGCTGTCGAGGCAAGCCCTTTTTTGAAAAACATAAGTAGATTATTTTAGCGATTAATGCAAATATATCGAATAAATTAAATTGTTACCCACTTGGATCTATATCCACTAATAATAAAAAGCTAAAGAGTTTGTTTGGTTGGTTGAACGCGCTAATTACAGGAACTACTGGTTCGAATTAAAAAAAAACTTTTAGTGTTGAATAGTTATCGAGGACGGCTATAGGTTATCTAACATCACGCTATAATTAAAAGGAGCGGAGCCTCAATGATAAATGTTGCAAAAACAAGGAAAATTTATTTATTTTGAGAGCTTCCTTTGCGGGCGCTGCATAAACGGTTAAAGTTACGCAACAATCATGTATTAGGGAATTGTTCGTTTTAAAACGTTCTAAAAAAAACCGCGATAGCATTATGTCTATCTTTGAAGGTTGACTCACACTCTCTCTAACCCTCTTTCTGTCATGTGACGCAGACGAAGTTGCGCGGGTCAGCTAGTAGGTAATATGAACTTAGATGTAACTATGCATTTATATTATAGTTTGTTGTTTTTTGTAGTTTGTCGTGCGCCAGTGACAGAACTAGAAATATCTCAAAAACGTCATAGTTTAAAGCCGTGTACGCACGTACGAACAAATTTATTGCGTTGCATGATACAACAACTTGTTTCGCACTTGCGTACCACTAACAAACATCGCCATGGTTTTTAAGATAGAGTTCACGACTGTTGTACGCGAACTCGATTCGAACTATGTTCGCGTTCGTGTTCGAATACGCCGTCCATACGTACGAACCAAATGATAATTGTGTTAGCTATGTCGTACGTTATGTATGTACGTCTTAGAACGTACGTACACGGCTTAATGTGAACATGAAAATAAATGACGATCAATACATTTGTGATCACAGCCTAATGTTACAGGTTTGGTAAACATTTTTTTATGCAAACGCACATCTCGGAACGACGCTCTTTTGATATCTCTGTAAGAATAAGTTATCAAAGCGAGTCAAATATTTGAGTACGCGATTTATATTCGAGTAAAAGCTTGCACACAATAAGTAGGTGCCAGAAAGTTGACAACATCGCACATATGTGTCAAACATTTTATTGTTTTGATTAATTTGTAAATATAACTGGAGGAAATGTATCTTTTTTTTGCGCGCGTAGAACACGAACGCACCGTTGCGTCGACACGGCCTATCCTCATAAGACGGATGAACGGCGAGCTAGTAAATAGCTCACCGTCCACAGGCCTGCTCCTACGGTGGCTGGGGGCCACTTAGTGGCCCTCGATGCTCGGTGCGTCTCCCGTGGCGTTTAGGACGCGAGGTTCTCTCCCTCTCACGTTCCGCCACCTCCTTCGCTAGCATGACTGCTTCGCAGAAGGAGGTGACTGACGGCTTCCCATTCTGTCTCGCTCCGGACCATGGATTGAACCAGGGCAGGACGCACCGCCACCGATCACCACTACGAGGACACGGTGGTGCCCACGCGGGGCAGACCTCCACCGTATGCTTCACCGTGTCCTCCAATCGATCCTCACACTGGTAAGACCCGGGCGTTTCCTCCCGCCCGATTCGGTGCAGGAACCTCTCGAAACATCCGTGTCCGGTGAGAACCTGCGTCAGGCGGAACGTGAGGACACCGTGGCGCCTCTCAAGCCACTTCTCAAAGCGGGGACTTATCGCCACTATTGTGGCATGACCTGCACGAGGTTGCGACAGTCACTCTCTCCATATCGCCATGAGATTACGCCGGAAGTCTGTCAAATGCCGGAATTAATCAAGATCTAAAAGGAATTTAGAATTTTTATTTTTTTCTACTTTGTAGTTAGTTAATCAGATCAGTAATAATGCTCCTATGGTAACATTTGAAATGATTAAAAGCATTTGTAACTTGTAAACAGTAGCTACGGAAAATCCTATATTTGTCATTACGGATGACCATAGTAAGTCATCATTATAATGCCATGGATTCCACCTGTGATTCATATTGAACACCGTTATAATTAATGGAATAAGGAGGCGTAATCGATAAAGAATGTGTGGGAATTACCTGTTCAACTTACCTACCTATACATACATAGGAAGCACCTAAATTCGTGTAATTTTCGTACACCTGTTATTACTAAAATTGGAGAAGACAAATCAAAAGCCGGCCGCCGGGACCTCTACACCTTCACATTAAGATTTCACAATAATTTTACTGCGCAAAATTGCCCGGTTGATGGCAATATTCTATGATATGGGACTCAAACAAAATTGGCATCATGTGGATATGCTACGTCGTAGCAAAGAGCTACGCCGTAGCAAGGAGCTACGCCGCAGCAACCATTATGCATAATAATTATGCATGCAGCAGAGCTCGTGGTTAAATAATAACAGCCGCTTGGATCGATCGTTAGGTTAAGACAAACCACCCTAGGCAAGCGCCTAGGGTGGTACCCATTACCTACCGGGTTTCCTCCGTGCCTAGGGAAACACTTAAGCCGTTGGCCCCGGCTGTTATTTGTAGATCTTTGACAGTCGTTAGGTAGTCAGAGGCCCAAAAGTCTGACAACCAGCCTTACCAAGGGGTATCGTATTCATCATCATCATCAGCCTATTAATGTTCCCACTGCTGGAACACAGGCCTCCTCTCTATGAGAGGGAATGGGCCACGAATCTGGCTGGGAATCCACCACGCGGGCCCAGTGCAGATTGTAAGATGTCACATGTCTTCGAATAGTTTGGTTCTAGGACATGCCGGCTATTTCCTCACGTTGTTATCCTTCACCGTTTTGAGATCAGTGGTGATGAAATAAATTACACAAAGTAATGCGCCTGTCTGGGTTTCAACCCACGACTTACTTTTTGTAAGTCTGGGCCACCACTGCTCTGGTATCGTATTACCCAGTACTAACTGGGTTGTGGAGGTCAGATAGGCAGTCGCTCCATGTAAAATACTGGTATTCAGCTGCATCTGGTAAAACTGGAAGCTGACCCCAACATAGTTGGGAAAAGGCTAGGCAGATGACATGAGATGATGCATACACAGTTACTGATAAATAAATACAAAAAAATATAGCGTTCTCAAGAAGGTTGAAGTTAAAACTTGGTCGTACCTTTGGAAAACAACTGTCGCCTAAGCCTATTGAGATAGTCTTTAGACAAATGACGTAACGCCTAACTGTCAGTACCTATTGTAGTTCTAATTGGAGCAGTCGTAAAAAAGGACAGTAAAATCGGTGATTCCTAACTTCTAGTCCTAATTAGACCCAGGACATTTCTGCCAACTTGACTTTAGTGTATTGCCTAAATAAATTAGGGTGAAGAGTATAAATTCTAATTCGATTCGCTGTCTGCTTATAAACTAGGTATTTGTAGCAATTAAGAGGCACTGTTTAATTAACCGGTGAGTTTTGTTTTATTTTGTTGCTGATACCCGAACATTGGACAAATCTTTAGGTAACTTTATAATATCGCCTGCCTAGCCTTTTCCCAACTATGTACTGGTTAACTTCCAATCTAACCACAATATGCAGCTGAATACCAGTATTTTACATGGAGCGATTGTCCAATCTGTCTGTGCAATCTGTCCTCCACAACCCAGTTAGTACTGGGTAATATGGTACCCTTGGTTAGACTCGTTGTCAGACTTTCAGACCACTGACTATTTGACTACCAGTATAACGACTGTCAAAGATTTACAATTGACAGCTGGGGCCAACAGTTTAAGGGCTTAGCATGATCCTCCGTTACGCCTAAAACACCAGCATTAAATTGAAATAAATATATGGTAAAGTTAAGGACTAATGCAAAGTCCTATGTGTGACGAAAACACGATTCCATAAACTTTTCTCCAAAAAAAAATTTCCAAGGACACCTCCAAATCGAACAATAAACCGCTGGTATTCAAAAAGTACTTCAAATTAGATCATGAAACTTTGCATACTAACTGAACTAACTATAAAGCAGGTCTTATGTGTTTTATTTTTTTAGTCCAATCAATAGATTTTTTGGAAATCGTAAAAAAACACTCATTTCGCACTATTCGGCCGCAGTGACTGACGTAACAACCGCTTTGTTGTGCAAGCTGATTATAACTTTATTCTAACAATAATTCAAACGAAGTTTGAACCACCATAAATAGAGTTGCTAATTTTAGGGTTAGAAGGGTGTGTGGAGGGTGGCCACCCTCCATGGATCAACCTAGGCAAGCGCAGCTTAACTTGAAGATCGATCCGAGCGGCTGTTATTATTTAGCCACGAGCTCCTCATGCCATATCAAAATAGGCTAGTAGGCCATATAACCTCGTTTCTCTAAGAATTCTTAGAAACACACGTGACACTAACCTTAGTATTTGCAGTGCGAACACGTTTCCGATTTCTAGTTAACGTCGCTCGGTACGGCTTTTCTTGTACTTTTCTTAATCTTTACGTTAGCCGTGTAATTATAGGACGAATAAGGATCTATGTTACTTTATAGAAACGTTTTTCATTGTGTTTAGTTTTGATACTCTAAAATGGGAAACAAAGAAAGAAAATTCATAAGAACACCCACATCTTGGCTGCTACCCAATAGACAATAGAACTTTGCCTGGCTCGAGAATCGAACCCAGGATCTCTTGCTCAGCAGCCGCGATTGTAACCACTACAACAACGAAGCAGTTTGTCTATAATATTTTGGCAGATATTCAGTTTTCATTAAGGAAGGTTAAGATGTTTTAATAACTTTTAATTTTTTTTTTTTTAAATTGAAATTGTCAAAATAGAAAGGCCAGATGAAAAAATCGAATTAGTCCGTCGAATAGATTTCCAAAAACTATTGGACACATTTTTTTTATTTTTTCACGAAAAGAAAGAAATTAAGACGATACAGTGCGTCAAAAACTCGTGTGACGTCACATTTGAGTTCATTTTTTACTCAAATGTGACGTCATAAGCCCCCACTCCTGATCTTTGACACGTTTTATCTCCGTCAATTTTTATCATGTTGATAAAACAAAAAACCCGTATCCAATATTTTTCTATAACTAACTGAAGAACTAAACAGAATCATATTTTTTTTAGTCAGTCATCATTCCTATTATTGTTAGTTTAAACTTATGATGTAGTGCACTTACTATACAGAATGGAATTTTGTAATGCCACCTGGAGGGAAAGTACTCTTAATACTGCAGATAGAAAATTTTACTCAAAGGAAACATTCCTTTATTTTTTTAAAGAAAATAATCTGCATTCAAAGATTTTGAAAATTCGCGTGCCACACTCGGGAATCGAACTGGCTAAATTCCAAAAAAATAACACCCTGTACTTTTATGGCACCAATCGATAGGGTCAATCATAAGGATCAAATCTCTCTTACAAATATTATAAATTAAATGAAAGGAAAACCATGAAATCTAAAGTTATAAATTCATTAAGATAAATTCAATACGTTAAAGCACTTTTATTCAAAGGATGGATATTTACAAATGAAGAAAAAAGATTGCAATTTGCAAGTATTTGTTTGAGAAAATTGCAATCTTCTTATCTAAATAGTTCTTCGTCATTTTAATCAATAAATGTCGTCAAAAGATAATTGTTTATTAGGTTCTAACATAAGTAATTGGAGGATGGACCTTTGAGTAAAAGTGCTTTATGTTGTCCCATTGAATTTATAAATTAATATTTTATGGTTTTCTTTTCATTTAATTTATCATGTTTGTTAGAGGGATTTGATCTTTATGATTGACCCTATCGATTTGTGCCATAAAAATACATGGTGTTATTTTTTTGGAATTTAGGCGGTTCGATTCCCGAGTGTGGCACGAGAATTTTCAAAATCTTTGAATGAAGTTTGCTTTCTATTCAAAAATAAAGGAATGTTTCCTTTGAGTAAAATTTTCTATCTGCAGTATTAAGAGTACTTTCCCTCCAGGTGGCATTACAAAATTCCACCCTGTATACTTAATATCTTCCGTGATTATCCATCATTTATCAGATCTGAAGGTAACCCATAAGTTACAGAATAAGTTTAGTTATAAAACGTGGAAGCTTAAAACATTTATTGTAAGTTTGTTACATTTGTTGTAAGTTTGTTTGTTGTGTGTGTTTGTTTTCCGAGGGCGATTACGCGACACCACGTAGCGAAACGCGACGCCGACAACGTGTATAGTTATAGTCTCATAAGGTTTAAAATATGTATTAGTTTATTATTGTTGTTAAATGTATTTTGTGTATTTTATCTAAGGGCCTAGTTTCCTGATAATATATTGATTATTAATTGATTATTATTATACAATGAACACATTGAAATTATAATTAACTAGCTGCAGCCCGTGACTTTGTTTGTCTGGAAATTTTGATGCAAAAAATATAGCCTTGCCAAAAATGTCATTACGATCCGATTAGCCATTCAGTCATGAAAACAAACAAACAGAGTTACTTTCGCATCTATTATTATAGGTATAGTTTAAGGAAGTATGTACGTATATACAAAGTCTGAAACCAAATTGATACTTGCATTATTTTGTACCAGTAACACGCTATTTAGTGTATGAGTTTATAATGCGTGGTTAATTCGAGATACATAAAAAAGCTTTTATAAAAATGCAACTATACAATGTACAGATAACTGAGTACAATAAAGTGTTGTGTATTACAATTTGTTGTCAACAGTCAGCAGATACATTCAGTTTTTATAGCGAGGGGCGCTAAGGAATGAGATTCATGTTGTCGAATATAGAGTAAGTCAGATGAGCAGAACAGAAACAAGTTATAGTGCAGTAAATGTAGATAAATAAATAACTAAATAAAATATCGCTGGACATTAACACACAGCGTCGTCTAATGCCACACTAAGCAACGAGGCTTGTGTCGTGGACACCAGATAGTTGATATACTACATAGATACTTTTTGTTTGTAAATACATACTTATTATACATATAAACATCCATGACTCGGAAACAAATGTCCATGCTCATCACACAAACATTTTCTCCTACCGGGATTCGAACCCGGAACCCTAAGAACGTAAGGCAGCCTCAATACCGCTGCGCCATTTTCGTCGTCAAAGATATTTCTATTTCTGCTGCTTTTAAATGGGAATTTCATGGATCACTTTCGATCTGATAATAGCGCCTTCAGATATTTGCTGGAAATCGTTTATTTTTACGAAATAGTTGTTTTTATTATAATAATTATTTATTTTAATACATTGACAACATTATTACAGTCATCTTATAGATATAACGTACAGATTATGTCCTAAAGATAGATCCCCTGGCTCCCAAACTAGGTTTTCACCTGTGACTTGGGAGACAGTGTTTCTCCATTAAAAAGTCATTATGTATGTCATAGCCTCATAGGTAAATAAAAATTCAATTAATTGTTTTTGATTTTGTTTTTGACTGCCTCGTTCATCGACTGTTCGCATGTGCGACTGCTGAACACGAGGTGCTGGGTACAATTCCCGGGTTGGGCAAAGTGTTATTGGGGTTTGCCATCTGTTATTTCTCAGTAGCGGCTACGGAGTCTGGATATGTGCAAATAGCCTGGCCCTATTACAAGTGACTTAAATATAACTGGCAAAATCAAAATCAAAGCATTTACTTCAAGTAAGCCAGTTACAGGCACTTTTGAATTGTCGAAACAAAGATGACCATTAAATGAAGCTACAGTCCCAGTCACAAGACATAAAAACTGTGAAAGTATTGTAGTTGCCCATTCCCTAGCGTAGATCTCTATGGAGAAGAACGGGCAAGAAACTCGATGGACACTCTTTTAGATCAGAATTATTGTTACAAAATCTTCGTTACATCAGTCATGTTTAAATGGTATATTATGTGAGAACAGTGTAGCTAGATGTGCACGTTAAAAGTGTCCACAGAGTGACCAGCGTCAGACAGAATCACCATCACCTGTCTGGCACGCAATGCTGAAATGGACCTTTTTGGCGCAGCCGTGAGGCACACAGCTGTTTTTCCTCGTAATTTTGTATCTTTTTTTTTATATGTGTGTGTGCTTTTATCTGACGTCAAATAAACTTTTTTCTTTCTTTCTTTCTTTTCACAGTAAAAACACACAAAACAAAAAAAATGTGTGTGTACTACTAGGTACACCTCTGCCTTACCCCTCGGGGATTACAGGCGTGATGTTATGTTATGTACACATTGAAGGAATCGTCGTAACATAAGGTATCTAACCAACATTATTTTACCTAACCATCCATCTGCACCTTTTACTCATTGGCCACGACACCCCACTTTAAGAAAGCCGTACTCGACATTTTCACAAAAATAGAATACAAGGAAAATAATACGACATTGTATAGAAAAGCGCGTGTTTACAACTTTTGTAATCATTCTTCTCGTTGAGGAAAATATTATAAGTTTGCGTTTTTTACGAGAAGGGATGTCGTATGTAACATTAAGGCTAGGTTCGAGGGGTTGCGGGACTGTTCAAGGGGTTGCGGGACTGTTCGAGGGGTTGCAGGACTATTCGAAGGGTTGCGGGACTGTTCGAGGGTTTGCGGGACTGTTCGAGGGGTTGCGGGACTGTTCGAAAGAGATACCGTGGCCCCGGAACACAAAGGGCGATGAAGAAACATGGATGGGTTTTAGTCAGTAAAAGTCTGACACTCCCTCCTGCTCTGCCCAGAGCGGGAGGAGTCATTTGATGATTTCCCATCAGAAAAAAAAAGGTGTACCTTATTTGTGTAAAAAGACCCGTAGCTCTTCGATACTTGCAATTACAGACACAATTAAATGATCAATGCACCGTACGGCTGAGGACATACAGAAGCCGAAAGAAGCCGATAGGCATTTGCTCTCTCCGTCATTGCGATATTTGTTTTGTTCTGGACCGTACCAGGGAACCTTCTAGTTACGGATTTGTCAATCATTGATCAATGCATCCATCATCACAAAGTTTCGAGGGCATTACATTGAGTCCTGCCGTGACCGTGATTTTTCACCCCAAAAAAACGTCGTTTGCCAGCAATATCTTTTGCGTAGAGTTACTTAGTTTGATGTACAGAACGCTTGGTTGACGGCTTCGTAAAGGCTCCGTTTACACCTTGTGGTGACGTAATCTCGTAACTGTGCTTGTAACTTTTCTACTCATCAATTGATCCTTTCGTATGACGTAGATCATAAGAACAGGCGACGATATATGCCCATCCCTTTCCCTCCTTTTATTGCGCTCGCCTGCCGAATTATCGAGGCGAGAGTCAAGTTCGTATAGACTTCCGTCGAGTGTGGTTGCATTGCGCCGCACCGTACGTTTACCGCACCGCGCTGCGCTGGTATCTTAATGATCACGCGCCGCGTCGGATATCCCGCTATCGCAAACCGCAATATAAAGACTCCACTTCAAGACAGCTAAACGTTCGCATCACGACCGCGCTGCGTATACGCAGCCTGCAGGTCAAACCGCCTTCCGCCGGAATCATGATATACAAACAAAGGCCCCGGGGCCATGCGCGACCTGGTGCACCAGAAGACACTCACAACCAGTATTTCCATCAATCGCCTGCATCGTCATTGCCAGCCGTGCCAACGAAGTCGCCACGTGGCCCAGGAACAAGGTAGGTGAGCCATAATTTTCCACCTCCTCCTAATCTATTGTCGGTTGTTCGTGTCATTTTGATTCCCCAAGACGATAATCAGAATCCTCCATACAGTCCACTTACAAATAATCCCCATTTATCTAAATAAATTAAATTTTCAAAATCGTCCTATAAATTGGTGAATTTACCTACCACCTTGTATTGTACATCTACATTTCACCAGATAAGGTTATGTCCTATTTAATAGTGACCAAGGCTAGTTGCTTAAACCATGTAAATACAAAACAAGCCTGCGTTTCATAGTTCGATTAAACATGGAATCGAATTTCCATAATTGGAAAACTATTTTGAATTCAGTGACAAACTTCAAGGTTGAAAGTACTTATGAATATGAACGTTTTGGTCGGTACTACTTTTTATATGGCACCGATGCGAAAATCATTATTGTTACGAGCTGGGTATGAGATAATTAATTACTACCGATTCAACAACAAATAACTTTAATAATCAGAAAACACTTAAACTCAATCACAAATACACTGCTGATCACTATTCGTTTAGATATCGCACTTCTAGTTCACTTCGATTCGCTTCGTTGTGTAGCCAAAATCAGTCTGACTCTCCTGCAAGTTAAACATGTCGGCTATTTATATGGCGACCGATTCTTCCAGAAAGATCCACGACTTACTCGAATTGTTCTAGACAACTCTATAGTGGGTCATTGTCTTTCCACAACTTTTACAAAATAAAGAAGTAGGTACTTTATGCCCTCGGCGTACGGTCGAAATTACAATGACAACTTCCTGATGTCTTTTATAGGTAGTTTGCGAATTTGTGCCTACATCATTCGAGGCTCGTCCTACCACTTCTACCTACCTACTACTACCTACTTACTTGTAGGTACCTATTCTACCTAATTGTAGGTACGGGTAAGACGTAACATTATTTAAGAGCGTGTGTTTCACAGCAAAGCAAATACCTTCTTTCGTCCTTTCTTCTGCCATTTGGGCCTAATCCTTGTGTAGTAGGTGTATCTGCCTCGTCTTTTCCCAACTTTGTTGGGGTCGGATTCAAGTCTAACCGGATGCAGCTGAATACCAATATTTTACATAGAGCCTATCTAACCTCCACAATCCGGTGAATAATACGCTACCCCTTGCTTGGGCAGGTTGACAGACTTTCAGGCCACTGACTACCAGTCTCAACTGTCAAAGATCTACAAATGAAAACTAGGACCAAAGACTTAACGTGCTCTCCGAGGCACGGAGAAACTCGGCACGCGGTGGGTGATCACTTATCCACAGCAAGTAAGGTTTAAGCCGAGCCACCGACCGGTTTGAGCCGATTTAGGTCGACCCGAGCGTCTTTTATTATTTAGTCACGGGCTCCTCTAATGTAAATATGTGTAATGATGTGTAATGATGTGTAATGATGCGTAATGATGTGTAATGATGTGTAATAATGTGTAATTATGTATAATTATGTGTAGATATGTGTAATTATTTGTAATTATGTGTAATTATGTGTAATTATGTGTAAATTATGTGTAATTATGTGTAATTATGCGTAATTATGCGTAATTATGTGTAATTATGTGTTCTTGGTGAAAGTAGCTGAAGGCTGCTAAAATGGATTTAAGTGGGTCACGTCAGCCGCATGCACGGTGATCGCTGGGCAAAAGTCTCTACACGATAGTTGCCAAAAGACAGACGGTGGCGCCGCCGAAGCCGATCCAGAAAGAGGTAGAAAGACAATCTGTACGCGTACTGCGGGACAGTACAGGCTGTTAAAAAAACGTATACCAGCAGCTTCACCCGTTTTCAGTTTGGCAGTTGTCCCTCAAGATCGTACAACATAAAAGAAGTATAGTTATAGCTAAGTATAGCACTAGCTTAATATAAGTAAATAAACGAGTACCTAATTAATTACTGGCTTACAAACAGCAAAAAAGGCGACAAAAAAATTGTTACAAAAAATAAATTCTGATGAGATTTTTTCGCGTTCATATTCAGTATAAACTAGCACTTAGCTTTGTTTTATAGCTATTACGTGATAGGGCGAGAGAGCCGTCTAAAATATATGAACTACTGGTGTGATTCATGTATGTATCTATTGTAAGTAGGGACGTATTTTGGCTTTAAAAAATGGTGTCGTTTGTAGAATTTTTGGCGAGAATGGTTATTGTTGAAAAGGAGATGGGTACTACCAACACACTGAGGGCACACTGAGGTTCGACCACTTTTTAACTTTATTACCTAGGGCAAACGGGTGAAATTGGTATACCGTCAGTGCACCTTTAGTTCTGGTTTACAAAAAACACAAAAAAGTAAAAAATAACATTAGCTTCAGAAGTCGATGACCTGTGTTTGATTCATTTAGTTGTTTTTTTTGTCACCGACTTCTGAAGCTAATGTTACGTTTCACTTTTTTGTGTTTTGTGTTTTTTGAAGTCGGTTTTATTTTTTTTGCAATTTTATTTATTTATTTATTTTATAAAAAGTAGCTTCACAGCTGACAGTACATTAACATAAAAAATACATTTTTATTTTTCCATTTATAGTTGTAATATCCTATACAAACATATGCTATGCATTTATTTTACATTGTTAACAATACATGTCATGGTAATAGGCTTATCCCCAATAAATGGAACTTAACATACCTAAACTGTTGAAATTTACGGCCGATTTACTTGACCGGTCTAGTTTTGAAGAGTTCCATTGTATATCACCAAAGATCAGCATCAGATCTTCAACAAATTAAAATGCGAACATCCCAGGAGTATATTCTTTTAAATAAAAGAAGAATTTTGAGAATCGCTCTACAAATGGAGGACAAATCGGTGTACATACATGAAATTATACAACACGACTGAAGTAAAAATTTATGTTCATGAAATGAAAACTGCTGGGCCAAACTATGTTAAATTTTTATGGGACCAAATGACAACTATTATTTCGCATCAAACTAAAGAAGAATCACGTAAATCGGATCATAAATCTCAGCGTAATCGGTGTAAATATATAATAAAAAAGAAATACCAATCGAATTGAGAACCTCCTCCCTTTTGAAGTCGGTTAATAGAAATACATTTTTATGGCTGACATGACTTGATCCTGCAGCCTAGACTGTCTCCTCGCGAGAGAATTCCTCAACGGATAAAAGCATGGACATGAAACCTTTGAATACGCGTTCAATTTTGATAGATAAACCAAATATTCTTGTCATTTTAAAAAAACTTGTTTTTTATTGTAACGTTTCCATCAACGCCCATTATCGATTAAATGCCACGTTGTCGCAACTTTCTATTCGTGCTCTCGAACTGCAACCGTATTTCAGGTAGATGCTTAATAATTCCCGTCAGTCCGAACTCAGAACTCGTGTTAGCAAGTTTTTAAGTGCAAGGTTGCAGTTTCTAAACTTGGTAAGTAGTGATGTAGCTTTTATGATAGCACGTGTAGGAGGTATAAAGTGTGTAAAACACCTCTCAACGAAACCGAAAGGCACTTGTTCTCGTTGTCATTGCGATCATTATTTTGTTCTACAGTCTACACCATACCTGGGAACCTTCTAGTTACGGAAATATTGGGGTCAAAGTTCCAACGTTTTGACAAGTTTTTTTTTAAATACAAGTTTGTAATGTATGATTTTTACTTTAAACACCTCCACGACTCCCATACTATTCAATCCATCCATCAGCACAATGTTTTGAGTGCGTTACATTGAGTTCTACCATAAAACATAATTTTTCACCCCAAAAAAAAAAAGTCGTTTCCCAGCAATAATGTTTGCGTGAAGTTACTTATATTGATGTACAGAATGCTTGGTTGACGGCTTCGTGATGAGGTCTTTTACACCGTGTATTGTATTGATTGCACGTGTCATCTTCATCTGCCTAGTATTTTCCTATGTTGGGGTCGGCTTCCAGTCTAACCGGATGCAGCTAAATATCAGTATTTTTCATGGAGTGACAGCCTATCGAACCTGTAACACCCAGTTAGTACTAGGTAATACAATACCCCTTGGTAAAACTGACTGTCAGACTTACAACCCACTGACTACCTGTACAATAAAAATGCTGTTTTGAATAAGGCAAAAACGTATTTATTAATGAAATCACTGGGATCTGTGTGGATCTTACAATGGTGCAGAGCCAAGAAGAGAAAAAACCAAAAGTGGCGATGTTGCCAATATGAAAATTACAAATTAAATATTTACCACAGACAATTAAAACCGACTAAAATAAGATAAATTATTAAATAATTTACAAAATATATTAATGTTTGATATTGAATCGAACACTACCTGTAACAACTGTCAAAGATCTACAAATTACAGTCGGGACCAACGGCTTAAAGTTATTTCCGAGGCACAGCGGAAACTCAGTATATAATGGGTGGTCACTCATCCACGGTTAGACCACGTTTCGACAATTCAAAAGTCCTGTATAACTGGCCTACTTGAAATAAATGCTTTGTTTTGATTTGATTTGCTCAACCATTTTTATTAACCATTACAGCTGTTTTAGTGACATTAATTTACCTTTCTCAAATGGTAGCAGAAAAACAAAGGTCTATTTACTAAGCAAGTCAAATCTTAGTAAATAGTCCGAGGCCTGGAAAGATACATGTGTTCTTGTATTACCTAACTGTTGATTGTACTGGGCTATGCCCTGGGAATTGGTGGAAAAATACGGGACGAATAGTAGATATTGTCCATTTTGTGTGAGACTGCACAAACAGACTCACGATGTCCGCGATTACGCGGAGCCCTAATCAAAATAATATTGTTCAATCGACAAAGTGAAAACACCTATTAGATACACTTACCATCACGTTGGTACCGGTGATGTGACGTAGTCCCTGGTTACGTCTTATCTGAGTGGGGTGTAAGTATAACTGTGGTTTGTGTGGTGTATGTGTAGTTATGTGAGATTACGACGGTTCCATGGACGCCCACAGCGCGCACTGACGTCTTTCTGGACAAACCTTCCTATCACACACGTGGCACCTTTCACCAATGTCCAACTGAATGTTATCCCGGTTTGCTAACCCAATCGGGGATGTAATAGTCCAGCACTGAATTTAGGAAATTACCGGCGTTCAAATAAAACACAAAGGCCGGCTACATTACCAACAAATCACTCGCGGTCATGACCCAAAATGGCGAGATTTCTCAATTTTCACTCAATTGTCAACAAAATATCAAACACCGATCAAGATTGCATCGGATTAACAATAACTCAAAGTTTTCAAACAATAATTACACGAAAGAAAAAAATTACAAGCACGGAGCGACCATCTTTCAACCAAAATTGCACTGACAAGCTAACGTCATCGCACAGACTCGCACAGACAACGAAACGTAATCTGTCAAACGTCAAAAGGTGCGTTCAGAGTCTTGGTGGATGAAACATCTACCCCCCCCGGACGGGCCGTCCCGTCCGCTAATCAATTGGCAGTCTTGACAAGGTTGCGACCGCTCTCTTCATAACCGATCCATCCACTAAAACCTCAGCAAAACGAGGTACCCCGTCGGTGCCAGCCACCAAATTGAGAATGCGCCCCCGGCGCCAATACAGAGGCTTAAGGTTGGCATCCTTAATAAGGACGAGGTCTCCTATCTTGGGCGGATGAGTTTTATCAGTCCACTTGACGCGCTGCTGGAGGATGTGCAGATACTCTAAGCTCCAACGCTTCCAAAAGCTCTGAGTGAGCTGTTGCACCAACTGAAACCGCGATAGCCGATTTTGGCTCACATCAACAAAAGGGTACTCAGGCAGAGCGACAAGTGGCTGTCCAATCAAGAAATGGCCCGGGGTTAGAGCCTCCAAATCGTTCGGGTCCGAAGAGAGCGGGCACAATGGACGCGAATTTAGTACCGCTTCAATGCGACAAAATACCGTAGCTAATTCCTCAAAGGTGAGAACGGTGTCTCCCAACAATCTCCGCCAGAGTCCCTTTGCCGCTTTCACCGCGGCCTCAAAAATACCCCCCCAATGGGGGCAGGCTGGCGGGTCAAACAACCAAGTGACCCCTCGACGGGCCAATTTGTTACCAATGTCAACCTGGCTCTCATTAAGAAAGTCATACACTTCTTTCAAATAGTTACTTTTACCCTTGTAGTTGGTACCGCAATCAGACCTGATCAGAGAAGGTAACCCACGGCGAGACGTAAATCTATCCAAAGTTGCCACAAAGGCCTCCGTCGAGAGGGAGGATACCAGCTCCAAGTGCACTGCCTTAGTTGACAGGCAGACAAATACGCACAAATAAGCCTTGACAATTTTACTATTGCGAAGGGTAGACGTCTTTATCGAAAAGGGACCAGCAAAGTCCGTTCCTACGCCTGCAAAGGGCCTCGCCTCATTGACACGATCAGCAGGCAAGTCTCCCATCTGGGGCTGCATCGTTGGGGCCTTAGTCCGATAGCACGGTATGCAACGGAAGACGATGCTACGAATGGTACGACGAGCCGACAAAATCCAAAACTCTCGCTGCAGAATGGCCAACAGCGCATTGCAACCGGCGTGCGAGTTCTTAATGTGACGATCAGTCACCAACAATTTAATCAAATGGCCCGTCTTGGGCAACAAAAGGGGGTGACGGACCCCATAAGGAAGGCTAGAGTGCCTCAACCGTCCTCCAACACGCAAAAGACCCGTTTCATCCAAAAAGGGGTTCAACTTACTAACGGCTCCCGACAACTTAACTCTACCGGACTTCAAGGTCTCGATCTCCTTCTCAAAGTGTACGGCCTGCACAGAGCGAACCCACACGAGGAGTGACTCCTGTCGCTCTTGAGGAGAGAGAACCGGTGACAGGCGCTTGTCCCCTGGATTCCTAGCATTGTGACCAAAACGCCTGATCCACGAGGTAACGTTCAACAATTTGTCGAGGGAGCTGTATCGATTCAACAAAATATCAGGATCAAACGGAGGGTCCTTCGTCCCAACAGCGAGCACCTTAAGCTCGGGCAAAGGATCCGACATCAAAACTGGCGTTCAAGGCCAATCATCCTCGGGGCGAGTCGGCCAATCCGGTCCCCACCAAAGGGGGTGCACAATCAGGCGGGGGGCCATGCACCCACGTGAGGCTACGTCGCCGGGGTTCAAGTCTCCAGGCACGTGCCTCCAAATCAAAGGCGTTTCGGAATCTTGTATCTGTGACACTCGGTTCGCAACAAAGACCTCCAAGGAGTGGACGGACGTCTTCAACCAACACAAAACAATTTGACTGTCCGTCCAGGCGTAAGAATTCCGAATGTTCACAGATCCACCTAAAGTTTGAGTAACGTGATTCAAGAGACGCACAAGAAGCGCCGCCCCTGACAACTCTAGCTTAGGGATGGTCAATGCCGTCCGGAGGGGGGCCACCTTGCTCTTGGCCATGATCAATGACAACTTCACCTGGCCTGTCGCGCTGACGGTGCGCAGATAAACAACAGCTGCATAACCGTGCGAAGATGCGTCACAAAACCCATGAAGGGTAGCAGTATAGTTCCCAGGGGGGAGGATAGCGCGTGGTAACGCGACCTCGTTGACCGCAGGAAGTGCGGAGGCAAATTGGAGCCAATCTTCCAAAAGGGTTTCCTGAAGTGGCTCATCCCAACCAAGTTCCGCGGTCCAAAGGCGCTGGAGAAAACATTTCGCCCAAAACAATACCGGGCATATCCAACCATTCGGGTCAAAGGTTCTCGCGACAGTAGACAACACCAGTCGTTTAGTCCAAGTGTGTGGTGACTCCAAATCGACATCATACGTAAAGGTGTCTTGGACTGGTCGGTACTGAACGCCGAGAACGGCCAACATAGCAGGGTTGTCAGCATTTTCAAACAAATGAGGATCCTGCTTATGATCCTCTTCCACATCTTCCAACAATGCTGGCGAGTTGGACACCCACTTACGCAACTCATAGCCAGCGGAATCCAAAATTTGAACCAACTCGTCACGCAACAGGATAGCTTCCTCAACCGTGGAAGCCCCAGTGCAGACGTCATCAACATACAAGTCCGTTTTCAAGATGGCGGACGCCCGAGGGAACCTCAAGCGTTCTCGGTCCGCGAGCTCCCAAAGCGAACGAATAGCAACAAAAGGGCTCGATCGAAGGCCGTACGTATTCGTGTTGAGCTCATAAACAACCATGGGGTCCCGGGGATTCTCTCGCCACAGGATCAACTGATAACGTCTGTCATCCCGGTGAATAACCGTTTGCCGGAACATCATTTTGATGTCAGCCACAAAGACTACTTGATGACGACGAAAAGACGTGATGACATCACAAAGGTCCCTCAACAATTTGGGGCCGGAGTGCAAGCAATCATTCAAAGAGACACCAGAGGAAGTCCGCGCAGACCCATCAAATACTGTGCGCAGCTTACCGGTGGATGCCTTGAGGACCGCGTGATGCGGCAGAAAGTAATGCTCAACTGAGCGCCAATCCAAATTTGACACCGACATGTGTCCCAAGTCTGCGTACTCACGCATGAAATCTAAATATTTCTGCCGCAGCACCGGATCCCTGGCCATACGGCGCTCCATCGCCAACAATCTCTTCTCGGCCATAGGTCTGGACTCGCCGAGGGGTGGTCGAACTGCAACAAAGGGCAACCGTGTTACGAGCCAACCGGAACGGAGTCGACCTGTGTTGTTCTGATAGAACAACTCGCACTCCTCATGTTCCGGGTTCAAGCGGGCCACTTGCGGTGGCTCCTCAACCTCCCAAAACCTCTGAACAGCGTCAGAGAGAGCGGAGCCACACGCCAACGCAAAATCAGGCTCAAGTGGAGGGGGAGCCTTCAACACTGGGCCCATCACCGCAAAGCCAAAGATGGTCGAGACAGCCACCAAACCGTTCGGCTGCAAGACTTTCATATTACCCAACAATATTCTCCCTAGTACATCGGAACCCAATATCAAATGAGTTGTATTAGGGGAATCAAACCGGCGGTCAGCCAAATCCAGGCCTGACGTCAACCGGACAATATCAGGCGACAGCTGACGTTGGGGATGACAGCCCAAAATACTCGTCAGAACAATGGCCGAAGGAAAAAACTTAGGGTCCAAACAACTCACAGGAGTGAGCCCAAATAAGGTTTGTCCCTCAACAGTCGGGATAGGTGTTTCGCCTATTCCATTAATCGTGCCTGAAAAGGCACGGACATCCAGGCTCACCCGACCCGCTAACCAAGACGACAAAAGGCAACCCTGGGCTCCCGTGTCCAAAATGGCACGGACCACAACAGAGTCCCCCGTGGGTCCCCAGACCCTGACCGATGCCGTTGGCAACAAAACCGTGTCGATCTGGGGAGGTACGTTAGCGGGACAAGCGCCAATTTCCTAGTAATGCCTGGGCGGCGACCGATCGCCGCATCCAGGCTGGGGTCTATCCCGATGAGGATAGTAGTCAAACTCCTCATCCGCGCGATGTCCCGAGCCGCGCGCCATCGCTGGAGGGGCATATCTCACTTGACGCCTGAGTGGCGGGGGGCGCGTCTCCAAACGGGGACGTTCCGCCAACGGAGGGGAGGGAAGGCGGTGCTGGTCTGGCCAACGTCGCCTACCAGCAGCTGCATAGTCGCCTTCACGAGGGAGGTCAATCGGCGGTCGCGCGGCTCCCGATCAACTGGCGCGGGGGGTGGAGTGCGGCGGTCAAAGTTGCAGGCCCCTCCTCGACTCTGATCCGGCGAGCGAGAAGCCCGGTGCTCATCTCCATCATACCCCCCCCTGCGCAAACCCCCATCAGAGGCTGGTCTGACAGAGCGGTTCGCGTTGGCGCACAAAACTTCAAGATGTGAGCCCCTACAAATTGAACAAGGGCGGGGGTTGGGGCAATCCCGATGAAAATGATTCCCCAAACACGAAAAGCACAGACGGCGTGCATTGGCAACTCGGCGGCGGGCACTCACGTGCAACTCCAAGAAGGCCGCGCAAGTTGGTACGCCATGTCCCGTGGCCTTACAATAGCCGCAAACAAGATTACTCTGGGTGCCACCAAAACGGGGGGCAGGGCGGCTATCACCAGGCCCGACAGTCCTAGTCCGTCCCTGGGCCCGCGGCCGAGAGGGCGGTTGGCTTAACCCCGTGGCACCACGAGCGTTGTCGAGGAAACGACACTCATCCTCCAAAAATTTGACGAGGTCTTCAAAGGGGGGAAGATGGGTGGCACTATCCCCACCATACTTCTGCTCAACACGGGACCTCAAATCTGAAGGAAGCCGCTGCAACACTAAGTGTACCAAAAAATAGGACCAATAGTCCACCGGCAACTCCAATCGTTTCAAGGCGTTGGTTGCTGCGAGCAACGGATTCAAAAGGTCAGCACGCAACGCTGACATTCTGGTGATGGCCGGCAACCCCAAGATCTGGTCAATATGGACATCAGCCAGGCAACATTTGTTCTGGTACCGTCGGGATAGAAGTTCCAGAGCAGTGGGATAGGCCGAGTCGGTCACCGGCAAGTGCTGCACCAAGGCTCGAGCCTCACCTCCTAGGGCTGACAACAAATAAGCCAACTTCTGGGCCGGTCGGAGGTCAGAGCGCGAATCAACCAAACTGTCAAATAGGTTCCTGAAGCTTAACCAATGGTCCAAGTGACCGTCAAAATGTGGCAGCTCCAGGGTAGGCAGTCTACCCAAAAGTCCAGGGCCTGCAACAACAGAGGTCTCTGTTTTGACCTGGGCAGGGTCCCGACTCTTCAAAATTTCCCTGGCGCGCATACTTATTATGTCACCCAGGTTCAACATCTGGTCATAATCCGCAACAACCTTATCACGGGCTGCTTGACCCAATGTTTCCAGGTCCAAGTCCAAAATCACTTCATTGAAGCGAGCAAACAAAGTGTCAACCGCACTCAATCTCGCATTCAACTGCTCATACCGGGCAAGCGTGGCCTCTTCCAGGTCTCGACGCTCAGCGGTCGCAGCAGCTGAGGCAAACCATCTTAGCTGTGAGGTCAATCCACCAATGGCTTGGTTTACAGCTTTCAATGAAGCCATTGGGACAAATATCAAATAAACAAATTAAATTCAATTAAATAATCAACAGGAATAATTTTCCCGGACCCAACTACAATTTAAACCAAATAATAAAACTTAGTTTGAATTATTACAAGTTCAAATCCGACCCTGTACAAGCAATACCTTGTTTATACAATAGCAAATTAAAGTACAAACCACAAGGGACACTACATATCATAATATATTATGTCAAACAATCTATGTTAATTTGAGTCAGGCTGACGGCAACAAATCAGACTTCTCAATACTTTTAACTCAACAATAAGTGGTGAATTTAACAATTAAACCACGCTCTGCTACCAGTTGTGTGAGACTGCACAAACAGACTCACGATGTCCGCGATTACGCGGAGCCCTAATCAAAATAATATTGTTCAATCGACAAAGTGAAAACACCTATTAGATACACTTACCATCACGTTGGTACCGGTGATGTGACGTAGTCCCTGGTTACGTCTTATCTGAGTGGGGTGTAAGTATAACTGTGGTTTGTGTGGTGTATGTGTAGTTATGTGAGATTACGACGGTTCCATGGACGCCCACAGCGCGCACCGACGTCTTTCTGGACAAACCTTCCTATCACACACGTGGCACCTTTCACCAATGTCCAACTGAATGTTATCCCGGTTTGCTAACCCAATCGGGGATGTAATAGTCCAGCACTGAATTTAGGAAATTACCGGCGTTCAAATAAAACACAAAGGCCGGCTACATTACCAACAAATCACTCGCGGTCATGACCCAAAATGGCGAGATTTCTCAATTTTCACTCAATTGTCAACAAAATATCAAACACCGATCAAGATTGCATCGGATTAACAATAACTCAAAGTTTTCAAACAATAATTACACGAAAGAAAAAAATTACAAGCACGGAGCGACCATCTTTCAACCAAAATTGCACTGACAAGCTAACGTCATCGCACAGACTCGCACAGACAACGAAACGTAATCTGTCAAACGTCAAAAGGTGCGTTCAGAGTCTTGGTGGATGAAACACATTTCTTTCTTTTCTTATTCATTAGTATATAAAGTCAGGTACAAAATGTGTAGGGCACGCCACGATAGTGGCGATAAGTCCCCTCTTTGAGGAGTGGCTTGAGAGACGCCACGGCGTCCTCACCTTCCGCCTGACGCAGGTCCTCACCGGACACGGAGTGTTCGGGAGGTTCCTGCACCGAATCGGGCGGGAGGAAACGCCCGGGTGCTTCCATTGTGAGGATCGACCGGAGGACACGGTGGAACACACGGTGGAGGTGTGCCCCGCGTGGGCGGAGCACCGCCGTGTCCTCGAAGCGGCGATCGGCGGCGGCGACCTCTCGCGTCCGGCCCTGGTGCAAGCCATGGTCCGAAGCGAGACGGAATGGGACGCCGTCACCTCCTTCTGCGAAGCAGTAATGCTAGAGAAGGAGGTGGCGGAACGTGAGAGGGAGAGAACCTCTCAACGTCCCGGCCGCCGCGGGAGACGCCCCGGGCGTCGGGGGCCACCACCACGTGGCCCCCGGCCACCGTAGGCGCGGGCCTGTGGACGGTGAGCTATGGGCTAGCTCGCCGTCCGTCCGTCTCATGACGACAGGCCGTGTCGACGGCGCGTTCGTGTTCCACGCGCGCCTCAAAGAGAGTCAGCAAAAAGGAAGGGGTCCGCAAGGACCGATGCCTGCCGGGGTTGCGGGACTATTCGAAAGAGATACCGTGGCCCCGGAACACAAAGGGCGATGAAGGAACATGGATGGGTTTTAGTCAGTAAAAGTCTGACACTCCCTCCTGCTCCGCCCAGAGCGGGAGGGGTTATTTGATGATTTCCCATCCGAAAAAAAAAAAAAAAAAAAAAAAAAAAAAGGTACAAAATGTGTTAGTCACATTTACTTACAATTATTTTTGGCTGCTCTGAGCGCGATAGAACATGTTTTCCGACTCATCATATTATCTTGACTTATTTGAGGAAACTCAAACACAAAATCAGAGCATTTATTTCAATTAGACCATTACGGCACTTTTGAATGTCAAAAATACAAAAAAAAACAAAGCTACAGTCCCAGTCACAACGACATAATAACTTGAGAAAGTACTGTAGTTGCCCATTCTCTAGCGTAAATCTCTATCGAGAAGAACGGGCAAGAAACTCCGTGGACACTTTTTTAAATCAAAATATTGTTAGAGAATCTTGGTTACATCATTCATGTTGAGATTATAGATAACGATGAATATATGAGAACGATGTAGAAAGACGTGCACATTAAGAGCGTCCAGAGTAAAAGATTAAATCAACAATTTAAAAATAAAGTAATTAAAATTAACTGTGGCAGCTTATAGATGACCAGTCCCAACTGACAGCGCCCGTTCACGAACATGAGACGTGTATCGAAATGAAAACGTGTACGACTTATACTTGAGGTTGAATGCTTCAAGATTAGCCACTATAACTTATAGCCCGTCTAGCATAAACTTTTGCCTAAACCTATACATCCATACAAATAAATAAAATTAAAGTGTCTGTTTTTAATATCAAATTAAAAGCTTTTACTGAATGCGTATGAAAGTATAAGGTACTTTGAAAAAACATTATTTTACATTTTGTCCGTCTCTCTGTTTGTTTCGGGTAATCTCCGAAACGGTTGGACCGATTTTGACTGTACTTCTACTGGCAGGTAGTTGATATTTTAAGGAGAAACTAAGGCTACTTTCATTTTAGAAAAATACTCGAGTAATCAAACTAGCACTTTTTACTAAGGCGACGCAATGTTCCAAAACCGGGCACGCGCGCCTCGGGACTGAGAGTCTGAGCGGGGCGAGGATTGCTAGCTTATAACTAAAAAGGACGTAAACGACAAAATGGTTTTTTTTTATTTAGTTGGAAACAATAATTTAAGAAATTCCTTCTAAAATTTTAAAGAGTATGACATGCATAGACTCATCTACAGAGAAAGTTAAGAGGCTTTAATCGGTCCCGTTTGCCCATAACATGAGAATCTCTTTTTAAAAAGAGGTATGTTTGATATTTTTTTCTCTGTTACAAAAGTTACCTAATCATGCATTGGAAACTAACAAATTAAGGTTTTTATCATGAATTATCAGGTCACCAACTTATATTTTCATTCGTTTTGTAATTACAGACAAAAATTGAGATGATTGATTTCAAAATTTCCAATGCGTCGTCCTCTCCACGCGGACGAAGTCGCGGGCAACAGCTAGTATAATATGCACCTGGTCATACACGCACGCCGCATGTGAGCAATACACATGACCATCAGCAATAAGGTCATAACGTGACTTTCCGTAAAAATCGCTTAATCATCCCCCCATTTAACACAGGGGTTTCCCACTGACCGCTTCCGCAAGGCACCTTGTACTAATAGTCCAATTTCATGTGCGGCTGTCCGTTTTGACCACATCGTTAGTCAATGTAATTGAACTTGTCTTGTTCTGTTATATGATAGGGGTCGGGAATAGGGAATATATACAAGAAATGCAAAACTCTCTTTTTATTAAAAATGCCTTGTAATTGGCGCATAATAACATTGTGGTGAGCTTGTTTAAGTTTCTAAAATTTACAATTTATTGTTTTATGTAGCATGTTTTTGGTGAAATGGAACGTACTCTCAAAAGGCGTCGTCCTCGATAACGACGGTAGTGACGTCAAAGTCTGTGTCAAAAAAACACTTTTATTTGAAAATTAGTTAAAGTTGCACAAATATTTCATTTTAATATCGTTATCGCAATTTTTGCTTGAATAAAGCACATTCAATTAGTAAAATTACTATAATAAGGCCAAAAAATTAAATGTAAACAAGGCAGATTTATGTAAATGACATCACATCATGGCCGCGACAGTCACGGACGTTTAAATGGTCTAGAAAATTGCAGGAGTTTAATATTATTTTTGAGCGACAAGCAATAGTTGAACTTGACTTTTAATACTGTTCTTGGGTTGATAACACTATATTTTATTGAAGAAAAATTGCATTTATATTCTCTATTCAGGAGATTTGGTCAAAATATTAAACATAGTTTCATTATTAAAAATTGCCGTGTAAACGAGAGTTTGTATCTCAAATTAGCACATACATGCAATGGACATTTATTTTATTATTTAGGTATACAAGGTGTCGCTTTGCAACCTGGTCGAATTTAAGGAGGTATCTATGCTAATGATTCTCGATCCGATTCGATAGTAAAAAAGGGTAGGCTTTTTTTTTCTTATTTACAGATATCGGTAAGTGTAAACCACCCGTATTTAAACGCAGCCCGTCTGTAACTAGCCCTATAATAGCGCCTTCACACACAAATAAACGCACACAGCAATATGTCGCGTGATGGATGATTCTGTTTATTATACTTTCGTGTTATTCTGAAATACTGTCAAATTTAAACAATTTAAAATAGCAGCTTTATTAATTACTAGCGGACGTCACGCGGTTTCACCCACGTAGTTCCCGTTCCTGTACGGAACTGTGTACGGGAATAAAATATAGCAAAATCAAAATCAAAATCAAAATCAAAGCATTTATTTCAAGTAAGCCAGTTACAGGCACTTTTGAATTGTCGAAACAAAGATGAAAATTAAATGTAGCTACAGTCCCAGTCACAAGACATAAAAACTGTGAAAGTACTGTAGTTGCCCATTCCCTAGCGTAGATCTCTATGGAGAAGAATGGGCAAGAAACTCCATGGACACTCTTTTAAATCAGAATATTGTTACAAAATCTTGGTTACATCATTCACGTTGAGATGGTATATTATGTGAGAACAATGTAGCAAGATGTGCACGGTAAAAGTGTCCACAGCAAAAAAAAACACAAACAAAAAAAAAAAATACAATTCAAAATAATTCATTCAAATAAGCCATGGCAACCAAGAGATGACCAGTCACAACTGACAGCGCCCGTTCACGGACATGACGCATGGATCAGCACCATTCAACTCAACCATTTTGAAGGGAACTAAATGATCCGACACATGCGCCACCATCAGCGAGACAATAGAGTGAGCATGACATACTCCAAACCGCCAGGGCACATTCAAGTCAAAAAAAGACGTAGGTTTCCAGTGAATGATAGCTTTCTAGTACATAGTACTCACACAATATGGGCTATGCATTTATATAATACTAAAGAGATTGATTCTATACAATGCAAAGATAGTTGTACAATCTTCAGCAGCTCCAACAATACAATTTAATGCTATCAATTTATGCGCCCCTGTCCATGTGGAGCAGGACCAGCATTGAGCCAAGCATTTTTATCATCGATATAATCGCTCAACTTGTAATATGCTTGCTTACATAGTGTGCGTTTAATGCATGTTTTAAATTTCGTCTCATTCAGTTCAAGAATACTTTGTGGAATTTTATTATAGCATCTCAAACAGTACCCCATGAAAGATGAGTCTACTTTAGCGAGTCTGAAACCTGGCTGAACTAGTTGGTCCCTATTTCTAGTACTGTAATTATGTCTGTCACCCCTTTTACCAAAAAGGTGCAGATTTTTTCTGACGTACATTATGTTTTCGTAGATGTATTGACAATGTACCGTCATGATGCCAATATCCTTAAACAGTTCCCTTAGAGAATCGCGCCTACGAAGATTATATATGGCTCTGATGGCTCTTTTCTGCAGAATAAATATAGACTCAATATCAGCAGCCCGTCCCCACAGCAAAATGCCATAAGACATTATACTATGAAAGTAACTAAAATAAACCAGTCTAGCGGTATCTACATCAGTATACTGACGGATTTTTCTAATGGCAAAAGCTGCTGAACTTAGCCGCCCCGCAAGAGATGTCAAATGAGAACCCCATTGTAGCCTTGAATCAAGCGTAATCCCCAGGAAAACCGTTTTATCTACGAATTCAAGTTTCTCTTTATTCAATATTAAATCACAATCACTACTTTTAACATTCGGTAAAGCAAATCTTATGCATTTGGTTTTTTTTTCATTTAATACCAAATTGTTTGCTGTGAACCAATTTTGGACCTGAAGTAGGGCATTATTCACGTCATCTAGATTTTGGGCCCGCCTATTTATCTTAAAAATTAGGGAAGACGTCATCAGCAAATAACACCATATTTTGAGGTTGGTTTTTCAGTAAATAGGGTAGATCATTTATATATACTAGAAAGAGGAAAGGACCCAATATTGAGCCTTGTGGAACCCCCATTTTTACTTTTAACCCCTGTGAATTAACACCATTTATTTGAACATGTTGTTGTCTATCATTCAAATAAGATTTTACCAAACTAAGTGCAAGTTTACCCAGCCCGTAATGCTCAAGTTTCAAAAGTAATGTGTCGTGATTTACGCAATCAAACGCTTTGGAGAGGTCACAAAAAATTCCTATGGCGTCTTGAGACTCTTCCCACGCAGTAAATATGTGCTTTAATAAGGTTACACCGGCGTCAGTTGTACAACGTCCCTTGGTGAAGCCATACTGTTGATCATGTAAGATTCTGTTGGTGTTAAAATGATAGAGCATTTGATTAAGCATTACTTTTTCAAAAACCTTGCTAAAAACTGGTAACACGGATACAGGTCTATAATTATTAGTATCTTTACTGTCCCCGGATTTGAAAAGAGGTATGACTTTACTATATTTCATTAAATCAGGGAAAACTCCTTGGTCTACACATAAATTAAAAATTAAAGCTAAGTAAGGGGCTATAGTCTCAAGTATGGATGTACAAACTTTGACAGACATTCCCCATAGATCTTCGGTTAGTTTGATCTTTATTTGCCGGAAAGTTTTAATAACAATCATAGGGTTAATGTGTTTAAATTTAAATTCAACCAGGCAGCCAGACACATTCGCCTTTAATAAACCAATTGAGAGTTCAGGTGAGGAAATAAGAGCCTCCGTTGTTTTTTGTGGTATATCGGTAAAGAATTTTACAAATTCTTGAGCTACTTCCTGATTAGAGCTTTTAGGACCACATGCTGTATCTAATGTGTAGCTAGTGTTACGTATTTTCTTCCTGTTAGTCTCGTTATTTATAACTTTCCAAACTGTCTTTATTTTATTTTCTGCTGTTTTTATCTTGTTGCTAATGTGCAGTGCTTTAGCAACCTTGCATGTATTTCTAAAAATGTTTGAATACTTAGCAACATACTTGTTAAAAGTTTCAGTGTTTATAAAAGGCTTAAGGCCATAAAGCTCAAATAGTCTTTCCCTACTTTTTCTGATACCTCTAGTTGCCCAATCACTAAATATTAGAATTTAGGGCAAATACTTTTTGTCTTCTTTTCAAAAGTTTTATTGAATTCCGTGTGAACTATTGAAAAGAAACGATCATACAATTGATCTATATTAATATCTTCAAGGCCCATAACGCTTAACTTGTTCTGTAGCAAAATATTATACCTATTTAATCTGCTAGAAGTTATAGGTCTAAACTTAATTTGAACTTTTTGCGATGGGGATGTATTACACCTGAAGGTTACAGTTTGTCCACTATGGTCAGAGGGTAGACAATTTACTATTGCTTTATCTAAGTAATCACAATCGCAGAAAATATTATCTATACAAGTAGCAGAAGATGGAGTGACTCTAGTAGGTTCTGTAAAAAGTGTTGGTCAAGTCAAATGACTTAAAAAGATTTAATAAGCGACTGCTATTTGCACATTCTTCTAAAATATTGATATTAAAATCACCACAAATAATTGTAGATTTATTACTGACTGCAAGTTTTGCCATCACATCTTCCATTATTGATTCAAACAAAGAAAAGTTTTGATAGTTTGGGGGTCTGTACACACACACAATTACATGCTTATCTAGCTCAACACAGGACAGTTCAACGCAATGTTCAACCGAGAGACCTACTATGTCATTACGTTGCTTATATTTAAAACAATTTCTTATTAATATTAGGGAACCTCCACGAAGCATAGTTTTACGGTTAAAGCAGCTACCCACCAAATAGTTCTCATAATTGATAAGCATTTGGTAATCCTTAAGCCAATGTTCAGTAAAACATATAATGTCAAACTTACTATTTTCTAAAAACAATTCAATTTCTAATAATTTGGAAGAAATGCCTTGGATATTTTGGTGGAATAATTTCAAAGTGTTCTGCTGAGGCCCTTTTTTACTAACTAATTGAGTGCAAGAAGATACGTTGGTAGGATTAACAATATTGTTAATCGTACCTCCTGTTGTCTCATTTCCTAGTTTAAATTAATTTTTGGAGTGAGGCTGGAGACACCCGTACCATCCTCAGACAACAAGACCCTATCACTAATACTAATATACCCTAATTGAGAATTCTCCACGGTGACACATGGATCCTCCTCAGTACAATGTTTGTAAACATTTATAGCACTAGTGCTATATTCATTGAAAGTCACCTGTATATTAGTATTACTACTAATAGTCGCAGTGTTAATAATAGAACTAAACTTAGACATACTATTTATGTCTGTGTGAATATTATAAGCTAATAGCCGAGCTATTTTGTGTCTACATCTAATAGGTAGATACACCTTACCCCGTGTCGACTTCAGTTTACCAACAATAGTGTTGATATCCAGATATATAAGTCTGTCACTATAGTGACCTACTAAAAAATGCACATGGTTATTTAACATATGTATATAATTATTTTTTCTATTACCCAAATTTTCAAAAAATGGAAAACCACACAATATTATTTTGTTACAATTTAACTTTAACAACTCTGAAACACAGTCAGTGATGTCTTCCTTTTTAATCTTAGAACTATTACCAACACATATAGTAATGGTGGTACTAGGATCACAAACGGTCTTTGTTACTGATGCCATAATCTGTTTGTAGGTTGATCCTGGCATGCAATAATTTTGGGTACAATAACTCAGGTTATTACTGATCAATTTCCCTAACCCTCTACCTATACTATCAGAGAACATAACTGAAAGATTAGAACCAAGACTATTAGGTGAGACCAAATTACCTAAGTCAGGTATTGTATCTTGGGTGGAAATACAGTCCTGAGTACTCACAGCTAGGGACGGGTCCTCCGTTGCCTCAAGCTGGAGGGCATCATTGCTGGATTCCCTCTGACAAGTACACTGAGTGTTGCTGAGAGTCAGCGAGTCCACTTTGTCTACCAATGCATTTGTAGCAAGAATATGCTCTTTAATTTGATTTTCCGAGCATTCATATTTATTACATAAAGATTTTAGTGACTTATTAAGAGCCTCTATTTCTGATTGTAAGCGCTGAGTGTCAATTTCATAAATATTTATACTATCTTCCAATTTAATCTGATAGTTATTTAATTTATTAACTAGAGAAACACGTTCCTTCCTTAATTGAATATTTTTGGAAAGGTGTTTTTGTTGTTTCTTGTATTTATTACATTTTTTAATTATTCTATTTAGTCGTGCATATTTCTTAATTTTATTTTTACTAATTTTGTGGCTGTAGTTATGCTTTAGTAAGGAGTCCTCTGTAAGGTCTATTGTTATAATGGAATGAGGGTTGCAATTTGTATTAACTAATTCATTATACAAATGTTCAGTTTCCATAGCCTGAGTATGATCCTTTTCCTTTTTCAAATTTAAAAGTTTAACATTTGCATGGACTAATTCATCCTCTAGGTCCCTAATTTTACATAAAGCCTCCTCATACAAGTTGCTACAAGAGTTGAACCCATCCGTGACCGCCCTTAGTTGATCCCGTTCATTGACAACATTCAAGAATTCCTGATGAAGGTCTACTAGCTCCCGTTTTAAGCTCGAGTTTTTGCTATTTACGTTAATGACCTCCTCCTCACTGTCCTCTCTCTCTTGCAACAGCTGCTGGCATTGGAGTTTAGAGTCCTTAAGTTCTTGGAGGGCCGTTCTCAATTTTAGCTCCATATCTTGAGCAGTAGCCTTACGGGTCATCACAGGCATGGTTTCCGGATTGGTTACTGAAAATTGTAAATAAAGAAACGGTGAGAACTAATAGGATAGACCAATGGAGAGAATTTAGAGATAAAAAAGGGGAAAAACAGGGAAAAAGTTTGTGTTACTCAAAGAAATGAGGTAGGCTGCTATATTAGCTTGACAATAATTATATTAGCTTACTGAATAATTAATTTTATTGTTTCAATGAGAATTTTACTTTCTTAAGATTTTACTTTTTCATGTGGGTAGATTGCCTGGACTAAAAACTTATGATTATTACAATATTACTTCAAGACGTTAATGAAATAACTATCACGAACATCTACAACATATTTAACTAATATTGAAAAGATTGATAGCAAGTTTATATCGTTAAAGTTTTACTTTTTACGAAATGACAATTGTCAACAATGCAATCTAGAACCTTAGAAGGAAATTAGCAAAAAAACAAAAACTATACTAGAATTGGCGTGGACGTGTTGTAAAGTTACGATTATGGGACGATTGTGTGCTATTCTAAATATAAAAGTAAACAAATACTCCCCGTATCAATCCGTAGTCCGAACATCAGCTGTTGGTTTTAGGTTACCGGTAACGTCGTTTCGTCGCCGTACAACCGAATCCTTTATTAATTAACAGGAAAATATGTTTCCTGGGTATTTACACATTTAAAATACGAAATTACATATGATTACACCTTAATTTAACTTAATTACTATTTAATTTTAATTTTAATTTTAAAATACGGGACACAATTTTGACATGTCACTCGGGCAGTCTATGTTACTCAGGGTGAGTGTAGCTTTCTAATGGTGTAATATTCTTTTAAATCGGCGCAGTAGATTTTGAGTTTATTCACTACATACATACACACAAAAATTCAAAACTTTCCTCTTTATAATATTAGTGTAGATTTACCGGGTATCGTAATTTATATTGATTAATATTTTATATATATTATTTATTATCTCCTTTATTCATTTTATCTACTTACTTTACATATTTTTAAATGTATCTTAAAAAAATATATATTAAAAAATACATTCAAAAATATAAAAAATAGTAGTCCGCCGGTGTCGGGAGCGGGGTCCAAGCCACCGGTGGTTAGGGCTGCAGAGAGAGGAACCTCCTCACAATGCGAGCCGTATCGACGAGTACTGCCTTCTGAATCAGGCCCTTGATCCAACCGCCTAAAGAGAGCTTCGATAGATGGTCATCGAAGCTCTTGGCTATAAGGCCATTGGCCGTCACGACAATCGGCACAATGATAACCGAGTTCATATTCCACATGTCGCGAACCTCGTGTGCCAAGTCGAGATATTTTGTTTCTCTTTCTCAGCCTTCACGAGGTTCTCGTCATGCGGAATAGTAACATCAATTATCATTATGCGGCGCGCTGATCGGTCTATCATCACTGTGTCAGGTTTATTGGCGACAATAGTCCTGTCAGTAATGACAAACCGATCCCAGCACAGCGTGACATGGTCACTTTCGAGAACTGGGTCGGGCACATACTTGTAGTACGGTACCTCAGATTCCACAAGTTTATATTTCAAGGCAAGTTGCTGGTGTATAATCCTGGCTACTTGGTTGTGCCTGTGCAAGTACTCGCCGTTAGCCAGACGAGAACAACCAGAAATAATATGTCTGATGGACTCACCCGGAAGGTGGCATGCCCGACACATGTCAACCAGTCCTTCATAATATATTTCCGGTAGTCGTTCGTCAACATAACTTCGTCCATAATCGCACAGACAAAACCTTCAGTTTCCCCAAAGAGGTCGCCGAAACGTAACCAGGACACGGACGCTAGATATTATTTATTATTATTATTATATTATTATTTATATTATTTATTTTTATGTCGTTTAATTTAAATGAATACATTTAAATTCTTATCTCATTACATTTTTAAGTATTTCCTAAAATAAAACGATACAAGAAAAAGAAAATCACTTAAATTATTATTACTGTTTTTGTTTTTAATATATATTTTATTTGATTTTTATTGATTTATTTTGTGACAAGCTCCTGAATTTTGACTAGGATGCAAAACTACACCTTGTATAGAACAGCTTACGGGTAAGCCAGTCTAAGTTTTAAAATCTGATTAGGGTATTGAAAAGGCTAGTAACTTTTTAAATTCAGAGATATAAAATATTTATGATCGACACTCAGCATTGGTTTCACACAGTCGTAACTGTCGGTTCTCGAATCAAAAACGTGAAGTGAACTGGAAACCATGATATATTTTCATATTTAAACCACTATCTTCTACTCTTAGAAAGAAAATACTGAAAAGAAATACATTTGTCTGGTTGGCATCATAATAACGGAATCGCATTATGTAGATAATGCGATTCCGTTATTATGATGCCATTCGCATTGGAAGTTTAGGCCCTCATGATCAGAAAAGGTAGTAGCTAAATGTCCAACAGCGGGAAACGTCTAATGAGCAAAATGTCTAGGATATTATTATTATTATAACTAGCCTATATTGTCCCACTGCTGGGCTAAGGCCTCCCTCCATTCCTTCCAACGGTCACGATAATGTGCGACTTCTTTCCAATTCTCAAGGAAGGTAATATCCAGTTCGTCCCGCAATCTTTTTCGTGATCCTGCCGCGACCCCGTGTCACTGACACGGGGTCGCGGCAGGATCAGGATCAGCATTGATGCCCTGAACCAGTTTGTTCAAGGCATCAATCCTGAGCTTTACGGGCCCACAGCTCATTAAAGTATGGGATAATTATATTTTACAACTAGCTTCTGCCCGCGACTTCGTACGCGGATCCTGTTGCTTATGCCAGCGACAACGGGGTCGTCAAAATCGAAGATCTGATACGTCTGATGTCGAATTTTAAGAGCCCCGGGATGGGAATACAACGGGATGCACGAGACGATTCGAGACGTTCCAGATCTTTCATTTTTGTAAGTCAACAGGAAATGCCCGTCAGACTAAACATTTTTATAAGTCAACAGGAAATGCCCATCAGACCAAACAACACTTGCTAAGACGTCATTCCTATGTGTAATGGTGTAGCTGGGCTTTTGGAGTTCCACAATAGGTGTTACAGATCTTCGATTTTTATAAGTCAACAGAGAGTGCTCATCAGATTGAACCACTTTTGCTAAAACTTCATTCCTATAAGTATGTTATAGTGTAGCTGGGCTCTTAAAGTTCCACATCAGGTGTTCCAGATCTTCAACAGAAAATGCTCATCACGTGGAACAATTTTTGCTATGGTACCATTTTTGTATCTCTTATAGTTCAGCTGGTCTGTTGCGGTTCTGCATCAGGTGTTTGTTTCCAAGATAAAAGTCAACAGGAAATGCCTATCAGACTAAACAACACTTGCTAAGACGTCATTCCTATGTGTTATGGTGTAGCTGGGCTCTTGGAGTTCCACAACAGGTGTTCCAGATCTTCGATTTTTATAAGTCAACAGAGAGTGCTCATCAGATTGAACAACTTTTGCTAAAACGTCATTCCTATATATATGTAAGTGTAGCTGGGCTCTTGGAGTTCCACATCAGGTGTTCCAGATCTTCAAATGTATTCTCTCAGCAGAAAATGCCCATCACGTGGAACAATTTTTGCTATGGTACCATTTTTGTATCTCTTATAGTTCAGCTGGTCTGTTGTGGTTCAAGTTTCCAAGATAAATTATAGCCTATATCCTGCCCACACTTAATACCTATACAACAACAAAAAAATCATTCAAATCCGTCCAGTAGTTCCGAAGATTAGCGTGTACAAACAAACAGACAAACAGACAAACAGACAGAATTTTTTTTTTGGATTCGTGCTCTATTACTGTTTCTAAACCCCCCTCAACTATTTATTTTTTAATATATTCAATGTACAGACACAATTTTTTTACTGTTTTATTATATGTATATATAGATATATAGATAGATAATAAATCCTCATACAGGATGTAAACAGGCCCTTCACAAACCCGTCAACCAAGCATTCTGTACATCAAACTAAATAACTTTACGCAAAAATGATTGCTGAGAAACGACTTTTTTTTAGGGGTGAAAAATCATGTTTTGTGGTAGAACTCAATGTAACGCACTCAAAACATTGTGCTGTTGGATGGATTAAATAGTACGCGGGTCGTGGAGGTGTTGAAAGTAAAAATCTTACATTAAAAACATGTTTAAAAAATTAAAAAACTTGTGGAAAAGTTAACCCCCAATATCTCCGTAACTAGAAGGTTCCCAAGTATGGTGTAGAACAAAAAAATGATAGCAAAGACGGGGAGAACAAGTACCTTTCGGCTTCGTTAGGGTTTTTTACACCCTATAGAAGGGCAATTGGAAGTGCCTTGTGGTTAATATTGACAACTTTATCTTTTATTTGGCTCGTAATCCTTAAAATATCATTTGAAAAATAGAGAAGTTTCCATTCAAGCCTCGCAGCTCCGTAGTAGTTTAACATAATAAGGAGCAGAGTTGTGTAGCCTTTTATTGCAGTTTATATAGCGTTAATACACGCTTACCCTCTTAAAGTTTCAGATGTTACCTATCTGCCGCCCCAGAACTACTTTAGTTCTGATGAGAATTTGATGTGTGGAAAAAAGCCAAGTTGGCCACTGCAGTAGCGTATTAGGTATTGATAGCAATATTTCTCCTAGTGACTGTCAGGGCAAGCAGCTAGAATCCCAGGGTACAGGTACTGAAGAAGAAGATAATAATAATAGTCTTTATTAGGAAGTACAAGTTTGACACATGTTAAAGTACACGACAGTCACTAGGGTACAGAAAAATTAGCAAACAGAAGTTGTGTGCGAGAGATGCTTTGGCCTCCGTGCTTGAGTATTTTAGTTTTTCTCGAATCAGAAACAACGGTCATTTGCTGTTGGAACTAAAGTAAACACATACTCAGGCACCCACCAGGTCCGGATCTTGCTGAAACAACGTTTAAACAGAAATAAATTACTGCTTTGACCGTCTGATACTCGTAGGACAGGATAAATACACCAGATAGAGAGAGATCTAACATGATCTGATCAACCAGGACCCAGCGCATTAAATCAAACAGTCAACATCACATAGACGTAACAAGAAGGTATTGAGAGCAATTTAATGTGCCAATATTTACGAATATAAAACACCAAAAACCATTAGTTTACTCTAAATTCGATAACTATGACAATGCCCCTACAGAACTGGCCATGTCCCTTGCAACGAGAAAGACGTGCATCGAAATAACTGTACTACCCAGTTTTATTAAAATGCTACCTTGGCAGGAACAACTGTTGCTTTCTGGTCATTTACTTACTAAAAGTGGGTATTGTGGCACCATTTTAGACAGCAAATAATACAAGGAAGTCGTTCCTGTAATTTGCACTATAGTGTCCTACATTTATTTTTTAACCTAACCTAATTACTACTGGACCATTGTTACTAACACTAAAATATTAACAAAATATAAAGTAAAATTTGTTTATTTATCTATACTTCTATACTAATATTATAAAGAGGAAAACTTTGTTTGTTTGTTTGTTTGTTTGTAATGAATAGGCTCAAAAACTACTGGACCGATTTAAAAAATTCTTTCACCATTAGAAAGCTACATTCACCCTGAGTAACATAGGCTATATTTTATCCCCGTACTTCCACGGGAACGGGAACTACGCGGGTGAAACCGCGGGACGTTGGCTAGTATTTATATATAGCAAGTAATTTCTAAAGTCAGTTGTACTTTTTTGACAAATTGGCTTTCAAAGGATTCATACGTTCATGAGCTATTACAAAAGTGTCAGTTTAACATCCTGAACATCGTAGATTTCTTGCAATCAACAGTTTATAGTGGAGACGTAGAAAATTTCCAAAAAAAATTCCTTGAGACCGATATCTCTAAAACCACCCACCCAGTTTGGACCCAAAGTTATCGAGTCAAAATTAATTAATATTAGGTCTAATATTCATTTCAAGGAATGCACCCAATTACCATTCACCCAGTAATTTGCTATAGTGCTCTCCAAGTTTTGAATCGGCGACCTTGACTCAGAAACAGGTTTATAAATCTTCATGGTACGACATTCACGCATAAATTTATGCCCAACATTATTTCACAGCCGTAAGCAAATATTATTAATTTTAAGGGTTAAAATTATTATGGTGAATACATTTCCTTATGGATCTACCCTTAAGTAAAACCCTATTAAATAAATTATGAGCAGGAAGTTACATTGAGGTGTTTATTAACGCAAAATCATTTTAAATGTTCCGTTGATGAATTTAATTTTAGGCCTTAAATAATAATTTGTGGGGATATTGAACAGCCAGGACTGTTCAGCACGCAGCCACGGAGTCTGGATTTGCGCCCAGTTGATGGAAATAGGCTCGCTCCCTATTACATGGGACTTAAACATAACTTGCGAAATGTGGGTGTACTTTAGGTACACTCCGCGCATGAATAACACTTTGTCATAACACCAATTTATCTCGTCTGCTCAACATCCGTATGTCACTACAGGGATCCAGCAGAACACCAGCGTTAGGTGCATGCCACACACAATGACATGCTGAGCTGGACTCCCATTTGATGAAACCTTGAGACGCACACCGCACCTTGTGTATAATCGTTATTTTATTTTGATTGAAGTATGTCATGGTGTTACTATACTTATTTCGTAAATAAGTTTTTCTCTTTATACAAAGAGAAAAACATATTTAAAAACAAGGTGCCAAAATACTTTGGCAGATTGTTTTTTTATCATGTAAATGGTATCATATAATCGTACTTCTTTGTGTTGTGCTATGTCTTTTGTGTGGACTAAATAAATGGTTCGACGCTTCAACGCTCTTAGTGTGCTCGTCTTTCTACATCGTTCTCACGTATACGTATAAACTCAAAATTAATGATGTAACCAAGATTTTGTAACAATATTTTGATTTTAAAAGAGTGTCCATGGAGTTACTTGCCCGTTCTTCTCCATAGAGATCTACGCTAGGGAATGGGCAACTACAGTACTTTCTTAAGTATTATGCCTTGTGACTGGGACTGTAGCTTTGATTTTCTTTTTTTGTATTTTTGACATTCGCTGTAATGGTCTAATTTAAATAAATGCGTTGAGTTTGAGTTTATCTATCTATCTACCTCTGCCTAACCCTTCGGGGATTATATAGGCGTGATGTTATGTTCTAAGGTCGACCATACAGACAACAATGCCTATCATCATTTTCCATTTTCCTGCCCTTATCCCAATTATTTGCGGTCGGCGCAGCATGTCTTCTTCTTCCATACTTCTCTATTGCCCGTCATCTCATCAGTCACTACCTTTCTTGTCATATCATCACTCACACAGTCCATCTATCTTTTTTAGGGTTCCGTAACTCAAAAGGTAAAAAAGGAACCCTTATAAGATCACTTTCTTGTCCATTTATTCGTATGTCGGTCTGTCCGTCTGTCCGTCCGTCTGTCATCACCGATTTTCTCAGGAACGGGTGGAACTAGCAGGTTGTCCCTATTAGGTGTCAAAAAATCAAGGTCCCGAGTCAACATCATAAAAATATATGGGAAAATTTAGATTTTCGCTAAAACTTGTAAGTACCAAAATTTACCTTATTTTTCAACTTTTATTATTTTTCGGACTTTTCCCTTTATTTGTGCTGTGAAACCTTGCTTTTAACCAAAATTGACAGTTCTAGCTCAACCGGAAGTACCCTATAGGTTTTAGGTCGAAAACTTATGTGGTAGTTCCCGTTGACCTAGAATCACGAAATTTGGGGAGAAGCAATGTCTTACAGCACATATAAAGGTAAAAATCTGAAAACTGTAAATATGTGGTTAAATAACAAAAAAAAAGTGATTTTACTATTACAAACTTATTATTTGCGGTTGGTGCAATAGCCGTTTGAAGGGATCGAACAGCAAAGTTAAGTTTGACCTTATTGTATTGTATAGCGGGCTGGTGTCCGCAACTCCACGTCAAAGCGCGTATTTTGCGTATGGGTGGGAATTTTATTCGATCCACCCTAACTCCCCGAGAAAGGCCAGCAGCGCCTTGGTGTTGCTGGCAATCTCGCGGAGAGTACCTGGGTTACCGAAGTACTTTGCCCTGTATGTTGCAACCACTGGGCAATGCAGAAGCACGTGGGCTGCTGTCTCGTCTTCCTCCATGCAGGCACGGCACAGGGGGCTGTCCGTGACTCCTATGACAAAGAGGTGTTTATTAAAAGAGCCGTGTCCAAGTTTGACCTTTAAAAAGTTGGTACATACCTACCCTCGGTGTGTGAGTCCGACTCGCTCATGGCCGTTTTTTTTGTCTTCATTTACTCTTAGAGCCATCTACATTCATACTCAAAACTTTCCTCATCACATTTTCTTCATTTCTCCGCATAACATGCCCATATCACGACAATCGATTACCACATTAACAATATAATACCTACATTCTACAATATGGAGCACTAATCAGATTCCAGCGTCAATTTTATACCCAAACCTCTAAACATTAATACATTTACATCCCTTTGTACATACCATAATTTACCTACATAATTGGAAAAATAAGAAATAATAACCTCTATAAAATATACAAAAGATATTGTAAATTGGTAACCCGGATTGGTATATCAGGTATCGTGAATAATTTTCAGCAGTGTAATTAATTACTTGAATGTTTTTACCGAAATCCACTTAATCAGTGGGTTTTCACTTATTTTATGACGTGAATAGGCGATTTTAAAATGAAGGCTCCTATTAGGGCTTGCTATTGCTATCCGACAGGCCATGTCGACGGCGCGTTCGTGTTCTACGTGCACCTCAAAGAGATGTCAGCAAAAAGAAGGGTTCGATGCCTACCGGGGTTGCTGGACCGTTCGAAAGAGATACCTTGGCCCCGGAACTCAAAGGGCGAAGAAAAAACAAGGATGGGTTTTAGTCAGTAAAAGTCTGACACTCCCTCCTGCTCCACCCAGAGTGGGAGGAGTCATTTGATGATTTCCCATCCGAAAAAAAAAAAGGTTTAGTGTCCGTTTTATACGGCCTATCCGATCTGATCGCATTTATTCGTACGTAATATTCAATTCGTATAAATAAATAATATAAACCATGAATTGAATGTGGTTGTAACAATTCGTTTTAAAGCGGTTGGTCTTACTGTAAACCAATGGGATTGAGACACGTAAAAACGTATCTCGATCCCATTTACAGAAAGACAAAATGCTAACGCTAAACGCTATTAAGCTACCGAAAACGGTAGCTTAATATATCAGTTCCATAATATAGCAATCCATCATCTTATCCTCGAATTTACATCAACTAATTCCAAAAAAATATAACGATGTGCAAATAAATTTGTCCCTCCTCAAATCCTTCTTCTAATTTCTGAATAAAAGATCTCCAAATCGAAGTTTCATATTTAAGTAACTTTTGCCCGCAGGTATTTTAGTAAAATTTTATCGATGGGCTTACAAGCATAACTTACGTCAATGATCGTGTGGTAAACACAACAAATTGTTGGAGGCGTAAAACGGGATAAAATAAACAAAGATGTAAACATGAGTGTTTATTATTAGTAGGCAAATAAGGTTAGCTGTTTCATAGACCACAATTTATTATATTAGAAAAAAATAAACTTGAAAGATATTCTTTCTTCTTTTTCGTTTTGTTAGTGCCTAGCCTGGTTTCAGAGTTTTTATGCCGTCCATGGGCCTCTGACTTGACTTTAAATGTCGTCAAGAAATATCTCTGTGGCATGCTGGTTTCCTCACGATGTTTTTCTTCGCCAAAGCAAGATATTCAACACGCACATGAATCCGAAAAAGCAAAGGTGCGTGCCTTGGGTTCGAAAGCGAGATCTATAACTTGACTGACCGACGGTCAAACCCCTTGTTTATCACTGCTATATGAGTTGAAAAGCTAGGATCCCAATCTTATTGGTGAAGTTTGCTCAAAGGTCAGCCGGAGTGCTAGTATGGCTAAATGTATCATCATCATCATTTCAGCAGAAAGACATCCACTGCCGGACGTAGGCCTCCCCCAAGTGTCACCACATTGGCCGGTCCCGTGCGACTCGCATCCAGCGGATTCCCGCAACCTTCACCAGGTCATCGGTCCACTCCTCTCCGCCACTAGACGCGTGGGATGCAAATCCCTCAACCGCGAACATGCAACAATTGTTGCAAGTTTTAAAATCATTTTTTGCCCGTTCCGATAAAAACACCTGTAGCTCAAAAACTACAAGTCCTAGAGCAATTTCAAAAATACTGTTGTCAAGCTGATTAGATATGAAATCTACTTATTTAGAAATCAAAATGTAATACTTTAATTATATACTCCAAATCATAACGTATAGCTAAAAATAGTTACGCCGCCATCGTTCACAACGGAAATAACTACTTTTTCACGGGCGAAATATTGCAACTTCGAGATTCCAAAACGAATTTACGTTGACATAATAATGAAGCACGATTCACAAGGATAATTTTGATATATGTATAATAGTATCAGCTACCATTAAAAATGCCAGAGTTATCACGACATTTGCTGCGCAGGTAAATTCGAGTGTTCACCGTCAGTCGTTTAATGTCAAATGAAAGTTTCTTTTTTTTTTTTCGGCAAGTTGTCAATGGAATAGTGTTGCGATGTTCGATTTTATTATTGAGGAATTTAGTAACGAATTGAACACAGGAAAAACTGTGGAGTAGACAGTTTTAGACGGTTTTTAATGCAGTTTTTTGGAGGCGGGTGCGCGTGCAACAAGTGTGACAGATAGCACTCAGGCGAAGTGCAGGATGTCACGAGTGTGACAAATCGCGTAGGAGAGGCTAGGAGGCCTTTCAACACAACGTCTTCCGGTTCGCGGTCGCCACTCCAGAACTTTTCGGCCTCATCGGCCATCCGTTCTGCGAGCAATGTGCCCTGCCCACTGCCACTGAAGTTTGGCAATTCTTTGGGCAACGTCGGTAACCTTGGTTTTCTTGCGGATGTCTTCATTTCTGATTCGATCGCGCAAGGAAACTCCGAGCAAAGCCCGCTCCATTGACCTTTGGGTGACTTTAAGCCTAATCACTGGCTACACACACTGGTCATAGACTTTCGTCTTGACACTTTACCCGACATGAGAATCGAACCCAGGATCTCATGCTCAGCAGACGTCTGATGGATGATAAGCCTTGCTTAGGTAGTTCGTGTCCTACCTCCGACAAACGCGCACATCTAGTGAACTTTGATTAAATTATAAATTACGAGAAGTGAGAGTGGGATTAAGTTATTATACTCATCGTCATCCAACACTATCATCATCATCAGGAACGGCAGCTCGAAGGTCAGCGAGTGCACGTCATAGTGTAAGGTACGAGCACTGCACATATCTTTACTGCTGTCAGCATTGAACTATTGTGAACATCTTAACGTCATTCGTAAGACCCATCATCATAATCTAGCCTTTCCTCAACTATGTTGCTGTCGGCTTCCTGTCTAACCGGATGTAGCTGATTTTTTATTACAATATGTGCCTGCTCTTGACGTCGATCTCGCCTGATGGAAAGCGATGGATGAGATCTATGATGGAACGAGCGTGCCCAGAAGCTGCCGGGTTCACTCGTGCTTTGAAGGCAGAAGTTGCCTGTTCACACTTGCTTTGGTGGGTTAAATGTGGGTGGGAACATAGACGCAGCCAGAGAGTTCCACACTTTGGCTGTGCACATAATAAAAGTGGAGGGGAAGTGCTTAGTACGACACGTCGGGATTTCAACCAAGTGCGGATGGTACGCTGCAGTACGTCTGCTAGTCCGGTGGTAAAAGGGTGATGGTGGGATCAGGTCGTGGAGCTCCTGCGCACACTCACCGAAGTACAGTCTGTAGAATACCAGTATTTTACACGGAGCGACTGCCTATCTGACCTCCACAACCCAGTTAGTACTGGGTAATACGATACCCTAAGTAAGACTGGTTGTCAGAATTTTTGGGGCACTGATTACCTGTAACGACTGTCAAAGATCTACAAATGACAGCCGGGACCAACTGCTTAACGTGCTTTCCAAGGCACAGAGGAAACTCTGTATGTATTGGGTGGTCACCAATCCACATACCAATCTAGACAAGTACGGTTTAACCTAAAGATCGACCCGAGCGGCTGTTATTATTTAGCCACGAACTCCTATAATTCCATAGACACTTAAAAGCTTAATACTAAAACGATATTTCTTGGTAAGACTTGGCAGAAAATTTATACAAACCAAAATAAATCTCCACACGATAGACACTAAAGTGCTTGAACAAAATACATTACCGCTATAATGACGACAACAAAAACCACTTAACTTAAAAAACAATCAATGTTCAGCACATTTAGATGGACGGACGACATCGTTTGGCTTGCTTCCAAATGTCCCCTTGTTTTTGTCATTATTATCTTCTTGGTTTGCTTGCCTCGTTAGGTCTTTGTAGGTGTACACTGGAGTAGTTTATGACGCTGGAAAGGAAGATAAGGGAAAATCTTGCAGCCAACGGCATGGCTGAGATGTATGGTTATAAGTTTATGTAGGAAGAAACAGTGATAGCCCGCGTCTCTGTTCGTCAGTTTTGCCTGTGAAAGTCAACACAAAGTAGTGGTTACGTGGGGTGAAGATGTAATTATTATTTTCTCTATTTATTCTACCCATATTTGTATTATTTTTTTCGTTTACACTTTATGTATTTATTATTTTATCCGTGTCTGACCGTGGCATCACTCTGGGCCCTATCAGAATATCAGCGCTGTGACTTTTTTTTTTTAATGTTACAGCGCCATGCTGAGATAGGGGGGGCCTCTTGGCCTTGTACAGGACCAATTTCATTTCATGTTTTTTCTTTTTTTTTCTCTTAGTTTATTTTTTTTTATTTTTATTAGTTGTACTGTTAATTTTACCATTTTAATTTGTGTTTTGTCCTGTGCGGGCTAATAAATGCTTTTTCTTTCTTTCTTTGATAGCGTGGTGTGACCGTCGAACAGTCTTAAGTTTCGAGTTTGAACCCAAGACACACACCTCTGATCTTTCGGATTCATGTGCGTATTGTATAATTATCACTTGCTTCGGTGAAGGAAAACATCGTGAGGAAGCCATACCAGCAAGCCTGATAGATATTTCTCGACGGCACGTAAAGCCAAGTCAGAGGCCTATGGGCGGCATAAAAACTCTCACACCAGGTTAGGCACTAACTACACGATAAAGAAGAATGTACACGCGGTGACACATCGAGCTATACATTTTTAGTAGAAAATGATCCATTGAGAGATCAGCATAAACTGGTTTTGTGTTTTTACACGTTTTGCCATGGCATTAATGAATAGTGTTAGTGTAAACCTCGAGATGTCTGAACATCTCCAGGTTTACACTAACACTATTCATTAGTCACTGAGCTCACTCAGTGACTGCTGAGAGTCGGGTTCTTGGTTCTTCTGAACATCTCCAGGTTTACACTAACACTATTCATTAGTCACCGAGCTCACTCAGTGACTGCTGAGAGTCGGGTTCTTGGTTCTTCTGAACATCTCCAGGTTTACACTAACACTGTTCATTAGTCACTGAGCTCACCCAGTGACTGCTGAGAGTCGGGTTCTTGGTTCTAACTCCGGGTTAGACAAAGATGAATAACGAAAGGTTATTCGCCTCCTGGGTCTACCCTTTTCCCAACTACCTTAGGGTCGGCCAGTCTAACCAATGCAGCCGACTACCAGTACTTATTAACATGGAGCAGCTGCCTATCGGACCTCCACAACCTAGTTAGTACTGGCTAATACGATACCTCATGGTAAGACTGGTTGTCAGACTTTTGGGCCACTGACTACCTGTAATGACTATCAAAGATTTACAAATCACAGTCGAGACTGACGGCTCAGTGTGCTTTCCAAGGCATGGAGGAAACTCGGTAAGTATGTAATGGGTGGTCACCCATCCTTGGACCAACCTAGGCAAGAAGTTCATCATACAGGTGTAAAAAGTAATGTGTAAAATTATTTTTTGAATTGGTTTCCCTAAAGCCGAAATATGCAGAAATTAATCTTTTGGTAAAATTCCGCATAATTCACATGTAATTTAATATTATAACCACCACCCGGGCCTTTTAATACCATAATTTTTAATTTACGTGCTTAATTTTATTCGCAAAATTCTCCGAACTAGGTTAAATTATGTGATTGAATCATTTTGGAAGTGGGTTTCAGAAATTTTAAATTGATATTTCACTGTATTTCTAATAGATTGTGATATTTAATTATTGTATTTTGCAATTGAAATGTTATTACTTACTGCAGCACCCCTAGCCAAGTTGACAATCTACAATCCTTAACGCTAGTAGAAAACTATTCAAATGAATGGGAATGACATCATCTCAACGTTAAATCACGTGATGAACACAAACGAATAGAAAATTCGTAGACAAGTTTACATCGTTCAAAATAATAGAATAGAATGTTATCGTTTCTACAATGTTCATCGCTTAACTCTTTGGTAGGAACGCTTACCATAGATTAAAGTGTAGGTTTTTTCTACAGACATTAGAGAACGAGCGATCGACTACGACTCAGTCGTGTCAACTTGGCTACCAATTTAGCGCTTTCTACAATCGCTTACGCCGAGGCGTTTACGATAGTAGAAAGAGAATCGATACGAAACGTTTGTAACTTGGCTAGGGGTGCAGATCTCTTTGAGCTGCCGGAATCGTCTGGTCTTGGTTTTATTCATAGGTCGGGCAAAGTGACATTGGATTTTCTATCCGAAATTTCTTAGCTGTAGCAGTCCGGAGTCTGGAATTGTTCCCGGTTGATGGCAATAGGCTCGGCCCTTATTACGTGGGTCTTGAAAAAAACTAGTGCGGATGTCCGGTAGACAAAGGAGACATTTTTTTTTGTTTGGAGAACAGGCCACCCACATAAAATTGTAACAGACATACAGATATTAATGAAACGTATATAGATTTCTTCCTTATGATTTCTAGATTACAGTGGTAATATTAGTTTAGCCATGTCTTACCGGAATGATGAGAAATTCGAAAATGAAAACGTGAATCTAACAATAAACAATAACAATAACACGTCAAATGTCAAATGAAGTTGTCAGTCAACCACCAAAAAGACGAATTTACAACGTTCCGTGCCATGATGATTTTCTATACCATCTAAAAGATTTTAGCAGAAACCTCTAAAATAGCATTACAAAGCTCACAGTTAAATATTATTTCTTTTTATATTATATTATATTTTAATTAAAGCAGATATTAGTTCCAATGGATACCATACTTTTTTTTTGTAAACGGAAAAAACGCCCCTATTTACGTAAGTATTTTCCGTCAAATGGCATTGACCACAACAGGAATGATTTGACTTGCAAAAAAATACCATAAAACTACTTATTTGTTATGATTTTAAGATTCCGGTTTCTATTCTATGTAATCTTTCGTTTATTATTAGAATAAAATGGTTACTTTTTTTTTATGTAAGTAATATGAATATCCGCAACATCGAAGAGGGCCTAAAAAAAACTGTCTCCTTTCTGCCTAACTGTTTTAATACTGTTAAGAATATTTATATAGAATTTCCTCTGCTATTCGACACGTAATTGTACTCTATAGGTAGTATATGAACGTCGTGATTTGCATAAAAAAGGGGTTCGCCTTGATTAATGTGCTACTTTTGAACTGAGAACATAGGGTGATGTTTATGTAGCTAACTGTACCGCTTACATCGGTGTTTAGCGTCAAAAGATAATAAAATATGGTGAACTTCTTTTTAATTAAACTTTAATCATTATTATTATTATTTATTTTATTTTATTATTCTTGGTTCAGGGTTGTTCAAAACCCATGGTGGAGCTCGTGGCTAAATAATAACAGGCGCTCGGATCAATCTTTAGGTTAAGCCGTGCTTGCCTAGGATGGTCTGTGGATGGGTGACCACCGATACACACCGAGTTTCGTCCGTGCCTCGGAAAGCACGATAAGCTGTTGGTCTCGGCTGTCATTTGTAGATTTTTGACAGGTAGTCAGTGGCCCAAAAAGTCTGACAACCAGTCTTACCAAGGGGTATCGTATTACCCAGTATTAGCTGGGTTGTAGAGGTCAGATAGGCAATTGCTCCATTTAGAATACTGGTATTTAGCTGCATCCGGTTAGACTGGAAGTCAACCCCAACATAGTTGGGAAAAGGCTAGGCAGATAATGATGATGTGTGTTCAAGACCCATATTATGTACATAATTTCGTTCGATCCAAATTGACAACAATTACGTAGTCGTTAATTTAATATACACACATAAAAAAAAGTTTGTGATCACTATAGTTGGTGCCAGTTAAGATGAGAATAGCGGTCATTGCCCTTTCCCTAATATCTCTTCGTACAAACCAAAACAAATAAATCATGTATCGTTTTTCATTACAAAAAATGTTGAAGATCACGATAGATGACGATTCCAGACTTGAACAGGCTTATTTTTGGTTTTCAAAGTTAAGAAGTTTAATAAATGTAGGTGGGTCAATGACCGCTATTCTCATCTTAACTGGCACCAACTATAGCATAAGCTGATATAATTTTTTAAATTGAACTTTATCAAGAAAAAAACTTTGATTGTGTGTTTTTTTTAATAGAAATACCCTGTTTGAAAATAAAAAATAAAACTATTTTTAGCTACACTTCTACACTAATGTTATAAAGAGGAAAGATTTGTATTTTTGTGTGTATGTTTGTAATGAATAAACTCAAAAACTACTGCGTCGATTTCAAAAATTCTTTCACCATTAGAAAGCTCCATTCACTTTGAGTAACATAGGCTATATTTTATCCCCGTACTACCGCGAAACGGGAATCACGCGGGTTCAACCGCGTGACGTCCGCTAGTTTTTTTTTAATAAAAACGTAACAAAAAAGATTTCGAATTTTCAAAGTGATCACAAACTTTTTTTGATGTGTGTATGTTACCTAGGATAGCAACGGACCAAGCACACTGCCCATATGTACACAATAAAAACATATTAACTTGAGTATTATTAATTATAGCTTCCAATACATTAGCCGACTCCAAGGCTTTTAACTAAACCATCTATTACTGAATCGCTTGAGTGCTAGGAAGTTACCGTTCAAAATGAAGACCTCACATCGCACTCGAAATATATTGCCAAAATATGATGGCGTGCATTTTACTTCGAACAATGCAGTGGACAAAGATGTGCAATCAATGCTCTTACCTTTGAATCTGATGCAATATTTCATGTTCTGTCCCAAATATTGCATCAAAAACGATTTGATAACCACAAATGGCCTCCTTTTACATTTTGTTTCAATGATTGTAACTCTAATATTTATTTTCTTGATCATACTCTGTACTTATTTGATGTTGTTAAACAAAGACGATCTAGAATATCCTGAATTTAATTATATATCTGGAATTTATAACTGCATCTTCTATATTGTCGGCTTCACTTTGCAATTCGTGATCAGCGTAATTCAAACCAATAAACATGTCCACTTTGTCCTGACTTTTCAAAAACTGCATAGATTTCTTAAAAAGGAAACCAGTTTTCACAATTTTGCTATCTGGAATTGGATTCTTGGAGTCATAGGATTGAGTTTTTATGTCGTTATTTTTACTTTTCTTGTTTGCTACCTAAAGGCACCCTTCTATTCTACATATTTTGCCTATATTTTGGTTATTTTCGATTTCAATATAATTTATGCCACACGGGTCATTCAAATGTTGAACAAAAAAGTCGAATTATGGAGATTTCAAGTTTTGAATTCTCTGGAATTGCAAAACACGTACGGAGATCAACATACCAAGGAAATGTTTCAAATTCACGTTCATATATTAGAATGTTATGATATCTATAAAATTTGTTTTCAGCAGTTTGTAAGAACTTACATACAATCAAAAACAAGACCCCGAGATTAATAAACGTTACTTTTTAAGACATTGACGTGACCAAGTTTTTGTCTCTGTCTTACACAAGTAGTCTAACAGTTGTGCGAAAATGATAGGATCAATGCTATAAATAACCTTTGGAAGATTTGGGAGATCTGGCATATGTTTGAGAGTGGAGAATACAACTTTTAATGAGAATTGGGGTTTGTGAAGGTTAAATAAGTAGTCGCTCCATCTAAAATGCTAGAATTCCGCTGCGTCTGGTTAGACTGGAAGTCAATATCAATTCAGTTAGGAAAAGGCTAGTCAGATGACGAAGAAGATAACGTTTTGGTTTTTTGCAGTAAAACTGTTACATTTTGGCAGGAAGATGATGCTAAGTAATCAGTTCTCATTTTTTAGACTCTTTACCACATGATAGAAGTAGCTATTCACTGTCTAAGTTACACACAAGTGACAATAGAAGCTTCTAAGAAAGGTATGCTGGTAAATAATATGGTGAGTATCTACTACTTAATATAATAATACTAGCGGCCCGTTCCGGGTGGACATTTATTTTCCTCTAATTTCCCCCCCCCATATAATTGCGAATGTCAAATAACAGACAGATAATTTGCAATAAAATAATATTGCGACTATAAATTAAGATGTAAGCTATTCTATCTTTCAAGTTGGATCAAACTGCACACGGTGTGCAAATTTGATTAAAATCGGTTAAGTAGTTTAGGAGTCCATCGCGGACAAACAACGTGACACGTAATTTATATATATTAAGATGATGTCAGCGTCATCATTCATCATTATGATTCTCCTACCTTTACTTCCAATGTATTTTGGATCCGCGCGTGTGTCTGCTTCTTCCAAACTTCTCTATATTTACTAGGAATTTCAGTAGTCACCCCCTTTTAGCCAATTTAACTGTTCATCAGTAAAGTTCATCCTTCGATTCTTTGGTCCCTACTCTTAGAACCATTCACATTCATAGTCACCATTCGGTTTGATAATTATTTTCTTAATAACTGACCCGCGTAACTTCGTCTGCGTCACATTATAGAAAGAAAGAAAAAAATATTTGGCACATGCCACAAGTGCACACAAAGAAAAAAAAATCAAATTTTAACAGAAACAAAAGAGATAATTCACACCGTCTTGGTCGTAGCGTCTATAGCCTTCCTCGATAAAAAGGCTATCGATTTCTTTAATTTGAAACAACAGTTTTTGAGATTAGTGCGTTCAACCAAACAAACAAACTCTTCAGCTTTTAATATTAATACAGATTGTGAGAATCTTGGTCGCCCGCCATGGAGCCCTGCCCTTGCAGGAGCTCCAACCAAGATGGCGACGCTAAATATAAAACTATAATGTTTTGTCACAACTAATAAGAGGGCACGTCATATGACCAGTTGGAAGTTGGGTGCTGCGACTCGTGGCTTCATAGTACGCCCTTATTTTGATAGTAGCTTTTATTATGTTTCAGGACGAAACAATTGCCAGGATATTGTCGCTTTTATGCTGGTTGGTGAAGGATTTCGTATGGCAATCAATGATGGTTCAGGAATGCGAGAAGTTCTACCTATCTATTCAAAGTGTTCAAGATACTTGCACCCGTATTCGGAAGACAAGTTGTTGAGGTAACTTTCTTTGTATTTTTTCATGAAAGAGATAACGATAGGTGAGGTAGTTATTTTATTTATTTTATTTTATTGGGCAGAACATAGTTCGGTCGGCGCAACACGTTTGTTTCTACTATTCTCCCCTGTCACACGGCACGGCATCATTACTCCTTTTTCTTTTAGATTTTTTTTTTTTATTTCGTTGTACAATTATACGTACTGTTATAAAAATAAAACTTAAACTGTCACTTGCGGGATATCTTACATGTGTATTCATTATTTTGAGCTCCCGATATTTCGACGCTGTTGCAAGCGCCATGATCGCGGGATGACTGAAGAATGCGGGTTAAATCGGGAGAATGAATAATCATGTAAGATATCCCTTGACAGTGTAAGTTTAGGCGCGGGACAAATACAAGAAGCGTTGGGCGCAGGAGCGGCGCGGGCGTGGCGCGGGCGCGGCGGTCCTTCTGTGAAATTTCATACAAAATGTATAGAAGAGGTGAGGCGCGAGACATACTGAGACAGCGCGGCGCGGCCGCGGCGCGGGAGCGGTGCGGTACCCACTTCTTCGCCCTCGGCGCACCTGCAGTTAGCAGTTGCATGCCGACAGTGTACACAGGGTTGAACTAGACGGCGAAAATGCGTGTCGATATAGAATTTTAAACACTAAAATTCCCCAGATGCATCCCTGTGTTCGCCCGCGCCTCGCCTTTGCGACACCGTTAGCGCGCCTGTTCTGCGCTGCACCGGCGCCACGCCCGCGCCGCGCTCACGCCACATGCCTCTTGCCTGTTGCCTCTTGTATTTGTCCCGCGCCTTAGTTTTAAACCGTGAAAGATCAAAACAGTGTTATACAAATGTACTTTTAACAGATAACGAGAAAAAACTATGCAAGAACGTACTGCGCTTAAATTGAGCATCGTTTAGCAAGATACGAGCATGTGGCCTGTTCTGCGTAGACGCTGCGTCACAATTGAGTCTGATGAGTTTTCTAACTAACTACGTTGTTGTGTTACTACAGTTTGCATTTTTGTAATGTCTTGATTAAACTGATATTGTGGATCGTCATTATTTTTATTTTAAGTTGGGAATATGTTATGTCCGAAATCAATATTCCTTTTGTCTATTTTATATCAGCCTGTATGTTGCACAACATTTTGAGCAGTCAAATTAAAGTAATTAGTATTAGAGTATAATCATTCATTCGTTATTGATGTTATTTGCATTATCGTGATGGACTATCGTATATATTCGAGCTGTTTAAACATTCACTGTCCATTATATTTCGTTGAATTATTGTTTTGTGAGCTATAGGCTAACGTTAAAATGAAGAAATTTCTTGCAACTAGTCCAAAATATCCAGTAAATCTGTTACTTAAAACTACGGTAGACAGTGAAGTTCAATCGATGCTAGCATCTTTGAACATTATGCATTATGTTACGTTCTGTCCAAAATATCGCATAAAAAACAATGTCATAACTCCAAATAGCCCAATTTCGATTTTTTTTTCAATGATTGGAACACTTATATTTGTTTTTGCTTTCATACTGTGCACTTGTATGGTGATCTTCAACAAAGAAAGTCTAGAATATACAAATATCGTGTATATCAGCTACTACTATGACTGCATCTTCTTTTGTATTGGTTTTATTATGAATGTTGTCCTAAGCATGACTCAAACGGGAAAATCTATTCAGTTTGTCCTTATTTTTCAAAGTGTTCACAGACTTCTTAACAAGCGCAGTAGTGTGAACCACTTTATCATTTGGAATTGGATCTTAATAATCCTAGCTCTGAGTTTTTATGTCATTGTATTCACCTGTTTCCACATTCGGTTAGGTCTACCGTTCCATACCGTTTATCAAGATTACCTACTGGTCGTTTTTGATTTTAATATAATTTATGCTATCCGACTCATAAAATTGTTGGAAAATAAAGTCAACCTTTGGAACAAGCATGTTTTAAATTCTCAAAACTTGACATGCATGTATGAAGAAAAATATGGCACTAAAATGTTTCAGATCTATTTTAATATTTTAAAATGTTATGAAATACATAGCGTTTGTATTCAGCAATTCGTAAGTATCTTATTACATAAGAATTCCATAAAATTGTTGTTGTTGCACATTGTTCAATATATTACAACTTACTATTTATTTTCAACTAATTTAACTAACAAGAGTTAGTACATACAAAACAACGACGAACACATACATAGTCAAGTTAAGAAGGAAATAATTTAACAGTCAATAGATTGACAGATTAGTATGGATAATTTGATGATTTTAACTAAATTCTGGTACTTTTCAGATACTTTATCAAGTTTTACAGCTATTTATGCGGACTCTAATTTATACTCAAGTAACAATTGATGAATTCAAAGATTGTGTAACGATTGCTGATGAAGTAAGTACAAATTTAAAAACAACTCTGAGATCTACTTTTATATCTTACTAGTTCAGCTCGCGATTTCGTCCACGTGGAAGTCAACATCACCACATTTTCAATGCCTAGCTTTTTACAATGATGCAGTGGTCAGTTATCACTCGTGGCTAGATAATAACGGCCGACGATTAAGCGGCGCTTGACTAGGTTGATCCGTCGATGGGTGATCACAAATTACATACTGAGTTTCCGCTGTGTCTGGGAAAGCACGTAAAGCCGTTGGTTCCGGTTGTCATTTGGATATCTTTGGCAGTCGTTGCAGGTACCTAGTCAGCGGCCCGAAAGTCTGACAACCAGTCTTACCTAGGAGTATCGTATTACCCAGTACTAACTGGGTTTTGGAGGTCAGTTAGGCAATCACTCAATGTAAAAATCGGGTATTCAGCAGCATGCGGTTAGACTGAAAGACGACCCCAACATAGGTGGGAAATGGTTAGGTTAGGTTAGTTAGTTAGGGACAGCTTCCAATATTTTCGTGTCGCATCTTGCATTCTATCTTAATTTAAGTTACGTGGTGATGAAACCCTTAATTTTGTTACAGTATGAAGCAATTCTGCTGACGATACTCATTAATAGTTGGTTGATAAAGAATCTGTTCTGGCAAATAGTACTGATTCATCAATGCGAAAAGTTCTACTCGGCTATTCTAAGAGCTCAAGATACCTGTTTACTTATTTTGATGAGGACTTGTTCAGGTGAGTTTATTATCTATGAAATGCTGAAGACTTATTGCTTATTTGCAAAATTAGGCTACCTATCACCACGCTCTGGGACCTTTAGGAAACGAACAGTAGGTGAGACCGCGGGGTAGCTTTATAAGTTGATACAAGGATTAGACGAAAGAAGTCGACATTTAATTTCCTGGTTATTATTTTTGACAGATAATGAGAAAAAGCTATGCAAGAACGTACGGCGTTTTCATCAAGCATCATTCAACAAGATACGTGTGTGTGGCCTGTTTTACGTAGACGCTGCGTTACAATTAAATCTGATCAGTCTCCTTACTCACTACAATATTGTGTTGTTACAGTTTGCATTTTTGTAGTCATCTTTATTAAATTGTCATATTTGTTTAACAGCATTATTTCAATCTTTACTGATTGAAACAAAAAAGGACCAAGAATGTGACCCTGTAAAACACTTAGGTTGACCGCAGCGCCTGCAGACATTTTGGCTATAATTTAGTGGATTAAATTAAATTGTGTTATGCAAATAAAAAGTCAAATTAAAAAGTCCAGAGTCCTGTCACTTATACCACAATACAACAATATCCTGATCATTTATTATGATCTACTTAATCGAATGCTCCGAACAAAACGCAGAATATTAAACAAAAAACTTACTAAATTCTCATAAACTCTCTTTCTCTCTCTTTCATCTCTTTAATGTTTTTTATTATTACCTATACTTAATATTTTAATATTGATTTTATTTCTGTCCTTGTCAAGACCTAAAGCGATTTGACCTTCGCGTAAATAAATGTCAGCATAAATTATTATGTCCTTAAGAATATCCCTCGTTTAATGTCATATTGATTTACAATACAATACATTATTACGCAAAACCTAAACTAACTGTAGCCAAACACATTAAAGTAATAGTTTAATAAATTGGGTAGATAACACAATTTACATCGATCACTTGCGCACAAGCGAACCACTTTAGATGACCTATTTAAAATGAAGACATTTCGAATTATTCAAAGAAAATGTTCTGTGAGCTGTATTACAGACAACAAAGTGGACAAAGACGTGCAGGCAATGCTCTTCCCACTGAATTTGATGCAATATATCCTGTTTTGTCCCAAGTATCGCATCAAGAACGATTTTTTAATTCCAAATAGCCTCATCTCCAATTTTCTTTCAATGATTGTAACAGTTGTGTTTATGACTTTGTTCATACTCAGCACTTATTTGGTGAGCTTAGAGAAAGATAGTTTAGGATATACTACTTTCATGAAATTTTCGAATCAATATGACTGCATCTTCTATTGTTTCGGTTTTACCCTGAATTTCGTGATTGGATTACTTCAAACTAACTCTTTTATACAGTTTGTCCTTATTTTTCAAAGAGTGCACAGATTCCTTAATAAAGAGACCAATTTCAAATTTTGTATTGCTGGCAGTTGGTTTCATGGAATATTTGTGTGTTTCTACGCCATCGTTACCACTTATATTTCCATACTACTTCGTGTACATTTTAGTTCTATATACATTACCTATTTGATGCTCGTGTTTGATTTCAATGTAATTTATGCCACTCGTATACTCAAATTGTTGGAAAATAAAGTCCACCTATGGAATTCTCAAGTTTTAAATACCCAAGAATTGGAAGACACGCATTCAGAAAGTTATAATCAACAACTATATCAGGCTTTCATTGATATATTAAAATGTTATAACATGTATAGAGTTGGTTTTCAGCAGTTAGTAAGTATTTTAATGAATTTTGAATTTGTGTAAAACCGAAAGTAGTTTTACTTATAAAATTCTGTTTCTGCTAGGAATTCTGCTGTAATTCTGCAAAAACTCATGATAAATTAATTTTATTTCTTTTTAGATACTATTTCATATCATAGAAACATTCGTGCAATCATTACTTTATATTCAAATCACAATTGAGACGTTTAAAATGGGTATTTTGAATGATAACATGGTAAGTATTATTTTAAAAACGATGCTTTTATAATTATTGGCTAGCAATAATAGTTATTTATGCAACTGTTGTATAATGAGGGGTATTAAAACAAGAATGTGGGTTCATAATAGTATCACATGAGTGTTTTAATACCTAATTATGTACAATTTCATACAAGACTTATCTACATCCATGATAATTATGAATCCTCCATATAAAAGTTTCTGAAACAAAAAAAATGTGCATATATGAATTAATTTAAAAGTGGCACCAGTGACAGAAATGTTGAAAAGGAATGGTTTGGCTTGTCACGGATTAATTATGAGGAGGGATAAAACTTATGTGACTTGAAGAAATGTGATTATGAATGTTGATGGATGAAGAGGAAGACCGAAAGAAAAATGGATGGATTTTGTGAGGAATTATGAGAAAGAAAAGGTAGGCAATGATAGTGTTACTGGGGAAAATTATGAAAAACACTAGTTGCGCTAACCCAAAGTAACACAAAACAAAGGCATGAAGAGGATTATGATGAGAATTATTATAAAATAAAATCTATGTCCAGCAGTGGACGTCTTGCGGCTGAAATTATGATGATGATTATGAAATTGTTATCACATATTTGGCATTACTTAATGACAGGTTTATTAATTATGTTACAGTTTGAAACAAGTCTGCTATCAATTATCGTTGCATTTTACATGATGAAGAATTCGATGTGGCATACTTTGTTGGTCCAGCAATGCGAGAACTTCTACTTGGCTATTGAAAGTGTTCCAGATACTTGCACAGTTATTATATTGAAGTCATCTTACTCTGGTTATTCTTTAACTTTACATTCATAGTTATCTATTTTATGGGATAATATCTCATATTTTTCCGTCGTCGTCTTCCTTTTTCGTACATCTCTTTCAATCGACAGCTCAACAGCCACCATCGTTCTAGCCTTAGTGCCTATCGTTAGTTTATTTACAAGTTCCTAAATAGGTATTAAATAAGCATGTTTGGTGATGAGTCACCTGTAGTGGTACAAGCCATCATTATTATTTGCCTAGCCATTTTCCAAAATATGTTGGGATCGGCTTCCAGTACAACCTGATGCAACTGAATACCAGTATATTACACAGATCGATTGTCTATCTGACCTCCACAACCCAGTTAGTACTGGGTAATACAATAACCTTTAGTGATAGTTGCCCGAATTGTTTGAGAATCAGTTGGTTGTCAGACTTTCGCCACTGACTACCTGGAAGACCTGACAAAAATCTTTTAATGGCAGCCCGCCCCAACGGCATGACGAGGCACGGAGGAATCGATATGTAATGGATGGTCAAACATCCACCGACCGACGTTGACAAGCGCTGCCTGATAATCTAAAAATCGACCCGCGTGACTTTTAATATTTAGCCACGAGCTTCTACGTAGCAGTCTGTCAAGCTTGACAAATTCTAATCATCATTGAAGACGTTCCGAGATCTTAGTAACATGTGAGCTTCATAGTTCTTATAACTGCTCTTTTTTGGCAGATGCTATGAAAAAAGTCTGCAAGAACGTAATGCGCTTCCATAGAGCATCATTCGGCAAGATACGCGTCTGTGGCCTGTTCTACGTAGACGCTACCTTACAAATGTGTCTGATGAGTTATTTTACTAATTACACTGTTGTGTTGCTACAGTTTGCATTTCTGTAATAATTGTTTGTATTTATTTTAAATTTATGCAGAAGCTGGTAGGAATTACCATATTAAAATAATAAACCTATTGTGTGCCACTGTATTGTGATTAGGAGTAACAAACATTGCAAGATAAATAAAAGCTTATAAAAATGTGTTCATAAGTTGTCTGAAACCAGAATTCCCATCATCATCTGCCTAGCCTTTTCCCAACTATGTTGGGTTCAGCTTCAAGTCTTAACCGGATGCAGCTGAATACACGTATTTAAATGGAGCGACTGCCTATCTGACCTTAGTTTCAAAATAAAGTGTTTTTTAGAATGGTGCGTGTTGAAATTATTAGTTAATCGTGTAAATTCTCATAGTTGCTACAGTAACCAAATCACTATAACTTCATACTTCAAATCATATAGATGAAATTATGAAAAAAAAATATTAAATTAATTCTGGAATAAGTTTGCGAACACGCAAATCTATTTCAAAGCGAATTAATTATGAAACAGTGACGAACATGTTTCGTAATGATTAATTCATTTGTTTTAAATAATTAACTTTTTCGCTTCTCGTCTAGCCGTCACGCGAATTTAATGTAAGTTGCGATTAAGATATTAATTTTCTTTCTTCATTTATATAATACTGAAAAAGTTAACATACAACCTGATATTAGAAAAAAAAAGAAATCATACAGGGTGTAAACATACTCTTTACGAAGCCGTCAACCAAGCATCCGTACATCATGCTAAATAAGCATACTAAGAAAGCACGTGAAGCCGTTGGTCCCGATTGTCATTTGTAGACCTTTGGCAGTCGTTGCAGGTAGTCAGCCGCCCGAAAGTCTAACAACCAGTCTTACCAAGGGGTATCGTATTACCCAGTACTAACTAGTTTGTAGAGGTCAGTTAGACAGTCGCTCAATGTAAAATACGGGTGATCTGCGGCATTTAGTTAGAAAGATGACCCCAACACGGTTGGGAAATGGCTAGGATGTTAAGGATGGCCTCCAATATTTTTGTGTTGTCCATTGTATCTGTTTGTCCTAAAAAGTTTAGATTTAAGTCACGTGGTGATTTAACAGTTAATTTTGTTATAGTATGAAACAATTCTGCTGACGATGTCCATTAATTGTTGGTTGATAAAGAATTTGTTCTGGCAAATGGTACTGATTCATCAGAATCAGACAGTGTAGTTACAGTGTGTGAGGTGTTACATTTTCTTAAATGCTCTATGTTTTGCCATTTGTCTTATAAATATTATCATCAATTTAAATTCAATTCAGTTAATTACTTGCAACAAATACCTACATTATAAAAAATGATAACACTACATTATTAAAAATTATAAAAATCTAAGTAAGTCGATCAATAAATATTCTCAGAATGTCAACAATAAAATTTAAGAAATAACAATAATGATAAATGTCAAAAGATAAAAATGTAGTAGATAGTGTCAATTATAAAATTTTAAATTAATACAGGAATGTCAAAGAAATTAATACATATCAATAAACCATTTCTACAATGTCAACAATAAAATCTAAGGAAGTATTATAAATGTTAAATATTAATAAAAGTAAATAGAATAATGTCAACTGATTGCAATGTCAATTAGATAAATACCAAATAATTACAGAAATGTCAAAACAGATATGATGACCTAATGCTTATTGTCTGAAGGAGGGATTACAGAACTGTCATCAAAATAGTCCTGTAGCGAGTAACATTTATTGATTAATATATTGAGAAGTACACTTTTGAATTTGTCCTGATTTAACGAGTTCAATGTCCCAGGCAGCTTGTTAAATATTTTTGTGGCCATACAGAAAGTGCTTTTATTAATTAAGGCTGTTCTGCCATGTGTGTTTTCGAGTTCAAACTTATTTTTGTCACGTAGTTTTCTATAGTGACTTTTGAAAGCTACTTTTTTCTTTTACTTCTTTCTTTTTGTACTGCGAGATGTGTATTTTGACAAATATGTTAGTTTCGTAGATGTACAATGACGGTAGGGTAAGAATGTTCAGGCTTTTAAAGAACGGTTGACAACTGTCGGTGCTATTTAGGCCACAATCTCAAAACAAAATGTATAGATCTATATCTTATACATTTTTTTTAGCTCTAAATACAAAATCTCTATCGACTGTATTGCGTAATCTACATAGTTGAAAGCCTTGGTCAGATCCATAAAGATCGCACAGACAGGATTTCTTTTGCCAACGTTTGATAGAACAGGGAGAAGAAGATCATGTTTTTCCATATTAATTGTCTTCTGTTTACGAAATCCCTTTTGTTCTTTTACTAATATGTTTGACTTCTCAAGGTAGGTATATAGGGATTTGTAAATTACTTTCTCAAATACCTTTGAGAAGACAGGTATCAAGGCAACAGCACCCCTAGCCAAGTTACAAAGTTTCGTATCGATTCGCTTTCTATAATCGTAAACGCCTCGGCGTAAGCGATTGTAGAAAGCGCTAAATTGGTAGCCAAGTTGACACGACTGAGTCGATCGCTCGTTCTCTAATGTCTATAGAAAAAACCTACACTTTTTATCTATGGTGAGCGTTCCTACCAAAGCGTTTAGCGATCAACATTGTAGAAACGATAACATTCTACTCTATCATTTTGAACGATGTAAACTTGTCTACGAATTTTCTATTCGTTTGTGTTGATCACGTGATTTAACGTTGAGATGATGTCATTCCCATTCATTTGAATAGTTTCTACCAGCGTTAACGATTGTAGATTGTCAACTTGGCTAGGGGTGCGGGTCTGTAATTTGCCATTGATCGCTTATCCTTATCATCAATACGAAAAGTTCTACTCGGCTATTCAAAGACTTCAAGATATCTATTTTCTTATTTTGGTTAGGACTTGTTCAGGTAAGTTTTTTATCTATAAAATGATGAAGAGTTTCGTTTTGTTTGCAAAATAAGGCTATTATGGTCTTTTTTAAACTTTCACGATCAGAATAAACGGGTATTTACATTACTTACGGTGGTACCTCCAATACTTCAGTCTTCCACGTCGGGCTTATATTAAAAGTAAAATTCGCGGTAAATACCCGTTTACATGTGTTTTATAAAATTAGATTAAATAACAACACGCTCTGGGACCTTTAGGAAACGAACAGTGGATGAGACCCCGGGGCAACTCTAGTTTATACAAGGACTTCCTCTAAAGTCGACATTTACTTACCTGTTTGTATTTATTGACAAATAACGAGAAAAAACTATGCAAGAACGTACGGCGTTTTTATCAAGCATCATTCAACAAGATACGCGTGTGTGGCCTGTTCTACGAAAACGCTGCATTACAATTAAATCTGATGAGTCTCCTTAGTCACTACAATGTTGTGTTGTTACAGTTTGCACTTTTATCTTTTATTACTTTTATCTTTAATAAATTGACATTTTTGTGTGACAACATTATTTCAATCTTTACTGATTGAAACAAAAAGGACCAAGAATGTGACCCTGTAAAACACTTAGGTTGACCGTAGCTCCTGCAGACCTTTTGGCTATAATTTAGTGGATTAATATAAATTGTGTTCATCATCTGCTTAGCCTTTTCCCAACTATGTTGGGGTCGGCTTAATTAAATTGTGTAATGCAAATAAAAAGTCAAAGTAAATAGTCCAGGGTCCTGTCACTTATACCACAATAGAACATTAACATTAACACAACTGATCATTTATTATGATCTACTTAATCGAAAGCTTTGAACAAAACGCAAAATATCAAACGAAGAACATAATAAATTCTCATAAATTCTCTCTCGTCTCTTGATTTTTTTTTTATTATTACACTTAATAATTTTATATTTATTTTATTTCTGTCCGTAAATGCCAGCATACATTATAACGTCCTTAAAAATGTCCCTCGTTTAAGGTCATATTGATTTACAATACAATACATTAGTATGCTAAACCTAAACTAACTGTAACCAAACACATTAAAGTAATAGTTTAATAAATTAGGTAGATAATACATTTTACATCGATTATTAGATCACTTGTGTACAAGCGAACCACTGTAAATGACCTATTTATAATGAAGACATTTCGAATTATCCAAAGAAAATGTTCTGTGAGCTGTATTACAGACAACAAAGTGGACAAAGACGTGCAGGCAATGCTCTTCCCATTGAATTTGATGCAATATGTCCTGTTTTGTCCCAAGTATCTCATCAAGAACGATTTTATATGTCCAAATAGCCTAATCTCCAATTTTCTTTCAATGATTGTAACAGTTGTGTTTATGAGTTTGTTCATACTCAGCACCTATTTGGTGAGTGGTAGAGAAAGATAGTTTAGGATATACTACTTTCATGACCGTTTCGAATCAATATGACTGCGTCTTCTACTGTTTCGGTTTTGCCATGAATTTCGTGATTGGATTACTTCAAACTAACTCTTCTATACAGTTTGTCCTTATTTTTCAAAGAGTGCACAGATTCCTTAATAAAAAGACCAGTTTCAAACAATTTATTGCTAGCAGTTGGTTTCATGGAATATTTGTGGGTTTCTACGCCATCGTTATCACTTATATTTCCATTCTACTTCGTGTACATTTTAGTTCTATATACGTTAACTATTTGATGCTTGTGTTTGATTTCAATGTAATTTATGCCACTCATATACTCAAATTGTTAGAAAATAAAGTCCACCTATGGAATTCTCAAGTTTTAAATACTCAAGAATTGGAAGACACGCATTCGGAAAGTTATAATCAACAACTTTATCAGGCTTTCATTGATATTTTAAAGTGTTATAATATCTATAAAGTTGGCTTTCAGCAGTTAGTAAGTATTTGTAAAACCGAAAGTAGTTTTATTTTACTTACAAAATTCTGCTTCTACTAGAAATTCTGCTGTAATTCTGCAAAAACTCATTATTAATTAGTTTTATTTCTTTTTAGATACTATTTCATATCATAGAAATATTCGTGCAATCATTACTTTACATTCAAGTTACAATTGAAACGTTTAAAAAGGGTATTTTGAATGATAACATGGTGAGTATTATTTTAAATGCGATGCTTTCACAATTATTGGCTAGGAATAAAGTAAAAAAATGTGCATATATGAAGTAATTTAAAAGTGGCACCAGTGACAGAATGTTGAAAAGGAATGGTTTGGCTTGTCACGGATTAGTCATGAGGAGGGATAAAACTTATGTGACTTGAAGAAATGTGATTATGAATGTTGATGGATGAAGAGAAAGACCGAAAGAAAAAATGGATGGATTTTGTGAGGAATTATGAGAAAGAAAAGGTAGGCAAGATAGTGTTACTGGGGAAAATTAAGAAAAACACTAGTTGCGCTAACCCAAAGTAACACAAAACAAAGGCAAGAAGAGGATTATGATGAGAATTATTATAAAATAAAACCTATGTCTAGCAGTGGACGTCTTTCGGCTGAAATGATGATAATGATTGTGAAATTCTTATCACATATTTGGCATTACTTAATCACAAGTATATTAATTTTGTTACAGATTGATACAACTCTGCTATCAATTTTCGTTGCATTTTACATGATGAAGAATTCGATGTGGCATACTTTGTTGGTCCAGCAATGCGAGAACTTCTACTTGGCTATTGAAAGTGTTCCAGATACTTGCGCAGTTATTATATTGAAGTCATCTTACTCTGGTTATTCTTTAATTTTATATTCATAGTAATCTATTTTATGGGATAATTTCGTCCTATTATCTTTAATTTTTCTGTCGTCATCTTCCTTTTCCATACATCTCTTTCAATCGACAGCTCAACAGCCACCATCTTTCTAGCCTTAATACCTATCGTTAGTTTATTTACAAATTCTTAAATACGTATTGAATAAGCATGTTTGGTGATGAGTCACCTGTAGTGTTACAAGCCATCATCATTATTTGCCTAGCCATTTTACAAAATATGTTGGGATCGGCTACCAGTACAACCAGATGCAACTGAATACCAGTATATTATAAAAAAAATAAAAACATTTATTTCGAGCAACATTAACTCATATATGGAGTACACACAAATACAGACAAAATACAAAGAATAATAAGACAAAAATAAAAAAAGAGGCAACATCTAACCGGCCCTGCTGCAAACGGCAACATGCCTATCACAGCAGTGCCGTATGTATGGGCAGTCCATCCGGTCCGCGATCATCGCCAGGACAGCATTGGGGCTGCCCCACACCCTACGCACCAGGGATATTACACAGATCGATTGTCTATCTGACCTCCACAACCCAGTTAGTACTGGGTAATACAAGACCCCTCGGAGGTAGTGGCCCGATAGTTTGAGAACAAGTCGGTTGTCGGACTTTCGCCACTGACTACCTGGAAGAACTGTCAAAGATCTTCTAATGACAGCCCGCCCCAGCGGCATGACGTGTTTTCCAAGGCACGGAGGAATCGATATGTAATGGATGGTCAAACATACACCGACCGACGTTGACAAACGCTGCCTGAAAATCGACCCGCGCGGCTGTTATTATTTAGTCACAAGCTTCTAAGTGGCAGTCAGTCAAGCTTGACAAATTTTAATGATCATTGAAGACGTTCCAAGATCTGAGAAACATGTGAGCTTCATTGAATTCTTATTGCTGCTTTTTTTGTCAGATGCTTTGAAAAAAGTCTGCAAGAACGTACTGCGCTTCCATAGAGCATCATTCGGCAAGATACGTGTGTGTGGACTGTTCTACGTAGACGCTACCTTACAAATGTGTCTGATGAGTTATTTTACTAATTACACTGTTGTGTTGCTACAGTTTGCATTTCTGTAATAATGGTTTGTATTTATTTAAAAAAATATGCAAAAGCTGTTAGGAATTACCATATTAAAAGAATAAACTTATTGTGTGCCACTGTATTGTGATTAGGAGTAACAACCATTGCAATTTAAATAAAAGCTTATAAAAATGTGTTCATAAGTTGTCTGAAACCAAAATTCCCGATCTAACCGGATGCAGCTGAATACCCGTATTTAAATGGAGCGACTGCTTAACTGACCTTAGTTTTCAAGCCGAAAATAAAGTCACTGTTTTAAGCTTTCACGGTTTAAAACTAAACTTATATTGTCACTTACGGGATATCTTCCGTGATTGTTCATTGTTTCGAGTTCCCGATATTTCGACGCTGTTGCAAGCGCCATGATCGCGGGTTGACTACCAACCCAACCCGCAAGAGTCAACCCGCGATCATCGAAATATCGGAAACTCAAAACAATGAATAATCACGGAAGATATCTCGTAAGTGACAATATAAGTTTCGAAATAAAGTGTTTTTTAGAATGGTGCGTGTTGAAATTATTAGTTAATCGTGTAAATTCTCTTAGTCGCTACGGTAACCAAACCACGTGTCAGCTATAGGTACTAATATTATAAAGAGGTAAAAAATTTTTTGTTTGTTTGTAGGTTTGTAATTTGTATGTAGGGGGTAATCACGGGAACTAATGATTCAATTCTAAACATTCTTTCACACGCAGAAAGCTACATTATTCGTCGGTGCTATACGCTACGCTATACATTACATTTATACCATGCACATTAATTAACCGAGTTATAACAATTTTAGCGGACGAAGTTGCTGGCGTTGTGCTAGTGTTTAAATAACTTCATATCATCTACATGAAATCGTGGAAAAAATAATAGTAATTTAATTCTAAAGTTTCATTAAGTTTGCGAACACGAAAATCTATTTCAAAGCGAATTAATTATGAATCAGTGACGAACATATTTCGTAATGATTAATTCATTTGTTTTAAATAATTAACTTTTTCGCTTCTCGTCTAGCCGTCACGCGATTATTACGTAAGTTGCGATTAAGGTATTAATTTTCTTTCTCCATTTTAAAAAACTGAAAAAGTTAAATTACGACCTGATAATAGAAAAAAGAACAAATCATAGTCTAAAAACATTATTGTTCGATTTTAGTTTAATTAGTCCAAATATCAGAACGGTTATGAAGGTTCAGTAAAAGAAGTTCTTTCTTGTCATAAAATCCTTTAGAGCGGTTTCACACTACGTCCGATCCGAATCCGATCCGATTCGGTCCGGAGTAGTCGTAGAACTATTTCTATGGTAGTTTACGCACTAGATCCGGCTTTCGTCATCCGATTTTCTATTGTAGTGTATTTTCACGGGTGCGGATTGGACTCGTGTTGAACGTAGTGCGAAAACACTCTTACATAGTCGATTCATCGTTCCTCTGCTCATAAACCCATCCACATTCATACTCAAAACCTTCCTCACTCAATTTTCCTCATTCCGTCGCATCACATGACAAGCCAACCGATTACCACAACACTTTTCAGTCACCGGCGCCACTTTCAGACTTACTTGACTTTTACTTTATTATAAATCTTTTATTAAAATAATAACAACGTACTACTAATAAAAAAATGCCATCGACACGCTGAGAAGAAGATAACAAATAAAAGATTGCAATAAAAAGGTATTGTCATGAATCACATGAGTGTTTCTAATTATGTGGCTTTTAAAGCATATAACATCAGAGAGAGATATTGGTCAGAAGCAAACAAAAAAGTTTAAAAAATTAGCTCAAAAGCGCTTTATATTTACTTTTTGTCGAGTTTTTAATTGACTTTTAAGGGCGATAACATCTCAAAGGGTTTTTAATTTGTATCGGAAAAGTTCATAATTATTTTCCAAAAAAAAAGTAATATTATACATATTAATTTATTTTATTATTTATGATTATGCATATTATCTTTGTTTGCTTTTGAAAAATATTTTAAAGTAGGCATTTAAAGTTGGGATAAGTTTTGTAAATAGTTTTAAAACTGTTTTTAATATAATGCATAACAATAGACACGGGAAGTAGATCTGACTCTCTTTTTGTTTTCTTTTTAGTTTTAATTTGTAAAACACAGATTTAAATAAACCTAGATCAGGCAGGTCGCTACCTAACATTTGAATTCGACATTTTCGTTACTGCAACTGTTAATATAATATATTGTAGTTTTAGTTTACTTTTATGGACCAATTATACAATTCTTTAAGAAATAAAACTGCTGCACCTAAATGTACACTTTTGTAATATCTACTTTTTTAAAATAAATTATTCTTAATTATTCTTATTCTTATTCTTAATTTAATGTAATTTCACGAAAGATATCCCGTAAGTGACAGTATTAAGTTCATTTATAAACAGTGAAAGCTTAAAACGGTGTTTGAACATTATGTTCACGATGATGCATTTACTACTTACATACAGTGTTAATTTGTCTTGGTCTTGTGTCTAACGTGGGGTGATTATACTAATACATTATTTTTATTCGTTTACTGACCCTGACTACGTAAAAATGATTGCAGTTCGGCAAAAACAAACCAATAAAATCCAAAATTAACTTTAAAACCTGTTTACCTACACCAGAATCACTGCACGATTGCACAACTGAACAATCAACTAGCAATTTCCACATAGCTACAAAGATATCCCGACATATTGCAACCACATAAACAACTCGTGCCCGGCAAACAGTAAATGAATAACGTGAAAATATAGCGAACTTATACAAAGTAATGCGAAAAAAATGAATGACTAGAGGGCCTCGACAAAAGAAAAATCTGCCTAGCCTTTTTCCAACTATATTCGGGTCGGCTTTCAGTCTCAATACGGTACCCTTGGTAGGACTGGTTGTCAGACTTTCGGGTCACTGACTACCTGGTGCGACTGTCAAAAATCTACAAATGACATTCATGAGCAACGACTGAACGTGATTTCCGAGGCCCTGAAGAAACGCAGTATGTATGGTCACCCATCCACAGACCAACCTTGGCAAGCACAGCTTAACGTCGAAGATGGACCTGTGTGATATTTAAACAGCGGTAACAATGACGTAAGCATATAAATTATCTTCTGTTCAAAATCAATTGCTCAAAAAAATCAGAACAGTAACTTTCAACAAGAATTACTGTTCAACATCAATCGGGAATCAAACTCTGACCGTTAGATGATAGATGGGCAAACAATCGAGGAACAATAGCGAACGCATCGTGTTCAAATATTATTCTTTGTGTCGAGGGTCTGATTGATGAGCGTGTCTGTCTAGTGTATGGTGCACGTAGGGTTACCAATACACAAAAAACCCAAAAAAAAAACTTATTTTATTTTATTTTATGTGACATTTACTGATTTGACATGAATACTTATTTTATTAAGTATTTTACTTTTTTATTTTATATCATTGCGACATTTAATGATTTTTGAGATTTTTTTTTACTTACATTCATTTGGAAAGAACTTGTTATTAATTTTATTTGATTATTATGAATGTGGGGACCATGTGGGTCACATTTTTATTTTGTGTTTGTTTTTTTCCCACAACTGTCTGCAGTTTGAGTACTATAAACGACCTACCCAAATGTCCTTTCTTTGGTATTGTTCGTCGTTTCGTTGAGCTCCTTGAGTTATAAGTCGAGCTACACGATAACTGACTAATGCTTGCAATGACTGGACAGGTCCACTCAAATCTGTGTGGTTCTTTCTTCAAAAGACCATCTCAGACACTAATCTGCATAGTCCTCATGTGAATTGAGCAAGATTATGTCTGGACTTCAAAAGAGACTACGACCTCTGAGTTTGTTTTGGCTGTTGCTTCTCAGAGTAGTCAGGTACGAAACACCGGCCCCATCTAGTTTTAAAAAATGACGTGTAAAAATGTTTGTAAAAACCAACTTGCAAAATAAACATCATTTATCATTTTATCAAAAAAATACCAGAAGTCGCGGGGACGAAGACTTCTTTGTTTCATTGACTTTTCTGCCACTGACTTCCGGAAGTAAAATTATTTTCCATTCTTTTTTAGTTTTATTTGGAAGTCACGGGGGGTTTTTAAATTAAATCTTTCTCTGTGTCCATTATCCTGCATGATAGTTGGGACTTTCCGATGCTTATTATAAATGGGATAGTTTGTAAGGACAACATGATAACAACTAACAACAATACAACACTAACAACTGTTAGTGTTGTGTTGTTGTTGTTGTTGTTAGTTGTTAGTTTATTCTATTCTATTGACTAACAGGTGATATGCTGATATATAGTTTTTGTCTGACCAGGCGCCTTCTGCGCCTGGACAGAGATAGCCTACGACTGGTGGCGGGGACCATCACTGGACACTGTTCACTAAATAAACACTTCCACACCCTAGGAATCACTGACAGTCCCCTATGCAGAGCATGCATGGAGGCGGAGGAAACGGTGACGCATGTGCTCCTTGAGTGCACTGGCGTTACCATGATTCGCGAGGAGACCCTGGGAACACCAAGATCCCTTGCGGACGCCCTGAGAAGACCGGGAAGTTTGATCTGCTTCTGGAGGGAGGTGGGCTGGTTGGAGTAAACGGCCACCACGGCTCACGCACAATGGTCCACTTTAAGGACTAAATGCGGAAACCAAAACCCCATGATAGATAGATAGATAGTTTTTGTCGTTCTAATACTACCTTTTATAGAATGAACTGAACAAGGAACTCATCATCTCTACCCTAATCCCATGTTACTTGTGGTTGGCGCAACACGTCTTTATCTTCCATTCTACCCTGTCAACCGTCACGCTATCATTTACTCCTTTTTACTAACAACTGTTAGTGTTGTGTTGTTGTTGTTAGTTGTTATTCTATTCTATTCTATTGACAAATAGGTGATATGCTGATACATAGTTTTTGTCGTTCTAATACTACCTTTTATAGAATGAACTGAACAAGGAACTCATCATCTCTACCCTAATCCCATGTTAATTGTGGTCGGCGCAACACGTTTTTATCTTCCATTCTCCCCTGTCAACCGTCACGCTATCATTTACTCCTTTTTACTAACAACTGTTAGTGTTGTGTTGTTGTTGTTAGTTGTTATTCTATTCTATTCTATTGACTAACAGGTGATATGCTGATACATAGTTTTTGTCGTTCTAATACTACCTTTTATAGAATGAACTGAACAAGTAACTCATCATCTCTACCCTAATCCCATGGTACTTGTGGTCGGCGCAACACGTCTTTTTCTTGCATTCTCCCTTGTCAACCGTCACGCTATCATTTACTCTTTTTTCCTTCTAACATTTCTCACACAGCTATTCATCCATATTTTCTTTGATCTTCCTCTTATTGGCCATGGCTTATTTGAATGATTTTAAATTGTATTTTTTTGTGGTTTTTTACTCTGGACACTTTTAACGTGCACATCTTGCTACATTGTTCTCACATAATATACCATCTCAACATGAATAATGTAACCAAGATTTTGTAACAATATTCTGATTTAAAAGAGTGTCGATGGAGTTTCTTGCCCGTTCTTCTCCATAGAGATCTACGCTAGGGAATGGGCAACTACAGTACCTTCACAGTTTTTATGTCTTGTGACTGGGACTGCAGCTACATTTAATGTTCATCTATGTTTCGACAATTTAAAAGTGCCTGTAACTGGCTTACTTGAAACAAATGCTTTGATTTTGATTTCTCCGTCTCCCTCCAACAACATTCAACGAAGATCTGTTGATTTTGAAAATTAATATCAGGGAACAAACGCGTTGCTTCGCGAACAAAACTTCCATCAAAAGAACCAAACGTATTTCTTTATTAATTTTTTAGAAATATGCAAAAATTTGCTTGCTTTATTTTAACAAAAGCATTCTCTACTTTCGACAACCCTGCCTTAACAGATATGCGTATCATGAAATCAATTTGGAAGCCCATCAGTACGTTAATGAGCAAATTAATAGACTTCGAATTGTTATGATGAGTTTTACTTTTTCTGTAAGCTTTCTGACAATAATAAATGAACCAAAACATGGCAGTAACCACGCTTCAATATAATGTCGGAGGAGTCAGGTTTTTACTTTTTCATTCTGAGTAGCAGTCCGGATTCTTGCTTAGTGTCCGGTTATTGGCATTAGGCGCAACAGCAACTTTAAATTTTCCTATAAAACTGGTTTACCGTATTAAACCATACCTATCAAATCTATCATAATCATCATCATTTCAACCGAAAGACGTCCACTGCTGGACATAGGCCTCCCTCAAGAGTCGCCACATTGACCGGTCCCGTGCGACTCACATCCAGGGGATCCCCGCAACCTTCACCACGTCATCGGTCTACCTAGTGGGAGGCCTTCCAACACAACGTGTTCCGGTTCGCGATCGCCACTCCAGAACTTTTCGGCCCCATCAGCTATCTGAAAAAAAAAAAAAAAAAAAAAATTCGTTTCAAAAGAATACTCTGTACTTGGAGCTCGTGGCTAAATAATAACAGCCGCTCGGGTGGATGATTATTAGGTTAAGCCGTGCTTGCCTTGATTGGATTGGATATTTTTTATTATACTAATATTGTGGCGCTCAATATTTAGATTGTAATGAGGATACACCAATTTAACAAATCATACATTCCAGTATTTGATCTGAAGCCAATAATTCGTTTACACAAATAATAATTAATTTTTACTGGTTTTCTTTTTTTGGGAAAATTATTAACACTGATTATTTTAATAGCAAGTAGTTATGTAGGTACGTACGCACTTCCTATTGGGGTCATGTGGTGACGCAGTTTCCGGGTCGATGCACCTATTTAGTGGCATGATGGAGCAGGATTGAAGGGAGGGGGTTTTATTAATGTGTACCCCGTTATGAAAAGCGTAATAGCTATTTATTCACCAAGGGGAGTAAGGCACAGATTACTAATCGAGCGTGCATTTGAGGCCCGACGCGAAGTGGAGGGCCGTGAACCACACGAGTTTAGTAATCTGTACTTACCCTCGAGGGATATATACTGCTTTAAACTACACTTGCACAAAGAAGTAAAAGACAAAATAGCAAAAACAGCATTTTATTAAAAAGTTACAATGACATTGTTACAATTGTTACCTAAATGTTTTTAATTTTAGCGCGTCAAACAGTTTTCGCGCCAAAAGACGAGAGAAGATAAAAACGCAACTTACGCGCGTGTTAAAGCGAGAGAGTGTTATAAATCCCTTGCTCTACCGCATAGAGGTTTGAAGTTCGCCGGCCATATCGGAATGTATGCTGCCTGCTTTAAAAGTGTTAGTGGCCAGTACTTTTTATGGTAAAATTCAATAGTTTGATTGCCAACGTCACCAAGACAAAAAAAAGAACGCGTTAGTAATGTATTACTACCCTGATTTTCAGGGCAGTAATGGATTACTACCTTGATTTTCAGGGCAGTAATGAAATTCCATACAACATAACTGCCTAGATTTTTGAGAAGGTTTAATGAGCAGCTTTCAAGCCTTACAATGGGGCAGTATTGGTACACTTACTAAGCAAGTGTAGTATAAATAAATATTTTGGCTGTAGCGAACCTTGGGGTGTGTCCAGACTAAGTATTATATCAAAATATCACACGTAATCCCCGAAGTGCTAGGTATACCTAATAGTACACCCTCATTTCGCCAGTTACGTTTATGTGCCATGTAACAGGGAGCGAGCCTATTGCCATCAACCGGGCGCAAATTCAGACTCCGTAGCCCAATGACACTTTTCCCGACCCGGGAATCGAACCCAGGACCTCATGCAGCAGTCGTGTTTGCGATGACTAGACCGACGAGGCAGTCATTTATAATGCAATATGAAAACTTCATCATCATGAAATTCACGAACTACGTCATCTGCCTAGCCTTTTCCTAAGTTTTATTGGAGTCGGCTTCCGGTCTAACCGGATGCAGCTGAATACCAGTATTTTACATGGAGCGACTGCCTATCTGACCTCCACAACCCAGTTAGTACTGGGTAATAAAGAGTAGGAGCTGGTTGTCAGACTTTTCGGGCCACTGACCACCTATAACGACTGTCAAAGATCTACAAATGACAGCCGGGACCAACTGCTTAACATGCTTTCCGAGATACGGAGGAAACTCGGTATGTAATGGGTGGTCACCCATCCGTAGACCAACCTAGGCAAGCACGGCTTAACCTAAAGATCGACCCGAGCGGCTGTTATTATTTAGCCACGAGTTCCTCTGACATTCACGAACTAAATCTACAAAATAATGCTATGAAAATGAAGACAAATGAACACGAACAGCTCCATGCACGAAACTCCATGTTTTTTCTACTTAAGGAATTGCAGAGGAAATAAAATTTAAATCTAGTTTTAGTTTTCTGCTTCTATTTACACTGGAAACGTTTCCTCCATAAAAAAAAACACCGACCGTCCACCGTCGCTCCACAATATTTTGTGGAGCGACGTTTTTAGTATAATTGAATACAACTAGGGCTTCACATTTGTCACAGCGAAAAAATGGTAACACGAGTGAGTTGCATAAAATCCCGCAAAGAACAATAGATGCGTTGCTTCAGTACAAGTAAGAGAGACGTCATCTGCCTAGCCTTTCCCCAACTTTATTGGGGTCGGCTTCCAGTCTTACCACGGCTTCCAGTGTTACCGGATGCAGCTGAATACCAGTATTTTACATGGAGCCAGTATAATACCAGTATTTGAGAGCAGCGGTGGCCTAGTGGTGGCGGCCCCGAGTTACGATGAGTCGTGGGTTTGAACCCAGACAGGTGCATTACTTTGTGTAACTTATTTCATCACCACTGCTCTCAAAAACGGTGAAGGAAAACATCGTGAGGAAACCGGCATGTCCTAGAACTAAAAAATTCGAAGACATGTGACATCAACCAATCCGCACTGGGCCCGCGTGGTGGATTATAGCCCATTCCCTCTCATAGAGAGGAGGCCTGTGTCCCAGCAGTGGGAATATTAATAGGCTGATGATGATGGTGACATGGAGCGACTGCATATTTGACCTCTACAACCCAGTTAGTACTAGGTAATACGGTGCCCCTTGGTAAACTGGTTGTCGAACTTTCGGGCCACTGACTACCTGTAACGACTGTCAAAAATATATTTTAGTATTTTCCAAGGCACGGAGGAAATTCGGTACGTAATGGATGGTCACCCATCCATGAACCGACCTTAGCAAGCGCTGCTTAACCGTAAAGGTCAACACGTGCGATTGTTATTATTAACCCACGAGCTCCGTATTCATTAACTATTAGCACACAATTTACCCGAAATGCATCAACACTACTACGCACAGTGTTTTAAAAACCCCGATTTTGTCTCATGCCCTTTTTATTGCAAATATCGTTAGTTTATATCATTCCAAGTACTACAGTGAAAATCCGGCTTCGATATGAGCTTTAGTTTTGACAAAAAAAAATCGGAAGTTTCCCTATAACCGGGTCATGAAAATCACAAAAAAAAATAATATAAAATAAAATTGGCTATTATTTAAAAATCCGATTATACGTCATGTTTACACTCATAACAACAGACATTCTGCCCGTTTTTGTAATTTCTAAAGTTAATAGGTTATGAAATAACAACATTTTCTTCGTATTTCTTTTATAATTTTTATTTCAAGTATAATGCCGTATTAGATCGAGATTTTTATACAGTACATTCTTCATACGCTCTTCTATCAATACTATAAAAAAAACGATCTAACTCCGCGTTATTCAAAAGTTATTAGTATTTTTACATTTTGCTTAGGGTTGTCACCTCTTAATATCCGGATACTTACAGTGTATTTATCCAGGGCAAAAATATTGTGGTTTAGGTAATAGTGTTACTTACTGCAATACAGAAAAAAAAAGCAATTTCAATCACGAAACCATTTATTTTACGCCTGTCAATGAAATTGAAACTGTACTGCATGCGAATGAAAAACTGAACTGTAATACATGCGAATGTTTATATTACACTTAGCATATTGTAGTCACTATAATATGTAGTTGGTATGCGGTGGCTAAAACGCATAAATGAGTTAAATAAATAAATAAATAAAAAAAATAAAAAAAAATAAAATTATAAATGCATAAATGTTTTAAAATTACTAATAACTTTTGAATAACGCGGAGTTAGATCGTCATTTTTATAGTATTGATAGAAGAGCTTATGAAGAATGTACTGTATAAAAATCTCGATCTAATACGGCATTATACTTGAAATAAAAATTATAAAAGAAATACGAAGAAAATGTTGTTATTTCATAACCTATTAACTTTAGAAATTACAAAAACGGGCAGAATGTCTGTTGTTATGAGTGTAAACATGACGTATAATCGGATTTTTAAATAACAGCCAATTTTATTTTATATTATTATTTTTGTGATTTTCATGACCCGGTTATAGGGGAACTTTCGATTTTTTTTTGTCAAAACTAAAGGTCATATCGAAGCCGGATTTTCACTGTAGTACTTGGAATGATATAAACTAACGATATTTGCAATAAAAAGGGCATGAGACAAAATCGGGGTTTTTAAAACACTGTGCTACGTTGCTAATTACATTATACTGTGGTCACAAATCGGTCGGCCAAGCGTTCACTGCGATATGATTGTTGTGTTAATTATTACTTCACTAGCAGATGCTATTTCTGAGAAGATTTACGACGCAGCCATATTGGTGTAGTAATTTCTGGGTGTGAGGTCTTTGGTTTGAATCCCTTGAATGTAGTTGGCTGTTGTGTTGATGTTAAATCTTATAAAGGTACAAAACATCATTACCATATTTCCTGCGAGGTTAGACCGAAGTTTACATACATCTCACAATCCTACATATCACATAAAAGGGGTTAGCCAGTAGCCTATTGCTCAACAATAGGGGTACACATCTAGATTCCGGGCTGCTATAAAACTTTATAACACTTAGCACGAACTTTCAATTGAACCTTGGACCGGAGAGACGGACCAGAGTGTGTTACGGTATTATGTAAATCATGTTCAACAAGCGTTTGTAAGGTTTCCTAATTTTTTAGGTAGGTACTCTAGTACTATTCGATTTTTTGTTGATTATGTCCTGTTGTATATCATATTCATTATGCGTTGTATGATTTTTGTTATTTTATTTTTTGTATGCACGTCATATCCCCGCGACAAATATATATATTTTTTCTTTCTTTCTTTCTTCTTTCTTCCTCAAGCAATTCAGTAATTAAGTAATATGGTTTAGTTAAAAGCCTTGGAGTCAGTTGATGTATTAAAAGCAATCATTACTAATACTCTAGGTAATTTGTTTACACTGGATACATATAGGCACTGTAGACAAAAGACATCCAGGTAGGTTTTTACAACGAATTATTATACCTATCAAAACAGAGACATTTAATAGAGACGGTACTCCAGGGGAGTGTACTTGGTGCGCTGTTAACTTGGGTTACATATTTTTTGTTGTTTTTTTTTATGTTTAGTGACAATTTGATTTTATTCTCACTATAACAATCTAATTAAATTGTATAAATAATCGAAAACTCCGTATGGAAATGTTCATATTTTTTTCAAAGTGTTACAATTACGTTTTGGACATTTAAATTTCATCATTGTTCTATCAGTATTGGTTGAATGAGATAATATGAATCTCATACACAGTAAATTTAAAAGTTGACAAATTATTAAATAAACTAGCAACCCTTGCTTCATTTTTTCTCTCAAGGTATCTAAATAAATTATTTTACACATACTTACAATCCCCAACTATATAATTTCTCCCTACAGCCGCGTATGAAGTTGACAGACGTCAATTTGTATGTAAATACGACGGGAGATACCGCCATATTTTCCTCAAGATGCATATTTATGATCCGAAAGCCTTGTTTGGCTTAGCTCAACTTTGGGGGCTTACTTGGAAATATTCGAGCTGTTGTCTTGCATACTGAGAGATAGTGATTTATGTGGACTTGCAGTTTAGTATATGTCAGGTTATCAAAATTTATTTCGCTAGGGTCGAGCATTTTGTGGGCAGAAGACGGTTTTCGTGCTATGAAAACACGCTGGATGCGACACACTATTTTATTTCACATTGCACGGTTCGGGTTGGTCGTTTCCATGGAGAAGAACAAGCAAGAAACTCCACGGTTACTCTTTTCAAACATATTTACTTATTATACTTTACTTATTTACTATATATACTTAATTTACTTTTGATACACTAAGTAAACTAACAAATTACTTGACATTACACTTTCAGACAATAACAATGGGCACAATGAATCGGGTACAGTTTCAAGACATCTTAACTCCGCTACGATCAGACTCAGAATGTCCGCCTCGCCGCAAGTTGTTAACATCAAGACTGTAGCACCACTGGCGCGCTTTCGATTCATTCGCCCGTCCCTACTCATGACCGGATCCGACATATACAAGTTTTTACATAAGTTAGTCCTTATAGATGTACGAAAGAATACATTTTTTGCAAGTGCAAAATTTTGGAACAATCTAGGACTACTTTTTTTTTCGGATGGGAAATCATCAAATGACTCCTCTCGCTCTGGGCGGAGCAGGAGGGAGTATCAGACTTTTACTGACTAAAACCCATCCATGTTCCTTCATCGCCCTTTGTATTCCGGGTCCACGGTAACTCTTTCGAATAGTCCCGCAACCCCGGCAGGCATAGGCCCTTGCGGACCCCGTCCTATTGCTGACTCTCTTTGAGGCGCGTGTGGAACACGAACGCGCCGTCGACACGGCCTGCCGTCATAAGACGGACGGACGGCGAGCTAGCCCATAGCCCACCGTCCACAGGCCCGCACCTACGGTAGCCGGGGGCCACGTGGTGGCCCCCGACGCCCGGGGCGTATCTCGCGGCGGCCGGGACGCTGAGAGGTTCTCTCCCTCTCCCGTTCCGCCACCTCCTTCTCTAGCATTACTGCTTCGCAGAAGGAGGTGACGGCGTCCCATTCCGTCTCGGTCCAGACCATGGCTTGAACCAGGGCCGGACGCGAAAGGTCGCTGCTGCCAATCGCCGCTTCGAGGACACGGCGGTGCTCCGTCCACGCGGGGCACACCTCCACCGTGTGCTCCACCGTGTCCTCCGGTCGATCCTCGCAGTGGAAACACCCAGGCATTTCCTCCCACCCGATTCGTCGCAGGAACCTTCTGAAACAACCGTGTCCGGTGAGGACCTGCGTCAGGTGGAAGGTGAAGGGCGTCTCTCAAGCCACTCCTCAAAGAGGGGACTTATCGCCACTATCGTGGCGTGCCCTATCTAGGACTTACATTGATTTCAGTAACTTGAAACTTCGAAGCAAAATAATGTTATTAAATAATGAAAAGCTTCCGTTAATTTTGAAACATTATTTTTTTGCTTGTCACTACCATATTTTTGCTCAGAAACTGGTATTCTTCAAACTACTAAGTTACTCAATAGCATTACAAGGCCAAATATAAACTAGTGTCTTGAGAAAAGTACGGAAATTTCTTGCGAAAAACATATTCAGATCTTTATAATAGTCTTATCTGTAATTTTGAAACCGGTAAGGACATTTGGCGGACCGGACTCCGGACACTGAGCATTGACAGATAATGGCCCTTGTCCCATTCTGCTTGGCAACACGTTTTCTTCTTCCATTCTCCTCTGCCAGACGTCACGGCATCATTTACTCCTTGATTGTGAATGAATAGACTGTGTATTTTTTTTAATTTTCATTATTATATTTATACAGACTTACATCAACATCATCATCATCAGCCTATTAATGTTCCCACTGCTGGGACACAGGCCTCCTCTCTATGAGAGGGAATGGGCTATAATCCACCACGCGGGCCCAGCGCGGATTGGTAGATGTCACATGTCTTCGAATTTTTTGGTTCTAGGACATGCAGGTTTCCTCACGATGTTTTCTTTCACCGTTTTGAGAGCAGTGGTGATGAAATAATTTACACAAAGTAATGCGCCTGTCTGGGTTCGAACCCACGACTTACTGTTCGTAAGTCGGGGCTGCCACCACTGGGCCAACGCTGCTCTCTACTTAGACTCACACTCACTTAGACTTACATAAACTCAGGTTTTTACCATATTTATCTATCCCTCTCACTCATATACACACCCATAAATAGATACATAAATACACCACATCTTAGACGCATTAGCTAATAAATATAGTATTGTAATTAAATGATGATATACTGTGCTCGTCTTACAACTACTGTTAAATGTTTAAAGTATAGGCGATGACGCTGGCACCCTAAACCCAAGTTAAATCTTACATTTGGTGCCAGAGCTCATCGTAAACACTCTTTTGCTTAGTTGTAACTAGGGAATGCAAATCCGCTCTGTTTTAAAATCTGGATTTTTAGGAACGGATTTTTGTTCCAATCCGGATTATCCGGATTTTACGGATTTTTTTATGAAAATAAACAAATCTACCCATTTATTTATTAATATGACGTTTCTTAAATTTGTGTAAATGGGTTAAAATAAAAAAAAGAAAAATCAAATCAAATGATTTTTAATTTTTGTTATTTGGAATCATAAAAATTAAATGCCATAATTTTGGTGTTATAGCAATAATATTTTAATTCCCTTTATTAATTTTATACATGTTTTACTTTTTTAAATATTTCTATTCAAAATAATATTAAAAAGAACCTTTAAAAATTAAAAAAAAATAGTAGCCCACCGGTATCGGGAACAAGGTCCAACCAAGCTTGATTTGCTTATCTTTCTCGGCTTTCACGAGGTTCTTATCATTCGGGACCGGTATGTCAACAATCATTGCGCGCCACTCTGATCGCTTCACCACCACTATATCAGGCATATTGCCAACAATAGTCCTGTCAGTGATGATGGATTAATGAGGATGAATGTTCAATGTGATACTGCTATTTTCGAGAACTGGGTTGGGCACATACCTATAGTACGGCACTTCCGATTCCACAAAACTATATTTTAGAGCAAATTGCTGATGGATAATCCTGGCTGCAAGGTTGTGTCTATGCAGGTACTCTCCGTTAGGTAGACGAGAACACTTGGAGAATGTGACGGATTGATTCGCCTGGACGGTGGCATGCCCGACATACACACATCAAAAAAAGTTTGTGATCACTAGCATAAGCTGATATAATTTTTTAAATTGAACTTTATCAAGAAAAATCTTTGTGTGTTTTCTTTAAATAGAAATGCCCTGTTTGAAATAAAAAAAAAAAAAACTATTTTTTATCTACACTTCTACACTAATAAAACAACTGCGTCAATTTCAAGAATTCTTTCACCATTAGAAAGCTGAATTCACTCTGAGTAACATAGGCTATATATATTTTATCCCCGTACTACCACGGAAACGGGAATTACGCGGGTTCAACCGCGTGACGTCCGCTAGTTTTTTTAATGAAAACGTAACAAAAAAGATTTCGAATTTTCAAAGTGATCACAAACTTTTTTTTGATGTGTGTATGTCAACTGTGCCGTCCTTCACAATAAAACTTCGTCATCTTAACTTCATCTATAATTGCACAGATCCAGACCTTCGGCTTTTTCGAATAGGTCCTCGGAACGTAGATAGACTACAGATGCTGATAGGTCTACATCGGGCCCATGCAGGGCCCGGAAAGAGCGTCTGCGAAGCTCCTTACTCTGCCATACTTCCCTGCACTACAGGTTTGCGCCAGTTCTCTTTAGCCAAAGAGAGCGGGGTGAGGCCCTTGTCCATCGCGACCACATCTCGATGCATCCCCACGTCGTCGGTTTCTCGGAAATATTCCCTGAGACTGCATATCTAGGAATGAGGAGAGTCCTAGCGTTTAAAAAGCCTCGACCCCCATACTTCCGCGGAATATACAGTCTCATAACCGAAAAACGTGGGTGATACATTCGATATGCCGTCAACAATTTACGGGCTTATAATCACTACATATTATAAAACAAAATCTCCCGCCGCGTCTGTGTGTCCCTATGTATGCTTAGATTTTTAAAACTACGCAACGAATTTTGATATGGGTTTTTTTAATACATGGAGTGATACAAGAGGAAGGTTTTAATATGTAATTTGCGGGCGGGCGAAGCCGCGGGCATCAGCTAGTGTTATGTATAGCTCTAATATTCTTATTATTAAAATAATCAGTCTGTGACTCGTGTGCAGAGTAACGTCAGTAAAATAATTACTAAATACTTTTTTTTTAGTTTGTACCTTACAAATTAAAATAAACTCTGGAGATCAAAAATAAAGACAAATAGACTTCTTCCCCAGAGGCGACACGAATATTCGCGCGATAATTTAGCCCCCAAATTACAATTTCTTATAATTCATAAAATCCGGATTCAATTTTCAAATCCGGATTTGGAAGTCGAGTAAAAATGTACGGATATCCGGATTTTTCGGATTACGGATAGTCCGGATTGCATTCCCTATTGTAACGCTGTATAGTGCTTAAGATAAGTGTTTCTTCAACAACTATTGAAGGTAATATTTTTTTATAACCTCTCCCCACTGTGTTTGACTGAAATTTTAGTCCTAGTCAAATAACCTTAATTAATAAAGTCGTTAACCTTCATGAAAACTGATACTAGCATACACGAAGGTCAAAATAAAACTCATATTGGCTTTTATGATATTGTACTGTACGTATATTCAAGCAAATATTCCAGTAATTACAAACATGTTCTGCTCTTTGAGAAGATACAATTTCAGTCGAAATCCTTTGATTTTCGCTGTGAGTAAACAAAGTAATACTACGAAACAGTGCACAATCGTTTACTAAGTTTATCATGCATGTATCTCATTTCTCTTTAGTACAGCTACTTACACAAATGAGATACTGGCTTTGTATGTGAGCTTAATTATTTGTAAACGTACCCACGATACCATTGAGCTATTAATACTACGTGTAGAGACGACAACGCGAACAAAATCTGCAAGCGCAGATCATCAAATCAACAAGCGCGGCAGTGCGGTGCGCACGGGGGGTGGCTAGGCCCGTATATATAGATGATGTGGCGTGCAACTGAGTAACCCCCCCCCGACCCTTGCTCGAGCCAGCCCGCAATGCTGAGCCAGTAGTTTTAAATTAGCCCCTAAATAATAATAACTCAGATCCAGCTGTCCCTTTGCTGCCCCCCAGCGATGCCTTAAGCCGAGGTTCGTACCCCACAGGGGTGCCCTTAGGCGTGGTCGCTTAGCTTATAGTTATACCCCTGGCTGGAGGCCTTACATTCAAGGCATCCACAGGACTAGCTCGGTTAAACAGTAGCCAGCCTCCTAGGCTGAACTGCGGCCAGCCAACCGCAGTTGAACGGAACACAGATTTTGTTCGCACTGTCTTTTCTTTATGTAGTAACTAGCGGAAGTCACGCGGTTTCACCCGCGTAGTTCCCGTTCCCGTAGGAGTAATATAGCCTATGTTATTCAAGGTGAATGTAGCTTTCTAATTGTGAAATAATTTTTGGAATCGGCGCCAGTAGTTTTTGAGTTTATTCACTACAAACATACACACACACAAAAATACAAATCTATCCTCTTTATAATATTAGTGCAGATAGGTAGATAATAGCTCAATGCCACGATACACGAGAAATCACTAGGGATTAGCAAGGTATAAAAAAATGATGTACAAAATTCAAAAGCGATTTTTTCCGCTTTACCTCTGCTTTTAAATGGTAATCTGAGTCGGTCGAGAACTTAGCGATGTATTTAGCGTTATCACTATCGGCCATCAATCTTTACGGGTAGTCAAAAAACCAGTCTTACCAAGGGATATTAACCATTAATTGGGTTGTGAAGATCAGGTAAGCAGTGGTTCCATTAAAAATACTGGTATACAGTACAGCAGTATCCGGTAAGACTGGGAACCGATCCCAGCATTGCTGTGAAAAGTCTACGAAGATGATGATGAATTTAGGGAAAAACATATTTTGGATCTTACCAAACTTTGAGATATAATATGCTTATGACTGGACGGGAGCAGCGGTGGCCCAGTGGTGGCGGCCCCGATTTACGAACAGTAAGTCGTGGGTTCGAACTAAGGCATGCGGATTACTTTGTGCAATTTATTTCATCACCGCTGCTCTCAAAACCGTGAAGGAAAACAGAAACCGGCATGTCCTAGAACCAAAAATTCGAAGACATGGGTACATCTACCACCCGCGTGGTGGATTGCAGCCCATTCCCTCTCATAGAGAGGAGGCCTGTGTCCCAGCAGTGGGAACATTAATAGGCTGATGATGATGCTTATGACTATACCTAGTGTTCAAGATATAAACCTGCTCTTTGCTATGCAAAACGGTTCAACGCAGCATAATGTAAGAAAATACGAAATTCCTTTGTGGAATATTCTGATTAAATTTTAATTGGTTATTAAGGCGCAGGGCGTGCCTACTTTAAATATTGATGGGCCAACAATGGCTTAAGTTCTTTGAGATGATGGGATGAGTTAACATAATGGTTTATTTAGATTAGCTGATAATTTTAATAAACCATTATATCAACTCGCCAACGTGGCAGGCTCAAAAGGAGATGGCGGGATGAGCTAGACTCCTTCGTAAAGGATTGGCCTACAGTCCCACTAGATCGCAAAATGTGGAAGGAGGGAAGGGAGGCCTTTGCCCTGCAGTTGGATAATAGAGGCTTATAATAATAATATAAAATACAGGGTGTAAAAGACCTCATCACGAAGCCGTCCACCAAGCATTCTGTACATCAAACTAAGTAACTTTACGCAAAAATTATTGCTGGAAAACGACTTTTTCTTTTTGGGTGAAAAATTATGTTTTGTTGTAGAACTCAATGTAAAGCACTCAAAACTTGTGCTGATGGATGGAATAGCAAAGGGGTCGTGGAGGTGTTTAAACTAAAATTCATACAATAAAATCTTGTACTAAAAAAAAAAAAATTGAAACAAAAAGTTAAAACTTTGACCCCCAATATCTCCGTAACTAGAAGGTTCCCAGGTATGGTGTAGAACAAAATAATAATCGCAATGACAAGGAAAATAAGTACCTTTCGGCTTCGTTAAGAGGTGTTTTACACCCTTTATGTCAACTCATCCTCATTTGAGGTGCACGATGAGGGTTAACATCTTCAATCAACAATTAGCAACGTTAACATAAATTAGTCCAAAGATTGCCTCGTTGACGAGCGATTTGCGAGATTTGCGACTGCTAAATAAGGTCCTGGGTTTGATTCCCAGGTCGAGCAAAGTGTTATAGGTTTAGGTAGCCACGGACTCTGAATTTGGGCCCGGTTGATGGCAATAGGCTCGCCCTCTCCCTCCTATTACATGGGACTTAAACATAAAGGGCGAAATAAAGGGTGTACTCCTCTAAAAACAACACCTCTGCCTTACTCATTTGGTCCAAAGGTTGAGATATAAAAATTCTTCCAGTCTGACCACGGAGTTTTGAAATACTGGCTGAAGTACTGTCAAAAATGTTACAGGTGGTCTGAAACTTGAAATTTTGACAACCAAGGAGTATCGTGTTACCTGAAAACGTCGGAAAGATAATGATAAATGATGATGTTTATCTTGCAAGTAGGTTTTTACAAACACGTTTACACGTCATTTTTTAAAACTAGATGGGGCCAGTGTTTTTCGTACCTAACTACTCTGAGAAGAAACAGCCGAAACAAACTCAGAGGTCATAGAATCTTTTGAAGTACAGACAATACATACTCTTGCTCAATTCACATGTGGACTATGCAGATTAGTGTCTGAGATGGTCTTTTGAAGAAAGAACCACACAGATTTGAGTGGACCTGTCCAGTCAGTGCAAGAATTTGTCAGTAATCGTGTAGCTTGACTTATAACTCAAGGAGCTCAACGAAACGAGGGACAATACCAAAGAAAGGACATTTGGGTAGGTCGCTTACCTTAAAATACTGGGCAATGATGGGGTTAGGAGACTTCGGTAGAAAACAAGGAAGTTGGGTAAAGACTGAGATGAGTAATTGGACCGTTACCCAAAAGAGATATGGAAAGATTGGAGGGAGGCGTTTGCCCAGCAGCGGGTCACCATGGACTGAAATAATAATATTCATAATCACAACATATTATAAAAACAAAGTCCTCCGCCGCGTCTATCTGTCTGTCTGTTAACACATGTGTGAGTACTTTGTACTGTTCAGCCACCATTTACATTTATTTATCTTTCATTGACTTGAATATGCCTTGGTAGCTGAGAGAATGTCATGCTCACTTAGATGTCTCGCTGATGGTGGCGGGTGTGTCGGGTCATTTCGTTCCCTTCAATATGGTTGAGTTGAATGGCGCCGGTACATGCGTCATGTCTGTGAACGGGCGCTGTCACTTGGGACTGGTCATCTATTAGCTGCCAAGGTTCATTTTAATTACTTTATTCATACATTTTGATCTAATCTTTTACTCTGGATGCTCTTAGTGTGCACGTCTTTCTACATCGTTCTCACATATAGGTATGTATAATCTCAAAATTAATGATGTAACCAAGATTTTGTAACAATATTTTGATTTTAAAAGAGTGTCCATGGAGTTTCTTGCCCGTTCTTCTCCATAGAGATCTACGCTAGGGAATGGGCAACTACAATACTTTTTCAAGTTATTATGCCTTGTGACTGGGACTGTAGCTTTGATTTTCTTTTTTGTATTTTTGACTTTCAAAAGTGCCGTAATGGTCTAATTGAAATAAATGCTTTGAGTTTGAGTTTATAAACTCAAAAACTACTGCACTGATTTTCATGTTGTTTTCACTAATGGATAAAGTGTTTCTCGTCCTCGAGAAACACTTTATCCTTAAATTATATACTTAAATCTTCCTAGGTTTAAGTATATAATTTGTTTAGTTTTTGTATACATTGGCTAAAATATAATGATATTTGTTGGAGGTGTCAGAAAAAATAATCCGTCTGGGAGTTTTACTTTTGGTCGCGATAACCGACATCTATGTGGGCGAAGCCGCGAGCATCAGCTAGTGTTTATTAAAGAAATAAAACTGTTCCTGAGGCTCACGTTCTTACCGAAAACAATGAGAAACGATCTGCCAAAACTTTCCCTTGTAGTGTACTTTTGTGATATACATAAATATAAAACAACAGTACTTATATGATAACGAAACTGAGCAATAAAGTCACCATAACTCAAACAGATACGAATCGAACCGACGTAAACACCGTTAAAAATGACTACTTATGACAATTACGAATAAGTAAGTGCCTATTTCACGATGTCCGAATAGACACTACTTACCGAATAAATTCAAAAACGGAACAGAATGTTTTGATATTATCTGCCAAGTATGTTAAAGGGGAATCGTAGGTGGTGAAACAGTGAAGACATCCGCAAGAGAACCTAGTAACCTTGGTTACCGACGTAGCCCAAAGGATTACCAAACTTAAGTGGCAGTGAGCACACATTGCTCGCAGAACGGATGGCCGATTGGCCCGAAAAGTTCTGGAGTGGCGACCGCAAACCGGAAGACGTTGCGTTGGAAGGCCTCCCACTAGGTTGACCGATGACCTGGTGAAGGTTGCGGGAATCCGCTGGATGCGAGTCGCACGGGACCGTTCAATGTGGCGTTACTTGGGCGAGGCCTATGTCCAAAAGTAGACGTCTTGCGGCTGAAATGATGATGATGACGAATGAAGTGCCTATTTCACGGTGTCCCAATAGCCACTACTTATTGAATAAATTCAAAAATGGAATATAATGTATATATGATCTGCCAAGTAAGTTAACGGGAACTTAACCGTAGGTGGTCAAACAGAGGGCACGCCACGATAGCGGCGATAAGTCCCCTCTTTGAGGAGTGGCTTGAGAGACGCCACGGCGTCCTCACCTTCCGCCTGACGCAGGTCCTCACCGGACACGGTTGTTTCGGGAGGTTCCTGCACCGAATCGGGCGGGAGGAAACGCCCGGGTGCTTCCATTGTGAGGATCGACCGGAGGACACGGTGGAACACACGGTGGAGGTGTGCCCCACGTGGGTGGAGCACCGCCGTGTCCTCGAAGCGGTGATTGACGGCGGCGACCTCTCGCGTTCGGCCCTGGTGCAAGCCATGGTCCGGAGCGAGACGGAATGGGACGCCGTCACCTCCTTCTGCAAAGCAGTAATGCTAGAGAAGGAGGTGGCGAACGGGAGAGGGAGAGAAACTCTCAGCGTCCCGGCCGCCGCGGGAGACGCCCCGGGCGTCGAGGGCCACCGTAGGCTCGGGCCTGTGGACGGTGAGCTATGGGCTAGCTCGCCGTCCATCCGTCTCATGACGACAGGCCGTGTCAACGGCGCGTTCGTGTTCCACGCGCGCCTCAAAGAGAGTCAGCAAAAAGGAAGGGGTCCGTAAGGACCTCCGAAGGACATCCGAAACAAAAAAAAAAAGGTGATCAAACAGGCCCATAATATTTTCTTTTGTTTTTTTTTTTTGTAGAATACGTATACATACATACATAGGTGGAACCAAAGAGTACGGTGACGCCGCGGCGGCCGCTAGAAGCGTCATTCTCAGCACTTTCCATTTCCCATACCATGAAATTGGCTAACCTAACATAACATCACGCCTGTTATCCCAGAAGGGTTAGTCAGAGGCGTATTTAATAGTGTACCCACATTTTGCCAGTTATGTTTAAGTCCCATGTAATAGGGGGCGAGCCTATTGCCATCAACTGGGCACAAATTCAGACTCCGTGGCTGCTACTGAGAAATTTCAGATGGAAAACCCAATAGCACTTTGCCCGACTCGGGAATTGAACCCAGGATCAACAGTTACCAGTTAGATCAACGAGACAGTTCTAAATTGTAAAATTGGCAAATGTATAAGATTGAAGTCAGAGTCAGTCACAGGCAAATCTGAATCATCTTATTCCCTAGAGTAAGATCAAGAACTGTATACAGGATGGGAAAAACATCGTGGACCAAACAAATCTGGGCAATAGTTGGGGTTATCAGGGAAAATATTTGATAGCTAGTACATATTTTTACAGTAAATTTCTAAAGTAATAAATAATTTTTCATCATCTTCTTAGCCTTTTCCCAACTATGTTGGGGTCGGCTTCCAGTCTAACCGGATGCAGCTGAACACCTGTTTTTCACATGGAGCGACTGCCTATCTGACCTCCACAACCCAGTTAGTACTGGGTAATACGATATCCCTTGGTAAGACTGGTTGTCAGACTTTTTGGGTCACTGACTACCTGTAACGACTGTCAAAAATCTACAAATGACAGCCAGGACCAATGGCTTAACGTGCTTTCCGAGGCACGGAGGAAACCCGGTATGTAATGAGTGGTCACCCATCCACAGACCAACCTAGGCAAGCACGGCTTAACCTAAAGATCGACCCGAGCGGCTGTTATTATTTAGCTACGGGCTCCTAATAAATAATTTTTCGTGGGACTTAAAAAATATTCATAAAGTTCCAATACTCATAAATTATGGTAACTACTACCATAAAAGAAAAGAAAGAAAGAAAAAGCATTTATTAGCCCGCACAGGACAAAACACAAATAAAAATGGTTAAATTAACAGTACTAATAAAAATTAAAAAGTAAACAAAGAGAAAAATAAAATAAAAAACATGAAATGAAATGAAAAAATGAATGAATGAATGATGAATGAAAAGCACTTTTGTAGTGATGATATATTTTTTAGAAGCAACTAAACACCATTTATTGTTTTAAAATAGGTACCTACCTATTTTATTCTAATGGCCTATTTATTACAAATTTTGATAGTTTGGTTAAAAACACTCGAATAGTCATAACTTTTAAGGAGTAAGGCTCTGCCACAGAGATATTTTTTACTGCAAATACCAACTATAGCCCGTTTAGTTAGTTTATTGTTGACCCACCTGTATAAGTATTCCGGCGAAGCTAAGAGCTGTTCTGAAAAAAATCCTCGAGGAAAATTGACTACATTAGAGCTGCCCCGTTGTACAATATTATCGACATCTCAACAGCGGTAGAGAGGGGCTTAGGTCGGCCATTAAGCTGCAAAGCTTCTATAAAACTCGATAAAAAACCTCTTATTAGTTGAACCGCTCGTTATAGCGAATAACTATTGGATATCGAAATGAAATTGTTGGTGGGAAGTGAGGTTTTGATAGAATACCTAATTTATGGTCGCATTGATAGAAAAAGTCCATACTGTGCTATGGACATTTGTGATACGGAGAAATGAGGAAAATGTAGTGAGGGAAATTTTGAGTATGTATATGGATGGTTATAAGAGTAGACGTACACACATCAAAAAAAGTTTGTGATCATTTTGAAAATTCGAAATCTTTTTTGTTACGTTTTTATAAAAAACAACTAGCGGACGTCACGCGGTTGAACCCGCGTAATTCCCGTTTCCGTGGTAGTACGGGGATAAAATATAGCCTATATTACTCAGAGTGAATGTAGCTTTCTAATCGTGAAAGAATTATTTATTGGTAAACAGTTAAGTTAATCCAGGCTTAGAGATGGGCATGTACTCGGTAAAAACCCAGACTTTGGGTAAATACCCATTTATACCCATTTTTACCTTCCCATTTTTAATTTATACCGGGCAAAAATTAAAATTAGTTTAATTTAAACTAATTACTGTATTTTAATAGATACTTTGACGTACAGAATTTTATAATTTATTTTATTTCAGACCGTCGTCGGCACAACATACGCGGACATAGTTTTCTCATTAGAACAAAATAGTATAGCACTGTAACTGTCCAATGAGGGATGACGTGGAGGGGTGCATTTCGTCAACTATAATAGCTTCGCTTCGTTTTTGTTTTTGTGTGTCCCTCTCCAACGCGATTTGTCACACTCGTGACATCCTGCACTTCGCTTGACTGCTATCTGTCACACTTGTTGCACGCGCACCCGCCTCCAAAAAGCTGCATTAAAAACCGTCTAAAACTGTCTACTCCACAGTTTATTACTCTGTGTTCAATTCGTTACTAAATTCCTCAATAATAAAATCGAACATCGCAACACTATTCCATTGACAACTTGCCGAAAAAAAAAAGAAACTTTAATTTGACATTAAACGACTGACGGTGAACACTCGAATTTACCTGCGCAGCAAATGCCGTGATAACTCTGGTATTTTTAATGGTAGCTGATACTATTATATATCAAAATTATCCTTGTGAACCGTGCTTCATTATTTTGTCAACATAAATTCGTTTTGGAATCTCGAAGTTGCAATATTTTGCCCGTGAAAAAGTAGTTATTTCCGTTGTGAACGATGGCGGTGTAACTATTTTTTAGCTGTACATTATGATTTGGAGTATATAATTAAAGTATTACATTTTGATTTCTAGATAAATAGATTTCTTATCCAATCAGCTTGACAACAGTATATTTGAAATTGCTCTAGGACTTGTAGTTTTTGAGCTACAGGTGTTTTTATCGGAACGGGCAGAAAATGTTTTGAAAACTAGCCACAATTGTTGCATGTGCGCGGTTGGGGACTTTGCAATCCCGCGCGTCGCGCGGTGGAGAGTATGTAAAGAAATGGATAAAGGAACTAGTTTATTTCAAAATGGGATTGCAAAGTTTACAAATGTTGATGCATTTATACAATTTTTAGGTTCAATTATACAATAAAGACGGGTGAGGTATAGTTCTCCTAGATAGGCTAAAATTTAGCCTGTGTTAAGGAGAGACAGTGCCGGTCCCCTGAATTGGCGAATTATTATAATTATAAAAATTGTGTGTTTAAAATTAAAAGTTTGAAACAGTATCTGGACAGGATCAGTAGTTACTGTATAAGAGTTATCCAAAATAAATAAGTTAAATAATATATAATATAATAAATAATATATAATAATAATAAAAATGATAATGAATAATATGATGATAGCAAAAGTCAACTTATTATAAACGCTTAACATAGCGTCACGAGTTCACAGAGATAAATGTTTGCCGCATTTTTTTTTTGTTTTATCTTGTGCGAGTCTAATAAATACTTTTTCTGTAGTTTTTGCGTCAAAGAGTAACCCCTCCAGCCGTTTATCTATCCATCCAACCGTTCTCGCTAACTTTCAGAATTATAAATAGTAAGTAAGAAGAAAGTTTATGTATACGTGCGTATTTATGCATACTAAAATAATTTCCAACAAAACTTAAAATTTCCAGTACCGTATTTTCTTCTTTGGTAACAATGGTAGGAGCAGCATTTTACGATGCCCCGCAACAAACAATGAATGTGCGAGGGCTCGTTTTAGAACTGTTTGCAGACATTTTAGCGCGCCTTCGCTCTTTAGACGAGATGTAATGGCTTCATTGACCTTCCGGTGTAAATATAATCTCTCCAAGTTTTTTTTTTAACCCGGCAGTACTCGCTACTGGGTAAAAAATACCACAGGGCTCTAAAATTGGTTGTATTTTTTTTTCTACGCATTCTGGCAACCTAAGATTCTAAGTACCTTCGAGCCGATAGCTTACACGCCCTCACTCCGCGGGGCGGCCAGTTTGCGCGTGGCGCTTGTTAATGGAGGACGTGTAAAGTGAGTATGGGTAGAAAATACCCGGTAGCGACGTTCTGTGATAGAGTGAAGTAGTTACGTTTCCAGGAAGACATTTAGAACAGTTTGTTTAGTGTTGATTATCTCAATGTTCACTCACTTTAGGAGTATCATTATTTTTTAGTATTTTACGCGTGTACCTGGTTTATTTTTTATATCAATGTCCATTTTGCCAAATATGTAAGATTTTTTTAATTATTGTTGATTTTGTAAGATTACTCAAAAAAAAAAGATTTTTTTATTGTTTTTTTTAGGATAAGCTCTAATTACAAACAAATAAACATTAACACTTACATTTTTTGTTTTATTTATAGACAGTAGTACCAATAACACAAATACATTGTCAAATATTAAAACTTAAACGTATTTTCGAAAATAATGGCATTTCAAGTCTGTGATATTTATTACCCGGTAGCGAGTGTTAATGTTCGTAAATACCTAGCGAGTACAGCCGGGTTAATAGCATTGATTTGATGTCGGTAAACGTGAATCATTTTAAAATTAATTTCTTTTAGAGTATTTGTATTTCGGGAGACTGCTTCGTTGTTCTGTAGTCTCTGCCAGATAAGTAAGAATTAAAGGTCATTGCTCTTTCTTAATTTATCTGCGTAGGTACCCCGACAATACATTATGAACCGTTTTTTATTACTAGAAAAATTCAAGGATCACGATAAAGGTCGTTTCGGGACAAGTTTATGTCATTATTTTTGTTTTCGGAATTATGTATTTGAATAAATGTATGTGGGTTAGTGACCTTTATTTCCTACTTATCTGGTGCAGACTATAGTCGCAAGCACGACTGTTGAGCATGAGGTTCAGGGTTCGATTCCCAGGTCGCGCAAAGTGCTATTGGGTTATTCCATCAGGGATTTCTCAGTAGCAGCCACGGAGTTTGGATTTGTGCCCAGTTGCTGGTAATAGGCTTAGGCAAATAAACTCTACCTGTTTTGAAAGTAGCCACAAATATCTCTCCGTGATCTGAGAAACAAACTTATTGTGACTGACCCAAATTATAACAGTCATTCCTAAACTTGTCATCTATCAGTTTTTAGGTATATAGGTGATAAGTTCTTACTATGTAAAACTCTTAGAAATAATAGAATGATGCAGAATTATTAGAAAAAAAAAGGGATAAAAAGTGTATTGGGTATAAAACCAATTCATCCGTATCGTAAAAACAAAACTAATTTGCCTGCCACAAAAGGGTGCGTCTCATAACACATAAAGTTATTTGGTATATTTTCATTTCAATAACGTTCACAAGATATAATAAACGTGAGTTATACCAACTGTTGATATAATATCTTTAGATATAACATATATATGCTCGTAAACTTATTTTGTATAACGTTATTGGATATAACGTTTATGTAATCGAAAATCATAAGGCCTATCCTTTAAAATATATAATATTGATATAACGTTTATTTAATCGAAAAGCGTGACAGAAACGAATCGCTGCAAAACCGACTCCACGTAGTTTTGTCTGCCCTACCCCTAGAGTGTTATTTAAAATCGCGTAGGCGCGGAGGGGCGAGGCGGCCCGCGAGCTGAAGAGCAGGTGGTTCTAACACTCGCCGCCATGGCTGAGGTTGGCCAGCGAAGCCGGCCAGCAAGCCGAAGCCGCAGTGATGAGCGTGAACCACAGCTGCAACGATAAGCTCGCATGGGACCGCCGGCGCCGGAGCCCCGCAGCGCCGGAGCCGTGACAAAAACCATGCCTGCTGCATGTTGCTTGCTTGCATGCTGCATGTTTGATTGCATGATGCATGCTTGCTTTGCTTTGCATGTTTTTTACAGGGAAATAAAAACCACGCGTTTTAACATATTAGACCTAATAAGTTTTATGTATTTGAGTGGTATATTAAACGATTTTATATTCAAAGTAGGTTATGCTTATAAAAATTAGTAACTTTAAAATTATATCAATCGTTTATTATGTAAACTGATCGTTGTATAGAATAAAATTATAGATTCAGTTGTTATGTCTTGTAAATATTAGAGATTTTGTAATGATATCATATATTACTTACCCGTCACAAAATGCTGGCTCTGAGCTTTGAGAAAACGTCAGAACCATCTGTTTACGTCAATTTCACAGATTTCGAACCATTTTTAAACTACTGGCAGAGAAATAGCTTTGTACTAGAAAAAGAATTGAAGTATTTTTCATTCAGGCAAATTAAAAACTATTCAAGTTGATGGAACTTCAGGCTCTACTTCTTGGAATCGTGCCCAAAGCCATGTATGTGAGACCAGGTGACACCTGAATGATAAACTATTGGAATTTCATCTGTAAGCACTGGGCCGAGCGTTCAAAATTCAATAGAGCGCTTTTATTTAGGTACTAATTCAGAAATGGCTTAGTTTAAGTGGACTGCTCCAAAACAAAACTGAAGAGTACTCCAAAATTACTTAGCCTGTTCTTTTGGGAATACCGTTTGTAACAAGTTTTCTTCGAATGCACTTTAATAATTTTAGGGAGAGTGGTGCTGTTTGTATTTTGAATAACATTTTAATTTATAATATCTTTCAAAAATGTTGTTTGTTTTCAAAAATACTTGTGCAAAAATATAGACGTCATCATCATCATTATCAGCCCTTTAATGTTCCCACTGCTAGGACACAGGACTCCTCTCTATGAGAGGGAATATAGATATAGACGTAGAAAAGGAAAATGTCTGCCCCTGAGGCACTCAAGGTAGGTGTTAAGTGACGAAGGGCACTTTCCAGTTTTCATTTAAGGTAATTTGAGCGTAATTTTAATTTCGTCTCGACGTTGCGACTGCCAGCCGAGCAATTTCAATTTCAACTTATTTGTACTCAGAAGATAAATGATAACTATTATTTTTGCCAAGCTTTTTTGCATTTTTATGTATTGGAGATTCTAATCTTTAAATATTCGTTAGAAATACAAGTGCTGTGACAAGAATCTCACAGCACTTGTATTTCTAACGAATATATATATATTTTTTTTTTTAAATAGGATTTAAGCCAGAAGGCTTAAATCCTATTTTTGTTTCAAACGTTAAGCTGTTGGTCCCGGCTGTCATTTGTAGATCTTTGACAGTCGTTACAGGCAGTCAGTGCTCCGGAAAGTCTGACAACCAGTCTTACCAAGGGGTATCGTATTACCCAGTAACTAACTGGGTTGTGGAGGTCAGATAGGCAGTCGCTTTATGTAAAATACTGGAAGGTAACTGCATCCGAATAGACTGGAAGCCGACCCCAATATAGTTGGGAAAAAGCTAGACATTGAGTTTGTAATATCATTTGGATAGCGTCGCGTACTTGATAGGTCAAAAGTCAAGCTTTTATAATTTATTCTGACAAAATAAATAAAAATAAAAATACAATACAATAACATTTTTTCCTTAACAGATTTTAAGGAAAAAGATTTTTCAACCCTTGGCCACACAATGCCGAGTGCAAAGACATTCAAATATTTACGAGCGATAGACGGGACAAGACGAATAAAATCGTAATCCAAAAACTTGTTACTACTTAGTAACAAATCGTTCTGTCTAGTATCATACTCCCTCTTGTCAGGTAGCATTCGTGTGTCAAAATCAAAAATGTTCGGGATCAAAATTTTTGTATGACATTATTCCCAATGTCCGCTCTATACCTAATTCTTTTAAATCTCTTTGGCCGAGTGTAGGTCTCTTGAAAACCTATCTATTTTTGGCGGTTTTTTTGTCATAGCTACCCAGTTTCTTTTCCAGCCACTTTCATTTATTGAAATTTATTTATAAAGAATTCTTTTGAAAAACTGTCTACCACGATGTTAATCGCTTTGATGCTTTTAATAAATTAAAAAAAAAAAACAACAGATTTGTATACAAAAATTTTCCACTACTTACAGAATTTTATTTGAATTAGGTTATTACTCGTCGTTACATAATTTGTAAGTTTTTAAGCCAGGATTAAAGGGAAAATGTAGATAGTAGTTTCGCTTTAAAAGGTGTTTTATACTTATTTCTTTCATCTGATAACTGATAACTATGCTATCACTAGGAGGACCGATGACCTGGTGAAGGTTGCGGGAATCCGCTGGATGCGAGTCGCACGGGACTGGTCAATGTGGCGACACTTGGGGGCCTATGTCCGGCAGTGGACGTCTTTCGGCTGAAATAATGATGATGATGATGATGCTATCAGTTAAAGCATGAATTTGACTAACAATTTATTTTGACTGTTTTGGTATCGCCAGGTACAAATTTAAAAAAGTCGGTGGGCCGAAACAAAGTGACATTCTATCAACGACAATCACGATGGAAAAACAATGTATTCTAAACAGACTACCGAAAACATAACATCACGTCTGTAATCCCAGAAACCCTTCTGGAACCCTCCAGAGGTGTACCTAATAAAACACCCACGTTTCACCAGGGGGCCGAGTCTACTATTACAATAGTGTCACAATGGTCTATCATTGATTTCATAATTGTTGATTTTGACAAGTTTGGTAATCTACTATATAATGACGTCAATGTGACTTTCCAATGATCATCCACTGCCTGACTTTGTCGGCGTAATTGATATACATTCAATTACGCCGACAAAGTGGTAAAATAAAATTTTGGAAAATATTTTTTTTTTATGGTCCACATGTGAAGTGAGGATGATTTTTTTTTGTCTGCTGCCCCATTGTGTGGGGTATCGTTGAATGGGTCTTTTAAAATGACTTAGGGGTTGCTAATACGATTTAATGCTCCATTTACGAAATGTTAAACTTTAAAGTGCAAATTTTTGTTCCAGTAGGCGTCCCCCCTCCTCTAAAAGCTAAACTGCTCGATTGAAAAATCTGAAAAAAAACATAATGATAGATACTTCATTTCATGAACTATATAGCGGTTCAGATAACTTTATTAGTTTAGCAGTAACAGTCGTTGAACTTGGATGTTGGATAATTTTGTACCAAATACAAAATCCTTAGAATAAATCCTTTAAAGTGACTAAGATGGAGTAGTTGCTTGTTTATAACGGGTGACGAAGACTTGCATTAAAAAACAAAATCTAAAATATAACGGACTACTACAGAACCCTACATTGCGCGTGGCCCGACACGCACTTGGCCGGTTTTTATATTTTTACTTATTTACGCTTTTTTATTATTTTAATAAGCACCTCTATAATGAGGTAGATTTTCTTTAATCTTACTTTTCTGTAATGGTTATTTATTTCCAAGATTATTGGAAAATTTTCAGCGTCTTTAGTGAGCTTTAGTCCGCCATTTTTTATTTTAACTGTGGTTTTAATGACCACTTTAGTCTTAATGGCTATTTAGCCAAATTGTTTAAGGGCTTAAATTACTAGGTAACTATTTATTCTTTAGTTTAATTTCATCTTATTTTCTTAGAGACCTGAATAAGAGGCCTCTCGTGTGCTATATAAATTAATTGACATCGTATATTAAGTGAGCATTCTTGACAAAGTATATCGTGTTACTGGGTTGGGTCCCTTTTTATCTGGCAGAATCTTGATGCTCCGAAATTTATTTAGAATAGAATAGAATATTCATTTATTCGTTAATGGACAGCAGCAACACAATAGAGCAGCACATACATATACATATAACAACAAACAACTTAACAATTAATTAAACAGCTCAACTGCGCTGAGCATGCCCATAACGATTTGGCATAACACACTTGGTATAATCTTCTTTAAACGAATATTTTTAAAGCATGAAAAATATTAATATAGTTATTGTTTGGCCGAATGTTTCTATGTCCGCTTAAACAATGGCATACTTTTAAGATGGCAGTATTTTATTGGGCATTACCTTTGGCAATGTTCAAATTCCTCATAATTTCGTTTAGAATAACGTTTATTTAGAGCGACGATTATTTGGAACAATATTTCAATTGGCATACTATGAAGATTCATTTGGAATAATTTTATTTGGCATTATTGCCATTTCTATAGAATAGCATTTTTAACCTTAAATTAGAATTAAAATATTGTCTTAAAAAGACAATATGTTGCGCTACAAAAGTTAGTGTCAGAAACGAATCGCTCCAAAACCAACTCCACGTAGTCTTGTTTGCCCTACCCCTAGAGTGTAATTTAAATCCGCGTAGGCGTGGAGGGGTGAGGCAGCCCGCGAGCTGAGGAGCAGGTGGTTTTAACGCTCGCCACCGTAGTTGAGGCTGGCCGGCTATCGGCGGTAGTGAGCATAAAACACATCTGCGACGATAAGTTCGCGTGGGACCGCCGCAGCCGTCACAGAAACTATGCCTGCTGCATGTTGAATTCTTGCTTGCTTGCTGCATGCTTGCTGCATGCATGATGTCTGTTTGCCTGATCAGAAATATGCAGCTATTAACATTATCGTCGTATGTTTGTGGCGAAAAAAATAATGACTCATAATTTCAGCCGAAAGACGTCCACTGCTGGACAGAGGCCTCCCCCAAGTGTCGCCACATTGACTGGTCCCGTGCGACTCGCATCCAGCGGATTCCCGCAACCTTCACCAGGTCATCGGTCCACCTAGTGGGAGGCCTTCCAACGCAACGTCTTCCGGTTCGCGGTCGCCACTCCAGAACTTTTCGGCCCCATCGGCCATCTGTTCTGCGAGCAATGTGCCCTGCCCACTGCCACTTAAATTTGCCAATTCTTCAGGCTACGTTGGTAACCTTGATTTTCTTGCGGATGTCTTCCTTTCTGATTTGATCGCGCAAGGAAACTCCGAGCATAACCTCTATTGCCCTACAGTTTTGGCTGTACTACTTCTTGGATATGGTCCAAGATATAAGATGCGATGTGATGATAACCTATTTGGCTTGAGTGTAGTAACATATCGGATTGGACGTGTAGGTTTTCGTAATAGTTTTTGAGATTGGAACGAGAGTCAAGTATTTTCTTGATAGATTTTTTCAATTGTTTTCAAGAAGAAACCTTTTTGCTGCCATGCGATTTTAGAGTCGTTCATCAACTCGGCCCACATGCCTACGGCTCATTTTTTAGTTGATTAAAAAACAAAAAGCTCATGTGTGAATGGCTTAATTTGTTTAACACTGGCATATATACGTAATATTGAGAAGTTTAAGCGAGGCCACACGATACGGTACTGGTGCAGTTCGGCACGGCACCGCAATTCATTTGAGCTAGAGGGTGCCACACGGGCGGTTCGGCACCGCAGTACAACGCTGTACTGTCACTACGACGCCGCAGTGCATCACCCCTCCCCGCCTCGTCTCGCAGGTCACAAGCGCGGCGCGCTTCTAGTGCAACGCCGGACGGCACGGCGGGACGGCCCAACGCGTCGTGTGACATCGTATAGTGATTTGTATGTAGGATGACGTTGCGGGCGCCACACCACACCGTAAACGCATCGTGTGGCCTCACTCTTAGAGGCAAATGAAACCCCTTAGTTCCAATGCGAACGAATAACACTACCAGTAAGAATGATGGAAAAATTAAAAATAAATATCAGATCGATATGAGCTCCAGCTCAAGATTTGGTCAATCTTCAACGTCAAATTCTAGCTAGAGTCACTTAATCCTTTAAAGCCCCTTTTATTTTTCGTTTTTCTTTTACTCTTTTTTGTAGCATATCGATTTGTTTAAATTATCTTTTAAAGAAGAAAAAAAAAAGAAAAAGCATTTATTAGCCCGCACAGGACAATACACATAAAATAAAAAATGGAGAAATTATCAGAACACTAATAACAATTAAACAGAAAAAAAAAAAAACGAAATTAGTCCTGTACGAGGCCAAAAGGCCCCTATCTCAGCATGGTGCTGTAACATTAAAAAAGCGTCATAGCGCTGGTATTCTGATAGGGCCCAAAGTGAAAGAAAGTGTTGGGCTCAAAGTGTTTTAGAAATCAGGTGTATGTATTTTCCTTTGCAGATGTGTATTTTTGAAATATCGCTTTTCGCTTACATTTTGCACCAAACCAAAAAGGGTCAAGTCTGACCACTTCCGGCATTTCAATTTGGACTCCAGAGTCCAAAGTTTCACATAATTGGGATGCAATAAGCTTAGTTATGTTTCCCTCCTATTTTCGAGGGTAAACTTTAAGACCCTAAGTTATAAGTTGTGGGCTTGACTTAATTAATTTAGACTACAACTAATTTAAACATCACAATATGGGGAGGATGTTTATAGAATAGTTTATTAAGTGGTTTAAGGGAAGGTTTAACGTTTAAAAGGTCTTCACGGAAGACAGGACTTTGCCAAAACTGAGAATCAAATTTAGGACCGACAGTCGCGTCTACAGCTGCTAGATTAACGCCTCAATGAGCGAACATATTATCAGACTATTATCGTGCTTGCCTAGGTTGGTCTGTGGATGGGTGACCACCCATTACATACCGAGTTTCCTCCGTGCCTCGGTAAGCACGTTAAGCCGTTGGTCCCGGCTGTCATTTGTAGATCTTTGACAGTCGTTAGGTAGTCAGTGGCCCAAAAAGTCTGACAACTAGTCTTACTATGGGGTATCGTATTACCCGGTACTAACTGGGTTGTGGAGGTCAGATAGGCAGTCGCTCCATGTAAAATACTGGTATTCAGCTGCATCCGGTAAAGCTGGAAGCCGACCCCAACATAGTTGGGAAAAGGCTAGGCAGATGATGATGAGCGAACATATTATATGTCTGAGTCAGTATAAATCCTAATATTCCTACTAATATTATTCCTACTAATATTATTCCTACTAATCACACTAATCACTTAAATGTCTCGCTGATGGTGGCGGGTGTGTCGGGTCATTTAGTTCCCTTCAATATGGTTGAGTTGAATGGCGCCGGTACATGCGTCATGTCTGTGAACGGGCGCTGTCAGTTGGGACTGGTCATCTCTTAGCTGCCAAGGTTCATTTTTAATTACTTTATTCATACATTTTTAATCTAATCTTTCACTCTGGATGCTCTTAGTGTGCACGTCTTTCTACATCGTTCTCACATATATGTATAATCTCAAAATTAATGATGTAACCAAGATTTTGTAACAATATTTTGATTTTAAAAGAGTGTCCATGGAGTTTCTTGCCCATTCTTCTCCATAGAGATCTACGCTAGGGAATGGGCAACTACAGTACTTTCTCAAGTTATTATGCCTTGTGACTGGGACTGTAGCTTTGATTTTCTTTTTTGTATTTTTGACTTTCAAAAGTGCCGTAATGGTCTAATTGAAATAAATGCTTTGAGTTTTGAGTTTGAGTTTAATATTATTCCTACTAATATTATTCCTACTAATATTATTCCCACTAATATTATTCCTACTAATATTATTCCTACTAATATTATTCCTACTAATATTATTCCTACTAATATTATTCCTACTAATATTATTCCTACTAATATTATAAATGTGAAAGTTTGTGAGTATGGATGTCTGGATGTATGGATGTTTGTTACTTTTTCACGCAAAAATTACTCAAAAGATTTGGGTGAAATTTAGCACACATAAAGTGTAACTGTGAGTGGACTGTATGTTTTAATATGGTTTTAATCTATTAAAAGAAAGGCGCTTTTTCAAATGGTAGGAAATTTTTACTGACTTTCTTAAGACTCAAACAAAAAGCTTTTAATACAAAATCATAAACAATCAATAGTAAAAATAAGAAGGTGCGTTATGCACATATAGTTTAGCTTTCATTTAATGCTGACTCAAGCAGAACATCTTCTAAACACAAAACTAAGGAAATGTTCATATTTCCCTACTATTCTCACCATATGAACGACCCCTTAGAGGATTTAACGAGCGTTAGGCGGCGTACTCATTAGAGATTATGAGTTAGTCTACCTACTCGGCGTTGGGTAACTCGCCTAATTATAATAAAATAGTATAGCTTGGAAAATAATTAGTATGGCTTTGAGAACAGCTTTATTGTTTGGAGATAGAGTTGGTAATTGTTTGGTTTAAAATAGGTTAATAGAACGGATTTTCATTTTTGTAACGTCATCATCACATGAAGTTGGCTGTCTGGAATGTTGGGGTCAGCTCCCGCTCTTTTCAAATTCAAACTTAATACACTGGTATTTAGTTTGTCCGTCCGTGTGGTGTCGGACGTAAAGAATAACACCATCCCATATCTTCCCGTGGGTGTCGTAAGAGGCGACTAAGGGACTTACCAGAGAATGGGCAGCAGCGCTCTCTGTGTCTTATGTAAGAACTGCACTCACTGCAATCGCCAACCCGCTTGCCAAGCGTGGCGATTATGGCAAAACCCCCCCATGAATAGCGCAACAAAGAAATGGCCCCTAGTGCCCGGCAGCCCGTCTACCCTTGACTACGGCAGCGGTCGAGGCTACGGCGTGGCAAGGGGTGCGAAGAATCTCCGGAAGGGATCCGGCTGCCAATACCAACGACTGGACCTGGCAACATATAACACGCGCACACTCCGGACTGACGAGAAGATAGCGGAACTAGAAGAGGAATTGAGCAGGCTGCGATGGAGTATTGTGGGATTATCTGAAGTCCGAAGAGAGGGGGAGGACACGATAATCCTGAAATCCGGCAACCTGCTCTATTTCCAAGAGGGTGACCGGCAGTCCCAGGGTGGTGTTGGGTTTATCGTCCACAAGTCCCTTGTGAACAACGTGGTGAAGATCGAGAGTGTGTCGACCAGGGTGGCATACCTTATACTCAGAATATCCTCAAGATATTCGCTGAAGGTCATACAGGTCTACGCCCCGACCTCGGCACACCCCGACGACGAAGTGGAGACCATGTATGAGGATATATCTAAAGCCATGCATGGTTCCAAAACTCACTTCACAGTTGTCATGGGGGACTTCAACGCGAAACTGGGCAAACGAGACGGGGATGAGCTGCAGGTGGGGCAATTTGGAGTTGGACATCGGAATCGCCGGGGTCACCAACTGGCTAGTTTTATGGAGAAGGAGGGCCTCTATATGATGAACTCCTTCTTCAGAAAGCGTGAGCACAGGAAGTGGACCTGGCAGAGCCCCGATGGTGCAACTAGAAATGAGATCGACTTCATCATGTCAACCAAGAAGCAAATGTTCAATGATGTCTCTGTGATCAATTCGGTGAAAACCGGGAGCGATCACCGCATGGTAAGAGGCACATTGAACATCAACATCAAGCTTGAAAGGTATCGACTGATGAAGTCTACGCTCCGTCCAGCACAGATCCAAATCCAAAACCCCGAGAGCTTTCAGCTTGAACTCCAGAACCGTTTCGAGTGCCTAGGAAGCTCAGTGGACGAATACAACGATGGGTTCGTGGAAACTGTCCATACGACCGGGTCTAAGTTCTTCAAGGCGCGTCGTACAGATCAGAACAAGAGGCTCTCCGATCACACTCTCAAGCTCATGAAGGAGCGGCGTGAGATGATCCTGCAGTCTTCAGACGAGCGCCGTAAATACCGGCAGCTCAATAGACGGATTTCTAAATCCTTGAAGAGCGACCTCCGCCGCTTTAATACCGAGCGTATTAAAGACGCGATTGAGCGGAATAAAGGCTCCAAGGTATTTGCAAGGGATCTGGCTATTGGGCAGAGCCAGCTCACGAAACTGAAGACCGACGATGGTAGGATCTTATCCGCCAAACCGGATCTTCTGAGGGAGATCGAGAGCTTCTATGGACAGTTGTACACGTCAACCAGTAAACCCGTCGTAGATCTAGCCAACGACCCAAGAGCTAGACTGACCCGACACTATACCGAAGACATCCCGGACGTCAGCCTGTACGAGATTAGGATGGCTCTGAAGCAGCTCAAAAACAACAAGGCACCGGGTGATGACGGAATTACGGCCGAACTCCTGAAGGCGGGTGGAAAACCGGTACTTAAGGCCCTTCAGAAGCTGTTTAATTCCGTCATACTTGAGGGACAAACGCCACAGGCATGGTGCAGGGGTGTGGTGGTGCTCTTCTTCAAAAAGGGTGACAATGCCCGGCTGAAGAATTATAGGCCCATCTCACTTCTAAGCCATGTCTACAAGTTGTTTTCTAGAGTCATCACGAATCGTCTCGCGCGCAGGTTTGACGATTTCCAGCCACTCGAACAAGCCGGTTTCCGAAAAGGCTTTAGCACCGTGGACCACATACATACGCTGCGGCAAGTTATACAGAAGACAGAAGAGTATAACCTGCCTCTCTGTTTAGCGTTTGTGGACTACGAGAAAGCCTTCGATTCGATCGAGACCTGGGCTGTACTGCAGTCTCTCCAACGGTGCCAAATCGATTATCGGTACATCGAGGTGTTGAAGTGTTTGTACAAAAACGCCACCATGTCAGTCCGACTTCAGGACCAAGCCTCGAAACCTATCCTCCTGCAGCGAGGTGTGAGACAGGGAGACGTCATATCTCCGAAACTGTTCACCGCTGCACTGGAGGATGTCTTCAAGGTTCTGGACTGGAGAGGGCTAGGCATCAACGTCAATGGCGAGTACATCACTCATCTTCGGTTTGCCGATGATATAGTGGTAATGGCTGAGACCATGGAGGACCTCAGTACAATGCTCGATGACCTCAGTAGAGCTTCCGGAAGAGTGGGTCTAAAAATGAACATGGACAAGACTAAGGTCATGTTGAATGCCCATGTCACACCCACTCCTATCAAGATCGGAGACTCTACTCTCGAAGTTGTAGACGATTATGTGTACCTGGGACAAACGGTCCAGTTAGGTAGGTCTAACTTCGAGAAAGAGGTCAATCGTCGAATCCGACTCGGTTGGGCAGAGTTCGGGAAATTGCGCGGTATCTTCTCGTCCAACCTACCGCAGTGTCTCAAGACGAAAGTCTATGACCAGTGTGTGTTGCCAGTGATTACATACGGGACCGAAACGTGGTCGCTCACAATGGGCCTCATCAGAAAGCTTAAAGTCACCCAAAGGGCAATGGAGAGGGCCTTGCGCGATCGAATCAGAAATGAAGACATCCGCAAGAGAACAAAGGTTACCGACGTAGCCCGAAGAATTGCCAAACTTAAGTGGCAGTGGGCAGGGCACATTGCATTGCAGAACGGATGGCCGATGGGGCCGAAAAGTTCTGGAGTGGCGACCGCGAACCGGAAGACGTTGCGTTGGAAGGCCTCCCACTAGGTGGACCGATGACCTGGTGAAGGTTGCAGGAATCCGCTGGATGCGAGTCGCACGGGACCGGTCAATGTGGCGACACTTGGGGGAGGCCTATGTCCAGCAGTGGACGTCTTTCGGCTGAAATGATGAATGATGATGATGATGATTTAGTTTGAATTTGAAAAGACCGGGAGTACCTATTACACATGGAACGACTGCCTATCTGACCTCCACAACTCAGTTATAACCACAGATATACTTGTGCATATACAGTGTATTAGATATGTGCCTGCCTTTTTCCAACTTCATTGGGGTCGGCTTCCAGTTTTACCAGATACTGCTTCCAGTATTTTACATGGAGCGACTGCCAATCTGACCTCCACAACCCAGTTAGTACTGGGTAATGGTAAAACTCTACCCCTTGTTAAGACTAGTTGTCAGACTTTCGGGCCACTGACTACCTGTAACGACTGTTAAAGATCTACAAATGACAGCCGGGAGCAATGGTTTAACATGCTTTCCAAGGCACGGAGGAAACTCGGTATGTAATGATGGTCACCCATCCACAGAACAACCTTGGCAAGCGCGGCTTATCCTTGAAGATCGGCCCATTTGGCTGGCTACTTAGTCATGAGGTCCTCTTTAGTCTATAAAGACACAGATTTAGATCTACAAAAACATAACCCTCCTTCTGTCGCAGTCGGGTAAAAAGACAATAAATACGTCACAACTTAAGAGTTACTATTCAAGGTACGGAAAGGTCTTGGCATGTAAAAGACCCATCCAAGTATCGACCCCGTCAACCGTGCATATTGTTATTAATTGCCACTAACCCCTCTGTAATCAATCAAAAATGGCGGCGGAAAATTATTGACCCAATTACTTTTATATTTTTTTGCGGTTTGAATCGTTGACCTAAATAAACAACAAGAACCAATCAAGTCACTTAACATGGAATTGACATCAGATTAAACTGACTCTATACTAAAATAATAAAACGGCTTTGTTTTTTGTTTGTTATAACGCGCTAATCTTTGGACCGGTCAAATTTCAAAGATTATTATTGCATTTATTAGCTCAAGTCTTGAGGAGGAGGCTGTTTAATATCACGCTGCGACAGTAATGAAGAAGAATTTGAAATCGGGAGGAACTACTACTTTAAGATGTCAAATGAATTTAAAAGACTTGATTAGTTTTAAAGATAAGTACTGGAATCGTCAATCAATGCTTTCTATTTACCTTTGGAATTCCTCAATGGTCTGCACGTAGGGGGCTACTGTCAGTCTCCTACTAACTGAAACCACACGTTGTTCTTGCTAATTACTTATGGCTTAGGTGCGAGGACACAATTGCATTCTCCACAATCACTCTAGCAGTGTAATTTTGGTTCAGCGCATCATTATTTCTTCCTCTTCTATTCTTTTCTATTACTTGTCTTCTCATCAGCAAATTCATTTCAGCCATATCATCCTTCACATAGTTCCATCAATGGTTTCTTTGGACTTTCTCTACTCTTACACCCACTGGTTGTGCCAATTTTAAATCACAGATTAAATTTAATTATTTGGCAACATTACGAATTGGTTGGTAATACATCCCTATCTCCCATCCCTTCCTTGCACGGAACCTATCGTACTCCTGGAAGCGAGATGGCAAACGTACGGTGGAAGTGATCCGTCATTAGACATTCATAAGACTTTCGTTCGTTGGCCTGTGTGTCGAGAACATTGCGTTCCTAAGAAAAACTGGAAAATTGGTGAAACTTGGTGTTTTGTGCGTAAAAACCGTTGTGAATCTTGCTAAGGAGCTGCCGACAAAGAAATCAAGGTACCGTGCACCCCTGTAACCCTTAAGAAAGACCGATTTCACCCTGTGTCTCCACGCGGTTTTACAGCGTCCCGTTTCATTATTTTCCAAGTTGATTTTGTTGCTTTTATTTTGCTTTCCCGCGCATCCACCCATCCACATTAATATTCAATGCTTTATATTCACAATTAAAAGATATGACGTCAGGCGGCTGGTTATGAAATGAAAAAAAATAAAAAAACAGCTTGGCACCATCAATTATTTTAAAATTGCCATCCCACAAATCGATAGTTCTAAGCCTTGTTCTAGTTCCTTACTTCTTGCACAAACTCCGAAGTGGATTGAGAATTGATCATGTTAGCTACCACCAAGTTTAGCAATCAATCAATCGTTTCCTTTTGATCTACGACGTAACTTGATACGACTACTAGCTGATTGATAAGTATTCCTTTTACGCACTTGTGCCATTATGTTTGTTTTGGTAGGTTATTGAGAGGGCAATGCTCTTTGCTCGTACTCGATTTTAGTTATGTGAGTTGAGATTTGAGAGACTTTTTCAGCTGCAAATGTGATATACTCGTAGTTGTTCCTCGAAAATAATGCTTCGAAACTGCATAAACGAATCTTCTAATGCGCTTCTTCTGAAATCTCCACCTTAGGCGGTACAAAATAGGAATCATCAAAAAATTAAGGCATTCAACCAAAAACATCCCACCTGTACCCTCCTGCGTACGATCATCATACACTGGCTTTTATCCCAATTCATTTGGAGTCGACGCAGCATATAATTCTTCTTTGTACCATAAATTACAATATTTTTGACTTATAAGCTTGTTATAGAGCACACTGCAACTAATAAATGTTGCATTTTAACACAGTTTAAGTTATGAAGACTGATTGTTTATTCAACAAAAATCATCACGAAACTATATTCTGGCACAAAATGACAATCATCGTTAAAACACTACGCGATGTACTACGCCGTAGCAACAAGACCGCTACGCCGTAGCACTAACGCTACGACTCCGAAACTTAATCCTTTCTGTCGGCTGATTATTATTAACCACAGCGCTTCTTAAATTCATTTTACTCAGATCGTAGCTCTTCCCGATATGACGTCACGTGAACTACGAAGCACTTAGCGTAAGTGTGCCTTTAGCTTTAGCAGATAAGGTGTTCTTGAGGTTCTGAGGAGTGCTCAGACGGGAGGGACTTATAGGTGAAAGTTACGGAAGAGTTTCTAGTAGTAATAGTATGCACTTTTAGGAGGATAGGAATTATTAGTTACTAATCTATAGGTACTATCGAGGACACTCCCGCCTGACCACCACTAAGCTCATTTTTGCTTGCACTCGCAACATAGAAACGCTCTCTAGCCCCACCCCGTTGACTTTGTGTAGAAAGAAATAATGAAAAGATACCGAATTGGCCAAACGCACTGACGACGCACGCCAAACGAGAGTTTTTGTTATTTTGCGCGCCAAAGTTGACGCTTTCCTAATAGGCCCAAACTTTAAGGGAGCGTGGCTCGGAGCTTCCGCATGATTTAAGCGAAAAAAAATTTAAATGGTGAGGCGGAAAAGACCCCCATAGTACACACACATTAAAAAAAAAACTTGTCAAAAAGTTGGAACCTCCAATCTTCGTAACTAGAAGGTTCGTAACAAGTGATTTTCGGTTTTGTTAAGAGTCTTTTTACACTCTTTATGTGGAGCTTGCGCCCACTAAAAACGCCTTGGCGGATGAACTGCAAGAATTGCTACGCATAACGTTCGCAACCCATCCAGAAATAGCTAGAACCTGAACCAGCTTGTACTAATCTCTAAATAAAGTTCAACCACAAACCATTACAGATAATGAGGCTCTAACATCTCTGGTTAACTGTTAATGAGAATATCATACTCGCTTGTGTTATCACTGTGTAATATCATGGTGTACAAAGTTTATTGACCTTACATGCTGTAGGGCAGAAAGTGGAGCTCGTGGTTAAATAGTAACAGTCGCACGAGTCGATCTGCAAGGTGAAGCTACACTTTCCAAGGTCAGTACTTAGGTGGGTGACTAGCCATTACATACCGAGTCAAACTCAAACTCAATTGAAACTCAAAGCATTTATTTCAATTAGACCATTACGGCACTTTTGAATGTCAAAAATACAAAAAAGAAAATCAAAGCTACAGTCCCAGTCACAAGGCATAATAACTTGAGAAAGTACTGTAGTTGCCCATTCCCTAGCGTTCTCTATGGAGAAGAACGGGCAAGAAACTCCATGGACACTCTTTTAAAATCAAAATATTGTTACAAAATCTTGGTTTCTCATTAATTTTGAGATTATACATATATTATGTGAGAACGATGTAGAAAGACGTGCACACTAAGAGCGTCCAGAGTAAAAGATTAGATCAAAAATGTATAAATAAAGTAATTAAAATGAACCTTGGCAGCTAAGAGATGACCAGTCCCAACTGACAGCGCCCGTTCACAGACATGACGCATGTACCGGCGCCATTCAACCATATTGAAGGGAACTAAATGACCCGAAACACCCGCCACCATCAGCGAGACACAGCGAGTTTCCTTAGTGCCTCGGTATACAGTAAGCCGTTGGTCACAGCTGTCATTTGTTACAGGTACTTAGTGGAACGAAAGTCTGACAACCAGTCTTACCAAGTGCGACTACTCTGCCATCGTAATGAAAAAAGGCACATCCAACATTTTATAAATATGGAGAAAATCGAGATTAAATTTTTTATTGGTTTTTGGCGAAAAATATGGACTATAATATTATTTTTCGAAAATAGATGAATTAAAATAAATCCATTTTCACGATTCATAGACGATTATTGAAATATAAGTTTTTATTTAATTGGCATGATTAAATAATCAACATTTTTTCAACATAGCATAAAACATGAAGTAAAGTTATTAATATTGCGAATAGAGGGCATAACGAAACCAATTGTGACTGAAAAGTCACAATGGGGGCTATCGTTTTTGAGCTCACCAGATGGCGCACTGTCGAGTAAGGTCTTGTCAGTAATTCTGTTTAATACTTTAAAGCACCAATAACTTCGTAAAAAAGTTTATTTTATTACGTATAACAACACAGTGTAAGCTAGGTATATTATATTTACAAAATTCTTCCTAAAATTAGCAAGCATGAAACATTTAAAAATCATAGTACCTCCAAGTACTAACAATATTATTATCTTTTGTTGACTTAAAATCTTCAAGTCATAATTAATCAGGAATGGGCTCAATCTAGAACACAATCGTGAGTATTAGTATAAATACGTGATAAAAAAGCACGCAACGCGCGAACACTGTATGACATCTGACATTTTGGAGGACCTCAGTCTACACAAGCGCCTCTAGTGGCAAATTCACACGCGATAGCCCCCATTGGTTCTGACATTTTGTGAAAAAATATATAAGCGTGGACTTGCCGGGACATATCAGGCACAACAGGCGGGATTCGCTTCGTAACTCGACCCCCTCATTTTACCTCTAGTCAATGATTTTTGGTAGTAAAGGCATAACTGCTAGTTGTGACTTTTCTATTAGATTCAATGTCAAGGCTTATTATTTAAGTTAAGTTAAGTTAGTTTAAGTTAAGGAACATGGATGGGTTATAGTCAGTAAAAGTCTGACACTCCCCCTCCTGCTCCGCCCAGAGCGGGAGGAGTTATTTGATGATTTCCCATCCGAAAAAAAAAAAAAAGGCGTATTATTTTGGTAAACTGTAAATCAAATAGGCGCAGGTCAATAATGCCTTTTTAATTAAATACATTATATTTATCGTGATACAATAATATAAGCCGCATTTATGCCTAAGTGACCTTTTGATGACTATAAGATAGATGTGCTCTTTTTACGTTAAAAAACTTAAAAAGTGTCTCAGTTGTGCCTTTTGAGCTTACGGTATTTTTGTTTATCTTGTTCCTAAAATTGTACAAAAAATATTGGCAGATGGGCCTTCTTTTTCTGATTCCGAATATTTAAATAACTCAATTTCGGAAAAAAATGTTAGTTGTGCTCTTATGACTTTTCTTATGACGACGGCAGTACTGAGCACGAGGTCTTAGGTTCAATGCCCAGGTTGGGCAAAATTTTATTAGGTTTTTCCAACAGAAATTTCTCAATGGCAGCCATGGACTCTAGATTTGTGCCTGATTGACAAATGATAAATGATAAATGATGTTTATTTTGCAAGTAGGTTTTTACAAACACTTTTACACGTCATTTTTTAAAACTAGATGGGGCCGGTGTTTCGTACCTGACTACTCTGAGAAGAAACAGCCGAAACAAACTCAGAGGTCATAGTCTCTTTTAAAGTCCAGACAATCTTGCTCAATTCACATGAGGACTATGCAGATTAGTGTCTGAGATGGTCTTTTGAAGAAAGAACCATACAGATTTGAGTGGACCTGTCCAGTCAGTGCAAGCATTTGTCAGTTAACGTGTAGCTCGACTTATAACTCAAGGAGCTCAACGAAACGACGAACAATACCAAAGAAAGGACATTTGGGAAGGTCGCTTATAGTACTCAAACTGCCAGACAGTTGTGGGAAAAAAACAAACAAAAAATAAAAATGTGACCCACATGGTCCCCACATTCACAATAATCAAATAAAATTAATAACAAATTCTTTTCAAATGAATGTAAGTAAAAAAAAAAAAAAAAAAAAAAACCATTAAATGTCGCAATGATAATAAAATAAAAAAGTAAAATACTTAAAAAAATAAGTATTCATGTCAAATCAGTAAATGTCACATAAAACAATAAAAAAATAAAAGTAAAATAATAAAATACATGTCAAAAAAAAATTCAATGTCAGAGTGTATAAAAGAAAGGAATCAATAATAAACAAGCGAAGTCCGAAATTTCGACATTCACAGAGCAAATTTCATTGGAGCAGCTTAATCCCAAGCTTTTTTATCTTCAAGATAGTGATTAACATGATAGTAGGCTTTCAGGCACAGCTTCCGTTTTATAAACGATTTGAATTTATTTCTTTTTTTTTTTTTTTTTTTTTGGCTTAGTGCTTGAATTTGGCTCGGAAGTTTATTGTAAAAGCGTATACATTGGCATCTGAACGTACCTCCTATTTTTTTGGGCCTCGTTGCAGGAACAACAAATTTGTGTTTGTTCCTCGTGTTTATGTTGTTGATATCAATGTATTTTTTAAATAAATTAATATTTTTGTGGGCGTACAAAAGGTTTTCATAAATAAACTGAGAGGGCACAGTAAGAATATTAGTCTCTTTAAATTTTTCTCTCAGGGAGTATCTGGGACTTAATTTATAAATTGAACGAATTGCCCTTTTTTGCAAAACAAATATTGTCTGAATATCGGCGGCATTGCCCCACAAGAGAATACCGTACGACATCACGCTATGGAAATAACTAAAGTAAACTAAACGGGCTGTCTCTAAGTCAGTTAAATCACGAATTCTTCTAACGGCGAATGCTGCAGAGCTAAGTTTCTTCGACAGTTTGTTTAAATGGGGGCCCCACTGAAGCTTGGCATCCAAAGTTATGCCTAAGAAGACTGTGCTATCTTCCGCTTTTAGCTCTTCATCCTTAATTAGTACAGTAGTTTCCACTTGTCTTACATGGGGTATCGTAAACTTAATACACTTAGTTTTTTTCTCATTTAGGAGTACATTATTAACATTAAACCAATTAACGACTTTCGCCAGGGCGCTATTAACATCATCCGTAACTAACTGCTGACGTTTGAGTTTAAATAAAAGAGAAGTGTCGTCTGCAAACAATACTATGTCATGATTATCCTTTATGAGGTAAGGCAAGTCATTTATATAAATAAGAAACAAAAATGGACCAAGAATTGAGCCCTGGGGTACCCCCATTCTTACTACGGATCCGGGAGATCTTTTCCCTTTAACATCAACTCTCTGAATCCTGTCACTCAAATATGAAATAAGAAGAGCCAGGGAGGCGTTACGGATTCCGTAGTGGTGTAGTTTCCTGATTAATGTTTCATGAAGAACACAATCGAAAGCTTTAGATAAATCGCAAAAAATGCCCAAAGCATCGCATTTGTCCTCCCAGGCATTATAAATGTGTCCTAAAAGTTCAACACATCACACATCAGTAGTTGAACGACCCCTTGTAAAACCAAACTGTTTTTTATGTAATAACTTATATTTATTGAAAAAACTTTGCATTTGTGCCAAAATTAATTTTTCAAAATTTTTACTAAAGGTGGGTAGTACTGAAATGGGTCTATAATTAGTGGGGTTTGATGTACTACCCGATTTAAACAATGGTATTATTTTACTATATTTCATTAGATCAGGAAACTCACCACGGTCAATACAATCGTTAAATATTACAGCTAATGAAGGAGCTACAATGTTTATAATGGATTTAGCAACTTCCACAGAATGACCCCATATATCGGCGGTCTTTTTAACATTTAAGGTGTGAAAAGTTTTAATTATATCTTTACAGGTGACATATTCAAAATTAAATTCGGAATCACAGACTGAAACGTTTTCCCTTAGTAAAGACTCGGCAGCAGCAGGTGACGAGTTTAGCGATTTAGTAGTCGATACGGGAATATCCGCAAAGAAATTTTCAAAGGCTGTGGCAACTTGAGTGTCTGAATTTAAAATTTTATCGCCAATAGCAAGGCTGTAGTCACTGTTTCGGTTGCAAGACTTTCCCGTTTCGCTATTAATAATATTCCATGTCATTCTAATTACATTACTACTATTTTTAATTTTTGAACTCAAGTAACGTGACTTTGCTATAAAACAAACTTTTTTAAATATTTTATCTACACCCATGCTATAAAACCTCTATAAAAGTATCTGAAACAGTTAGCTTATGGCCAACATTAAAACAGCCAGTGTCATAATAACCATTATAACACCCAAACGGGTATTATAATGTTGTACTGAATTTCATTATGCAACTCGTTTTAAAAAAAGAACATCGAATGTGGTATTGAATCGAACGTCTAGCACGTGCGATTCACTACAACAGCGCCGTAATTAAAAAAAAATTATAGGTTAATTCGAATTCACGTCGTATCCCGCCATTTTTGTTCGACATTTGGATATTAGTATTGCATTATGTACTTTGTTGTTTACAAAAATGAGTGACACAAGCTTTGTGAATTTTGATAATTGAACAATCCAAAATGTAAATAATTATATTACTACATATACGCGGTTTGTTTGTATTAAATACAAGCTATTAAACTTTCCATGAATTTACATAGACTTCTTAGAACACTGCAACACCCTATGGTTTCAGAACCTTTTATGGAGGATTCATATCATGGATGTAGATAAAGTCTTGTATGCAACTGTACATAATTAGGTATTAAAACACTCATGTGATACTATTATCACACTCGGCTTCGCCTCGTGTAATAAACCCACATTCGTGTTTTAATACCCCTCATTATACAACAGTTGCATAAATAACTATTAGAATAATTTTTAACATACAACTTAAATTCTCCAGTGTTTATATAGGTCCGCTCTGCATACAGCTCATAAAGTCGTTTTCGACTCTTATGAATACCAATAGTGGCCCAGTCGTTGAAGGAAGCGTTACTATTAACCGAGATTGTCTTAGGAATAAATGTGGTATTAAATTGTGTGCAATACATACTGAAAAAATCGTTATAATGTTGATTGGGATCATCATTAGTTGACAGTAGTGGTAATTTAGACAAAAGTTTAGTTTTAAAGGTTTCCAGGCGAGTTTTAGTTTTTGGATTAACAATGATATCCTTTTTAGTGACTTTCTTGCTTACATTAGGAATTGTGATCAATTGCCCACAATGATCAGAATCTAATAAGTTAATAATTTCTTTGTGGGTAGGTATAACATCTGTGTAAATATTATCTAGGCAAGTGGCACTAGTTGGTGTTATTCTAGTGGGCTCCAGAAATTTGTTTTCAAGATTGTATGAATGAAACAGGCTTAAAATTTTAGTACTTAACCCAGAACTTTCTAACAAATTAATATTAAAATCACCGCTAATAATTATAGACTTCTTAGAATTACAGATTTTATGCAACACTTCATCCATTACCTTTTCAAAACAATCATACAATCCTGAAGGAGGTCTATACACACTTAATATGATAAACTGCTCCAACTCTATACAGGCTATTTCAACTGTTCGCTCAACAGATAGGCTTACAATATCCTTGCGGTCTTTAAACTTAAGCTGATTATTTACTAGGATTAATGCGCCGCCATGTATAGCATTTACCCTGCTGAATGAACTACCAACCTGGTGATTACTAAAATTGAAAATTAATTGGTGACATTTGAGCCAATGTTCCGTTATACAAAGAATATCTATGCAATTACAATTCATGAAAAGTTCTACTTCTAATTCTTTGTTCAAAAATCCTTGAATATTTTGATGAACCAGGTTGATATTATTAAAATTCTCAAAACATTCGCCTGATTTACTATCTGGCTTCCTTATATTGCAAGAGGTTGCCTCTGTTGTCGAAATTGCTAATTTAAATGATTCTCTGATTCATTCATTGTTGACAAACTATTGGTAGAGTAATTTAGGCTAATATTGCATTGATCAACAGAGGCAACTTGATTAGCCAAGTTCTTGGCTGTAATAGAAAAATAATAAGATAGCGACACAGCTACTTGTCTTTTACAATAGTTTGTCAGATAGCACCTGTCTACAAGATATCTATGTTTTGTCAAATAAAAATTGTTGCCAATATAATTGTTGATGTCAAGTAAATGAAATGAATTATTATTGAATGTCAAATTATGCAATGTCATATTAATATTATATCTATAGTCATTTTCTTCCTGTGGCAAACTTTTACTATAAGGAAATGTAAACAACACAATTTTTCTTAAATTTAAGTTTGACAAAGTTCTATAATACTGGAGCAATTCTCCTTTGTTCACTTTTCCTCTATTACCTATAAAAATTAATAATATGGTGTCCTGGTTAAACTTACATTTAATATTTTCTTTCATAATATGATATAAAGAACATCCTGGCATACAATTGTTTATTACGGAGTGTCCTGGATATTCATCAGTTAACAAATTACCTAGGTCTTTTCCAATCTCATCACAAAAGATTACTATGTCATTATTTACACTTTGTTTATATTGCTTATGGGAACTATTCATAGGAGTATGCAAATCAACACATGGCTGCGGTAAGGTGGTATTACATGTTGTCAATGAATGGTCTGGTGTATTTACATGTGAAGTTGTTTGACAGTTTTAAGCTCGGACCCTATGACATGGGACTTAGAAATAACTGTCAAAATGTGGGTGTAATATTAGGTATACCTCTGCCTAACCAATTGGGGATTACAAGCGTGATATTATCTATACATATAATAAAACAGTAGAAAAACTGTGTCTGTACATTGAATATATTAAAAAATAAATAATTGAGGGGGGTTTAGAAACAGTAATAGAGCACGAATCCAAAAAAAAAAGTCTGTCTGTTTGTCTGTTTGTCTGTTTGTCTGTTTGTTTGTACACGCTAATCTTCGGAACTGCTGGACGGATTTGAATGATTTTTTTGTTGTTGTATAGGTATTAAGTCTGGGCAAGATATAGGCTATAATTTATCTTGGAAACTTGAACACCTGATGCAGAACCACAACAGACCAGCTGAACTATAAGAGATACAAAAATGGTACCATAGCAAAAATTGTTCCACGTGATGGGCATTTTCTGCTGAGAGAATAAATTTGAAGATCTGGGACACCTGATGTGGAAATCCAAAAGCCCAGCTACACTATAACATATATATATAGGAATGACGTTTTAGCAAAAGTTGTTCAATCTGATGAGCACTCTCTGTTGACTTATAAAAATCGAAGATCTGGAACACCTGTTGTGGAACTCCAAGAGCCCAGCTATACCATAACACATATAGGAATGACGTCTCAGCAAAATTTGTTCGGTCTGATGGGCATTTCCTGTTGACTTTTATCTTGGAAACTTGAACACCTGATGCAGAACCGCAACAGACCAGCTAAACTATAAGAGACAAAAATGGTACCATAGCAAAATTTGTCCCACGTGATGAGAATTTTCTGCTGAGAGAATAAATTTGAAGATCTGGAACACCTGATGTGTAACTCCAAGAGCCCTGCTACACTAACATATATATAGGAATGACGTTTTAGCAAAAGTTGTTCAATCTAAAGAGCACTCTCTGTTGGCTAATAAAATCGAAGATCTGGAACACCTGTTGTGGAACTCCAAGAGCCCAGCTACACTATAACATATTTAGAGGAATGAAGTTTTAGCAAAAGTTGTTCAATCTGATGAGCACTCTCTGTTGATTTATAAAAATCGAAGATCTGGAACACCTGTTGTGGAACTCCAAGAGCCCAGCTACACCATAACACATGGGAATGACGTCTCAGCAAGTGTTGTTTGGTCTGATGGGCATTTCCTGTTGACTTACAAAAATGAAAGATCTGGAACGTCTCGAATCGTCTCGCGCATCCCGTTGTATTCCCGTCCCCGGGCTCTTAAAATTCGACATCAGACGTTTCAGGTCTTCGATTTTGACGACTCCGTTGTCGCTGGCATAAGCAACAGGATCCGCGTACGAAGTCGCGGGCAGAAGCTAGTGTTTTAATAATCGTTCCTTTTTTTACTAGCGGACGTCACACGGTTTCACTCGCGTAGTTCTCGTTCCCGTGGAAGTATGGGGATAAAATATAGCCTATGTTACTCAAGGTGGATGTAGCTTTCTGATAGTGAAAGAATTTTTGAAATCGGCGCAGTAGTTTTTGAGTTTATTCATTACAAACATACACAACACACACACACACCACACACAAAAATACAAATCTTTCCTCTTTATGATAGGTATGATATGATATGATTAGTGTAGAAGTGTAGATGTAGAAGACTGGCGGACGTTAGGCGGTTTCACCCACGTAGTTCTCGTCCCCGTGGAAGTATGGGGATAAAATATAGCCTATGTTACTCAAGGTGAATGTAGCTTTCTAATGGTGAAAGATTTTTTGAAATCGGCGCAGTAGTTTTTGAGTTTTTTCATTACAAACATACACAACACACACACACACCACACACACAAAAATACAAATCTTTCCTCTTTATGATAGATATGATATGATATGATTAGTGTAGAAGTGTAGATGTAGAAGACTGGCGGACGTTAGGCGGTTTCACCCGCGTAGTTCTCGTTCCCGTGGGAGTATGGGGATAAAATATAGCCTATGTTACTCAAGGTGAATGTAGCTTTCTAATAGTGAAAAAAGATTTTTTGAAATCAGCGCAGTAGTTTTAGAGTTTATTCATTACAGACATACACACACACAAAAATACAAATCTTTCCTCTCTATAATATTAGTGTAAATGAGAAGAGGTATTCATATTCCGGTGGAATAAATCACAGGCTTGCATTTTTCATTGATAGTGCTATAAAAAATGTGAAGCACGTTCTATGTGAACGTGACCGTCGGGTTATTGCATTTGTGAAGAGCTGAGGTTGTTGGATAATATCAGGTGGGTATTTGCAAGTACGAATATAATGACGTACCTTTTTATTTAAAATTATTTGTCAGCAAAGTTTTGATTATAATGTGGCTATAAAAAGTATTTTTTGGATTTACACAGGACAAACAAAAAAAAAACATAGGAAACAAAACTAAAATTCAAAAACAAGCCTAACAAATAAAACATGATATTAAACTAATTACAGGTCTTGTACGAGGCGGAACTCGTGGCCAAATAATAACAACCACTCGGGTCGATCTTTAAGTTAAGCTGTGTTTGCCTAGGTTGGTCTGTGGATGGGTTACCATCCTTACATACCGAGTTTCCCCCGTGCCTTGAAAGCACGTTAAGCTGTTGGTCCCGACTGTCAATTTTAGATCTTTGCCCGTCGTTACATGTAGTCAGTCGCCCAAAAAGTCTGACAACCAGTCTTACCAAGGGGTATCGTATTACCCAGTACTAACTGGGTTGGGGAGGTCAGATAGACAGTCGCTCCATGTAAAAATACCGGTATTCAGCTGCATCCGGTTAGACTGGAAGCCGACCATAACGAAGTTGGGAAAGGCTAGGCAGATGATGAGGTCTTGTACGAGGCCAAAAGGGGTATCAAAGCAAGAGTGGAGAAAGACTAAAGAAACGGGCGGGCGAGGGAGACGAACGAGGAATCGTTTCACCTGTTTTCATACTATGGTTCACGCCGCGAACTATTGAAAGAGCCGAGCGAAGTATGAAAAGGACCTCGTTTATCAGCTGGTGGTGTGGCCTGTGCTTACCTAATGAAGAAGAATGGAAGTAGAAGACATGCTGCGCCGATCCTAAATACAACAACAACAACAACAACAACAGCCCATAACGTCCACTGTTGGACATAAGCCTCTCCGATGACGGGAGGAATTTGCCGTAATCTCCACGCTTGGCAGGCGGATTGGAGATCGCAGTGATGAAAGACTAACAGAAAACGCTGCTGCCCATTCTCAGGTCTACGGAGGCGCAAGGTGTTCTGCCTCAGACATTAGTCGCCTTATACGACACCCGTGAGTGTAATGGGTTGGTTCTATTCTACTCTGCCGGATACCACACGGCGATCCTAAATAAATTGGGATAAATTCAGAAGAATGATCATGGTGATTATTGGTTGGCAGACCAGCGCCAATACTAAAATATCACAGGTGAGTTGCTATTGCACAAACAGGAGGCCTAGCCAAGTTACAAACGTTTCGTATCGATTCTCTTTCTACAATCGTTAACGCCTCGGCGTAAGTGATTGTAGAAAGTGCTAAATTGGTAGCCAAGTTGACACGACTGAGTTCATCGCTTGTTCTCTAATGTCTGTAGAAAGAACCTACACTTTAGTCTATGGTGAGCGTTCCTACCAAAGATCTTCTATTCTATCACTTTGAACGTTGTAAACTTGACTAATAATTTTGTATTCGTTTGTATTGATCACGTGATTTAACGTTGAGATGATGTCATTCATACATTTGATTAGTTTTCTACTAGCGTTAGCAATTGAAGAATGTCAAGTTGGCCAAGCCTGCAGAGCTGGATTGTTCTATAAAACATTTAAATCATAATTAATTTTAATACTGATGAAGTAACAAGAAAAACAATACTAATTTCTCTAATAGTATAATTTCCCTTCCAAATAAACACACTGATTAGGATTAACATTAAGGAAGAATAAATAAGCGATAATTTATAGCAGCTTTTATTATAATTCGAAACATTAAACTATCCGATATCGCATTGAGTTAATCCATTGCATCTGAGCATAAACAGTAAATACACTTAGAGTGGAATTCACTGACTAAACGCGATTATGAAAATTACTAGGTAAACAGCGTTTTTGATAATATTTTAAACGCTCTTAGAAAAAAACAAACACCTTTTCTCAACATCAGTTTGTTATTTCAAATTCAGACTATCGAATCTCGATTTCCTCAGGACGTGTTTCTTTACTGCAGCTTTGAAAAAATCTCATTAGTAGATGTCTCTGGTTTTAAACCAGTGCTTAAGACACGAAACTATAATAAATCTTCGAACCACCAAGTCATCTTTTACGTGTAAAATGCAAAGATAAAATAGCTTTTAGCTTTTTTGGTCTAGTATTTGCAAGCTTTTTTGCTGAGGTCTTGTATTAGGTTTCCAGGTCGGACAAAGTTGGGTTTTTCCATCATCAATTTCTGAGTAGCATTCTGGTGTCAGGGTTTGCGCCCAGTTGATGGCAATAGACTCGTCCCCTATTACATGGTTTTTACACGCTCAGCGCCAAGCCTTATATGCCAATACCTCCCAAATTCGACCTTTCTGAAGAATTCTTTTTTTTACCTAAAACCATCTAGAATCTAGATGGTTTAACATCTAAATTCTAGATGTTATAGCGTATATTTTTTTTCTACCCCCACCCTTCCCCACCCCCTCCCTCTAGTGTGTATATTTTTCGATACACGGGCCTGTGACAATAGTTAACACCCAAAACTACAGAAAAAAAGTTGTTGGAGAAAAGACAGTTCGCGGGCGTTGTTCAGAATGCTACAAAAAGTACGGAAGGAAAAGAATTGAAGTAAATGGCAAAGTAGTGCGGGCGTCACAAGTTAACACAAAATGTTCTATTGTGATGTAATTATTTGCAAAACTTGTTTCAATAATACTCACTAACTATAAGATTACTTTCTCTTCATCAAACCTTTGTTACATTTTGTTTTTTTTTTTTTATAATAAAAGTTCTACATTCAAAATAACTGTATTGTTTTATTTATTTCCCATACATTTTTCTTCATAATTTCCAAAAAAAAAATACCAATCCCAACCCCAATAAACCAAAAAAATCCCCTAGGCCAGAGCAATATTTTCGTAGTATAAAATGTATAAAAACATGTGCGTTAACTATAGGTACACGAGGCTAAAGACTAGAATGGTATTCGTGTATCGAAAAAGATACACAAGTGTTTGTACAGTGTGTATCGAAAATGATACTCATGGCGCTTAGCGTGTTAAACATAACTGGTGAAAGATACTAAAAGTTTACCTCTAGCCTAACTCTTCGGCCATAAAAAAAGATTGAACTAAGACCTTGCTAGCACTGTATGCACATCTAAAAGAGCCGTCTTATCAAATCTCCAAGGCATATTTGATACGCATCGCTATACGACTTTCAAATCTGTGCATCGACTTCAAAATGCGAATCGAAATACAAGTTTGCGGTCCACAGATGTCAGATCGGCTTTGAATTTGACAAAAATACCCTTTGACGTTAAAAGGAATTTTTATTCGAAAATGGAATGTGGAGGTATGGCACGTTTAAGCGTCGGTACACACTAAGCGACTGGCACTGGCGGTTGCAATTTATTCGGTCACTTGTTCCATCGTGGTTAGTGCCAGTGGATGCCATTATTAATTTCCCTCTAAAAAGTATACCTATGTCTGGTGGTGAAAACTGCAACGTCTGGCTTGTAGCTTAGATGAAGCTAGTAAGGCTCCGTTTAAATGTTCATAATCAGAATTAGAACTTTATTTGGTATGAAGGTAGGTATAGGTATAAAACAATATATTACATAAATTTATGAGATCGGCTACAGTCTACACGGAACACATAAATTAAAATATAAATTAAACAGAAATTAAATTATAAAAAATATGTTTTTCTTACTCTTTGCTGCTTTCTTTTAATTAATTTAGTAACAAGATCCAAAACAGTTGTTTTTAAGCAACAGAGCTGTTTCTCCAGGGCTTGTTCGGCTTCATTACCTCGGCGCTGTTGCGATCCTCTGTGACAACTAATGAGGAATTTTCCACTGACGTTTGTCATAACGCTTCAGTATGTATCAATAGATGGCGCTGATCAGCATGGGGAATCTTTTTTTAAGCGGCGTTCTAGTAAAATCCAATGAAAAAAGAATTTACTACGTGTTATATTAAAGGTCAATGGTAAAATCTTTTGGCAGGACAAAAAAAAACTCTCCTAGACACATGTCAAACTCATTGTAAAGTAAAATTTCTTTATTATTCATTGTTGTATATAAAGTGAGAACTGTAAGGAAACCTTTTTTCTGTCAAAAATGTTTAACCTAAAAAGTCTACTGTTCTTTTGCACCACTGAACTGAACTACAAGTTTTTGCAAGGTTTTTGCTATTGTTATTCCGAGTGTTTTTGCGTTATGTCTAAACTCCTGCTGCATTGACTCGAGCTTAGATTCCTCCGTACTTCAGTTAAGGCTTTGTTGACATAAAAACGAGCCCTTTTATTATTCCCAAGGTGGATCAGCGCCATCTAGTTCGTTCTTAAAAAGCACTGGAAAATTCCCTATTGCCAAACTGTGGCCGAGGATAGTCGCCTAGTGTACTACTCCACTATTTTAAAAGCAGAGCTAGTTTCAGTGTCATTCACATCATATTAGCGAGGCAACATCTGTGTTCATTCTAGCGAGACTTAAAGACGTTTACGGTTCGATGACGCGACTCTTTCTAATGCGTGTTTTATTTATTATAGTAAATACAGGGTCTTATACTTCACGAATCCGTCAACCAAGCAATCTGTACATCAAACTAAGTAACGCTACGCAAAAATTATTGCTGGGAAACGACTTTTTTTTGGGATGAAAATCTACAAATTTACTGTAAAACTCAATGGAACGCACACAAAACATTGTGCTGACGGACGCATTTAATAGTAAACGGGTTATGGAGGTATGTATCTAAAGTAAAGTTATGACCTTAAAAACTAGTTACTAAAAAAAAATGTTAATTAATTGGAACTTTGACCCCTAATTTCTCCGTAACTAGAAGGTTCCCAGGTAAGGTAATAAGGGTAATTTTTTGTTCTAGCAAAAAAATTCACAGATCTCGTGCTCTACACGACCTTCGGGTACATTGAAAATGCACTCAAGTAGGCTTTTCATTTTGTACGATCCCTAATATAAGAGATTAGACGTAGATAATAGATTTAGTATTGTCTTTGATGTAATAGAGCTCAAATGCGCGATGTAAAAAATCCGTAAACAAAAATATTTTTTTGCAAACAACAACAACAACAAACAACATCGCAAAACAGTTCCTTTGTTTGCTTGGAATGGATCTTATTTCTGGGTAACTTTGCGTAAAAAACACAGGCTAACAATTTCACTAGGACCGTGTGGTTCGTTTTGTCTCAAATAGATGTTTTTGTGTCACTAACTATCCTTTCGGGAGCTAAACAATTATTATGAAATTTGTGAGTCTCTACTGCGTCGGGATCTATTCAGAGAGCAACAATTATTGTCTTGCACCACTTTCATTGCTTCCTTCTTTTAATATAGGTAGTCACTTTAGCTACAATGTTATTTTTCTAAATTGCAGATGCATTTACTTGAAGGCACTTTCTATTCCACGTATAGGTATATATAAGTTTGTATTCTTTACTAAATTATCTTGTAACAAATGAAAAAAACAGTCAATACAATTCTCGTCTATACATACTACTCTGTGCTGTGAATTATTACTGATTGTGTGATTTTATTTTCATGCCAACTCAATATAAATTTGTCCAAAGCCATAAAATCATATGCTCTAAAGAAATATAAAAATACTGTAAGTTCATTCTAAACATTTCGATTTGTCAAAGGAAAAAAACTCTGTTAAATTCATGTTAAATAAAATTTAAAAAAGATTTTGACTCTGGACCATTAAAATAAAAAGCATAAAGAATTACTGACTAAATTACTGAATATTAGATATAGAATATTAGATTAGTGAATAATGATCTACTGTTGGTTTATCACACGAGGCGAAGCCGATACCATACGATATAGTTTTTATACCCTTTTTCCAGGTCTATTGCCTTTTGTTGCCATTTCTTCTCCCACAAAAATAATTTTAAAGAATTAATTTAAATTAACATCATTATAAAATTCAATCAAAATACTATTTACAAATAAATAAGTACAAATACATTTCATGATCAAATCTTAAACATTCCCAGTCCCATAAGAAATCAGCGACGCGAAGCGCATCTAAGGAGCGCGGCTCCCTCCACTGCGAGGATCGATCGGAAGACACGGTGGAGCACACGGTGGAGGTGTGCCCCAAGTGGGCGGAGCACCGCCGTGTCCCCGAAGCGGCGATTGGCGGCGGCGACCTCTCGCGTCCGGCCCTGGTGCAAGCCATGTGGGCTATGGGCTAGCTCGCCGTCCGTCCGTCTCATGACGACAGGCCGCGGCCGTGTCGACGGCGCGTTCGTGTTCCACGCGCACCTCAAAGAGAGTCAGCAAAAAGGGGTCCGTAAGGACCGATGCCTGCCGGGGTTGCGGGACTGTTCGGAAGAGATACCGTGGCCCCGGAACACAAAGGGCGATGAAGGAACATGGATGGGTTTTAGTCAGTTAAAGTCTGACACTCCCTCCTGCTCCGCCCAGAGCGGGAGGAGTCATTTGATGATTTCCCATCCAAAAAAAAAAATTATATTTCAAACCAAGTATGAAATATAATTTTTTTTTTTGGATACAAAAAAAAAATACTACAAATACTGTTACAATAAAGTTCTAATCAGCTTGCACTACAAAGCGGTTGTTAGTCACTGCGGCCGAATAGTGCAAAATGAGTGGTTTTTTGCGATTTGCAAAAAAACTATTGATTGGACTAAAATAATAAAACACATAAGACCTGACCACATAGTACCTAGCATTAATCCTCAACTTTACCATATATTTATTTCAAAATTAATGCTGCAGTATTTTAAGCGTAACGGAGGATCATGCTAAGCCATTTGAGGGATATCCCTTAAGTGTACAATAAAGGATATTTGCTTGATGTTAGTGAACATGCCCAATACTCGAGCAGAGATAGTTGTAACTTTCTCCCAGTTCAGTGAGCCAAATATGGTACATGATTATTTACGTATTGTGACTGCTTAGTGGAAAGTGAAGTGTGAACACTTAGTTATAGATCTATTAAAAGGTAAATATGGGACAGAAATGGGTTAAGATTAACGTATTGTAAAGGCTTTTGTTTGCAGCCGACTATTACCCGGCCAGACAGATTATATATTGTTACGTCGTTCTCGTACCTACAATTACAAGTAGGTATTTAGGTAGCAGTAGGTAGGTACGTAGGACGAATCTCGAATGATGTAGGTATAGGAATTGTCATTGTTATTTCGACCGTACGCCGAGGGTATAAGGTACGTGCTTCTTTCTTTTGTACAAGTTATTGAAGGACAATGACCGACTATGTAATTTTCTAGAATAATTCGAGTAAGTCGTAGATCATTCTAGAAGGGTTGGTCACCATATAAAAAGCCGACATGTTTGCGGGAGCGGCAGTCTGATTTTGGCTACACAACAAAGCGAATCGAAGTGAACTGGAAGTGCGATATCTAAGTGAATAGTGATCAGTAGTGTATTGGTGATTAAGTTTTAAGTGTTTTGTAATTAATAAAGTTATTTAGTTGTTTCATCGGTAGTTATTAATTTATCCCATACCCAGCTCGGTACACAGTAAACAGTATCAAGCACTGTTACGTTCGGTTCACTTCACTGGAGTTAGCTACGATTCAATATCACGTCATGCCCGAATTCAGCGATTCTCATCGACGCCACGCACTGACGCGGCAGGTGGTGACGCGAATCCCTTGCTTAGCTTGTATGTCATTTGTCGATGCCTAATACAGTTGACCAATTCAAAAATTCACTAGGTCGACTGATCCCGCGGGATCTACCTGTGTGGGACCAGTTTACTAAACACCCGTACACCGCCCGAGCGCACGGACGAGCGGCGTTTGCGCCACCTCCGCCCCTTAGCACGCTACACCGCAAAGTAGTGCGGTGCTGACACACGAGATACCGCTTTAGAGCGCGGATCACTGTGGGTTTGTGATCAGTTTGCATGACTATTCGAAATGCATCGGCGTGGCACGGACTGCTAGAAGCCTATCCACGCGTACAAGCGCACTCACCGCCTTTTCACGTGGAACATCGCGCATCACCGCAAAATCCGTTTTGCCGCCTCTTGTGTCGTCTGAAAACTACCTTAGCTGCGACTAAGCTCGTTTAGCGGTAAAATATGTCAATTTTTGGGCGCTTGTTTTCGAACGCGGACGTATGCTCGGCGCATGCTAACAAAATCGCATCTATGCAGTACGTTCACGTACGCGTACAAAGTTTACCCGGCGCAAGCCTGGACAAAAAAACCGTTCTGAACAAGAGCGTTAAAGATTATTTGTGACGATACTATTGTGACGATACTGACATATATTTCAATGTAGTATGTGCCAGTGGCTGCCATTTTTCGGAACCAGGTATATTGATCCTTTAACCAACGAAATGAGGATCAGGCGGAGGAGCTCACGGTTAAATAGTAACAGCCGCTCGGGTCGGTCTTCAGGTTAAGTCTCGCTTGCACGGATGGGTCATACCGAGTTTCCTCCGTGCCTCGAAAAGCACGTTAAACTGTTGGTCCCGGCTGTCATTTGTAGATCTTTGACAGTCGTTCCAGGTAGTCAGTGGCCCAAAAGTCTGACAACCAGTCTTACCAAGAAGTATTGTATTACCCAGTACTAACTAGGTTGTGGGGGTCAGATAGGCAGTCGCCGTGTAAAACACTAGTAGGTACTCAGCTACATCCATTTGATAAATGATAATGACAAATGATGAATGATAAATGATGTTTATTTTGCAAGTAGGATTATACAAACATTACAAGTCATTTTTTTAAACAAAGTTGATGGGCCCGGTGTTTCGTACCTGACTACTCTGAGAAGAAACAGTCAAAACAAACTCATAGGTCATAGTCTCTTTTGAAGTGCAGACATAAAGGAAATACAGTTGGGAAAAGGCTAGGCAGGTAAGAAGAACAATTTTCTAATAGCGTGCTAAGATACAAACTAACATCGCAAACAACTGCAACCTTAATTTTCCTTTTTAAACCTTCCTTTTCTAAAAATATTCTTCTTGGTAGGTCATATATATCGGGGTCTTAATACCCACACAAAGAGGAGAGGTCTTTTGTCTCAAGCGAATCTGTAAAGTTTCTGAGCCTCTGAGGCCATTGATTAGAGACCGATTCTATGATGGCGAGGGAACGTGGAACTAGAAATTTGGTAATATCTGTACGGATATGTTCCAAAGTGAACAGACTTTTTTACGAACAAAATACATTGAACACTAGTCATTTATTTCGCGTATGTTTTTGGGACCTATAGGGCTATTACGTATCTCTGTTGACAGCTCGAAATGATAGTAACTGGGCTCAGTGTCCATCAATTAACTGTCAAAAGGTTAGTTTCGTATTATGTATGACCACTAGCAATCAAATATGACGTCATTGGTTGTCATCGTGGCTGATAGACACCGTAACTCATTTTGACAGACGCTTTCGTATCGATACTTATATTATTTCGATTATGTAAGCATAGTGGACAACAAATTGATGACAGCTGAGTTTGAAGTGGCATTCGTGAAAGACGTTACACCGTACCCGGGCTGTTAGTCACCGTAAAGTGATATCCACTCAGTGCGATACGTAATACCAATATTATGACATTCTCGGTTGTCATCAAAGTTACTGAACTTGATGTGACAGTGACTATCAAGCTTCGGTTGTACACTGGTACAACCGAAGCTTGATAGTCACTGGATATCAGAAAGATACGTAATAGGCCTACTGATCTGAATTTCAATGCGGTAACGAAAATCAGGAATGTTTTTTCAGCCACTCCGTAAAAACACAGGTAGCAAAATATTTCGACGCATTTTATACTGTTGTGGTTTTCGTCAAAAATGCCGACAAAAAATAACAATTCTCAATTTGTAGTCGCAAATGCAGAGTTTAATAGCAAATGGAAAGTAGTGAAATAATAGGTTTTTCAATCAGAAATTTCTCAGTTGCAGCCACGGAGTCTGAATTTGTGTCCGGTTGATGACAATAACCTATTACAACCCTAATACATAACTAGCGAAATGTGGGTGTACAATGTAAAAAAATCTAATAAGTCCCGTCAGATAGATTTCCAAAAAATATTGGACACATAATTTTTAATTTTTTCATCATCATCATCATCAGCCTATAATGTTCCCACTGCTGGGACACGGCCTCCTCTCAATCAGAGGGGAATGGGCTATAATCCACCACGCGGGCCCAGTGCGGATTGGTAGATGTCACATGTCTTCGAATTTTTGGTTCTAGGACATGCCGGTTTCCTCACGATGTTTTCCTTCACCGTTTTGAGAGCAGTGATGATGAAATAAATTACACAAAGTAATGCGCCTGTCTGGGTTCGAACCCACGACCTACTGTTCGTAAGTCGGGGCCGCCACCACTGGGACACCGTTGCTCTCAATTTTTTACGTAAACAAAAATGAAGACGATGCAGTGCATCGAAAACTCGTGTGACGTCACATTTGAGTACATTTTTTGCTCAAATATGTCGTCACTCCCCTCTCATGATCTTTGACACGATTTATCTTCGTCAATTTGTATTATTTTTGTTTAACAAAAAACACGTATCCAATATTTTTCTATAATCCAACTGACGGACTAAACAGAATCATATTTTTTTATTCAGTCATTATCCCTATTAGAAAAATGCCTCTGCCTAAACATTTGGGGCTTAGAGGCGCGTTAGATGAAGAATAAATGTATATTCAGTTTTATCCGGCCACATCCAGTCGAAACCAGTTTCCTTGTACCAAAGAGTATTGATGAAAGCCTTTCACACTTCGCGACCATCGTTATCGACAGCATTGACATCTGAGTTTGAGGAACGAACAAATTGCTGGGTTTTATGATGACCTAGTACTTTCAACGCTCATCACTCAGTTTTGAATGAAAGATCTGGATCACTTTGACGCAAAGTGGAAGAAAAATGAGATTTCGGTTTGTTTTTAGATTGTAAGTATGTATTTTAAAATACTTAATGGACTTTGAAGTAGTTTTCACCATAGGCTAGGATGAAGTACGTGTTCATCATCTATTATAATTTGTCTGGTAGTTTTACAAATATAATACGATAATATTGTGTTTATTTTCTGGATCTGGTTCGGTTTATTTTCTCGCTCTGTGAATGGGTGACAATCCTTACATACCGAGTTTCTTCCGTGCCTCGGAAAGCACGTTAAGCCGTTGGTCCCGGCTGTCATTTGTAGATCTTTGACAGTCGTTCCAGGTAGTAAGTGGCCCAAAAAATCTGGCAACCAGTGTTACCAAAGGGTATCGTATTACCAAGTACCAACTGGGTTGTGGAGGTCAGATAGGCAGTCACTACATGTAAAATACTGGTATTCAGCTGCATCCAGTTAGACTGGAAGCCAACCTCAATATAGTTGGGAAAAGCCTAGGCAACTGATGATAATTGTGTTTATTTTAATATTGAAAAACCCCTATGGTCTCGCGGTTGCAAGTTTGAATTCTGTGCATGGGGTCATAAGTTCGGTTCTCGGGTCAGGCAAAAACTGTTATATGATCATTTTTTTTTTGTTCTGGGCAATACCTGGGAACCTTCTAGTCCCGTAGTTTCCCAGCAATAATTTTTGCATAGAGTTACTTAATTAGATGTACAGAATGCTGGATTGATATACAACCTTTATTACGCTAATATCGTAGGTTTTACAGAGATTTGAAACAATCGATTAGGAACTAAATTGCACACATAAATATTTCTGATTCACGAGACCAAGCTGTCACTAAAGTATTCCTGCTCCATCTTCACATTGAAAGGTCCTGCCACTTACTCTCATTGAAACAGCTCTTATAACTGAGATTTGTATTTTCACTTTTAACCAGTACACTATTTGAGAATATGCGTGTCCCCATTTCTCATTAAGTTTTGATACGGTTTTTTTTAACTGTTATATTTAGTTCCTATGGCTCCAACGCATGAAATGATTAATTATGCTGGATTGATGGTTTCGTGGTTCGTGGAGTAAATGGACCTTTCTCGAAACCAGTCTGCAGCCTTCAGTTTTATACATACCTAAGTACAAAAACTCGACAAACATGCGGTGGAAGTCGGTGGAATAATGCGTGAGATAGGATTAAGTTTTTTAATAACAGCCTTGTACCTAAGGTTTCCCTCGCCATAGAATAAGAATGAATAGAAGTGAAACTCCTGTTCCAAATGCTTCCAAAACAACTACTATTACGTAAATATAAAAGCACTGTAATCCTCAAAGGGGCAGATGTGTACTTAACACTACATCCAGGTTTCGACAGTTATATTTAAGTCCCATGTCTGGGGGCGAGCCGATTGACACACAAAATCCACATTAATGGCTGCGACTAAGGCATTTCTGATGGAATAACCCAATAACAATTTGTCTGTTCTGGGAATCGCATCATAGATCTTTTGGTGCGTAAACTAGCGAAGCGAGGAGTGTGCTCGTGGGGAGGTTCCACAAGCACACTCTACACTTACACCCCACAGACACGCACTACACTCACATACAACACTCCCGCATGCACAACTTAAACACTTACCTATTTATTTTTTTATTATTTACTACTTTAATTGTTTATTACTTATAAATTTTACTATTTTATTTGTTTTCTCTGTACTGGAACGCTGTGTCTCCCTCTTGGAGGTGGGCGTTAATAGCTGCGACACAGTTTTGTAACTAATGTGGCTATTTACGTACGCAATCAATTTGTAAAATGTGTTTTTGTTCCAATAAAGATTTATTATTATTATTAATTGGTTACTACGTAGATAAGAGGATGCTGCTGTTAACATTTCTGGAAATTATTTATAAAATTTATTGAAAAATAAACGAAAAAACCGAAATGTGGTCGCTCACAATGGGCCTCATCAGAATGCTTTAAGTCACCCAAAGGGCAATGGAGAGGGCTATGCTCGAAGTTTCCTTGCGTGATCGAATCAGAAATGAAGACATCCGCAAGAGATGGTTCTCTTGCGGATGTCTTCATTTCTGATGATCGTACGTTACGTCGGTAACTTTGGTAAGTTACCGACGTAGCCCGAAGAATTGCCAAACTTAAGTGGCAATTCTTCGGGCTACGTGGGCAGGGCACATTGCTCGTAGAACGGATGGCCGATGAGGCCGAAAAGTCCTGGAGTGGCAACCGCGAACCGGAAGACGTTGCGTTGGAAGGCCTCCCACTAGGTGGACCGATGACCTGGTGAAGGTTGCGAGGATCCGCTGGATGCGAATTGCATGGAATCGGTCAATGTGGCGACACTTGGGGGAGGCCTATGTCCAGCAGTGGACGTCTTTCGGCTGAAATTATAATGATGCTGATGATGATTGAAAAATGAGATGGCGTTGGTTCCATCTTTGTTGCAACGCGCAAAAACATCCTTGTTCAGCTGTAGTAGGAAAGGTGATTTTTAGCATGCAGAAAATTGATGCAATTCACTTCTACGATATTTTCTTACTCTATGCCTCCCACATAAAACGCGGTTAAAGCGATATGAGGTCGCGTTGGCACCGTGGCTTCGCTTTATGCATCGACTACCTTGTGACGTCACTGAGAACGCGGTGCGGTTGCCGAATGCTATGCTTTAACGTTTGACGTCTTGGGGTGCACACTATACACTGCATTTCGTATAAAGATTGACCTAAAGTGAATATTTTAGAGCTGTATTCTAAATAGCTGTATTCTAAATAGATCTCTTTCAAATCTGTTGCTAAGCAATGGTGCTGTCGATGGTAGACAATGAAATGAATGTCTTCACAATAGAGGAGCGACTGCCTATCTGACCTCCAAATTAGTACTGGGTAGGTAATACGATACCCCATTGGTAAGACTGGTTGTCAGACTTTCGGGCCACTGACTACCTGTAACGACTGTCAAAGATCTATAAATGACCGCTGGGACTAACGGCGACGATCTTTCCGAGGCACAGAGAAAACTCGGTATGTAATGAGTGGTCACCAGACCAACCTAGGCTAACGCGGCTTAACCTGAAGATCGACCTGAGTGGCTGTTATTATTTAGCCGCGACCCTCACTTTCACTACTTAATTAGGGTAAGGATACCGTACATCGGAATAAACCACCGCACAATTTCTTAGAAAATATTCTCCTAAAACTTAGAACCTCCATTTGTTAACGAGATTGAACAATAAACTAAGTATAAAGGCTGCCTCGTATTAAGGCACTACACTAAATTGGAGAAAGCCTACAAACATTATCATATTATTAACGTTGCTATTAGTGATGTGACGCACCGGGATCTGTTGCGGGATTTTCAGTAGTTCGGGATTGTTTTCTTGTAGCAAACTGAATTTTAGGAGGAGTTATGGAGTTAGAATTACCTGCTATCATCATCATCATCTGTTAAACAAAGCTGGGATAAAGTTAACCATTTCCTAGCTTTGTTATGCCAGCAAACTTAAACTAAAACTCAAAGCATTTATTTCAATTAGACCATTATGGCACTTTGAATGTTAAAAAAACAACAAAAAAAAGTCACAGTCACAAGGCATAATAACTTAAAAGCTTCCAGTATAACCGTATGCAGTTGCTGTATTTACATGAACTCACTGGCTTTATACCTGCATAGCCCAGTCACTTGGTAACACGCGATACCCTTTGAGAGATTGGTTGGTTCTGGTTGTTAATTTTCCTTTTGTATTTTGCTTAATATTGTCAAATCAATTAATTATAACCATGGAAAACAGCAAAGTCAAGACGAAATGTTTCTTAACTGAAGAAGCAGTAATTTTTATCTTTGAAATAAATAAAACATTAAAATTCATGTTTTATCAAAGCTTTTAAACTTTAACTTAAAGATCAATTTCCAAATTAAATAATACCAAAAAAATAAAGACTTTAAAGTAATTGCGTTTCGATGTTCTTAACTCATCATCTGCCTAGCCTTTTCCCAACTTTGTTGGGGTCGGCTTCCAGTCTAACCGGATGCAGCTGAATACCAGTATTTTACATGGAGCGATTGCCTATCTGACCTTCACAACCCAGTTAGTACCGGGTAATACGATACCCCTTGGTCAGACTGGTTGTCAGACTTTTTGGGCCTCTGACTACCTAACGACTGTCAAAGATCTACAAATGACAGCCGGGACCAACGGCTTAACGTGCTTTCCGAGGCACGGAGGAAACTCGGTATGTAATGGGCGGTCACCCATCCACAGACCAACCTAGGCAAGCACGGCTTAACCTAACGATCGACCCGAGCGGCTGTTATTATTTAGCCACGAGCTCCTCGATCGTTCGATGTTCTTAACTACTAAACAAATTTATAACCGAAATTCCGATTCAAAGTCCCGGCGTGCCATCGTCGATCCCGGGAAAGTTCCACCACTTCACATCACTAGTTGCCCGTATTCAGTTGATGCTCACATTGGATAGCAGATTATGTCTTGCTTACATTGCTACAAATTCACTAATCAAGCATTTTGCTGTCTGCTTAGTTTCTTGAAATGAATAATTTATGCTTGACTGGGAATCGTATTTCAGAAACAGTTAGGTATGTACAGGTAGGCTTAATTTTTTTTCTCCCATCCATGTTCCTTCATCGCCCTTTGTGTTCGGGGGCCACGGTATCTCTTTCGAACAATCCCGCAACCCCGGCAGGCATTGGTCTTTAAGGACCCCTTCCTTTTTGCTGACTCTCTTTGAGGCGCGCGTGGAACACGAACGCGCCGTCGACACGGCCCGTCATCATGAGACGGACGGACGGCGAGCTAGGCCTTAGCCCACCGTCCACAGGCCCGCGCCTACGGTGGCTGGGGACCACGTGGTGGCCCCCGATGCCCGGGGCGTCTCCCGCGGCGGCCGGGACGTTGAGAGGTTCTCTCCCTCTCCCGTTCCGCCACCTCCTTCTCTAGCATTACTGCTTTGCAGAAGGAGGTGACGGCGTCCCATTCCGTCTCGCTCCGGACCATGGCTTGCACCAGGGCCGGACGCGAGAGGTTGCCGCCGCCAATCGCCGCTTCGAGGACACGACGGTGCTCTGCCCACGCGGGACACACCCCCACCGTGTCCTCCGGTCGATCCCCGCAGTGGAAATACCTGGGCGTTTCCTCCCGCCCGATTCGGTGCAGGAACCTCCCGAAGACACCGTGTCCGGTGAGGACCTGCGTCAAGTGGAAGGTGAGGACGCTGTGGCGTCTCTCAAGCCACTCCTCAAAGAAGGGACTTATCGCCACTATCGTGGCGTGCCCTGCACGGGGTTGCGACAGTCGCTCTCTCCATGTCGCCATGAGATCCCGCCGGAAGTCCGTCCGCTGAGCGACGATTTGTCGCGGCAGCGGAGTTTCCCCCCGGCGTAGCGCCTCCGCGCGCCACTCGTGCGCGCGCGAGGTTTATCGCCTCTAGATCCCATGGCGGCAATCCGGCAAGGAGGCTCGCCGCCTCGCGGGAGATTGTACGGTACCCCCGGGCCAGCCTTACGGCTACCACCTTTGGGGCGCGTTCAAGTAGTGGGCGGCTCGCAGCCTCAATGAACGCGCCCACACCGGGGCCCCGTAAAGGGCCTTTGACGCACGACTCCCGCGTAGAGCCTCCGGGAGGAGGCGTTTGGCCCCCCAGATGGATACTCCTCCTACCGTCAGTGAGGATCCCGGAGGTTGCGCATTCCGCGGCCCATGAAATCACATGGCCTCGGACTTATGCAATGCCACCTCGAGACCCAATTGCCGGATCCTCTCAACGACTATCGCAACCCCGCGTGTCATGAATTCGGCCGCCGCCTCGTGCGACCCCCCCTGTGCCAGCACCAGCGTGTCTTCTGCATAGCAAACCACGCTGATGCCGCTAGGGAGGTCGGCGCGCAGCACCCAGTCGTAACCAATGTTCTACAAGGACAGCCCTAGGACCGATCCCTGCGGAACACCGCACGACATCTCTCGCCGATTCCATTCTCCGCTGCGACCGGGGTAAATGACTGCCCTGTCCGTCAGGTACCTAGTCCCCGACCACTCGACGGAGGTAGGTCGGCACCCGGTGATACTGGAGTGCCTCCCTTATGCAGCTCCAGGGCATGGAGTTGAAGGCGTTGGCGATGTCGAGAGACACCGCCAAGACAACTCCACCCCTGGACACCGCATCCCCCGTCGTGAGGGCTCTCACGCGCATGATGGCGTCCACCGTAGAGCGCCCCTTGCGGAAACTAAACTGGTGTTCCGCAAAATCCGGCCCCGTCCCCGCAAGGTGCTCGGCGAGGCGGTTTGCAATGACTCTTTTAAAGGCGCCATTACCACCTTACACCGCAACAGCGATCGCACGCAACTTAATGTTAATAATCCTATTAGAATTGATTATACCTTTTCCATCATACAGTCCACTCTCTTATTTATCTGGGCCTATCTATGGTCCTTCGAGCCGGATCAACATTGAATCGTCGTGCTTTGCCGGCGCTGCCACTGCAGCTGCAGAGGACCTCAAGCGGTGTTAATATAGTAACTTTTGTGCATACTATATTTTTTGAGTTGTTTGAGGTTGAACTCGAAAATTAGAAACGCCTAGTTGACAGTTCCGCGAACCAAAGGCTGGTTGTTGCCATACAATTTGGCAATGCTGCCAGTCTCTTGGACATGTTACCAGCTGACAACGATGAGGTGGAGTTTTTGATGCCCTTTCATTTTGCTGTTTGTTTATTTAATCGAATTAATTGTAAAATTCGTATAGTTAAGTTTATTAATTAAACATGACATTTTGACTGTCAAGAGAAGCTATTCCTTAGAGTAACTTGGGAATTAATGTATGAGATTCTTATATGAGTTCTTTATGAGTTCAAAGGTAATTGAGTACTTTTGGAATAACCCCATTCAACGAGCAAAAGAACGCTTGCTTAGAAGACTCCATGCATAGCTCGTTCTATGGCTCCTGAGGGAACGAATCCAGAGCGAGGTGAATCGGCACAGAACCAAAGTGGTCCACATACTCATTGAATAATCAAGCTTAAGTGGCAATGGGACGGCCATATAGAACCGATGACCGTTGGGGCAGACTGGAAGGCGACTACAGGAGCTAAATTAGCAACTCTATTTGTGGTGGTTCAAAATTCGTTTGAAATACTGTTAGAATAAAGTTCTAATCAGCTTGCACTATAAAGTGGTTGTCACGTCAGTCACTGCGGGCCGAATAGTGCTAAATTTATTATTATTTATTTATTTATTTATTCAGTCAGTAGTACACACACAAGTTACATTTTTGTTGGTGCCAACATAAACTCATTAGAGTTTTACCGTGCACCAAGATCATCGACTACATAATATAGAATTATATCCACTTAAGTAGGTACTTATTTAAAAAATAAAGAAACAGTCACACACGTTACATCGGGTATTGGTAAATGAGTGGTTTTTTTGCGATTTACAAAAAAAATATTGATTGTACTAAAAAAATAAAACACCATCATGATAATATGTTGCTTTTAGAATTATTTGCCAAAAATCAGAATGATCGCATGTATTTTTACTCGTTAAAAGATTTTTTTAGAGATAAGTTCGTGATTTTTTTTTATCGAGTAAAATTAGTTGTACTGTTTTCAAAACACCATCATACGAGCATATATCCTGAAGAATATCATATATTTTTCTGGTTTTGTTTATTGCAGTGAATCATATGCTTTTTTGCATTATGAAACTCGGGTTTAGCTCCTGTAGTCCCCTTAAGTGCATCGGCAAGCGGCGCGTTGGAACGCCCTCAGGCCAAGATGTCTAGCGGGATAAGAGTTGCCGAAAATCGAGCTCTGTGGCATGCAGTTAGACAGACTTATGTCTAGCAGAAGCCAATGATGATAATGATGAAGCTTGTTTCTCCTGATTACGAAGAGAGAGACTTAAAAAAACCGGTTATAAACAAGCAACTACTTCATTCATCTTAGTCACTTTATAGGATTTATTCTAAGGATTTTGTATTTGGTACAAAATTATCCAACACCCAAGTTCAACGACTATTACTGCTAAACTAATAAAGTTATCTTAACCGCTATAGTTTCCCTTAAAGTTCATAAAATGCGCTATCATCATGAGTTTTCCAGATTTTTCAAGCCAGCAGTTTAGATTTTAGAGGGGGGGGGAGGCACCCTACTGGAACAAAGGCAACTCTTAAGTCATTTTAAAAGATCTTGTCGGTTATTGATATACACACCTCTACAAAATTACCGCTTTCTAGTACTAACGGTCTCTTAGCAAAACCTCGGATGAACAGACAGACAGACAGACGGACATGACGAAAATATAAGGGTTCCTTGTTAGGACTACAGAACTCTAAAAAAGGTGTTTTCCAATTTTAGAGGTTTATTTATAAAGTTAAAGGTACGAATCGACAACAAACTCTTTTGTAAGAACTTCAACTATTTTATAAGGGTCAATTTAGCGCTAATTACTTTCTAAAAGTACTTGCACAACAGTTAGCTCATTAGCTGCACTAATTACATTGTACTTGAGCTTACCGGGTCCTGCAAAACCATTCTTTTATAAATGAATAATTACAGTACCTACCACAAAAGACTTTATACTCGTATTCATTTACAGTTGAAGCAGAAAATTCATGAAATTAAAAAAGCCAATACTTTTCTTAGATGCCTTGCTTTTTTTAATTAATCGTTTATTAAGTGCTATTGGGTTTTTTTTATAGGCGGGAGCTGCTTAAGCCCCATGACGGCTTCATCGAGCCGCCTGAAAGCCTTCCACCTGGAAATGCTTTGCCGTGGCCGACTTGGAAATCTCTAAATAGACTTCGAACCCAGGTCGGCCGTAGCAAAGACAATCTCCTCAGATGGGGGTTTATGGACGGCTCAGACCTCAAATGTGTATTCGGCGTGTCTCCACAGACAATGGCCCATCTTCCATCTTGCACCGCATGTCCTGACAATTGCATACTTGACGACTGCATCAGCGAGTGGAGTTCGCATAGCTGAATTTTGCGCCAAACATATTTAATAAATATTTGCCATCGACACGCTAAGAAGAAGAATTGGTGGTAATAGTTCAGTAGTAGCCCAGAGTTTCGAAGTCAGCGGTATGACACCCCCGTGCCTCGGAAAGCACGTTAAACCATTGGTCTTGCGCCTGATCTCCCTTTAATCGTGTCGGATAAGCTGTCCCATCGGACCATGAGAGTAAAGAATAGAATAGAATAGAATAGAATAGAATAGAATAGAATAGAATAGAATAGAATAGAATAGAATAGAATAGAATAGAATAGAATAGAATAGAATAGAATAGAATAGAATAGAATAGCATAGAATAGAATATAATAGAATAGAATAGAATAGAATATTCATTTATTTGCTAATGGACAGCAGCAACACAATAGAACAGCACATACATATACATATAACAACAAACAACTTAACAATTAATTAAACAGCTCAACTGCGCTGAGCATGCCCATAACGAAAGGGTAACCAACTCAGCATATGCTGGGTGTAAAACACTCAGCGCTGGTTTTCAGTAGGCCCCCCGCAGTGACACACGGATGAGGGTAGTAGGTAGTAAATAAATAATGTTATTCTATTAAATGGGCATTTCTAAGTGTGTAATAAATAAATAATATACAATGAATATTTTTTTCACCGAGGATAACATAATTATATTAGTAATAAAGGAACAAAAGAGCACCAGTGCGACTAAGATATCCAATGCTTTGGATTTTGGCATCTCCTAAGCATCTTTGCTACGACTGCCCTTGGACTTCCTGCATCCAGCAGAGTTTAACAACCTTCAAATTATTTTTCATAATGGAAATCAAATATGCTGATATTCTGCGACGTTTTATAACTTAAAACTCCCGCGAAAATAAAATTGAGCTGTTAAATTTTATTGCATGCCGTCAAATGCATTTAAAGTGAAAATTATGCAATCCGCGTACTTTCGGAAACGATGCGATGCGTTGAAGATATTATGGATTTATTGATGACAAAATGACAGCTTTTCCGGTGATTCCGGGCTGATATGATGCTACGAGTTTACGCAAATAGGACCTTCTGAGAATGGGACCTTTTGAGAATGGGACCTTCTAAGAATGGGACATTTTGCGAATAGGACGTTTCGAGAATAAGACATTAATTGTTTTCACAGTGATATTTTGCATCAGATCCGATTGAAGGACGTATGTGGCATTCATGCTAAATATAGAATAACATACTGATTGTCAATATTATAGTCAGTCGAATCGTTTAGTGCAAGCAAAACAAGTGAATATCAACTTTTACCTCCCCCCCGTCTCGTCCTCGCCTCCTTTTTCCTCCTCTCTTTCCTCCTCTTTTTTTATACGTTTTTTTTTACTCTCTGTTGAAAACGATAGCTATCGATACCTAAACTGTCGTTAAAATATCATATCGCACGCGTATCATACACCTAGGTCCTGTATTTGATCTAAGTTGCGAGTTTTTATGTACAAGTTGACATTCATTTGTTTTTCCAGCCAAAATCAATTCGACTATAGTTTGGGGCTTACAAGCAACAACTCACTTTAACTAGTTTTAGGCTTTAATGTTAAGCCATTAATAACATGTTAGTATATATTTGTCACTGCTTATGTATTATTATCTCTTTTTCCATTCTCAAACATTGAGGTCAACCTCTAATTGTCCTATTAACGTGCAAAGGCCTCTTCTTATACACAGAAGGCAAGATAATTTTATTATTCTTCATACTTACTCAAGGCTGATTAGCGGTTTCTTACTCTTTTTTGGTCCAACTTTACTCACAATATTTTACTTCAACCATGTCTTCATAGATTCACAGACATCAAGACATCACTTCCTCTCCGACGCTCACGCGCGGATTGCAAATCCCTCAAGCACGCACATGCAATAATTGTTGCAAGTTTTCAAAACATTTTCTGCCCGATCCGATAAAAACACCTGTAGCTCAAACAATACAAGTCCTAGGGCAATTTCAAAAATACCGTTGTCAAACTGATTAGATAAGGAATCTACTTATCTGGAAATCAAAATTTAATACTTTAATTATATACTCCAAATCATAATGTATAGCTAAAAAATAGTTACGCCGCCATCGTTCACAACGGAAATAACTATTTTTTCACGGGCGAAATATTGCAACTTTGAGATTCCAAAACGAATTTACGTAGACAAAATAATGAAGCACGGTTCACAAGGATAATTTTGATATATAATAGTATCAGCTACCATTAAAAATACCAGAGTTATCACGACATTTGCTGCGCAGGTAAATTCGAGTGTTCACCGTCTGTCAAATGAAAGTTTCTTTTTTTTTTTTCGGCAAATTGTCTATGGAATAGTGTTGCGATGTTCGATTTTATTATTGAGGAATTTAGTAACGAATTGAACACAGAGGAATAAACTGTGGAGTAGACAGTTTTAGACGGTTTTTAATGCAGTTTTTTGGAGGCGGGTGCGCGTGCTACAAGTGTGACAGATAGCTGTCAAGTGCAGTGCAGCACTGTCAACAAGTGTGACAGATAGCTGTCGGGGGAAACTGACCAAAATACTAATATTAGCATGAATTAGGAAAAACGAAAATTTTATCAGCCTGGGGTAATTTAGAAACAGTCACATGTGGTGACTTAGCATTAATCCTCAACTTCACAATATATTTATTTCATAATTAATGCTGCAGTATTTTAGGCGTAACGGAGGATCATAATTCTCATTGAGGCATGATCCTCCGTTCATTCATTCCCTCATTCATTTGAGGGATTTATAGCCCTTAATTCCTGTATTAAGGATAACCCGGAAGCATTTTACGCTACCTGAAGACCGAGTCTCCATACTCAGCAGATCAGCTAACGTAACGTACTCATGAGTTTTTCAACTCATAAGTGCTTTTTATGTTTATCTAAGTGTGACGAAAACACGATTCCATGAACTTTTCTTGATAGAAAAAAAATCCAAAGTTACCTCCAAATCGAGCAATAAACCGCTGGTATTCATAAAGTACTTCAAATTAGATCATGAAACTTTGCAGACTAACTGAACTAACTATAAAACAGGTCTTATGTGTTTTATTTTTTTAGTCCAATCAATAGTTTTTTTTGTAAATCGCAAAAAAAATAATTTCGCACTATTCGGCCGCAGTGACGTAACAACCACTTTGTAGTGCAAGCTGATTAGAACTTTATTCTAACAGTATTTCAAACGAAGTCTGAACCACCACAAATAGAGTTGCTATTTATAGGGTTAGAAGGGCCTTAATAGTAACAATTCTGTGATAATTGCGGTCCAATTGCGGTACCGGAACATTGCGGTCGCTCTATCGGCTGAAAAATATTCTCCCATCATACATCAAGGCTATGCTTGTACAGTCCCTAATCTTCCCCATGATTGACTATGGTGATGTGTGCTACTATGACCTGAATGCAGAACTCCTCAATAAACTTGACCGACTTCTTAATAACTGTATTCGATTCGTCTTCAATCTTCGCAAGTATGATCATGTATCTGCACATCGATCGCTGTTAAGGTGGCTGCCCATCCGGCAACGCAGAGCATTGAGGGCTTTGACAACCCTGTTTTCTCTTCTTCACAAACCCACTTCTCCTTCTTATCTGACTTCTCATTTTCAATATTTATGCTCTGCGCACACCAAAAATCTTCGTTCTTCCAATAACCGTCTTCTACGCTGTCCTTCTCACCGATCTGGCTTTATAAAATCTTCTTTCTTTGTCCAGGCGGTCTTTCTTTGGAATGCACTCCCCCAGAGTATCAGGACGTTGACTAGTCGTTTCACCTTCAAAGTGAAAGCTCGAGAGCATATTCACAAGAAGTTGGCAGATTCGTCTCAGAACTAAGTTGTTAGTTTTTATTTTTCTTGTTTATCTCTCTTCACTTTTTATATTAATTTATATATATATTTTTTTTGTTATATGTATGTATATATGTATTTATTCTTATGTTTTAGTTATAAATTTATAAATATTTTCTAGTCTTTTTTCTGTTATTGCACCTACTGTGTACTATCTCTGCATCACCCTAAGGTAGACTGGTAGAAAATGCCCAAGGCATTAAGTCCGCCTTTGTACAGTTTTTTTACTTGTGCATAAAGTTTTAATAAATAAATAAATAAATAATTTCAAGTACTCCGAAGTCAGAGTCTTTTCTAAAAATCTGTATTATAAAAGTTTATAAAGAAACGGACACCCTATAAAAACATCTTATCATTTCTTTTAAGAAATATTCTTTAAAGATTTTGAATGTCCGTCTAAAATGCTTCAACTGTACATAAAATAAAATTTTATCGTTCAGCGAGCGTCCGGAAAAATATAACGCTGTTATTTAAATACCTTTAAAACATGGTTAAAACTCTAGTGAGGGAATTTAATGATAATCATTATAATTCAGTTACGACAGTTTTACCAAATCTGTAACTTCATGGTTACTATTTGGTGAAAATCAAAATCCCGTTTTTGTACTTTGTTTCAATTATTTAAAAGTTCATCATCATCAGCCTATTAATATTCCCACTGCTGGGACACAGGCCTCTCTATGAGAAGGAATGGGCTATAATCCACCATGCGGGCTCAGTGCGGGTTGTTAGATGTCACAAATATCCTCGAATTTTTTGGTTCTAGGACATGTCGGTTTCCTCACGATGATTTCCTTCACCGTTTTGAGAGCAGTGGTGATGAAACAAATAACACAAAGATTACTTTGTGTTATTTATTTCATCACTACTGCTCTGCGCCTGTCTGGGTTCGGATCCACGACTTACTGTTCGTAAGTTGGGGCCAGCACCACTGGGCCGCCGCTGCTCCCCGCTGTTCCTATAAAGATAGTTAATATTTTGACATTCCAACTTTTTCATTTAAAAAATAATAAATACTTTAGTAGGTACTATTTTACAAAAAATCCATAATATCTCAGATAGACCAATCAGTCGAATGTCAATGTTAACCGTGCAATGCGTTCCGCTATTTTCTCCTCGGCCTACCGCGGGCCCGTTTAGCTACCTCATATCAATACGATACATTTTTGACGTTCCCATCAACATTATCGCAGATATATAGATAGACAAAAACGTATTGGGCATAACGAGATGTATGTGAGAGGATCCATAATATCAAAAGGTGACAAAGTGGAACACGAGCCCAAAACAATGTTTTACAACGTCGAGAAATGCCACAAAAAATGCTGACATAAAAAGAATAAGGAAAGGAAATACGGAACGGTGTTGAATTACAAAATCGGAGTTTTCGATTGCTTTTGTACGATTTCGGATTCTATAACGATTTGTACTAGTCAGCGGGATTTTGATAGAAAAGTTTAGCAGGGATTTCTGGTTGCTAGTACGACACGATATTAGGATAAACTAGCTGATGCCCGCGGGTTTGCCCGCCTGTAAATTATATACTAAAACCTTCCTCTTGAATTATTCTATCTATTAAATAAACCCGCATCAAAATCCGTTGCATAGTTTTAAAGATCTATGCATACATAGGGACAGGCAGACGCGGCGGGGGACCCCACATTCTATGCTTTAGTCATCATGTGTGGCATAGGCCACACGTGATACCTCGATAGTCTAGGTATCTGAAACCTTGATACTTAATTTTGAAACGAGAATATCTCATAACATCACGCCTGTCTCCAAAAGGGTTAGGCCAGAGGTGTACCTAAATAGTACTCCCACATTTCGCTAGTTATGTTTAAGAGTCCTATTACATTTTTTACGCAAATTTTTGATTTTTACTTCCTCGATCAAATTATTTCGGTCGGTGTACACGAGTCGATAATAATAGCGATATTCGGACGATTGTCGATTGATATTGACGAATATTAGAGACGAGACTGACATGAGACTGAGGAGCGAGCTGAATTGAGAATTATAGTAGGTACTTTAATTTTATTTATTGTATTTTTGTCTTATTATATTGACAAACGAAAACTAATGAAACTTATTCATTGTAGATCGAAGTTTTATATCATATTAATTTGTTTAATAAAATTGAGTTTATTTGGAATATGGACGCTGAATTAAGACATTTATGGCTTAAATTACTATTTCTTTACGATTTTTTCCATGAAAACTCAAGGAATTTAAAGAAATTCTAAAACTCCAATAAACAAGTAAAACGTTCAACTTATCTTTTAATAATTTTAGCTTTTATAAGAATTGAATGTAACTATGTGAATTTGAGCGTCAAAGTTCCATCGTCGACGGGTTTTCTTGCAAACTGAGTTCGTAAAATATTTATAGTAAATAACACGAAAAGAAAAATGAAAATGTGTAACTCCAACTTACAAGAAAGAGAATGCCACTATCGTTAATGAATTTGCCTAAAAAATGTAATAGGACTCTTAAGTCCCATGTAATAATTAACATAATCGTATCTTGGAAAGCGTGTTAAGCCCGTGGCTAGTCCTGGGCTCCGGGTGTCTTTTGTAGATAGTCGGTATGTAGTCAGAAACCTTACCAGGTGTTATCAATAGGTATCGTATTATCCAGATAAATCAGATTGTGGAGTACCTATACTAGCTTACAGCTGCATCCGGTTAGACTGGAAGCTGAAAGACCTGGCAAATGTTACCTTTAGCAACCTAGTATTTTGGTTATTACTTCAAAAAGCTTCTTTCTGCAGAATAGGGATGATGACTGACTAAAAAAAAATATGATTCTGTTTAGTCCGTCAGTTAGATTATCGAAAAATATTGGATAGGTACCTACGTGTTTTTTTTATTAAATTAATACAAAATTACAAGGATAAAAAACGTGTCAAAGATTATGAGTGGGGGTTTGTGACGTCACATTTGAGTAAAAAACGTACTCAAATGTGACGTCACACGAGTTTCAACGCACTGTATCGTCTTCATGTTTTGTTTACGTGAAAAAGAAAAAAATATGTGTACAATATTATTTTTGAAATCTGTCTGACGGACTAATTATATATTTTTTTGTCATCTACCCTATTAGACTTGCTCACATTTTATCCCAAACAAAATAATCAATGCGGAACTTTTGTGAATATACAGCTGTGCACTTAAAAATGTTCTCAACCTTTTAGCTAGAAGTTTTTCCTATAAAAATAAACTTTACATAAACGACTTAAGATTTTAAGTACGGATAACTTTTATTTCTACATACAATATTAAGACTGCCTCGGTCGTTTAGTGGTCGCATTCGCAACTGTTGAGCATGTGGTCCTGAGTTCGATTCCCGAGTCGGGAAAATTATCATTACATTTTTTATTAGAAATTTCTCATTAGCAGCCACGGAGTCTGGATTTGTGATCAGTTAATGGTAATAGGCTTGCCTCCTATTATATGGGACTTCATAACTGGTGAAATGACACTAACATCACGCCTGAAATCCACGAAGAGTTAGGCAGAAATGTACCTAACAGTACACCTACTATTAGGTACATTTCTGCCTAACTCTTCGTGGATTTCAGGCGTGATACTAGTGTCTACAATATTAAGCTCTGTTACAATGGCCTGTCGTACTAAACTTCAAAGTTTAAAATACTGATGTACGTACTGTATTCATAAAGTTTCAGAGAAAGATTTGCGTGAGTTACAAGGTACGATACGACAACTTATTTAATTAAGAATGTTCATAATCGCGATGTACAGAACTTCGAAAACGTACTATTACGAATTACTTAATAAGTTGAGAAAGTTCATTCGAAATAATAGTACATTATGGTAGAAGTCTGTAATGTATCGGGAGCTCAAAACAATTTCTAATCACGGAAGATATCCCGTAAGTGACAATATAAGTCTTGAAGTCTGTAATGTTGGTGATTTACTGCTGCGGCGCCATTGAGACCCGAGCCGTTAGGTGAGGGTCTCAAGAAAACTAAGGACGGTTATCAGCAATATACACGTGTATCATACGACGTTTTTCAACACACTTGTGAAGATAATATTACCAAAAAATAATTGTTTGGATTTTCGCGGATAGCGTTTTAGCCACGTACAAAATGGGGAATTCAAAGTTTTCATTATTACAGAGAAAACAAAAGAGAGATATTTGAGTGAAAGTTTTATTTATTAAAATCGTACAGTTGGTAGTTGGTTGTTGTTGTTGTTGATATCTATGTCTATTTAAATACGAAGTTGCATGAAATAAGCAAGCAATAGGTACATTAATTTATTTGTACCTACTATTAAAAACGATTTTTTTTGTATCAAAACTTTTTTAAGAACAAAGCAACTCAACCAATAAAATAAAAAACCCTGTAAATAACAGTTTGATTACAGGTGTCATTATGTGCCTAATTGCGGTGAAATTAGAGCCATTTTATGAGCAAGCGTGTTGAAAAAATATTTTATTTCACTTAGGCCTTATGGGTACTTTATAAAACATCGACACGACAGGTGCACGGTTCAGATAAGTCGTTTCGAGAAAAATCGGTATGAAACTCCATTCAAACAAAACCCGTTTCATTGCTCGCTGAACGACTTTGAATGTATGGACCAGCCGTAACGTGAATGTCCACGTTTCGGTCTTGTAATTTAGAACAGGCAGGACGCACTGATTGTAGACTTCGGTCTTAAGGCTCTATAAGTATCGACTTTGAAGTTCAGTATGACAGTCGTTGAAATGGCCAAAGCTTTAATGATTTGTCCATCAACGATGTATGGACGTAATTTCATTCTATGAGTCCCATGGGAACTAGAGTGCCAAAACAAAACACCTCTTAGCGAAGCCGAAAGGCACTTGTTTTCCCCGTCATTGCGATCATTTTTTTGTTCTACAACATACCTGGGAACCTTCTCGTTACGGAGATATTGGGGGTCAAAGTTAAAACGTTTTCACAAGTTTTTTTTTTATGTACATGTTTTTAATGAACTGTTTTTACTTAAAACACCTTCACGGAAATATTGGGGACATTGGGGTTAAAGTTCTTTTTCAAGTTTTTTTCTTTTATACAAGTTTTTAATGTAAGATTTTTACTTTAAATACCTCCACGACCCGCGTACTATTCAATCCATCCATCAGCACAATGTTTTGAGTGCGTTACATTGAGTTCTACCATAAAACATGATTTTTCACCCTGAAAAAAAAGTCGTTTCCCAGCAATAACTTTTGCGTAAAGTTATTTAGTTTGATTTACAGAATGCTTGGTTGACGGCTTCGTGATGAGGTCTTTTACACTCTGTATACAACACGAAATCTCTTAGGAGGTCATTGTACTCATCATCAATGTTTATACCTAAGGTACTATATAAATTGTATATTGCGGAGTCTCCTAACACAGGCATTACTTGCTTAAAAGGAGGCTCCAATCACCAACTAATGTAAAAGTCTTTGGTAAAGAAATAAAGATTTTGTATTTTTTTTGTATTTGTATCATTATGAGGAGCTCGTGGCTAAATAATAACAGCCGCTCGGGTCAATCGTTAGGTTAAGCCGTGCTTGCCTAGGTTGGTCTGTGGATGGGTGACTACCCATTACATACCGAGTTTCCTCCGTGCCTCGGAAAGCACGTTAAGCCGTTGGTCCCGGCTGTCATTTGTAGATCTTTGACAGTCGTTAGGTAGTCAGAGGCCCAAAAAGTCTGACAACTAGTCTTACCAAGGGGTATCGTATTACCCGGTACTAACTGCGTTGTGGAGGTCAGATAGGCAGTCGCTCCATGTAAAATACTGGTATTCAGCTGCACCCGGTAAAACTGGAAGCCGACCCCAACACAGTTGGGAAAAGGCTAGGCAGATGATGATGATGATCATTATGAACAACTTTTAATATGGGACCAAACACTGAACCGCGAAAATAAAAATCAGCTGTTCCCTCAAAGAAGACATACTTACATACGAGTACGTATACATTATGGCATTTTGTTTTCATCTTTTTATGACCCCACTCAAGGTTTTTGGACCTTATAATAAATCTATTCTAATGAGTTCTCGTAATTTCAACATAACATATTTTTTAATGTATTCTAATAAATTAAACTGAAGTGTCTGTTTGTAATTTAAAAAATAATAGCTTTTTACTGAATGCACATCAAATTATTAATTATTTTTTGCCTGTTTGTATGTTCCGGCTAATATCCGAAACGGCTCGACCGTTTTTACTTTTAATAGCTGATGTTTTAGGGAGTAGTAAAAAGTAAGAATAGGTTACTTTTATTTTAGAAAAAGAATAAGGGTTCCGTGTAAATAATTTTAACAAACAATTAATATTAAAACCCTTGATTTTGTTAACAAAATCCGTTTCAAGTAGGAAAGCAATATTGTGTGTATGTGTGTTTGTAATGAATGAACTCAAAAACTACTGCACCGATTTCAAAAATTCTTTCACCCTTAAAAAGCCACGTCTTTACTGAGTAACATAGGCTATATTTTATCCCCGTATTCCCACGTTAACGGGAACTACGCGGGTGAAACCACGTGACGTCCTCTAGTCTTGCATAAAAAGGACAAGCGGGTCCCAGCTTAAATGTGCCCATTTACCTTTCTCCATCAAAATGATGGTTCTCATTACAAAATGTGTTTTTAGTTATTGTTTGATATCATTAAAGTTACGATTCATAATTTGAAGATGTAAATTGTATTGTACTGTCATGCGGAATATCCAAATTACCACTGAAATGAATATAATAACACGTTTCTACTCCCCAGAGCGTAGATAGATGTTTGTAGTTATACGCCCACATATTTTGCTAAATAAAAAAATTGTGTGAAAATGTCGTGAGGAAAGTTTTGAGTATTAATGTAGCTGGATATGAGTAGAGGAAGACCAAAGAAGCAATGGATGTGTCGCAGCCAATTCGTATAACACGCCGTTTTACATAATGGCGCGCCGGATAGTAAAACGCCGCCGTTATGTAATACGGCGTCCTCACGTTCATTTTATACGCTTATCACTGGGGGGAAACTGACCAAAATACTAATATTAGCATGAATTAGGAAAAACGAAAATTTTATTAGCCTAGGGTAATCTAGGAACCGTCACATGTTTAAGCAAAAACATATGCTCTTGTTTTCTTTTGTATTTGACCATCTTTTTATACCAACAACAACAACAACAACAGCCCGTAACGTCCACTGCTGGACATAAGCCTCTCCCATGATGGAAGGAATTTGCCCTAATCTCCACGCTTGGCAGGCGGATTGGAGATCGCAGTGATGAAAGACTAACAGAAAAGGCTGCTGCCCATTCTCTGGTCTACGGAGGCGCAAGGTGTTCTGCCTCAGACATTAGTCGCCTTATACGACACCCGTGAGTGTAATGGGTTGGTTCTATTCTACTCTGCCGGATACCACGCGGCTACCATGTTTTATATGATGATATGTTTTATACCATGTTTTAGGCAAATAAATATTATTCTACTCTATTTTATTCAGCCGGCAATTCAATACAATACAATACAATTCGGCTGAAATAAAGTACGCCGCATTGAATGAGCCCTTCGTGTTTGTCAAAGCGTAATAATAATAACGTGTAATGTATATACGTGTAACGTGTGTATAATAACGTGCTGCCGTTATACAAACGGGTGCATCGTCATACGCCGCTTTGAATGTTTCAGTTCCATTTATCGCCGCAAATGGCGCTGGCTTGATCATAACAAGAAACATGGCGTCACAGTCGACAACGGTGTCGATGACCGCTTTTCCCGCTTTTATGTTTTTATTTTTTCACTTTTGTTTTACCTACATGTTGAGAATTACGTGGCAAGGGATAAATAAGGAGGGCAAATTTTTCATTATTTTTGCGATAGGATGCACTGTTTTCGAGATAAAAGCAAATAGAACCTGCTACGACTCCATGACGCACGCTCGTTAAGCTCGCATTTAACATTACACATCCACTTTCTGTCACAAATGTCATCGTCGCTCCACCGGCCTTTGGCCTATGCTCCTCAAGCCAGCTAGCAAGACTTTTAGGCCAATTTTAGTAGGTTATTTGAAGTATCAGAATTGCTGAAAATACGGCTAAATATTGGACGCCGCTTTGTCGAACGTATCGCCAGCCATCACAGTCTGGCTGAACGTGAGGACGCCGTATTACATAACGGCGGCGTTATTCAATCCGGCGCGCCATTATGTAAAACGGCGTGTTATGCGAATTGGCTGCGACAGATGGACTGTGTGAAGGATGATATGGCACTAAAGGAGTCTGATGAGATGACGAGTAATAGAGAAATGTGGAAGAAGGAGACATGCTGCTCCGATCGCAAATGATAGCATAGAAATTGGGATAGAATAAATCAGAAACTGCCTCGGTGGTGTAGTAGTGGTTCCAAGTGGCACTACTGAACATGGAATCTTGCGTTCTATTTTCAAGTCGGATAAAGTTATATTGGGTTTTTCCATCACGAATAACTCTGGTTCTGGAGAACCAGAAGAAAGAAGAAATGGAATGGAATGGAATGGAAGAAATTCAGCAGTAATTTGTCCTTTCTGGGTGGACCCACAAAGGACAAATTACTGCTGAATTTCTTAAGAATTTTAAACACTATTACAACCAATGGTATGTAGTGAAAAAACGCAATTAAAATTCAGACCAGGCTCTCTGTGGTACGTAGGCGTTACGGTAGCGACATTTACTAATGACCGCGATGACCTTTAGTCCCACGCTTGCACCATTGTTACATATTCATGATTCTGGTGAGACGGAAAAGGACAATCATTCTGATGGCGGTGGAAGAACGCAGACGGTGGCGTAAGTTTCATCGAACCGCAATGACAGATCGCAACGAAGCTTCTGGTAAGTATTTTTATAAAAATCTTTCTTACAACAGCTGTAGTGAGACTGCCTTACGTTCTTACCAGGTTCGAATACAGGTAGGAGCAAATTTTTGTGTGATGAGCATGGACATTTGTTTCCTAGTCATGGGTATTTATGTCTAATAAGTATGTATTTACAAACAAAAAGTATCTATATGTAGTACTTGCGGACGTCACACGGTTTCACCCGCGTAGTTCCCGTTCCCGTGGGACTACGGGGATAAAATATAGCTTATGTTACTCAGGGTTAATGTAGCTTTTTAATGGTGAAATAACTTTTGAAATCGGCACAGTAGTTTTTGAGTTTATTCATTACAAACATACATACACACACACACAAAAATACAAATCTTTCCTCTTTATAATATTAGTATAGTATAGAAGTATAGATATCAACTATCCGGTGTCCACGACACAAGCCTCGTTGCTTAGTGTGGCACTAGATGGCAGTGTGTTTAATGCGATATTTATTTATGTATTACTAGCTGACGTCCCGCGGTTTCACCCACGTAGTTCCCGTTCCCGTGGGAGTACGGGAATAAAATATAGCCTATAGCACTCACGAATAATGTAGCTTTCTACCAGTGAAACAATTTTTAAAATTGGTTCATTACTTCCGGAGATTACCCCCTACATACAAACTTACAAACAAATGTTACCTCTTTATAATATTAGTATAGATAACTAGCTGTGCCCTGCGACCTTCGCCTGCATGAAATTATTACAAACAAAATAGTACGACTGTATTTGAATCGAATTTTGTCAAAAATGTCAAGGGTTTTAATTTATTTGTGTTCGCCAGAACGGATCTGAATGAAATTTGGCGCCGAGATAGTAGTAGAGCCTGGAATAGCACATTGGTATTGGAGGTTGGCTCATGTATGCACTGGCCTTTGAGAATAATCATATTTAACACACATGTTTGTCATCATCATCATCATCATCAGCCTATTAATGTTCCCACTGCTGGGACACAGGCCTCCTTTCTATGAGAGGGAATGGGCTTTAATCCACCACACGGGCCCAGTGCGGATTAGTAGATGTCACATGTCTTCGAATTTTTGGTTCTAGGACATGCTGGTTTCCTCACGATGTTTCCTTCACCGTTTTGAGAGCAGTGCGCCTGTCTGGGTTCGAACCCACGACTTACTGTTCGTAAGTCGGGGTCGCCACCACTGGGCCACCGCTGCTCTCCAACATGTCTGTCACTGATTTGAAATTACCATAGTTACGGTTTGTTTATGTTCTAATACATTGTAACCTGTGATTGTAAAATATTGACCACGAATGAATATACTCTACCATACCACTGCTGCTCTTATCATTATAACAGTAATTGGCTATTTTTTTTTCTTTTTTATCACACATACACATCATCTACGCAAACGAAGTCGCAGACTACAGCTAATCTATTATGGGCAAGTATTCGATTGCCAGGCCGATTAAAGTCCGGGGTTGCGGGAGTGTTCGAAAGAGATACCGTGGCCCCGGAACACAAAGGTCGATGAAGGAACATGGATGGGTTTTAGTCAGTAAAAGTCTGACACTCCCTCCTGCTCCGCCCAGAGCGGGAGGAGTCATTTGATGATTTCCCATCTGAAAAAAAAAGGCCGATTAAAGTGTTATTAACTTTTTCAGAAGACATCGGTACTGTGGTGACCTCCAGACATCAAAATAACCGGTATCAAATCGGGATGAAGTTGATTTATCAGAACGTGACGTCTAAGCCAGCCAATTAGTACGTCTAGCCTAATATTAACTATACGTCTACAAATTTTGTTCAAGTTTACAGTTCTACTAAAGTACAAATGTGAAAGTTTGTGCGGATGTATTGATGGATGTTTGATTTGATACTCTTTCCAAACACTACTGACTTGATTTGGATGAATGGAGAATGGCGAGATTGCATGTAATTCGGGACCCAGTGATATGGGTAGCGTACATTGTGGAAACTTATGAATAGTTAAAGAACGACTTAAGACTAAGAAAAAAGCAAATGGAAAGTAGGTTATAGAAGTTGGGAGAAAAAAGATATGAGAGGTAGAAGATTATAACCTAACTTAGGCACGGACTTATGGTTATTATTTAGTAGTAGAATGGCATAAAATAGCTTTTATCCGTATTCCACGAAGCCGTTGAACACAAACAAACAATAGAATGATCCACAGAATATGTGCACAGAAATCCTCAGTTGTAAAGGTAAATGTCAAACATTGCGTTCGGAAACTGCACGATGACTTATTTTTATACATATTAAAATCATTCGTAACTTTTAATTCCCATCATCTAGTAACTCATTATTTTTTATATAGAACTCTGATAAACTCTTTACTATAATTAATATAAACTTGACTGTGAACGGCGCGGCGCTCCGTTGATTTTTAAATTACGTGGGTCCAACCTCGCACTTCTCCTTTGGCACAAAGATAGTTTATAACCTAGGATTCTTTTAATCCTGGTAGTACGATCTCGTGGGACAATTACGGAACTCCACGCGGGCGAAGTCGCGGGTATTAAACTATAGTTATCCATAAATTCAAAGTCCACAATAGGACTGTCTGAGTTGTTCAGTGAAGATCGTGACAAATCCAGTGAAGCATTTATAGATTGACTGATCTACTGAATATGTCTGGAGATAGGTAAGGGCCGATGGAGTGAATTAACAATAACGGATTGATTGACATAGTGAGTGAGTTTTGAAACATATCGAGAATTTTGACAATAGCTCGTGGGTGATTATGCCATTGTTAGGCATATATCTTTGAATTTTTTGAACTAATAGGTATCTTTTAGAGTATATCTAGGCTTCTATCGAAGCAGAAAAAAAAATTGTAAAAACAAATTCAGTATAAGCCTCCAAAAATTGCTGTTTTGCACAACTTTTACCTCCACTTTGGCCGTTCATAATGTACTTATAAATTGTAAAAGTAAAGAAAGCATCCTGATAGAAGCCTTGCAAATGTAATGGAGATTCTAAACAATAAATATTAATTTCACATACTTGTAAGACTAATTCAAAAACACGTATTTCCTGGAACAAGTTTTATAAATTTTCGAACACTATTTTTCGTTCAATGTCCTCGCGTTAGGCGGTATGAGGTGCGCGGGAGGCAAGTAGTATGGGTTCTGGGCTAAGTAAGACAGGGGAGTTGAAAGAATACCACCGCTGTGGCTCTGGATGAAACAACAAGCTTTTCGACCATGCTCGCGTTGACGAAAGGCGGGCCGGGAAGGGCCCTCTTAAGTCGTTTTGTTGATATTGAACACGTATAGTCTCGAGTACGAAATAAGCAAAATTCCACTGCGATTTTTTTGAAAATGTGGAATAGAGTAATTTATCAACTCGTCTCACATGCCTACCGATAGAGCGGAATAACGACTGCATCTTTGGGTTGGGTAAGAAAATACTAAGTTCATAGTTACATCCAGTTACAATCGAAACAATAGGAGAAAATCTTTTTAAAACTGACTGCACGCATACTCTGAATGACAAGTTTTGTCGTCCTGTTTTTTTTTTTTTCAGTTGCAGTAAATCGATGTAGACGGTCTGCTGTGAAGCAAAAAAGCTTACAGTTTTGTGCAAGTGTATACATATCTTATTCCGTCCAATTCATTCCCATTTTTCACACAAAATTTCCCCCTTTCTAGACGAGATCAAACTAACCAATTATGCTCTCGACAGCTCACAATAATAACCGCTGTCAGACGAAACTAAACTATCATTACCTTGTTAAACAAAATCGGGTCGCAATATTTCAGTTCTTTTGTTTTCAATGCCTTCCATAAAAACCGTCTGGCACAGTCGAAGAGAACAATGGGAAGACTAACTTTTGTATACCCGGTGCTTTCATAAAGGGGAAGATAGAACTCTGAATGGATAGATAGACCGATCGGATTTTATATTTGTTTTTATTTTTGTGATCTTGTCGTATCGAGTTACAAAGGCTACTTACAAAAATATTTACAGGGCAGATGTGAGTATCGGAGGACACAGTGGAGCACACGGTGGAGGTGTGCCCCGCGTGGGCCGAGCACCGCCGTGTCTTCGTAGTGGCGATTGGCGGCGGCGATCTCTCGCGTCCGGCCTTGGTTCAATCCATGGTCCGGAGCGAGACGGAATGGGACACCGTCACTTCCTTCTGCGAAGCAGTAATGCTAGAGAAGGAGGTGGCGGAACGTGAGAGGGAGAGAACACGTCACGTCCCGGCCGCCTCGGGAGATGCCCCGGGCGTCGGGGGCCACCACGTGGCCCCCGGCCACCGTAGGCGCGGGCCTGTGGACGGAGGGCTATGGGCTAGCTTAAGGAAGGGGTGGATTTCCCAACCGAAAAAAAAATCAGATGTGTGTGTGTGAGTGGTACCGCTAAAAGGGGACACCCAAAATTTTAGGCCCTTTAGAAAGGTCAGAAGCCCTACTACCTAACGCTTCGTCCGTATATTCGGATCTATCCGTCTCTCTCACTGGCACTCATCTGCAGACGTGCGCGAAGGGGGTGCGTAGTACTCGCAACCGGCGGCGGCGTGCGTGTATGACCAGATGATTGCACATCGACGAGTCGAAAGAAGTTTGTAAAGATCGCAGTGACGTTCTATGGCTTCTGTCTAGTGCTATGTACTATCGGGGTCTTTTCCGCCTGACCATTTTAATTTTTTTTCGCTTAAATCATGCGGAGGCACCGAGCCACGCCCCCTAAAAGTTTGGGCCTATTAGGAAAGCGTCAACTTTGGCGCGCAAAATAACAATAACTCTCGTTTGGCGTGCGTCGTCAATGCGCTCGGCCGATTCGGTATCTTTTCATATATTTTTTCTACACAAAGTCGACGGGGCGGGGCTAGAGAGCGTTTTTATTTTGCGAGTGCAAGCAAAAATGAGCTTAGTGGTGGTCAGGCGGGAGTGTCCTCGATAGTACGTCGTATCGGGTTTTGTGAGTTTTCTGGTTTTTGAATATTGGTTTTAAGTTCCTTATTTTATAATTTCATGACTGAGACGTTCGAGTATACACGTTCGACTCAAACACAGACAAACTAATTAAAAGTTTGAATCCAATACTCAGAAACAAAACAAACCTTGATAATTTGATAAAGAATGAATTATATTTCTAATAGCTACGTAATTAGTTATCTCCGGACTTACTCTCAATCCAAGATGGCTGCCGATTCTATGCATGATTAAAGAACACAGCCACATTTAACGTAACTGTCGGAGTAAGTTAAGATGTGGGTAGCTCACAATAGATACCTCTGATGACTTTTTAATAGCGCTTCGGGAATCAGACGTCGTATTACCTTCGTCAATTTCAATAATTAATGAATTAAGACGTGAAGACTGACTGACTTCTCTGACGTTATTCTGGGTTTAATTACAATACATTATTGTTCATTATTCAATCAACGAACATAAACCATCGTAATTCATCTGTAACTTTAATATAAAATTTCGAAGCAAACCGCAGACAAAAATCCTGCAAATTATTTAATTGCGAATAAGTAGTATATTCATTGTTTCAAAAAAAAAAAAAAATGGCTGGAGTCTTGCAAAATTCACTTGCTGCGAATTATTTGCGCAACAAAGTATATATTTTTTTAAACAATCGGATGAAATAACACGAAATATTATTATTGCACATAAGTAACCATAGTATAAGTAATAGCTAGTTATTTTTTTTAACTTCATTTAAGTGGATTATGTTAGGTAAATCAAGCGAAGCAAAAGACCTACAAGAAATCCCTTGCAATTCTTGTTTATAAACCCTTTTTTTGTAGGTTTTTTGAGATTATTATTATTGTTAGAGTAAGGTGATTTAGGTGGATTTTTTTTTGTATTGTCTTTATTGAACTCTTGGCATCAAAATAATTTAATTATTACATACTTACGATGCATAGTTTTTATGAAACAACCAGTTTATTAAGAGATAAAAACAGAGAATTTTGATGAAATTGTGACCTCTGAATTAAGAAAATGAAAGATAATTAGAAAAAACTGTTCAGCGCATTTTGAAGACGAGTACGTTGAGGTCATTATGCGCTGAACAGATTTGTTAATTAATTTTTTATTGCCATAAACTAAGCGCGCAAACACAACTCGAAATGATGTTGGGCACGAAAGACCTGTATCTAGCGCTTGATTTACCTAACATAAACCACTTAAATGAACTTAAAAAAATATATTAGCTATTACTTATATTATGTTTACTTATGTGCAATAATAATATTTCGTGTTATTTCATCCGTTTGTTTAAAAAAAAAATATACTTTGTTGCGCAAATAATTCGCAGCGAGTTAATTTTGCAAGACTCCAGCCTTAAGGGCTTTTTTGAATAAACCCATTTTGTTTTTTTTTTCCTGATTTAAAAAAGCTCTTCGTCAGTGATTTTTCAAAATAAGATTTAAAAATGGAAACGTACTACGTAGTTTCTTCTTGTCTATACTTACTGTAGTCTATGTCACATAGATTAGTTCTGTGTTCCACATTCACCGCATGCTGATGCAGATATTTGTGACAATGCAGCGATCGGCTGTCATTGGTGCAGTGAAATAATGTACATACTTACGTATTGATATAAGAATACCTACTCATTTGTTTAGCTTTTTCCAAACTATGTAGGTACCTACTATCAAGGACACTCCCGCCTGATCAACATTAAGCTAATTTTTGCTTGCCCTTACAACATAGAAACGCTCTCTAGCCCCACCCCGTTGACTTTGTGTAGAAATAATGAATGAAAAGATACCGATCGGCCTAGCGCATTGACGACGCACGCCAAACGAGAGTCACTGTTATTTTGCGCGCCAAAGTTGACGCTTTCCTAATAGCCCTAAACTTTAAAGGGGTGTGGCTCGACGCCTCCGCATGATTTAAGCGAAAAAAAAATTAACTGATCAGGCGGAAAAGACCACGACTGCACCTAGTGGTCCGGCTTCCAGACTCCAGTCTGTAGGAACTCAACCTCAATTCAGAAATAAAACGATGATTGTATGGATATTCTTCGATGTAATTCTCACAGCAAAAATATCAACGCTCTGTTCAACGGTTCAATTTCAAGTGTCGAGCCAAACGTGCAAAAGTGAAACTGTCACACTTTCGAATAACGGTGGCAAAAGCCGCAGCTCTATACAGCCAAAAACAATATTATTTTAAATAGTCGATTAGTACTTTAGTGTCGGGTATCTGTCGATGTTACCAGGCGAAAACAATACAGGACTGTTTTATGTATCTATGACAGCTGACAGATACTCGTCACTATTACAAATAATAACAATTGGATAACCTATATCGTGAATATATTAAAGCTGTTAGTCTTACAAGTCCAACAAGATGCAGCTGAGTACCAGTATTTTACGTTGAGCGACTGCTTATTTAACCTCCACATCCCTATAACTAAGTACACAATTACTAGGTATTAAAATGAGACTGCGGCTGTCAGACTTTCAGGCCACTGACTACCTACACTTATAGTACCTACGGGATAATATCCGTGATTTCCTTTTTATATGAGCGTTGAAATATCGGGATATTTCAACGCTGTTGCAAGCATCATGATCGCGGAAATACTAAAGAGGTATGCGGGTGGGGTGAAAATGATTTATTATGAGCAGACAAATCTGTCTACCCTCTTTCTTAGTCTTAAGTTTAAGTTTGTGTTTTTTTAAGTGTAGTGAGAAACCGTGAAAGTCTAAAACAGTGCACTGACTACCTGTAACGACTGTCAAAGTTCTACAAATGACGACAAACAGGGACTGACGGCTTACTGTTCAAAAATTTACAAATGGTAGCCGGGTTGATGGCCTAATGCGCTGCGTTCCGAGGTACGAAGGAAACTCGGTATGTAACGGGTGGTCACCCATCCACAGACCAACCAAGGCAACTGCGGTTTAACCTAAAGATTGACCCTACCGGCTGTTATTATTTAACCAAGAGGTCCTCCATTTTAGTTTATGTACAGGCTGTAGTTATTTTCATTCCTCTTTTTTTCCGGTTATAAGACGCCACGTCTTTGTTTTCGTCGGCGTCGCCACGGCAGATTTTCTTAATTTATTAGATCTCGCACAATCTTCTAAATAGCTTTTATAGTGTTAAGCAGCTGCGAACGTAATCCGTTCTCCTCCTACGTATAGTATTTTACATTTTTTGCTCCAAAAATATTCGTAACGATAAAACCCCCAAACTATTCACTTGTTATGTTGTGAGCCCGACAAATTATACACAATTTATTAGGCCAACAAATTACTTGTTATAAATTGCACTATTTATCTTAGTGAACAAAAACTACCACCCCGTTATGATTTACGACACAAGAATCGGTACGTCCAGCGAGCCGTAGGCAGTTAGCCTTCGTACTGACTCACTCGTCGTGAGCACAAAACAAGTGATATAAGTAGTTTTCTATAATTTTTTGACATTGGAAATGTCTTTTCGTTCGCTCCAGTGTAGGCACCGATTTCACGAAAAAGTGCGATCCCCTTATATCTCAGAGATTTGTGAAGATATGATATTAAAAAAATCTCAAAAAAAACGCGTATTTACAAGAGCTGTAAGGTGCAAAAAAAAAATTTGATAAAATTAAAAACGAAAAAAGTTATGCCTCAATAGATTTTTTTGATTTTGACGCTTGATATTTTGGAAAAGAGGAATGATATCAAAAATCTGAGAAAACTTCCTCTGGAAAACTTAGTCAGCTACAATTTGAGCCTAAAACAAACACGATCGGGTTAAGGGAGTAGGATGTTATTGGGCATTCTACCCCACCTGATGCGACTTCACTCGCTTCGCTCGCTTGTCGCGGTGTGGTAGAATGCCCAATAACATTTTTGTGAATGATATGTTAAAAACACTGGTTCAGCGGCTATTCCACCCGTTGGAGTAGGTATGAATTCCTGCATTTTGCTGTAAAATACTGGTTTGGTGTCTATTCCACTAAAATCTCATTTGCTTCCGTTTGGGTTGATTCCTGCAAACCTAACGTTACCGTTATGTAACTAAACTAAACTCTTTTAACAGGAAAGGTGAATAGCTTATAAATAATTCTTCGCAGTGATTTAACGCTACATTCGATTCTAGCCATTGCAGTAAGAAGGTTGCATTTCGTATCACTAAACTAAATACATATAACTAAGTTAACTACAATGCATGACTCAGAGAAGTCTGTTATAAAAGATATTTGTAAACTTATCATGAGGAATTCGAGCGGCGAGGTTATATTTATACAAGATTTGCAAACTGATAAAAAAAATACAGATAACGGTTCATCAAAACATCAGGACAGGTATACAGCCCAATCAGAAGATTTGTTCTACCAACAGATGCTTGATTGGCTAAAATCAAACAATCGCTATCTTATATTGAAGGACAGCCATGGTGATGTTCGTACATTTGTTCGAGTCAGCGACAATGAGTTATAAAATGTCAATGTAAAAAATTACAAAATAACATTAGGTATATTTGAGAGTAAGTGGGGACAAAAGTCATAACGACGTATAAATGTCTATGTAATTGCTTAATTGACCCATTATTGATATTATAACCGTTTCAATGAGTCACCATGAAATTTGTCAAACAACCACAATCGTTACATGTAAACAAACTCTGCGTTCAGTCTCAGGAAACTGGTTTTCGTCATGGAGAATTATTACCTAAATCCATACGATGCATCATTTGCGGGCCGTCAAATTGTGGAAAAACCAATTTATTAGTTGGACTTCTTATACATGAGAATGGATTAAGATTTCAAAATGTTTATGTTTACTCGAAAACCTTGCAACAACCCAAATACGTTTTTTTAGAAAAAGTCTTGCAACGAGTACCAGGCATTTCGTTTCAGAAATATCATGAAAATGAGCAAGTACTGAGTGTTCAGACCGCAAAACCAAATTCTGTAATTGTATTTGATGATGTTGCTTGTGAAAATCAAAGTAATATGCGTGATTATTTTGCAATGGGGAGACACAAATTCATTGATTGTTTTTATCTAAATCAGACGTATAGTAAAATCCCTAAGCAATTAGTAAGAGACAACGCAAACCTAATCGTACTTTTTAAACAAGATGAAAGAAATATGAGACATGTTTATGAAGAGCATGTCAACACTGACATGACATGGATTGAGTTTCGTGAAATGTGTTCAAAAATATGGAATAAACCTTTCAATTATGTTGTAATTAATAAAGATTGTTCCAAAAACAAAGGATGTTATAGAAGTAAATTTGATACGTTTGTAGTCTTTGACTAAAATCACGAATACATATATAAGGATATTTCCTGCCTGACATTATTATTCACCTTACAACGCTAAATCAATTACGACCTATTTTACTAATATGGAAAAATCATTGAAACGACAAATTGTTGATGCAGCAGAAGCTGTGAAGATAAAAGTACGAAAAATGAGAGATGCTGAAATTAATAATAAACAAGCACTGGAATCTGTTTTCAAACCTGTAACAGAACCTCTCAACCTAATTGCTAATGCTAGTAAGCAAACTCCTCTCCTGCATGCTAGTGATGATTTTGCTGATGGTTCGTTTATCAACGAAACTGGTACCGCAGGAAGTAATAATAATAATGACGATGAAGATAAATATGAATCCGATATCAACAGTGACTCTTCTTATGAATCAGTCGTTGAAAGGAATCAAGACGGTGATACGTCATCCTGGTCAGTGTCTTCAGAAGCGTTGGTAGATATTCCGTTTGGGGTTAGAGCAGACAGCGGGAAACTGATGTTAGGTTCTGCTTGCATAACGATCAACGATCAATACATCACCGTAGTTGGACATAAATACCGAAACACTCCTGGCTTAAAACAGTTATTGCTTAAGAAAGATGTAGACCTAAGCTTGGTTACAGATAGTGATATGCAAAATTATAAGTCGATGCTACTTGATACAAATGCCCATCGTCGAGACTATGAGCCAAGTAAGCCAATAAAAAGTAACAAAGGACAAAAATATTTGCAAGTTATAAAACCACTTTTTAAACTGAAGAATGCAGTTCAGGGAAAAGGTCTACCGTTATTAAAAAAGTGGAGAAAAAACGTAGATTTCGTGTACTGGGATGATCCCAATGAATTAGTGGAAAGGTTAAAATTATTGATTGCATCTAGAGATGCTGGCAACACAGGATTAGATAATGAAATTATATCCATCATTGAAGAATTACGTGAAAGTAAAGTTATAAATAAATAATTATTTAATAATGTGTTTATTTTACTATCAACCTCTCGCAACAATACACCTTAAACATGAACGTAGACAAATTCGGACACTACATTCACAAAAGAATGCGTTTATCAGAGTTATTTGAGTTTAATGAGAATGCATTGTTAAAATCAGAAAACGGAGATTTTGATTTAAAAACATCAAGACTGAGAGGAATTAGAACCCCAGAAGAGGCAGACGATGCTGTGAACAAGGATTATGTAGATCAATTGAATGCTAACACGTTAAAAGAATTAAATAATCTGGTTGTAAACAAGGATTATGTAGATCGATTGAATGCAAATATGTTGAAAGACTTTAATACTCTGATTGGTAAATTGCGTTCTCAAGTAATAAAAGATGCAAAGGATACAGTTCAAACTACTTTAAAAGCAAGGATACCTGAGGTTTCAACTCATTTCCAAGATAAGTTCTACACTAAAGCAGAGGTAGATAAATTACTGCAAAAAACTTCGTAATGACAAAACAGCAAATTGTAAATGAAATACACAAAGCGGCAAGAAGAAATTTCCTGCGACGTTCTGTTATTCTGAAAGGAATCCATGACTTATGGCAAGCAGACTTGATGGACATGCAAAACCTTAAAAAGTACAACAAAGGTTACAATTTCATCTTAGTAGTGATTTGACTGTTTCTCAAAGTATGCCTGGGCTGAACCGTTAAAATCGAAAATAAATTTGAGGTTACTCGTGCATTCGAACATATACTGCTTAGTAGTCGCAGTAATCCTGTTAACTTACAAACTGACATGGGGACAGAATTTTATAACATCACTTTTCAAACGCTTATGAAAAAGCACAACATTAACCATTACTCATCGTTTTCTACTAAAAAAGCATCAATTGTAGAGAGACTGATTAGAACTGTAAAAAATAAATTATATAAATATTTTAGTCTCAATGGAAGCTATAAGTGGTTAGGTCTACCATTGAAAGATATATTGGAGAGATATAACAACACAAAACATCGCACTATTCAATTTAAACCAGTTAATGTAAACAAAAGCAATGAACAAGTAATCAAAGAAAATATAAAAAAAATAAACAAACATGAATTAGTTCAGCGAAAGCCTAAATTCAAAGTTGGTGATTGTGTTCGTATAAGTAAATACAAACATAATTTTGAGAAGGTTACACTCCTAATTGGTCGACTGAATTATTTATTGTAAAAAAGGTAAATAAAACTTTACCAGTGACTTATCACATAGAAGATCAACGGAAGCAAAACATATTAGGAGCTTTCTACGAACAAGAACTGCAAAGATCTAATTATCCTGATGTATATTTGATAGAAAAGGTTTTGAAAAAGAAAGGAAATAAATTGTATGTCAAATGGTTAGGTCTAAACAGTGCAGAAAACAGTTGGATTGAAAAGGCAGCAATAATGGACTAAAATATTATATAACCATTTTTCATTTAAAATCTGATCATTATAAATTGAATAATGCAAGGAGGTGGACTAGTTAACAGCGTAATTATAATCTACCATTCGAAGTTCATTTGCCAGGATACAACTATTGCGGACCAGGAACCAAACTTCACAAACGCTTAGCGCGAGGTGACCGAGGTGTAAATAAGCTAGACGAAGCTTGCATGCAACACGATATTGCGTATACAAACCATACAGATTTATCAAATCGTCATAAAGCCGATCTAGAACTACTTAACATGGCTAAACAAAGACTTAAATCAAAAGATGCAGGGAAAGGTGAAAAACTAAGCTCTTGGCTAGTGAGCAAAGTTATGAAAGCGAAACTAAAGTCTGGATCCGGCATTAAATCATTTAAACACTTAGTTTCAAAAATAAAATCAAAAATTAAGAAACTCAAATGCAAAGATAGTAAGACTTTGATAAAAGCAGCTTACTTAGCCGCAAAAAAGTTATTTCCAAACATTCATCATCGAATTCGAGTACCCCGAGTAATACCCATACCAAAGACTGGAGGAGTTCTACCTTTAATTCCAATTTTCGCTGGTTTGTCGGCCTTAGGAAGTCTAGCTGGCGGAGCAGCGGGAATTGCAAAAACCGTTAATGATTACAAAGCAAGCAAACAAAATTTGCAAGAAACAGAACGACATAATAAAGCTATGGAGGCTTTAGTGTTGGGCAAGGGTTTATACATTAAGCCGTATAAAAGTGGTAAAGGATTGTTTATAACATCTTCAAAAAACTGAAAAATATGCTACCCAATCGCCCTCTAACTAATGTAGACATCCGAAAGTATTCAAGAGACATTCCATATTTTCGTGGGGTCTACATGAAGGATCGACTACCTCGGAAGCCGAAACCCATTGAATGTGGTATCGTTAACTTAGACGATTCTAAGAACGAAGGAACGCATTGGGTAGCTTATGTTAAAGTATACAATCACTGTGAATACTTTGATAGCTATGGAAATTTAAAACCTCCAATGGAGTTGATGCAATATTTCAAAAATTGTAATGTTTTTTATAACTACACAAGATATCAAAAATTTAACACAGTCAATTGTGGACATTTATGTTTAAATTATTTGTGGACTTTTTGGAATAAAATGTAATATAAAATATGAGCTTTTCTTTCATTTCAATCATTTGCAAGATGTCGCTCACTTTGTCGATTACTGGAGACTCGTCAGTGTTAACTACATACTTTCCTAATACGTTGCAACTAGATGGAGAGTATGAGTGTGCATTATTACACTTTTCAACATTTAATTCTATTCCAAACATTGATAAAAGTAATAATAAGTTCTATTATGGCTTAAACGAAGTTATTGAACTGCCAGAGGGTACTTATGAGTTGCAAGATATCAGCGATTATTTAAAATCCGAAATAAAAGATGCAGTGATCAAACTACGGTGCAATAATAATACTTTAAAAACTACAATATTCTGTACAAAAGACATTAATTTTACCAAAGAAGACTCTTTTAGAAGACTATTAGGATTTAAGAAACAAATCTTGAAAGCAAATAAATGGCATGTGTCACAGTCTCCAGTCAACATTCTACCTACGACCGTAGTCAGGATTGAATGTGATATTGTAAGCGGTTCATATCTAAACGGTGAACCAAGTCATATTATTCACGAATTTGCACTTAATGTGCCACCTGGATACAGGATCATAGAAATCCCGAAGAACGCAATATACTTTCCAATCAATCAAAACAATATAAGCTGCATATATATCAGGCTGCTAGATATAAATAAACGAATAATCAATTTACGTGGTGAAGAAGTGCAGGTATATCTGCATCTTAGAAGAAAAACATGATTGACTACAATAAAAATGTGTCTCAACAAGTAAAGAATATCAGTTCTACTCGAGCTACCTATCAAATAAGACCTCTCTCTAAGAAGAAAATAAAATTAACTAAAGACAATAAAGCATTCCTTAGAGCGATCGGATTGTTAAAATGAATATCTTGGACGTTTTAACCGCACCAACTTACGATAACACTATAGAAGGAATTGAATTTCATTCCTACAAGCCCTATGTAACGAGTTTCAACAGGAACGATGAAATCCGCATACCTATCAACCAACAGGACTTGTACATATTACCATCAGCTAGCACCCTATATTTGGAAGGAACTGTTATCGTTACCAAAAAAGATACGAAGGACAAAGCTACTAGTGTCAATTTTACGAACAATGCTTTACTCTACTTGTTCCAAGATATTAGGTATGAGCTAAATGGAGTGGAGATTGATAAAATAAAAAATGCAGGTATAACAACAACCATGAAATCATTAATTTCAATGAACGAAAGTGAATCAAAAATGTCTAATGCCTGGGGTTGGAATATTGATGGCATAAAAAATATTGATGGAGGAAGGTTTTCTGCTTCTATACCACTACGTAACGTCCTCGGTTTTGCTGAAGATTTTAAAAAAGTCGTGATAAATAGCAGACATGAACTGATATTGTTACGAAGTAACACTAATTTGAACGCTGTAAAACTTAATACAGGTGAAGTAGTGGATGATGTTCAGATCAACAAAATCATATGGCGCGTACCGCATGTTAAAGTATCAGACAAAGAAAAAATTGGTTTGTTAAAAGTCTTAGAAAAAGATCGTCCACTTCAAATGATATACAGAAATTGGGATCTGTACGAATATCCGGCTTTGCCTAAAACTACAAAACATACCTGGTCTATCAAAACTTCATCTCAAATAGAAAAACCAAGATACGTCATTATTGGTCTACAGACAAATAGAAAAAACAATGCAAGTTCTGACATGTCTCAATTCGATCACTGTCATGTTCGAGACGTAAGAGTGTATCTCAATTCAACCTATTTTCCATATGAAAACTTAAATGTGAGTTTTGCTAATAACAGAATCGGTTTATTATACGAGCAATACATCAGATTTCAACAGTCGTATTACGGACGTCGCTCGGAGCCCATTCTAAGCGAGAAACAATTTAGAGATTTAGCACCGCTGTTTGTAGTCGATTGCTCTAGACAAGCAGATAATCTAAAGACAGGTCCGGTTGTGGATGTGAGAGTAGAAATTGAGAGTGATTCAGAGATTCCAGATCAAACTTCAGCATACTGTCTCATTCTGAACGATTGCATTGTTGAATACAAACCATTAAGTAACATTGTTAAGAAGATATCATGAAGTACCTTATAGTTGAACTCCAAGGATTTAAAGATTCTACAAATAATTTTATTATAAAAGAATTGACCATTGCAAGTCAGGATCATACACAGACGTTCTTGGTAAAACCACCATATCCATTCCATTACCTAACACAAGAAGAAAGAAAACAAGTGAGGTGGATAGAAAGAAATCGAGGAATTTACTGGAGTGAGGGCTACATTGACTACAAAGAGTTTAAACGCGTTATTTTACCATATTTAGAAAATAAAAAAATTATCACAAAGGGTTTGGAAAAAATAAAGTGGATTAAAGAGTTATGTGCAAACTGTGAAGTGATCGATATAGGTGAGAAGGGATGTCCTAATTTTGCGACATTAAAAAAGAAGTTCTGTAAAAATAAAACTGATTTTAATTGTGTGAACCATAGAATGAATTGTGCATTAAATAATGCGGTGTGTATTAGAAAATGGTATGTTGATAATAATATGTCTGTGTTTAATATGTTTTAATTTTAATATGTTCAATTAATAAAAATCTAAATGTACCTACTTTTTGTTTTATTTAAATGTATTTAGGAGAACTAAACATCAAACTTTATATTAGCTCTAATTAGATGAATTGCGATAAGTAAGTATTCTATTAATTTCAAAATATTATAAACATATAACCTATAATGAGATTCATTTGAGCTAATTTAAAGTGTATGTTTATGTAATGTCAATAAAACATAATTTAAATTATAAACATATTATTTATTTAGTTTTCACGTTATTCACAAAATAGTTACTTACACCTATCCTTATTATATATTTAAATATGTGACAAAATCTTGATGACCTAAGTAGATACAGTTTAATACACTAGTAGATTAGCAAATAATTTTATAATAAATTCAGAATTTAATACAACAAGTTAAAGTGGACATATATACAAACATTAGAAACTACTTACTAATAACAATCATCACCACAAAGTTTCTTCGAAATTTTGTTTATTAATGACTGTGTCTCTTCCATAACATAGTCCACCGGTTCACTAACTACATATTGTGCACTTAACACTACCACCTCCTCATTGTCATTTGAATTTACCACGCTTTCTTGTCGTTCACTAATGTCCAACACTTGTATCTGGATCAGTCGTAAACCTTTTTTCTTTTCGTTGTTTATGACGTATGATTGACATAAAGGATGCTCCGATGCTTTGCGTTTTAAGCCCTCCCGTCTTGTTCTAGACTTTTTAATGGCTGCTTCAGGTCTGTGTTGCTCTGGAATATGCCAGCTTAAACTTGGAGTCGGGAAGCCTTGACCATATTGGGAGAACATGATGTCAGGAGAATCACACATTATTGATGACCTGAAAAAAAAAATGTATGATTAATAATAGTTACAACACTCTAAGAAATAACATTATAAAGTTAATCTTTAGATGATAATACTTACAATTCGTTCCGTTTTTATTGTTTCGTAATGTGACCGCTTGAGCTGGCTGCCTAACGATGTATGTATTTTAATCTTATTATTGTAGCAATTTGATGATGCTTTGGTAATCTGACTCCATAAGTAATGGGCTATGAATCAATTTCATATTCAAACAAGTCGAGACATGATTATGTACCAACTTGATGATGTTTTGGTAATCGGACTCCATAAGTAAGGTGCTGTGAATCAATTTCATCTTCAAACAAGTCGAGACATGATTGAATAACTAAGTTGATGATGTTTTGGTAATCTGACTCCATAAGTAATGAGCCGTGAATCAATTTCATCTTCAGACAAGTCGAGACATCAGTTTTTTAGCAAGTTGACGATGTTTTGGCCATCTGACTCCATAAGTAATGGGCTGTGAATCAATTTCATCTTCAAACAAATCGATAGATAATTTTACCAGTGCGTGGTATTAGACATAACACCTGAAATAAGATTAAAACAATCTTTCTTTGAATATCATGGTACATGTCCTGATTAGTGTTATATGTCATAGGTATCAGATAGCGCACTGCGCTTTGTTATCAAAAATGGAAATGAAACATATTTAAAATTAACCATAAAATATTATTTATTTCTTAGGTAGTAACTAAATACATTGATTATTTTAGTAGGTACTTAATCTGTATCAAACAGTAATTACTTACATAACATACAATTATCAAACAGTAACACAAAATACTATTTATTTCGTAAGTTCCTATTAACTAAAACACAATACTTGATTTAGTAAGTGTTTAATCTATATCAAACAATAGTTACGTACACAACATACAATTTATTTCATAAGTAGTAACTAAAATACAATTCTTGTTTTATATCAAACAGTGCATAAAATAGTTATTTAATGCATTACTTAAATATATTTGCATTACCCCATGCTAAAGTAGATACTTTATCACATAATAGTAACCGTTTATCATCATTGCTTGAAAGTGCTATTTTATTTACATCTTGAGTAAATATTTCATGTTTTATTGACTTAAATAACAAATTTTTTTTTCGAATAACTTCACAATTATACAAAACATTTTTATAATCTATCATATTTAAGTTTTTTGTAACACATGTTTTTGTACCTTTTGCTTTTTTTATTATTTTGTCTGCTGTCTTAATACAGTAAAGCTTTGAACGCAATCCTACAAATTCATTAATAATTTTGCCACCCATTTCATCCTTGAATAGTCCTGGAACCTTCTTGTTAATAATAGGCAAGTTAAATTCATTGTTAGAGTCATAGTTACTGGTATCAATATATTTCAGGAAATGAAGTCTTAAGTCCTTATAAACGTCGTTACTCTGAATATTATAAACTAGACTATCTGTGTCAGTATAACACAATTCAATTCGGTTACCATAAAAAGGTTTTACGATAGTATAGTGAAAATCGTACATGTGAGTCTTAGACAATTCTAATACTGTATACCCTATGTATATTGGTTTATTAAGCATAACGCGCAGAGGCTTCATTTGGATTGCAACTAGATCTTCCGAAAATATTGAGACACTATGAAAATACGGGCTGGATATCAATTTGTCAGCACAAGTGACCTTTTTTGTTTTATTGTTTGAATCACTCCACTTATTTACTAACTTAACATCTATGCGATGTTCATTATTTTCTAGAGTCTTTCCAAAAATACTGTTGTTTAATAATTTAAAAAAATCCTGTTCAAACGTGGATTCTGCCTGTTGACGTAGATGAGTATTAATATCGATATATTGCTTGAGATAGCAACTTTGCTTAAATGTAATAGCGCGGTGGATCTTTTTCAAAACCAAACCATGCTGTAAACATTTTTTTAAATGTACATAATGAATAACATAATGATATTTATCATACAAATTTGGAACCAGTTTTTTGTTCTTACTACCAGGTGGCAAGCATTTTTCTGGACAAAATGGAAAGTCATTATGCTCCATGTGCAAATTTTCAGGATATATTAAATCTACTTCAAGGATGTAACCGTTTTCTGCAGTATCACTGACATTTATCAAGTTCGATTGTAAAAAATCTATTTCCTGCTTACTCATAAATCTAAAATCGGAATAAGGTAGTGATTGACACATGCTATAGCCGTATAAATTGTTACAATCTAAATAAATAATAAAGGAATTTGGTTTAGTTGGATTGTAAGTATCTAAATATTTATGATTGGCTTTGACATGCCTTTTTGAACACATACAAACACCCCCTCTAATACCTTTTTGTATCATTCTAAAAATTTCATGATCACTAATCAATTCTAATTTTACTCCTGTTTTTAAAAGCATTGCATCGAAAGATAGACTTGGTGCTGTAATATAGAATGCAGGATCGAGATTGTAATGCCGCTTACAAGTTTTACGAAAATTTTCAAATATATCAGTTAACAACAGAACATCTGTTTTAAGATATAAATCTGTGTATATACCCATGTTTTCAATATTAAATTCTGACCAAACCGTTCGAGCGTGCTCATAGTCTTTGTCAGTAATAGATTCATTTGTCAAAGAGTTAAAAAAATATTTTTTAGGAGGCAAACAGGTGTCTTTATAACGATCCCAATGAGACATATAGTCATATGGATACACTCCTTTACGAGTTAATAATTCAAATTGTTTTTTATTAGGGAAATAAGATTTTAATTGATTAAAGTCTTGTTTTTTCATTGTACCAGCCAGCTTTTCTAAGCTGGTTCCTAAAAATTTGAAAGAATCTACAAATCGAACTTGTATGCTCTCTTCGGTTGAAATAGGGACAAACTTTGTGAATGAAATATAGTTTTCTTTTGTTTTAGGTATGACCTTGATAGATCCAGGAGCTTCACCTAATTCTTTTATGAAGAGGTGACAATCGTAGCCCGACAAATTATGAAAAAACACAGGCAAAAATTGTGGTACTTTGTACTGTAAGTTGCAATAATTGTGCGCTGCACCGCGGTATTTACCAGTCAAGTGACAATGATCACGAACCCTATCGCCAAATAAGAAGTGATCACAAATATGACAGGTCATAGCGTTCTCAAAGTCTCGAGCATTATCCTCTGTGTAAATCATAGGAACATTCGTTTTTAAAATTTGGGATATATTTTTAGCCTCTTTATAAATAGACTTAACAAAATTTGATACACAATCCGAACCGCGATAAGAAACGTAACGATTGTAGCTTTCGTCTAGCGCACACGTGATATGATAAGCGAAAGCTACAGGCACATGACGTTGTACTGTTACAGTGCTTGCCTTAGAGGGATCAGGGTCGCAAGATGCATAACGTTCTAGCATTGTTTCAAAATCCGCATATATAACAAATGGTACAATTTGTTTTTTATTATAATTTTCAAATTGTATGAAAGAACCTATTGGTGGTAATTGAGTTGCTATACCCCCACAACTATGCGAACTAAGATCGTCACAAGTATTAAAAAATATTAAACACGCATCACAAAAGTGTAATTTACCGTGGTGCTTAGTTATCTGAGTCCTAACAAGTCGCGGCAAGTCTTTAATGAGACAATAATGCGACAAATCGCTGCTTTCTAAATAAAGTAAATGAACCACTTTACCGTTCAAGGTTTTTGGTTTGTAAAGCGGTCCTATGACATTATTATTTTTTAAACCATAAATATAAATACAAATATCAGGGTTATTTACTTCAAACTGCGCAATATCTGAAAAACTTACAGGAAATGACATGTTCTTAATATTGAATACGTTATGGAAATTTGGATAAGACGATACCCTTTCTGGATGACTTTTAGCGGGGTATAAAGCAGCAACAACTGACCATAAAAAGCAATAGTTGTCGTTATTACGAATATTAACACATGCTTTTTTCGATTTTATTGCAGCAGGCAATTCGATAAAGCGTGAACCACCGCGCATAGGTTGATATTTGTTAACATTGACTTCTAAATGAGAACTGCTCAAGAACGTCCATCCACTGTCACGATCCTGAAATTCTTCTATCTTTTTTGCTAAAGAGTTTTTAACTTGTGATAATAATGAGTCTAATTCATAATTCTGATGCAGAGTAACGTTTTTTGTTGCAAAAGATTTCATTTCCTGAGAATCATTTTTAACTAATAAAAATAAAGCAAAATATTCGAAATTAACTTTTAGGCACGTGTGTTTTTTAAGAGATAGGTCAATTAATATTTTAATTTGATCTCCAATATTATTTAAAAATGAATGTAAATTACAATTCTCAGATGGAGCGACAATTCTATAGGAAGCTATACGATTACGAAATGCAGAATGTATTATTTCAACACCTTCGCAAAATTGCGAAATATTCTTATTTTTATGTTTAGTACTACGTAGGTGACCTGTCCAGTGGCTGCTCTCTACAGATGTGTTACAAACAGTACAAAAAGGCATTTCTGATTATTGTAACTAATACCAACAAGATACTTAATACGTTGTAATAATTTTGATTTACTGTTAGATGGACTGACTTCAATATTAATACTTATTATGATTCTGATACGAAATCGCTATGATACATATCAATAAATAGGTACAGCTTATAAAGAATACATGTAAAGATTTGGAGGAGACTTTGCTCAACAGTGGGACTGTATACAGACTAATATACAGTGATAGCATAAAAATAACATAGCTAACTTAATTAACTACTTTATATTTATGCTATCGCTGTAAAAGACGGCCTCCGAATCATTAAATAACTCACGAGTCCGCCTCATAAAAATCTGTAGACCATCCCACTGCGGAGTATTGCGGTCTAACTGAACTTTAAGGGTCACCTCAGCTCTCTTCCACCGATCCTCTTTAGCGATGTTCGCCACCTCAGCCTTATCGTATACTTTCACCTCCACGTAAAAGTCTCCAGTTACGTTCGCAGTCCGTCGCACTTTTCCGTTTGCGACCCGGCTAACTAGCGACGAACAGAAGTCCGCACTGGAGGCCGTCCGCGGAGAAATCTCGCTTTCCAACCCGAAGAGGCCTGAGCGGCTGGAGCTGGGTTTTTTACTGAAACAATTTAATTAATTTAATAACAATACTTCGTGAACTAACTGTAAACCTGCAAAATAAATGTCTAAAACGGGTCTGTATATAGGCAAGAAACCCTGTCGCCTAGCAATCTAGATGCGACTGTGAGTTTATTTGTTTGTTACTGTTTCAATGCACTCAAATATATCATGACTTTGAATAGGACATGAGATAGTTATATAACAATTACCTCGGTTTTGTTGCTGGCTCGGAGACCTTGCGCTTCACTGCCTTTTTTTTCGCCTTGGATGTCTCCGCAATGGCTGGCGACTGGTAGATAGTGCTAGCTTCGGAGTCAGACCTGAAATTATATACATCATTTTATTAATAACATAGCCATCCAATAGACTGCGAGAGTTCTTTTGTGAAAGACAGAACCTCAATAGTCATTTAGAACAGAATTTAAATGAATCGTTATATTTAATGGAGTACAACAGTTAAAGGTAGACTGGTAGAGAATGCCTAAGGCTTAAGTCCGCCTTTGTACGTTTATGTTGTATGTTGCATGAAGTTAAATAAATAAATACTAGCCGGCAGGCAAAAACCAGGTCCGTAGCTAGAAAATTCTGTAAACTTAGTAATAAGTACTTACTTACATTTTGTGCTTTTTGAAGACTATTGTAGAATTGTAGATAAAGTATGGTAAGTAGTATTTGCCACTAGAAAATACTGGAGCAAATGTAACGTATTGATCGAAATGGATTGGTTTTATACATAAAAAATACCATATCGGCAGTATTTGTCTCATTACAAAATTCAACCTTAATTACAGGTCTTCAAAGTTGCATGAATAATTTGTGTTAGTTACGTCAAATTAAAACGTAATGATACCCAATTTTTCTGTCTAATTACAATTTTACAGTGAGAAATGAAATATAAAACCAGCCTTTTTCGCTCGCCGACAAAGATGAACCCGACACCTGGCTGTCGCTTATGATAAATACATTAGGTATTATAATTAAGTTTGTATGTTTGTTTAATGTTATGGGGAAGCGAAATAAATTTATACACATAGACTACAGACGGAAAATCCAAAACAAAATAATTTCATAGCTAGATTGCCTCAATGTCGACTATTACATACACATATGTAGACTAGTAGTCTACATGGACAATTTGGCGTGCTTTTAAATGTAAACTAGTAGTCTACACGGGCAATCTAGCGGTTATATAATTTTCACATAACATCGCAAAATTACTTAAATTTAATATATAAAAAAGTCCTTTATAAACACATGTAAATAAAAATAACAGAGTACTCTGAAATCATTATTTTTATACAAAATAATTAATGGAAGCGAATCCACGTCAAGCAGTTAGTTTGCAAGTACCTATGTTGTAGTAAAACTTAAAATTATTAGATAATATTATAAAACCATTAAATGTCTAAAATGAATGTATGAGTTTTAAATAACCACGTTCAAAAGTTTTAGGTAAAAAGCTACTGCTAAATTCATTTTTGATAGAAGATTCTTCCTTCTAATAATTTTAAATTGATATACCTATTATCTAATTAGAGATGTGCATACCTTAGCAAAGTCTGTCTACGTATTTTACAGTAAAACATAATCTATATTTTAATGAATTAAACATTGGTTATAGGATGTTTTGTATCATACAAATTTTAACAATGACTGCTACATGCACGAGGATCACAGCGGTTGCATTGTAATTGTAGAACCCATGGGAATCACTCACACATAGATAAATCAAACGCAGCAAATTTATATAATGCAACTTTGCAGTCTTGGTTATTGTTAAGAGTCATTTACACTTATCGTGTAAACGTTCAATATGATCGTTTCTGACGCCGTCGTCCGGCGATTTTTTTTTTTTTTTTTTTTTAGTTGAGATAAACTAGTGCTTGACTGCGATCCCACCTGATGGTAAGTAGCGATGCAATCTTTGATGGTGAGGCGCACTAGTTTATTAAGAGCCTATTCACTCTAGCCTTGAAGACACCCAAATTATAATCGAACGGGAAGACCGCAGCAGGCAGACTGTTCCAGTACGACTGTTACAGTCGACGTACGCGGTATAAACGATGAGGCGAAACGCTTAGTCCGGACCGTAGAGGTTTCAACAACGTAAGGGTCAATATTCGACACAATATGTGCGAATTATCCGTTTGACGGCGATTGTATCAGTGTAAAATCCTCTTAACATAACAGAAAGAGATGTGACGGTGCGATACGTATTTATAAACAGTACAGTTTTTGTTGGTGAGATGTAGAGTGGTTATGTCTGAATGAATTAAACTAAAATTCGGGCGTCCTTGGAATCCAATCTGGATCATAAAATACGGAGTGGCGTGTCAACTACACATGCCATTTCTAATTTTGTGAAGAGACGTGAGACAATCTGTCCTGAATCTTAGTTTAATTATTACGGTATCCTAAAATTTAGACGTCCTGGGAGTCCAATCCGGATCATAAAACACAGAGTAACGTGTCATCTACACACAGAACCTCTAATTTTATGGAGAGACGTGAGACAATCTGTCCTAAATTTTAGCATACTATATTCAGATAGTTTGCTTAGTAAAAAAATGTGAAGTAGTGGCTTAGTGACGTGCAGAATGGTTATTTCTGTCTGAACGAATTAAACTAAAATTCGGACGTCCTTGGAATCCAATCTGGGTCATAAAATACGGAGTGGCGTGTCAACTACACATGCCATTTCTAATTTTGTGAAGAGACGTGAGACAATCTGTCCTGAATCTTAGTTTAATGATTACGGTATTCTAAAATTTAGACGTCCTGGGAGTCCATTCCGGATCATAAAACACGGAGTAACGTGTCACCTACACACGGAACCTCTAATTTTATGGAGAGACGTGAGACAATCTGTCCTAAATTTTAGCATACTATATTCGGATAGTTTGCTTAGTAAAAATGTGAAGTGAAAATGTGAAGCTTAGTTATTTGCTTAGTATTATAGTGGCATAGTGGCATTGCGCAAGAATCTAGTAAGCAGTCGAGGTAAGCAATTATATTTAAAAGTGGAATAGGCCTTAGTGACGTGCAGGGTGGTGGTGACTATCAGAATGAATTAAACTGAAATTCGGACGTCCTTGGGATCCAATCTGGATCATAAAATACGGAGTGGCGTGTCAACTACACATGCCATTTCTAATTTTATGAAGAGACGTGAGACAACCTGTCCTGAATCTTAGTTTAAAGATTACGGTACTCTAAAATTTAGACGTCCTGGGAGTCCAATCCGGATCATAAAACACAGAGTAACGTGTCATCTACACACGGAACCTCTAATTTTATGGAGAGACGTGAGACAATCTGTCCTAAATTTTAGCATACTATTTTCGGATAGTTTGCTTAGTAAAAATGTGAAGTGAAAATGTGAAGCTTAGTTATTTGCTTAGTATTATAGTGGCATAGTGGCATTGCACAAGAATCTAGTAAGCAGTCGAGGTAAGCAATTATATTTAAAAGTGGAATAGGCGCTGAACCAGTGTTTTTAACATATCATTCACAAAAATGTTATTGGGCATTCTACCACACCGCGACAAGCGAGCGAAGCGAGTGAAGTCGCAGCAGGTGGGGTAGAATGCCCAATAACATCCTACTTAAGGGTTTGCCCTGTAGCCTAACCTTTTTGAAAAAAGTAAAAAAAAATGTCATTTTTCACATGTCAGTTATGACTTCAGGTTTCGCAGAGTTCGTTATCGGTGTTGAGGATACTTATGTTAATCTAAGAATAAAATATTTATCATTCAAAGTTGTAGTTTTATTTTGTAACCTTTTCCTTATCCCGACTTTCTCGTCGCTCAGCGACAACATTTTTTCGAATTCTGTAGATTAATTTCCAATGTGCTCGATAGTCGTGTGAGGCACGAAATCTGTAAATTCTTTGTTATGTTAAGATACACCAGATTTTCCCTATACTCAATAACGTATTGCCAATATCAGCTTATTTCTCGCTTGGCAGGTGAGCCTATTGTATTGCAATCAACTATGTATAAATCCAGACTCCTGTATTCTACTGAAAAAAATCTGGAAATGAAAAAACCAAATAAAGCTTTATCCGACCCGGGAATCGAACGCAAAGTCTCTTGCTCAGCATTACCAATAGATCGACGAGTAAGAAAAAACATAAACGACCATTTTCAATAACTTACTAACAGGTAACGGAAGGTTGCTATCTCTAACTGTTTGACATTTAGCTTACGGACCGTTTTAACAAAACGTCTCAGAAAAGTTGTCTTTGTTTTTTCTATGAATCACAGTCCTCTAAGTGACAGTTAGGTGACACGGATAGGATATTCCAAGCTAACTTTGTTTACAGAAAGAAACACCAATAGCTACGAGAGATAGGCATATTAACTAACCGTTATACGTGAGTAAGATAGAGAAAACTGCCGTAAATAAGCTTTTACAACCAATCTTGATCCTGAGTTGAGACAATAGATTCATTTGAAAGCCATTCCAAAACTGAGAATTAAACAGAGCCTCGAAACAGATCCAATTTCATAAAGGACGGCCCTATTGCCATTTACCGGGCACAATCAACCCTTTTCAACGAGAACTTTGTAACAGAAAAACCCAATTACTGTTTCCGTCTCTAGGGATCGAACCCTAGCCTTATGTTCGTCTTGATTGCTACTCATTAGAACAATGAGAGTAGTTAAATAATACGTTGTAAATAGAAATCAAAATTACTATTGTATTTAGTGGGATATTAGTATGAGTTGACTTGTAATTGCTTTTGAAAAACTATTCTTACGGAATTAAACAGAAAAGTCAAGTCAGAGGCTTATGAGTGGCAAAAAAATTCTGACACCAGGTTAAACACTGGCCATCGTAGGCGCGGGCCTGTGGACGGTGAGCTATGGGCTAGCTCGCCGTCCGTCCGTCTCATGACGACAGGCCGTGTCGGCGCGTTCGTGTTCCACGCGTGCCTCAAAGAGATTCAGCAGAAAGGAAGGGGTCCATAAGGGCCGATGCCTGCTGGGGCTGCGGGACTGTTCGAAAGGGATACCGTGGCCCGGAACACAAAGGGCGATGAAGGACCATGAATAGATCTTAGTCAGTAAAAGTCTGACATTCCCCCCCGCTCCGCCCAGAGCGGGAGAAATCATTTGATGATTTCCCATCCGAAAAAAAAAGGTTAAACACTAACCACACGAAAAGAACAAGACCGAATTAAACCTCATGAAGGTCGAAACTTTCTCAGAAATAATGGGTGCCGAAAAGCATTTTGTTCTCTCCGTCATTGCGATCATTTTGTTTTTTGCTGGACCCATACCTGGGAACCCTCCAGTTAATAAGGGAATATTAGATATCAAACTTTAAAATTTTCCACAACATAAAAAAAAGTACTTTAAGACTTAACTTTAGGCACCTTCATGACCCCAAAAAATGCAATGCCCCAATGCATCAATCAGCATAATGTTTTGAGCACATTATACGTTTTAACATCCTGTTTACCTAGAACCAGGACCAGGAGAAGCTTGTGGCTAAATAATAACAGCCGCTCGGCTCGATCTTTAGGTTAAGCCGTGCTTGCCTAGGTTGGTTTGTGGATGGGTGACCACCCTTACATACCGAGTTTCCTCCGTGCCTCGGAAGGCACGTGACCTCGGCTGTCATTTGTATATCTTTGCTATCAAAGACTTTTTTGGCCACTGACTACCTGTAACGACTATTCGTTACAGGTAGTCAGTGGCCAAAAAAGTCTGACAACCAGTCTTACCAAGGAATATCGTATAACCCAGTACTAATGGGTTGTGGAGGTCAGATAAGCAGTCGTCCCATGTAAAATACTGGTATTCAGCTGCATCTGGTAAGACTGGAAGCCGACCCCAATATAGTTGGGAAAAGGCTAGGCAGATGATTACCTAGTACCAACACGTATACCAACAGTTTGTTTGCTCTCCACTCCAAAATATTAAGTACCTATACTAAAAGATACTTAACTGATTATGATTGCTTCAGATAGCAATTTTTGCCAAATAATCTTCTCTTAAGTAGTATCTTGTAACTTACCAAAGCACTCTAGTTTCTTAGTTTTTTCGCTTCAGCATAATCGTAACTTATGTGCTCCAAATCCAATGTGTACAAACTTCGTGAGCCTTGTAAGTTGTTAGGGTGTTAAGAACTTTTTCCAACTGGGCCTGGGATTGGATAGGAACCCAGGATTTGTAATTACAATCTATGATCAGTAATCACTTTGCCAACTGCGTGGATAAATCCACCAATAAGGCTAGTTTTCACCATCAATAAATTGCAAATCTATTTAGTCCGTCAGTTAATATTGACAAAGTTAGAACATAGCAAAACTCGGGAGTGGGGGTTCTTGACGTCACAACGCACTAAAAATTATAGCACGGCGTGACGTATTGAGAATTTTAAAAGCGTCGTATCTTCGTCAATTTTGGTCTACGTAACAAAAGAAAAAATGTGTCATTTTTTTTTAATCTTAATGACGGACTAATTAGAATGAGAACAAATTGACAAGTATTTCTAAATAATAATAATTCCTTCCTTGGAGTAACTTGAGAATTAATGTATGAGATTCTTATATTTGTAGTTCAAAGGAAATTGAGTACTTTGGGAATAACCCATTTTTTCAGGACACAAGCCTATTCCGATACTGTTCTGCTCAGTAGTTTCACTGAACTCCATGTGTTGCGGGACCGGTGAGCCTACTGAGCAAGGGTAGACGGTGTGTCCAGTTTGTTGTTACCTACTTTTAATTACTAACAATAGATATAAGCAAAATTCTTGTAACTAACAATCTTGTCATGCATATGGACTTTTTTGTCTGAATTAAAATATTGTTTTTTTTTTTTTTTTTTTTTTCACCGTTATCGAACTGAATCGATTGTTTTTTTTTTGCCACGTCGATGAATATAACATCACGCCTGTTATTCCAGAAGGGTGAGTCAGAGGTGTACCTATTAGTACACCCACGTTTCACCAGTTATGTCTAGGTCCCATGTAGGGCAAGAGCCTGTCACCATCAACCTGGCACGAATCTAGACTTCGTGGCTGCTACTGAGAAATTCCTGATGGATGAATCCAGTAACACGTTTGCCCGACCTGGGAATTGAACCCAGGACCTCATGCTCAGCAGTCGCGCCTGACCACTAGACCATTGAGGCATTTGGTAGTTCATATGGAATAAAATAAAATAATAAATAAATAAACATGTGCCGTGTAGTATCCCGCAGATTAGAATAGAACCAACCCATTACACTCACGGGTGTCGTATACGGCGACTAATGTCTGAGGCAGAACACCTTACGCCTCCGTAGACCTGAGAATGGGCAGCAGCGTTTTCTGTTAGTCTTTCATCACTGCGATCTCCAATCCGCCTGCCAAGCGTGGAGATTACGGCAAATTCCTCCCATCATGGGACAGGCTTATGTCCAGCAGTGGACGTTATGGGCTGTTGTTGTTGTAGTTGTAAATAAATAAATATCGCTGAACATTACACACAGCGCCATGTAGTGTCACACTAAGCAACGAGCCTTGTGTCGTGGACACCAGATAGTTGATATACTACATAGATACTTTTTGCTTGTAAATACATTCTTATTATACATTTATAAACATCCATTAAAAATTTTATGGTCATCTTTAACGATGACTGCTTCTTGCTGATGCTACGTTGTGATCTGATTGGTGACTAAGAACTAGATCTGGACAGGGAGCGCTGTCTAGAGTTGGTCTGTGTGACCATTCATGTTTATAAGCTTTTTTATTTTCATATTCTTACTGTCCCTTTTTGTATACGTCCGTTTCCTTATTTCTTTTAAATCGATATTATTCCGTGGACAATAGTGTGGGTTATGCGTTTGTTTACTATTAGACCTAAGCTAACTATTAATATTGCAACGTGTAACTGTTTTTTGTCCAAAATAAATAAAATAATATAAAATCCATAACTCGGAAACAAATGTCCATGCTCATCACACAAACATTTGCTCCTACCGGTATTCGAAACCGGGATCCTAACAACGTAAGGCTTTAACTAACGAAGCTTTACTACCGTTGCGCAAATCATTTTAAATTCATTGTGAATAATGTAAATTGTATTGTGTGTGTGGTCATAGCAGTGGCCGGCTTTGCTACTCCTGTCGACTTAATCACTGCTGTCGACTTATTAAGAAAATTGTAGGTAGGTTCATGTAAGAAAGGTACAGACACCAGCTACACATCAACTACTCTAAACTGACAATTTTTTTTCAATGAACCTTGAACCTAATGTTTAAGCGATAACGTAAAAAATCTATTAATAATAATAATAATAAAATGTTTATTGTGTCTCAAATGCTTACATACTATACATGTGTTGAGACAGCCCCAGTAAGTAATTAGAAACACTTGTGTTGGGGTTGACTCGCTACTTCCCCTAATTAATACAATATTGAGACTATACTATTAGAAAAGAATACAAAATAAAATAAAACAAAACAAAAACAATACCCAGCTAAGAAGCAAAGCCGGTAGAGATATGTGATTCTTATAGTTTCTATAAACTTATTCTATGCATGCATGTTTGTGTGTATATGCGTGTGTGAGTGTGTGTGGTGTGTGTGTGTGTGTGAGTATGTGCGTGTTGTTAGGTGATAATTATGTCTTACGTAGGTAAGTCAAGTTAGCAAATTCTCACTAGAATGTGCTCAGTTTCCTCATAAGTTAAAGTTTTTAACCATTCAGTTATAACTTTCTTACATTCATACAAGACTTTATGATGAAATTGTAGTTTGGCGTTTATTTTGTTGTAAATATATGCAGATTGGGTTACATACTGACGTCTTGCAAAAATCGAACGAACCATTTTGAAGTGGGCCAGAAAATCATTCCGTCTTCTATCCCGGCTGGCAGGATTAAATGGAATAGATTTATGTAGATATAAGGTCACATTTAAGAAGTATAATTGTCTCACCGATAACAATCCACTTGTTCTGTATAAGTTAACTGTGGGGTATCTATATGGTTTAAAGTACATCACTTTTATTAGAGACCGCTGGGCTCTTTCCAGCTCAAGAAATTTAGTTTTTATGGCACCTCCCCAGACTGGTATGCAGTATGTTATCACTGATTGAGCTAATGCAACATAAACATTACTGAGTATCACAGGAGACATCACATGGCGTAGTGTCTTGAAAATCCATATCAATTTCCTTACACGTGACATAATAGTAGCAATGTGTGAGTGCCATGATAGACATTCATCAATAATTATGCCCAAGTATCTTGTAGAGGAAACTTTTCTTATAATTTGACAGTTACACTTATGTGTATAGTGATCCGCACACTCATGTATCCTAGTCTCAAAATCAGCACCCGGTTTAGATCTCTGACTTGGAGAAAAACAAATATAGTTTGTTTTTGGTATATTAAGGGTCAGCAAATTAGCCTTTAGCCAGTCAACTACAACGGCGAGACCACGTTCAGCATTCTGGCGTACGGATTCCCAAGTTTCTCCATGGTAGACAATAGCTGTATCGTCCGCATAGGAGAAGATTTTCCCTCCACTGCTCAGCAGGTTACACAGTTCGTTAATGTACACCAGGAACAGCGTTGGGCCAAGCACACTCCCCTGCGGCACGCCAAAAATAACATTTTCTTCTTCACTATGATGGTTTTCTATCTTAACTTGTTGAGTTCGACCGCGGAGATAGCTGTCAAAAAGACACAAAGCCGTACCTCTTATACCTATCGCCTCAAGCCTCTGCACAAGGATGGGGACCGAAACGGTGTCAAAAGCTTTCTTTAAATCCAGGAATACTGTCATGCATTTATATCTTTTGTCTACCCTACCTACAATTTCAGACGTCAGTGCTGTAATAGCGTCCTGTGTTGAGCGTCCTTGTCTAAATCCATATTGTGAATCAGAAAGTATGTTGTATTTATTCAAGTAGCTAATAAGTCTCCTATTTAATAGTTTTTCTATAATTTTTGAAATTGCAGGTAAGACGGATATAGGTCGGTAAGGATTGACATCACTCGTGTTCCCCCCCTTGTGCACGGGCGTAATGATGGAACGCTTCAGTGCTTTCGGAAATATTCCAGATTTGAAACATAGGTTTGCAAGTTGACTTATAAGGGGAACTACGAAATCCCTAGATAATTTAAGGAAACCTATGGGTATATCGTCCCATCCGGATGCACTTCCCGAATCAAGAGCCATGAGTATGCAGTCCACTTCTGCTGGATTAGTGTCCAACAACACAAAAGAGGTTGTCTGTGATTGAGAATTGGAATTCATGACTAAACTAGAACGAAGCCCAGCCGGGGTCATTATTTCTTCTGCTAGTGTTTTTCCAATTGTGACGAAAAATTGATTGACACGGTTTAAGGAATCTAGAGGATGTGGTGTGATTTGAAGAAGACATGCATTAGATGATTTGGGTTTTTTAAAATGAGTTATACTATTAATATTCTGCCAAAGCTCTTTCAGATTTTTTATAGAACATGTAATTTGTTTTTTATGATATTCTCCTTTCAATTTCTTAATTAGGTTGGAGCAAAACGTACGAAAGCGCTTATAGGTTATTCTTATTATAATATTACATGGATCCTTTCTCACCTGCAATTTAATTCTATTTCTAAGCCTGATACATCTCAGGGCCCCTGCAGATATCCAGGGCTTTAAAGTACGCTTGGAACTGGTTACTATTTTAATTTTAGTGTTAAGAAGGAGAGCTGTTCTTATCACATCTATCATCCTGTCAGCAAAGGTATTTGGGTCGTTGTATGTATTGAAAAGAGATATATCTACACCTATTAGGTATTGATATGCTTTTTCAAAATTGGTAACAGTTGTAGTTTTATTATTGGGTGAAGCTTGATATGTGTGGGATATGGTTAATAGTACCATTAAGTGATCCGTTATAGAATGATGTGTTCAGAATTGCCACAAATGCAGAGTTTTTAGTTTTATCTAGCTTTAAGAGCATGTGATCAAGGCAGCTCTCCTCCCTGGTGGGCAGGCAGTGTCCCGGGAGAAAACCGTGAACAGAAGACATATTTAAATAAGACAACCTATTTGCCCGCAACTGTGCCGATTCCGACGGTTTTTCAATGAGGGATTTTCTTTTTAGCTCTTCCCTAGTCGCTGGATAGATGGCGCTAGAAGTAAGTATGATAATGCAAGGAACGGAACCTAAAAAAACTGATTTTAACAAAGCGCGATAAATGTTGGTTATATTCGGAAGGTTAAGCAAATGAAAGTGTCAGTCAACGAGAGTATGTGACGTAACACAATGTTTTTTTTTTCAAGCGTTTTGGCTTTGGCATAGTAAGTTCAACGCCATCTATAGAGTTCTTGGAAACTAAGTTTTTTTTTAAAACCTCAAAAGGAAAACCTCTCATTAGGTTTATATTTATATCTCCCGTGATGATAGTGTTTTTGTGCGATTGAATAGTTTGAAGATGTTGATCTAGTAAATTAATAAAGTTATCCGCGGAAATATTAGATGGAGACCGGTAGATTCCAATTATAGTGAAGTTAGAGATGGTTATTTGCAAAGCGGAAGCATGCATAAGATTTATTTCATTTACCTGGGGTGAATGACAATTTTTAATATAAGCTACAATGCCGTCATTTTGATTAATGTGTCTAGTTGTAAGAAATTAAGTATAACTATTTAACTCTGGTATCGGTTTGCTAGAATTAAGTCTGCACTCGGTCAGGATCAAAATTTCGACATCAATTTCGATTTGAGATAACGTTGCTACAAAGTCGTCCAAATTGCTGTAAATGCTTCTTATGTGTTGAGTTAATACGGTCAAGTTATTGTTATATTGTTGCAGATAAGTAGATAAGTGTTCAACGTCTAAAGTTACAGAATTAGCAATTTCAGCATTGTCCAATTCCTCAAAAGTAGTAATGTTACTATCCATTATTGAAAAGCGTAAGTGAATGGTGGTTCTCCGAATTTACCTGGTTGTAAAGATTTACTGAGGTGTAGTATACCCGCAAATAGCTATGCTTGATTATATGTATGTAATTTTGTATAAAGTCTAATATTATTTTAAATATTGAGACTATTGTTATTTTAATGAGGAGATGAGTATGAATGTGGACGTGATATTCTGTGAGAATTTTATGTTGTATGGGTATTGTGTAGAAACTATAAATTAGACTTATAATATACAATGTTAATGTTAATAAATCTTTCTATATTCTAAGTCTATAATCTTACTAAGAGATAGATTCATAGTAGCATGATGCGCGCTTCTGTACTAAACCAGGGTGTAAAAATAAAACACAGATAAAGTTCATCTTATTTATTTTATTATGTACAAGTTTACCAATACATAGCTAGACACGTATGTACCTAGCCGTATTACATTATAGTTACGGCTTAGACAGAAATGGTACTAGGCAGATTGCTTTTAATTTTTCAGAGCGTGAGTATAAGTAGGTATGTTGTTTGAATCGAAAAATTTCGACGGTATGAATGTTAAACAAAAGAGTCGCGATTGCTACATCTATTATAGCTCGGCACAATTTGAGCCGGCTTTTTCTCAAACACCTACGGCCCAGCGCACACCGCTGGAGGCACAGCGGAGCGCGTTTGAAGACAACAATTTAATATAAACCTTAACAACCTTGATATACGGTCAATTTAAGAATAAATTCGCACGCGGTACTCGGAGCGCCCTCAAGCTACTACAAGAGCATGCGCGCGACCGTATATCAAGGTAGTTAAGGTTTATATTAAATTGTTGTCTTCAAATGCACTCGGCTGCGCCTCCAGCGGTGTGCGCTGGGCCTACGAGTATGTACAGTCAACGAACCAAATCAATAACCAGGGACAAAATATATAGTTGAAGTTTTCTTAGAAACAGATTTATGTTTTCGAATGAAATTGATATAATTGTTATTTGTTATGTAATTAAATTTCATCTGTAGACGTGAAATAGTTTCTAAAAAAACTGCAACTATATCTGACGACCATGGTTATTTATTCATTTAATTGATCGTACATAAATGTATATTCGAATTTTCCTCGGTAATTTTGGCCGGCATGAGTCCACAACTCTTGGTTGTGCTGAATCATACCAACTTGAACGTACATGTGTGCGTAGTCACCCCAAAAATCCGTACTCATAAGTGACCTATTAACCCAGAAAACACAACGCTCCATGCAGATATTTTTACACCCACACCTTTATAAAACTACCTGAAACACTGCCTACCCCGTGAGGGCCCGAACTTAGTGATACACACATTCTTACTTAAAAACGGTACCTCGGCACAAAGTTCAAATTTTTTATTATCCTCATGGGACCCAAGTTTTAATATAAGAGGGAAAATTGACTGAAGCGTGGGCCTCATGGCGAGGTAAACTGCTTTTACTAGGCTCAGTTTCATTCAGTCATTTAAAGGGTGTAAATAAACCGTCAACGAAGCCGAAAGTCATTTGTTTTTCCCGTCATTGCGATCTTTTTTTTTAGTTCTAGACCGTATCTGCGAACCTTGTAGTTACGGAGACATTAGAGGTCAAATTTCCAACTTTATCACAAGAGTTATAAGGTTCCGTATCTGAAAGGTAACCAAATGGGATCCTATTACTATGCCTTCGCTGTCCTTCCATCCGTCTGTTTGACAAATAACTATTATCAACTAAATAAAATGTTTTTGTTCGTATTATTTTCTTCACAAGTGTGTTGAAAAACGTCGTATGATACACGTGTGTATTGATGATTACCGTCCTCGCGCGGCTCTCTTAAGGCTGATGCTCCAGGGTAGCCCGCGAAATTCAAATTTTCTTACGTTTTTGGCAAATTGCAGGCCAGTGCTAGGTTGTATGTTGATTAAAATATTGGACGCGATTGTAAGACGTATGTAGTTACAGAATTATAATCATTAAAACCATCAATACAACCCTCCAAGTTAATAAAGGTCGAGAAACAATTTTTTCAAGGTCAAAGTCATTGCTAGACCTTTATGAACTTGGAGGGTTGTATTGATGGTTTTGATTATTATAATTCTTTAACTACATACGTCTTACAATCGCGTCCAATATTTTAATCAACATACAACCTTGCACTGGCTTGCAATTTGCCAAAAACGTAAGAAAATTTGAATTTCGCGGGCTGGTCGAAGCATTCACCTTAAAACCCTAGCCTAACGGCTCGGCTCTCATTGGCGCCTCAGCGGTAATCACCAACATTACACACTTGTACCATAATGTACACGGTATGATCGACATTGAGACACAAATTATTTCTTGTGAGATTCGAGAAAATTTTCGGCCGTAAAAAAAACTGCTCATAATTTTACTTCTTTTTTATTTAGATTGTGTAGATAGAATTTTGTAAGACTCAAAGAAAATATCTGTTCCTGTCTTTTTGTGGTTGATACCAACACCGAATATGACGTGTAGTTATTTGAAGGGGCGATATATTTTCTATTTGTTTTATGATATTATTTATGTAACACAAATGAAAAGAGCATAAACATTTGAGTACACAGGCCACAGACCTGTGAAAACAAAAAATGTAGACGATTATTAGAAGATGCTCAAAAAATAATAATCTCTTTCCTTATTTACGTTTCAAAGATTACTTACATGACTTGGTAATAAGAAGACAACTTTTTGCTTTGTACCATTTTTGTCTGAATAAGACTAAAATTCTAAATAGTAGAAAAGCTCGAAAGTTTTCACATTTATTTACAAACTTTAAACATTGATCTTTCAAAAATCTTACACTTCGTGACACAATTATTATTAACAGCCCAGTTATATCTTACAGTCGATTTTCTGTGTTCACTTTAAATAATGATGGATATTATCACTTCAATTCGATCTTTATAACTATACTGTATTTAGATATTATTAAGGTTTATTTTACATCTAGAGATCTCGTATAAAACATACACTTTTAATTAAAAACTAGACATGAAAAAACAGTTCACATTTTTCAACTTTTCATTCGTTATAACAATTCGACAACCACTCGGAAGAGGTTCCACTAAATAGAATTGATGATAGAATTGCAATCAATATTTTACTAATTTAAACTTAAGTTGCTTTTTTATATTCCTTCAAAATGTGAATATTACAATAATAACACCTAGGTAATTTAATAGTAAATTATTTATTCCAGTTTTAAATAAATAAAAAAAAACATTTTTTTTTATATTTACACTGCAGTGAAACTTTAACTTATTTTAAAAAAATGTGAAGAATAATTATAAGAAAGCTGTTGAACAGTACAGATATGACTTTATTTTTATTCCACAAAAAGACTGCTGGATATTCAGATACCGTCCCTAAGATTAATATTTTTCTGTAGCCAGAACATTTTTACGAGAAATTAAGATATTTTATCACGTAGACAAATAAAAATTCCTTTAATTAATTTGGTTACTTAAGTCGTCAAAAATATTATTAAGACTTACAAGATAAAGTTTTTTTTACAAGAAAATAATACGTTAGGTATATTTCTTAGATCGATGTTATTATAATAGTAGTAGAATATTTTTCGTTTTTAGTTCTAAAATACATTAATTTGCTGTTTAAAATTATTTACAATAGTACAGAAATGCAGTTTTTTTTTTCTTAAATTATCTTACACTAACTTTGGTCACATTTATACAAATATTTGGGTAACTAGTAATAGAGGTAATCTACTAATTAAATTGTATAGAATTTGTGAACTACTGTTTGATAAACATCGTAAACAATTTTTATTATTTTCTACTTTTTAGAGACAGTTTTCATCAAATTTATTTTCGAGTTTTATAAAAATATTCATTAGAATACGATGTTTTTATAAATATTGATTCAGAACAGAAAAGATTTAATACACTCAGAAATTCACAAACACAACTATAGTGTTACAAAAACAAACATGAGTTACAGAGCTTAGTTTTGCCGAAATGTACAAAACCTGAGAAATCAAATAAACATAATGAATTTTGATGAGTTAACGCTAATTAATTTGAAATCTGTTCTAAACACGCATTTTAGTTGTAAATGGGACTGATTTTATTGTTTACTAGCGGACGTCACGCGGTTTCACCCGCGTTGTTCCCATTCCCGCGGGAGTATGGGGATAAAATATAGCCTAAGTTACTCAAGGTGAATGTAGCTTTCTAATGGTGAAAGAATTTTTGAAATCGGCGCAGTAGTTTTTGAGTTTATTCATTACAAACATACACACAAAAATACAAATCTTTCCTCTTTATAATACACTAGCTGACGTCCCGCGGTTTCACCCGCGTAGTTCCCGTTCCCATGGGAGTACGGGAATAAAATATAGCGTATAGCACTCACGAATAATGTAGCTTTCTACCAGTGAAATAATTTTTAAAATTGGTTCATTACTTCCGGAGATTACACCCTACATACAAACTTACAAACAAATGTTACCTCTTTATAATATTAGTATAGATAAGTGTAGATAATATAATCTAACATTTTAAATGTTGTTATTGTTTTACCTACTAAAACAACAACTACATTTAAAATGTTAGATTAGTCTGATGTATTCAGCTGAATTAAAAGTTAGTCGTCACAGGTAGTCAGTGGCCTAAAAAGTCTGACACGCAGTCTTACCAAGGGCATTGTATTACTCAGTACTAACTAGGTTGTGGAGGTCAGATAGGCAGTCGCTCCATGTTTTAAAATACTGGAATTCAGCTACATCTGTTTAGACTTGAAGCCGACCCCAACATAGTTGGGCTAGGCAGATGTTGATGATTCAACTGAATTAATAAAAGAATTTGGTTTGAGTTATTTCGACAAAACTAAATCCTATAAACAAAATAAACTAAAAATAAATCGTATACAGGAACATGGCCGGCAGTGTTTATCAGTTCTGTTTAAACACGTCATTTCCTGCACCCAAGTGTACAGTTTACTAACAATAATCAAATTATAACATAAAACATATTCTTTGTATTCGGATGTACTCGAAATTCAATATGGCGGACGTGCGAGTAAATAAATAAACTGAGATTTCCTCTGACAGTAGTTTGCTTTGTTCGTATAAGTTTTATAGTACTGCATAATTTTTTTTCGCGCTTGAAATACATTGACAGACAGGACCGCGTTGTTTGTAAAAAAATGTAAAATTGTGTGGTGAAGTAGGTATGCAAGGTGGAAGAGACATCAACGCTAAAACGTTTACGACGAATTCAGTATATCATTCTGAATGTAGAAATGGACATAGTGTTTTTTTTTAGGTAATTAAAAAAACAAATCTGCTATTCCATACATTTAGATCTTGTTTGTAGGAAACGCGCCTTTAAAGACCCACGCAGCACAATAGCATCCCTTTTTAACACAGAACCTTTAAAATAACCAAGAATGGAAAGGAAAGTCGTCGTTTCAAAATTAAACGCCGTTAAATAAATGAAAATTATTAAAAAATAACAGCCAGCAGTTGACGGTTTAACGCTTTTAACTACATTTTTAATTTTAGGCTAGTCTTTGCAATAAAAACTTTTTACGAGCCGTATTTTGAAGCGGTTATTTAATTTTCTGTAACAATAACATTGGTTCAGAACTTAGAAGGAGAATTTTTTCTCAGATTCGTTTTATGAAGTTCTAATAATTCGACTATTTAGAAGACTGAACAAAAAGTTTACAGTAAAAATTCTTCGTTCATAATAAAAAATATACTTAGTTTTTTTTTCAATGCGCTATCAAAATCGTACCAATATTTGGTCATTTGTCAACTGTAGTGCGTAGATCAAATCTACAGCAATCGGTGTTAGTAAAACGCGAAACCTTGTATTTTTTCGAAGCGGCCCACGACAAAACGCCAACGTGAGAAGACGTTTTGGTCGAGAAACTCGATATAGCAAATTGAGTTATTGAAAATTGATCAAGCGACGATATTGAATAAGTGACAACCTTAACTCTCTTCCACAAAACTCAATTTGTGCTTTTACGACGAAATATATTTACAAGAACGAAAGCTCACATTTAATACTTTAAACTAATATTTTATATTAAATGTCTGTTTCACCGAAACTTAGGCCATTCTTATCAATAAAACTTTAAACTTGATTTGAGAGTGGAAACTTTTGTCTCCAACTTTCATAATACATTTGTGTCTTCACTGAGAAAAATATTTTCTGTCTCTAAAATATTGAAGTAATTTTTGTTTTTCATAAATGTAAACGGTTTGCCCTTCACATCCTTCCAAATTTGAAATCGTAAGATATTCTAGATGGTTTCAATTTCAAAATAAGTGGCACGAGTATAACGCCATAAGGATACAGTAATGATGTCACATACTTGCCTAATAAATATTAGGGTAACCGAAAAATGAATGGGTGATAAGAAATGAGGTCATACCAATTGACAAGACTGAGCCAATCAATTAAGGTTTAGAAGTGGATATGTATGTACGTAAGTAACGATATGTAAGAATGTGTGTGAAGGTTCAGAAGTAGTTGTCTTGAAAGACTCAATCTACAAATGGAAAGGATGCTGTTGGCAACTGTACAAATTGTATTACATCTGAATATATTAGAAATGAAGTTGAACTTCATATAAATAAAGTATAAAATAGTGAAACAGACATCCAAAAACAATTGACTGAATTTACACACAATAACTTAATAAATATTAACCTTCCTCTTATTCTTAATCTGACAACTATTCAAACTGCGATTGAATTTGAATTTGAAACCGTTTTTCAGATCCTCGTCATACGATTCCTTAGTTTCATCTACATGCCTGTAATCAGCATTATCACTATGCCTCTCTTCAATCTTTCCATCTTTGAAGCAATCATAATACGGTTTGCAATCAATACTGTTGGTACTTCTTGCGATATAAGTTTCAATGCCATCTCTATTACGTATATCAGAAAGAAGATCTTTACCTAGTTGTCAATCTCTGCATACGTCTGTTGCTAGAGTGAATCTCGTTGCTGATTCGGTGATGGAATCGTCCCTGATCTTGGGCCGACGGTTTCCATTCATTTGTTCGATGAAAGAGGTGTTAGTGTTTCTAATGTAGTCTCGATGTATGTTGTGGTTCGAAGGAGATAAGTGCGTAAGACGGTAGCTGACGTAAGAATCGTTTCGACGAACTACCGTTCTTGTAGTCCCAGCTCTGGAGCTCCCTATTGGTGCGAAGGAGGTTCCATTCTGGTCTGGAGTGGCAGCAGAATGGCAGCAGCAGAAGCATTTGAAGTAAGATCTGTGAAATTCTCGTCGGAATTTACCTGGAACAATAGAGAATTTGGAGTTTATTGACAATTTTTTTATGGGGTGGTGCAGGGTGCCTTAATAGAAAGTGTAATAATAAATTGGAGATAATTTTGGTGAAGGTGAAGATCAAGGTAGAAAAAAATGGACTTAAGAGTAGGTATCGCCTGTAGCAAAGTGCATGTTAGTAAACAAGGTAAATGTGGCAAGAGTTTTTAGTAACAGTAAAAATATTAAAACCTCATAAGGTTTTTGCTATAAAACCTTGATTTTAATGAAATTCCTTGCGATTTTATAATGTTTGTTTGAAACCTGCCATTTGAGGTCTACCATTGAAAGCTTTTAACGCAGCGGTAAACCATTATCATTAAGAAAAGCACTCAACACGCGTAGGTAGATAAGAAAATGTTGTTTTAATGACGTGAGGAATTTTCAGTGAAAACCATGCAAGTGTTTTTTATAAATACTTTTCGTGGTTTACAAAAAGGTGGGAAAAATAAATGAAAAGCGGTGGGTACCTAAGGACTTCAAAATATATTGTTTAATCTGGTGTAAATCTGGATATTTTTACAATCTTTAAATAAAAGCATCAACAAACAACGAGGTGATTTACAGTGAATTTGTTACCTACTCTTAAATTTATTAAATGAATAAAAAATAAAAATGATGGCACCTGACTCGGGAGTTTATATGGCAGACAGATTTTCAGGCTTAGTTGAGTAATTGTGGACATTTATGAGCATTATAACGTGTTTATAATATAAGCTGAAGCTCCAAATAAAATATGTGTTGTTGTTTTTGCACGGCTTTGTAGGGATAAAAATATTATAATCTTCCTTGTTTTACCTCAAATTCTATTCGTATGCGGTTGAATTCCAGGTATTACATGGAGGGACTGGATATCTGGCCTCCATAACACAGTTATTGATTAAGGCTATATCTGATTGTCCCATACGCAAACTACGTCATATGCACGTTGAGTTGTGCTAGTTTACCCGATTGTCCCTTGACAATCGGGTAAACTAGCACAACTCAACATCTACGCACAACTAACGGTCTCGAAAAGCACGTAAAGCCTTTGCTCCTACATCCTTATGTAGGAGCAAAGGCTTTACGTGCTTTTCGAGACATGAAGGTGTCGTTACAGATAAAAATAGGAATTTATTAAAATCTGAACCAAACTCAAAAAGCGTGCTGTTATTTTTGCACCGGAGTGTAAGAAAAAAAAAATCGTAATCATTCATACTAAATCTCCCAATAGCCGTTTCATTACAGTTTATTTATACTTTTCCGTATGTAACAACTTCGTGAAAGATATTCAAATTTATAAAAGTTTCGGATTCTTACCTTGACACCGTTCAAAGAAAACAATGAATATTTGAAAGGATAGCGCTGTGACTTGACTTTGTACTCGAGTTTGTTGTAGAAAACGATATTTCACTATATTTGGTGCCAGTTAAGATGAGAATTGCGGTCATTGACCTTTCCCTAATATCTCTTCGTAGAAACCAAAACAAATAAACCATGTGTACAAAAAATGATGAAGATCACGATAGATGACAATTCAAGACTTGAACAGGCTTATTTTTGGTTTTCAAAGTCAAGTTCAAGTTTGATATAGAGTTGATTTTCGCGTGTACGGTGTAAATATTTCATTAATTTGTTATTGATTGTATTTTGTTATTGATTGTTATTGATTGTTTTCTGTTATTGTATAAGTCTGTAGTCTATAAGTCTGTTATCTGATCTCTTTTTAGCAAAGTAGCTTTAATATACTAAAAATGTTGTGTACACCTATAATTGGTACGTACATTAGAACCATAGCAAGTGTACTTTTATAAATAATGTTATATGTATGTACTGTTGGTGCACCTATTTTAAATAAATAAATAAATAAAATTTTGCAGTGCTACTTAGGCGAAATTATTTCTAGTGATGTATATCTTTTTATACTAAATACGTTATGTACGCTTTAAACGTTTGGCCGCAACTCGCCTGAAGGCCTAGCCTAGGCCCAAGTTAAAAAAAAAAAATTAAGTCTTTTCTTAAAAAATATTTTTTAACAAATCTCAACTCGAGTACTAAAGTAATCACATCACTATTTGTGCTGTTTCAGAGTACTAAGGCAGGGGCGAAAGGTTTTCCGTTTACTGACCTGAAAAGCCTGGGAAGCCTGAAAGCAAAATGTTGGGTGACGTATCTTTCAGGAATAAAGCCGATATTTCCTAGAGAAATGATTTTTGTTACGAAACTGGACATTTATGTATGATGGATATGACTTAGAATGGATATGATGTAATATGGTACGGTCAAGACCGAGGAATTTCTTCGAATTTGTCCGTACAATTTTGACGACAACAAAATATTGTTATTTTTATTCTGTAAAGATAGTCTTTTGTGCTCTTAAAACGGTGAAGGAAAACATCGTAAGGAAAATGGCATGTCCTAGAACCAAGAATTCAATCACTACGGGTTAGTGGGTGGGCCCGGTGTGAAACATTAATTGTGATTAAAGCCAGCAACCTCTCACAGAGAGGATGACTGTGTCCCAGCAGTGGGGACATAACAAATTGATTAAATGTGTGTTATGCAGCCTAATACTGTAACATGACTTAGGTGCGGTCGAACAAGCTATTTGGTTTACAGTTTAACCCACAAATTACATTTTAAAATGTAAGCCAAATGCGGCTTGTTCGACCGTACAATCAAATTTTTATGATGACAACTCATTACAATAGGCATGACGACAATATCAAAAAATTACAAATCTATTTAGTCCGTCAGTTAGAGTATTGGAAATTAATGGACACGTATTTTTTGTTTTTGTAAATCAATGAATATTGACAAAGATAAAACGCATCAAAACATGGGGTGGGGGCTCGTGACGTCAGAACTAGCTAAAATTTATACCAAGGAGTGACGTATTGAGAATTTTAAAAGCGTCAAATCTTCGTCAATTTTGGTTTACGTTACAAAAGAAAAAACAAGGGTCAAATATTTTTTGATAATCTAACTGACGGACTTATTAGATTTTTTTTGTCGTCTCGCTTATTATATACGGTGTTAGGGGACAGTGCTCCGCAAACTCACATGTGTGAATTCAGCTCCTTATTTTGATCCACCGGAATTTTTCACAGGTTTTTTTATAGGTTTTTCTGTTACTATTCCTTTATTTCAATGTTCAAACGGAACGAATGTTCAAAACCAACAATGATTGTAGAAATACTGTTCACTTACTACCTACCTAGCTACAGATTTCATCGAACTGCCGTCGCTCTTGCCGATCGCTACGTGCGTTTTGCCGCGGTTACAAAAGATTAGGAAATACAATTTATTGGATTCTCATAACGTTCCTAAAATAATTTCTTGTGCCGGTCATCTCAGTATTAGAAAGGGTTTAAAACACCTCTTAACGAAGCCGAAAGGCACTTGTTTTCCCCGTCATTGCGATATTTTTTTTGTTCTACACAATACCTGGGAACCTTCTAGTTACGGAGATATAGGGGGTCAAAATTCCAACTTTTTGACAATTTTATTTTTTAATACAAATTTTTGAATGTATTATTTTAACTTTATACACCTCCACGACCCCCGTACTATTCCATCCATCAGAACAATGTTTTGAGTGCGTTACATTGAGTTCTACCACAAAACATGATTTTTCACCCCACAAAAAAAGTTGTTTCCCAGCAATAATTTTTGCGTAAAGTTACTTAGTCTGATGTACAGAATGCTTGGTTGACGGCTTCGTGATGAGGTCTTTTACACCCTGTATAGTGAATTCACCTAATCAGTCTGCGGAGGGCTGCTTTTCACAACCTGTATAGCAACATCATTCGTCAAGAAATGTCGGTCCTTTTACTGTGAATTAATAATAGTTACATAAATATTAAAATAATTTAATATTAAATATAATCTCTTAATTAAAAAGAAGTAAGTCTGATTAAAAACGTCATTTTCAGTATTTATAAATGGTTTAGATAGCGATCTTAGGGAACAAAAAAAAGAACAGAAAATCCTAATCTTCTAGTTATGAGACAATAAAATGGCAGATTAATTTGGTTTTATTTGAACTTATCTAAACGCCTGGAACAGGCCTGCGTGTTGGATTGTGGCCTAAATGCTCTCAAAGGGATGAAGCCTAAGCATTTGTGCGTACTAGGCTGATCATAAATATCCACCATATTTCACCAGTTATGTTTAAGTCTCATGTAGTAGGGGGCGAGCCTATTGCCATCAACCGGGCATAAATCCAGACTCCGAGGCGGCTGCTACGAAGTACAAAGAAATCCCTGATGGAAAAACCAAATAACACTATGCCCGACCAGGGAATCGAATCCAGTACTTCATGCTTAACAGTCGCGCTTGCGTCCACTCAGACCAACGAAGCAGTCAACTCGAGGCACTTCGTGAGTTAAGGCTGATGCTCCAGGGTAGCCCGCGAAATTCAAATTTTCTTACGTTTTTGGCAAATTGCAGGCCAGTGCTAGGTTGTATGTTGATTAAAATATTGGACGCGATTGTAAGACGTATGTAGTTACAGAATTATAATCATCAAAACCATCAATACAACCCTCCAAGTTCATAAAGGTCGAGAAACAATTTTTTCAAGGTCAAAGTCATTGCTAGACCTTTATGAACTTGGAGGGTTCTATTGATGGTTTTGATGATTATAATTCTGTAACTACATACGTCTTACAATCGCGTCCAATATTTTAATCAACATACAACCTTGCACTGGCTTGCAATTTGCCAAAAACGTAAGAAAATTTGAATTTCGCGGGCTGGTCGAAGCATTCACCGGAGGCTCTCGGAATAAAGGATAATAATAATAATAATGAAATGGCTAAATAATAACGGCTTAATAGCCAAGAGCCTCGACCAACATCTTAGGAGGCTCTCGCTTGGCAGCTGGATCAAGAGCTTGATTCAGAAAGCAGTACTTCTGGACACGGCACGTATCGTTAGGAGGTTCCTCTCTCAAGAGCCCTGACCACCGGCGGCTCGTACCCTGTTCCCAGCGCTGGTGGGCTACTGTTTTTTTATATTTTTAAATATTTTTTTATGTAGTTTTATTAAGAAATATTTAAAAATGTCAAAAATATGTGTTTAAATGAATAAACCATTTAATAATAAACCATTTATTTCAGGTAACATAGACCTAAAGATAAATAAATACCTTAACCTAAAAATACATACTCATAAATTTGTTTGTTAGTCTAAGCAACTAGTCTAGTTAAAACACTCATTTATGAAATCAAGACCAACTCTATCTTTTTTTTTTTTTTTTTAAATCTCTTTCTATTACAAAAAAGCCCTCTATTTACCTATCTCCACTGGTACAAAAAAAATTACATAAAATTTTTCTAGGTTCAGGTCTCAATTGTTTTAAAAGCTCAGTCTACCGTTTACACAAGGGACTTTATCTCTATATATACCTTTGTTTGATAACGGGAGCAAATAGTAGTTTAGTATATAAAAATATACTTGTATTTATGTTTAACAAAATATTAAAAGCATTAGTTATTTGCGCTGTTTAGCGGTTTGGCTTTGTTTGTAGTACACTTTTATAAACATAAATGAAATAACCTTTTCCTTGTAAGGTAAAGGTGTATCTATATGACACTTTGGCAGTAATATTTTTATGCTACATGTACTAGAACGAGTCTTTAGCTATATATCGGGTTCAATACTAAACTCTGGGCTATTAATGTGATTCGTGATAAAAAACCCTATCACTTTTAAAATTGGACTCTAAATAACTAACAGGGATATCTTATGTAGTCGTCGCGGTAGCAGAACTTCTTTTGAGGCTCAGGTTCGAACCCAGACAGGCACTTAACTTCGTGTTATTTATTTCATCACTATTTCTCTCAAAACGGTGAAAGAAAAAATTGGTAACGAAACAAGAAAATAACTAAATCTCGTGTGATAGTATACGGCCTACGCCTTTTAGTAGATGGAAGATACTAAAAAATAAAAATCACTAGCTCTGATTGACTAAAAACAAATTCAGAGCAGCGGTGGCCCAGTGGTGGCGGCCCCGACTTACGAACAGTAAGTCGTGGGTTCGAACCCAGACAGGCGCATTACTTTGTGTAATTTATTTCATCACCACTGCTCTCAAAACGGTGAAGGAAAAGATAGTGAGTAAACCAGCATGTCCTAGAACCAAAAATTCGAAGACATGTGACATCTACCAATCCGCACTGAGCCCGCGTGGTGGATTATAGCCCATTCCCTCTCATAGAGAGGAGGCTGTGTCCCAGCAATGGGAACATTATAGGCTGATGACGATGATATTGATGAAAAACAAATTCGAACTTACACCGACCATCTAAAGTTGTTTTTTAAACGCGAAGGTCCGTGTCCCATCGGTGGAAACTTACAAAACATGGAAATATGAATTCAATTGTAATGAGTCTCAATTCCATTATTTGCTCCGGTAAATGTTACAGATGTTGCCAGTACCTACAGTGTAATTAAAACACGCTAGAAGTGTTGCAAACATTGAAAACTTTTTGTTGGTAGCATCTGGCTCTTTTTTTAAAAAAAGAGACACTTTGGTACTCCCAGTATTTCGCAACAACCAATACCACTAAAAGACTTCCTATAACGCCAGTACTCAAATAAATGGTTATCTAAAACGAAACATATCGGGAGTGAAAACAGTGGAGTCGGATTTAAGCGTTGGAGTTTAAATCGAAATTGGTTGTTGCGGTTATATAGACTTTGATAACTTTGCAATAGCTATGCAGTTCATCGATTGAACTATTAGTGTTCGTATTTTAGTTCCAATATTTATATTATGAAACTTGAGAGCTTAGTAATAATGGCTTTAATATTACCAACGCTTGGATTGATCCGTGGATAGGTGACCGTCTACTACATATCGAGATCCTTTTGTGCCTTGGCAATAGCCGTCATTGATTTCCGCTGTCAAAAGTAGATGAATATCTACTTTTGACAGCGGAAACCAATTTATTTTATTTTATTTATTATTTATTTTAAGAAGGTCAATCAGACTCTTGGCCCATTTTGGGCCGACATAATTTAGATTGCCATCGATACGTTAAGAAGACGACATGTGGTTAGGTGGTATTACCCGTTGGGATATTGTACCCAGTACATGAGCTGTAGAGGTCACATAGACAGCCACCCCATATAAGACACTGATATTTAGCTTAATCCGGCTAGACTGGAAGGCGGTCCCAACTATATTTCTCGCTGATACAACAATAACAACAGCCCATAACGTCCACTGCTGGACATAAGCCTCTCCCATGATGGGAGGAATTTGCCGTAATCTCCACGCTTGGCAGGTGGATTGGAGATCGCAGTGATGAAAGACTAACAGAAAACGCTGCTGCCCATTATCTGGTCTACGGAGGCGCAAGGTGTTCTGCCTCTGACATTAGTCGCCTTATACGACACCCGTGAGTGTAATGGGTTGGTTTTATTCTACTCTGCTGGATACCATACGGCTACTATTATTATTACTACGGTTATTTCTCGCTGATAATATTATGAAATGCGAAAGTTTTAAGTTTATGTAGGTAAATGGATGTTTGTTACTCATTCACCTAAAAATAACTAAACGGATTTGATTGACATTTGGCACACAGATAGTTTATAATCATGGTAGTACGATACCGTGAGGCAATAACCAAACTACACGCGGGCGAAACCGCGGGCATAAATAAGTATAATATCAATATGAATGTCTATTTTGATGTCTGAGGAGCTTGTGGCTAAATAATAACAGCCACTCGGGTTGATGTTTAGGTTAAGCCGTGCTTGCTTGCAGGTTGGTCTGTGGATGGGTGACCACCGTTACATACCAAGTTTCCTCCGTGCCTCGGAAAGCACGTCAAGCTGTTGGTCCCGGCTGTCATTTGTCCATCTTTGACAGTTGTTACAGGTAGTCAGTGGTCCAAAAAGTCTGACAACCAGTCTTGCCAAAGTGGTACCGTATTACCCAGTATGAACTGGGTTGTGGAGGTCAGATAGGCAGTCGCTCCATGTAAAATACTGGTATTCAGCTGCATCCGGTTAGACTGGAAGCCGACCCCAAAATAGCTGAGAAAAGGCTAGGCAGATGATGATGATTAAATATTAATGTCTGTTCGTTCGTACCCTAAACACTCCTAAACTATTGAACCGATTTTGATAAAAAATTGGCCAAGTAACATTTCTGAAATAAGCACACAATCGACTGATCGACCAACACCAGTATTAAATACAATCCCTTAATCTAAATACAATTTCACTTCCATCTCAATTTCCACCAATTACTCGCTTCAGTAAATTCCCCCAACTCCCAAGATATTGGCAGTAAATCGACATAGTATCGAGACAGGATGAACTTGTGGGACAAGCTTCAGTGAATAATCATTCATCTCCATATTTCAGTCCGATGCAACTAGCCAATAGACTGAGTTATAGCAGGGGACCGTCTTGCATAAGATATTATGAAGATGGAGATGTTGTGCATATATAAAGTCTATCTAATCATACACGAAATGGCTTAAGGGGTCAATGTAGGTACTCATCATCATGAACAACTTTCACTAAGGGACCAAAACCTGAATCGCAAAAAAAAAATCTGCTGTTCCATACATTTTCAGGAATTAAGTAGGGGATTGCGGTGAGGGCTGATTTTTTTTTCGCGATTTAGGGGTTTGCTGTTTGAGGCGCGCAAGGGCCGATGCCTGCCGGGGTTGCGGGACTGTTCGAAAGAGATACCGTGGCCCCGGAACACAAAGGGCGATGAAGGAACATGGATGGGTTCTAGTCAGTACAAATCTGACACTACCTCCTGCTCCGCCCAGAGCGGGAGAAGTCATTTGATGATTTCCCATCCGAAAAAAAAAGGGGTTTGGTCCCATAGTAAAAGTTTTTCATAATGATGAGTACAATGACCCCTTAATAGATTTCGTGTGTGAATAGATAGACCTTTAATTATGTTCGTAGGTTTTTCTCTGAATTGTAACTGCATTTTCTTTCTTCAATGTTTAATGCATGCCGTGGCAGCCTTTAATTAAGGCTACACTATAAAATGTTAAATTCAACATGAGTTCTTAAACATGTATTTTTGGTGTATGCTTTGTTGGTTATCCTTAAATAAATAAATTGTACATAAGGAGGTAGATATTTATACACTTAAGAATTAATCCAATTCAAACTATCTAAACAAATAAATAAAATTAAAGTGTCAGTTTGTAATTTCAAAATAACAGCTATTTAATGAATGTTTATGAAAGTATACACGGAACTTATAAAAAAAAAAAGTGTCTGTCTGTTTGTTCCAGCTAATCTCCGAAACGGCTGAACCGATTTTGACATGACTTTTACTATCAGATAGCTGATGTATAAGGAGAAACTAAGGCTACTTTTATTTTAGAAAAACGATTACGGTTTCGTGCAAAAAAATTAAAACCCTTGAAATTGCAGTTAACATAATCTGATTAAAATATCCCAATACGTAATATTTTTATACACTAAAGTCACGGGCAATATCTAGTGACAAATAAAAATAAGCAGTGTGTGTAATGGTGGCAAATAAAGAACCATAACCAATAAGTAAATATCTCCTAAAATCTATACATATAATAAATCTGTAGAAAAGTCATTTTTGTACATTGAAGAAATTGAAACAAAAAATAGCCAGCGTTTGAAAAGATAAGTAACAGAACCCATTTCCATAATTTTTGAAATTTTTGTCTGTTTGTCTGTTTGTTTGTGCGCACATCACGTAAAATCTACGAATTCAATGCTGACAATGTTTATACATAAAAAATGTGTGTAACTTCGGGTATGATTTAGTGTTTGTTTCATTGAAATCGGTTAATTCTATCAAAAGGTATATGAACTTAAAGTTTTCAAGAAGAACTAATCATCAAATGTAAGATACATACATGCAGCGACATCTGTTGAACTAAAATGATACCAATGACTAAAAATGTGCTCACCACAGTCATAACTTTTAAATCGACTGACCAGCTTTAAAAAAAATTATAGCATAGGTAAAAAAAATATACTTTAGCAGTTTAACATTTTGGTCGATAGACGGCGTTGTTTATTTCACTCCATTTTCTGAATTGAATGACCCTCGCCCGTGTCAGTTGCCTATGTTTTGTTTTTTTTTTTCGGATGGGAAATCATCAAATGACTCCTCCTGCTCTGGGCGGAGCAGGAGGGAGTGTCAGACTTTTACTGACTAAAACCCAGCCATGTTCCTTCATCGCCCTTTTGTTCCGGGGCCACGGTATCTCTTTCGAACAGTCCCGCAACCCCGGCAGACATCGGTCCTTGCGGATCGGCCCTTCCTTTTTGCTGACTCTCTTTTAGGCGCACGTGGAACACGAACGCGCCGTCGACACGGCCTGTCGTCATGAGACGGACGGACGGTGAGCTAGCCCATAGCCCACCGTCCACAGGCCCGCGCCTACGGTGGCCGGGTGCCACGTGGTTGCCCCGGAAGCCCGGGGCGTCTGCCGCCGCGGCCGGGACGTTGAGAGGTTCTCTCCCTCTCACGTTCCGCCACCTCCTTCTCTAGCATTACTGCTTCGCAGAAGGAGGTGACGGCGTCCCATTCCATCTCGCTCCGGACCATGGCTTGCACCAGGGCTGGACGCGAAAGGTCGCCGCCGCAAACGTGTAAGTTGCCTCAAGATTGGTTTTTTAACCGACAAAACAAAAAGAAGGCAGTTCTCAATTCGACGCGTATTTTTTTTATATATGACCACGGATAACTTTTTCAGAGAAGTCCGTACATGGTCCTTTTGTTTGTAAAAAGCGTAGGTACATCTCAAAGTTGGTCCCATTTATAATTGAAAAATCGTGTTTGGGCTAATTTCTTGCACCTTTGATGAGAACTTTCGACCTAGCTGGAGTATGACTGTCATCGAGTGTCTAAGGATGAAGGAGGTGGCGGAACGTGAGAGGGAGAGAACCTCTAAACGTCCCGGCCGCCGCGGGAGACGCCACCACGTTGCCCCCGGCCACCGTACGCGCGGGCCTGTGGACGGTGGGCTATGGGCTAGCTCGCCGTCCGTCTGTCTCATGACGACAGGCCGTGTCGACGGCACGTTCGTGTTCGACGCGCGCCTCAAAGAGAGTCAGCAATAGGAAGGGGTCCGCAAGGGCCGATGCCTGCCGGGGTTGCGGGACTGTTCTAAAGAGATACCGTGGCCCCGGAACACAAAGGGCGATGAAGGAACATGGATGGGTTTAGTCAGTAAAAGTATGACACTGCCTCCTGGTCCGCCCAGAGCGGGAGGAGTCATTTGATGATTTCCCATCCGAAAAAAAAAAGGCTGTCGAGGTAAGCCCTTTTTTGGAAAAACATAAGTAGATTATTTTAGCGATTAATGCAAATATATCGAAGAAATTAAATTGTTACCCACTTGGATCTACGTAGGTATATATCTACTAATATTATAAAGCTAAAGAGATTGGATGGCTATAGGTTATCTAACATCACGCTATAATTAAAAGGAGCGGAGCATCAATGATAAATGTTGCAAAAACAAGGAAAATTTATTTCTTTCGAGAGCTTCCTTTGCGGGCGCTGCATAAACGGTTAAAGTTGCGCAAGAATCATGTATTAGGGAATTGTTCGTTTTAAAGCGTTCTAAAAAAAACCGTGATAGCATTATGTCTATCTTTCAAGGTTGACTCCACTCCTCTAACCCTCTCTCTCTCATGTGACGCAGACGAAGTTGCGCGGGTCAGCTAGTAATAAATAAAATTACCCCATTTTGTATTAAAACCACAAACAAATGTTCGCTCGTAAAAACTAGTGACCCGTACTCTTTCTTATCGGTGATATAAAAATAAATGGCATTATAAATAAAATGTAGAAGGTTAGAAATAAAAACGATAAACGGCAGTCGCCATTTTTTACTGAATTTACTTCGTACGAGTATTCACACACAGTTTTTGAGCCGTATATTTGCCGAGCTATCGCTAAAAAATAAAACACTTTTTAGTCGTTGCACTTTGGCTCTATTTGTAGAGACTAATGTGGCCACCTGGGCCCATGCAATTTTCGTACTATTGAAAAAAAAGAGGAAAAAGAATGATTTCGCCAAAACTGGTTTTCGGCTAGACTTTCGGTTATATAGTCTTTTACAAAATTTGGACTCATTTTTGAATGATCTGATAAATCTATACTTCTATCTATACCATCTCTACTCATATTATAAAGAGGAAAAAATTGATTTTTGTTTGTTTTTGTTTGTTGTGATTTAATTTTAAATTACTGAACCGATTTTAAAAACTCTTTCAGCAATGGATAGCTACATTATCAGCAAGTAACATAATCTATATTTAATCTCCATACTCCCACGGAAACGGGAACTACGCGGGTGAAACCGCGTGCCATCCGCTAGTACGATATAATCTAGAATTTTTGGCAGATTTTCTTTTAACAACAGAAGTTTCGGTATCGGCGAACTTGGATTTTTGAAGAAAGATGAAGTAGTAAATTTCTGAAAGAACCCGAAAAATTTAGCTTGACCTGGAAATGGAACCTAGGACTTCGTCTTTAGCAATAGTTCTTGCAAAAGTTAGACCAACGAGACCGTTTAGTTCTTCAATAAATAACGGCTATATAACAAGTTCTATAAGATGCGCGTAACGTAGAAAAATGTAACGAAGAAACTATTTTCTATTAATAATTGTTTCTGTAATCATCCTTGTTCCTAATTAATTACTGGTGCTTTATGAGCAAGTTTGTTTTATTTATGTGAGCTATAATAGACAAGAAAAAGAGGATAAGCTGAAAAATAGCACCACGCTTGTAATTTCATAAAGAGGTACACAGGCGTGTACCTTTAATTGAAATTGAAATTGTTTAATGAAATAATTGAATTACAAAAATATTAACAATATTTTAAGCTGAAACATAGCACCACGCTTGTAATATCATGAAGAGGTACGCAGGCGTGTACCTTTAATTGAAATTGTTAAATGAAATAATTGAATTACAAAAATACTAACAATATTTTAAGCTGAAACATAGCACCACGCTTGTAATATCATGAAGAGGTACGCAGGCCCTTTAAGGTACCTTTAATTGAAATTGTTTAATGAAATAATTTAATTACAAAAATATTAACAAAATAGCCTTAAAAACTATAGGTTTAGAGTAATTCCATTCTACCTGAACTAGGAATAAACCTGTATCTCAGGTAGCTCACTCAAGTGCTTTTAAATATGTTCTAAGATTTCTTAAACAAATACCTAGTAAATAACTTATCTATAAATATTCACCTACATTCCGACAGTTGCATTGAAATTTAATTATAGGGTCGGTGTTTATTATTTGATTACTTTTAGAAGAAACAGCCGAAACAAACTCACGAGGTCACAGTCTCATTCAATTAAAGTTTAGAAATTGTCTTGGTCAGATATGTTCAAGCCCATGTGATAAGGGCCGAGCTTATTGCCATCAACCGTGCACAAAAGAATGGAACTGTGTTTTATTTACCTATTTGCTGTATTAAAACAATTGAGAATCAAAATCGAATTGTCTAGACTAACATTATAAATCGGATTCTTAGTTTTTTTCAATCAATTCTGTTGTTTAATTTTATTTTATGTGTGAACCTACATTAAAAGGAGATATTTTGACTACAGATTTAATCAAGGATTTTATTAGGAAATCAAAAATGCTTGTATATTTTAGAGAACCGATGTTAATTCAAGGTAACAATTTAAAATACTTTACTCAAACATATTATAAAAATATTGGATTCTGCTTATATTCTGCTTATATCCCTATAAAAACCGGCCAAGTGCAAGTCGGACTCGCGCACGAAGGGTTCCGTACCATTATTATCAAAAAAGGGCAAATAAAATCACGTTTGTTGTATGGGAGCCCCCCTTTTTCTTTTTTTTTTTTTTCGGATGGGAAATCATCAAATTTCGAACAGTCCCGCAACCCCGGGTGGGAGCCCCCTTAAATATTAATTGTATTCTGTTTTTAGTATTTGTTGTTATAGCGGCAACAGAAATACATCATCTGTGAAAATTTCAATTGTCTAGCTGTCACGGTTCATGAGATACAGCCTGGTGACAGACAGACGGACAGACAGCGAAGTCTTAGTAATTGGGTTCCGTTTTTACCCTTTGGGTACGGAACCCTAAAAAAGATGGATGGACTGTATAAAGAATGATATGGCAAGAAAAGAAGTGTCTGATGAGATGACGAAAAATAGAGAAGTATGGAAGAAGAAGACATGCTGCGCCGACCCCAAATGAATTGGGATAAGGGGAAGAGAATGATGATGATGATGATGATGATGATGATCCCTATAAAAAAGCTGTGATATTCGCCAAGTCTAGTCTAGTAGGATAAAATAACGCCTGCAATAGGGTATATGCATGATTTTTTTTTATCAGAAATAGCAAAGTGAAATTATTTTTTTAATATCTATAAAAAAATACTAAGTTATAAGCATTTGAAACTGCTGATTAGACAGGGAGATCCGATACAGCGAATGACGTCATTCGCTGCATCGACGTACAAAATCCATACTAAATTCCGTTTATCTAGAAAGAGATAGAGACAAAAGTTTAAATGGTTATAACTTTTGTGTTGTTTGGCCGATTTATGTCTTGTTTTCGCTTTTTGTCATTATTTTTATAGTATTTTAACATTCCGTATCGAAATAAAAAAAAAAAATTTATGCATATTCCCTATTCTCGAAGAGTTAGGCAGAGTGTTGTACCTAATACATTACATTTAGCTTAGTTTTGTGTCCCATGTAATAGAGGCAAGCTCATTGCCATCAACGGGCCACAATTCGATACTCCATGGCTACTACTGAGAAATTCTCAATGGAAAAACCCAATAAAGCTTTGCCTCAGCACCACAGTAAAATTATAAGCAGTAGGTTGACTTCAAAGAAACGACCAAAACGCTGACGTAATTAATCGAACGCCCCTTCTACCGCCAGTAAGGATACTTCAAGGTGCGAACAGACTGATAGTCGCGCGTGGCGCGTAATTTTTTTAACGATAAACCACACAGTATACTCGATAGTAGCAACCCAAGCCCTCTGATCGACAGTAGGAATTGAATTCAAGGACACGTTCGAGTCCCCGTCTGACGGCTGTCACCGCCGGTGTAAACATAAGCTCCGTACTTAAATTGATAAAAAAATATTATAGTCGTAATAAAGTGAAAAAAAACGCCTCAGTTAGTGAAAGGACACAACAATATACATGTGAGATTGTTATCCAGTGATTATTGTGACAATTTGTGAAGATTCAATCAAATAAAAAACAACAGAAAAAAGGTGTAAATCAAAACCGGATTAAAGTTTAAATTCTCTTCTATAGTGCGTGTGATAACTCATAAACTAAATGTGTACTCTTGCCTGGAGAGCAATATTGGTGAAACAGTGAATTCAACAAAGAAACAACTGTGAATTATTGTTTTCTTCAACCGTCATTTTGGTATCGTCGAAAGAACAAAGAAATGACCTTTAGACTATTACTCGATACATCAACCAACCAAGACCAAGGTGCAGTCACCAATTTCAACGCTGTTACTTAAGCTCGTTTAGCGTAGCGGTCACACCTCTGCGTATGAGAGGCAGTACCTGTTGGTCGTAAGTTCGATCCCCGCTATGTGAAATACTTTATCCATTACATTTTTCAATTCTTAGTCGTAATAATTCAATTTGTATCCATGATGAACTTCTTCGAGAATATTACGCTACGAAGAACACGTTCTCAGTCATTATCTGAGACTACGTTCGAAGAATCTCATACAAACAACTTGACGCTAGATGGCAGCACAAGTAGTTTACCAAACATATCTGACGATGTAAGTGACGAGACAGGGGCTCTACTCTCTAACGTCCGTCCGTCCGTCCGTCTCTCTCCGTCTCTCTCACTCGCACTCATCTGCAGACGTACGCGAGAGGGACGGATAGAGACGGATGGACGGACGGACGTTAGAGAGTAGGGCCCCAGAAGCTTTATCCAGCAAGGATGCCCTCCAGCTTGAGGCAACGGAGGACCCGTCCCTAGCTGTGAGTACTCAGGACTGTATTTCCACCCAAGATACAATACCTGACTTAGGTAATTTGGTCTCACCTAATAGTCTTGGTTCTAATCTTTCAGTTATGTTCTCTGATAGTATAGGTAGAGGGTTAGGGAAATTAATCAGTAATAACCTGAGTTATTGTACCCAAAATTATTGCATGCCAGGATCAACCTACAAACAGATTATGGCATCAGTAACAAAGACTGTTTGTGATCCTAGTACCACCATTACTATATGTGTTGGTAATAGTTCTAAGATTAAAAAGGAAGACATCACTGACTGTGTTTCAGAGTTGTTGAAGTTAAATTGTAACAAAATAATATTGTGTGGTTTTCCATTTTTTGAAAATTTGGGTAATAGAAAAAACAATTATATACATATGTTAAATAACCATGTACATTTTTTAGTAGGTCACTATAGTGACAGACTTATATATCTGGATATCAACACTATTGTTGGTAAACTGAAGTCGACACGGGGTAAGGTGTATCTACCTATTAGATGTAGACACAAAATAGCTCGGCTATTAGCTTATAATATTCACACAGACATAAATAGTATGTCTAAGTTTAGTTCTATTATTAACACTGCGACTATTAGTAGTAATACTAATATACAGGTGACTTTAAGTGAATATAGCACTAGTGCTATAAATGTTTACAAACATTGTACTGAGGAGGATCCATGTGTCACCGTGGAGAATTCTCAATTAGGGTATATTAGTATTAGTGATAGGGTCTTGTTGTCTGAGGATGGTACGGGTGTCTCCAGCCTCACTCCAAAAATTAATTTAAACTAGGAAATGAGACAACAGGAGGTACGATTAACAATATTGTTAATCCTACCAACGTATCTTCTCGCACTCAATTGGTTAGTAAAAAAGGGCCTCAGCAGAACACTTTGAAATTATTCCACCAAAATATCCAAGGCATTTCTTCCAAATTATTAGAAATTGAATTGTTTTTAGAAAATAGTAAGTTTGATATTATTTGTTTTACTGAACATTGGCTTAAGGATTACCAAATGCTTATCAATTATGAGAATTATATGGTGGGTAGCTGCTTTAACCGTAAAAGTATGCTTCGTGGAGGTTCCCTAATATTAATAAGAAATTGTTTTAAATATAAGCAACGTAATGACATAGTAGGTCTCTCGGTTGAACATTGCGTTGAACTGTCCTGTGTTGAGCTAGATAAGCATGTAATTGTGTGTGTGTACAGACCTCCAAACTATCAAAACTTTTCTTTATTTATCAATAATGGAAGATGTGATGGCAAAACTTGCAGTCAGTAATAAATCTACAATTATTTGTGGTGATTTTAATATCAATATTTTAGAAGAATGTTCAAATAGCAGTCGCTTATTAAATCTTTTTAAGTCATTTGACTTGACCAACACTTTTACAGAACCTACTAGAGTCACTCCATCTTCTGCTACTTGTATAGATAATATTTTCTGCGATTGTGATTACTTAGATAAAGCAATAGTAAATTGTCTACCCTCTGACCATAGCGGACAAACTGTAACCTTCAGGTGTAATACACCCCCATCGCAAAAAGTTCAAATTAAATTTAGACCTATAACTTCTAGCAGATTAAATAGGTATAATGTTTTGCTACAGAACAAGTTAAGCGTTATGGGCCTTGATGATATTAATATAGATCAATTGTATGATCGTTTCTTTTCAATAGTTCACACGGAATTCAATAAAACTTTTGAAAAGAAGACAAAAAGTATTTGCCCTAAATTCATATTTAGTGATTGGGCAACTAGAGGTATCAGAAAAAGTAGGGAAAGACTATTTGAGCTTTATGGCCTTAAGCCTTTTATAAACACTGAAACTTTTAACAAGTATGTTGCTAAGTATTCAAACATTTTTAGAAATACACGCAAGGTTGCTAAAGCACTGCACATTAGCAACAAGATCAAAACAGCAGAAAATAAAATAAAGACAGTTTGGAAAGTTATAAATAACGAGACTAACAGGAAGAAAATACGTAACACTAACTACACATTAGATACATCATGTGGTCCTAAAAGCTCTAATCAGGAAGTAGCTCAAGAATTTGTAAAGTTCTTTACCGATATACCACAAAAAACAACGGAGGCTCTTATTTCCTCACCTGAACTCTCAATTGGTTTATTAAAGGCGAATGTGTCTGGCTGCCTGGTTGAATTTAAATTTAAACACATTAACCCTATGATTGTTATTAAAACTATCCGGCAAATAAAAATCAAACTAACCGAAGATCTATGGGGAATGTCTGTCAAAGTTTGTACATCCATACTTGAGACTATAGCCCCTTACTTAGCTTTAATTTTTAATTTATGTGTAGACCAAGGAGTTTTCCCTGATTTAATGAAATACAGTAAAGTCATACCTCTTTTCAAATCCGGGGACAGTAAAGATACTAATAATTATAGACCTGTATCCGTGTTACCAGTTTTTAGCAAGGTTTTTGAAAAAGTAATGCTTAATCAAATGCTCTATCATTTTAACACCAACAGAATCTTATATGATCAACAGTATGGCTTCACCAAGGGACGTTGTACAACTGACGCCGGTGTAACCTTATTAAAGCACATATTTACTGCGTGGGAAGAGTCTCAAGACGCCATAGGATTTTTTTGTGACCTCTCCAAAGCGTTTGATTGCGTAAATCACGACACATTACTTTTGAAACTTGAGCATTACGGACTGGGTAAACTTGCACTTAGTTTGGTAAAATCTTATTTGAATGATAGACAACAACATGTTCAAATAAATGGTGTTAATGCACAGGGGTTAAAAGTAAAAATGGGGGTTCCACAAGGCTCAATATTGGGTCCTTTCCTCTTTCTAGTATATATAAATGATCTACCCTATTTACTGAAAAACCAACCTCAAAATATGGTGTTATTTGCTGATGACACTTCCCTAATTTTTAAGATAAATAGGCGGGCCCAAAATCTAGATGACGTGAATAATGCCCTACTTCAGGTCCAAAATTGGTTCACAGCAAACAATTTGGTATTAAATGAAAAAAAAAACAAATGCATAAGATTTGCTTTACCGAATGTTAAAAGTAGTGATTGTGATATAATATTGAATAAAGAGAAACTTGAATTCGTAGATAAAACGGTTTTCCTGGGGATTACGCTTGATTCAAGGCTACAATGGGGTTCTCATTTGACATCTCTTGCGGGGCGGCTAAGTTCAGCAGCCTATGCCATTAGAAAAATCCGTCAGTATACTGATGTAGATACCGCTAGACTGGTTTATTTTAGTTACTTTCATAGTATAATGTCTTATGGCATTTTGCTGTGGGGACGGGCTGCAGATATTGAGTCTATATTTATTCTGCAGAAAAGAGCCATCAGAGCCGTATATAATCTTCGTAGGCGCGATTCTCTAAGGGAACTGTTAAAAGATATTGGCATCATGACGGTACATTGTCAATACATCTACGAAAACATAATGTACGTCAGAAAAAATCTGCACCTTTTTGGTAAAAGGGGTGACAGACATAATTACAGTACTAGAAATAGGGACCAACTAGTTCAGCCAGGTTTCAGACTCGCTAAAGTAGACTCATCTTTCATGGGGTACTGTTTGAGATGCTATAATAAAATTCCACAAAGTATTCTTGAACTGAATGAGACGAAATTTAAAACATGCATTAAACGCACACTATGTAAGCAAGCATATTACAAGTTGAGTGATTATATCGCTGATAAAAATGCTTGGCTCAATGCTGGTCCTGCTCCACATGGACAGGGGCGCATAAATTGATAGCATTAAATTGTATTGTTGGAGCTGCTGAAGATTGTACAACTATCTTTGCATTGTATAGAATCAATCTCTTTAGTATTATATAAATGCATAGCCCATATTGTGTGAGTACTATGTACTAGAAAAATATCATTCACTGGAAACCTACGTCTTTTCTTGACGAGAATGTGCCCTGGCGGTTTGGAGTATGTCATGCTCACTCAATTGTCTCGCTGATGGTGGCGCATGTGTCGGATCATTTAGTTCCCTTTAAAATGGTTGAGTTGAATGGTGCTGATCCATGCGTCATGTCCGTGAACGGGCGCTGTCAGTTGTGACTGGTCATCTCTTGGTTGCCATGGCTTATTTGAATGAATTATTTTGAATTGTATTTTTTTTTGTTTGTGTGTTTTTGCTGTGGACACTTTTACCGTGCACATCTTGCTACATTGTTCTCACATAATATACCATCTCAACGTGAATGATGTAACCAAGATTTTGTAACAATATTCTGATTTAAAAGAGTGTCCATGGAGTTTCTTGCCCGTTCTTCTCCATAGAGATCTACGCTAGGGAATGGGCAACTACAGTACTTTCACAGTTTTTATGTCTTGTGACTGGGACTGTAGCTACATTTAATTTTCATCTTTGTTTCGACAATTCAAAAGTGCCTGTAACTGGCTTACTTGAAATAAATGCTTTGATTTTGATTTTGATTGATTTTGATTTTAAAATGTCAAATAGAAAAACTAAAATTGGAGTTATTATCAGCCCATGAAGAGATAAACACACTGACCATTGAGAACAGTAATTTAAAATCAACACTATTTGAAGTCACTAATAAATGTGAGCTCTTGAAAAAAACAGCTAAGAAGTTAACAACCGACGTAGGCTCACCAAAATCAAAGTCAAGAAAGTCATCAACTCCGTTAAAACCATTACCTCAACAAAGGGCTGTTGAAGATATAAGTTCCCTGAGAAAGCCTATGCCTGATTCTGGAAGACAGGCTACAAATAATAACACAAATTTGAAAACTACTCAAACACCTTTAACAGACCCGAACAGCCACACGGCGAAGACTAGGTCGAAAATATGCATAATAAGTAGTAATAATAAACACAATGTATTGTTAACCGCTGATAATTTCAAAATAACTGCACTCTATTTCATTATTTAAAATCAAATGGAAATACAAAACATCTTCTAGATGGACTGGGTACCAAATTAAAAGATTATACTATGGAAGATTGCTGCATCATACTCCTTGGGCAAGAAGACTTCAAAAAAACTAATGACTATTATGATATTATATTCTATTTGAGAAGTATAGTTCAAGATATAAGAAATACTAACATAATTATTTGTTTGTATATAAGTATCCCTTTGACGCTACTTTATTCAATTGTCGAGTAGAGACATTCAACAATCTCTTATACTTGGACATTATGACGCATGGACATGCATACCTTTTAGACAGTAACTTTAATCTGAAATATGACGACAGCATGTTTAATAGATACACAGGGACTATCAATAATCTTGGACTACGTACAATTTTTAACGATTTATGGGAATTATTTGCTGAAATTACTCAAAATTACGCTGACATGCAACAAAATGGTTTCGACTTAAACAAAAGAACTACAACGGACGACAATTTTTTTCGTGACTAAACATCTGTATATCCTGCACCAAAACATCGCAGGATTGCTGGCTAAATGTGACACCCTTGCAGTCAGCTTGAATGAATTGTCTGATAGAAACATAAACGTGGACGTTCTATGCATTACGGAACATTTCATGATGGAAGGCTATGACTAACACCTTAACTTAAAGAATTACTGCTTGGCGGCTTCTTTCAGTAGAAAAGAAAGCAAAAGAGGTGGTGCATGCATACTGGTGAAATCAGGCCATCAATGGAGAGAATTGCCAAAAATTACAAAAATGTCATCAACGGGTATTTTTGAATGCTGTGCCATTGAACTTGTTACTCATAGAATTGTATGTGTTTGTATTTATAGAGTACCTAATGCTAAAAATTTTAACGAATGTATGAATAAATTACAAATAATATTACAGACTTTAGTGAAAAGTAATTATAAAAGTATTGTTTTAGTAGGTGATTTTAATATAGATGTTTTTAAGAGAAATAGGCAATCAATAGAATTTGAAAATACATTATTAAGCTTTAACCTAAACCTAGCTCTTTATCAACCGACGCGCCTTAAGAGCCAAACATGCATAGACAACTTTGCGCATAATTTTAAAAAGTCCTGTAAAGCCACAGTATTGGAGTTAGCGTTGTCTGACCATACTGCGCAGTTATTGAAATGTCCAATTAGTAACCTATGTACTTTTAAACGGTGGACCAAGAGACGACGTGACTACAATAATGATAATATAAATAAATTTAAAGGCTATCTGCAAAGTTTAACTTTTTCAGATGTTTACGCAGCCGTGGACCCAAATGTAGCATATAGGGAGTTCATAGATATTTTCATTTTGTTATATGATCAGTGCTTTCCCGTAAATCTTATTTCAATTAATGTTCACAATAAACAAAAATGGGTATCGCGCGGTATTAAGAAATTCAGTGAGAAGAAACGGCAATTATTGTGGCAGTATCGAATAAAACCTACTCAACAGAATAAAACGCGATTTAAGAATTACTCAAAACTATTTAAAAGAATAATAAATTTAACACAGAAACCACAAAATAATTACAAAATAAAGACATCAATAAATAAATCAAAAACAACCTGGCAAATTATAAACGAATCTAAATTATATATACCAAAGAATAATATCTCCAAAATTAGAATTAATAATGAAATTATCTCTGATCCAAACCATATTTCTAATTCATTTAATGATTATTTTATTGACAAAATTCAACCCTCGATAAATTCAGGGCATAGAGTAACAAAAAATATTTTGAACAGAAAGGATTCTATGTTTATCGCTCCATGTTTTCCGAATGACATATTAAAAATCATTTTAGCGCTAAACAATACAAATAGTGTGGGTTATGACGGGATCAGTACTAAAATACTAAAAACAGTTGCTGATGTATTAAGTCACCCGCTCAGTCATATTATAAATTTGTGTATAAGTGAAGGTATTTTTCCGGACGCATTAAAAAAATCGGTAATAAAGCCATTGTTTAAAAAACTTTTTTGCAAAAAATAAAACCGACTTCAAAAAACACAAAAAACGTGAAAAATAACTTTAGCTTCAGAAGTCGGTGTCTCATGTTTAATTGATTTCGTTTTTTTGTCACCGACTTCTGAAGCTAAAGTTATTTTTCACGTTTTTTGTGTTTTTTGAAGTCGGTTTTATTTTTTGCAAAAAAGTTTTTTATTTTTCCATTTTTAGTTGTTCCCAAATATTTGCCATGAATTTATTTGGCATTGTTAACAATACATGTGATGGTAATAGGCGTATCCCCAATATATGGAACTTAACATACCTTTTTTTTTCGGATGGGAAATCATCAAATTATCGCTCTGGGCGGAGCGTAAGGGAGTGTCAGACTTTTACTGACTAAAACCCATCCATGTTCTTTCTTAGCCCTTTGTGTTCCAGGGCCGCAGTATCTCTTTAGAACAGTCCCTTTTGCTGACATCTCTTTGAGGCGTGCACGGAACACGAACGAACTGTCGAAATCTGGGTGTATTGTATACATCTGCATACCCCCTCAGAGCATACAGGCGTGATGTTACGTCATGATTTTGTATAAACAATAAACATCCAAGCGATTGCAACATTCACGGCACATTTGCCGTCTATTTTTGAAGAGTTCCATTGTATATCTCCGAAGATCAGCATCAGATGTTCACAAAATTTAAATGGGACCACACGGGAAGCACCAGCTTTCAAATAAAAAAAGAATTGTCAAAATCGGTTCACCCAGTCGAAAGTTCTGAGGTAACAAACACAAAAAAAAAAAAAAAAAAAAAAAAAAAATACAGTCGAATTGAGAACCTCCTTTTTTTGGAAGTCGGTTGAAAACAAGACAGGGAACTAATGGAATATTACAGGCCGATTGCATTAATACCGATATTCTCAAAGGTAATTGAATACTATATTTATAATCAACTTAGTTCTTATTTAGAAGTGAACAATATACTCTGTAGCGAACAAAAAGGATTTAGAAAAAACAAAACAATAAATATGGCAGTTTATGACTTTTTACACTCGATTATGTCAAATATGGATAAAAATAATCCAGTCTGTGCTATATTTTGCGACATGACTCAGGCATTTGATTATGTCCAACATGATATTTTGTTAAAAAAACTTGATGCCTACGGTGTTAGAGGGAATGTTCTTGAACTTATTAAATCATATTTAAACGACAGAAAACAAGTAACCGTAATATGTAGACTAAACAATAAAACCAAACACGAAGAAAACTTTCTATAGGAGGAACGAACCGTTACCTACGGAGTTCCGCAAGGAAGTGTTTTAGGACCTCCACTTTTTATACTTTACATAAATGACTTTCCAAAGTCAATTGACCATCCTGTAACACTTTTCGCAGACGACAGTACTATAACGATACCATGTAATAATAAAGACCTATATAAAAATGACATTAATAATACACTGATCAATACTATACAATGGTTAGACAATAATAATTTGAAAATTAATTTAAGTAAGACAGTAATTATGCATTTTAGCCAGCGTTTATTGACATTTTCCAATCTTGACATAACATATAATAATAGAACAATTGACACGGTTAATACAACCAAGTTTCTGGGACTAATTATTGACCGACATTTAAATTGGAAGGATCACATAGATGGTCTGAGTAAAATAATTAGTAGTAGTGCCTATGCATTGTACTTACTGTCACGAAATGTCAATAGGGAGGCGTTATTAACAGCTTACTACGGTCTGGCTGAATCCGTTCTCAGATATGGTGTTATCTTTTGGGGTAACTCGACTAATAGAGAAGTAGCATTTAAAGCACAGAAGAGATGCCTTAGAGCAATGTTTCACTTGAAAACCACGGACAGCTGCAAACCCTACTTTATAATGCATAAAATTTTAACATTGCCATCCATTTTTTTTTTTGAATTTCTTGAATGTGTTATGTTTGTCAAGAACAATCCTAAATTATTTGCGCGCAGAGCAGATCAATTTCCCAGGAACAGGCGTGACCAAACCCAACTATGTGTACCTCCCTGTAGGACTGCACTTATGCGCAAAAGTGTTTTTCATATGGCTCCAACTGTTTACAATAAATTGCCAAAAAGTTGGAAGGAGCTTAATAATGTACACTTGAAAAGTAAACTTAAGACTTATTTAGTTAATAAAGCATACTATAACATTAACGAGTTCCTAGAGGAAAGATTTGTATTGACATAGTAGCTTATTTGATTTGATTATTATTATTAATTATTTTTTGTGTTTATTAATTTACAATGGAATATTTTTTTTTTTTTTTTTTTTTATTGTTGACATGATTATTGTTTTTCAGTCCTAATAACTTATTTTTGTTTTTAATGTTCTGTTTGATTTTTGTTATTTTAAATTTATTGCAATATTATTATTATTGAATTACCTAATTTATTGTTATTCTATGAGGATTTTTTAAATAATAACACTTCTGGACATTTGCACGTCACATCATCTGGCAAACATGCTGTACTTAATAATGTTGTTCGTGTTACCATCTTGCATGCATGTATTTTCTTGTATGTATGACACATGTTTAGCAAATAAAATATTATCTTATCTTATCTTATCTATCTTATCTACTGCTTATCTTTTTACTGTGGCACCGCCAACCACTAGACTAAAGAGATAACTTTAACTATCGTTATCCATAACTTACTAAGGAACTTAGACTAACCAACGTCAAACGTGGTACGTACGACGACCAATCAAGCTAATCAAAACAAAGGAGACAGTTTTTTTTAGGCCCTCTTCGATGTTGCGTATATTCATATTACTTACACCAAAAAAAAATAACCATTTTATTCAAGTAGTAAACGAAAGATTACATAGAAACGAAACCGGAATCTTAAAACCATAATAAACAAGTTGTATTATGATATTTTTTTGCGAGTCAAATCATTCCTGTTGTGGTCAATGCCATTTGACAGAAAATACTTACGTAAATAGGGGCGTTTTTACCGTTTACAAAAAAAAATTATGGTATCCATTGGTAATAATATCTGCTTTAATTAAAATAGAATATAATAAACAAAGAAATTATATTAAACTGTGAGCTTTTTAATGCAATTTTAGAGGTTTCCGCTAAAATCTTTTAGATGGTAGGTACCTATAGAAAATCATCATGGCACGGAATGTTGTAAATCCGTCTTTTTGGTCGTTGACAAACAACTTCATTTGACATTTAATCTTTCCGTTTATTTTGATTGTTGTGAAAGTGTTTCTGCGATTTTTTCGCATATAATAAAAACTATTTTATAAAAATGACATTGCTGGTCGTTGTGTCAATTGTGCAGTAACATTACAACGCAATGTGCAAATACAATTACTTTCAGAGACTGGTACAGACGTGTTATTATTATTGTTTATTGTTAGATTCACGTTTTCATTTTCGAATTTCTCATCATTCCGGTTAGACATGGCTTAGCTAATATTTCCACTGTAATCTAGAGTTTATAAGGAAGAAATATATATACGTTTCATTAATATCTGCTACAATTTATGTGGGTGGCCTATTCTCCAAACAAAAAAAATTGTCTCCTTTATGCCAATCTCTCTTTGCACAGTAAATCTATACAAAGCGAACCCATGAATATACTGGAAATGTATAGCTCGATATGGCGCCGTTTAAATCTTAAAGACAAAGTCAAATTTTAATTGTAACGTGGCAAAGTCGTATATTTTATTAGGTAGTTTATGAAAGTGTTATGAATTTGTCTAGACAACACAAACAAAACATAAAGAGACACCAAAACAACCAAAAGTTCTTCATTAATAAACAGAACCTCACGAAGCCGAAGAACCAAGATTTCTGTACATCAAACTAAGTAACTCTACGCAAAAAATATTACTGGGAAACGACTTTTTTTGGGGTGAAAAATTACGATTTACGGGTAGAACACAATGTATGTAACGCACTCAAACAAAACATTGTGCTAAAGTATGCATTGAATAGTACAGGGACCATGGAGGTACTTTAAGTATAGTCATAACTTTTTTTTTACTTCTTAAATATTTGGAAATTTGTCGTCCAAGTCCAAGGTGTGGTCCAGAACAAAAAAGAATTCGCAATGCTGAGCTGTCAACTTTTTTTTTTAAATTTACTTTTTGTTTATGTTCTGTTTTGTTATACTGAATGTGTTTGTTATGTTTATTGTTTCTGTTTTCAAATTTTGTATGCACGTCATGTCCCTGCGATGAATATTTTTTTTTTCTTCTTTCAATGACGGGGAGAGGGTCTTTGTACACCCATTATACGTAGAGAGTTGTAGAGTTCAAGCATTTTCGTGGCAGGATTATTTTTATTTCGTGATAAAAATAACCCACGAAAAGCCACGAAAATGTTTGCACGCTGAGATATAATAATTATATAGGATAATATAATAATTATAATAACGACCAGTCATAAAGAGATCTCATGATCATAAACGCGGCGGGCGTCCATTGTAAGCAAATAGCTGTTAGGGAGGGTTTACACTTAGTGGCTTTAATAATCTCGCATGATACATATGAGCAAGATTCCAGGGCCAGCAGACATTTCTTATTATTGATACTGACATTAAAATTAATAATCAACACAGCCAGATACTTTCCGTCGGCGGTAATTTCAAAATCAAAATCAAAAAATTAAAAACATATAAAAAATTCATACCTACTAACTTTGGAGCTTATCTGGGATATGCCAGATGATGATGTCATGAGTAGGTAATGAGAGGTTTTCTTTTTGAGGTATTAAAAAAAAACTTAGTTTCTAAGAACTCTATAGATGGCGTTGAACTTACTATAATACACACATCAAAAGTATCTAGGGATCAACATATATTTTTGCAATAACTTTTCTCCTGATTGATATTAATTAAAATTTTCTTTAAGGATTCATCAAATAAAGTGTTTTCGTTTGTCACAGTAACGATAAACCAAGTCACCTTTGCATTAATAAAGAAATTTGCCATTTTCCTAATAAAGGGATTTTTGACATTTGAACCACTAACATTAAAGTTCGAAAAAATGACTGAAAACACAGTTTTCTTTAAAATTTTATTGGGTAACTTAAACAATTAATAATCCGTGTTTCTACCGCGAACACTAACAACACAAGAACATCGGTTTGGCATACTCAAAATGAGTTCATCCAAATCACGCTGTGGAATGGCCGCCCATGTTCGTTGCAACAACAAAAAAAGGTCTTCTTGCGACTGGATACCCTCCATATTCGGCAGAGCTCTTCTCTGTAGCATATCCCATGCATGCTCAATCGGGTTCAAGTCTGGCGACTGAGCAGGCCAGGGCAGGACATTGATGTTAGCTGCGGCGAGAGTCTGTCTTACAACTCTTGCGGTGTGCGGTCGTGCATTATCATGCATTAACTGAAATAAGGGACCGATTTGCACTTGTAGAGGAACGATGACGTCTGATACAATCGTCTCAGCATAAATTTGAGCGTTGAGGTTGCCTCTGATCCAAATCAACTCAGTTCTTCCGCCGATCCAAATACCCGCCCATACCATGATGGTTCCACCACTATAAGGATGGACTTCCTGGCAGGATTTTAATCGCTGTTGGCGTCCAGGGGTTCTCCAGTGTCGTATACGTCTTGTATCCGGTCTCATACCAAAACGAGACTCATCAGAAAAGCACACGAAACGCCATTGTTCTTCTGCCCAATTTCTGTGTTCAAGAGCCCATTGATATCGAATCCTACGATTGTGCATTGCTATAGGTGGTACCCGTAGCGGTCTTCGGGAATGAAGGTTCACTTCATGCAAGCGGTTTCTGACTGTTTGGTCGCTAATTAAGTTCCCTGAAGAGTGATGAAGCCTCACGGCTAACATCATGGCGGTTATTGTTGGAGCTCTTCGAGTTAAGATTTGAATGTATCGGTCTTGTCTCCGTGTGGTGCAGCGATACCGTCCTCCATGGCGCTCAGCCACGGTACCAGTGCTTCGGTAACGTGTCCAAAGTCGACTGATAACACTCTGACTTGTATTCAGAGCTCTTCTACAGTACGTTGCCGGGAACCAGCTTCTATCATTCCCACGGCTCTGAGCATTTCTTCCCTGCTTAAATGACGTCGCCGCTCCATAATAACGTTGGTTTTAATCAGTAGTAGGGAAACAGTAGCACTAATAATGTCTTCAATGCGTTGTATGTTTTTATAGGGAAAATATTGACAGCTTATTTTCATCTTTTACTCGAATTTGATTGAGAGTTCCTGATTCAAATTATGAAATGCACCAAAAAGGATCCATATAAATTTATAAAATCATAAATTTATTACAAAGCCACATCTCAATCTCAAGAAATCCGCATAAAAATGCTTGATCCCTAGACACTTTTGATGTGTGTAGTTGGTGCCAAAGCCAAAACGCTTGGAAAAAAAACATTGTGATCACGTCACATACTCTCGTTGACTGATACTTTCATTTGACTAACCTTCCGAATAAAACCTAGTTTTCTTGCGCTTTGTAAAAATAAGTTTTTTTAGGTTCCGTTCCGTGCATTATCATACTAACTCCTAGCGCCATCTATCCAGCGACTAGGGAAGAGCTAAAAAGATAATCCCTCATTAAAAATAAATACAGTCGTAAAGACGCCATACTGTTTGCTGTGAACCTATTTACGGCAGATTGTGTATGCTATGTACAGTCATGGTCTTTTCCACCTGACCAGTTAATTTTTTTTCACTTAAATCATGCGGAGGCGCCGAGCTACGCCCCTTTAAAGTTTAGACCTATTAGAAAAGCGTCAATTTGGCGCACAATATAACAATAACTCTCGTTTGGCGTGCGTCGTCAGTGCGTTCGACCGATCGGTATTGTTTTTCTTATTATTTATTTACAAAGTCAACGGGGAAGTGCTAGAGAACGTTTCTATGTTGAGAGTGCAAGCTAAAATTAGCTTAGTGGTGATCAGGCGGGACTGTCTACGATAGTACCTCACAAAAGTGAAATCGATATATTTTAAACATTCGATACCGAGACTAACATTTTAACATGAAAATATAACTAGTTTTCTTCCAAACTAGAAAACTTCTACTATTTGAAACGGAAAAGGCAACAAGAATATATTTTATTCAAATACTCGTTTCGAAATGTTATTTCCTCGCAAGCAAATACCAACTTTATTAAAAAAATACCGGCTAAGTGTGAGTCGGACTCGCGCATGAAGGGTTCCGTACTATCGTAATAGGGGAGCCCCCTTAAATATATTTTTATTATTAATTTTGTTGTTATAGCGTCAACAGAAATAGACATTCTGTGAAAATATCAACTGTCTTCCTAATATGGATCATGAGATACAGCCCGCTGACAGACAGACGGACTAGGACGGCGTAGGCTTAGTAATAGGGTCCCGTTGGTTACCCTTGTGGTACGGAACCCTAAAATGAACTTCGGAATGACTGGTACTACTTATTGAAAAAGCTGTAAGTTTTAGTGCAAACAGAACTAAATATTGTATATAGGTTAAAGTTGTTATTCCAAAAACACGTTTTTATTTACATGTATAAAAACTATGTTATTTAAATAAATAAATAAATAAACTAAATCGAGAGCACATTATTGAAATAGCGATATTTTTCAAAGAAAACTTCTTACAGAAAGTTATACAGAAGCGCGATAGGAGTCGTGTAGAAGTTCGAAGTTGTAACGTTACATTTATTGAAAACAGTTTAAGAATATTTATTTCTTTAATAGATCGGTAAATTAATTGTAGGATTTTTCTTTAGCAATAATGTTGTAGCAGTATAGTACTTAAATGTTCATTGGAAAATGATAATGGTTGTGATGATGTTAAATGTGTGTGTGTGTGTGATGTGTAATGTTGTGTTGTGTCGTAATGTGTTGTTGTTATGTGTGTGCTTTAATGTTTGGATGTAGTTTTATTTCAGATAAAAAATAATGTATGTACCTACCAACAAAAAAGCCAAAAAGCTTTTTTGAAATTACTTTTTCACTTTTTTTTTTTCAAAAAAGATTTTTAATCAGCCTTTTTAGTTGTGGCATGATGGTATCCCACACAAATTCTAGTTGAGTATTCATTTTCGATTTAAAAAAATACAGCCGAATTAGAAACTTGCTCCATTTCAGAAGTATGTAGATACTGCTAGATTGGTCTATTTTAGTTACTTTCATAGTATAATGTCTTATGGCATTCTGTTATGGGGACGGGCTGCTGACATTGAGTCTATATTTATTCTGCAAAAAAGAGCCATCAGAGCCATATACAATCTTCGTAGGCGCGATTCTCTGAGGGAACTGTTTAAGGAAATAAACATCATGACTGTACATTGTCAATACATCTACGAAAACATAATGTACGTAAGAAAAAATCTACATCTTTTTGGTAAAAGAGGTGACAGACACAATTACAGTACTAGAAATAGGGACCAATTAGTTCAGCCAGGCTTCAGACTCGCTAAAGTAGACTCATCTTTCATGGGGTACTGTTTGAGATGCTATAATAAAATTCCACAAAGCATTCTTGAACTGAATGAAACAAAATTTAAAACATGTATTAAACGCACACTTTGTAAGCGAGCATATTACAAATTGGACGATTATATCGCTGATAAAAATGCTTGGCTCAATGCCGGTCCTGCTCCACAAGGACAGGGGCGCATTAATGGATAGCACTAATTGTATTGTTGGAGCTGCTAAAGATTGTACAACTATCTTTGTATTGTATAAATTCAATATCTTTATTATTATATAGCCGCATATCGCATATTGTGTGAGTGCTATGTACTAGAATGCTATCAGTCGCTGGAAACCTACGTTTTTTCCTTGACTTGAATGTGCCGTGGCGGTTAGGAGATATGTCATGCTCACTCAAATGTCTCGCTGATGGTGACGCGTGTGTCGGATCATTTAGTTCCCTTCAAAATGGTTGAGTTGAATGATGCTGATACATGCGTCATGTTCGTGAACGAGCGCTGTCAGTTGGGACTGGTCGGCTCTTGGCTGCCACGGCTTATTTTGAATTTAATAATTTTATTTTTGAATTGTTTTTGTTTTGTTTTTACTATGGACACCTTTAACGTGCACATCTTGCTACATTGTTCTCACATAATGTACCATCTCAACATGAATGATGTAACCAAGATTTTGTAAAAATATTCTGATTTAAAAGAGTGTCCATGGAGTTTCTTGCCCGTTCTTCTCCATAGAGATCTACGCTAGGGAATGGGCAACTACAGTGCTTTCACAGTTTTTATGTCTTGTGACTGGGACTGTAGCTACATTTAATTTTCATATTTGTTTCGACAATTCAAAAGTGCCTGTAACTGGCCTACTTGAAATAAATGCTTTGATTTTGATTTTGAAGTCATTTAATCAGTAGGTACTTTTGGTAAGGAGTCCACTTCAAACACCCACAACGAATAATATTGTCAAAAGAGACTGATCATGACATCTCGAATTTTAGAACAAACATAATTTTGGTCGTACCAACACTTCAGACGAGAAGTTCTAAATTCTCGGTTAACTATTAATTATTTCAAGTAAGTCAAAGGCAAATCAACTAGGAGCAGTTGTCTGCCCCAGAAAGCGATCTCTAAGTAATAATGTACTCCCGACAGAATTTCGGTCCCAGAGGCCAATCTTAGCGGACATTACCCAAGCAAGCATATTAAAGTGATCAAATGTGTGCGCACTTCAGACAGTTCTGGTCAGGGTCTGGTTGTTTGTATATGTGAGTTTGAATTTATGTAAACACACCTACAATACAAGAGAAATTCTTCGTGGGGAGCATTGTTTCAAAAGAGAAAGAGGTGCTCTATCAGTTCTTTTACTACTCTCATAGTCCTATGGGATGACAATTCCACATGACTGGGGAGATATTAGGCGCAAGACAAACGGCTTGACGTTTTTTCTCTGAACTCTCTGACGCCCTCAAAGAAAAAACTCAATAATACATTACCCAATCCATAAATCGAACCCAAAAAAAATTGCGGGCTAGCAAACGCACTTGCTATACAAACACTTGCAAAAACGAAGCTTTTCGTACAAGTTCATAGTAATAAGAAAAAGAAAACACATTAAAAAAACCGGCCAAGAGGGTGTCGGGCCACGCTCAGTGTAGGGTTCCGTAGTTTCCCGTCCGTCACAATAAGTGTTCCCACTTATGAGTTTAAAGGTGGGTATCCATTATGTAAAAATGCTTGCATATACGAATATACTACAAACTTAGTCCAGAAATTATTTTGTACAACTTTTTGTTTTTTTTGTACAAAAACTGTTATTTCCATCAAGTTCAAAATGATTTTCCTAGAAAGTCCTTATAAAGTTTTACTTTTCAGATTTTTTTCATATTTTCTAAACTTATGGTTCAAAAGTTAGAGGGGGGGGGACACATTGTTTGTTACTTTTGGAGCGATTATTTCCGAAATTATTGACATTATCAAAAAATGATTTTAGGAAACCTTTATTCATTTTTAAATACCTTTCCAACAATATATCACACACCAGGGCTGAAATTAAAAAAAAAACACTTCCCACTTTACATATAGGGGGGCTACCCTAATAAAACATTTTTTTCCAATTTTTATTTTACCACTTTGTCGGCGTGATTGATATACATATTGGTACCAAATTTCAGCTTTCTAGTGCTAACGGTCACAGAGATTAAGCGAGGACGGACAGACGGACGGACAGACATGGCGAAACTATAAGGGTTCCTAGTTGACTACGGAGCCCTAAAAAGGAGGGATAATATAATTACCACCAAAAATAACTTTGTGACCACTAACATCTATCGCCTAAAATATCAATTGATCACCAAATTTAGTAAATTGAACACCAAATTTAAATGAGGTGGTTGATGACAAACTAGTTTTGCCTGGGCTGATTTGGGGCACACCAACACGGATTGATCAGGTTAGAAGGGTATGGCGGTATACCCTAAGGTTATTTTTTATAAGCCATTCAGGAGTAGGAGCCCCTCTTATCGACGGGGTCTCCCTCGACTCGGATGCAAGAGCCAGTTCAATTTCTGGTGGTCATAAATCAATTTTTAACCGACTTCAAAAAAGGCGGAGGTTATATGTTCGTGTGTATGTATTTTTTTTTTTTTTATGTATGTTACCTGATTTCTCTCCCATTTGTGGACCGATTTTCAAAACTCTTTTTTCATTTGATAGAGTACACTCCTGAGGTGGTCCCATTTTAATTTGGTGAAGATCTGATGCTGACCTTCGGAGATATACAATGGAACTCTTCAAAAAGAGACGGCAAATCTGTTGTGATAGCTCCAATCGGTTGGATGTTCATTGTTTATACAATATCATGACGGAACATCACGCCTGTATGCTCTGAGGGGGTACGCAGAAGTGTACAATTTACCTGATTTCTCTCCCATTTGTGGACCGATTCTCAAAATTCTTTTTTTATTTGAAAAAGTATACTCCTAGGTGGTCCCATTTTAATTTGGTGAAGATCTGATGCTGATCTTCGGAGATATACAATGGAACTCTTCAAAAATAGACGGCAAATCTGTTGTGATAGCTCCAATCGGTTGGATGTTCATTGTTTAAACAACATCATGACGTAACATTACACCTGTTTGCTCTGAGGGGTACATAGATGTGTACAGTACACCCAGATTTCGACAGTTATGGCATGTTATGTACCATTTATTGGGGATAAGCCTATTACCTTGACATGTATTGTTAACCATGTACAATGAATGCATAGCAAATATTTGTAAGTATAGGATATTACAACTAAAAATGGAAAAATAAAATAAAACTTTTTTGCCAAAAATAAAACCGACTTCAAAAAAAACAACAAACAAAAAAAACACAAAAAGAAAAGGACAAAAAAATACACTAAAAGAAAAACAAAAAAAAAAAACACTAAAACAAAACCACAAAAAGTGAAAAATAACTTTAGCTTCAGAAGCCGGTGAGAAAAACACCAAATCAATCAAAGGTCAAGTTTCAGAAGTCGGTGACAAAAACACTAAATCAATTAAACAAGGTCACCGACTTCTGAAGCTTGACCTTTGATTGATTTGGTGTTTTTCTCACCGGCTTCTGAAGCTAAAGTTATTTTTCACTTTTTGTGGTTTTGTTTTAGTGTTTTTTTTTTTGTTTTTCTTTTAGTGTATTTTTTTGTCCTTTTCTTTTTGTGTTTTTTTTGTTTGTTGTTTTTTTTTAAGTCGGTTTTTTGGTTCTAATTTTACGATAAAATGGGGATTACTTTGGTGATCATTTACTAATTTTGGCAATCAAAAGTGATTTTTTTGCCATTACATTTTGCTAAATCTGATGGTTCGTTAATTGTATGCCTTAAAAAAGTAGTGTGAACTATCCCTTATAACTCGGCACATAAAATAGTGATAAAAACAAGGTGTTAATTAGCCAACATACATCACTTAATACTATGATATTTTACTACTCAGGCTATATTTATAATCTTTATGAACAAGCTTATATATATCTTACCTCACTACACGCCTATTAAACCCTTTTCGAGGCAAAAAAGGAACAATAAAACTAAGTCGAGCAGAAAATTCAAGTTCATCAAAATTATGAAAATTCTAGGGTAATTTAACAGGAAGGTGGACCTACCTGTTTTACTAGCGAGCTTTAAGATTTATGTAGTTTTCTTTCGTCAATTTAATATAAGAAAAGCTTATCATCATCTGCCTAGCCTTTTCCCAACTGTGTTGTGGGATCGGCTTCTAGACTAAGCGGATGCAGCTGAATACGTGTATTTTGCATGGAGCGACTGCCTATCTGACCTCCACAACCCAGTTAGTTCTGAATAATACGATTTCCCTTGGTAAGACTGGTTGTCAGACTTTCAGGCCACTGACTACCTGTGTCGGCTGTCAAAGATGGACAAATAACAGCCAGGACCAAAAACTTAATGTGCTTTCTGAGGCACGGAGGAAACTCGGTATGTAAGGGTGGTCACCCATCCACAGACCAACCTAGGTAAGCATGGCTTATCCTAAAGATCGACCCGAGCGGCTGTTATTATTTAGCCTCGAGCTCTTCGGGTTGGGTAAAGTATTATTGTGTTGTTTCTTCGGATTTTTTTTCAGTTGCAGCCGCAATAAGTTGGAAGTTGGTGGCTTGAGAACCCCCTTGCTCATGTCAAGCCGTTGGTTTTGCGCCTGATATCTCCGAGGAACGAAAAAATGAAATGATCTCCGAGGCACGGAGAAAACTCTGTATGTAATGGGCGGTCACCCATCTACGGACCAATCTAGGCAAGCGCGGCTTAACGCGAGCGGCGATATAAGAAATATGAGAAAAAGTTATGTCATAGTGAATTTTGTAGCCAGTTGGTAAACGCATTGAATATATTGGTGTCTATTCTGTTGTGCACAAAATAAACTTAATTTAGGCTATTGCTATCTTTTTCTCTTTTTTAAAACGAGAGACAGACGTAATTTTGAGCTGTCAAATTAAGTTGGAACAAATATTTCCATACAAATGAAGGGTGCACGTAAAAACATGTTGACTAAAAACACGGTGAAGCGCAAGGCATAAACTAGTTTGACATCTCTAACTTAGTCCATAGCTGTAGCCGTCCTTTTCTCGCACTCCCTTTTAGTAAAAGATAGAAATAGCCTAAATTAAGTTTAGTTTGTGCACAACAGAATCGACACCAATATATTCTATGGTTGGAGTGAACTACACTAGGCCCAGACAAATGAAGATCGCTATCATAGCCTCTCGAATTTCTAGGAATTTCAATTTCAGTTACTTTAGTACTTACGTTACTTTCTGGTACTACGAAAACATGTATAAGGATCATCCCATATCCCAAAATAATGTGTGATATTCTGATCGTACAGTCAGAATAAGTACGTGTACACAAAACAGTAATTCGATACTCAAGAAAATATATTGAGTAACATAAGAATTTCTTCAAGAAAACAACAAGAGACTGTTCAATTTGTATTAAATTGCTTGTCAATTGAATTTGTACGCAATTTGCGATTGTGTCGAGTCCTATTTCCCTTGTATGGGTAGATGGGATAAAGATGTGATCAATACACACTGTGACTGACAACAATTTATAAAAGAAGTAGACAAGAATCTCCGAAGCTTGTTTGTCATCGACATTTTAAGCAGTCATAAACAATTTTCTTTGTTAATCACGTATGTGAATTCGACTTGTCCGATCAATTTGTCTTTGACATAGAGTATGAAATTTCTCTCAATAACTCCGCCAGCCACAGATATAAATAAATAGATAAATTAAAAAAAAAGCCTTAGAATTCTTGAAAGGTTTACAAAGTATTTTGTTAGTAACATAAAGTGTAATTTGTTTTTAGTGTTAATTTTTTTTAAAGCATTATTATCCCGCAAGAACCCCTGCGCAGGTAAAGGCCTCCTCCAACGTGTTCCAGTATTCTCTGGATTTTGCTTTTTGCATCCAGTTTGGACCCGCTGTGTGTTTTATTTCAATTTCCCATCTATGGCGGGGTCTCCCTTTTTTTTACTACTGGTCCCCTCCATGCCATCACACTTTTTGTTCACTTCTGGTCTTGAAGACGTGCTACATGCCCAACCCACTTCCAATTTAGTGCAAGTGCTTGTGCCAGGCCGTCTGTTGCTTTTGTGATGTTTCGTATTTTTGTAAGTGTAATTTTATGTATTTTTTTTAAATATTTAACATACTGCGCTCCATTCAGCGATGGCACGTTTTAATTTACAATTTACAGATATAAATAAAGGGTGTAAAAGACCCTTAACGAAGCCGAAAGGCACTTGTTCTCCCCATCATAACGATATTTTTTTTGTTAAAGACCATACCTGGGAACCTACTAGTTACGGAGATATTGGGGGTCAAAGTTCCAACTTTACCACAAGTTTTTTAACAGATTTTTACTTTATACACCTCCACGACCCCCGTACTATTCAATCCATCCATCAGCACAATGTTTTGAGTGCGATACATTGAGTTTTACCGTAAAACGTGATTTTTCACCCCAAAAAAAAAAGTCACTATTTTTGTAGTCTAGTGTCTATCTATACAGGGTATGTAGTGTATATGTATACAGGGTGTAAACGGACTTACACCCTGTATATCTAGATAACGTAAACCGACCCGTATGAAAACCAAGCGTGCTATTTTTTTGACTACCTAATAGGTCGTCGTGAGCAAATATAAACACTGAAATACCAAGTATGTAGTTGACGCTAAAATAAAACGATTTGCATTTACATCCCAATTTATATTTACATCCCAAAATAAAATATTCACCGAAACAAAATTGTGTCAGTACAATAAATCTGACAGAACATTGAGTCGGGATTACTGTTATCTGAGAGATTTACATAAATAAAGTATATTTGCGATCCTGTCAATTATACTTGAATTGGACGTGAAGGTGAGTTAAGCTTTGTAATGGCTGTCATACAAATACTGTTGTTAAAGCGGCCTTGCTAATAAAGAGTTAATACTTTATAGCAGTATTGATGGAATTGTCGATGTACAAGCTTTAAATATCAGAAGGTGTAAGAATGAAGTGTTTGAGTACATTCGTAAATTGTCATATGACGAAACGGAAAACCTCTTAAAGGTACAACATTAAATTTTACATACTCACCCTCCTACACACACTCACTCATCTACATCATCATCTGCCTAGCCTTTTCCCAACTTTGTTGGGGTCGGCTTCCAGTTTTACCGGATGCAGTTGAATACCAGTATTTTACATGGAGCGACTGCCTATCTGATCTCCACAACCCATTTAGTACCGGGTTATACGATACCCCTTGGTAAAACTGGTTGTCAGACATTTTGGGCCTCTGACTACCTAACGACTGTCAAAGATCTACAAATGACAGCCGGGACCAACGGCTTAACGTGCTTTCCGAGGCACGGAGGAAACTCGGTATGTAATGGGCGGTCACCCATCCACAGACCAACCAACAAGGTAAGCACGGCTTAACCTAACGATCGACCCGAGCGGCTGTTGTTATTTAGCCACGAGCTCCTCAGATGACTAAAACCTTATGTAATATAATATATAATTAAAGCCAATTTGAACCTCAAGCTTATAACTAAATGTATATTTTTAAGGAAGAGCGCTGTTGTCTGAGATACAGATATTCATTTATCTAGTTCAGACACTAATGTCTTGTCGAATTTCTGTATATATAAGCTCCTATAAGATAGTTTTTATGTAATGTATGCACTTTTATTGAGTTTAATAAACGTTATTATTATTAATAATGAGAAAGAACTAACACAAATTAATCCACACTAATGTATGTTGTGTGAATGTTTCTCTGTTTGACTGTTTGTTATCTTTTCATGCAGGCAGACTTTTGTTTTAATCATCATCATCATCATCAGTCTATTAATGTTCCCACTGCTGGGACATAGGCCTCCTCTCTATGAGAGGAAGTGGGCTATAATCCACCACGCGGGCCCAGTGCGGATTGGTAGATGTCACATGTCTTCCAATTTTTTGGTTCTAGGACATGCCAGTTTCCTACGATGTTTTTCCTTCACCGTTTTGAGAGCAGCGGTGATGAAATAAATTACACAAAGTAATGTGCCTGTCTGGGTTCGGACCCACGATTTACTGTTCGTAAGTCGAGGCCGCCACCACTGGGCTACCGTTGCTTGTTATTTTAATATATTTATTTTTTGATGTCACACATAATATTGACTTCGAAGTTTTGGTCCTACATGCCTCACAATATTTTCCTTTACCATTTTGAAAGCAGATTAAATTCGTAATAAAACCAACCTATACGTTACAAGTCCTGGGACACAAGCTTTCTCCCTATTAGAGTAAGTGGCCGTAATCCACTACGCTGGTCTAGTGTAAAGCTGCGTTTCTACTAGAGATGAGCGAGGATGCTTATCTGGAGATGTGCGTGAAACTAACCAATAATATCGCTTCTTTATCACAGCTTGAACTAGGCCACCTTAATTGATTAGTTCCACACACATCCTTCGCTACCAATTTTCGTACATCTCAGGTAGAACCGCACCCTTCGGTCCAAACTTCACTAAAGCGGAGACGAGCAGAGCGGAGTGGAGACGTGCGGAAACCGACCAATCAAATTAGATGAATCTACCTCGTCTCTCCTGTGATTGGTCGAATTTTGCATATCTCTTCTCTCCTGTCTTCTTCGCTTTAGTGAAGTCCGGGCCTTGGTGTCAGTTGATGTTTTGGTTCTAGAACGTTATGTCGGTTTCCTTCATCCCTTTGAGAACAGTTACAATACATTAAAATGTAATTGAAACAGCCGAAAATATCGTGTTCGTGCTGAAAATATCGTGCTCGCGAACAAGCAACAACATAGCAGTTGAGCAAACATAAACGTCTCACACGTTTATGTTTGCTCAACTGCTATGGTTTTGCTCGCGAGTTCGATATTATCATAATAATGAATACAATGACTCTGTAAGATGCTATCAGTTATTTCAATAAGACCAATACGTAATTCAGTGTTGAAACAATGGAACACATGACACTACAGCAATTGATGGACACTTGTGATAGCATTAAAGTCGTTATTAAGTTCTGGACCAAACCATTAATTGCTATTGATAGGTACGCTAAGAAGAAGTGTTAATGAAGAAACAAGAAACGCTGTAGCTTATCTTTTTATTAATGCACGTATTTCTGTTTTACTAAAACAACTTTTATTTAAAGTACATCATTTACGTTTTGAATAAATTGTACCCAAAACTGAAAGAGCCGGCCGGAAAGAAAACATCTTATGGGGGAATAACACCCTCAACATTATTTACCATTACAACAAGAGTCTACTATGAACCCTCCCCGCTGCTATATACATTTTAGAATAACGTGTGTATTAGAAATCACATTTTTGTCCACAATATTTTGGCTCTTGTCCATTTCTGCCATAGGATAACAAGATAAGAAATCTTGAGGGCGCTACCCCACCCCCCCATTAGAAAAACGTATTTTTTTTCGGACGACTTTTAGTTTTGTGTACGAAATGACGGATGTCCTTTCTGTTGTTATTTCTTTTTAGAGTATCTTTGATCCTAGGTCATGCCGGAGTCCTCACGGTGTTTTTCTTTACCATTTTAAAAGCAGATACAACATACACATGAAACATTCATTATAATAAGGAAAGTAAAACATACCACTCATGAAGTTGTATATCAGCGGGTTGACAGCCGAGTTGGCGTAGCACATGACGTGGCTGATCAATGCTATGCAGGTCATCACGTCCGTCTGCTGAACGTCTAATGCCACCCTGGGGAGAAGAAGTACTGGTTAAAAAGGATTTGGTTGGATCAGTTCCGTTGGTTGGTCGTTGGATCTACTTTTAGATGCGTTCAGATCCATCGGTTCTGAAAAATCAAGTGTAGTTAACTCCGACAGTTTTTTTTTAACATTAAATTGTTGCCTTACACTAGGAATTTCACCTGTATCGTGGGTGCGTTTCATCATCATCATCATTTCAGCCGAAAGACGTCCACTGCTGGACATGTGCCTCCCCCAAAAGGGGTTTTTTTGCCTTAATCACCACGCTTGGCAGGCGGGTTGGCGATCGCAGTGCGGTTGTTACAAAAGCACAGAGGCTGCCCATTCTCTGGTAAGTCCCTTAGTCGCCTGTTACGACACCTACGGGAAGATATATGGGTGCGTTTACAAACATTCAAATTTATCACAAGCAACCGGGCCCGGAACAACTAGGTACCTGTAGACGATACAAATATTTTTTCCGTGCGGAAATCGAACCCGCGACACGCAGCGCAGTAGCCAATCGCTGAGCCACTGCGCCAACCGTATTTACCTATGAAATTTCCGTTTTTCATGAAATAAGTTATCGACCTTTTTTCTGTAAATTATGAATCAAAGTAATTACCCATGCAATCAATGCATTTTTGCCAACGTAGTGGTAGCTTATTGATGCCCTTTTTGAAAAAGTCTGCTGGATGGGAGGCTATAAATTCTTCAGAGGCATTTCGAACTGCCTCTCGGTTATTGAATTTTTTCTCCGCCAAGGAATTTTTAACGTATCAATTATGACGTAAAATGCGATTAAAATATAACGCTAACCACTAAACAAATTACTAATATTCAAAAAAGAATTCCAAATTTAAAAAATAGATAATTTGAACTTAGCGAAAAAAGAAAAAAACGGACTTAAAATAGCCAGTACGGCAGAACGGCAATTTCATAGGTAAAGATCAATGATATATAAACTATAGATACGTTGTCCGCACTCTAAAATGACAACATGAAATGAAGCCAATTGGCCACATCGCGCTTAGTTACGCACCAACCTGTCGCGCGACGCTACGTTTGTTTATAATTTAATAAATCCTGTGACGTGACTGAAGATGTATATTTATCTCCCTCTCGCAACAGGCATCCCGCCGTTCGGTGTCATATTTTCTTTCTCTTTCTTCACGCTTATAAGTAGTTCTAGTATTTTCGCCGTTTTTAAGCGCCGCGATGTTGGTTCATGACGTGTCTATATATAATACGTCATTGGTAAAGACCTATTTTAGTTACAAAAAGTAGCGAGATTTGGATAGATGGTAAAAGTTTTATCTGTTTAGTGCTTGGTAAGTATAGTTGATCTCGTAATTAGCCTAGCACCCTAAATTTTGCACGTCATAAAACTAGAAGGTCTATTTGTCATTTTGACAGCTAAATCATTTCGAATAATTGAGAATTGTCAAAAGTGGTAACGAAGAAAGAAAAAATACGAAGACGACTTAACCATTCATCTTGGGTTTTTTTCCACTTGTAACCGGATTATCTTTTGGAAAAGTAACCCTAATCTCGTGTCACCAATTTTTAGCTGTTATCAATCTCTCGGAGAAAAACTTTTATCTATTTTGTACACGCGTAAGCTACCCGAAGTTTTACTTTGAAAAGTTTGCGATGGTAACACTTGAACTGGTCTAGCGTAGTACGGAGTTTCAATATAATTACAGGCCAGATTATACTGTTTTTAGGGTTCCGTACCCAAAGGGTAAAAACGGAACCCTATTACTAAGACTTCGCTGTCTGTCCGTCTGTCCGTCTGTCTGTCACCAGGCTGTATCTCATGAACCGTGACAGCTAGACAGTTGAAATTTTCACAGATGATGTATTTCTGTTGCCGCTATAACAACAAATACTAAAGACAGAATAAAATTAATATTCAAGGGGGGCTCCCATACAACAAACGTAATTTTTTTATAATAATTGGTACGGAACCCTTCGGGCGCAAGTCCGACTTGCACTTGGCCGGTTTTCTATTTTGTACACGCGTAAGCTACCCGAAGTTTTACTTTGAAAAGTTTGCGATGGTAACACTTGAACTGGTCTAGCGTAGTACGGAGTTTCAATATAATTACAGGCCAGATTATACTGTTTTTAGGGTTCCGTACCCAAAGCGTAAAAACGGAACCCTATTACTAAGACTTCGCTGTCTGTCCGTCTGTCCGTCTGTCTGTCACCAGGCTGCATCTCATGAACCGTGACAGCTAGACAGTTGAAATTTTCACAGATGATGTATTTCTGTTGCCGCTATAACAACAAATATTAAAAACAGAATAAAATTAATATTTAAAGGGGGCTCCCATACAACAAACGTGATTTTTTTATAATAATTGGTACGGAACCCTTCGTGCGCGAGTCCGACTCGCACTTGGCCGGTTTTTTTTTACACTGACGTACTATTTACCTTATGAAAAGTTTTCTAAGGAAGATAATGATCTGTATTGAAAATACAAATAGAAGGATTTGATATCTAAGATTGGAGATAGGAGATCACATTACTCGTTTCGTATTTCTATAACGAATCTCAACAGGATGGACATAATTAAACTTTTTGGTAGCTTATGTCAGTCCTATTTAATTACGTACGATTTACCTTACAAAAAGTTTTAAGATTATGATCTGTATTGAAAATACAAATAGAAGGATTTGATATCTAAGATTGGAGATAGGAGATCACATTACTCGTTTCGTATTTCTATAACGAATCTCAACAGGATGGACATAATTAAACTTTTTGGTAGCTTATGTCAGTCCTATTTAATTACGTACGATTTACCTTACAAAAAGTTTTAAGATAATGATCTGTATTGAAAATACAAATAGAAGGATTTGAAATCTAAGATCTGAGAAAAGAGATCACATTATTACTCGTTTCGTATTTCTATAACGAATCTCAACAAGATTGACATAATTAAACTTTTCGGTAGCTTAATGTCAGTCCCATTCAATTTCGACTTTTCTATAAAGCTTCCTATAGTTGGTGCCAGTTAAGATGAGAATAGCAGTCATTGCCCTTTTCCTAATATGTCTTCGTACGAACTAAAACAAATAAATTTTGTATCGTTTTTCATTTGAAGATTACGATAAATGAGGATTCAAGACTTGAACAGACTCAGTTTTGGATTTCAAAGTTAAGAACATAAAAAAATGTAGGTGTGTCAATGACCGCTATTCTCATCTTAACTCGCACTAACTATAGTTGTTTGAGTGCTCGTAAGAGCGACTACTGAGCATGAGGTCCTGAGTTTAATTACCGGGTTGGGTAAAGTGTTACTGGGTTTTCCTGTCTGGATTATCTGTTTTCAGTAGCAGCCCCCTTTTTTTTTTTTTTTTTTTTCGGATGGGAAATCATCAAATAACTCCTCCCGCTCTGGGTGGAGCAGGAGGGAGTGTCAGACTTTTACTGACTAAAACCCATCCATGTTCCTTCATCGCCCTTTGTGTTCCGGGGCCACGGTATCTCTTTCGAACAGTCCCGCAACCCCGGTCAGTAGCAGCCACGGAGTCTGGATTTGTGCCGAATTGATGGCAATTGGCTCGCCCCCTATTACATGGGACTTGAACATAACTGGCGAAATGTGGGTGTATTCGGTACATCTACCTAACTTATCGGGGATTATAGGCGTGATTTCATGTTATGTTAATATATTAATATAGGTATTATTAATGTTTGAATATAATTTCGAGCATTTTAGCACCGCGGTAGTTTCTTTGAGTACATTAATTGAAACTCGCAGTTTTATTTCAATTTAAAGTTCTGCACCTCTAAAAAAACACTCGATACATGATTGTTATTTACTGCATCGTGTACGGACCTCCTTTCGATATACTTTTGCTGTGAAAGTCTTGCAACTATAGTTTCTGCCAGCTAAGATCGCAATAGCGGTCATTGACCCAACTACATTTAATAAAGATCTTAACTTTCATCATCACCTGCCTAGCCTTTTCCCAAGTTTTATTGGGGTCGGCTTCCAGTCTAACCGGATGCAGCTAAATACCAGTATTTTACATGGAGCGACTGCCTATCTGACCTCCATAACCCAGATAGTACTGGGTAATACGATACCCCTTGGTAAGACTGGTTGTCAGACTTTTTGGGCCACTGACTACCTGTAACGACTGTCAAAGATCACAAATGACAGCCAGGACCGACTGCTTAACGTGCTTTCCGAGACACGGAAGAAACTCGGTATGTAATGGGTGGTCACCCATCCACAGACCAACCTAGGCAAGCACGGCTTAACCTAAAGATCGACCCGAGCGGCTGTTATTATTTAGCCACGAGGTCCTCGATAAAGTTCTTAACATTGAAATCCAAAAATAAGCCTGTTCAAGTCTTGAATCGTCATCTATCGTGATCTTCAAGATTTTTTTTAATGAAAAACGATACATGGTTCATTTGTTTTGGTTCGTACGAAGAGATATTAAGGAAAGGGCAATGACCGCTATTGCGATCTTAACTGGCAGCAACTATAGTTGGTTATTTGAGTTTGTAACTGGTTTATTCACCGTCTTTGATGTCGTCCCTAATCTTTCCTCTCTTGCAACGTTGTTAAAATATGATTGATGATCCCTTGCCCTTGAACTTTTTCCCCGAAACAAGGACATTTTCGCCATCTTTTTGGGCAAGCACCCAAAGCTAACAAGATATCGTTCCATCTTAATTAATAAAATAGCCCTTAAAAACACCAGAAACTCTAATTAAGACTGACGAAAAATGTCAAGGGATAAAATAAGACCCCTGAAGAAAAATGTCTCTGAAATATGACTTTAATAAATATTTCCGCTTTCAAAAGATTTTTTTTCAAGAAAGCGGTTGCTAAAGACACTTTGGAACTGATAAAGCTATTTTCATGTTTGAGTTTTAGAGCAGTACATTTAAACTACATCAAAAAAATATTTACAAACTACAACTCTCTATTAAAAAACCCTTGAATTTGTTATACGCTATCATTAGTATATCTTTGACCGTCGTTACAGGTAGTTAGTAGGCCCGAAAGTCTGACAAACAGTCTTACCAAGGGGTGTCGTATTACAGAATACCCAGTACTAACTGGGCCGTGGAGGTCAGATTTATTTCCAACTAGCTGACGTCCCGCGGTTTCACCCGCGTAGTTCCCGTTCCCGTGGGAGTACGGGAATAAAATATAGCCTATAGCACTCACGAATAATGTAGCTTTCTACCAGTGAAACAATTTTTAAAATTGGTTCATTACTTCCGGAGATTACCCCCTACATACAAACTAACAAACAAATGTTACCTCTTTATAATATTAGTAGGTATAGATAAGTAGCACCCTCCCGCGACTTTGCCTTCATCGAAGAAACACTCGGTAATAGTAGTACTTTTAGAAGTCAAAGAATTTTTGAATTCGGATGTGTAGTTTCAGAGATAATCCCTGCATCCAAACATACATACTTTACCTCTACAAACTAATAGCATAGATCTGTCAATACTGGTACAGTTATTGCGCGGTTGACTACACAATAATTTGGATTTTTTTCCAGACAACATGAAGTATTGAATCAGCAAATACTTCTACAATTTGAACTAAATGATAATATTTACTATTGCCCAAGTAAAATTGGCACAATAATAGGTACCGTTTAAATTTCTCGGACTACTTCTTAGAAGCTGACTGGAATATAAATTGTGTTGTTAAAACGCTTCTCTTGTTCACGAACTTATTGACCTTAGACGATGGATGATGTTTCAAATGTTTTGTGAAAATTATCAAGTTTGGAAGAAGTTTTAGTTGAAAAACAGTCAATGGCTTCACAAAAAGCTGTAAAAACTAAGGTTCTGAAATAATAGACAACTTTGATATTTTAGCCGTGTGGTATCCGGCAGAGTAGAATAGAACCAACCCATTACACTCACGGGTGTCGTATAAGGCGACTAATGTCTGAGGCAGAACACCTTGTGCCTCAGTAGACCTGAGAATGGGCAGCAGCGTTTTCTGTTAGTCTTACATCACTGCGATCTCCAATCCGCCTGCCAAGCGTGGAGATTACGGCAAATTCCTCCCATCATGGGAGAGGCTTATGTCCAGCAGTGGACGTTGTGGGCTGTTGTTGTTGTTGTTGATATTTTCGCACTGACACACTTAGTAGGATGGTATGAGTTACCGCCTGCACCATTTATTGCCGGCATGATGAGCCCAATGCTGACCTGAAGTTGCCACTGATGCCGTGTTTGCGAGTTACGTTAGCATGTATTTAACACTTGTATACTTGTACGTAAAATACACAAATAACATTTACAAAAATAATGCAAATTCAAAAGCGCATTACGAGGCATGCAGCTACTAACCATATAATTTTAAGAGCACCGAGGACAAACTACGGTAGAAAGACTCATATGAGGGGGCTGAACTCTATAACTCTTTATCTAAAGTAATCAAGGAATCGAAATCACTTCCAACTTTTAAGAGACTATTAAAACACCACCTAAATAATTTATAAATTGTAAGTTTTTGCCGTTTTTTATAACTTAAGGGCAGGTAGACCCAATTTTCCCAATTTTACATAACTTTGATTCAATAGTAAACCAAGAAATAGTGATTTTTTAAAGCCAAAAAAAATAGATATTATAGTTGACTATATTTACTAAGATAATTTGTGGTTCAAAACATGATATCATAAACTTCACTCGATGAAAAAAAAATCCGAACAGGAGCCTAATTCGAATTTTTTTTTATGTTTTTCTTATTTTACTTGGAGAATATGAAAGTTTTACCACAGTAGTATTATGATACAGTATTCCGACTTCATAGAAACGGACGAAACGCGAGCTATATCTACGCGCCTCGATCTAAGGGTGCACTTGGGGCGCAGACAGTCACGGCTGTACCGCAGTGTCGAACGGACGGTGTGTTGTTTTTTTAACAATAACCGCGCCATTTTTTCTCTAAAAATCAGTTAATATGACGAGTAGGAAATATTGTGCTGTTTTTGGTTGTATGAATTCGTCAATAACGCATCCAGACCTTATATAATCAAAGATCCAGACATAAGTTTTTTTAAATTACCTGGAAACTCTGAAAGGTAAGACTATAAAATAATTTTACTTACTAGTAGGTAGGTACATAATGTGTATCTTTTTAATGGATAAGTATTTCCTTTTATCTCACGAAAAAAAAGGTGTTTGGATTAATAAATAAAGCGAATAGAGTAACGGAAAGTTATTGAGACGAGTGAAATAGGTAGTTATATGCGGTTCTGAATGAATCATGATACGGTAGGTACCTACCTACTTACGCTTGTGTTAAAACTTCGGTGCCTATACTTTAAAATTTAACAATAAAGCATTTCGTACGACTCAGTCGAGGCGCAAATATTTTTCGGTCGCAAATTTATAAGCCCGATTTGTTTTTCGAACAAAAACATGTTTTTTTAATTAAATCTACCAATAAAAAAACAACACGCATTTTTATTGAACACTTCCTATTCAATATACAAAGTATTTAATTTATTTATATAAAAAGGATATTTACAATCACAAAACTAAATAGAAACAGAAAGTAGGCAAATGTAATTACAATGCTGGAGACGGGCAGCCCTAACGCATGTTTACGTACCGCGTGGCTGTAGGCATTTATTTCTATCATGCGGCCGAGTTACACTACTGTATCATAATATTACCGTGGTTTTACTTCCAAAAAAATATCTAAGCAAAGTTAATAACATATAGAACAATTATTTGTGGTTAAATTTTTCAAAACAATTTAATCCTTTTAATAATAAATTATTATATAAGAAAACGGCTTGCGCACGTGGATTCAGTCGCCCGCCAGGCCTTGACGAGGTAGGACCTATGTCTCTTTTGCTGGCGCACGGCTGTCCCGCCGATTTATCGAACGATTTATTTAAAGAACGTAGTGTAATTATAACAGTACAACCGACAGTTAACCGACTTAAAAAAAGGAGGAGGTTTCACAATTTGACCGTAGGATAACTTCGTCGTTTATGAACCGATTTAGATGATTCTTTTTTTGTTGGAAAGAAGATATTTCAAGAGTAGTACCATGACCATGAAACTAGGATCTGATGATGGCATCTCAGAGAAATCGAGGGGAACCTTTGAACATCGTAGTGCGACTAGTGCGTTTGTTTTTTTGTTCATTGAGTATTTTAGAGCACTACTATTTAAAGAAAGTCTGGACTCGATCTGATGATGGAACCCGAAGACAGTCGAGGGCACTCCTCAACAATTCACAATAATTACCTGGTGTTTGGGCTTGATTAATTTGTATTGATGAGAACTTTACACCTAAATGGGTTGTGGTCAACTTTAGGGGTCTGATGATAAAGACGAAGGACAGTCAAAGGAACTCCTCAACGTTTTACAGTAGCTACCTTGTGTTTGGATTTAATTCATTTCTATTGATGAGAACTTTGCATCCATATGGGTTGTAAGTGCCATTGGTCTGATGATGGAGACCATAGACAGTCGAGGGAATTCCTCAACGAACGAGTTTACAATCACACGAGATAGATTATAATCTAACGGTATTTACAATTTTACGGTGACACATACAGCAAATAAAGCATGTGTCGCTTTGTGAGATAAAAACAATGTAAGAAACCTAACCAAATTGTTCGCGACAAGTGTCTAAAACAGTGTTTTTATATAGTCTATAGAAAGAACGTTCGAGAAAGTACGCTATTGCCGTGTTTGTGATTCTTTGTCGAGTACTTTCTGTTATTATTAGTTTTAAAAGTAAGTAGGTACAAATTCCCTCGAGAATAGTCTCGTCACAGGTGCGCGTACGCAAACTATTGTATTATTTGTATCTTAATTATTATGTTTTTGCTCATAGAAGTGAATAATTGTATTTTTTTTGAGCGAAATAAATTTCTTAAACCGTGTGTGTTATTCTTACCTCAATACAGAAAGCAGGTGGACAGGAAAGTAGCAGACTGCGAACATGACCACGACAGCCACTAGCATCTTAGCTGCCTTCCGTCTGGACCGCAACTGACCCTCCGTGGACGCGTTAGTGTGAATTGAAGGAGTGGTGCGCCGGTTCGCGGCCAGCCCTATACACAGGAACGATAAAACTGATCAAAATTATTAGTCTGTAATTGTGCTGGATAAAGGCCTTTTCTTAAGTGGGAAAAGGAGAACAGAAAGCTTACCTAAGAGCCCATACTACCTCAAATTAGCAACTCTATTTGTGGTGGTTCAAACTTCGTTTGAAATACTGTTAGAATAAAGTTCTAATCAGCTTGCACTACAAAGTGGTTGTTACGTCAGTCACAGCGGCCGAATAGTGCGAAATCAGTGGTTTTTTGCGATTTACAAAAAAACTATTGATTGGACTAAAAAAATAAATAACATAAGACCTGCTTTATAATTAGTTCAGTTAGTATAAAAAGTTTCATGATCTAATTTGAAGTATTTTATGATTGCCAGTGGTTTATTGTTCAGTTTAGAGGTAACTTTGGGATTTTTTAGTATCGAGAAAATTTTATGGAATCGTGTTTTCGCCAAACATTAAAGTTAGCATTAATCCTCAACTTTACCATATATTTATTTCAAAATGAATGCTGCAGTATTTTAAGCGTAACGGAGGATCATTCCAAGCCATTTGAGGTAGTATAGGCCCTTAAGTTATCGCGACGGCAATTTTGGTTATATATCTTATGTAGCTATAAGGCAAAATTGAAAATTCAAATTATTTTAGATCTTTTGAGTTATGAAAGAAGGTTGAGTGAGTTTAAATATCATCATCATCATCATCATATCAGCCCGGAATCACCCACTGCTGGGTATAGGCCTCCCCTTTTTTCCGCCACACTTCCCGGTCCCGTGCTTTCCTGATCCAGGTGTTTCCCGTGACTCTGACGATATCGTCAACCCAACGTGTTTTTGGACGGCCCTGGTTTCTTTGGCCAAAGCTTGGCCACCACTCGGTCAAAGCCTTGCTCCATCGGCCATCTCCGCGTCTTGTTTAAATGTAAAATTGAAAAAGTTATTACAGACTTTTTTGAATATTTTTTCAGGTGCAGTCTTCTTCTGTATCGAGTGGTTAATCCCTAACCAATCCGTACTGGGCCTGCGTGGTGGATTATAGTCCATTCCCTCTCATAGACAGGAGGCCTGTATCCCAGCAGTGGCAGCATTGGCTGACGATGATGATGATGAATGCTTAGCCTGGTGTCAGAGTTTATATGCCACCCATGAGCTTCTGACTTGGCTTTACATGCCGTCGAGAAATATTCTTCAGGAGGTGCAATATAAGGTAACTAAAGGATATAAACAAATGAAGTATCAACATCGATGGAGGGCTGTTGGTTACCCCACAGCGGTTATTATTTATCCACTGTTGTTGTTGTTTGTTGACGACCCGAATGGCGCAGCGATAGTGAGGTTGCCTTGCGTTCTTAGGGTCCCGGGTTCGAATCCCGATAGAAGTAAATGTTTGTGTGATGAGCACGGACATTTGTTTCCGAGTCATGGATGTTTATATGTATATAATAAGTATGTATTTACAAACAAAAAGTATGTAGTATATCAACTATCTGGTGTCCACGACACAAGCCTCGTTGCTTAGTGTGGCACTAGATGGCGCTGTGTGTAATGTCCAGCAATATTTATTTTTACAAAATGTTATAATGAGGGCAAAATTCTCTTTTAAATCGGAAGGACAAGGTCAATAATCTATATGATCAAGCAGTGGTAGAAGAAACAGAAGAGAGAAAATCTATGTCAAACTACTTACAATTCTTGCAGGTGTTATGTCCTTGAGGTGTTGAGCACAGCGTGTGTGACTCCGTATGTCCTGGGATGTTGTCTGATCTCCACAGCACCCTCACAATCTGGCAGTACGCTATCATCATCAGGAACAGTGGAAATCTGGGGACAAGAGATTGGTTGACGGGTTGACTTGAAGGAAGAATACATCGATTATCAAAATAAAAATAAACAATAATTTATTCAAACTAGGCCAAAAATCTTTCATCATCTGCCTAGCCTTTTCCCAATTATGTTGGGGTTGGCTTCCAGTTTTACCAGATGCTGCTTCCAGTATTTTACATGGACTAACTGCCAATCTGACCTCCACAACCCAGTTAGTACTGGGTAATGGTAATACTGAACCCCTTATTAAGGCCGTCTACGCCAAGCAAAGTAGGTATTTAACGCTACCACCCTTTACGCGAAACGAGTCGTGCACACGCGTCGCCGACTTGAACCCAAAGCTGAGCGAAGTGTCACAGTATAGGTAAGCGTGTCGTGTAGGCAGTAGGTCAACTTATTTTATTAAATTGTCAGCTTGATTTCTAATAGGTAGTAATTGCGAAAACCTAACATTTAAATGTAATAAATTAATTTGAATAGATATTGTAAATGCAAATTGCTGCAAGTCGTAATTTATTCAATTATTTGTGTACCAGACGGTGGACTCGTGTTTGGAAATTCAAAAACTATAACGGAACCAAATCTGAGCCACTAACCGCCCTGTACCGAAAGTTCCGGGTGTAAACGTTAGCTTCGTGGAACGGAGAGGTGGGTTTGGAAAATACTGCACTATTATATTTTTGACTATGGTAAGACACTACAAGCAGACAATACTGGAAAAACTGAGCTGAAACTATAATCGGAAAGAACTGTTAACTATTCGGATATCGAAACGAAACTGACTGCTTGAATATCGAAAACAAAACTGACTGTTCCAATGTCGAAAACAAAACTAATTATGCGGCGCCTGCGCTGTGCTCTCATACTATTAGCAGACACACAAAAAATATTCGCGAATCCTCTAGCGGTGTGTAGTCAATTCGCTAGACAATCTTTTAATTCAAACAAACAGCATGAACAAAAAAATACAAAGGATAAAAAAGGATAAACTATAAGCAAAAGGATGATAAACAACTCGAACGGAAGAAGGAAGTAGGTACTTTACGCCCTCGGCGTACGGTCGAAATTAAATTAACATTTCTCGATGTTTTTTATAAGTAGTTTGCGTACGCGCACCTGTGACGAGACGAGACTATTCTCGAGGGAATTTGTATCTACTTACTTTTAAAACTAATCCCATCAAAAACATAAATGTGAAATTAGAGCCAAGTTCAATATTATGATATATGCCTTGGTTGTTGACTTCAACGACGAAAGAAGTGAAATCTAAATGGGTGCCAAGTTCAATGGTCAGTCCTGAAATTTATCTATAACAACATAAAATATCATTTTTTCTTATAACTTAGGAGAATATAATTGTAGACTAAGGTCTGACTTGGCTAGTTCTCATATACGAATTATTATGTTTGGTGGTTAGTTTTTATCAGCAAGCGAAATTTTCGGAATAATAAAATAATAACCGACAGTAAGTAGAAGTAACAGGTTGAACTTGCGAAGGCTATAATATAATTCGTATTTGAAAACTAGCCAAGTCAGACCTTAGTCTACAATATATTCTCATAAGTTATAAGAAAAAATGATATTTTATGTTGTTATAGATAAATTTCAGGACTGACCATTGAACTTGGCACCCATTTAGATTTCACTTCTTTCGTCGTTGAAGTCAACAACCAAGGCATATATCATAATATTGAACTTGGCTCTAATTTCACATTTATGTTTTTGATGGGATATCATTACTTTTTGTACATACGCCATCTAGTATCACTTTTAAATAAATCAATGGAGGCGGCATGGTGTAGTGAGTGAGTTTCTGAAAATGATAATAGGTGGCGCAAGTGGTTGTAGAATACGGTTACAGTTACGCGTAATAAATACGAAAATCTACTATATTCTTTTTTATAAGTACAAAAACGGAAATATTTGGATTAAAGAAAATTAAGGGTGGTATTTAACTCGTTATATATTCACGTAAATATCATAAAATCCACATATAGAGATTTACAGGCATTAATTAATAAGTTAAGTGAAAATTATAATAAAATGATAAAAATTACCAGTTTCTGATTTTTTCCTTTGTATTCACCTAATTACCTATCTGCATGCCAAATTTGAACTTTCTAGGTCATCTGGAACTGGGTTATAGTTTTGATCTATAGGTCAGTCATAAAAATGACGATTTTTGGACGTTAATATCTAAATAACCGTTAGAGATATGTTTATAAAATTTGGAACATATATACATCTCGCTAGTCTCAATATATGAGCCAAATTTGACAAGTTTAGGTGAAATAGTTTTTGAGTTATGAGGGGCTCAAAAGTGGCTCCAAATGGTTCGTGTAATATTACACACTGTGACCTGCGCGCCAGAACTTGGCTTGACACGCTCCCGCGTGTCTAGATAATAACAGAAAGTACTCGACAAAGAATCACAAACACGGCAATAGCGTACTTTCTCGAACGTTCTTTCTATATACTATATGTATAAAAACACTGTTTTAGACACTTGTCGTGAACAATTGGACTGGGTTTCTTACATTGTTTTTATTATCTCACGAAGCGACACGTGCTTTGTTTGTTGTATGTGTCACCGTAAAATTGTAAATACCGTTAGATTATAATCTATCTCGTGAGATTGTAAACTCGTTCGTTGAGGAATTCCCTCGACTGTCTAGTCTATGGTCTCCATCATCAGACCAATGGCACTTAATGTAACTAATGGCACTTATAACCCATATGGGTGCAAAGTTCTCATCAATAGAAATGAATTAAATCCAAACACGAGGTAGCTACTGTTAAACGTCGAGGAGTTCCTTTGACTGACCTTCGTCTTTATCATCAGACCCCTAAAGTTGACCACAACCCATTTAGGTGTAAAGTTCTCATCAATACAAATTAATCAAGCCCAAACACCAGGTAATTATTGTGAATCGTTGAGGAGTGCCCTCGACTGTCTTTGGGTTCCATCATCAGATCGAGTCCAGACTTTCTTTAAATAGTAGTGCTCTAAAATACTCAATGAACAAAAAAACAAACGCACTAGTCGCACTACGATGTTCAAAGGTTCCCCTCGATTTCTCTGAGATGCCATCATCAGATCCTAGTTTCATGGTCATGGTACTACTCTTGGAATATCTTCTTTCCAACAAAAAAAGAATCATCTAAATCGGTTCATAAACGACGAAGTTATCCTACGGTCAAATTGTGAAACCTCCTCCTTTTTTTAAGTCGGTTAAAAAAGACTGCGGGTCTAAAATGGCCGCTATAGCAGAATCTACGCAGAATCTTAGCACGAATCACGTAAAAAAAATTAAATTCTTAAAATGGACTTTATGTCAATAATCGTAAAGTCCATTTTAAGAATTTTTAACGTGATTCACGAAATGATGCTGCTAAAGCGGCCATTTTAGACCCCCTGTACTGTTATAATTACACTACGTTCTTTAAATAAATCGTTCGATAAATCGGCGGGACAGCCGTGCGCCAGCAAAAGGGACATAGGTCCTACCTCGTCAAGGCCTGGCGGGCGACTGAATCCACGTGCGCAAGCCGTTTTCTTATATAATAATTTATTATTAAAAGGATTAAATTGTTTTGCAAAATTTAACCACAAATAATTGTTCAATATGTTATTAACTTTGTTTAGATATTTTTTTTGTAAGTAAAACTTTCATATTCTTCAAGTAAAATAAGAAAAACATAAAAAAATATTCGAATTAGGCTCCTGTTCGGATTTTTTTTTCATCGAGTGAAGTTTTTGATATCATGTTTTGAACCACAAATTATCTTAGTAAATATAGTCAACTATAATATCTATTTTTTTTTTTGGCTTTAAAAAATCACTATTTCTTTGTTTACTATTGAATCAAAGTTATGTAAAATTGGGAAAATTGGGTATACCTGCCCTTAAGACTATTTGTCAGACTTTTTAGGCTTCTGACTACCTAACGACTGTCAAACATCTACAAATGACAGCCGGGACCAACGGCTTAACGTGCTTTCCGAGGCACGGTGGAAACTCGGTATGTAATGGGCGGTCACCCATCCACAGACCAACCTAGGCAAGCACGGCTTAACCTAACGATCGACCCCAGCGGGTGTTATTATTTAGCCACGAGTTCTTCGTTAAAATTCGGCTCGGCTAAAATCTGTATTAAAGTAAAAAAAAAACAAGAAGTAGCTCCTCGATACGTCCGCCTTCTGCTTCGGTCAGGCTGAAGACAGCTGATTTCAACGTCATTATCATTTAGCTGCCCATATCCCAATTTATTTGGCATTCATGATCCCATGTGCGAAGAAACTGAGGTACCTGTGACGGTCAGCCTCAAAATCACCTTTGCCAAAACATCCTGATGTACTGCCGAGGACACTCGCGCGTGATCACCACTAAGGTAATTTTTGTTTGCACTTACAACATAGAAACGCTCTCTAGCCCCGCCCCGTTGACTTTGTATAGAAATATTTAATGAAAAGATACCTATCGGCCGAGCGCATTGACGACGCACGCCATATGAGAGTTATTGTTATTTTGCGCGCCAAAGTTGACGCTTTCCTAATAGGCCTAAACTAAGGGGGCGTGGCTCGGCGCCTCCGCATGATTTAAGTGATTTTTTTTTAACTGATCAGGAGGAAAAGACCATGACTGTACGATTTCAACCAGCAACCTTTAGCAATACTTAAACGCGCCGCAATCGAAAGGCACTTATGCAATGTGAATCGAAGGCTACTTGGAGGCACTTTGTCGTATATTCTCTTTGATGTTCTTTTATACATTTTAAACTTAAAACCCGGGGGCTGCTTTAAAAGCCGGACCTTTTTTAAATGCGTTCTCAAAGTCGGTACAATTCCGGAAGCCAATAGGGCGCAAAGATCCTTAAACAAGTATTCATTGGTTTATAAAAAAATATGTACGGTTGAATTGAGAAACCTCCTTTTTTTGAAGTCGATTAAAAAATGCTATTCGTTCGTTTGAGCTGGACTAAGTTTAATTTACTCACGGTATCGTATTACCAAGAACTTACTGGGCTGTGGAGGTCAGTTAGGCAGTCGCTCCATGTAAAAACTGTCGGACTAGAAGCATGTAGGAAAAGGCTAGGTAGATGATGAATGTCTGATTTCATAACTAAAAGGACTAATGAAAATACTCACGTGTATAAAAACAGTGCCTTAATGATATGCCACTTGAGGTCACTCTCGTCTGACCATGTAGAGGTGCACTGCATCAAGTATTGCGCATTAAAACGAAGCTGTATCTTTTGCTGCACTTGGAGAACCACGAATTCTGGTACATCTGTTGAAGGAAAATTCAGTTAATTATCGATAAAATTATAGTGAACATAGCAAAACATTAAACCTGTAATCCCCGAAGGGTTTGGTGCATCGAATGGTTTTTATACTACACCTGCTTGGAAAGTACCTTGATACTTTATCAAATTTACGGTAGAAAGTACGTCATTGCATATCGAACAAATATGCGGGGAGAAAACGCATCTGAGCGGGAGAGAAAAGTGTATGAAAATCTATTTCTAAATTCTATTAATTTCAAAAGGAGTGCACGTGATTTCAATAAACTTTCTAGGGACCATGATATCGACTTGTTCTGCACTAGTGTGGCGTCCTTGCGACGGCAAATGGCACACAACTTTTTCGATGATTAAGTAGCTTCTCTCGCATGTAATCTGATGATGACAATGAATTGTCATCTGTACTTTTATTTTTTATTTTCCCCGTTATATGTATTTTCTTTTTATCTACGTGTGGAGGCTTGTAATTAGCGATTTGGAAATACTACACTGTTTATCATTTTTTGCTTGTTAGTCTGTAAGCCTTCTGTAAAATAAAATAAATAAAATAAATAAATTAAAAACTTAAATTCTACAAAAGAAATATATGCTGACAAAAACTTGGCCTCGCAGTGGGTTGGAGATAGTAATTGGTTATATTGTGGAATTGTGTCCACATGCATTGGAGTTGGTACACAATATAGGAAGTATCTTCAATTAAAATGATTGATCATTTTTGTGATATTGTTTTTAAAGTCGTTGTGCTAGTAGCTGCTTATAGTAAATGGTTTTCACTTCGCTCTCTGAGGATAATTCTAAGGTAAGGAAAAAAAATCGACTTCAAAAAACACAAAAAAGAGAAAAATAGGTAACTTTAGCAAAAAAGTTTTTTTTTTCCATTTTTAGTTGTTCCCAAAATATTTGCCATGAATTTATTTTACATTATTAACAATACACGTCATGGTAATAGGCTTATCCCCAATAAATGGAACTTACATACCTAACTGTCGAAATCTGGGTGTATTGTACATGGGACTACACGGGAAGTACCAGCTTTCAAATTAAAAAAGAATCATCAAAATCGGTTCACCCAGTCGAAAGTTCTGAGGTAACAAACACAACAAAAAAAAATACAGTCGAATTGAGAACCTCCTCTTCTTGGAAGTCGGTTGAAAAATGTCAATATCGATGGGCCAGAGTCGTCACGCAGTGACGAAACGGGTTTCGTCTCCGAAGGAGGCCTAGGAAACACTGGTGTGACAACATATAGGCGTCTGTGAGAGATTGGCCAGAAAAAACTGCACGGAGATATGAGTAGAAGGCTATGGGGGAGGCCTTTGGCCTTTGGCCATATAGGCCAAGGAAAAAAAAGTTATATACAAGCAAAACTAAGATTTTAGTTAGCAATAAATATAATGGTGTCAATTCTGTAGTGCACAAACTAAACTTAATTTAGGTAATTGCTATCTTTTACTAAAAGTCAGTGCGAGAAAAGGACGGCTATAGTTATGAACTAAGTTGGAGATGTCAAACTAGTTTATGCCTTGCGCTTCACCGTGTTTTTAGTTGACATGTTTTTACGTGCACCCTTCATTTGTATGGAAATATTAGTTCCAATTTTGCCAGCTCTAAATCACGTCCGTCTCTTTCTCGTTTTATTAGAGAGAAAAAGATAGCAATAGCCTAAATGAAGTCTATTTTGTGCACAACTGAATCGACACCAATGTAAGCAGTAAAGTGCAATCTATCCACCTCCATTTCACTGACATTTCAAATAGAATTTCAGATAGTCCTTACTGACGCGAATCATATGATTATCCCAAACGTTAATTCAGAAATGTCAAAGCAGTATTCTGATGCAGTTCAAACGGAGTTGACTAGCCAACCATACCGTCTGTTAACTTTGTTACAAGTCCGCAGGGGAAAATACTTCATGCATAGTTTTGACCGTTTAGCTTTTGCTGCATGTAAGAGTAGTTTTGCTTAAATAGCATAATATCATTCACAGTCTGCAAGTTAGGTTAATAATTCCATAGCAAAGCTGTTGCGCACAGAACGCAGTACGCGTTTTAAGTCGGGTGATTAAGTGAAAGAGTTATTTAGCAGTTAAAAAGTCCGAGGTCTCTCTCGGGGCTCGCGGTGCGTACTGGTACGTGCGCTCGTTGCGAGGGCGGAAACGAACTGAACCGACCGATTGGTCGTTCAGACGAGGCGCGCGAATGATCTCCGCGCTTTCATTCAAGTGAACGGCGTACTGAACTGTGAACGTAATATCGCAACGGCGGGGCCTCGGTACTTATTTATTTTAAACAGAAGTATAAAATATTGACAAAATGTTTTCCGTAAGTTAAAAAAGCCATTAAAAAAAACATTGCCCCACACTAGGAATTCCTCCTGAATCGTGGTTGTGTTTACTAACATTTAAACTCACATACACGAACAGCCAGATTTAGTTCTCGATTTGGACTCGGGCCTGACTGATTGGCTGGAGGAGGCAAAACACCGAGAGAATTGGAAAGGAATAGGGAGGCCTTTGTCCAGCAGTGGGACAGAATAGGCTAACTAAAAAAGAAAAAAAGGATGGACAAAATATGATTCAGGCAATTCTTCGGGCTACGTCGGTAACCTTGGTTCTCTTGCGGATGTCTTCATTTCTAATTCGGTCGCGCAAGGAAACTCCGAGCATAGCCCTCTCCATTGCCCTTTGGGTGACTTTAAGCCTTCTGATGAGGCCCATTGTGAGCGACCACGTTTCGGTCCCGTATGTAATCACTGGCAACACACACTGGTCTTAGACTTTCGTCTTGAGACACTGCGGTAAGTTGGACGAGAAGATACCGCGCAACTTCCCGAACGCTGCCCAGCCTAGTCGGATTCGACGATTGACCTCTTTCTCGAAGTTAGACCTACCTAACTGGACCGTTTGTCCTAGGTACACATAATCGTCTACAACTTCGAGTGTGGAGTCTCCGATCTTGATAGGAGTGGGTGTGACATGGGCATTCAACATGACCTTGGTTTTGTCCATGTTCATTTTAAGACCCACTCTTCCAAACAAGTTTGCCTCCAAAAAATGTTACTAAAAACACAAAACATAACGTAAAACTCGTTCCAAACCAAAGCATAAACATTGATTAGAAAATGAAAACCACAAAAAAGTTAGTTTAGTTATGTAAACCTGTAAAATAAAAACATTTATCTTGCGAAGAATCGAGTGCCCGCGCCTCGCTGACATCTTTTCTCGATAATGACAGATGAACGATGCTGCCAATAGTAGAATTATTTTTTATACTGATAAATGTAGGTACTTCAAACTTGCTATATTATTATTATTACATATAATAAAACAGTAAAAAAACCGTGTCTGTACATTAAATATATTAAAAAAGCCATAATTGAGGGGGGTTTAGAAACAGTCGTAGAGCACGAATCCAAAAAAAAAATCTGTCTGTTTGTCTGTGGGTCTGTTTGTTTGTACACGCTAATCTTCGGAATTGCTGGACGGATTTAAATGTTTTTTTTTTGTTGTTGTATAGGTATTAAGTCTGGGCAACATATAGGCTATAATTTATCTTGGAAACTTGAAAACCTGATGCAGAACCGCAACAGACCAGCTTAACTATAAGAGATACAAAAATGGTACCATAGCAAAAATTGTTCCACGTGATGAGAATTTTCTGCTGAGAGAATATATTTGAAGATCTGGAACACCTGATGTGGAACTCCAAGAGCCCAGCTACACTAACATATATATAGGAACTAGCTGTTGCCCGCGGCTTCGCCCGCGTAAAGTTCGGTAACTGTCCCACTGAATCATACTAAAGGGATAAATAGTGTCCTACATGTGAATCCAGGTTATAAACTATCGATGTGCCAAATTTCATAATCATCACAACCACCATCACTGTCACAACCACCATTATTATCACAATCACCATCACTATCAAAACCAACATCAATATCACAATCATTATCACAATCACCATCACTATTTCAGTCACCATCACCATCACAAACACCAACACAATCACCATCACAATCACAGTCACCATTAATATCACCATCATTATCACAATCACCATCACAATCACCATCACAATCACCATCACAATCACCATCACAATCACCATCACAATCACCATCATAATCACCATCACAATCACCATCACCATCACAATCACTATCAAAATCACCATCACAATCACAATCACCATAACAATCACCATCATCGTTATCTCAATCATTATCACAATCGCCATCACAATCGCCATCACAATCACCATCACAATCACCATCATCACAATCATTCACTATCACAATCACACTATCACAATCACCATCACCATCACAATCACCATCACAATCACCATCACAATCACCATCACAATCACCATCACAATCACCATCACAATCACCATCACAATCACCATCATAATCACCATCACAGTCACCATCACCATCACAATCACTATCAAAATCACCATCACAATCACAATCACCATAACAATCACCATCATCGTTATCTCAATCATTATCACAATCGCCATCACAATCGCCATCACAATCACCATCACAATCACCATCATCACAATCATTCACTATCACAATCACACTATCACAATCACCATCACCATCACAATCACCATCACAATCACCATCACAATCACCATCACAATCACCATCACAATCACCATCACAATCACCATCACAATCACCATCATAATCACCATCACAATCACCATCACCATCACAATCACTATCAAAATCACCATCACAATCACAATCACCATAACAATCACCATCATCGTTATCTCAATCATTATCACAATCGCCATCACAATCGCCATCACAATCACCATCACAATCACCATCATCACAATCATTCACCATCACAATCACCATCACAATCACCATCACAATCACCATCACGATCACCATCACGATCACCATCACGATCACCATCACAATCACCATCAATGTTGAATGATCACAACCGTTTCAAGGTTCCATCTATCTCTATACCAAAATTCATTTAGTAGGGATATACGATACACAACTGCACTCTGCGTTTCCACCCGTATAATTCCGGGATCGGGATCGGGATCTGGATAAAAAGTACCCTATGTCCTTTCCCAAGGTTCCATCTATCTCTATACCAAAATTCATCAAAATCGGTTCAGCGGTTTAGGCGTGAAAAGGTAACAGACAGACAGACAGACAGACAGAGTTACTTTCGCATTTATAATATTATATATAAAATATATAATATATAATATATAAATAATATAAAATATAAATATATAGTAGGGATGACGTTTTAGCAAAAGTTGTTCAATCTGATGAGCACTTTCTGTTGACTTATAAAAATCGAAGATCTGGAACACCTGTTGTGGAACTCCGAGAGCCCAGCTACACCATAACACATATAGGAATGACGTCTTAGCAAAAGTTAGGTCGGGTGGGCATTTCCTGTTGACTTATAAAAATCGAAGATCAGAAACATCTGATGTGGAAATCAAAGATATCACTAATTTCAATGTATAATTATAAAATAACATAAGCTGGGAGTACCTCCACGCGGTAAAGGTGGTAACAGTTTAGGACTGATTTTCGATGACGATGGTATATCATTGAAAATTTGACGCTACTGGCCAAAACTCCCATTTTATTTTATTTTTTTAAATATGCCTTCCGGCTTATTTTTTTTCACTGTTTAATTTCATTACCCGGTAACGCAGTGGAGCAGTCACTTAGATTTTAATAAAACTATAACCATGCCTAGAAAGAGGTCAAATCTTTCCCAATGTTCCAAAGGAGCTAAAAGATTAAGGATCATAAGATTCCAAGAATCTACCGAAGAGCGTCAGGAGAGACAATGCTGTTGGAGAACATCAGGCTTCAACTCGCTCCGTGGAAACCTTCTCAGCGTATTTACGCATCTACATCCAGGTCTCTAGAGACCAGTGAAAAATATGATGCGCAACTGACCGCTGATCGTGAACGTCTGCATTGTCTCGCGAGTTGGAGACGTTCACGGAAAGAGAATTACGCTTGAGTTCTCAGCGTATCTACACATCGACTTCTAGGTATCTAGAGACAAGTGGGGAACGTGATGCGCGACTGACTGCTGATCGTGAAATTCACGCATTGTCTCGCGAGTCTGAAACGTTCACGGATAGAGAATTGCGCTTCGACATCAGACGTATCAGATCTTCGATTTTGACAACCCCGTTGTCGCTTGCATAAGCAACAGGTTCCGCGTACGAAGTTGCGGGCAGAAGCTAGTCTAAAATAAAAACCAAAAAGTAGTAGATAATAGTCGCTCAATATTTAATTTTGTTTTTTTTATCAACGTTTATCACAGTGAACATAATCAAATTAACCCCTTAAATGACTTTTTCATTAACTTGTCATCACATAAACCCTGAGATTGACCGGCAAACTGCAAAAAACTAAACATTTCACAACAGATTTTAAAAGGCAAACGCGAACATTAGCAATAAGCTTATAATTCACAAATAAATTCATTTGGCTATTTATAGTAATCGAATTTCAATGAATTATTTAGTATCACGGCATCTGTATGTAGGCTTCACTGAGTTATCTAATACCAAAGCATCTGCTATGCAAGGCATCTTTACACCCCGAAAGCAATATTAATTGTTATTGCTATAACAAAGGAGTTTATCTAGACATTACTGCTTACCCCTTCGGGAAATACACGCGTAAGTGATGTGTAATGTATCGTAGCTACATAAAGGTTTATTAATACGTCCCGATACTCCAAAAAATCTCAAGAGATTCCAGGTAATGTTTAAGATGCTTCTAATACCCGCGGGACACGGTAACATGAGCTTACACGAAAGAGAACAATCATTATTGAAACGTGAATATTTAATCAAGAGACACGATCATTATTGAAACGTGAATATTTAATCAAGAGACACGTTTACACTTTAAATATAAAATGGTGGAGCAGGTAATTAAAGGACGAATAAATTTAAGAAATTGAGTGCCTCGTTAAGGAGCCCCTGGTTAAATAATAACAACCGCTCGGGTCAATCTTTAGGTTAAGCCGTGCTTGCCTTGGTTGGTCTGTGGATGGGTGACCACCCATTACATACCGGGTTTCCTCCGTGCCTCGGAAAGCACGTTAAGCCGTTGGTCCCGGCTGTCATTTGTAGATCCTTGACAGTCGTTACAGGTAGTCAGTTTTTGCCCTAAAAAGTCTGACAACCAGTCTTACCAAGGGGTATCGTATTATCCGGTACTAACTGGGTTGTGGAGGTCGGATAGGCAGTCGCTCCATGTAAAATATTAATATTCAGCTGCATCCGGTTAGACTAGAAGCCGACCCCAACATAATTGGGAGAAGGCTAGGCAGTTGATGATAACGAGTGCCTCGTTGGTCTTGTGGTTGCAAACGCGACTGTTAACCATGAGCGCCTGAGTTCGGTTACCAGGTCAGGCCGATGTTTTTAGGTTTTTCCATCAGGAATTTCTTAGTAGTACCTGAGGAGTTTGGATTTGTGTCCGGGTGATGGCAAGAGGCACGCCAGATATTACTTAGCGGACTTAAATATGACTGGCATAAAATAAAACATTTTTGCAGAAAAAATAACCGGTTTAAAAAAAAACACCTAGCACGTGGCGTATTTTAAACGCGCAGACGACGTGCGTTTCAGGAACGCGTGTTTTCTGCGCCGTAGATGCCGATTTTTGCGTTTTTATAGATTCAAACGCGCGTAAAACGCAATACAAACGTGCGTGTAAAGCGCGTTCGAAACTCGTTTGAAACGCGTGCAAAGGAATGCCTGATGAGGAGTCTCTGACCAAAACGAGAGACTACAGCGCGTCTGTATCGCTGTATCTGCGCGTATACGCGCAGTAATAGACGCGTGTTTCACGATCGCCCCGTGTGCTTTTTTTTTGTTTTTTTTTTTTTCGGATGGGAAATCATCAAAGGACTCCTCCCGCTCTGGGCGGAGCAGGAGGAAGTGTCAGACATTTACTGACTAAAACCCATCCATGTTCCTTCATCGCCCTTTGTGTTCCGGGGCCACGGTATCTCTTTCGAACAGTCCCGCAACCCCGGCAGGCATCGGTACTTGCGGACCCCTTCCTTTTTGCTGACTCTCTTTGAGGCGCGCGTGGAACACGAACGCGCCGTCGACACGGCCTGTCGTCATGAGACGGACGGACGGCGAGCTAGCAAGTCAGAGGCCCTTGGGCGGCTTAAAAAATCTGAAACCTGGTTTAGCACTAACCACACGATAGACACAAATTCTGGTCAAGTATCAATTAATGTGCATTGTAACTAGAAGTTTTTAGCATATTATCCACATCGACGAAGAAAAAATAAACATATTATAGAGGATAACTCGTAAAGTACTGAAACAAAGTCAGTAATGTTGAAACAGGACCAACGCGCAAGCTTCCTCTAGAAATGAAGAAATAATAATTTAAATCGGACCAGTAATCATGGAAAAATTGTACATAAAAGAAAAAAAAAAGATGATGGCTGAATACATAAATTTATCCTTTTTCATCATCATCGTCATCAGCCTATTAATGTTCCCACTGCTGGGACGCAGGCCTCCTCTTTATGAGAGGGAATGGGCTATAATCCACCACGCGGGCCCAATGCGGATTGGTAGATGTCACATGTCTTTGAATTTTTTTGTTCTAGGACATGCCGGTTTTCTCACAATGTTTTCCTTCACCGTTTTGAGAGCAGTGGTGATGAAATAAATTACACAAAGTAATGCGCCTGTCTGGGTTCGAACCCACGTCTTACTGTTCGTAAGTCGGGGCCGCCGCCACTGGGCCACCACTGCTCTCACCACCTATCCTTTTTAGAAGTCCATTAAAATATAGGTGAACTCTCAGGTTCACCTCTGCCTAACATATAAGGATTACATGCGTGCCAGTGTGGTGTTATGTAAAACATGTGAAAGCTTTGAAATAAAATGGCTTTGAAAATGGCGAAGCTGATAATTAAAATACAAATTAATTAAGAAACACGTAACAAAAGACTGCGAGACGGAAATGACATCATTTGGAAATAATTTGGTTGTGCGATATTAACAAGCAAATGATGTCGTTACTTTTTAGGGTTTTGTCAACGGAAACTTACAGCGGAAAATATCTTCCTTGCTTCATTTTGACAGTAGATAACGATAAAGAAGTTGTATCATTAGAATTCTAATGAATTGATTATTATTTGTACGAATTGCTTTGTCAAATGGGGGCCTTCGTCTCCAGGTTTGACTGGTCGCTTGGTCTTTGTCGTGGTCGCAAATTCTACTGCTGATAGTGAAATCCTGGGTACAATTTCTTGGTTGAGCAGAGCAACCCACTGCAGTCTGGATATTGTGCCTGGTTCATGGCAATATACGTGGAACTTAAACATAACTGACGAAATGTGAGTGTACCTATTATAGGTACACTGTCATATCTATAAACCAGTCGTAATTTTTGTTCATGTGTAAATAATTAAGAATACTTTAATTTCATTTCATTAAGAGGCGAGGTTTCCTTGTATTTCTTGAGAGGCCAGGAAATTGTAGACTTTCAATTAGGTATTTTTGAATAATGATGTAAAACAGGCTCTATTTATTTGAGCCTTTTATAAGCTTTTCAACAAGGCTCAGGGAATGATTAATGACGGATATAATTATAACAGTAGGAGCGTAAGATATCCTGTTCAGATTTGAAGGATCGATTTTTGTATCGCAAGAAGGATTCAGGCATTCTACAGTTTTTGAACTTATGAGTAGATTTTAAATCTTAACTAATGGCCGATTGGCCGAGCAGTGGTGGCTTCGAGTTACAAGATGCTTCGGAAGGAAAACATCGCGAGGAAACCAAACCAGTGTGGCTGAGAGATATTTCTTTACGGCATGTGAAGCTAAGTCAGAGGCTCATGTGCGGCATATAAACTTTGACACCAAATTAGACACCGAATTAGTATGAAATTGATTATACAGTGTGTCTACTACAATAGCCCATAACGTCTACTGCTGGACATAAGCCTCTCCCATGATGGGCGGAATTTGCCGTAATCTCCACGCTTGGCAGGCGGATTGGAGATCGCAGTGATGAAAGACTAACAGAAAACGCTGCTGCCCATTCTCTGGTCTACGGAGGCGCAAGGTGTTCTGCCTCAGACATTAGTCGCCTTATACGACACCCGTGAGTGTAATGGGTTGGAACTATTCTACTCTGCCGGATACCACACGGCTATATACGTACAGTGTGTAAATGAAACCTTTATACGAAGCCGTCAACCAAGCATTCTGTACATCAAACTATACTTAGTTTGATGTACAGAATGCTTGAAAAGAAAAAATCGTCTCCCAGCAATAATTTTTGACTGTATTACGGAACTCCGAAGTTTAAAACTCCGATGTACGTTATTCAGAATGTTCGTTATCACGAAGTACGTTACTCCGAAAGTACGCTATGACGAATTACGTTATTCAGAATGTTCGTCCTCGCGAAGTACGTTACTCCGAAAGTTTACTATGACGAATTATGTTATTCAGAATGTTCATTATCGCGAAGTACGTTACTCCAAAAGTTTGCTATGACGAATTACTTCATTCAGAATGTTCATCATCGAGATTGTGAGAGAGTATTTCGCTTTTAGTTTGATAGCTAGTGTATTTACCTAAAGTACATTTTTTTAGAATAATCGTATGTATTTAAGTACGGTTTTTACTCGTTAAAAGAAATTTTTAGAGATGTGTTTTTTTTCTATCGAATAAAATTAGTTGTATTATGTTTTTTAAAAACACTATCGTACTAGCTTAAATCCTGTAGAATATCATATATTTTTCTGGTTTTGTTTATTGCAGTTAATCATATGCTTTTTTGCATTATAAAACTCGCGTTTAGCTCATGTAATCACCTTAATGGAAACACGTAAAAAATAATTTAATAGGTATGCATCCAGATTGTTGTGATATCAAAATATACTCTGAACTACCACAAAGACCTCTTTAGTAATATCTATGATTAAGTTCTCTTTGGTAAACTGTCTGTGTAATGTCGTTATAGAGTAGAGGGCAGTGACAGGCCTTCAAACAATTTTCAAATTGATATTACTTATGCCATTGCGTTTGTGCATTACAATCTATAATTCTGTGTTTTATTCTGCGAACATGCAAGTTCGTTGCGAATTCGTGAAATCACGTAAAAATAAAGACCAGTTGCTGCAAGATGGATTTTAATATACTTTAAATAAAAATGCGACAATACATATTACTGGAATTGCATTCGAAGAACGTCTTCGAGTTGTGGTGCTGTGGCAGTTACAAAAAAGGTCGAAGATAATCACTACATTAGTAAACTAAACGGCGTCTTACACCTCTATGAAACAAACCAAGGTGCTGCGAAGACGAATGTTGTAAGGGCTTCATTAAAAAAAAGAGCTGGGGAAAGTTTTGATCGGCCTGGGCAAATTATCCAAAAAAACCAATAAGAAATACCAACCAAATTACGGACTAATTATTTAATTTTATGTTATGTTTATATTTAGTACACAGAAAAGTGTTTATTTCGTTTATTACCTCATGTAGGAAGGTACTTAAGCATATTTTGAATTTATTAAACTACTACCTTATTTACATTATGATTTTTTATTTCTGCAGCTATAGACAGACATTGTTGTAGTTCATAATAAATATCCTAACATCTATATACATAAAAACGAAATACTCTCTCAGAATCTCAACGATGAACATTCTGAATAAAGTAATTCGTCAGAGCAAACTCTCGGAGTAACGTACTTCGCGATAATGAACATTTTGAATAACGTAATTCGTCATAGTAAACTTTCGGAGTAACGTACTTCGCGATGACGAACATTCTGAATAACGTAATTCGTCATAGCGTACTTTCGGAGTAACGTACTTCGTGATAACGAACATTCTGAATAACGTACATCGGAGTTTTAAACTTCGGAGTTCCGTAATACAGTCATAATTTTTACGTAGAGATACTTCTCTACGTAAAAATTATTGCTGGGAGCTGAAATTTGGTACCAATATGTATATCAATTACGCCAACAAAGTGGTAAAATAAAAATTGGAAAAAAATGTTTTATTAGGGGGGCTCCCCTATATGTAAAGTGGGAAGTGATTTTTTTTAATTTCAGCCCTAACGTGTGATATATTGTTGGAAAGGTATTTAAAAATGAATAGGGGTTTTCTAAAATCATTTTTTGATGATGTCAATAATTTCGGAAATAATCGCTCCAAAAGTAAAAAACAATGTGTCCCCCCCCCCTAACTTTTGAACCATAAGTTTAGAAAATATGAAAAAAATCTGAAAAGTAGAACTTTATAAGGACTTTCTGGGAAAATCATTTTTAACTTGATGGAAACAACAGTTTTTATACAAAAAAGACAAAAAGTTGTACAAAATAATTTCTGGACTAAGATTGTAATATATTCGTATATGCAAGCATTTTTACATAATGGATACCCACCTTTAAACTCATAAGTGGGAACACTTATTGTGACGGACGGGAAACCACGGAACCCTACACTGAGCGTGGCCCGACACGCTCTTGGCCGGTTTTTTTCTTTTATGTACAATTTCTCCTATCCTTTTTTTTTCTGGTCCGATTTAAATTATTTTTTCTTCATTTGGAAGGAAGGAAGCTAGCGCGTTGGTCCTGTTTCAACATTACTGACTTTGTTTCAGTACTTTAGGAGTTATCCTCTATAATATGTTAATTTTTTCTTCGTCGATGTGGATAATATGCTAAAAACTTCTAGTTACAATGCACATTAATTGAAACTTGACTAGAATTTGTGTCTATCGTGTGGTTAGTGCTAAACCTGGTGTCAGATATTTTAAACCGCCCAAGGGCCTCTGACTTGCTAGTTCGCCGTCCGTCCGTCTCATGACGACAGGCCGTGTCGACGGCGCGTTCGTGTTCCACGCGCGCCTCAAAGAGAGTCAGCAAAAAGGAAGGGGTCCGCAAGGACCGATGCCTGCCGGGGTTGCGGGACTGTTCGAAAGAGATACCGTGGCCCCGGAACACAAAGGGCGATGAAGGAACATGGATGGGTTTTAGTCAGTCAGTCAAAAGTCTGACACTCCCTCCTGCTCCGCCCAGAGCGGGAGGAGTCATTTGATGATTTCCCATAAGAAAAAAAAAACACACACGGGGCGATCGTGAGACACGCGTCTATTACTGCGCCTATACGCGCAGATACAGCGATACAGACGTGCTGTAATAGTCCCTCGTTTTGGTCAGAGACTCCTCATCAGGCGTCCCTTTGTACGCGTTGAGTTTCGAATGCGCATCACACGCGCGTTTGTATCGCGTTTTACGCGCGTTGGCAGGCGGATTGGAGATCGCAGTGATGAAAGACTAACAGAAAACGCTGCTGCCCATTCTCTGGTCTACGGAGGCGCAAGGTGTTCTGCCTCAGACATTAGTCGCCTTATACGACACCCGTGAGTGTAATGGGTTGGAACTATTCTACTCTGCCGGATACCACACGGCTATATACGTACAGTGTGTAAATGAAACCTTTATACGAAGCCGTCAACCAAGCATTCTGTACATCAAACTATACTTAGTTTGATGTACAGAATGCTTGAAAAGAAAAAATCGTCTCCCAGCAATAATTTTTACGTAGAGATACTTCTCTACGTAAAAATTATTGCTGGGAGACGATTTTTTCTTTTTGGGGGTGAAAAATCACGTTTCGCGGTAAAACTTAATGTAACGCACTCAAATCATTGGGCGGATGAATGCATTTAATAATAAACGGGGAATGGAGGTATTTAAAGTAAAGTAATGGCTGTAAAAGCTAGTGTTTCAAAAAAAAAAAATTTGACCTCCAAAATCTCCGTAACTAGAAAGTTCCCAGCTATGGTCCAGAACAAAAAAAAATATCGCAACGACGGGGGAACAAGTGCCTTTCGGTTTTTTAAGGTTCTATTTCCACCCTTTATTACAATTATAGGTAACACCAACAGCCCATAACGTCCACTGCTGGACATAAGCCTCTCCCATGATGGGAGGAATTTGCCGTAATCTCCACGCTTGGCATGCGGATTGGAGATCGCAGTAGTGGTGAAAGACTAACAGAAAACGCTGCTGCCCATTCTCTGGTCTACAGAGGCGCAAGGTGTTCTGCCTCAGACATTAGTCGCCTTATACGACACCCGTGAGTGTAATGGGTTGGTTCTATTCTACTCTGCCGGATACCACACGGCTGGCAGTTATAGGTAAGTACTTACTGAACAACAGAGACAGCAGCCATATAATGAGTATGGCAGTCTTAGCGCGTCCCGTGGTGGACTTGAACTTGAGCGGGAAGCAGATGGCGTACCAGCGGTCCACTGAGATGAACGTCAGCGTCAGCACCGACACCGTCACCGATACTGACTGCAACAAGAGAGAATATGGTAATGGTTGGTGAGTTTATTGCGTGATTTGAAACTTAACCCGTGAAATTAAAATTTTCTAACTTTTTTGATTTGGGTTTTTATGATTATAATTCTGTAATAACCGTAGCACATACAATCCAAGTTAATAACCCTATAGATAGTCTCTAAGTTAAATGAGGATAGTCTCGTTAAATCATAACAGTTTTTTTTCAGTTAGGTTTAGTTATTAATAATTATCAGGAATTTGAAAAAAATCTGATTCAGAAAAAAAGTGAAAACACAAATTATTATAGGTACAATATAAAGAGCATCACATTAAATTAAAATTAAAATAAAGAAAAAAATATATAAAAATAATAATAAATAAAATAATTTGAAAATATAAACACATACTCATGATAATCTCAGCAAATTACTATAATTATACGTGGTACGGTCTCGAAACTGACCTGCAAATTGCAAAGACCTAAGAAAATTAATTACATTAATTTCATGGGTGACCCTGGCGAGTCCCCCTTAAAACATTTACTTCAATTAGACCATAGACCCTTTTGAATTGTCAAAAAAAAGATGAAGCTATGGTCACAGTCACAAGGCATAATAATTGTGAAAGTTCTGTAATTGCCCATCCCAAAGCTTAGATCTCTTGAAGGTTGGTTGGACGGTTGGATGTTAGGATGGAGGGTTTATTGGCAAAAGAATCAAAGCGAGACACTGAAATTCTAAAAGACTAGTAGTGTTAAGAGCCTTATCACACTAGCGGATTGCGAGCGGATTCATAGCGGAGCGGGCGCGAAGCGAATTCGTTGCGGGCGCGCAACAAATTCACCGCGGATGCGCAGCGTGAAAGTGCACTCACTTGTCAACGTTAGGCCGCAAAGCCTAGCGGTGAAAATTGAGGTTGCGTTGCGCAGAAAATGCGCAGTGAATTCATTGCGTATCCGAGGCGAATTCGTTGCGCGCCCGCTAAGAATTCGCTGCGCGCCCGCTCCGCTTTGAATCCGCTCGCAATCCGCTAGTGTGTTTATGGCTCATAGACAAAGTACCTATCTAAGATTAAAAAAAAAACTATCAAAAGCAGTACGATAATTTGCGGCCAAACGTGACATCCGTGCCACGTGCAAGTTACGTAGGTACTTGGTTTTTTATATCCTAAATAAACAATTCTAAAATGTTATGTAGGTTGAAGTTGGCCGTTTACAAATCCCGGGTGACCTCCGTCAACATATTTATCGCGCCCTCTCGATTATCCCTATACAAATGTTTGATTTACACTGTTAAGCTTCCGGTATAAAATAATCGAGACCGTTTTTCGGTCTCTTGGGTTTCGTAAAATAAACGGCTATACGCTCTGACACCTTTTCTCTAACGCTACTTTTATCGGGTTATTCATTAACTCGACACAAGAAACTAGTCACACTATCACATAGTGACTTTCGAATACTATCAGTGTCCAAAATATAAACCTAATAAATTCAGAATTGGTGAATATTTTACATTGACATACAAAATCACCCGTTCCCAACAGTGGAACGTGGCCGATGATGATTGTGATACAGAACTCTAATCTGCGTGACTGTACTTTCTCATGAATTCAGATAAAATGCAAACGTGTGTCCAGTTTGAGAAAACATAAAAATTATTCAATTTAAGTTACACTATGTGGACACGCGTAAAAATCTTTTATATTCCAGATGACGAAATTATAAGTGATAATAATGTTGAGTTTCACCTACTGGACACACGTGTGTCCGGTTTCTTGTGCTGAGTTGGTGAATAACCCCTTTTATCTTTCATTAGTATGCCCGCAATACGTGGTAAAAGGCCAAATCAGAGGCCAATAGGGCGGCATAGAAACTCTGACACCAGTTTAGGCACTAACCATAAGAAAATAAAAGAGAGAAGGATGTGTCTGTTGTCCTGGTATGTGATACGGAAAAATGAGGAAAACGTTGTGGGGAAAGTTTTGATTATTAAAGTTAATGGCTATAAGAGTTGAGGAAGACCAAAGAAACGATGGATGGACTGTGAAAAGCATGATCATGGCTAAAAAAAATGTGTCTGACGAGATGACCCGTCATAGAGAACTTTCTAATAATACCCCAAATAAATAGGGATAAGAGCTCATTTACGGAGCGGGCAGCGCGGGCCGCTTAAAATTCAAACATATAGCAATGTATGAGAGCGTTTACGAAGAAGCGTTTTTACGCGTTTGCTTGAAATGCAGTGTTGAATGCCGCGTCAGACGCGGCGTTGCACGCGGCGTCCAACGCGGTGGTGCACGCGGTGGGCAACGCGGTGGTGCACGCGGTGGTGCACGCGGCGGGCAACGCGGCGGGCATAAACACTAGATAACAATGTTATTCGTAAGTTGCACAGACAGCAGTATTTATTCAATAAACTTATGCTAATGAGAATGGTATTTTTATTTATTCGCGAGAAGAAGAACACAAAGAGCTTATGGCTGTTTGACATCCGTGACGTGCCATGATGACATAACGCGTCGTGCGATGCCGCTGGCAAAGCGCCGCGTCTCCAGAAATGAGCACTAGAAGGGCAGGAGGTTTTTTAATTTACGGTTATACGGTATAGTTACCTAATTTAATGTTTGTTTAACATTCAGTTATTATGTTTTGAAATTAGCATCTAATTCTTTAATGTTTGCATGCCAATTTTATGGCGAAATGTGTCATTGCACTACATATTATTTTTACCATCTTTTGTACCACATTTACTGCAAATAAATAATTTTGACTTTGACTTTGACTTGACTTTGACTTTAATTATGACCACAAACGAAAACGGCAGCAGCGAAGTCACTAAATTGCTATGACAAAACGCAGTAACAATACTGGTTCCTGTCATCCGTATCATCTGTTTTTGCTTAGCCATTTCCCAACTATATTGTCAGCACAAGTGAAATGTGAACAAGTGAAGTACTATTTTAAGCTTTCACGGTATATAGCGGTCCGTTGAGACTAAACACCCATCTAACTAAACTTAAAATGCCACTTGCGGGATATCTTCCGTGATTATTATTGATTTTGAGCTCCCGACATTTCCGTTGTCGAGTTCCAGTGGTGGGCGTAGCAAAAGACAAAGAAAGAGGGTAGATAGATTTGTCTGCTCCTAACATTTTTTTCCATCCCCAGTGAACCCGCGATCATGGCGCTTGCAACAGCGTCGAAATATCGGGAGCTCAAAATCAAAAATAATCACGGAAGATATCCCGTAAGTGACATTTTAAGTTTAAGTGAAGTACTTCTAACGCTTCTCTTAAGACTTATTTATTAATACACGTTTGTATTCATTTGTTCACAAGGCACGTATCTATAGCCATTGTAAAATAGAATAAATGATGTCATTTTGTTTGAATCACACAACGTGACATTCCTAACTTAGATAATAGTCAAACAAAATACGGTCTACAGCAAAGCTGTTACTGCTTCGGAAATGGTCAATAACGTGACTGGGCCGCTCGCAAATCGACAGCGTTTCAGATGTGCTTTTAAAGGCAATGAATGGACATGTCGATCGTGCCTACGATTGTGTCGGAGCAACGGAATGTGGCGCCATTTAAATGTAACGTCTCGCCTGTTTTTTCAAAAACGATAGGAAGAGGTCCAGTACACCCATTTAATAACCAACTATTTATCATCATCATCATCATCCACAGTCTCTCTTCATCCCCTGCTGGGTATAGGCCTCTCTTTGGTTATGCCAAGTTCCATGTTCTTGTCTTGTCGTTTACCCATCTCGCCGCCCGCCGGACGACCAACACTAACTATTTTTAACCGACTTCAAAAAAGGCGGAGGTTATATGTTCGTGTGTATGTATTTTTTTTATTTTTTATGTATGTTACCTGATTTCTCTCCCATTTGTGGACCGATTTTCAAAATTATTTTTTCATTTGATAGAGTACACTCCTGAGGTGGTCCCATTTTAATTTGGTGAAGATCTGATGGTGACCTTCGGAGATATACAATGGAACTCTTCAAAAAGAGACGGCAAATCTGTTGTGATAGCACCAATCGGTTGGATGTTCATTTTTTATACAATATCATGACGGAACATCACGCCTGTATGCTCTGAGGGGGTACGCAGAAGTGTACAATTTACCTGATTTCTCTCCCATTTGTGGACCGATTTTCAAAATTCTTTTTTTACTTGAAAGAATATACTCCTGAGGTGGTCCCATTTTAATTTGGTGAAGATCTGATGCTGATCTTCGGAGATATACAATGGAACTCTTCAAAAATAGACGGCAAATCTGTTGTGATAGCTCCAATCGGTTGGATGTTCATTGTTTAAACAACATCATGACGTAACATTACACCTGTTTGCTCTGAGGGGTACATAGATGTGTACAGTACACCCAGATTTCGACAGTTATGGCATGTTATTTTCCATTTATTGGGGATAAGCCTATTACCATGACATGTATTGTTAACCATGTACACTGAATGCATAGCAAATATTTGTAAGTATAGGATATTACAACTAAAAATGGAAAAATAAAATAAAACTTTTTTGCCAAAAATAAAACCGACTTCAAAAAAAACAACAAACAAAAAAAACACAAAAAGAAAAGGACAAAAAAATACACTAAAAGAAAAACAAAAAAAAACACTAAAACAAAACCACAAAAAAGTGAAAAATAACTTTAGCTTCAGAAGCCGGTGAGAAAAACACCAAATCAATCAAAGGTCAAGTTTCAGAAGTCGGTGACCTTGTTTAATTGATTTAGTGTTTTTGTCACCGACTTCTGAAACTTGACCTTTGATTGATTTGGTGTTTTTCTCACCGCTGTTGTTTGAAAACCGATTGTCAGTTGTTACTGACGATCGGTTTTCAAACAACAGCGTGTCCTTCGACAAAGGCCTCCTCCAAAGACTTCCACCTATATCTGTCTCTTGCAATTCTGGTCCATAATAGACCGGCGACTCTTTTGAGATCATCTTCCCAGCGTTTCATTTGTCTAACTTTACTTCTTTTACCATCCCTGGGCTACCATTCTGATATTAGTTTAGTCCTTTTTCATTCCTCTCTCCCAGCATATGTCCTGCCCATTTCCATTTAAGTGCTTTGCATATTATTTTATTAACATCTCTAAATTTAGTTACCTACATTTTTAGTTTTGCTCAAAGACATTAAATTATACTATTTAATCTCTTTGGTTTTGCTTAATCTTATTTTATATCTTCTTTTTACTCCGATTACACTTGTCTATATTACATTTTGACATACTATGACATTATTTTATTGTTTATTTTCTCTAAATCAATAATAATATTACTGCAAAAACCATCATCAAATGAGGTTTAATACCACTAAGCTAGATCGAATCCAGTACCCTAGCCGCGTTCAGCAGTCACGCTAGCGACTACCAAACCATCAAAGGAGTATGAGTCGTATATGTGTACAATTGTGTTGTGTTGTATGAGCTTGAAATAATCTTCCTCTATAGAGTGGAGACATGTACATTGCGAATGCAGGATCAACGCAAGATTGACGTCCTGAAGATGTGGTGTTGGAGACGCAAACTCAAGTTAAGCTGGACTGCTCATCGGATTAACGTGCAATACTCAAAGAACTGAATAAAATTAAACAAAAGCTGTCGTCGCTTGTGCAATTAAATCCTCAGATTCTTTGGACACGTTACCCGCAACAATAATTCAATGGAGCGTTTGGTAATTCAGGGTAGAGTCAAAGGCGAGATCACCTGGTGGATCACCAACTCGATAAATAAATACATAAATAAAAACTAAATGTTTTTATTTATGTATTTATTTTGACACTATAAAAATACATGTTACAAGCCAGTCACAATAAGAAAGCACACGAGTGTATTTCCACAAATCTGATCCTAACCCCCAAACTAGGCCTGGACCTGTATTTTAGGGGTCAGCGTTCAGCCATGGATTCTCTTAACAGCATTGAGAGTGTCGCTACAAAGTTAACTGGCAAGTTATTGCCGTTTGGTAACACATATTACTTAGTAAAAAATTAACTAAAGGAATTACAGTTAGGATAATATGTAATAAAACTATTACATATAATAAATCTGTAGAAAAATCGTTTTTGTACATCGAAAATATTTTGAAAAAAAATTGCCAGGGTGTTAAAGGATAACCAACAGAACCCTCTTCCAGCATTTTTGGAATTTTTGTCTGTTTGTCTATTTATCTGTTTGTCTGTTTCGATGATCAAGCATCACGTAAAATATACGAAACCAATATAGATAACTTTTATACATACAAATTGTGTGTATCTTGAGGTATAATTTAGTCTTTGTTTCATCGTAATCGGTTGATGCTATCAAAAGATATATGAATTTAAAGTGTTCAAGAAAAACTTATCATTATACATTCATGCAGCGACATCTGTTGAACTAAAATGGTACCAATGACTAAAAATGTGCTCATCACATAACTTTTAAATCAACTGACCGGCTTTAAAAAATATATAGCATAATATATTTTAGCAGTTTAACATCGTGGTCGATATGTCGCAGCCAATTCGTATAACACGATTACATAAGTAATACGGCGTCATGACGTTCAGCCGGATTACAGTTCGGCTGAAATAAAGTACGCCGCATTGAATGAGCCCTTCGCGTTCGTCAAAGCGGCGTAATAAAGTGCCGCAGTTATACAAACGGGCGCATTGTCGATACGCTGCTTTGAAAGTTTTAGGTCCATTTATCGCCACAAGTGGCGCTGCATGATCATAACAAGAAAAATGGCGGCGCAATCGACAACGGTGTCACAATCAAATGGCCGCTTTTCCCGCTTTTCTGTTTTTTTTTTTTTTTAAGTACCTACCAATGACTAAGTACCTACATGTTGAGAATTACGTGGCAGGGGGTTTCTAAAAGAGGGGCAAATTTTTCATTATTTTTGCGATAGGACGCACCGTTTTCAAGATATAGTTAAGCTAATTTAGAACCTAGCTACGACTCCATGACGCGCGCTCGCTTGGCTCGCATTTTACATTACACACCCACTTTCTGTCACAAATGTCGTCGTCGCTCCGCCGGCCTTCGGCCTACGCTCCTCATGCCAGCTAGCAGGACTTTTAGGACAATTTTAGTAGGTTATAATTTGAAGTATCGGAATTGCTGACATAACGGCTAAACGTTGGACGCCTCTTTGTCGAACGTATCGCCACCACAATCCGGCTGAACGTGAGGACGCCGTATTACATAACGGAGCCGTTTTTCAATCCGGCGCGCCATTGTGTAAAACGGCGTGTTATACGAATTGGCTGCGACAGATAGATGGCGTTGTTCATTTCACTCTCCATTTTCTGCATCACGTTGTTAAGATTTTCCGTGAAAGAATGACCCTCGCCCGTGTCAGTTGCCTCAGGTTTGGCTATTTAACCGACGAAACAAAAGGAGGAAGTTCTCAGTCTCAGTTCAGTTCGACGCGTATATTTTTTTTATATATGACCACGCATAACTTTTTACAGTCAGTAAGTCCATTAGGCATGATCCTTTTTTTTGTGAAAGCGTAGATATATCTCAAAGTTGGTCCCATTTAAAATAAATACGCGATAGCATTGTCTACCTTTTAAGGTTGAGTCACACTCTCTCTAACCCTCTCTCTCTTTTGTGACGCAGACGAAGTTGCGCGGGTCAGCTAGTATGTAATAAAAATTAAAGCAAAGTTAAAAATAAAAACAAAGTTATAATGTTAAGGGGTTACTTGTGTTTGTATGTCTGTGTGTGAAAGTGTGTGAGTTGATGAGTGTTTGTGTGTAAGTGTGCTCGTGGTGGGAGTGTGTTGTGTGTGCATAGGGGAGTTAGTGAGTGTATGGTTTGGTTCGCATCTTTCAATGTGTGTAAGGACGGGAAAGAGTAAGAATGGATGACAGTGTATTTGGATTTTGTATTAGATTATATTATGTGTGTGAAAAGACTTTCAGTCTCCTGATAGTCCATCTTTAGGAGCCAGTCTACTACTTTCTTTTTCATTTCCTGCCGACACATTTTACTAATCTTAGCTTTTTGTTTGCGAGACTACACAGTTTTCTGCTTAACCTATTAAACTGATGTTTGGCAAATAAGGTCCGGCAGGGTATAGTAGGGCAAACGGAGGAACTCGATGGATGGGCTCCAGCAAATCTGTCACCAAGATAGTGCTCGCCATGCGGACAATGAAAACCGGTAGAAAAGGATCGCATGCAGCGACCGCTGTTGTAGGGACCTGCCATATCCATGACCACTCACAACAGTGTCAAGAGTGAACGACTAAGAATAGAAGAGAGCTTGAAGATCTCCTATAGTAAGTTGCGTCGCGCATGTTTAAAAATTTTATATTTAATAATTCATGCGGATCTAAGAAAGAAATACCTACCAACCTATTCAGTGAAACGCGCTCGTCATTTGTTTTTCCCGTCCGCGTGGGTACCGCTGATCTGGAAGTGATTTCGCGGTGACTTGTAGCTAGCAAGCTCTAAATATTTATTTTCATAATGTATTTTTTTCTCGGCAGTCGATGTTGCTGTCGCGTCACGCGTGGCCAAGAAGTTAGGTAGACATCTCCGTTCATTGAACTCTATCATCTTGTAATACAAACAAGCAGCTGGAAGATTATAACAATGCCTATATTCCTTAGCTGCCTACAAGTTAATCTTGGTAATCGTAGCAACAAGCCCCTTTGCGACCAGTAACCGTATGAGAGAAATCTCAGGATTTGCATAACAATCAAGTAGTTAGTACTAAATCTAGATGGCGACTGGTGCGGAATTTTGCTTCAGCGACCAATTTGCTTGAGTGACTTTGTGTGTGTTTGTGAATGTGGAGATGTTATCCACAGGGTAGTAAAAGTCACACAATACGTTTTAAAAACGCATCGCAATACGGTATTTGTACCATCAATCAATTTTGACATTACGTCTTAGTTTTGTGGGTATCAAACACGGTTCCAAATAGATTTTGAATGGCAATCTATCAAATTTTCCAATTCAATATATCAATACAAATAAAAATCCAATTTTACATTAAATTAAAAAATAATTGGGTTTTCAGGTCTAAAATGAAATGTTGGTAAGAAAAGTTGTGTCTTAGAATAAAATTATTGTTACTTAATAGTAAATTTTTCGAGGAGTAAACGCTTTATTAACCAAGAAATACATAACTTGACGTACTCCTACGTACGTAGTCAAAGATACTGACCCCATTTCCACCACAAACGCAACGTTCTTTAGCCGGTATGCGACCGAACGCGCCTGGACATACCGCCAACAAGGCGAATATATACTGCGGGCATGTCTCGAATATGAGAGGTAAATTGTAGTTGCTCGTTTGTATATTGATTGCAAGTTTTACTGTTAGGATTGGGTTTTGATTCCTAGATTGGGGGAAAATGTTATTGGGTATTTCTGTTAGGAATTTCTCGAACGGATTTTGGATTTGTGCGTGGTTGATGGTAATAGGGTCACCCCATAAATTAGGACTAAATTAGGACTTAAGCATAACTACACCCCTGACTACACCACTTCTCACGGCACGTTCAACGTCTTCCATGTCTTGAAGAGCATCAGACTAGGTAAAGCTGTATACGAGGATGCTATAGGTCGATATGATTCATCTGTGATCACAATACTCTTGCTTTTATTTGCCTCGTGGCGAAGTAATAACAGCTTTACGGTTCGTTCTACAAGGTTTATCCATTCTATGTACACACATCAAAAAAAGTTTGTGATCACTTTGAAAATTCGAAATCTTTTTGATACGTTTTTATAAAAAAAAACTAGCGGACGTCACGCGGTAATTCCCGTTTTCGTGGTAGTACGGGGATAAAATATAGCCTATGTTACTCGAGTGAATGTAGCTTTCTAATGGTGAAAGATTTTTTAAATCGGCGCAGTAGTTTTTGAGTTTATTCATTAGAAACATACACACAAAAATATAAATCTTTCCTCTATATAATATTAGTGTAGAAGTGTAGATAAAATTGTTTTATTTTTTAATTTCAAACAGGGTATTTCTATTTAAAGAAAACACACAACAAAGATTTTTTCTTGATAAAGTTCAATTTAAATAATTATATCAGCTTATGCTAGTGATCACAAACTTTTTTTGATGTGTGTATTTCATACCCTCTGTGCCTCGGAAAGCATGTTAAGCCGTCGCGCGTCGGTCTATGCTATCACCATCATATACGTATCTTTGACAGTTGTTTTGGTTGTCAGAAAGCCTGACAACAATTCTTACAAATAGGTAGAAAAAAAACCAAAGTTGTAATGGTTAGGCATAATGATGACGATATATATCTAATAGGGATGATGACTGACTAAAAAAAATACGATTCTGTTTAGTCCGTCAGTTAGATTATCGAAAAATATTGAATACGTGTTTTTTGTTTTATCAAATTAATAAAAATTGACGAAGATAAAACGTGTCAAAGATCATGAGTGGGGGCTTGTGACGTCAAACGAAAATATTTTATTTGGTTTGAGTAAATTTTTACTCGAAATCTTTTTTGTTACGGTAGATTAGATTATGATTTCTTATTCTTTTTAAATTTTTTATTTAAAAAAATAGTTTTGTTTTTTAATTTCAAACAGGGTATTATTATTTAAAGAAAACACACAACAAAGAAATTTTCTTGATAAGTTCAATTTAAAAAAATATATCAGCTTATGCTAGTGATCACAAACTTTTTTTATGTGTGTATGGCCGTGTATATGGTCTTATTAGAAGATTTTACCCGTGCAAAACAAAGGTGGGTTGCCAGTGCAACTATTCCATCTCCAAGAAACACAGGCTTCTTACATAACAGGGCATTTGATAGCAAGCATTAATGGCTATGTTTGAGCAGTACAGTCAGGTGTAATGAAATGTATAATAAATACACCAAGCAAAATTCAAAAACGATATTCTCCTACTGGTACATAATGGGTGTAAGAGTACTCTTAACGAAGCCAAAAATCAATTGTTCTCCCCGTCATTTCAATCATATTTGGGGTTCAAAGTTCCAAATTTTTCACAAGTTTTTTTTTAATACAAACCTTAATGTTTAAACTGTGGGAAAACAAAAACTTTAAAACCACTTTTAACTATTTTATTTCAATTTACATCGTCTTTATAAAAGTCTTTCCGTCTTTTCACCTTCCGTCGAAAACATAATAATATAACCCTCGTACTCTTTCTCTCTCACACATCTTCGCTCTCATTCACTCAATCTGTCATCCCCACATAACTTTAAATACCCCCATGAGTCCCGTACTATTTTACAGCACAATGTTTTGAGTGCGTTACATTGATTCCTACCGTTAAACGTGATTTTTCACCCCAAAACAAAAGGTTTCCAGCAATAATATTTTTTCGTAAAGTTATTTAGTTTGATGTACATATTGCATGGTTGTCGGCTTTGCGAGTGGTACAGTATACCTTGTGGTATTTTGGACGAATTCCTTTTAAATTTTGCTGTGTTTACATTTCATTGTTCGTGACTGTATCTATAATAATGTTGTGTTTGAGCTGGTGTATGCACTAAGTGCATCGCCGTTCACCGCATGAGGCGAACGTTATAGGTTGAAAGGTCACTTTAATGTGGAATATGAACACTAAACACAGCTGATGTTTATTCAATTTGAGTAAAATTTGCTTGGCAAGGTCTGTATGGAAATATTTTGAAATCTTGCAACTTTTTCATCACTTTTAGAGCGTCAAACCAGCGTCCGTTCACAGCGAGATGTGATCTCTGGCGGGAGCTGCTTTAGCCCCCTGACGGCTTCATCGAGCCGTCTGAAAGACTTCCACCTGGGAATGCTTTGCCGTGGCCGACTTGGAAATCTCTGAAAAGACTCCGAACCCAGGTCGGCCGTAGCAAAGACAATCTCCTCAGATGGGGGTTTATGATCGGCTCAGATCTTAAATGTGTTTGCGGCGTGTCTCCACAGACAATGGCCCATCTTCCATCTTGCGCCGCATGCCCTGACACCTGCACACTTGACGATCTTATGACTGCATCAGCGAGCGGAGTTCACAAAGCTGAATTTTGGACCAAACATATTTAATAAATATTTGCCATCGACACGCTAAGAAGCAGAGCGTCAAAAAGGCTTGAATATTAAAATCTTATAAATCAGAATATGTATTTCTACCTAGCTCTTCCCCAATATTCGGGTCGGCTCCCAGTCTAACCAGATGCAGCTGAATACCAGTATTTTACATGGAGCGATTGCCCACCTGACCTTCACAACCCAGTTAGTATTGGGTATACCTCTTGGCAAGACTGGTAACAAAAATATTTGAAACAGTTGTGAATCGTGATTTTTTGTTTTTCGATGACGTGTTGGAACAGTGAGAAATGAGAGACGATTCTAACTTATGCTCACAAATAAAGCATTTTGATCCCAAATCAATCAAGCAGGTACTCTTCAAAGTCCGGTATTTCGGATATTTAGGTAGAACATTCCGAGTAGAACAACTTTTCTTAGAAGATATTATGGAGATTACAAACTATGTAAGAAAATGGACTTTAGACCTTAGCCGCGTGGTATCCGGCAGAGTAAAATATAACCAACCCATTACACTCACAGGTGTCGTATAAGGCGACTAATGTCTGAGGCAGAACACCTTGCGCCTCCGTAGACCAGAGAATGGGCAGCAGCGTTTTCGGTTAGTCTTACATCACTGCGATCTCCAATCCACCTGCCAAGCGTGGAGATTACGGCAAATTCCTTCTCTGATGGAGAGGCTTATGTCCAGCAGTGGACATTATGGGCTGTTGTTGTTGTTGGATCTTAGAACCACGTTAAAGTGGCCCTCTATTAGCAACAACGACGATAGATAAATTTAAAAAAAGTATTGTATTGACTAGGTCGTAGTAGAAATTTCAAAACGCTTTGAAAACGTTTGCCCATTGTCTGGTAGGTATGTTTATTTTGGTCTGCAAAGTTTTGGGTCAAGCCCCTAGCCTAGCGAAAGTCAAAACTAATATGACATTACCCAAAGTTATAACAAACTCCAATCATACTAAATGGTTCTTTGACAAATCTACTCTTAATTATTTTAATATTTAAACTTGTTTGCGGGTCAGCAATGCCATAGGAATCATGAACAATAAATGTCAGTCGGAAAATATTGCATTACATCATTTCAGCCGAAAGACGTCCACTGCTGGACATAGGCCTCGAAGTGTCACCGCCATGACCGGTCCCGTGCGACTCGCAACCAGCGGATCTCCGAAACCTTCACCAAATCATCCGTCCACCTTCCAACGCAACATGTTAGTCACAAAAATGTATTAATGATTTATTTTCTGTACTGCGTTTATAATTAGAGGAAGACCAAAGAATTAGTCTGTTTGAAAGATTATATGGCTAGAAAGGGTGTGACCCCAAATAAATTGGGATAAGGGTAGAATAGAATACAGAATGGTAGCTCTTAGATACCCGCAATAACAGACACAATTAAAATAACAATGCACCGTTCCCCTTCGGAAACGGCTGGGGAATGTACTGCGTAAGTCTATATTAGTTATATATAAAAGAAGAAACTGACTGACTGACTGACTGACTGACTGACTGACTGACTGACTGACTGACTCATCTATCAACGCACAGCCCAAACCGCTGGGTCTACAGATTCCAAATTTGGCAAGTAGGTTCCTTATGTGGTCTAGGGGTGCACTAAGAAAGGATTTTTCAAAATTCACCCCCTAAGGGGGTTAAACGGAGCTCCAATGTTTGTATGGGGAAACAAGATTAGTTAGACTATTTTATTCGAAACTTCACAGGAGTGCTCCTATTGATAAATGAGTAGAAACGGGTTTCAGGGTTTTTCAGAATTCAACCCCTAAGAGGGGGAAATGGGGTGGCAAAGTATAAAAATCAATGAACAGCCCAAACCACTGAGTCTAGATATTCCAAATTTGGCACATTGGTTCCTTATGTGGTCTAGGGGTGCACTAAGAAAAGATTTTTCAAAATTCACCCCCAAGGGGGTTAAACGGGGCTCCAAAGTTTGTATGGGGAAACAAAATTAGTTAGACTATTTTATTCGAAACTTCACAGAAGTGCTCCTATTAATAAGTGAGTAGAAACGGGTTTCAGGTTTTTTCAGAATTCAACCCCTAAGAGGGGAAAATTGGGTGGCAAAGTATAAAAATCAATGAACAGCCCAAACCGCTGAGTCTAGAGATTCCAAATTTAGCACATTGGTTCCTTATGTGGTCTAGAGGTGCACTAAGAATGGATTTTTCAAAACTCACCCCCTAAGGGGGTGAAACGGGGCTCTAAAGTTTGAATGGGGAAAAAAGATTAGTTAGACTATTTTATTCGAAACTTCACAGGAGCACTCCTATTGAGAAATGTGTAGAAACGAGTTTCAGGTTTTTTCAGAATTCAACCCCTAAAGGGGGAAATGGGGTAACAAAGCCTGAAATTCAACATAGGTATTGTTTTTATGGTGAATTGGGTCGGGTGTATTACAAAATCAACGATTTTAAGATTTAATGTGGCAGACCTGAAATACTACCATTCCCTGTTGGGGTGCGATGGGGTTGAAATGTCTAAAAATCAATATGGGTGTCGATACCGAGATTATCAGGGGTGCTGATTACGAAAATGGCATTCATTTTGAGATCCAGATGAGAGACAGAGACGAGGATGGAGATTGTGATGCTGATGATTGTGATTAAGATGATAGTGTTTGTGATTACGATGATAATGATTGTGATAACGATGGTGATTGTGATAGTGATTTTGATGGTGATTGTGATGGTGATTGTGATGGCGATTGTGATGGTGATTGTGAAAGTGGCGGTGATTGTGATGGTGATAGCGATGGTGATTGTGATTGTGACAGTGATGGTGATTGTGATTGTGAAAGTGGCGGTGATTGTGATGGTGATAACGATGGTGATTGTGATTGTGATTGTGATTGTGATGGTGATTGTGATGGTGATTGTGATGGTGATTGTGATGGTAATTGTGATGGTGATTTTGATGGTGATTGTGATAGTGTTGGTGATTGTGATAATGACTGTGATTACGATGATAATTATTGTGATAACGATGATGGTGATTGAGATAGTGGTGGTGACTGTGATAATGATGGTGGTTGTGATAGTGATGGTGATTGTGATCATGATGATTGTGATTAAGATGATAGTGATTGTGAGTACGATGATAATGATTGTGATTACGATTATAATGATTGTGATGACGAGGATGGAGATTGTGATGATGATGATTGTGATTATGTTGATAATGACTGTGATAATGATGATAGCGATTGTGATTACGCTGATAATGATTGTGATAACGATGATAGAGTGGTATTATAGTGACTTTGATGGTGATTGTGATGGTGATAGCGATGGTGATTGTGATGGTGATTTTGATGGTGATTGTGATGGTGATTGTGATGGTGATTGTGATGGTGATTGAGATAGTCATGGTGATTAGGATAGTGTTGTGAATGTGATAATGACTGTGATTACGATGATAGTTATTGTGATAACGATGATGGTGATTGAGATAGTTATTTTGATGGTAATAATTGTGATGGTGATGGTGATTGTGATTGTGATTGTGATAGTGACGGTGATTGTGATAGCGATAATGATGGGAATTGTGATGGTGATTGTGATTGTGATAGTAATAGTGATGGTGATTGTGATTGTGATGGTGATGGTGATGGTGATGGTGATTGTGATGGTGATTGTGATGGTGATTGTGATGGTGATTGAGAGAGTGATGGTGATTGTGATAGTGTTGGTGATTGTGATAATGACTGTGATTACGATGATAATTATTGTGATAACGATGATGGTGATTGAGATAGTGATGGTGATTGTGATAATGATGGTGGTTGTGATAGTGATGGTGATTGTGATGATTATGAAATTTGGCACATAGATAGTTTATAACCTGGATTAACATGTAGGACACTTTTATCCCTTTAGTATGATCCTGTGGGACAGTTACCGAACTTCACGCGGGCGAAGCCGCGGGCAACAGCTAGTTAGTTATAAAGTAAGTCTATATCTGCTCTGCATTTGTAAACGGACGCCCGTTTATAAACGCAGAGCAGAAAATAAATCATCAATGATGATATTTCAGATGTTTTTCTACGTTGAGCAGATGATATGTATGTATGCATATGTAGCTATAGATACTAAGCGCGCGCTGCGACGCGCACTCCTTGTGAGGCAGTAATAAACCAGCTCCCAGCTAACGAGGTTGTTTTACCAGCTCCCTACACTTCAGCAGAGCCTATTACATCTTACACCTATAATTACTCCATTCATGAGCCTATCACAAGCTGTTAAACGTGGACACAAGTCAGATAATCCCGAAAAACTCGTACCTTTTTTATTTTTTTCTGATGGGATATCATCAAATGACTCTTCCCGCTCTGGGCGGAGCAGGAGAGGGGAGTGTCAGACTTTTACTGACTAAAACCCATCCATGTTCCATCATCGCCCTTTGTGTTCCGGGGCCACGGTATTTCTTTCAAATAGTCCGCAGGCAACCCCGGCAGGCATCGACCCTTGCGGACCCCTTCCTATTGCTGACTCTCTTTGAGGCGCGCGTGGAACACGAACGCACCGTTGACACGGCCAGTCGTCATGAGACGGACGGACGGCGAGTTAGCCTATACTCGTAGTCCACCGTCCACAGGCCCGCGCCTACGGTGGCCGGGGGCCACGTGGTGGCCCCCGACGCCCATGCCTTCTCCCGCGGCGGCCGGGACGCTGTGAGGTTCTCTCCCTCTCACGTATCGCCACCTCCTTCTCTAGCATTACTGCTTCGCAGAAGGAGGTGATGGCGTCCCATTCCGTCTCGCTCCTGACCATGGCTTGCACCAGGGCCGGACGCGAGAGGTCGCCGCCGCCAATCGCCGCTTCGAGGACATGGCGCTGCTCCGCCCAAGCAGGGCACATCTCCACCGTGTCCTCCGGTCGATCCTCGCAGTGGAAACACCAGGGCGTTTCCTCCCGCCCGATTCGGTTCAGGAACTTCCCGAAACAAGCGTGTCCGGTGAGGACTTGCGTTAGGCGGGAGGTGAGGACGCCGTGGCGTCTAACAAGCCACTCCTCAAAGAAGGGACTTATCGCCACTATCGTGGCGTGACCTACACGGGGTTGCGACATTCGTTCTCTCCATGTTGCCATGAGATCCCACCGGAAGTCTGTCCGCTGAGCGTCTGGCCATTGACCGCACGACTCCCGCGTATAGCCTCCAACACGAAGGCTCTACGCGGGAGTCGTGCGGTTCCCCAGGTTGGGCAGGAGCCGCCTGAAGGCAGCCCCGGTCCGTTCCAGTTTGGGGGCCAAACGTCGGAAGTGCATAAACTCGTACCAAAGTCTTCCAAAAAAAGTGGACACGAACAAAGGCCCACAACCAAAAATAAATATTTCGCTAGTTAAAAGCGCACACTAACAAATGCCCACACCGAGTTAGTGACTCGGAATTCGCGACCAAAAGGTCTTAAGTGCGCGTAAAATCGGCGTCGTTTACGCGTTCGCGTCAATGGCTTTGTATTCGTGTGTGGTTGGGTATATTGACAAAAAGTTCCCTTAGTATTTCATAAATGTAGTGTCTGTGAGTGAAAGAGAGGGAAGCATTGTGTCGTCTCTCGTCGCGTACAGACGGTCACTTAGTTTTGTGCTTCGAAAGTGAACGGACGTGCGCGGGTCTGAGAGCCGATAATATAGAGGGAAATACCACATTTTGGCGACGAGGATTAACAGGACTACTGTGTGCAATTATTATTAAATTACAAAAAAAAAAAGACGGTGTACGGTTTTTTAAGATTGAAGTTATGATTGCTCAAAATAATTAAAAACACAGTAAAAAATTACGGTGAGGCCCCGTGAAGTACAATAATACAATTTCTTTATTTTCTCTATTCACAAAGGATCACATAGTTATAATAAACATAATTGTAAGAATAACTCTCACCTCGATTGAAATGTAGCTTACATAATTTATTGAAAAAAAAAAAAAGGTGTAGTGTAATGGATGTGAAGTAAACTGTCCAGTGAAATGTGCAAGTGAGGTGAATAGTTAATGTGTGCAACTGAAATGAATGTGTGTGAGGAAAGGTAGGATGATGACCACCTTGTTACTGTAAGTCACTTATTTTATCTCTTTAATGTACAAAGAATGCTGTGTACACATATTGATACATACATTAGAACTGTAATATGTGTACTCTTATCGGTAAATGTAATAGTATTATACCTACTGTTGGTGCACCTATTTTAAATTAATAAATATGAGACTACCCACTGACCAAAATAAATAATAAATAAAGTGATGGTGTGGGCGTGGATGTGTTGAGTGACACAGTCACAAACTATTAAATGTGTACGCGTTTTAGTAATTTACCCCGTACACCGATTTGTCGTGAAGGTTTATATGTTTAGAGAAACACATTCCAATAAGATGCACTAAGTAGATAAGTTTGTTTAAAGTATGAGTAAGTTTCAGTACTAGAGTAGAAGTGATTATTTCTCTCAGTTGTTGATGGCTACCCACTTGTAAGTTCACCATATTTTAATTCGTTACGCATGTTGTAATAATATGCTAAATTATGACGCGCATCGTTGGCCTATAAAGGGTTACCGAGTTAACAGAAAAATGAACGGTAATGAGTCCGTACAAAATGATTATCAAGGGTATGAGAAGTAACTGCTCTAAAGTCTTGTTTTTGCAACATTGAGATTTAAATCTTGCAATGATTATTTGGTAATGAAGAAATTGACAAACTTTTATTAATTTTAGTTGTACAAATAGTTGGCAAAGAAAATCTAAAATGCCGATGAGAGAAAGCAGTGTGGAAATGAGTAGTAGGACAAACTGCTTGTTTGCGTCGCTTTCCATCAATATTAGATTATTGTATCAAGTAATGATGGAGGAGCTCGTGGCTAAATAATAACAGCCGCACGGGTCGACCAAGGTTAAGCTATGCTTGCCGAGGTTGGTCCGTGGATGGGTGACCATCATTACATACCGAGTTTCCTCCGTGCCTCGGAAAGCACGTTAAGCCGTTGGTCCCGGCTGTCATTTCTGGATCTTTGACAGTCGTTATATGTAGTCAGAAGCCAAGGGGTTTGACATCCAGTCTTACCAATGGGTATAGTATTGCCCAGGTACTGGGTTGTGGAAGACAGATAGGCGGCCGCTTCATGTGAAGTGCTGGTGCTCGGCTGCATCCGGTTGGACTGGAAGCCGACCCAACATAGTTTGGGAAAAGACTAGGATTGTATCAAGTAATGATGTTCGTATAAAAGAGAACATGAGTCTCCTTCTGTATGGACTAAATAACAGATGATGCCTGTTAGTACATGATGTTACCAGATGATGCTGGTAGTCCGGAAACAGGTGACGCCTGTTAGGACTTCGTAATTTAATTTACTACAGGTGATACCTGTATGCACATGATATGACAGATAATACCTGTTAGTACATGATGTTACCAGATGATGCTGGTAGTCCGGAAACAGGTGACGCCTGTTAGGACTTCGTAATTTAATTTACTACAGGTGATGCCTGTATGCACATGATGATAACAGATAATACCTGTTAGTACATGATGTTACCAGATGATGCCTGGTAGTCCGAAAACAGATGACGCCTGTTAGGACTTCGTAATTAAATTTACAACAGGTGATGCCTGTATGCACATGAGATAACCGATAATACCTGTTAGTACATGATGTTACCAGATGATGCCTGGTAGTCCGAAAACAGATGACGCCTGTTAGGACTTCGTAATTAAATTTACAACAGGTGATGCCTGTATGCACATGAGATAACAGATAATACCTGTTAGTACATGATGTTACCAGATGATGCTGGTAGTCCGGAAACAGGTGACGCCTGTTAGGACTTCGTAATTTAATTTACTACAGGTGATGCCTGTATACACATGATGATAACAGATAATACCTGTTAGTACATGATGTTACCAGATGATGCCTGGTAGTCCGAAAACAGATGACGCCTGTTAGGACTTCGTAATTAAATTTACAACAGGTGATGCCTGTATGCACATGAGATAACAGATAATACCTGTTAGTACATGATGTTACCAGATTATGCCTGGTAGTCCGAAAACAGATGACGCCTGTTAGGACTTCGTAATTAAATTTACAACAGGTGATGCCTGTATGCACATGAGATAACAGATAATACCTGTTAGTACATGATGTTACCAGATGATGCTGGTAGTCCGGAAACAGGTGACGCCTGTTAGGACTTCGTAATTTAATTTACTACAGGTGATGCCTGTATGCACATGATGATAACAGATGATACCTGTTAGTACATGATGTTACCAGATGATGCCTGGTAGTCCGGGAACAGGTGACGCCTGTATGGACTTACTAATGTAATTTAGTACAGGTGATGCCTGTAAATACATACTGACGTAGGTATGTAAGACTGTAAGTGGAAGAAAACTGAAGTAAAGAGAAGTAAAGTGAAATAAAGTAAAGCGAAGTGAAGTAAAGTGAAGTGAAGTAAAGCGAAGTATCGGAAAGTGAAGTAAAGCGAAGTAAAGGAAAGTGAAGTAAAGGAAAGTGAAGTAAAGTGAAATAAAGTAACGTGAAGTAAAGCGAAATGAAGCAAGGGAAGTGAAGTAAAGTAAAGTGAAGTGAAGAAAAGTAAAATAAAGTGAAGTAAGGTAAAGTAAAGTGAAGTAAAGTAAGTAAAGTGAAATAAAGTAAAGTGAAGTAAAACGAAGTAAAGTGAAGTGAAGTAAAATTTATTTGCATAGATTGCAGGTACATAAAATAAGATATTGGAATAAGATGGGTGAGTCTTGTACAATATACCTTATGTTAGACATGCAAACATTAATGGAATTGTTGAGTAACGAATATTGAAAATAAAATAAAATTATGGTTTACAGTTAAAAACAAAGTCAGACAATAGTTTGCATAGTACATTCAAAATACAAACGGGGTGATGCCATGCCCGTAATATGAAGTTTTGTGTACGGATAACGCCCGTTTATTGAATTATGAAGACAATTCATACAAGATTGTTAGTTTAATTTGAACAATGGTATGAATAAATACTGTATGAAATAAATAATGAATTTGTCAGGTTGATAAAAGGATGATGCCCATTTGGTGACCAAAATTAGACATTCTTTATTTGTTTCAATGTCCATAAATTTAAATATGATGTCAAGTTTTACTTTAGAAAAATTGAGTACGATGGTGAAGCAGGATCTATTGGAGCTAGATGGGAACGTTGGAAAAGAGGATATTGATATTGTTTAAGATACAATAAGTTCTCAGCAATATAGAATTTGCATGATGTACACTGTACACATTGATATTTCATGAGAACGTAAACAATGACTTGTCAGTTTATAAAAAATAAAAACAGAATATTTAATTTTTATCTTCGGCTTTCCAAATACCCGCGTTATCACTTATAAACTAGAATTTCGTTTAATAGATCCAAACGAGACGGTACGAAGACGGCCTTATCTTTGCCCGCCGGTAGAAAGAAAAGTAATGCGCGAACGAGTGAATAAGATGCCAAAATAACAAGACATAGCAATTCACATTATGCAAGTTATTTGTTGAAAAATCTGACTGTTGGGAACGTATGTGTATAAATTATCGTGAGTTAAACAAAACCGAATAGATACCCGTTACAGTTAATTTCGCATCAGATTTCGTGACTTAATTGAGCTAATTACACTAGTTACAGCGTTTTGTTCTCGAGATGAAGGCCATGTGTTTGTATAGAATATTTGATACTTGATTTGATTCAGAGAGGGAATGAGACATCCAGCTTTCGGAATATTACATTTGAATTTTAAAGTTTCAACGTGTCCATGCATTAACGGTGTTACAGGTTGCAAAGGTTAGGCTGGTTTTAGTTCTGATTTGTGTCGATGTGCTTTGGGTGGACCAACGGTAGTCGGATGACATGTTTTGTCCCAGATGCTGATCAAGGCCCATCGAATTTTGTTGAAGGCGAACATCGTGCCCATTGTTTTCAGGGAAAAGGTTCGGGTGTGATTGTGGAAAGTGATTTGTTTATGTTGGAGAATAACATGCTAGCACGCATCCGTTCGCCATCCTTCAATTCGGGTCGAATCGAGGCATCACTCATATGAGCTGGAGATGTTGGGCGTAGTAAATGGTGTAAAACAATTTCGTTTATAATTACATGGAAGGAAGTTTGTTGTGGTAAGCAACTGCAAATCTTTAAAGTCTTCTAGTAACAAGATCGCGTTACATGTTTTCGTTTATATTTACATGGAAGGAAGTTTGTTGTGGTAAGCGACTGCAACTCTTTTAAGTCTTCTAGTAACAATATCATGTTACATATTTTCGTTTATATTTACATGGAAGGAAGTTTGTTGTGGTAAGCGACGACAACTCTTTTAAGTCTTCTCGTAACAAGATTGCGTTACATGTAAAGAAGCAAAGTATCATTCATGCAAGGTACAGGCAGAGTTGCACCCTATTGCGTGTATTGTATTGTTGCAGTACCTTGGCACACGGTACACATCGATGCGACAAGTAAGCTTAGTGGAAAACGAGCTAACAAGAAGTATGTGTTCGTACTCATTGATACGTTTACAGTTTGTCCTTTTACATCATACGATGCGTATTAAAATACAATATACATTACAATAAAGTAATAAAATAAAAGCTGTGACAAGGATCGTATCATTGTTTGGAGCACCGGTACGGATTATTGCCGGTCAAGGTCGTCGTTTCACATGTCAAGAGTTTAGAGAATTTTGTGAGAGTAAAGCATTAGGCTTCATTTAATAGCCACGGGATCATCGCGAGTTAACGGTCAAGTTGAGCGCACAATGAGTACGTTAAAATCTCTGCTTATCGCAGTTGAAGTAAACGAAGATAGGTCGTGTCAGGATGCGTTAGGAGATGTGCAGAGGGCACTAAACTGTACGGTCAATAGGGTGGCAAAAGTAAGCCTGCTCGAATTACTAGTCGGTAGTCGCGCGCCTTCTTAGTATTATAGCTTACGACGATGATACTGACGCAGACCTCGAACAAGTTAGGAAAAACTCAGATCGGTTAATCGGAAAGTTGGCGCTATATATTTAAAAAAAAAAAAGGGTGGAGAGCACTAAGGCACGACTGTAAATACTAAATTGGACCCCAAATATAAAGGACCTTTCACAATTGTAAAAGTGTTAGAGGGGATCGCTACACATTGAGAGCATTAACCTCTAAGCGTACTTACAAGTACGCGAATCATAGGTAAAGGAGAATGCCCGAGGGCCTAATACCGTATGAAGTAGAGAAATTTAGAGTCGGAGATAGTGGGGAAACTTAGTTTAGTTGGTAGGGCCGTACCAGTAACCATTTCATAGCCGTAGTCCGGTAGAAGTCGGTGTCTGCTTGTAGCAGTCTAAGGAAGCGCGGTGCGTGGGTGGCTCTGGTGGAGGTCGGGTCTGGTAGAGACTATGGAGTCAGATGGGTATCTGCGTTCTTAAGGAACGTAGTAAAACAAACAAACCCCTGTTTATTATTGGATGGCCTAAATGTTGGCCGTAGGCCACGAATGAGATTCCGGCTTTGGGTGAGGATTAGATGGATGAAGTGAAAATTATCTCATCAAACAAAAATATTAAAATAAGGAAGGGATGTAGTGTCTGTGAGTGAAAGAGAGGGAAGCATTGTGTCGTCTCTCGTCGCGTACAGACGGTCACTTAGTTTTGTGCTTCGAAAGTGAACGGACGTGCGCGGGTCTGAGAGCCGATAATATAGAGGGAAATACCACAATAAATAAGTCTTATTTCTAATGTTTATGTGTAATTTCTCCAACTCACAGATAGTATGTATGTCCACGAACAAATTTATCACCAACACTGAGCCGAAACTTTGTTAAAACTGTTAAAAACTATTAATTATTGCGGAGCGTTATAACAGCACAGTAGGTACACTTTAGGAGGGGTAAGATGAAAATCTATTGAATAAATTAGCAACAGATTGTAGTGGCTTGATGTGAGGCGTCTGTACAAAAATCAGGGGGACCACTACTGGGTAGGCAAAAACTACAGTACCTGCAACGATTTATTTATTTTATTATTTACTAAAACTTTATGCACAAGTAAAAAACTCTACCTTAGAGCAATGCAGAGATAATACACAGTAGGTGCAATAACAGAAAGAAAGACTAGAAAATATTTATAAATTTATAACTAAAACATATACCTAAGACATATATGCATATAACAAAGAAATATATAAAGTAAGAGAGATAAACAAGAAAAACTATAACAACTTAGTTCTGAGACGAATCTGCCAACTTCTTGTGAATATGCTCTCGAGCTTTCAGTGCTTTCACTTTGAAAGTGAAACGACTAGTCAACGTTCTGTTACTCTGGGGGAGCGCATTTCAAAGGAAGACAAAGAAGGAAGATTTTGTAAAGCCAGATAGATCGGTGAGAAGGACAGCGTAGAAGACAGTTATTGAAGGAACGAAGGTTTTTGCTAATTTTTGCTAAAGATTCTTACATACTCCTTTCGTCCACGATCATACGCCTGTGGCATGTCATGTGGGCGTTTGTAGGATCTATGGCATGCGGAATCGGATTTCGGTCCCCTAGTAAAACCCGGGAAAAACTTTAACCGGGTTTTATGGGACCTAAATCCGATTCCGCATGCCCGAGTACTATCCTTTGACGGCCCATAACTTAGTTACTTCGCATCCGTTCCAGAAATAGTGCGGTTTATTTATAGTGGATCATGATATCATCGGAGGACCTTTTGTCCTTTGGATCAAAAATAGGTTACCTCTTCCTGTCTGTGAGTGTACTACCACGATCATTGACGGTCGACCACTTTTCAACCAGGGCATAAGGGGGAAAATTGCTCGACCAAGACTTCTAAAATGGATTACAATTTCGTAATCTTAGTGAACACGCTTGTCTATTAAGGTAAGCGTCTACCAGTCCGCATCAAACGCATCGTAGTATTGTTTAACAGGGGAAGTCACAATCATCTGTAGACGTGCGCGAGAGAGACGGATAGAGACGGACGAACGTTAGAGAGTAGGGCCTCAGAATCGAGTGATCCGTAATACGGTGCGGATCAGTGAGTTTCTGTACAAAGAATACTACGATCCATTTGATGCGTTGCTTATGATGCGTACTGGTGGACGCTTAACTTTAATCGGAACTATAAAAAGGGGCACGACAAGAAATATTTTCTAGTCCAACAATCCTTGACCATGAGACCAATAGGACGAACTCATGATACCCACTACCACCACTCATCACTTGGGCTATCAGAATACAAGCGCTTGATTTTTTTTTTTAATGTTTCAGCACCATGCTGATCTAGGCTGCCCCCCCCCCTAATAAGCTGCTATTGGTCTCGTTCTAGAACTACTTTAGTTTAAGGGCCTTTACTTCCTCAAATGGCTTAGCATGATCCTCCGTTACGCCTAAAATACTTCAGCATTCATTTTGAAATAAATATATGGTAAAGTTGAGGATTAATGCTAAGTACTATGTGTGACGAAAACACGATTCCATAAACTTTTTTTGATAGAAAAAAAATCCAAAGTTACCTCCAAATCGAACAATAAACCGCTGGTATTCAAAAAGTACTTCAAATTAGATCATGAAACTTTGCATACAAACTGAACTAACTATGAAGCAGGTCTTACGTGTTTTATTTTTTTATTCCAATCAATAGTTTTTTTGTAAATCGCAAAAAACTACTCATTTCGCACTATTCAGCCGCAGTGACTGACGTAACAACCGCTTTGTAGTGCAAGCTGATTAGAACTTTATTCTAACAGTATTTCAAACGAAATTTGAACCACCACAAATAGAGTTGCTAATTTTAGGGTTAGAAAGGCCTTAAGTATTATCTTAGTTGTATTTTTTTTTAGTTTTCGCTTTTATTTAATTTTGTTTTATTGTTCTAGCCTGTGCGAGTCAAATAAACATTTTTTTTTACTACGAAAAGGTTTTTGAATTTTAATTCCGATTTTTAAATACTTCGCAACCCCAATTCGGCGATAAAAGAGTATTACAATATGTATATTTGGATTCCAATAAATGAATACCATATTAAAATAAAACGAACTCAAAAGCCTTTTAACGTTACACATTTAAAATTAAAGACTGAGCCGCTCGCAACAATGCAGCCCAGGGTTCCATTATTCGTAGCAACTTATATAATATTATGTTAAATTGAATTTACACCACATAATTCGCGCGAGCTCCGAGTGTTACTTCACATATGGATGGCACCATAGATTTAAAAAATGTGTAGAAGCGCGCCACATCATCTGCCTAGCATTACAAATTTTTAGATGAAATGTATACGTAAATGCCATTCAGGTGTATAACAAGTTACCTAACTCATGGAACTTCCTGGCCCCATGTTCAAGAAAAAGTTAACAAATTGGTTATTACATAATTGTTTATGACATTAGTGAATATATGGAATATTGTAACAATCCAAGATGAATGTACCATCAGCTCGGACGAAATCTTACCACCGATACGGCTCTTTTTGTTTGCAGCATCCGGCCGCTATTGAAGCGCTAATGTACGCTCATCAACCAATAGCATCGCAGCATCTGATCGCTTGTCTTTGTTAATGAAAAAAAGGGTCAAAAGAAAAAAAAATACAAAACAATGTAAGATTTCGTTCGAGCTGATGGTACCTACTTAATTTTGACATTCGTTTTAAATCTATAATTATAATACTTAATATTAATTCATCCTGGACATATTGTAACACAAATCTTGACATTTATTTTACTTAGTTTTATGAATGACATTTTATTATTTAAATTTGTACACCACATATTGTGGTAGAGTTTAAAGAACTTAAAAAAATATTAACATCATACTATGTAAAACTACATTCTTACAAATAAATAAATTCTAATTCTAGCGTTTCCTTCTGGCTTAACGTGATTTTCAAGGCACGGAGTGACAAGAGCGGATCCAGCTTTAGCACCAGGGGGGGGTCACATAGTCGTGGTCAAGTCACAATGAGTTATTATTTAAATTTGATAATAATAAATACAAGTAAAAAATACCTACCTATATTTAAATAACAACATCAATTTTTCTTTCACGTCTTTTCCCGAAACGCGTTATCACTTCATCTACTTCAATGGGTACGTTTTTATGGACGTCAAACAAAGTATTATATTACATTAATTAAATATTAAAGGACCTACATAAAATCTATATTGTGACAAAAAATATGTAAAACATTATGTTTAATAATTTTAATTAGTGGTCCAACTAGGTCCTGGACCCATCCCAGGAGGTGGGTCATTACCCCCATGATCTTGTTCCAATCCAGCCTGTCCCTTACTGTCCTCCCAGCGATCCCCTAAGCCGAAGTTCGTAACTCGCAGGGGGTGCCATTTTCGCACGACAATCTCTTTGGTCAAGACGTAGCCATACGCAGTTTAGGGTCAGTTGGGCCGCTTAAAACACCCACGTAAATAATCAAATTTTCAGTGAACCTACGATATCTTCGAAAATTTCGCTGACATCTTTGAGTGTCGCTTCTATAGGATTGCTTAATCTGTGACAGTACTCGCTCGCTATGTCAGTAAACGGAAGAATTTACGCAATATCGAGCACTTTCGTGTCGTATGTATGTAGACACAATGAGCGAGAGAATTATGTTATACATTTTGCGAAATTACAATGTGAATCTTTGAAGTTGATGTGATTGAACATTTTTCTATAGTAACTTGTAGAGAATTTTCCAAGTATTTCTATATTAAGTTATTTATGAATATCAAACAAAAAGGTTTGTTGTTTCTAAATAATCGCTGTTGAGAATAAAACTTCATGTATGATGCTGGCTTACGCAATTCAATTAATTAATTAATAAACGGTGTAAAAAACCTCTTAACGAAGCCGAAAGGCACTTGTTCTTTCCGTCATTGCAATCATTTTTTGTTCTACACCATACCTGGGCGCCTTCTAGTTACAGAGATATTGGGGGCCAAAGTTCCAACTTTATGACATTTTTTTTTAATACAAGTTTTTAATGGAAGATTTTTACTTTAAACACTTCCACGACCCCCGTACTATTCAATCCATCCATCAGCACAATGTTTTGAGTGCGTTACATTGAGTTCTACCACAAAACATGATTTTTCACCCCAAAAAAAAGGGCGTTTCCCAGCAATAATTTTTACGTAAAGTTACGTAGTTTGATGTACAGAATGCTTGTTTGACGGCTTCGTGATGTGGTTGTTTACATTCTGTATATGATAAGGGCAGATAACGTTGAAGATGGCGAGACGAGCTGGACAAAAATTAAGATCAGTAATCCACATTGGCCCTGAATCGAAAAAACTGGAAGTCATGGAAAGAGGCCTTTGCCCAGCAGTGGGATGACGCGGTCTAACAGTATCAGTATTAGTAAGGGCCGAATAATATTGAAGCTAGCTAATATACCCTAGTTTTATATATAGGGTTAGTTTTCAATAACCAGCCAAAATTTAAAAAAAAAATCTAGATATCAAACCAAAAGTGTATTTTAAATGTTATTGTCGAAAAATATTAAAATAAGTTAGTAGCATTCATTTCAAAATGTCCTAAAAAAATCCTAAATCATAAACCTAGTGGGAATCAATGCACTTGTGTGCGTGCATGCACCGAACAATTTATATGTGTGCTAACTGCTACCTATCCAGGTTGTTGAACTGAATTGTGCTGTTGCAATATCCACACGTTCGCTTTTTAGTGGTGGACAGGAATGACATTTTATGTAAAAAATGGTGTTTTTTTTTTTCATTTTATCGAAAATATTATCGATTCTAAGCCATCTCTGAAATTGGCCGGTCAATGAAAACTAACCCTGTATAGTGTATTTTGGATAACCATTGGTGTCGATTCTGTTGTGCACAAACTAAACTTAATTTAGGCCATTGCTCTCTTTTTCTCTCTAATAAAACGAGAAAGAGACGGACGTAATTTAGAGCTGTCAAATTTAGTTGGAACTAATATTTCCATACAAATGAAGGGTGCACTTAAAAACATGTCGTCTAAAAACACGCTGATGCGCAAGGCATAAACTAGTTTGACATCTCTAACTTAGTGCATAGCTATAGCCGTCCTTTTTTCGCACTACCTTTTAGTAAAAGATAGCAATAGCCTAAATTAAGTTTAGTTTGTGCACAGCAGAATCGACACCATTATCTACTAAGTACATAAACATCTAGATACCTTATAAAGAACATCATCCTCACAGTCTATTATAGTCTTATGTAAATTCTGTTTTATCTTCAGCTTTATTGCAAGAGTGTACACTGGCACCCTTGCAATAATGAAATGCGTACAAATGAAATAATTTAATATAAACTACAAAATTATTATAATTTTGTTTGATAACTTTAATTAAGAAAGTTTTGCTTATATTAATTTCAAGCCTAATTTATTATCAACAGAATATGGTAAGAATAATAATATCATTATGACAATAGGCCTTCAGGCGACTACGGTTAAATTAATTTTAAAATTAGTGTAACGCTTTTGGGGATTTAAATGTTTCAGGCCAGCCCAAAGAACGCTGACATAAAGATTTGGACTCGTTCCTGACTGATTCGTCAGAGAAAGTAAAACACCGAGAGAGTTGGAAATTAATGGGGAAGGCTTTTGCTCAGCAGTGGGACAGGACAGTCTAACTAAACAAAAAAAAACAAAAACACCAAAACCTTATGTTGATAATAGGGTAGATGAAAAAAAAAATAATTAGTCCCGCAGATAGATTTCCAAAAAATAACGGACACATATTTTTTCTTTTTTCACATAAACAAAAAATTAAGACGATACAGTGCGTCGAAAACTTGTAAACCCATCTAATGATCTTTGACACGTTTTATCAACGTCAATTTTCATTAATTTGATAAAACAAAAAAAAAACGTATCCAATATTTTTCGATAATTTAACTGACGGACTAAACAGAATCATATTTTTTTACTCAGTCATCATCCCCATTTCAAACATTTAGGTCCAGTGAGCAATAATTTTTGCGTAAAGTTACTTAGTTTGATGTCCAGAATGCTTGGTTGACGGCTTCGTGATGAGGTCTTTTACACCTTGTATAGCCAAGTCAGAGGCCCACGAGTGGCATACAATTCTGACACCAGGTTATGCACTAACCACACAAAAAGTTGTCAAGTTCAAATCTAAAAACTCATAAATTTGGTCCTTTATTCTCAAGCCCTTAACGACATCAATAAAGAAGACCCACTTAATCAAATAAAAGCAGTTAGCCCAAATGCCAGCATTACTACCGGTTTAAATTGTCAGCCTAGGAAGGGGCTCTGAGAGAATTAATCGTGTGCCTCAATGATGGATGCTGCTGATAAATTTGTACATAGTACTCGATACCAAACAATCTGTTATATAAAGTATCGTGTTAGGTAAGATGGGTTTCAATAACAAGGCGAACAGACGACGTTGGTGTAGAATTTTGTGTAATTAGTAAGTTTGTGGTAGTCATATTTTGTGGAGGGTTCAAATTGTTATAGATGGTTGGTAGAAAATTGATACTAATTACAATCTATGTGGGTAGTCTCAGGAACGGACATATTTTGGTGACGGCGAAGGTCTTACACCCACACTAAGAGTCAGTTAGTGGTTACTTAAACGGTTCCTTAGTAAAAATTTCAAAAAAGTTCACCTTCAGAGTCAGTTAACGGTTCATTAGCGTACCTTAAGGGGGTGGTATCTGCTAATGAGAGGTTTTCTCCATGTAACTCCTCTTTGATGAGTGAATAGAAATGTCCAAAAAAAATATATGTTGCTAGACTCTAAACTTTAATTGGTACAATTGAAATAATTCTAACTTTATACTATATGAAAAAAATCTTCAAAGTGAAGCATATTTTCTTTGAAATTTCGTAACTACTCCTAAACGGCATTAAGTTCTAATATTTTTTTTTCACACAAATATTTGTCACGTTTTTCTTCACAAAGTGTACAATTAGAATTTTGATCTAATGATTTATTAGGCAACCAAAAAAGAAACCACTCATTTCGCACTATTCGGCCTGCAGTGACGGACGTAACAACCGCTTTATTGTGTATTCTAACAGTATTTCAAACGAAGTTTGAACCACCGCAAACAGAGTTGCTAATTTTGCAGATACCCCAGCCTTAATGACAATTAAAGTTAAGTAAATCAAAACCTATATTGAGATAATTTTTATTTGACGACCACGCACATTATTCGTAATAATACAAAGTGACTTTTCTGTCACGAGCGTAACGTAACAGACATAAAGTGAGGTTGCCTTACGTACTTAGGGTCCCAGGTTCGAATCCCGGTAAGAACAAATATTTGTGTGATGAGCATGCACATTTGTTTCCGAGTCGTGGCTGTTTATATGTATATTATGTATGTATTTACAAAAAAAGTATCTATGTAGTAGTATATCAACTATCTGGTGTCCACGACACAAGCCTCGTTGCTTAGTGTGGCACTAGATGGCCCTGTGTGTAATGTCCAGCGATATTTATTTATTTTAATAGGTTTCTTTATGAAAATGGCAAGTGATGAAAGTGGGCAGAATATACATTTAGAAGATTAGAAAGTAAATAAAATATTGCACTATACCATACTACAAGGTTTTTCAACCTTAATAAACAAAATTTACTTAATAACACTGAGCCCGCTGTTTTCCAGTTCCTTTATTTTTAAAACGTTGCCACGCTAGGAATTTTACCTGTATCGTGGGTGCGCTTACAATTATTTAAACTCGCAAACATAAACAGCCAGACCCGGAAAAAGCTACATGTAAGCCATACAGAGCAGCGGTGGCGCAGTGGTGGCGGCCCGACTTACGAACAGTAAGTCGTGGGTTCGAACCCAGACAGGCGCATTATTTTGTGTAATTTATTTCATCACCACTGCTCTCAAAACGGTGAAGGAAAACATCGTGAGGAAACCGGCATGTCCTTGAACTAAAAAATTCGAAGACATGTGACATCTACCAATTCGCACTGGGCCCGCGTGGTGGATTATAGCCCATTCCCTCTCATAGAGAGGAGGCCTGTGTCCCAGCAGTGGGAACATTAATAGGCTGATGATGATGATGAAGCCATACATATAAGGATTTATTCCGTGCGGGAATCGAACTGCACTGCAGCAACCGTGCCGTAAAATATAATGTACAGTCGTAACTTGCTTGGAAGGCGAAAGAGATTTGGCTTGGCTATTTTTTTTTTGCTTTGGATTTTTTTTTTTTTTGAGTTAGTATGTAAAGAAATATCATGGAAGATCTTTGATCCCATTTATGTCTCTGTGAAGCCGTATTGCAAAATGACATAATAACCAAGTTTGGCACGTTACACTTTAATTGACGCCAACCAGTTGGTTATCCACTTTTTTTTGGTAGCCTTTCATGTGTCTCATTGCTAGGTAAAGGCTTCTCATCATAAGTCACCAGTAAAACAAAATACCACAATCATACTTCAAAAATTTAAGTTAGTTTAAAAATAGAAATCCGAAACGCAAGACCCAAACTTCTGTAATCCGTAAAAATATTTTCAGCCATATTGAATATCGAATTTGGCTCGAGCATAGGAAGCCATTACGTTCCAGCCACTAGATATGGCTTGATGACGTACGTTATCGATGCGCCGTACTTTGTCGTTCCGGATTGTGACGGCTACAGGAAGGAACTACCAGAGCTGATAAACATGGACCTATGTTTTGTATAGAAGTACTTACGCGTAATGGATTAGTATAGAGAGCAGCGGTGGCCCAGTGGTGGCGGCCCCGACTTACGAATAGTAAATCATGGGATCGAACCCAGGCAGGCGCATTATTGCGGGTTAACTAGAGAATGCGGGTGGATGGAAAAAAATATTAGGAGCAGACAAATCTGTCTACCCTCTTTCTTTGTATTTTGCTACGCGCACTACTGGAACTCAACACTTTTCCTTTTAGCAATATTGACGGTGGAAATTCAAACTGTCGTAAGCGACATTGAGTAGGTATTCTGCAGGTTTTTTTTACAACTGTTCGTTGATTTGCCCGAAGATTTAAAGACACGTGATAAATATGTTAATATTAATAGAAGTAAAAGTCCCAGAGGCAAATATTATATCTGTATCTCATGAACTGTTATTTATAAGTTCTTACGAGAAATAAATATCTTTGAACCGATTTTCAACTTTCAGCGCTTGACCGAACGTTGCGATTCTAGCAGTGGCTATCGAGATATTATTTACAGAATTTATCATAGTTCTATTGATAAATAATTTTCTAAATAAAAAAAAAAAAATGTAACACCCCTTCACGACCTCAGGCAATGCGTCAACAAAACGCGCGAGCATCACTTGTTTTCGCGTAAGTAGGAACGTACCATCGAGTCGACGAGTTGTAAGTTACATAAGGAGTGACCCTTGGCATGCTCTGAGTAATTTCTTAAAAAAATATTTCTTCGCACTAGCCATCTCAACTGCGCACGTAACTCGTGGCCAATCGGTTAAGGATGTGTGTGGGTGGATCTTTATCAGTAAATGTTCAGGTTCAAAGGATAATACCGTAAAACGTATTGTAGTGAACGGGAAAGGAAGTTAGGATATTAGACCATCCTCTGGAAATAGTGAAACTAATGAAATTACTGTTGAAATGTATTTTCCTTCTGATATATCTTTGAATGCAGGTTAATGACCGCTTGCTTCTAATTACATCTGGGAAGTAGCAGGTGTGTGTGTGACTCTTAATTTTTGTTTAGTCCTTTCTTGATTTAATTTAAGTATTACCGGAAAATTTTAAGTACATAAAGGTAGAGATCATATTATCTCGATATTGACGAGTAAAAATGACCATTTATTTGCAAAATCCCAGTTAGACTGTGTAGCCGGTTTCAATATATACGTAGTTAGAAAATGTCTAGATAGATTATACGTATAGATGATGAATAGTTGAATAGCTATTTACCTAGAAGAAGCTTAACATTCTCATCTTTAAGCAAATAGAATCGATTTCTCATATTCAATTCAAGAGGAGCGTCTTTGTACGGTAACAATAGACAGCGCAGGTGGTAAAGGAAAACCCGAAGCAATGTCAAAATCATACAATCATAATATAGAATATATTATCTACGTGATAGTAGAATATACAGGTGTTATACAGAATTGCAATGACGTTATCTAAATAGATAGTCTTAAAAATGGAAGGATTACATTTTATCCTACTGATGGAATATATTTTTTGATCTATAATAACAATTTATTGTTATTGTAACTTTTTTTTAAATCTCTTTACTTAATATGCAAACTGATCGTAGAAATCTTTTAAACCAAGAAAGGCTTAAAACTTGCAAGTAAAATTGGTTGGAATTTTTTCAGATAAGTATTAGAGATCTGTATGATTTGTCAAAAGTAAAATTTTATAAACAGAATCTCCTAAATATCTAAGAATGAACAAAAACAAACTCACTCACCTGAAAATAGAGTACAATCCTGCACATCGTCGTCCCAAAGAACCATGTCTCCGTCACATCCCACAGCACGGTAGGAGGCAAACAGATGAGGATCACCATAAAATCCGCCACGGCCAAGTTGACGATGAAATAGTTCGTCACAGTCCTCATAGAATGATTTCGAAACACTGCTATGCACACTAAAGCATTTCCTATTAAACCAATCGTGAACACTATACCATGAGTTGCAATCAAAACCCATTCATATGGCTGTGGGAATATGTACTCATTTAGCATGTCAAAGTATTGTTCTTCTGTGTAGTTACAATACTCCGGGTCACCAACACAATCATCGTAATCGCTAGGCTCTGTTTCATTACTGTTTTCTGATTTGTCTCTACTGTCTCTAAGTGTTGTATTATAAATATTGTTATACTCTTCTATTTCAAATTCACTATCAGTTTTGTTGGCCTCCATTTTAGGTTTGTCATCTAAATTGGTTATGCTATCTAACTTTGGTATCGACGTGTTGCCATATATGTCTGTTGTTGAAAAACTGAATTTGCACATGATCAACACTGTGAGCGTCGAAAATAATATTTTTAAATCCATCTTCTTTTATTCAAGTATGCATGTTGGTTAGGTTCTCGATCATTTTTTTCGTTGAGTTTCTGGTTTTTGCGCCATCTGTAAAAGAAAAATCTTTATTTAAATTGGGAATCTTGGCTTCGGATGTAATTGATGTGAATTTGCAATGGGCAAGATTATTATTTTTAACTGGATTCTTAGTATTCTAAGTTAATTGTTCTTGCACGTGTTGTTTTCGCTTGCCTGGAAAAAATAAACGAAGAGGTCACTTTTGGAATTAAGTTTACTAACTTTTCTGAAACATTCACCGATAAAGACGATAAAAAAATTAATAGAATAGTGACGACTGGCGGTGAGAACTTTCTTATATAATTGGAGTAGTTAGGAAAGTGGTGTAAATTATTAATATTTGTATTTTTTTTCTTGTATGCATTTAACAAAAAGGGTCTCACGGTCTCAGCCGTTAGCGGCCATGAACACGACTTTTGACTGCAAATTTGGTCGCACGACCGGACTTCCGACCAGTCTAATTCAAGATAGCGGCCGGTCATGCGACAAGTCGTGGATACGCGAGTTAAATTAGTACCGTTCTCAAGTCGCGTGGCTCTAACTCGTAGCATGCTCGATTTATTTCTTATTTAATTTATTTTCACTGGAGTCACTGTTGCAACACGCGTGCCGTTCTTAAACGTGTAGTTTGTGGCAACGGGGTAAGAAACATCTCGATGACGACATCATCAAGAAACAATGGATGGACTGTGTGAAGGGTGATAATATGTCAAGAAAGAAGGTGTCTGACGAGATAAGATAAGATATATTTTTAATTGCTCAAAACATGTATCACATACAATAATAAAAAGTGCCGTAGGATAACATAAATGAAGAAAATCGTTCAGACATGTTTTGAAATTCTATAAGTGAGATTTTTAAATATGTTGTTTCAGTCAGCAGAATTTAATTTAACAAAAAAATACTAAATGGCCAAGGTAAACATTGAGAGGACGAGTAATAGAAAAAAAAAGTATGGAAAAGAAGACCTAACCCGACTTCAAATTAATTACTAATAATAATTCATTTATTTTGAGGTAAATAACACCCATTGCCACATGTACTCGTACATTGATAACCAATAAGATCCAATAAAATTAAAAATAATCAAAATTAAATAAAATCAAATTGAATAATAGACAATAACAAGACCATTAACAAAATCAAATCAGATAAAAATAAAATATAATGAAATCAGAATAAATCAGAAAAAACAATTAAATCCAAATATAACAAATTAAATTATATCACAGTACAAAGGCAAGAATGTTGGTGATGATAATCTAAGATATCTGTTAAATTCTAATAAATTATAAACTTTTATTTTCGAACTGGCACACACAACTCCGAAAAATTGTCAACCTCTGCAAACCACCAACGGTACACACAGACAAAACAATTAAAACAAATGAATGTGCGGTGTTCCCCGCATAGTGTAAGCGATAAATTCAGAGTAATCTATACTCGTATATCTATTTAATTCTCCCAACAATGGGGAAAGCCTTAATGAATTAGTTTTGCCTGGCAATTACTTGTGTATCATGTGCTTGTTACTTGCTCAATATGTTGTGTACAGAGGTAATTATTTCCGAAATATTCCTGGCTGTCATTTGTAGATTGACGGTCATTACGAGTAGTCTGAAGGAGGTGAGCTCGTAGCTAAATAATAACAGCCGTTCAGGTCGATCTTAAGGTCAAGCCGTGCTTTTCTAGGTTGGTCCATGGATGGGTGACCGTCCATTACGTACCGAGTTTCCTCCATGCCTCGGAAAGCACACGTTCAGCCCTTGGCCCCGGTTTTCATTTGTAGATAATTTTATATGGTATCGTATTTTATATATAGAATAGATTAAAGACTTACTTGATCAATAAAGCCTATATAAATGATAAATGTAATTATTTTTTTAAGTTAATTTGGTATGTAATAGTTATTTAGAAATATAATTAATGAATGTCTTAAATACCCTAATAATAATATTTGCTTTAAGTAACGTGCATTAATGTAAGATTTCATCATCATCATCATCAGCCTATTAATGTTCCCACTGCTGGGACACAGGCCTCCTCTGTATCGAGAGGGAATGGGCTATAATCCACCACGCGGGCCCAGTGCGGATTGGTAGATGTCACATGTCTTCGAATTTTTGGTTCTAGGACATGCCGGTTTCCTCACGATGTTTTCTTTCACCGTTTTGAGAGCAGCGGTGATGAAATAAATTACACAAAGTAATGTGCCTGTCTGGGTTCGAACCCACTACTTACTGTTCGTAAGTCGGGGCCGCCACCACTGGGCCACCGCTGCTCTGATGTAAGATTTATTATTTTTTATTGTAATAGATATTTGCACACCTGATAAGGTAGGATATGGCTTAAGAGCTTCTGTTGCATAAACTTACACCTCATGTACTATTAAGGACACTCCCGCCTGACCACCACTAAGCTTATTTTTGCTTGCACTCGCAACATAGAAACGCTATCTAGCCCCGCCCCGTTGACTTTGTATAGAAATAATTAATGAAAAGATACCGAATCGGCCGAGCGCACTGACGATGCACGCCAAACGAGAGTTATTGTTATTTTGCGCGCCAAAGTTGAGGCTTTCCTAATAGGCCCAAACTTTACGGGGGCGTGGCGCCTTCGCATGTTTTAAGCGAGAAATATTAAAATGGTCAGGCGGAAAAGACCCCGACTGTACCTACCCATATTGACGCAAATAAATGATTTGATTTAATTTGAGATATTTTGTTCATTACAGGTTGGGGGCCGAAAGTCTGTTAACCAGTCTCACCAAGGGGTATCGTATTACCCAGTGCTAACTGGGTTGTGGAGGTTAGATAAGGCGTGTGATAATGTATTGCGTTACTTATTTACTCCTAAACCTATTTTAATAATTTATTTGCTATTTGACAGCACAACGACGTAGTTTACGTTTCTTTATAGCTTCAAGCTTGTTAGGCTAACGAAGCAAATGGAATTCGAAACGAGACCAACACTAATTATATTACAACAAGACACGGTTCGGTCCTAAGTTGTGAGAATGTACAGTCATCAGAATAAATATCTATCAACTTACGAAACAAACAAAATCAAGTTCATACATTTGTGGTATGTTTTATTTTTATTTATTTTAAATTCTGTAAATAATACCATAACAGTTATTGCGCCAATGCGATATTAATACCGCTAAGATATTATTATAGACACTTACAACTTACCTTAACTAACAAAAATACTATTAAAAAAAAAAAAAAACTCGACTGCGTAAAAAATAACTAATAATTTAAAAAAAATAATAACTGAGAAGAATAAAACAAGTTCAGGAGACTGGACATATTGACTGCAACAGTCGGGACCCATAGGTATTGGATGTGATGATTTTAGTCTTGATTATTTAATGGGTCCCGACTGTTGCAGTCAATATGTCCAGTCTCCTGAACTTGTTTTATTTTTCTTAGTTTTTATTTTTTTTAATTATTAGTTATTTTTACGCTGTCGGGTCTTTTTTTTTTTTTATTTTACACTTTTTAGTTACTTAGATACGCCTTTTTAAAATCCTCATGATGAGCCCTATATCAAGCCATTCATGCTGCAGAGCGTGCCAAACATTTGAATTCGACGCCTGAAATCCGCCATTTTGTTTTTATTTTGATATACCCAGTGTCACTTTCACAGTAAATACGAATCTAACAACACCTCTCAAGCTAAAATCCTTCGAGCCGTTCAAGCTGCAGAGCATGCCGAACATTTGAATTTTGCGCCAAAAATCCGCCATTTTGTTTTTTTTTTATTTTGTTATACCCAGTGTCACGCTCACAGTAAATACGAATCTAACGACACCTCTCAACCTAAAATCCATCGAGCCGTTCAGGCCACAGAGCGTGCCAAACAATTATATATACAATCATACTCTCGAAAAACATAACCCTCCTTCTGGCGCAGTCGGGTAAAAACAACCTCTAAACATTTTCAATGCACTTCAGTGCTATCCTGTGAACTTCATCAGGCTTCAGTGAAATAAATCTACCTCATCTTGCGGCCAAACGCAAGCTAGTACAAAAAAAATGCAACTTTGGGGTAACAATATTGTTTGGAAAGTATTTTTTTGAAAAAAAGTGAAGGCCTTAATAAGATACATTAGCCTTCAAAGCGATGTTTCTCTGCAATGACTTGTAACAAACTTGATATAAACTTTTCGATTGTTTACGTCAATCCAATACATTTCGTGTTTTCCATCATCGCTGATAAAATGCCAAAAATAATTCTGTGCTAGAAACACCATGATTTGGAAAATCAATTTTGAACCTTGCATTGGTGTCAAGTGTTTATGCTCGTGAGTGTACTTACTACACTATATACCTAACGTTGTAACAACGTCTGGACAATATAATATTTTAGTCGTAGTGTTTAAGTATTTAGAACTAGCTGATGCCCGCGGCTTCGCCCGCTTGACAAATTATATACTAAAACCTTCCTCTTGAATCACTCTATCTATTAAAAAAACCCGCATCAAAATCCGTTGCAAAGTTTTAAAGATCTAAGCATACATACAGACAGACGCGGCGGGGGACTTTGTTTTATAATATGTAGTGATGAGATCTTAGCGGTCCCCCCACAAAATTCGAAAAATGACTTTGCTTATATAATTATTTGTTGATACAATAATGTTAACTAGGAGCTCCTGGTTACACAATAACAGCCGGGTGTTCAGGTTAAGCCGGGCTTACCGAGGTGGGTCTGTGGATGGTTGATCACCCATTACATACCGAGTTCCCTCCGTACTTCGAAAAGCACGCTAAAGTCTTACAGTCATTTCAGGTAGTCAGTGGCCTGAAAGTCTGACAACCAGTCTTACCACGGTGTATCGTATTACCGAGTACTAACTAGGTTGTGGAGGTCAGATAGACAGTCGCTCCATGTAGAATACTGGTATTCAGCTGCATCCGGTTAGACTGAAAGCCAACCCCAATATAGTTGGAATAAGGCTCGGCAGATTAAATAATGTTAATAAAGTCCATTAATTAACACCAAGCACGTTAATGAGACAAAATCCGACCCTTGATTCATATGAATAACTAAAATAGTCAACATTCATAGAATATAATGATTATTTTGCTAACACAATCTTATTCATTAGCATCAAAAGGGTTGAAATAAACCTCTAATTAACCAAAAGCCGGCTCTGTTGGTAATAGGGTTATCATTTAAAGGAATGTTGAAAATTGTCAAAAAGTTACGGTCATCTGTATTTTGCCAAAAAAAATTAGGTCAGCTTGGCTTCTAATCTAACTGGACATGGCTGAGTACCAGTATGCATCATGGAGGGAGCATCAGACTCTGGCATTTGCAGAAAGTATTATGCGGGATAGACCGACGCTCAAATACTTCATCGGATTAATGTAAAGAAAGAAAGAAAGAAAGAAAAAGCATTTATTAGCCCGCACAGGACAAAACACAAACTAAAATGGTAAAATTAACAGTACAACTAATAAAAAAAAAAATAAACAAAGAGAAAAATTAAAAAAAAAACATGAAATGAAAAAAAATAATGAATGATGATGTCCGCCATTTTCTTTTTGTTTTAAAGTAGCGGCCACGCCTATATTAATCAATAGCTGGTATCAATACAAACAAGTTTTGGATGAGACAAAATGTTCTTATTCGTCACGTTTCCGAGATTTAAGCTACCAAAGTTGTGCTGGTAGCGATTACAACACCATAATTATATCTCGGAAACGTGACACTTTAGAACATTTTGTCTCAGACAAATCATGATTGATGCCAGCTATCGATTGATATACGTTTTAAGCATGTCTGATCATATCAAAGTTGTGCTGAATATACCATCAGTGAATGGACTTTAACTTTGATAGCTCAAATCCCGGAAATGTGACACTTTAGAACATTTTGCCTCATACAAAACTTGTTTGTATTGATACCAGCTATCGATTATTATAGGTCTTATGCGTGGCCGCTATACTTTGAGAAAAAATCAAAATGGTGGAAGTTAATCCGTTCACGCTTCTTCCAAGCCCTTTTTCACAAGTAATAAAAAAATGTGCTGTTTCCTACAAAAGTGCTATTCATAAACGGTCGAAATGTATGAAATATTTATTTTTTACTGAAGAAAAATAAAAATAGTGAGGAAGTGGATAAAAAAATTACAACTAATTTAAAAAAAAAAACACGTGTAAATTAAAGATTGCCTTCTGGGCACTTTTCCTGTTGACAGCGTACAGCAGTATTTTTCGACGCCCTGTAACGCTTTTTGATACTTGTAAATATTTTTATTTCTATTACAGAGTTAAAAAAAAATACGGTAAATAATGTAAATATTATAGAAAAGATTACGATATTTTTAATAAAATATATGTTTTTTTTTTCTCACAAAGCTACAAATCTAGACAAATTCGGACGGACGGCAACCCTAGTTGGAAGTCGATTAATTAAACTTAATCGTTGATCACAACCAATTTGAAAGGGTTCATTCGGAGGTTTTATTTTATTAGGATAATCCATTTCCTTGAGCAATTCGGCTTGCGGCTAAAAATAAAAGGCGTTACAACTTTCACCGATTTTTCCTTTTTCGGTAACGATAATTACCGCATAGGTCATCATTATTTCCCGGAAATACTAATTGTAAGAAGAGCGGTTAGCTGTTTGCCTCACGAACAATAAATAAAAAGGAAAGGGAAAAATATTTATTTATTTAACACTTCAAGCACAAAGTACAGAGGCGGACTTAATGCCATAGGCATTGGTGTCGATTCTGTTGAGCACAAACTAAACTTAATTTAGGCTATTGCTATCTTTTACTAGAAGGCAGTGCAAGAAAAGGACAGCTATAGCTATGAACTAAGTTAGAAATGTCAAACTAGTTTATGCTTTGCCTTCACCGTGTTTTTAGTCGACATGTTTATACGTGCACCCTTCATTTGTATGGAAATATTAGTTCCGACTAAATTTGACAGCTCTAATTTACGTCCGTCTCCTTCTCGTTTTATTAGAGAGAAAGAGATAGCAATAGCCTAAATTAAGTTTAGTTTGTGCACAACAGAATCGACACCATTTTCTACCAGTCAAACTTTGGGTGATGCAGAGACAAGCAGTGGTAGGTGTACATCTGAAAATAATTTAATTAATACTAAGGTAAACTACAAGGATATATAAAATACTGTAAATTTAAATAAATACTATAAATATATATCAAACTATTTATTACTGTAAATAGATATCTATTTACACGGATTAAAATAAAAAGACAAAAGAGAAAACATTAACGCTGTGATGAAACTGCCAGCTTCTTGCGAATGTACTCTCGAACTTAAATTTTGAAAGCTAAGCGATTGGTTGCTATCCTGATTTCCTGGGGTAGCGCATTCTACAGATAAATAGACTGCACAAAGAATGAACGGTGAATGAAGTCAGTGCGGTGAGAGGGACAGTGAAGAACACGGTTTTGCGATGATCGCAGACTCCTATTATGGTTGGCACAAATGTACTAAAAGTGGGGAGCAAGGTAACAAGGGGAAATGGGAGAAACAAGAAAAGAAAACAAAGTGGTTAGCGCCCTTTGCTCCCTACGCTGACGTATGGGCAACCATTTAAGAAGAGACCGGTACTCGGACACATGATCATATTTACGCAGATTGAAAACGAATGGAATGCAGTTATTTAGAAGACGGTCAAGTTTGTCGAGGAGATCTGCATTCAGGTCAAAGTAGCACACATCACCATAGTCGATGATAGGAAAAATTAAGGACTAAACATGCAAATATTCACTAATAAATAAAAACACAAATAATACACTACACTAAATAAACATTTAGTTACTTTTCAGCTCAAAATTCAAATAATGTATTCCTGGTAGGTATTCTCTTTGGTCTGAGACCAAATAAAAAACCAAGACAACGCTACGAACAATAAAAAATCAGAGCAGTCTTTGGGGACTGCCGATAGAAGTGAAAACAAAAAGTACACAGGCCCCGCCCCAGTCGTAGCACTGGTTATGCAAAACGCATGCCTATGTGGTGCTACGCCGTAGCTGATGCTACGAGTGCTACGAACGGCTACGAAGCGTCACCGCACGTTACGTTACGTGACGATGAGTTCAATGTTTTTCCTTCACCCAAAAAGTGCTCAACGCGCCTAAAGAAGTTTTCACTTCAAAAAGGTGCCAGTTTCGGAAACATGTGTGCATTTTTTGAGCGTTGTTTAATTGTAGTTTGATGTAAATGTGTGTGTGTGAGCGTGTACGCACAGAGCGGAGCTTAGTTTTGCGCTGGCTTCACTTTGTTGTCTTGGTTTTTATTTGGTCTTAGATTTTGGTACAAAGATTATTTAAAGACGTCTCATCATCATCTTCCTGCCCTTCTCCTAGTTACTTGGGGTCGGTACAACACGTTTTCTTTCATATCTGTTTGATCCTTGTCTAGGTTAAGAATCATATTACATTTTTTACGCAAATTCATGATTTTTGACGCAGTAATTTTCAGCATCAGTTAGATATTTTAATTATTTGCTTATGAATAACAATAGTGGCATTCTCTTTCTTGTCAGTTGGAGTTACACATTTTCATTTTTCTTTTCGTGTAATTTACTATAAATATTTTAACTCAGTTTGCAAGAAAAACCGTCTACGATGGAACTTTGACGTTCAAATTCACATTGTTACATGCAATTCTAATAAAAGCTAAAATTACTGAAAAATAAACTGAATGTTTTACTTGTTTATTGGAGTTTTAGAATTTCTTTAAATTCCTTGAATTTTCACGGAAAAAATCGTAAAGCGTAATTTAAGCCATAAATGTCTTGATTCAGCGCCCATTATATTCCAAATAAACTAAATTTTATCAAATAAATTAATAATATGATATAAAACTTCAATCTACAATGAATAAGTTTCATTAGTTTTCGTTTGTCAATATAATAATACAAAATTACAATAAATAAAATTAAAGTACTATGATTCTGCGTCAATTCAGGTCGCTCCTCAGTCTCATGTCAGTCTCGTTTCTAATTTTTATCAGTATCAATCGACAATCATCCGGAGATCGCTATTATTATCGACTCGTGTACGCCGACCAAAATAATTTGATCCAGGAAGTAAAAATCAAAAATTTGCGTAAAAACAAAGACTAAGACACGTACAAGACTCTTATGGTAGTTTTAAGCTCCATTAATTTTATGCCTTCTAACCTCACTTCGTGAGGTGACGGCGAAGAGCAGCCATCTGAGTGCTGCATGCAGTCGACGTTCGACTACCAAAAGGGAAGCAGGAACGCGTTGCCGTGCACGCCGATGTGTCGATACCACATTGTAAAACCTGACTTTTCATCTACTATTGTTGATATAGTGCCTCCTGATCGTATCAGAACAAACCTAGACAATGAATTTGTGTGTGTATCGAAAGACTTTCTAGAAACCCATAGTGACGTCACAACAACCACGCGGCAGCAAGCTGCATCAGCAAGCTTGATCCAAGCCAGGACATCATCATCATCATCATCCACAGCCCGAACTCACCCACTGCTGGGTATAGGCCTCTCTTTTCTTGTGCCAATCTCCAGGTTCCTGTGCCAGCCTCATCCAGTTTTTTCCCACAACGGCAGCTATGTCGTCTGCCCATCTCGCCGCCGGACGACCCACGTTCCTTTTACCAGTTCTTGGACGCCACTCAGTGACAGCCTTGGTCCACCTGTCATCCCTGCGCCTTGCTAGGTGTCCTGCCCAACTCCATTTGAGTTCCGTAACGCGATTTCCAATATCGAAAACTTTTGTGCGTTTTCGGATTTCAACGTTAGGAACTCGATCTATCAGCTTAATGCCGAGCATGGAACGCTCCATGGCTCTCTGTGCAACTCTTAGTCTGTACACAGCCTCCTGCGTGATCGTCCATGTTTCAGCACCGTACGTCATTGTGGGCAGGACACACTGGTTATAAAGGCGAGACTTAAGGCATAGCGGAATTTTGGGTGATTTCAAAATATCGTCCAATTTGCTAAACGCAGCCCACCCAAGCTGTATTCTTCGGGATATCTCCTTTTGTTGATGCTCTTTGCCAAATGAAAGCATATGACCAAGATAGACATACTGGTCAACCATCTCCAACTCTTCATTTCCAACTTTGACAGAAGTATTTGAACAGCTGTTGATGTTTGCCATAATCTTCGTCTTGGTCATATTCATTCTAAGACCTACTTTAAAAGAAGCATCGTACAGGTCTTGAAGCATAACTTGAAGATCTCCAAAGTTTTCAGCAAAGAGGACAAGGTCGTCTGCAAATCTTAAATGCGACAGCTAAACACCATTGATGTTAACACCGCAACAGTCCCAATTTAAGCATTTCACAATGTCTTCGAGAACTGCTGTGAAAAGTTTTGGTGAAATGGTGTCACCCTGTCGCACTCCCCGCTTAATCTGTACGGGTTTAGATAGGGTATGCATGCGAACCTGCAAAGTGGCCGATGAATATAGTTCCCGCAGCACATCCACGTAGCGGGAGTCGATATGGCAGCGATGGAGAGCGTGGAACACAGCCCAATGCTCGACACTGTCGAAAGCCTTCTCGTAATCGACGAAAGCCATGCATATAGGTCGGTTATACTCTTGACACTTCTCCATCAACTGCTTTACCGTATGGATATGGTCGATGGTCGAATATCCGCTGCGGAAGCCGGCCTGCTCGATGGGCTGGGCTTCGTCCAGTTCTCGGGTAAGGCGATTTGTCAGAATTTTAGAAAAGAGCTTGTATATTTGTGAGAGAAGACTAATGGGACGATAGTTAGCCAGATTCGAAGTATCACCTTTTTTGTGAATGATGGTAACAATGGCGTTCTTCCATGGTTCCGGAGTACGGACATCATACATGACCTTATTAAACAGTTCCACTAGGATCTTTTGAACTGGTTCACCACCCGCTTGTAGCAGTTCAACCGTGATTCCATCTTCGCCGGGAGACTTATCTGACTTCATGTCGGATAGCGCTTTTATGACCTCGCATGGTAAAATAGGTGGTAAGACTTCCGAACTTTGATGTTCGACAGGAGGTGCTCTAGTATCGTCATCGGGATATGGTTCTACAGATTTTGTTGCATATAATTTTTTCGTAGAACTCCTCAACAATGGCTACTATCTGAGTCCGGTCCGTCACCAAGTTATCATTATCATCTCGGAGCTTAATTATCTGATTGGTGCCTGTGCGAGTTTTCCTTCTAAACACTTTTGGACCTCTGTATGATTTTATTGTATTAATAATTATGTTAGTGCTATACTGTCTAAAATCCTTTCGTATTGACTTATTTATTTGTTTATTTATCTTATCTATGTCCTTTTTATCAATTGCGGTATGGAGTCTCATATCTCTTCTCTTTTGTATTAAGTTTAAAGTTTCCGGCGACAATTTCTTTTGGTTCTTTTTAGCTCCACCTAGGTGTTTTTTCGCTACTTCGGTCAAAGTTTCACATAATAGATGATTTATGTGATCCACGTCTAGATTTTCCTCTTTAAGTCCATCAAATTTGTTTTCCAGTTCGCCTTTGAAAGTGTCTTGCAAGGAATCGAATTCCTGCTTCTCATACCGTCTTGTGGATGTTATCATCTTGGTCCGTTCGCTTTTTAAGTCAAACCTAAACGTGGCTCTAACCAACCTGTGGTCACTCCCTGCATTGAAGCGTGAAAGAACTGAGACATCGGTGACAACATATTTGTGTGAGCTGATTATATAATCTATCTCACTCTTAGTGTTACCATCTGGACTTACCCAAGTCCACTTTCTTGGCGCTCTTTTCTGGAAAAAGGTGTTCATTGCGTAAAGTTTGTTATATTCTAGAAAATTAACAAGGGTTTGTCCTCTTTTATTACGCAAGCCAAGACCAAAATTGCCAACGGATTTTTCATTACTCAACGGTTTTCCGATTCTTGCGTTGAAATCGCCAATTATGGTGGAGTAATGGCATGGTGAGTCATTGAGGGCCTTTTCAATGTCGTCATAGAATGACTCTACTTCATCGTCGGGATGGTCAGACGTTGGAGCGTATATTTGAATGATCTTCATGGAGTATCGTTGGTTAAGTTTGATTATCATAAAGCAAACGCGTGTCGATACACTTTTGATATTTGTCACTGCCGCAGCAATGGTTTTCCCAATCAGAAATCCAACACCCCCGTAACTAGAGTCTTCGTGGCCCCTATAGAAAAATAAGTCACCGGAAGCTAATTTAATTAGATCTTCACCTTTCCTTCTCACCTCGGATAAGCCTATGACATCCCATTTGATATTTTCTAGTTCATTTTGTAGTTCGTATAATCGGTCGTCCGTTCGCAGCGTCCTAGCGTTGTAAGACGCCAGGGTCAGGGTCGTTGTATTGTGACAGCCGGGCGACATCCAGAGATTCTTAGCACCCTCTGCCCCACCGTTACCAGAGCCGCTGTCAAAACCCGGAATAGCGGGGCTGCTGGGAACTGAGGGCCGTGGTTTATTGACACTATTCATTGAAAAGAGGGGTTAGCCTTGAAACGCCACGCTGGCCAGTGCGTCTTGGCGAGTTTTTCGTCAGAGCCTCGTTCGTTTTTTAGCAGGGGCACCACGTGCAGGAGAGGTTGACTTGGGTGACTAGATGTGATGCCACCCCCTTACCCCCAGCCAGGACAAGGGTGGAGCAAAAGGTTAGTGTAGTCGAATTGCCTGTTCTAGTCAAAGATAGAAAAAAGAAAGAAAGAAAAAGCATTCAAGCATGTACGAAGCATGGTCGTGCATGTGCATGTATGAATGCATGTGTTTCATGTATTTATTAAGGATCTGAATCATAGCCAGTTTACGGCATAATTATTAATTATTAGGTATCTCTAAAACCCTCAAAAGTTCTCATACACTCCACTACCAAAATTAAAGGCCCTTGTGCCACAATATCATTCCTAACACAATCCATCTATCGTTTCTTTGGTCTTCCTCTTCCTGTCCATCCATCCCCAAAGTTAAAAAAAGAAAAAACTAGCAACAATACCTATGCCTATTTGGCATTATTTTCCGCTTGCCGGATCGGGTTAAAACTCCATCGATAGTCTTAAATATAAAAGTACTCAGTGGTCTAAAACTCCCGCCGAGTCTTAAACGAATCCACATAGTTATTTTGACAGTACACACATCAAAAAAAGTTTGTGATGAAAGACGAGACGAGTCGTTTGTGAGTGTGTTTGTGTGTGAAAGTTTGTTTGTGAGTTTGGTTTGTGTGTTTGTGTAAGCTAATTTTTTTTTTTTTTAATTGAACTTTATCCAAAAAGTTCATTGTTGTTTGTTTTATTTAAATAGACATACCCTATTTGAAATAAAAAAAAGCACAATAATAAATAATAACAAGAAGAAGAAATCATAATTTAAAGTAACACCAAAAATTATTTCGATTTTTCAAAGTGATCGCAAACTTTTTTTTGATGTGTCTATACTGTCAAATTTAGAATGTTAAAATATTTTTCTACCCGCATATAATCGTGGTAATACACGAAACTCGCGTGTTTCGTCACTGTAATTAAATATATTCTGAACTTCCAAGACATGTAAACATTTAAACATCATTGCACTAGAACGTAAAATTGTATTTAAACGTTTAATATTTTCGTCACGTAAACTCGGGTTTACATGGCACTTTGTGTATTTTCTTCTTCGAAATTAATTTCGTGACAGTACTGTTTAATGTGTTCCGAAAAGTTCCATTGGTAGGCTTGACAATGAATTTTTAGGTATATATTCTGTAACTCAATGTTCCTTCAACTTATACAATATACATACGTATAGAGTGGTGGGCCTAGCACGGACGCCCGGAGTGAACTGTACCGATTTTTTTCAGGAATTTGATTTTGATAAGCTAAATTCCGACTAACAAACGGTAAGTCGTGGGTTCGAACACAGACAGGCGCATTACTTTGTGTAATTTATTTCATCACCACTGCTCTCAAAACGGTGAAGGAAAACATCGTGAAGAAACCGGCATGTCCTAGAACCAAAAAAATTCGAAGACATATGACATCAACCAATCCGCACTGGGCCCGCGTGGTGGATTATATGCCCATCCCCTCTCATAGACAGGAGGCCTGTGTTCCAGCAGTGGGAACATTAATAGGCTGATGATGATGATGAAGCTAAATTGAACTCGCCCTGTATAAACTGATTTATCTCAATCCGGACTGATTTAGTTTCTTGCATTATATTCGTCTTAGTATTAGCGGCCTCAAAAAAGTAAAAAGGACCCATTTCTCCAAACATATTGGTCTACAAACTTGTTGGATATTTGTATTTTAGTTTCATAAATCGTTCTTATCAACGTTTTGTGTACGTCGCATTGTGTGCGTCGCATGTTCATGCTAAGGCTTCAGTACTTAGATAAAAAGTTTTTGAAAAGAATTCGTTTCAGCGTAGTCACTGAAATCTATTGAGTGAACATGACAATAACATTGTGTTCATCACAATTTACTTCAAAAGACAGTTTCTATGTCTAACATTGAACCTTACTTTTCTAAAAGAAAATAAAAAAAACTTTATTACACGAGTGCTCCAATGCCTCTTTTCAATAAAAAAAGAACTTAACATTTCTGTAAGGTCTTCTATTTCGAATCCATAATTCAATATTCAAAAAATTCTTTATTCAATAAAAGAACCAATTACGATCAATCTAGTAGGTGTCTACCGCTTTCGAGAAAACCAAAGCAAACAGATTCATCATTTTAATTTCTTAAAATTTTACTACTTTCTCGTTTTATGTAAATCCCAATCCACTTCGCCACGTTTTAACAAAACCCCGACTGTTAAAGTAAAAGAATTGTAAAATTCTACGAAGACTAAAATGCTTGCTTTCTCACCCTAGGAGATACTTACGAACAAAAACACACTGTGGAATTGTCAACTCTCGGATCAGCGTAGTAATGTCGAAAATCTAACAACTCAAATATATTTAGGAATTTTATACAGTGTATTCCGTAAAACCGGGTGTCCAATGTTACTTAGGCAACATGTTTCTTTTGTCTAGTCCTCCGAGGAATATAAATTCTACGTAGATTTGGGCGGCTGAGTTGGCTAATATAATAAAAACACGTCTGTGCTCAAAAGAAATGAAAAAAACTAAGTGGGTAAAGGCTCGCTTACAATTAAAATAAAACATTTTGAGCTTACGCTACGTTTTAGTTTTCTTTTTAAGATTTTTCAATGATGTTGTAGGCTGTGGAGTATACTTATTTTTACAGCATTGTGATTCAAGGCTATACTTATATTTATACCGAGTGATAGTTTATTATAACTTTACATGTTTGCACATAACAGACACAGATATATGCGAAAATCTACAGGTTTGCGAAAATTCGCAATTTGAATTGAAAGCCTTTTGCTGCGTATTGACCAAAGCGTCGCGCAAACACGTGACTCACGTTCATTTTGCGTCCCGAGTCGAACGGTTTTCCAAACAAATGAGTGACTTATGAAGGCGATGATCGCATTTTTGTTAGACCGATCGAATGTGGTTAGGGCGACGTGTTTTTATCTACCAGAGATACACCGCGTACATTACATTAGGGTAGTATAATTATAGTCAGTTATCATTTGCTTCGGGGAAGAAAAACATCGTGAGGAAACCAACATGAAGAGTTATTTAAGCCAAGTCAGAGGCTAAAAAAAAACTGTCACCAAGCTAACCACACGATAAAGAAGAAGAAGAAGTGAGTGTTGTAACGCAACCTATTTGTATTTCACTCTTCTTACAACGACCAGCACTCTTGGGTAACTACTTTACGCAATTTGGGTAGACACGGCGTGTCGTCTCGCCTATATTAAACCGAATTTATTTTTAGACCTTACTTAATGCTACTACTTACTGCGGTTGAGCGGTGGTGGCCCAATGGCCTTGACTTAGGAGTTGAAGGTGGTGGGTTCAAATTAATGATATATAAACTATAGATACGTTGTCCGCACTCTAAAATGACAACATGAAATGAAGCCAATTGGCCACATCGCGCTTAGTTACGCACCAACCTGTCGCGCGACGCTACGTTTGTTTATAATTTAATAAATCCTGTGACGTGACTGAAGATGTATATTTATCTCCCTCTCGCAACAGGCATCCCGCCGTTCGGTGTAATATTTTCTTTCTCTTTCTTCACGCTTATAAGTAGTTCTAGTATTTTCGCCGTTTTTGAGCGCCGCGATGTTGGTTCATGACGTGTCTATATATAATACGTCATTGGTTCAAACCTGACAGGCATATTACTTTACGCATTATATTAAATTAACATTGCTCTCAAGATGGTAAAAGAAAACATCGTGAGGAAACCGACATGTAGGACCAACAATTCGAAGACATGTGACTTCTACCTACCCGCACTTGGCCCGCGTGGTGGATTACAGCCCACTCCCTCTCATAGAGAGGAGGCCTACGTCACAGCAGTGGGAACATTATACACTGAATCATCATCTGCCGAGCCTTTTCCCAACTATGTTGAGGTCGGCTTCCAGTCTAACCGGATGCAGCTGAATACCAGTATTTTACATGGAGCGACTGCCTATCTGACCCCAACAAACCAGTTAGTACTAGGTAATACAATACCTTTTGGTACGACTGGTTTTTAGACTTTTGGGCCACTGACTATCTGTAACGACTGTCGAAGATCGGGAATAACGGCTTAACGTGCTTTCCGAGGCACGGAGGAAACTTGGTATTTCACATTATACACTGAATATGCTTACTTAATGCAGTTGGGAGTAATTTTCCTTTTAGTCAAGAAAAAGTTTCAAACACCTAATGTTTTTAAAGACAAGAATTTTTGTTTTTATTTTCGTAAAATTTTGCAAAACTTTTTAACTGTTGACAATTTTCTAACTCTAAGGACCAGTGTTGTAACGCAAGCTATTTGTGTTTCACCCTTCTTACAACGACTGGAGCCATTGCGGTAACGACATTATACAATTTGGGCAGAGGCTGCCAGACATGGCCTGTATCCTCGCCTACTTTAGGCCGAATTTATTTGTAGATCTAATGCAGTTGGGAGCAATCCCACTTTAATTCAAGAAAAACTTTCTAACGTTAATATTTTTCCAAGATGTGAATTTTGGTTTTTATTTCGGTAAATTCTTGGAAAAAGTTTTTAACTGTTATTGAGATTGTTGGTTGGAATTAGGCCTTTTGAGAATAACTTGACTAAGAAATTTAATCAAACTGACAAGCAATGACGTCTTGTAGTCCTTGAGACTTCGTGGTGTCGACGGCGTTCAAATCAGATGGCAAGGTGACATCAGCGAAAGAGATGATAGAAAAATTTAAATTGTTTTTAAATTCAATTAAAACTTCAATAGCCGGGAAATCGCCGGGAATCGTAACACTGGACCCCACGCTCAGGAGTCAAGTGGAAATATTATTTTGTTCCGTACGGAAATCGAACAAGCGACACGCAGCGCAGCACTCAATGGCTCAGCCACTGCGCCAACCGTTCCTTAGGTATTTCAATCCCTTTGAAGCATGACTAGGTCTAAGGCCTGAAATTCTGTCGCGCTGAAGTCGGTTGCGTGCGTCGGTCGCGCGTAAGAATATACATTGTGTTATAAACAGAAACAGAGTTAGTTTTCAATGACCACCCAAAATTTAAAATTAAGATCTTGATGTCAAACCAAAAGTGCATATTAAATATTATTGTCGAAAAGTATAAAATAAAATAATAGCATTTATTTGAAAATGTGTTAAAAAAAAAATCCTAAATCATAATCCTAGTGGGAATCCATGCACTTCGTGTGCGTGCATGCACCGCTAAATTGATGTGTGTGTTAACTGCTACCTATCTAGGTTGTTGAACTGAATTGTGCTGTTGCAATATCCACACGGTCGCTTTTTAGTGGTGGACCGGAATGAAATTTTATTTAGAAAAATGTTGTTTTGTTTTCATTATATCGAAAATATTATCGATTCTAAACCATGTCTGATAATTTGACCGGTCATTGAAAACTAACTTTGTATAATACTATATTGTGACGCTGACGTCAGCGGCGCGTATTTGCTACTGTTTTTTTCACGCGACCGACCGTCAGCGTGACAGAAATTCAGGCTTAACACAAAATTCTATGTTTAGTTCCACATGACAAGATGTCAAGGCTATTGTGTCCGGCCTCACCCGCGTCCCTCACACGCAAGCCGTGATTTTGCAAAAAAAACAAAACACAATCATGGCGCTTCTATTTTTAAAGAGTTAAGCAATAGGTTTCATAGTCATTAGTTCATTATAGAGGCTCATCTGCTAGACTAAAATGGAAAGACCTATTAATACTGCCCGACCTACTCCGGCAGTGATACTCTAGTGGTGTAATTGTCTTTTTTAAACTTTCACGATCAAAACACATTATAATACACATGTAAACGGGTATTTTCGCGAATCGACGTTTCGACCGGATTGCACCAGCCGTGGTCGCGGGAAGACTGAAGTATTGGAAGTACCGCCACAGCGAAGCGAAGGTGTTTATTCAACTACCCTCACTTCATCTTAATAAATGTTAATTAGGGCCGGTTCACACTAGGACAGCACACTACACTAACAGTGTACCTATACTTAGTGACTTGGTGTGACTGTGGGTGGAACTGTCAAGTCATAGGTTTCAAGTTCGAATCCAAGACACACACCTCTGATTTTGGTCGAAGAAGGATTTATTTTTACTATTTTTCTATTAGATGAGATACAAGGAGGAGAAGCTCGTGGCTCAATAATAACAGCTGTGCTTGCCTAGGTGGGTCTGTGGATGGGTTACATACCGAGTTTCCTCCGTGCCTCAGAAAGCACGTTAAGCTGTTGATCCCGGCTGTCATTTGTAGATCTTTGACAGTCGTTACAGATAGTCAGTGGCCCAAAAAGTCTGACAACCAGTCTTACCGCTCGGCTCGATCTTAAGGTTAAGCCGCGATTGCCTAGATTGGTACGTGGATGGGTGACCGCCCATTAAATATGGAGTCTCCTCCGTGCCTCAGAAAGCACGTTAAGCTGTTGATCCCGGCTGTCATTTGTAGATCTTTGACAGCCGTTACAGGTAGTCAGTGGCCCAAAAAGTCTGACAAACAGTGTTACCAAGGAGTATCATATTACCCAATACTAACTGTGTTGTGGAGATCAGATAGGCTGTCGCTCCCTGTAAAATACTGGTATTCAGCTGCATCCGGTCAGACTGGAAGCCGACCCCAACATAGTTGAGAAACGGCTAGGCAGATGATGAGATCATGAGATACAACCCACTAATAGACACACAGAAGAACGGAGTCTTAGTAATAGGGTGCCGTTGGTTACGCTTTTGACTTGAATATGCCTTGGTGGCTGAGAGAATGTCATGCTCACTTAAATGTCTCGCTGATGGTGGCGGGTGTGTTGGGTCATTTAGTTCCCTTCAATATGGTTGAGTTGAATGGCGCCGGTACATGCGTCATGTTCGTGTACGGGCGCTGTCTGTTGGGACTGGTCATCTCTTAGCTGCCAAGGTTCATTTTAATTACTATATTCATAAATTGTTGATCTAATCTTTTACTCTGGACGCTCTTAGTGTGCACGTCTTTCTACATCGTTCTCACATTATATGTATAATCTCAAAATTAATGATGTAACCAAGATTTTGTAACAATATTTTGATTTTAAAAGAGTGTCCATGGAGTTTTTTGCCCGTTCTTCTCCATCGAGATCTACGCTAGGGAATGGGCAACTACAGTACTTTCTCAAGTTATTATGCCTTGTGACTGTGACTGTAGCTTTGATTTTCTTTTTTTGTATTTTTGACATTCAAAAGTGCCGTAATGGTCTAATTGAAATAAATGCTTTGAGTTTGAGTTTGATACGGAAAGCTAAAAACGAGTTTCAACAACTCGTTACCGAATCAACATAAAATTCTCCAACACTTGAGTGAACGTAAAAAAAAATAGCTCACAATTTTTCCTGTCCAAAAAAATTCATCAAATACGTAAGGACGCGCACACACAAAAGTTTACGACGTTGCGTTAATGGAGGTTTTAAACAAATGCTGTGTTTATTGCTTTAGTGACGTCAGTGTCATCAAGTAGTCATTACCAGAAGGATCACTTGAATCGAAGCATATTCAAGAAATTATAATGGGTGTAAAGGAACCTTAACGATGTTGAAAGGCACTTGTTCTCTACGTTATTGCGATATTTGTTTTGTTCTAGACCATACCTGGGAACCGCCTAGTTACGGAGAAATTAGGTCAAAATTCCAACTTATACACCATGTTTTTTTAATACATGTTTTTTAGAATTCCGTACCCAAAGGGTATTAACGGGACCCTATTACTAAGACTCCACTGTCCGTCTTTCTGTCACCAGGCTGTATCTCATGAACCGTGATAGCTAGATAGTTAAAATTTTCACAGATGATGTATTTATGTTGCCGCAATAGCAACAAATACTAAAAACACAATAAAATTAATATTTAAGGGGGCTCCCATACAACAAACGTTTTTTTTGCCGTTTTGTCTAATGTTGTATAGATATTGGTACGGAACCCTTCGCGCGCGAGTCCGACTCACACTTGGCCGGTTTTTTTAATTTTATGCTTTACTTTAAATACCTCCACAAGCCCTGTACTATTTAATGCATCCATCAGAACAATATTATGAGTGCGTTACATTGAGTTCTCCCATTAAACGTAATGTTTCACCCCAAAACAATAACTCTTTTGCTAGTAACAATTTTTGCGTAGAGTTACTTAATTTAATGTACTGAATGTTTGGTTGATGGCTTCGTGAAAAATCCGTTTACACCCTTCATGTGTGTTTGAGTAATAGGGATGATTCTTGACTAAAAAAATATGATTCTGTTTAGTCCGTCAGTTAGATTATCGAAAAATATTGGATACGTGTTTTTTTTATCAAATTAATAAAACAATATTACGAAGATAAAACGCGTCAAAGATCATGAGTCCCGGCTTGTGACGTCATAAAATGTACTCAAATGTGACGTCACACGACTTTTCGACGCACTGTATCGCCTTTATTTTTTGTTGACGTGAAAAAAAGAATATGTGTGTGTACAATATTTTTTGAAAACCTATCTGACGGAGTAATTAGATTTTTTTGTCATCTACCCTATTGCGCATGGTGGTTAAAGCACTGCTTATACCATTGCGTCACCACAGCTCAGTTCACCTTTGAACTACATCACATCGTGTTCACTGATGGTCAACCACTTTTCAACTTTATTCATCATCATCATAATTCATTTAGTATTCAGTAAATTGTATTTTAAGTATATTGTATTCAATTTTTATTATTAATATTTTACATACCAGCACTTATGATTATGTTATTTTCATTGTTTCACATTTATTCTTGGTATGTATTGCTGTTGGTGTAACAAATAAATAAATAATCATTATCATCAGCCTATTAATGTTCCCACTGCTGGGACACAGGCCCCACACAGGCAACCTTATTACTTAGAAAAAAGGTCGGTGAACTCAATAGTACATAGGAATGGAGATTAGTGTCTTACCCCTTTGGGAAAAGGTGCGTGATCTTATTGTGTTCCAAGCTAAATTAATTTTGTTTCATAATTTCACGTCGTGTCCCTTATATTCATTTACGCTCAAGTGTCATAATGAGAGTCTAATTATGAAATATTTAATTAAACCAAGACGGTACCGTCGCCGTCGGCGCGCGGCATCTTAATTTGCACGGAAATAAGAGCTCTTACTAAAATTGTTGCACACAAAAATGTAAAAGGTGTAAAACACCTCTTAACGAAGCCGAAAGATACTTGTTTTGCCCATCATTGCAAATTTTTTTTTGCTCTAAACCATACCTGGGAACCTTCTAGTTACGGAGATATTAGGGTCGAAGTTACAACTTTTTCTCAAGTTTTTTTTTGATCCCACACAAAAATATAAAAGGTGTAAAACACCTCTTAACGAAGCCGCAAGGCACTTAATCTCCTCATCATTGCGATATTTTTTTTGCTCTAAACCATACCTGGGAACCTTCTAGTTACGGAGATATTGGGGTCGAAGTTCCAACTTTTTCTCAAGTTTTTTTTTTAATACATGTTTTTATTGTAAGAACTTTACTTTAAACACCTCCACGACCCCGACACTATTCAATCCATCTATCAGCACAATGTTTTGAGTGCGTTACATTGAGTTCTACCGAAAAAGGTGTTTTTTCACCCCAAAAAAAAGTAATTACCCATCAATAATTTTTGCGTAAAGTTACTTAGTTTGATGTACAGAATGCTTGGTTAACGGCTTTGTGAAGAGTCTGTTTCTAGAATAGAATAGAATGTCTCTTTATTCAAGTATCCATGACTCAAAAGCTGTTAGTAAAACTTACGACTATGTTAGTAAGCACTGATAAAACAAACAACACAACAAATAATGGTGGATCACTGCTGCGACAAACCATGAGTAATTGCGACCCACATGAACACAGTCCAGGCGACTGGCAATGCTGCTTAAGATACTGTTGGTGCTGCCCCACACCCTGCGCACCAGGGAGGCGCACCTTTTACGAATTGTTGCGTAAAAACAATCCACATGCGCATCTGCGAACATCCCCGACGCACTACAGAAGCGGGGCAGCCCCACCAGCATCACACGTACTGTACGATCTTTGCGTACACCTAGCCCACAGGCTAGGCTGGCTGGCTTTATGTGTGTATTGGTCTAGTGGTCGGGCAGTGTTTTTGGGGTTTTCTATCAGAAATTTCCCAGTAGCAGCCTTGGAGTCTGGTTTTTAGCCCGGTTGATAGTGTTAGGCTCGCTTCCTAGTACATGTACTAAGGTGCAGTGCTATGCCTAACTCTTCGGGGAGTACAGGCGTAATGTTATGTTTTATAGGCCTTCTGACTTTTCTGTTTATTGCCAAAACTACGTGTACCTCTAGAGGGTTGAGTATTACAGTGAACGTGACTTTTTATGATAGCCTGGTACCTAGGCTAGAATTAATAGGGTGCATACTTAATATCTAGCTTGTGGCTAAATAATAGCAGCCGCTCGGGTCGGTCTTTAGGTTAAACCGTACTTGCCTAGGTTGGTCTGTGGATGGGTGACCACCTATTACATACCGAATTTCCTCCGTGCCTCGGAAAGCACGTTAAGCAGTTGGTCCTGGCTGTCATTTGTGATCTTTGACAGTCTTTACAGGTAGTCAGTGGTCCAAAAAGTCTGACAATCAGGCTTACCAAGGGGTATCGTATTACCCAATACGAACTGGGTTGTGGAGGTCAGTTAGGCAGTCGCTCCATGTAAAATACAGGTATTCAGCTGATTAGACTGGAAGCCGACCCCAACATAGTTGGGAAAAGGCTAGGCAGTTGATGATGCCTATTATCTAGCTGCCTAATATTTAATAATATGTATGTGTGTTTGAGAATGGCTACGTTATAATAATTTATTTGACACGATTGGTTTAATGCGTCGCCCTAATTCGAAAATAAAATAAAATGGTGGTAATTAAGCCAAGGCCAAATTAAATATTTGTCAAAGCCCTATAGAACACTAAAAAATACACAGGCCATAATTAATACCAAACTTAATCCTTCACTCCAAAATTATGATCGTAATATTTAAAAACAGAAGCCGTATTTTTTTTAAACACACGTCTTTTATTTCGGCGCGTGTTTCATTTGCAGCCGGTGAGCTGTTAATTATTATGGCGCTTTCAAACCTTTTTTGTTCCACCATTACTCTTAGAAAGGGAAACAGAGATTAATGTGAGGGTCCCGTATCAAATAAAATGGTTTATGTTGTTAAAGAGTTTGACGAGTAAAAGGTTTGAGCAATATACAATGATTTTTGGGGAAGATTTTGTCCGAGGGAGTAAGACCACCATTATAACGCCTAATAACATTGCATTGTGCTGATGGTGAAGGTTGGATATTGAATTGTAATAGAAGATATTAAGGTGGAAGCGCCGGGGCTTCCTGTTTTTTTTATCAAATACTCATACAATGGGATTAAATGAACTTATGGGTCATATTTATGATTGTAATAATGATTATAATTCTATAAAGCCATATTTGTTGCGGTCGTGAATTATGTTTTAATCTACATAAAATCTGACACGCTTCGTTCGTCACGGTACCCTAAGAACACGTCAGCAAAGTATAAAAATAAAACATTACCTACATTTTATGAGTCCGCGCGCAAAAATGGCTCAATTATGATTTTATTTGGTGACAACCGAATTTTCAGGTTAATTTCGTTTTACACATAAAGTCACAGGTTAACTGGGCAAGTTTTTATTGTTTATAAGTTTTTATGAAAGTTTTTTATTAATAAGAGCTCTGATTTTAAGTATAAGGTGACTTTTATTTATTTATCTACACCCATGCTATAAATCCTCTATAAAAGTATCTGAAACAGTTAGCTTATGGCCAACATTAAAACAGCCAGTGTCATAATAACCATTATAACACCCAAATGGGTGTTATAATGTTGTACTGAATTTCATTATGCAACTCGTTTTAAAAAAAGAACATTGTCTAGCACGTGCGATTCACTACCACAGCGCCGTAATTATAAAAAAACTTCGTAAGTTAAACTTCGAATTCACGTCGTATCCCGCCATTTTTGTTTCATATTAGTGTTGCACTACATAGAATTTTTTTGTTTACAAAAATGAGTGATACAAGCTTTGTGCATTTTAATAATTGTACAATCCAAATGTAAATAATTATATTATTACCTATACATGGTTTTGTACGTATATGTATTAATTACTCAGCAATTAAACTTTCCATGAATTTACATAGACTTCTTACAACACTACAACACCCTATGGTTTCAGAAACTTTTATATGGAGGATTCATATCATGGATGTAGATAAAGTCTTGTATGCAACTGTACATAATTAGGTATTAAAACACTCATGTGATACTATTATCACACTCGGCTTCGCCTCGTGTGATAAACCCACATTCGTGTTTTAATACCCCTCATTATACAACAGTTGCATAAATAACTATTATTTAACACTTCAAGCACAAAGTACAGAGGCGGACTTAATGCCATAGGCATTTTCTACCAGTCAACCTTTGGGTCATGCAGAGACAAGCAGTGGTAGGTATCACTTCTGAAACTGAGAGAATAATTTTATTTATTACTACGATAAACTACAAGGATATCTTTATAGGGTGTAGACACCTCTTAACGAAGCCGAAAGGCACTTGTTCTCTCCGTCATTGCGATCATTTTTTTATTGTACACCATACCTGGAAACCTTCTAGTTACGGAGATATTTGGGTCAAAACTCCAACTTTTTGACAAGTTTTTTTTTTAAATACAAGTTTTGAATGTAAGATTTTTACTTTAATCACCTTCACGACCCCCGTACTATTCAATCTATCTATCAGCACAATGTTTTGAGTGCGTTACATTGAGTTCTACCACAAAACATGATTTTTCACCCCAAAAAACAAGTAGTTTCCCAGCAATAATTTTTGCGTAAAGTCCTTTACACCCTGTATACTATACATACAGGGTGTAAAAGACCTCATCATGAAACTGTCAACCAAGCATTCTGTACATTCATTAAACTAAGTAACTTTACGCAAAAATTATTGCTGGGAAACTACTTTTTTTTGGGGTGAAAAATCATGTTTTGTGGTAGAACTCAATGTAACGCACTCAAAACATTGTGCTGATGGATGGATTGAATATTACGGGGGTCGTGGAGGTGTTTATAGTTAAAATCTTAGGTTAAAAGTTTGTATTAAAAAAAAAAAAAAAACTTGTCAAAAAGTTGAAACTTTAACCCCCAATATCTCCGTAACTAGAAGGTATGGTGTAGAACAAAAAAAAAAATCGCAATGATGAGGAGAACAAGTGCATTTCGGCTTCGTTAAGAGGTGCTTTACACCTTTTATATCAAACAGGTTCAGGGGGTTTTGGTTTTAAGGTAATGGATCGTCAATAGTTGGGAATTGCACTTAGCTACTTGAAATAATAATCCCTGTCTTGTCCCTGCGTTGTGAATAAAAATGTCTGTCTTGTTAAATTACCTTAAATTGAAACACATCGGAAAGGCGCGCAAGCCGCCTATGTGCGCGGTGCACATAAGCGCCCCTTCCACGCGGACAGACGGACACCGCCCCACGGCGCGGCGCATCGACACAAAATCCGCTTCGTGAAAACCGTCACAGAAATCTCGATATTTTCTCAATAGGCTTGTGTACCGAAAAAATCTAATTAGTTCATCAGTTAGATTATCAAAAAATATTTGACAAGTTGTCAACCCAGCCCGAACAATCCCGAACATTACCGACCTGTTGAAGCAAAGTAAGATCTAAATATTCGCAACGGTTTACAACAAGCCAGCTGGTCTCGGGGCACAGCACTGGGTTACAATCTCGTGACTACGAGCTTGATCCCAGCATAAGGATTTTCTTTTTGTGAATCGAGTCATTTTGTTTTTATTTTATATTATGTGTTTGTTTTTGTTGTAAATGTAAACTATTCCATGGCTATTAAACCTCTCTGATAAGCTGAAGAAGAAAATACTAATTTAAAAAATGTATGTTTTGATTCTATCTTTGGTTGTGACAACTCTCAAATAAATTTTCACATTTTTAAGTCGTATTTTTCCTAGAAATTACAACACGTTATCAGCACGAAAAGCGCTCATAGGAAATACAGTGAATCTTAATACAAATAGTGTGTAAAAGATTATTTTGTGTGGTTGAATATTTATCAAAGATTTTTTTTTTTTGAGATGTCCAGTGGTGATTCTGTAGCGATCAGATGGTCATCATCATCAATACCCTCGCTCCTCCTATCTAATAGAGACGGGTACCCTTCGTGGAAGTTCAAAATGAGGAACTACTTAATTCATAAAGATTTGTGGTGCATAATAAATGGGTACGATGAAGGAGATGCCACCTCTGAACAGGTAAAATCTCGAAATGATAAGAGAGCATTAGCAAAAATATGCTTAACAGTAGATGGCTCTGCAATAACGCATATTAGGAGTGCAAAGTCTGCTCTAGAAGCCTGGAAGGCATTGCAAGATGCTTATGAAGATAAAGGCATGGGCAGAAGGTTGGCTTTAGAGAGAAAGTTATATAGGCTCTCGCTGAATGAATTTCAAAATATTGAAATGTACATTAACGCTGTTTTGAGTACTGCACAAGATTTGGCTGACATCGGCAAGGTAATTGAAGATGCTTCGATTGCTGCGATTTTATTAGGAGGTCTTTCTTCGAAATACGAGCCTCTAATAATGGCATTGGAGAATAGCAATGTAGAAGTAAGTACCGAGCTAGTTAAAAGGAAGCTACTGAATGAAATGTCAAAGGTTGACTCCACAGAAAGTGTTGCAGCTTTTCAACTGAAAAATAGATCTGAAATTGATGTTCATAAAACAAAGAAGAAGAAACCTATTGTATGCTATGAATGTAACAAACCTGGACACAAACGGCCTGATTGCCCTCTACGCAATAAGGTAAAGAAAGGCGTTAGTTCATCAGACAAAGAGACTACTTTTAGTGCTCTTGGTTCTTCGTGTTTGGAGATAAATAAGTGGTTTATTGATTCTGGTGCATCAAAACACATGACTCCTAGACGAGATTGGTTCAAGGACATCAAACCATTAGAAGGTAGCACTGTTACTGTTGCCAATGGTGAGAAGATCGACTGTGGTGGTATTGGTGACATATCTATTAACACTGTGTGTAATGTGGTAAATAGCATCAAAGATGTAGCGTATGTACCTAAACTTACTAATAATTTGATTTCTGTCAAGAAAGTCGTAGACAAAGGTTTTGTAGTACTTTTTGATAAGAATGGTTGTAGTTTTTATAAAGATAATGATTTTTATTTTAAAGGTGAGGCGATTCTACATGGTTCGGCTAGTGGTGGACTGTACACTCTCGATTGTACAACTAATTCCCTCCAAAATGTGGCGTACGAGGTGCACTCTGACACGTTGAGCAGGTACCTGTTATGGCACAAACGGTTAGGTCACTTATGTCGCATTGGTATGAACCAATTAAAGAATTCTCACGTAGGTATAGATTATACTGAAATAGATAAATCGAGTTGCGTTGCCTGTGTTGAAGGCAAGCAGGCGAGAAAACCTTTCAAGACGACTGCATACAAGAAAGCTATCTCAAAGCTAGAGTTGATCCACTCAGATTTATGTGGACCAATGTCTGAGACATCATTCCAAGGTAATAAGTATGTTCTTATTTTCATAGATGATTTTTCGCGGATGATTTATCCTTACTTTATTGCTTCTAAAGCACAAGTTAAAGAGAAATTTTGTATTTTCCAAGCATTAGTGGAAAGACAAACCGGCGCTAAAATCAAGAGATTGGGAACTGACTGCGGAAAGGAGTATGTCAATAAAGAGCTTGCGGATTACTTAGCTACGAAAGGAGTGACGCATGAGACTACAGTAGGTTATAGCCCTCAATCAAATGGAGTAGCAGAAACGACCAATCGTTCCATCGTGGAAAAAGCACGGTCCATGCTAGCTCAGAGTTCGCTATCCAAAGCGTACTAGGAAGATGCCTTCAAGACTGCTGTATACTTGAACAATAGGTCACCACATCGGGCTCTAGAAAGAAAAACACCATTTGAAAAATGGAATGGCAATAAGGGTGATTTGTCCCATTTGCGTGTGTTTGGGTGTAGAGCACTTATACAAGTTCCGGCTTGTCAACGGAAGAAACTAGATCTGAAGACTAAAGAAGTAATCTTTGTTGGATACTCAGAAGATCCAAATGGTTATTATTTCAGGGATTCTTCAAATCCAAGAAACATCCAGAAGTCAAGAGATGTAACATTTTTTGAAAATCATTTTTCACAATTAAAAGGTAATGCTGTTGAATCTGTTAAAACGGAACCAGTCATTTTGATCAATGAGCAGCAGCAGGATGAGAATGAAGTTCGTCAAGAAAATAATTCTATGTGTAGTGATGATGAAAATGATTATAATTCAGCAGAATCAGAGGATCCTACACGTCCTGAACGGATAGAGCCAGCTGTGGATCAGCAAGTAAGTAGATATCCTACTAGGATTCGTAAAAAACCGGATTTCTTTACCTCTAAGGTATTTGCTGAAGAGATTATTGAACCGAAGAATTATCTCGAGGCAGTGAATGCAAATGATGCTGATAGATGGCTTTTGGCAATGACAGATGAATACAATTCTTTGTTAAAATTAAAAACCTGGAAGCTTGTTGACCGACCCAATGGAAATAAGAAGGTCATACCTTGTAAATGCCGTGTGGTATCCGGCAGAGTAGAATAGAACCAACCCATTACACTTACGGGTGTCGTATAAGGCGACTAATGTCTGAGGCAGAACACCTTGCTCCTCCGTAGACCAGAGAATGGGCAGCAGCGCTCTCTGTGCTTTTGTAACAACCGTACTGCGATCGCCAACCCGCCAGCCAAGCGTGGCGATTATGGCAAAAACCCCCCTTTGGGGGAGGCCCATGTCCAGCAGTGGACGTCTTTCGGCTGAAATGATGATGATGATGACCTTGTAAATGGGTCTACAAGTTAAAGATGAATGCTGACGGAAATATTGTGAAGTATAAGGCAAGACTAGTGGTTAAAGGTTTCAAACAAGTAGAAGGTGTTGACTACACTGAAACGTTTGCCCCTGTAGTTCGTCATTCTTCACTCCGTACATTGTTTGCTTTAGCTGTAGAAATGGATCTACAAATGAGACACTTGGATGTTGATACAGCTTTTCTAAATGGAGATCTTGAAGAGGAAGTATTTATGGAACAACCTCAAGGTTTCGTAAAGAAAGGACAAGAAGCTCAAGTTTGTCTGCTGCAGAAATCCTTATACGGGCTCAAACAAGCACCACGAGTATGGAACAGGATGTTGGATAAAACACTGGTGAAGTTAGGTTTTGAAAAAACTCCTTCCGAACCATGCGTGTATAAGAAACTTTTTGGTAAAGAGTTGGTCTTATTGGCAGTTTTTGTCGATGACATTATTGTCTTTTACCAAAATGAAATAACATTTGACACTGTCAAACATGTTTTGAAAAATATTTTTTCAATAAAAGATCTGGGAGAATTAAAATATTATCTCGGATTAAATATCCATAGAAGCGACGATGGTAAAGTAAAAATTAGTCAAAGAACATTCATTTTAAGTTTGCTGAAAAAATATGGTATGGATATGTGCAAGACGGCTGAGACACCATCAAGCCTGAAGAAGCTGAGTACTGGAAATGGAGAAGACGAGTATCCATTTCAAAGTTTAGTTGGATCCCTTATGTTTTTGGCAGTAAACACTCGTCCTGACATAGCATTTGTGACGAGCTATCTCAGTCAGTTCAACACAAAGTTCAATAAAGAACATTGGCTTGAACTAAAGAGAGTGTTGCAATATTTGAGAGGTACAATAGATTATGCTCTTACTTACAGAAAGACTGGAGAGTACCTTATGGGATACACGGATGCAGATTGGGCTAACTGTAGCATGGACCGAAAGTCATATACTGGCTACTATTTTATGCTGGCTGGAGGTCCTGTAATGTGGCAGGCTAAAAAGCAGCAGACGACTGCTCTGTCATCTACTGAGGCGGAGTATATGGCACTAACCGCTGCGGCTAAAGAGGCGTGTTACCTAAGACGATTTGTATCGGAAATAACTGGTAAGTCCGATACTGTTACTTTGTTCAACGACAGTCAGAGTGCACAAAGTTTAGTGCATAACCCTGTCCATCACGAGCGAACGAAACATATAGATACAAGATATCACTTTATACGGGAGAAGGTATCTGACGGTATTATAGATATTAAATTCGTCAGATCAGATTTGAATTTTGCTGATATGTTAACAAAACCGTTAGGGCGTATTGCACATAAGAGATGTGTAGCTGGTTTGGATTTAGCATAGGTTTTGATAATGTGCTATTTTTTTTTTTTTGTCTAGAGAGTTTTAATTGAGGGCGGATGTTGTAAATGTAAACTATTCCATGGCTATTAAACCTCTCTGATAAGCTGAAGAAGAAAATACTAATTTAAAAAATGTATGTTTTGATTCTATCTTTGGTTGTGACAACTCTCAAATAAATTTTCACATCTTTAAGTCGTATTTTTCCTAGAAATTACAACAGTTTTTTTATGTTAATTTTTTTTACTATTATTATTTTGTACAAAATAATTTCGATGTTTCACATCTGCTAGGCGTCACATTACGGCTCACTTTAAAAAAAATAACTGTAATTTGCCTACATCCCATGATAATTCTTGGTAAAAATCTGCGAACGACAACATAAACAGTGACAAATGACGTCACACAGTGTTCTACAAATTGGCCCTCCACGTGTATTCGTAACGAGAGCAATCTTAAGAAAATGAGGAGATTATGAGAGGAAATGATACTGGGACTTTGTATTTTGTACAAGAAATCTGTCTTATTCTTGAAAAAAATGTTGCTGACAGGTTACATAATTAACAAAAACAAAACAATATGTTTTAGTATAATATTATTTAGATTTATGATTAGTAGGTACCTCGGTTATGAATTGTTTGTTGTAGAGTAAGTAGTGCATTTCTCAAATTTGCAGCGTCGCTAGTAGTTAGAGCTACGCACACCTACTCATGATAATTAGTCTGGTAAATGAGTGCTCAAAAGGGGGGTGTGGTTGGAAAAGTCGAAAGCAGAAAATGTGACTTATGAACTTCGTTTGGACTAGTTAGAAGATAAACATATTACAAGTCCTGACCCCTCCGAGGTGAGCCCGAGGGGGGAGGGGGCAAAGAAGGTCCCGTTTTTTGCTTATATCTCGAAAACGATGCGTCGTATAAAATTTTGTTGTACTACATAATAAAACCTCATAAAATTCTCTACAACTTTGTTTGTCACACTTTTTATCTATCTGCAATATTTAAAAAAAAAAAAAAAAAAAAAGTAAAAAAAAAAATTGCCAAGTTGTAGAGAATTTTATCAGATTTCATTGTGTAGTACAACAAGGATTCGTGCGACACACCGTTTTCGAGATATAACCCAAAAACAACGAACGGGTCAGAGACTTGGACAAATTTTTAAAAATTGTTCGTTTTTCTGAGCTCATACCAATTCAACGATAAGAGATAGATAAAAAATTTGAAAAGCATAGTTTTTTATGAGGTTTTATTATGTAGTAAAAAAAAATTTATACGACGCATCGTTTTCGAGATATAAGCAAAAAACCAAAAAACGGGACCTTCTTTGCCCCCCCCCCCCCCTCGGGCTCACCTCGGAGGGGTCAGGACTTTTAATATGTTTATCTTCTAACTAGTCCAAACAAAGTTCATAAGTCACATTTTCTGCTTTCAACTTTTCCAACCACAATCATTCATTTACCAGACTAAATATAGAAAATAGATACACCATATAAATAAAAATAAATAAATAATAAGAAAATAATAAAACAATAATTTATAATATGACATTAAATTATTTATATTTATACTAATTTACAATATCTAATAAATAAATCTATATAACTTATAAAACAATAATTATTACCTTAAATTAAATTCTGCATTAATAAAGCAGTAGGTATTATATATTAACTGAAATAATCAGCCAGTAAGTAGTCTTCCTCCTCTCTCCTACTATAATCTATGCTGTGCCCGACAGGGTCCATAATTGTAACTAAATATATCTATTTTCCTTCCACCTTATAAACATTATGGTATGCAAATAAAGAATTGAGAATAGTTGTCAAATATTTTTGTGTAAAAACAGAAATATTCTACGATTAAATGACAAAATCAAAATGAACTATGAAATATTTTTAATAAACTTTTGTGTAACTACTAAAACAATCCGCCTTTTCGATCCCGATTATTTATAAAGTTCGGGTTTACCGAATCCTAAAAAGGCACTAATACAAATTGCCGGTAATTCCTAATTCCAAAAAGAATATTGAATTTGAAATTTGGTTGTTCAGTTGTTATTGTGAAGCGATTTAGAAATTGCTGAAACTTTCACAATTTTATCGTGAAAACGTTTGATGAAAAATTGTTTTATGTTTCAAATCAGTACTAAATTTAAATATTTTCGCATAGGTATGGTAATGTATGCATTGCTGTTATTGCAAAAGTAGAATAGATTAAGATTAATCAATTCAAATTGAAATTTTATTCACATAATTTTAAAAATTACAGTGATCGAATTTTTATTTTTATTACTCTGATGAAGGATGGAGGGATGAAACGCATGTGACTAACAGAGTGATGGACATGAATGTTGATGGATGAGAGAGGGAGAGGAAAGTCAAAGAAAAGATCGATGAATTGTGAAAGAGAAAGGAGTCAATGATGCCGTGAAGTCTGACAGGGGAGAATGGAAGAAGAAAGGACAAGGGCAAGAAGATTATAGATGATGTTTTTTTCAATAGATTTATAAAATAAATAAACCTACGTATACAAATGGACTTATAACTTGCCCATAGAACGATTATTTTATATTCTTACTAGCTGACCCACGCAACTTCGTCTGCGTCACATAATATAGCTTATAGCTGTTCCCCGCGTTTTCACCCTCGCTGCTCAGCACCTGTTGGTCGTAGCGTGATGTTATATAGCTTATAGCCTTCCTCAAGTAATGGACTATCCAACACTAAAAGAATTTTCAAATTCCAACCAGTAGTTCCAGAGATTAGCGCGTTCAAACAAACAAACAAACAAACTCTTCTTCAGCTTTATAATATTAGTATAGACCAGCGGACGTCACGCGGTTTCACCCGCGTAGTTCCCGTTCCCGTGGGAGTACGGGGATAAAATATAGCCTATGCTACTGAAGGTGAATGTAGCTTTCTAATGGTGAAAGAATTTTTGAAATCGGTTCATTATTTCCGGAGATTACCCCCTACATACAAACATACAAATAAATGTTACCTCTTTATAATATTAGTATAGATTTGACGTTGCTGCTGCTGCTGCTGACGTTCTTAGGGTCCCGGGTTCGAATCCCAGTAGAAGCAAAAATGTTTGTGTGATGAGCATGGACATTTGTTTTCGAGTGATGGATGTTTATATATGTATAATAAGTATGTATTTATAAACAAAAAGTATCTATGTAGTATTTCAACTATCTGGTGCCCACGGCACAAGCCTAGTTGCTTAGTGTGGCACTAGATGGCGCTGTGTGTAATGTCCAGTGATACTTATTTCTTCATTCATTTATTTTACTTCGTACAAGTTTGTTGCATTCAGGTGCGATAATTTTCATGATTTAATTATTTATTTCTCGATAAACAAAAGGCACTTAAGAGCAATACGTGCCTAGCATAAGCTGTTAGTTCTTAATACCCTACGATAAAATTTGAATAAGTGATTGACTATTCAATAATCGATAAACTTGTTTTATAGGTTTAATAATGGCTTTTCATAATTACCGTAAATATTTGGTCCAGAGGTTTGTATGAATAGGTACTATCGAGGACACTCCCGACACTCCCGCCTGACCACCACTAAGCTTATTTTTGCTTGCACTCGCAACATAGAAACGCTCTCTAGCCCCGCCCCGTTGACTTTGTATAGAAATAATGAATGAAAAGATACCGATCGGCCGAGCGCACTGACGACGCACGCCAAACGAGAGTTAGTGTTATTTTGCGCGCCAAAGTGGACGCTTTCTTAATAGGCCCAAACTTTAAGGGGGCGTGGCTCGGCGCCTCCGCATGATGTAAGCGAAAAAAAATTAAACTGGTCAGGCGGAAAAGACCCCAATAGTACCTGCATTAATTGTTGGCAAGGGGTGTTACTTCCTTTTTCTTTACCATCTACATCTACACTATATTCTAAATTTATATCTACACTAATATTATAAAGAGGAAAGATTTGTATTTTTGTGTGTACGTTTGTAATGAATAAACTCAAAAACTACTGCGCCGATTTCATAAATTAGTTCACCATTACAAAGCTACGTTCACCCTGAGTAACATAGCCTATATTTAACCCCGTACTCCCACAGGAACGGGAACTACGCGGGTGAAACCGCGTGACGTCCGCTAGTAAGAAATAAAAATAAATATTGAACACTATTTTCGCTACTCTACTATTTGGTTTATCCATCAGATTTTTTTCAGAAGCAGCCATGGTATAGATTTGGGCCAAGTTGATGGTAATAGGCTCGCCCCCTATTACATGGGACTGAAAAAAATAACTGGCAAAATGTGGTATACTTTAGGTTTAATCCTTCGGGAATTACATCGGCTTGATATTATGTATTTCCGCGACGCTACCAAGAACACATTTTTGAACACAGCTTTTCTTGTATTCTGATCGCTACAACAACAACAACAACAGCCTATAACGTCCACTGCTGGACATAAGCCTCTCTCATGATGGGAGGAAATTGCCGTAATCTCCACGCTTGGCAGGCAGATTGGAGATCGCAGTGATGAAAGACTAACAGAAAACGCTGCTGCCCATTCTCAGGTCTACGGAGGCGCAAGGTGTTCTGCCTCAGACATTAGTCGCCTTTTACGACACCTGTGAGTGTAATGGGTTGGTTCTATTCTACTCTGCCGGATACCACACGGCGAACTGATCGCTAATAAGCCCTTAAACAAAATAAACAAATGAAGCTCACACATATAGAACATTGCAAGCATTGATAGGCACTCTAATCTTGTTTATTTTATCTGATTCTATTTGATTGAGCTATTTCTATTTCGGTTCATCTCGTAGCGATATACGCGAACTGTGGTAGGCTGGTATTTTTATATTTCTCGTTTTTATTGATTCTTGTTTTTACGCAACATCTGCCTAGCTTTTTATCAAACAAAGTTTCGCAGTCAATTCCAAGGATAATTTATTATAACAAAATTTAATTTATTTTAATTGAATACTGGTGTCGATTGTGTTGTGCACAAACTAAACTTAGTTTAAGCAGCAGTTTTTACGTGCACCTTGCACGTAAAAACATGTCGACTCTCATTTGTATGGAAATATTAGTTCTAACTAAATTTGACAGCTCTAAATTACGTCCGTCTCTTTCTCGTTTTATAAGAGAGAAAAGGATAGCAATTCCTTTTCTCTCTTATACTAATATTTCCATACAAATGAGAGTCGACATGTTTTTACGTGCAAGGTGCACGTAAAAACATGTCGACTAAAAACATGGTAAAGCGCAAGGCATAAACTAGTTTGACATCTCTAACTTAGTTCATAGCTATAGCCGTCCTTTTCTCGCACTGCCTTTTAGTAAAAGATAGCAATAGCCTAAATTAAGTTTAGTTTGTGCACAAAAGTATCGACACCATTGGCTCTTATCACTTAGTAAGTAAGCTTATTTTTATAATTTATTGTTTTGTGCATGTGATTTATCTATGTCTATACTTTAAAACTAATATTTTGTAGAGGTAACATTTGTTTGTAAGTTTGTATGTTTGTAAGTTTGTATGTAGGGGGTAATCTCCGGAAGTAATAAACCAATTTTAAACCGCGGGACGTCAGCTAGTCTCTGAGTAATTGTGAAAGCTGTTTCCCTACTCTGGTGCTTTTGTCAAATCAAATCATTTATTCGCATAATAATGTGTATATAGATGTTACATGGCTTCATGCACATTTCAGTAAAATTACCACAACCACATTAGAATTTTCCACATTATTTCTGTGCGATGAAATGCAAATCGTAATCTAAAATATGTAAAGGTTACACTCGTCTGATAAAACAATGTTTTCTCAAATCTAAGAAAACGCGCAAAAACGTTAAAAGCTTCTAAAACGGTTGAAAAAACAAATTAAAGAAAATGAGACGTTTCTTTCAGTAATGCTCTGTGATTTTTGATAAAACGCATCTGCAGAAAATGTTCATCCAGTAAAATTTTCGTTAGATTTTTTGGTACGTTTTTTCGCTTGAGTAGAAAAATCACACGGTAGGACGTTAAATTTACTTATTATGTTTTCAAATGAGAGTTGAAGAAAGATGATATACTAAATATTGAATTTAAAAAACCGGCCAAGTGCGAGTCGGACTCGCGCACGAAGGGTTCCGTACCATTATTTAAAAACATTAGACAAAACTGCAAAAAAATCACGTTTGTTGTATGGGAGCCCCCCCTTAAATATTGATTTAATTCTGTTTTTTATAGCGGCAACAGAAATACATCATCTGTGAAAATTTCAACTGTCTAGCTGTCACGGTTCATGAGATACAGCCTGGTGACAGACAGACGGACAGACGGACAGACGGACAGACGGACAGACAGCGAAGTCTTAGTAATAGGGTTCCGTTTTTACCCTTTGGGTACGGAACCCTAAAAAAACGCATAGGTTTTCTTCGTAATGCATTTTCATAAAAGAGTTATCAAATAGTGTGAATTGAATAAATGAAAATATTACCCATACAGCAAACTTAAAAAAAAAAGAATTTATATTTGTGCATATTGGAAAGCCATAAATGGACCAGCCTGTATAATAACGAGTCTGCTAAGCAGATTGTATGGTACATTAAGTAAACATAGTATTTTGGACCTTGTACTTGTATGACCAAATCATGTTATAGTGCTCGAGTTTTTGTGAAAGATATTGTTTATGAATAATTGTATGTCCAAATAATTTGTAATGTAACAAAATGTATTTTCTTTTTTTTTAATGTATATTAATGCTGTACATATCCAGATGAAATTGTAGTTTATAATATAATTAATACATAAGAAATTAATTAATTACTGTTACTGGTGTATAACCGTTGTAATACATAAATAAATAATGATTAAGGTCTTTTATCAAAGTTTCAGTCGTTATTCCAAGAAAAAAATACTTTTTAATTTTGGGTGTATAAATAAACCCCCCCCCTCCCCTATATATGGTGTATTCGTGACAAATTTTGCCAAATTATTTTAAACCATAAAATGTTGTTGGTTGAGTTCAAAATCAAATGAGAAAATTTGACAGCCTGTGGAAACTTATGCGCTATATGACTGTAGGTACTATTGAAGACACTCCCGCCTGATCACCACTAAGCAAATTTTTTCTTGCAGCCGCAACATCGAAACGCTCTCTAGTCCCGCCCCGTTGACTTTGTATATAAATAATGAATGAAAAGATACCGACCCGCCGAACGCACTGACGACGCACGCCAAACGAGAGCTATTGTTGTTTTGCGCGCCAAATTGACGCTTTCCTAATAGGCCTAAACTTTAAGGGGGCGTGGCTCGGCACCTCCACATTATTTAAGCGAAAATAAAATTAACTGATCAGGCGGAAAAGACCACGACGCATGCTGGTGACTTTACAGTATGACAACCTCACGATTTTTGTCTCCACAGTTAGTTTAGTTTGAATGAACAAATAAAGTGAAGGTACTTAAATAAGCTACCACTCTTTTGTTTAAAAACTTGAAGAAGCGTGACTTATTTCAACAAAGTTTTAAATTAAGAAGAGAACGTTCATTGTGTTAATAAGTTCTCAAACTCACTTTCTTTTTATTTCTAGAATTTTATGACCTTAGCTTTAAACCTGATCTCATTTTAAATTATGAGCGTGAAGTCTTATTATCAAGAGTGTTTATTACTTTGTTTATAGGTTCTTTTAAGTTTAATAAATTTGATTACAAACTGCTAATGTTTTAGTGAGGACCGAAATAATTACAAACAATAAAGAGGCGTCGACTAATAGAAAAGTGTCACATTACGTATTTTATTTTTTTACACAGTGTCACATTATTTTCTTGTTTATTTAGATTGATGTTTTTTTATTATTATTATTTTGTACCGTGTTCACTTGGACGAGCTCATGGCTAAATAATAACAGCCGCTCGGCCCGATCTTTAGGTTAAGCCATGCTTGCCTAGGTTGGTCTGTGGATGGGTGACCACACTTACATACCAAACTTCCTCTGTGCCTCGGAAAGCACGTTAAACTGTTGGTCCTGGCTGTCATTTGTTTATCTTTGACAGTCGTTACAGGTAGTCAGTGGCCTAAAAAGTCTGACAACCACGATACCCCTTGATAAGTCAAGGGGTATCGTATTACCCAGTACTAACTGGGTTGTGGAGGTCAGATAGGCAGTCGCTCCATGTAAAATACTGGTATTCAGCTGCATCCGGTTAGTCTGGAACCCAACCCCAACATAGTTGGGAAAAGGCTAGGTAGATGTTGATGACCGTGTTCACTTGGCATCTGCCAAATAACCTCCTCGCCGCGCGGCGCGCGAGCTGTCAAAACTAAACCAACCAACCGCGCTGTGTCAACGATTATAGCCAATTTTTGACACATTTTCCGCCCGTTCCGATAAAAACACCTGTAGCTCAAAAACTACAAATCCTAGAGCAATTTCAAAACTACTGTTGTCAAGCTGATTAGATAAATGTATTTTCTTTCTTTCTTTCAAAAGACGTAGCTACAGTTGACGCTTGCATTATACTACGTTTGTATAATAATCTCTGCAAGTTTAAGCAGGCGGTGTAATTATCGTACTTCCAAATATTGCAAGTTATGTTTAAGTACCATGTAAAAGTGAGAGATCATTTTGCTATCAACTCAGCACTAATACTAATTCTTGGTAAAAAAAATCCTCAAAAACACATAGCTCGACCTGGGACTCGAACCTAGGTCCTCATGCTCAGCAATATCACTTCCTACCACTACACCAACGAGTCAAACAAATTTTTTAAACACTCACGTTTTAAAAGAAATTCCTTGTGTAGATTGAAAATGTTCAAAGGGTAGCAAAAAGATTTCAGAGAAACGCCGGCTCTTAAAAAAGCTCAAGGATCGTTGATTGCTATTAATAGTATTGACTGTATTACAAAAGCTACCGATATTCCTGGAAAGCTTTTCTAAAATGACCGAAAAATCTTTGCTTCTATTTTCGGTTGTTCATTTGTTCGGTGGTGGACACTTCTCTTTTCATAACTTGCTTCTTACTTTATGTGGCCTGTCTTGGATTGCCTGAGTGAAGCGTAGAAAGCTTTTGCGGCTTTTTAGTCTACCCGGGGTAGTTGTGTGGTCTTAGAGGGGATGTCGGGAATCGTATTCTTGGTTCTTTTTTTCCAGCGCGCATGCGATATCCGACGAGATTGGTGTCGATTCTAAAACTAAACTTAATTTAGGCTATTGCTATCTTTTTCTCTCTAATAAAACGAGAAAGAGACGGACGTAATTTAGAGCTGTCAAATCTAGTTGGAACTAATATTTCTATACAAATGAAGGGTGCACGTAAAAACATGTCGACTAAAAACACGGTGAAGCGCAAAGCATAAACTAGTTTGACCTCTAAATTAGTTCATAGCTATAGCCGTCCTTTTCGCGCACTGCCTTTTAGTAAAAGATAGCAATAGCCTAAATTAAGTTTAGTTTGTGCACAATAAAATCGACACCATTGACGACCTGTATAGCGCCTTTTCGCTGCGATAAACGTGGCACCGACTGGGCCCACACCGTGTAATTGGAAGGAACAGTGATACGATATGAAGAACAATTGTTTGGTCAGCCTAGGGGTTCAAAGTCCTACTGCTGTGCACGAGGTCTTAGATCCAATTCCCAGGTCGGGCAAAATATATCCTTTCTTTTATTTGAATTTTCAATGAATAATTTTCCAGTAGCAGTCTGGGTTTATATCTGGATGATGGTGATAAGCTTATCCTTTAATGATAACAAAACATCACGCCTGTAAGCCCCGAAGGTAGAGATGTATAAGTCCCATTTAGTAGAGAGCGAGCCTATTGCTGTATTAGCCTATGAAATGCAGGAGTGCTAGATGGTATACCTACAGGGTGTAAAAGACCTCATCACGTGGCCGTCAACCAAGCATTCTGTACATCCAACTAAGTAACTTTACGCAAAAATTATTGCTGGGAAACGACTTTTTTTTTTGGGGTGAAAAGTCATGTTTTGTGGTAGAACTCAATGTAACGCACTCAAAACATTGTGCTGATGGGTGGATTGAATAGTACGGGGGTCGTGGAGGAGTTTAAAGTAAAAAACTTACAATAAAAACTTGTATTAAAAAAAAAACTTGTCAAAAAGTTGGAACTTTGACCCCCAATATCTCCGTAACTAGAAGGTTCCCAGGTATGGTGTGGAACAAAAAAATTATGGCAATGATGAGGAGAACAAGTCACTTTCGGCTTCGTTAAGAGGTGTTGTACACCCTTTACAGTACGCTAGCTTTTCGAGGGTTAACCCGAAAAATAAACAAAAATAAATTATTAGCATGTATCTTTAGATCTATAGGTCTTTGTTACCTGAAAACAAAGTCGAAGTCGAGTCATAATAATTATTATTAGTTTTATCGCTATTTAATTTTTTATTTTATTATTTGATAGATTATCTATTAGTTTATTTTATGTGTATATGTGTATTAGTATCATTATAAGTATATTAATTCTCGTTAACAATAAGTTAGTTTTTTAAACATTACTTTGTACCCTATCACTATGTTTTCTTATTTAACCCTGTTGGGGTACGCAGCGAGGTGTCGGGTGTTGTTGAGTAGAAACCAAAGTTTATGTTAACCACTATTTATTGTCTCACACTCAAAATGTTCTTAATGTTAAAACGTGAATGAAATGTTGATGTTATTATAAATGTTTGAATACACCCGGCTAACGCGGTAGTCAAAAGTGCACTGAATATAATATAAATTACTAAGTAATAAATGAAGTCTCTTAATTAGGTTAACGCGTCACGCCGATAGTGCAAACTAAGGTGTTCGGTGAAAACACCGAACATATTCCGGGCCCCGAAAGATAGGGATGCTGTGATGAAACAATGTTATGTTAGTAAAGTAATGAACATGATTAAAATGTTTACAAGGTGAAAGCAATCCAACTTAAGATTAAAATGTTAGTAAAACAAAAGTAAAAAATGATTTGAAATTAACTTAAGAGCTTATTGTTCATAACGGATTCCTAGGCACGCGAGGACACGCTCTATTCACCATTGTATTGTTTAATTCACCATAACTATGTGACGCACTAGGTTGACGTTCACTAATGTTTTGCCGCGCACTAACACTAACACTATTGACGTTCACATCACTAACACTTCTGGTTGGTTGAAGCTCCATGTCTGACGTGATGTGGGCGCGGCGCGCACGCAGCCGCAGCCATCTGTACAGCAGCGCTCCCGCCGTCAGCGCCACCGCGCCGACCAGGATGTAGCTTACTGCATACTGATGGATGTCATGAGTGGATAATGTTTCTCCTACTTCCACTTGACTGTTTTTCATCTCGTCGATGCGTTTGTGTAGATTTTGTAAGGCATCCTTCATCTCGTCTGAGTCTGCTAGGACTTGTAAGTTTTTAGAAGGCATAGTGCTGTTAATTATAAAGTTCAACTGATCCGTCTCTGGTATAAAAATGCCCGTGCTCATATCCATTCTGTTTTCCTTTTGACTCTGAATGTTCAGAGTGAAATCTTTCCCTTTTAGCAGGCAACCTGGATCTAAGTATATGACACCAGCTTTGCTCAGTTGTGCTTTGTTTATCTGTTCGCCGCAGATTATTTTGACGTCATAAATGTTGCAACAATGGTACAAAAATAGTGACGGGTTTTTCAGTGATGTCCATTGGTTGGCACATCTAGATCTCCGTACCTTGCACTTATCTGTGTTTCTGTCGGTTTCACAGAAGTTGTTTTCGTTGTTGAGATGGTATATCGGCTTTTTCCAATTGCACATAAACATATCATCTTCTTGTTTGCATAGTGACAGTTCTTCCGAAGTTATTGTTAAGTACGAATCTCGTTTTAGATCCGTAGCGACGTATTCTGACGACGGGATGAACTCTACCATAGTGTTGTTCGTCTGGTGTGGTATAGGATGTATTTCGTACAACTTATATCGGTCTCTACTGATAAGTGGAAATGTTATTTGGAAGAGGAAGTATTCTTCAGTTATTCGTGCTTTAATGTTTATCAAAGAATAAAGCTTTCGAATATCGTGAGGTTCAATAGGTAACGTTAGATCGTCGGATAAATGCCCCGCGATAATGTTAAGTTCCTTTTGTAGTTGTTCAGGGGTAAGCAGATGAATGTTGAACTGTCCATGGTGGACATTTGTTAGGATGTCGAGTAAAAGATCTTGCGTCCTTTTTAGGTTATGCAGTAAATTACTAGCTGTTAGAGCTGTCATGGTAAATTCTTGAAGTAAGGATATGTTGTTTATCTCCTTTTGTAAGTTGTTTGAGATGTTATCCAACGTAATCAAATGTTTATTAATAACTTTGTGTTGTTTTGCCATGATTTCTTCTGTTCTTTTCAACAAATTGTACTCTGATTCGACAATCGACGTCTGATTCTTCCATAAACCGGCTAAATGTTTTTCGTTTTGTTGTATCATGTTGATGTCTCGGCTGTACTTTTCCGCGAATTGGTCGTCTAATATGCCGAATAGGGCATTTGCAATGTTTCCTACTCCGTTAATAAATCCCCGCCGCCGTCTGGAGTGTCCACTTACGTGTTGCGTCATCAGAAGTTCATTGTAGTATTTTAGTTCATTACACTCGTGAATCAGCTGTGCGGCTATCATGTTACACTGTTCTCTGCCTGTTGTTTTGCATGTTTTATCCAGGTATGTCGTTACTTTGTCAAACGCCTGCATACCTTCCCAATACGGAGACATGTTATAGTATACTACTAGGACCCAACTATCTTTTACGAGATTGATTTTGGCTATCGGGTCAAAGTAGAAAGATTGGTTGTTGTTTAAGGAAGTTATGTTGTAGCTGCAGCTTGCAACGCTGCAGACTGTCATAAAAAAGGTCAATGCCATGGCGACATATGATAACGTGCCTGTTGGTGTCGTTTTTCTTGTTCGCTTATTGTTGTTCCGGGTATCTGTACTCTGTTCAGCTGACCTGTCTGTTTCCGTTGACCTGTTTTGTTTGTTACTTGTTTCGGTTTCTACCGGTAATAAGGAAAGTTTTACTACTGGTCTCTTTATGATGCCATTTTTCGTTTTCAATGACACCACCCTGACATAGCCATCATTACCGGGATGCAGATCTACCACTCGGCCCATAATCCACCGTCCAGCTGGAATGTTATCCTCATGCACCACCACCATGTTGCCTATTTTTAAGTTTTCCTGAGGTTTACACCACTTTTCTCTCGCTGTTAATTGGCTCAAATATTCATTCTTCCATTTTTGCCAAATCTGTTTAAAAATATTGGTTGTTAGATGCCATCTTGTTCTTGCATCTTCTTTCGTCTCAATTACTGTTAAGTCGGATCTTCCTGTTAAAAAATGTGCCGGTGATAAATAATCCAAATCTTCAATGTTTTCTGTAAGTGAACATAACGGTCTCGAGTTTAGACACGCTTCCAGTTGTGTCAGTATAGTGGTAAACTCTTCGAACGTTAGTCTTTGTTCCCCAACCACTCTTCTCAGGTGGAACTTCAGACTGCGGACGGCTCTTTCCCACAGCCCGCCAGCGCTCGGCCAAGATGGAGCATTGAAATGCCATTGGATGTTCATTTCAGCGATTTCTGCCTGACATCTATCCCCGAAAACTTGTTGTAATTGGTTGTACTCCTCTTGCAGCAACCTATTAGCTCCGATGAAATTGGTTCCTTGGTCACTATACAAGTGATGTGGTGTTCCTCTCCGGGCCGCCATTCTCTTAAGTGCAGCTAAGAATGCTGAACTGGTAAGGTCAGACACCAATTCCAAATGAACTGCTTTCGTGACCATGCATATGAATACAGCCACGTAGCCTTTCAATGTTCTCACCCCTCTCCCCTTGTTTGCCTTGATGTTTACAAAACCTGTGTAGTCCACTCCAGTGTGGTAGAATGGAGGAGCGGGATTGGTTCTAGCTGCGGGAAGGTCACCCATCAATTGAAATTGCTTCTTTGCTTCATACTTCCGGCAAGTTACACAATTTCTTAACTGTTTTTTGGTCGTACTGTACCCGCTCGTTATCCAGTATTGTTGTCTGAGGGCAGCTAAAGTCAGTCGAGGACCCCCATGGAATGTTAACTGATGAGCTTCTTCTATGAGTAGCTCCGCCAATCGACTCTTGTTAGGGATTATTTTAGGATGTTTCATTTCGTTGCTCATATTCGCGTTCCTTAAACGTCCTCCCACTCGGAGAAATCCGTCTTTATCTACGTATGGTTTTAAATTTAATAATTTGCTGTTTGTTGCGACATTTCCATTTCTGTTTAACATTTCAATGTCTGACGTAAATTCTGTACTTTGCACTCGTTTTATAATAGCTGATTTGGATTTTCGCAGTTCTAGTAATGTTAGGTACTTCGGTAAATGTTTACGTTGTAGCTTTGGCGTCAATGCCCTCATTACCCATGCTAAGACACGAGTTATTTTTATAAACGAATTATGTTGTAATAATAAATTATCTATAATATTATTACTGTTAATGTTTTGAACAATGTTAACTAGTTTGATCTGTTTAATCTCTTCCTCTGTTTGGTATATAGGCTGTTTTTGTTCCTTTTCCACTTCATAAGACGGTAGCCATGTTGGTCCCTTCCACCACAATGGATGTTGTAGTAGTTGGGGCGCTGTTAAACCTCGGCTGGCGCAATCGGCCGGGTTGTCACCCGATTTCACATATCGCCAGCAGTTTGCCGGCATTATCTGTTTTATAGCGTTAACTCTATTAGCCACAAAAGGTTTCCAACGTGCTGAATCTCCTTGCAGCCAGCCTATAACCACCATAGAATCACACCATCCATAGATTTCTAATTGGCAGTTTATACTTTGTTTGATTTTGTAGATGAGCTTAGATAGTAGATGAGCACCGCACAGCTCCATCCGTGGCAACGTTACGCTCTTTTTACTTGGTATAAGTTTCGATTTTGCTGCGACGATTACGGTTTGTTGTTGATGTTTTGTTCGTGCGTATACCACGCAGGCATATGCTTCGACAGACGCGTCACAATAGCCGTGCAGTTCGATGACGTCATTCTCGTTGCATAATATCCATCGAGGAATCTTACAATGTTTGATTTGTTCAATTTCCGTCATCACTTTGACCCATTCGTTATGTATGTCATCTGTCACTTTATCATCCCACTGTAGATCATGTTTCCATAACTTTTGAAATAATAGTTTTAGTTTCGTAGATAGAGGTGTCAGCCAACCAAGAGGGTCATATAACTTCGATATTTCCGATAGTAAGCTCCTTTTAGTTGGTTTTGTGGTTGTTTGGGAAAAGTCACACCGGAATGTAAAGTCATCTCCTTTTGGGTTCCAGCATAACCCTAGGGTTTTCAACATGTCATCATTTTTGAAGCTGTAAACAAACTCCTCTTGACTTGTTGATATGTTCTCCAATAATTCCTGACTGTTGGACGACCATTTTCGAAGATTAAAGCCGCCTAAATGCAATAACTGAATTAAGTCATTTATTGATTGTTTACCCTGTTCTATGTTGTAGCATCCGTGTAATAGGTCATCCATGTAAAAACTGTTTTCCAGGACAACCGCCGCTTTTGGAAACTTGGATCGTTCATCTGCTGCCAGCTGTTTCAAGGTCATAATTGCCAAAAACGGTGCGGCCTTTGTCCCGTATGTTACCGTGTTCAGTTGATATACTTGGATCGGTTGTGTTGATGACTCACGCCAAACGATTTTTTGTAAATGTTGATCAATGGGGTTAACTAAGATTTGGCGGTACATCTTCTCTATGTCCGCAGTGAAGGCAAAGGGATATTGTCTCCATTGTAGTAGTAACGCCTGTAGATCCTTTTGTAGATTGGGCCCTTTCAGCATGACGTCATTTAAGCTGTATTTGGTGGATGTTTTGGCGGATGCGTTAAATACCACACGAAGCTTAGTTGTTGAAGAATCTTCTCGCTGCACGCCGTGGTGAGGCAAGAAGCATTCGAGTGTTATGTTACTGTTTTTCTGTTCCGGTTTCATGTGGTTTAACATAGCATATTCCTTCATGAAATCCTTGTATTTTTCGGCCAAAGTTGGTTGTTTTTCTAAGCGTTTTTCCAAATTCTTTAGCTGAGCAATAGCCACAGGTTTGGAAGAACCTAATTGCTGTTTTGAATCTTCTTTCAGTGGTATTCTGACTTCATAGCGACCCTCACTGTTTCTTCTTGTTGTTTTAATGTAGCAGTCCATACATTCCTGATCTTCTACTGATAGGTTTGTAGGTTCTACAATCTCTTCAACTTCCCAAAATTTCTTGATCTCCTCTAAGTTGTTTAGAACCACATTACATTGGTATGTTTTAACGTTACCGCATAGTAACCATCCCAGCTGTGTCTGTTGGGCCATCGGCTGTTGGGCATGTTCACTTTTTATGATTCCACCTAGCATAATGTTAGCATAAATATCTGCCCCGAAAAGCAAGTCAACTGGTCGACTTTTGTAGAATTCCGGGTCAGCTAAATTAATGTTTCTTATGTAAGTCCAATTGGGCTTAGCGAATGTTTGATTTGGCAGACTTTTAATAAGTTCGTTCATGATGAGCACATCAGATTCGAATTCAAAATTGTTGTATGTCGAAGCACACTGTATGTTTATCTTCCCCTTACAACTGTTTTCTTTTTGCCCCACTCCAAAGATGACTCCTTTGCACCGTCGTCTCTGGATACCTAACATCTGAGCTGCTTGTTCAGTTATTAAGGATATCTGGGACCCTTGATCGATCAAGGCGCGCATGGTTTGGTAAGTTCCATCCGCACCCTTGACCTTCACCAGAGCCGTCGCTAGCAATATCTCTGATTTTTCATTTTGAGAGGCGTTGACGGTGCCCGTCACGGGTTCATTGCCCTTTGCGTTCTGTTTTTCAACGTTGTTGCTGCTTGACGACTGCGTTGATGCGTTCGCAAGTTTTGCAAATGCGTCATGTAAAATGGTGTTATGTTGATCTTGGCATTTTCGGCATGTTAAATTGGAGGTGCATTGATTTCCGAAATGGCTAAATAAACAGTTTGTGCAAAGTTTCAATTTGGTTGCAGTTTTTAACCTTTGGTCGTCATTCATTTTTAAATATGTTTTGCAATTATAAATGCCGTGTTGGTTATTGCAAAGAGGACATTTTATGTTTGAAACGTGCATCGATTTTGCAACTGCTCTATTTCCGTTGCTTTGGTTGTTTTTGACTTGATTGCTCGAATTGTTGTAATGATTTTTCTTATTGTTAAATGTTTGGTTTGGATGATTGTTTGGATGAGAAGTCTTCGAGGGCACACTGTCTTTACGGCGAACTGTTTCCAGAGATGTAAATTTTGTTTCCAAAAATTCTAAGAACTCGGCGAGAACCGGTAGTTCTTTCGAATTCTTCAGGGACTCGATGTAGTCAGTGTACGTTTCTGTATCTAGCTTTTGACCTAGAACGTGTACAATCATAGGGTCCCACGATGTTGTGTCGACTCCTAAATTTTTGATGGCGTTAAGGCATTCCAGCGTGGTGTCATGCATTCGCTTAATCTGTTGTAACGATTGCTGTTGTATGTTTGGCAGGCCTAGCAAAATGTTCATATGGGATGAGAAAATAAGTTTTTTGTTGTCATACCGATGGGTGAGAATATTCCAGCACACCAAATAGTTATCGGTACTTATCGATAGATGTTGTATGAGTTTCTCAGCTTCTCCACGAACCTTACCCTTTAAATACTGCATCTTTTGGCCGTTTGACAACGAGGGGTTGTTGTGAATTACCTCTGTAAATAGGTCTCTGAACGACACCCATTGGTTGTAGTTCCCGTTGAAGTTCGGTATCTCCAGTTGGGGTGTTGATTTTTCCCTGTGTGCAACTGACCACATTTTTGTGTTGATAGCCCTTTTCAGGCTGTTGAATTTATTCTCATACTTATCGTACATGCTGCTGTATTGCTCGTTTTCTCCCTCCAGTTCAATCTCGATGTCCCAATGTAGTTTGTCGATAGCTGACCATCTAGCCTGTAATGACCTCAATACGTCCTCAAATTCCCACTTATCTGAGATAGAGTCCACATCTATGTTTGCGGTTGTACGCACAAATGCTTTAAAATTCGCATACTGTTTTTTCAATAACTCGTCTAACTTGCTGTTTGGCTCCATATTCGAATTCTGAGCTGTTCGCTCGCTCAGCGGCCTTGGGAAACTTGGTCCCGCCTCCTCACCTGTTTTCTCAACTGCACCCATACTCGATGTCGATGGTGATTTGTCTCGAGCTGTTATTTGCTCACCTGTTAAAAGACTTGCCTTCACGAACCGCAGCTGATATTGCTGGTTGATCAACGCCTTGGTTGACTCATACACCGTACTTGTTTTTTCATACTCTCGGTTGGTAAAATAAGGATCCGTTTTACTTACCTCCCGCTCAATTCGCTCATGATTAATTTGGTAATCGTTCCAATAACTCTCCAAAGTGTTAAGCTTCCGCTTAAAGTAGTCTACGGTTTTCCTATCAGCACTATCCTTCTTCAAGTTAATGCCAAGTTTTATGATGCTATCATAGATCATTGATTGCGTTTCAATGAGTTCTGACATTGTTATAGGATCGTAGTTGGATGTTGTAAGTCCTTACAGACTAAAAATAAGGAAATTTATTACTTGTATTCCCCGCTGTTAGTACTCAGCCTTGGCTGCTACTTCACTGTTCTGCTCCAATGTTCGCTCCGACCGCTCCACGACGTACACACACTGTTGTTTGTAACGATAGTTCAGACCTCGCACACCAAAATCCCGATTATTTTTCGAAATTACGCGACGCGTGATCCGGCTCGAAGGACCAAAATATGTTGGGGTACGCAGCGAGGTGTCGGGTGTTGTTGAGTAGAAACCAAAGTTTATGTTAACCACTATTTATTGTCTCACACTCAAAATGTTCTTAATGTTAAAACGTGAATGAAATGTTGATGTTATTATAAATGTTTGAATACACCCGGCTAACGCGGTAGTCAAAAGTGCACTGAATATAATATAAATTACTAAGTAATAAATGAAGTCTCTTAATTAGGTTAACGCGTCACGCCGATAGTGCAAACTAAGGTGTTCGGTGAAAACACCGAACAAACCCAAAGGTTGACTGGTAGAGAATGCCTTGTGGCATTAAGTCCGCCTATGTACCACTCTTGTACATGAAGTTTAAATAAATAAATAAATAAATGGTATAAAGTAAGTTATTTTAAAATGTTCACTAATAATTTCAAGATTCTACCACCGAGTTTCCTCCGTACCTCTGAAATCATGTTACCCCGTTGGTCCTGGCTGTTCTTGATCTTTGACAGTTGGAACAAGGAGTCAGTGGCCCCGAAAGTCTGACAACCAGTCTTACCAAGGGGTATCGTATTACCCAGTACATAGCATCACAGTGTAGGGGCTTCGCAGAAACAGTCTTTCGCAGTAAAGTGCGTCGCAATTTTGTAGCATCGTATAAGTAAGCCTTTATCGATATTTTGTGCGTCGTGATTCCGTATTCTTCTCAGTTATGGAAGTCAGATAGGCAATCTTCCAATGTAAAATACTGGTATTCAGCTGCATCCGGTTAGAAGCCGATCCCAACATAGTTGGGAAAAGGACAGATGATGAAATTTCCTTTATTTTCGTCATTATTCTAAGTACGTATCTATCTTACGTATTCGTATTCTATCTCCCTGTCTGATTTAGTTTTGTTTGGGTTCAATCAAGTCTAAGTAACGAAGGCCAAGTAGATTTCTATGTTCTACTTAGACAAAGGCTAAGGTCCAACCTAAACCTCTAATGTTATTTAGGTATCTATACCCTTGGGAGCCTATTTGTTGTGGTAACCTTACTAACTAATCCATTCTCGTTAGTTATCCAAACACGAAGGGCTACGTTTGTTTACATTGAATTTGTTGTCTCTGGATAAAAAAATCGGAGCAGTCTTTGGGGACTACCGATATAAGTGAAAACAAAAAGTAAACAGGCCCCGCCCCAGTCGTAGCACTGGTAATGCCCCGCGCATGCCTATGTGGTGCTACGCCGTAGTGGAAGCTACGAGTGCTACGAACGGCTACGAAATCAATGAATATTGACAAAGATAAAACGCATCACAACTCGAGAGTGGGGGCTCGTGACGTCACAACACACTAAAAATTATAGCACGGCGTGACATATCAAGAATTTAAAAAGCGTCATATCTTCGTCAATTTTGGTTTACTTATCAAAAGAAAAAGTACATATCAAATATTTTTTGAAAATCTAACTGACGGACTTATTAGATTTTTTCAGGACACAAACAAGCCTATTGGTAGAAAGAAGAAAAAAAAAGATTAAATAAAAAATTATGAATTTTGAATCTGACAACCAGTCTTACCAAGCTTCGTATTACCCAGTACTAACTGGGGTGTGGAGTCAGATAGGCAGTCGTTCCATGAAAAATACAGGTATTGAGCTGCATTCAGTTAGACGGGAAGCCGACCCCAACATAGTTGGGAAAAGTTTAGGAAGATGATGAAAGTGCATGACTGGGCCAGTACTGGTTACCAAGACCAGCTGGTCCAATAGAATCGGCCGCATCCATAGTTATCTATACTATAATAATATTATAAAGAGGTAACATTTTGTTTGTAAGTTTGTAAGTTTGTATGTAGGGGGTAATCTCTGGAAGTAATGAACCAATTTTAAAAATTGTTTCGCTGGTAGAAAGCTACATTATTCGTGAGTGCTATAGGCTATATTTTATCCCCGTACTCCCACGGGAACGGGAACTACACGGGTGAAACCGCAGGACGTCCGCTAGTCCTAAATAAACACAGAATAATTAAAATCTATCCGTTAGTATTCTGTTGCTTATTCCACCAATTAAACAGAACATGTGCGAATTATCTATACTAATATTATAAAGAGGTAACATTTGTTTGTAAGTTTGTAGGTTTGTAAGTTTGTATGTAGGGGGTAATCTCCGGAAATAATGAACCAATTTTAAAAATTGTTTCACTGGTAGAAAGCTACATTATCCGTGAGTGCTATAGGCTATATTTTATCCCCGTACTCCCACGGGAACGGGAACTACGTGGGTGAAACCGCAGGACGTCCGCTAGTCCTAAATAAACACAGAATAATTAAAATCTATCCGTTAGTATTCTGTTGCTTATTCCACCAATTAAACAGAATATGTGCGAATTATCTATACTAATATTATGAAGAGGTAACATTTGTTTGTAAGTTTGTATGTTTGTAAGTTTGTATGTTTGTAAGTTTGTATGTTTGTAAGTTTGTATGTAGGGGGTAATCTCCGGAAGTAATGAACCAATTTTAAAAATTGTTTCACTGGTAGAAAGCTACATTATTCGTGAGTGCTATAGGCTATATTTTATCCCCGTACTCCCACGGGAACGGGAACTACGCGGGTGAAACCACAGGACGTCCGCTAGTCTATACTAATATTATAAAGAGGTAACATTTGTTTGTAAGTTTGTATGTTTGTAAGTTTGTATGTAGGGGGTAATCTCCGGAAGTAATGAACCAATTTTAAAAATTGTTTCACTGGTAGAAAGCTACATTATTCGTGAGTGCTATAGGCTATATTTTATCCCCGTACTCCCACGGGAACGGGAACTACACGGGTGAAACCGCAGGACGTCCGCTAGTCCTAAATAAACATAGAATAATTAAAATCTATCCGTTAGTATTCTGTCGCTTATTCCACCAATTAAACAGAACATGTGCGAATTATCTATACTAATATTATGAAGAGGTAACATTTGTTTGTAAGTTTGTATGTTTGTAAGTTTGTATGTAGGGGGTAATCTCCGGAAGTAATGAACCAATTTTAAAAATTGTTTCACTGGTAGAAAGCTACATTATTCGTGAGTGCTATAGGCTATATTTTATCCCCGTACTCCCACGGGAACGGGAACTACGCGGGTGAAACCACAGGACGTCCGCTAGTCTATACTAATATTATAAAGAGGTAACATTTGTTTGTAAGTTTGTATGTTTGTAAGTTTGTATGTAGGGGGTAATCTCCGGAAGTAATGAACCAATTTTAAAAATTGTTTCACTGGTAGAAAGCTACATTATTCGTGAGTGCTATAGGCTATATTTTATCCCCGTACTCCCACGGGAACGGGAACTACACGGGTGAAACCGCAGGACGTCCGCTAGTCCTAAATAAACATAGAATAATTAAAATCTATCCGTTAGTATTCTGTCGCTTATTCCACCAATTAAACAGAACATGTGCGAATTATCTATACTAATATTATGAAGAGGTAACATTTGTTTGTAAGTTTGTATGTTTGTAAGTTTGTATGTTTGTAAGTTTGTATGTAGGGGGTAATCTCCGGAAGTAATGAACCAATTTTAAAAATTGTTTCACTGGTAGAAAGCTACATTATTCGTGAGTGCTATAGGCTATATTTTATCCCCGTACTCCCACGGGAACGGGAACTACGCGGGTGAAACCACAGGACGTCCGCTAGTCTATACTAATATTATAAAGAGGTAACATTTGTTTGTAAGTTTGTATGTTTGTAAGTTTGTATGTAGGGGGTAATCTCCGGAAGTAATGAACCAATTTTAAAAATTGTTTCACTGGTAGAAAGCTACATTATTCGTGAGTGCTATAGGCTATATTTTATCCCCGTACTCCCACGGGAACGGGAACTACACGGGTGAAACCGCAGGACGTCCGCTAGTCCTAAATAAACATAGAATAATTAAAATCTATCCGTTAGTATTCTGTCGCTTATTCCACCAATTAAACAGAACATGTGCGAATTAGGGTCGTTCGATTGTTGGCAATCAATTCTGTCATATCAAATGCGTGGTTTGGGGAAACAGTATTGTGAGCTTATGTTCTGGTTTTCGTTGAAATGTTGATCGTTTATTTTGATAGGTAGTTTATTCATTTTGACTACCTATAATTTCAGTATCTTATTACAATCAATCAAAAATATTTATTGCTAGAATATGGTACATTTAAGGTGATACAGTAAATTGTGGTTTCATCATATCCTGTCATAACATGACGTGCAAATACATTCACAATAGGCGATGTCAATTATTCTAACTTACAAATTACAGATTCTATTGACTTGTTCTGATATTATATATCCTGTCCTGTCCTGATATAATTTTTCCTGTATTTGATTGATATTCATGTTTCTTGTAGTATACCCGGTGTAAAAGACCTCATCACGAAGCCGTCAACCAAGTACATCAAACTAAGTAACTTTACTCAAAAATTATTGCTGGGAAACGACTTTTTTTTTGGGGTGAAACATCATGTTTTGAGGTAGAACTCAATTTAACGCACTCAAAACATTGTGCTGATGGGTGGATTGAATAGTACGGGGGTCGTTGAGATGTTTAAAGAAAAAATCTTACATTAAAAACTTGTATTAAAAAAAAACTTGTCATAAAGTTGGAACTTTGACCCCCAATATCTCCGTAACTAGCAAGTTCCCAGGTATAGTGTAGAACAAGAAAATGATCGCAATGATGAGGAGAATAAGTGCCTTTCGTTTTCGTTAAGAGGTGTTTTACACCCTTTATTAGAGTAGATTAGAAGTAGCCCAAAGAAACGACGGATGGACTGTGTGAAGGATGATATGGATAGAAAGGAGTTGTCTGATGAGATGACGGGTAATAGAGAAGTGTGGAAGAAGAAGATATGCTACGCCGACCACTAATGAATTTGGCATTAGGGTGATGATGTTTCTGATATAGTTAAATAGTTATTAAGAGCAAGAAGAAGGAGCTCGTGGCTAAATAATAACAGCCGCTCGGGTCGATCGTTAGGTTAAGCCGTGCTTGCCTAGGTTGGTCTGTGGATGGGTGACCGCCCATTACATACCGAGTTTCCTACGTGCCTCGGAAAGCACGTTAAGCCGTTGGTCCTGGCTGTCATTTGTAGATCTTTGACAGTCGTTAGGTAGCCAGAGGCCCAAAAAGTCTGACAACCGGTCTTACCAAGGGGTTTCGTATTACCCGGTACTAACTGGGTTGTGGAGGTCAGATAGGCAGTCGCTCCATGTAAAATACTGGTATTCAGCTGCATCCGGTAAAACTGGAAGCCGACCCCAACAAAGTTGGGAAAAGGCTAGGCAGATGATGATGATGAGTTATTAAGAGCAAGCTTCAGGTTTACAGCGGGTCGTAGATCACAGAATCCTGAAGTTTAATTTTTGGACCTTAATAGGGATGATGACTGACTAAAATAAAACTATTCTGTTTAGTCAGTCAGTTAGATTATCGAAAAATATTGGATACGTATTTTTTGTTTTATCAAATTAATAAAAATTGACGAAGATAAAACGTGTCAAAGATCATGAGTATATCTTCGTCATGTCGTGATGTCACATTTGAGTAAAAAATTTACTCAAATGTGTGACGTTGATTTTTTGTCTTAATTTTTTGTATAGGTACGTGAAAAAAGAAAAAATATGTGTTCAATATCGCTACAACACCCTCCGCGTCCAGTATAACAATGCGTTCAGGGCAGTGTTGGGGCAGCCTCGTTTCTACAGTGCCTCGGGCATGTTTGCGGAAGCGCGCACCAACTGTTTTCACGCCACCATGCGCAAGCGGTGCGCGTCCTTGGTGCGCACTGCGCAGGGTGCGAGCCAGCTCCAACATTGTCCTGGTGATGATTGCGGGGAGACTTGATTGTCCTTATATGAGGCACTGCTGTAACCGGCATGTTGCTTAGACCTAATGTTTACATATTATTATATACGATTGTTTTGACATATTTCTTATAATTCCACATATTGTATTTGATAATTTATTTTGACATTTAAATTTCTTGTAATTCCAAATTTTGTATAATTTATTTTGACATTTATTTATTTATTTCTTACATTAAGAAATAAATAAATAAATGTCAAAATAATTCTGCAATTTTAATTATATGTGTTTGTATTTTTGTGTAATATGGGTCTCGGACCTGAAATAAATTATTTTATTTTATTTTTATTTTAATATTTTTTGGAAATCTCGGGAACGAAGAACGAACCGAGAACGGGCTAATTTTATTTTTTGTCATCTACCCTATTATAATGAAAATAACATAACATAACATCACGCCTGTAATCCCCGAAGAGTAAGGCAGAAGTGTACCTAAACTACACCCACATTTCGTCAGTTATGTGTAAGTCCCATGTAATAGGGACGAGCCTATTGCCATCAAACAAGCACAAATACAGACTCCGTGGCTGCTACTAAGAAATTCCTGATAGAAAAACCCAATAACAATTTGCTCGACCTGGGAATCGAACCCGGGACCTCATGCTCATTGAGACAGTCATTAGTTAATTATACATCTGCTTAACTCGTCGGAGATTACAGCCGTGATGTAATATTCATGTTACATCAACTTTTAATCAATATTTACCTTCCACATCGCTTTGATTTATCCCATCACATGTTTACCCAAAAAAATGATTTTCCTGGTCCCAGATTAATCAGATTTCCTGATCGTTTTGATGAAATTGGAAAACCTCACTGTCTGAAGCCGATATCTGCGTACACAAATTATTTAAATCTGTTCATCTGCGTGGTATGTGGCGTGAACATTAAAACAATGGCGGGCTAATGGGAAACGTCAATCAACACAAGAATGTTAGGCGCGAAAAAACAAAATGGTGGATGGACTTCCTGTGAAAAATTGCGCGAAGATTATTTCTCGTGTATTTTTCAACAGGCACGGAGATTGATTGAAATGGTTCCGTAGGAGTTTATAAACAGGAAATGCTGTGATTGGTTCGTACTGATAAAAGAGTTTTTTTTACAAAACAAGATGAAAGATTCGGATATTGAGAATAATTTCTTTGATTGCGAATTTTTTTTAAACAACGTTCTTTTTGTATAGACAAATCGAGTAGGTTATTATAAGGTGAATGTTTTATCAAAGCAATAAATATGTCATTTTGACAGTTTTTTTTCAAAAACTCGTCTTACTAAGAAAGTTATCTGACGTATGAAAAGTTAACTCTACATTCTTTATTTCTTCAAAATTAGTCGTTCTAAATCAGAAACTAAACTAAAATTAAATGTATTTGTTTAATATTAAAAAACCTATCGATCACTGGTAGAAAATGCCCTATAACATTAAAATTATTACCTCTGTGAAATAATGTACTGATATAAACCTTTCTAAAACGAGGATTTCGTAGCTAAATAATAACAGCCGCTCGGGTCGATCTTTAGCTTAAGCCGTGCTTGCCTAGGTTGGTCTGTGGATGGGTGACCACCCTTACATACCTAGTTTCCTCCGTGCCTCGGAAAGCACGTTAAGCTGTTGGTTCCGACTGTCATTTGTAGATCTTTGACAGTCGTTACAGGTAGTCAGTGGCCCAAAAATCTGACAACCAGTCTTACCAAGGGGTATCGTATTACCCAGTACTAACTGGGTTGTGAAAGTCAGATGGGCAGTCGCTCCATGTAAAATACTGGTACTTAGCTGCACCCGGTTAGACTGGAAGCCAACCCCAACATAGTTGGGTAAAGGCTTGGCAGATGATAAACATTTCTAAAACAAAATAAAAAAATACTTCAAACCAATTTAGAACAAAATTACTGAATCCTAAAATGCGTAAGTAGCCCACTCTCACCACAGATCCTATTTACCCGAAAATAAACACGAAACCAATGAATTATATACTTAGATTCGCCCAAAATAATAACACTTCTGTTAGGTTGACGATGACATTCAAATAGTAATGTCATTTTAAACACTTTTTTATTAGCTCAAGTTCGGTAAAGGCACATCTAATGTTTTAAATATTTGCTAATGCAAGAAACCTAAAGGCTTCCTTGTATTCCGACAGTATCTGTGGTATCAGGCCAGTTAAAAATAGCTACACACGAACATATAACCTCCTCCTTTTTTGAAGTTGGTTAAAAAAAGACAAACCAAGACTGCTGCAGGTATAGTATAGGACATAGGCCAAATTGTACTTTTTCGTTCAACCTAGGTATGGTGAGGGCTCATCTAACAGTTTGAATATTAGCACGAAACCGTATTTACGTATTTCGACAGTCATCTCTCAACATTTTGCGTGCTCAGGTATAATCAGCATTCCGTATTAAAAGAGATCAATCTACTCAGACCTGATGAAAGAAATAATCAGGGTATTTGTTGATTATCCTGATTAAAATATATAAGGAAAACGCTGATGTACAGTCAGCAAGGCAGATAGATTACATTGACAGTATAATGAGAGGTTTTCTTTTTGAGGTATTAAAAAAAAACTTCGTTTCCAAGAACTCTATAGATGGCGTTGAACTGACTACGATAGTTGTAAAAAAAACATTGCGTCACGTCACATACGCTCGGTGACTGACACTTTCGTTTGCTTAACCTTCCGAATATAACCTAGTTTTCTCGCGCTTTGTAAAAATCAGTTTTTTTAGGTTCCGTTCCTTGCATTAACGTACTAAGTTTAGCGCCATCTATCCAGCGACTAAAGAAGGGCTAAAAAGAAAATCCCTCATTAAGGACGGATTTCGTGATGCAAGTGATACGTTTGATTTGACGTTTACTGTACTTATTATTACTTTTATAAAATGCTTATAAAAGGGTACAGTGGTTTCTTTTTGCCATAGATCTGCCATTTATATCCTTTTTTCTATTCAAGTTATTTAAAATGGGAAACATGTTGGTATAGCTTTCTGGTTTCTGTTTGAATGGAAAATAAATGGGTATTTTCAGCAATAAAGACTTATTTATTTTTGAGCACATTTTATTATTCTATTCAACTATGTTAAAAAGGACAATTTTGATGTCTAGTGTAGATATCACCTACTGTAGATGAGAACAATTTGAGTTAGATTGAACAGAATCGGGTAATAGAGTTTTTTTATCCCGACGGTTCGTTCTCATGGAATTGCTTCCATATAAAACGCGGGCGAAGCCGCAAGCAAAGCTTAGTGTAATAAGGTAGATTACTAAAAAAATCTAATAAGTCGGTCAGATAGATTTAAAAAAAAAAATTGATACGTATTTTTACTTTAGTTACGTAAACCAAAATTGACGAAGATACGACGCTTTTAAAATTCTCAATACGTCACGCCGTGGTACAATTTTTAGTGCGTTCTGGCGTCACGAGCCCCCATTCTCGACTTTTAATGCGTTATAACTTTGTCAATATTCATTAATTTACAAAAACAAAAAATACGTGTCCATTATTATCCAATACTCTAACTGACGGACTAAATAGATTTGCTATTTATTGATGGTGAAAACTAGCATAAATAATAATATGAGAGATAAAATAATATTATATGATTCAATGAATATAACTCCACGAGATAAAGATATAATTAATCTTCTATGAGTCACATGAGCAATTGGCAGCCAATTTTACCGTCTACGTCAATAATTCTCGCCTACCCCAAGATAAGACAGTTACAAATTAGATTCAATCAATTTCCTTAGTAATTTCACATTTAGTTTACAACTGAAATAATAGTCTAAGATCCCTTGAAGAACGACCTTCACCGAGCTGGTTATTGGATGAAAAGTGTTTTATTTCAAATTAAATATGTCAAAAAATATATTGCAAATGGGTTGTCTAAAAAATTTCAGTCCAGAATATGATTAATTATCAATTTATTTTTTAAATATATTTTTTAACTTTTCTCTGGTTTGCTTAATAGACAAATTCCACACCAATTGAAAGTATGAAGCCTATAGAATATATACAAACGTTAGGTTGACCGGTTAACCTAACGTTTGCATATTCTATAGGCTATAGAATATGCAAAAGTTATGCAGCCTATAGAATGTGCAAATGTTAGGTTAACCTAACGTTTGCATATTTTACAGGTTTCATACTTTCGATTGGCATGTAATTCGTCTATTAGACAAACCAGTGAAATGTTGAAAAAAAAATAAAAATAAAAAAATATTCTGGACTGAATTTTTTTAGACAACCCGTTTGCAATATATTTTTTGACATATTTAATTTGAAATAAAACACTTTTCATCCAATAACCAGCTCGGTGAAGGTCGTTCTTAAAGGGATCTTATACTATAACGTTAAATAAAAATAAGGTGGTGCAGCAGCGGTGAAGGCTTTTTCAGGCATGCAAGCTGATAGACGAGATGCGATGAATTTTCGAAGGATTGTTACATAAAATAAAAGATGCGTATAGTGCAAAAGTTTTATTTTTTTTATTTTTTGTAATATTTCAAAGGATGATAATAATAATCAAGCATGAAATTTTAATTCAATATTGTTAAATTATTTTGTGAATGCATGGAATAAAAGGCTTTTTTATATATCTATACTATATAATATTACAAAGAGGAAAACTTTGTTTGTTTGGTTGTTTGTTTGGTTGTAATGAATAGGCTCAAAAACTACTGGACCGATTTAAAAAATTCTTTCACCATTCGAAAGCTACATTATTCACGAGTAACATAGGCTATATTTTATCCCCGTAAACCCACAGGAACGGGAACTACGCGGCTAAACCGCGGGACGTCCGCTAGTATATATATATTTTTATTATTATAGTGCAAAAGCAAAATTGAATGTAATAATGATGTCGTGTACAAGAGTCAAGGAGAGGGTTCATCGAGAACAATATTTTAACCAATTGCCGTGAGTGAAAGGCGTGTGACGTGTTATGACGTAGGTCGTTATGTTTATTCTTGACACCGAAATGTCGCCCTCAGTCTTGAATGCAGAAAATTACATAGGATTTGGAACATAAGCATCACTGCTATTTGACAGACTTTTCAGTGGCAGTAACTGCCGACTACCAGTCGCTTCATGAAAAAATACTGGTATTCAGCTGCATCCGGTTAGACTGGAAGTCGACCCCAACAAAGTTGGGAAAAGGCTACGCAGATGATGATGATGATTCGGCGTACCTATGTTTTATACATTTCACATACATACAGCTAAATGGCAAAAACATTTTATTTTTTTCATTTTTCGTATCGAACGTGTTTTTCCTTTTTATATCCCATATTTCTAGGGTAGGTAAAAATAATACTAAAACTCCTAGAATAAGTGGTCCAAAAATGCATAGTTTCGGAGATATCATCAATCATAATTATAAAATATGTATCTAAGTTTCATTGATAAATACGAGTAATTCATTTTAATTCAAACCAATCAATCATATTTAAAGCTAAGAAAATGCGACGTTGTTAATCGTGTCCTTGCCGAATTATTTTGTATAAAAATTATAAAAAAAAAGGATTTTTGAAACATAATTCCTATGCCAGTTGATTCTTTGTTATGATCTCAATCATATCCTAGAGAATATAAAAAAAAAGTTGTATAATCTCGCGTCTTTTCCCGATGGGTGTAGGCAGAACCCTCAGAACGTCACCTGCTACGATCCTTACATACTCCTTTTGCCTCGTTCACGTTCATCATCATCATCACTGTAGCTGAAAGACACATTGACCGGTTCCGTGCGACTCGCATCCAGCGGATTCCCGCAACCTTCACCAGGGCATCGGTCCACCTAGTGGGAGGCCTTCCAACGCAACGTCTTCCGGTTCGCGGTCGCCACTCCAGAACTTTTCGGCCCCATCGGCCATCCGTCGTGATTTCCGTCGGGTATCACGTTCATACATCTGATTAATAGTAGTAAAATATTTCTAATTGAAATATTCCAGCCACGCTTTTTCCTAAGAAAAATATAAATGAACAGTCTTGTACGTCCGATAACATCGACTTGTTGATTGATATATTCAAGTAGCAGTCAATTAAAACAGTGTAGAAACAGGTGATTGAAGCCTAGAGACTGAACAAATAAATTAAACGTCGAAATATTTTAACGTCTAATTGTGAGTATTGCACTAAGTACACGTGGAATCAATCAATCGACTCATTAATCTTGTACTAATCAATGCTTGCATTGCTCAGAGTGGCCAATTACATAGGTAATTGCATTTTCAGTTACATTTCAAAGACTGATGTTCAAAATATACGATTTGACGACCCGAATGGCGCAGCGGTAGTGAGGCTGCCTTACGTTCTTAGAGTCCCGGGTTCGAAACCCGGTAGGAGCAAATGTTTGTGTGATGAGCTTGGACATTTGTTTCCGAGTCATGGATGTTTAGTATTATAAGTATGTATTTACAAACAAAAAAAGTATCTATGTAGTATATTAACTATCTGGTGTCCACGACACAAGCCTCGTTGCTTAGTATGGCACTAGATAGCGCTGTGTGTTGTAATGTCCAGCGAAATTTATTATTGTTTATACACTTCAAAACATGCGAAATTGACCCCTAAGTATTAAAGCAGGCACTAAATAGTCCCGTGTAATAAGGGGTGAGCCTATTGCCATCAAACAGGCTCAAATCTAGACTCAGTGGCTGCTACTGAGAAATTCTCGATGGAAAAACCCAATAACACTTTGCCCGACCTGGGAATCGAATCCAGGACCTAATGCTCAGAAATCACACTTGCGACAGCTCGACCTACGAGGCTATAGTAAAAGAACTAAAAGTTTAGATTATTGTAAAATAAAAAAACCGGCCAAGTGCGAGTCGGACTCGCACACAAAGGGTTCCGTACCATTGACTATATTTAGTATTTGTTGTTATAGCGGCAACAGAAATACATCATCTGTGAAAATTTCAACGGTCTAGCTGTCACAGTTCATGAGATACAGCCTGGTGACAGACAGACGGACAGACGGACGGACAGACAGCGAAGTCTTAGTAATAGGGTTCCGTTTTTACCCTTTGGGTACGGAACCCTAAAAATGACAATCAAGAGATAGTATTGGAATAATTAACAGAAATCATGTTTACGTTCAAATTATATTTATTTTTTGTTGTTACAGGCCACATTTCACAAAAAGCCATTAATTCTCAAAAACTCTCGAATATTTTTCAATTTACTGCACAATAGTGACCCGAATTGTCAACAAGGCTGTTTATCGAAACCCCATCGAACTGCAAATCCAAAAATTTGTACCGCAATTCAATTAATTTACCCATAAAACTTTTATTGGCAATCGCTTCACTACAAAGTTAATTGAGACCAAAAAGATTCGTTGTTGACATGACTAAAAAAGAAAAACTTATTTTGGTTACCTTGATAGGGCAAAAGGATCTGTTAATTGGGTAACCTTTTAGTTTTTGAAGTGAAAACTTCTTTAGGCGCGTTGAGCACTTTTTGGGTGAAGGAAAAAGATTGAGCTCATCGTCACGTAACGTAACGTGCGGTCACGCTTCGTAGCACCCGTAGCATCCGCTACGGCGGAGCACCACATAGGCATGCGCGGGGCATAACCAGTGCTACGACTGGGGCGGGGCCTGTGTACTTTTTACTATTATATATGATAGTCTCCACCAGATAAGTACAAATTAAAGGTCATTAACCCGCATACATTTATCGTAATACATAATTTCGAAAACAGAAATAATGATGAAGATAAACGAAACGACTTTTATCGTGATCCTTGACTTTTTCTAGTAATAAAAAACGATTCATAATGTATTTTCAGGGTACCTAAGCAGAAATTAAGGAAAGAGCAATGATCTTTAAATCTTAATTATCCAGCGAAGACTATAGTCAGGTTCTGTATTATTGGTCGAGTGGTGCTGAGCACGAGGTTCTGGGTTCAATTCCCACCGTCCGTCCGTCTCATGACGACAGGCAGTGTCGACGGCGCGTTCGTGTTCCACGCGCGCCTCTAAGAGAGTCAGCAATAGGAACGGGTCCGCAAGGACCGATGCCTGCCGGGGTTGCGCGACTGTTCGAAAGAGATACCGTGGCCCCGGAACATAAGGGGCGATGGAGGAACATGGATGGGTTTTAGTCAGTAAAAGTCTGACACTCCCTCCTGCTCCGCCCAGAGCGGAAGGAATCATTTGATGATTTCCCATCCGAAAAAAAAAAAGAACAGTCAAAGAGCTATTGTGTTGTCTTCATCAGGAAAATCTCAGTAGCAGCCCCAGATTTGTGCCCAGTTGATGGTAATAGGCTTGCCCCTATTCAATGATAACTGGTGAAATGTGGGTGTACTAATAGATATACCTCTGACTCACCCTTCGGGGATAACAGCCGTGATGTTACGTTATATTTATACGAAGCCAACGATAGAACCAGACTGATTTCATACTGGTCTGGATTTAATTTGAGTCCAACGACACGCATAGAAGAAGTTCATAATCTGCCTAGCCATTTCCCAACTATGTTGGGGTCGGCTTCCAGTCTAACCGGATGAAAGAAAGAAAAAAAAAAAGAAAAGTATTTATTGACTCACACAGGATAAACAGAAACAAAAAGATACAATAGAAATTACAAAATTATATAAAAAAGTAAACAAGAGAAAAAATAAAAAAAACAATCAAAATGGTCCTGTGCAAGGCCAAAAGGCTCCTATCTCAGCAAAGTGCTGTGACATTTAAAAAAAAAAAGTCACAGCGCTGGTGGGCGCTGGCGCTGAGTAATTTACATGGAGCGACTGCCTATTAGACCTCCACAACACTGTTAGTAATACGATACCTCCTGGGAAGGCTGGTTGTCAGACTTTCGGGCCGCTGAATACTTAACTAAACTAAAAAACTAAACTAAGATCTAACAACCTGGACCAAAGGTTTAAAGTTATAGCAGAGGCATGAAGGAAACTCGGTATGTAATGGGTGGTCACTCATCTACGGACCAACCTAGGCAGGCGCGGCTTAAACTGAAGATAGACCCGAACGGCTGTTCTAAAATTCAAAATATAACATTCCAAGTTCTAAATTCCCAGTAAAATATGTGCATTTGCAGAAACTAGTAAGCACTAATTAGTACAGAGCAAGATTACTATATACCCGCCTCATCGGATTAAGATACTCGGAAAAGCTGATACCATTTCAAATTACATTAAACTTCTGTGATAGTTGCAAATTCCGCTTAGTCAGTGTATTAATCCTTCGGATACCAGATTAAATAGTGCCGAAAGCAAGTGGAGGAAACGGTATTGCAGAAAACTTGAAAGTGATTAATCAACATACAACCTAGCACTGGCCTGCAAATTGCAAAAAACGTAAGAAAATTTGAATTTCGCGGACTACCCTGGAGCATCAGCCTTAATCAGCGATAAAAACTATAAAATTCAATGTTGTGTCACACCAACTCGAGTGGCTATGGCTAAAAAAAAGGTTACTGATAGGATGAAAGGATACTGCAGTTATAGTTGGTGCCAGTTAAGATCGCAATAGCGGTCATAGACCCACCAACTTTTATTAAAGTTCTTAGCTTTGAAATCCAAAAATGAGCCTGTTCAAGTCTTGAATCGCGAAGAATGTGGAAGTGTATAATATAAGAGTATAGAGATAATGTATTTGTCGGCGCAGTATGCCTTCTTCTTTCATACTTCTCTATCTATACTAATTGTAATCTATAGGTACTATAATAATAATATTATAAAGAGGTAACATTTGTTTGTAAGTTTGTATGTTTGTAAGTTTGTATGTAGAGGGTAATCTCCGGAAGTAATGAACCAATTTTAAAAATTGTTTCACTGGTAGAAAGCTACATTATTCGTGAGTGCTATATACTATATTGTATTCCAGTACTCCCACGGGAACGGGAACTACGCGGCTGAAACCGCGGGTTGTCAGCTAGTTACTCATAACTGACGTCATCTCATCAAACAACTCCTTTCTTGCCATTTATCATTCTTCACACAGTCCATCCATCGTTTCTTTGGTCTTCCTCTACTCATAAACCCATCCACATTCATACTCAAAACTTTCCTCACGACATTTTCCTCATCCCTCCGATCACATGCCCATACCACGACAACCGATTACCACACACCTTATTAGTCACCGGCGCCACTTTCTAAGTAGGTAAAACTTAGTAGCAGAATCAAATGGTAGATTATGTTCTACCACTAAGGCCGCGGTTTCTATAACTTACTTACGTATCATCATCTGCCTAGCTTTTTCCTAACTATGTTGGGGTCGGCTTCCAGTTTTACCGGACGCAGCTGAATACCAGTATTTTACATGGAGCGACTGCTTAACTGACCTCCACAACCCAGTTAGTACCGGGTAATACGATACCCCTTGGTAAGACCGGTTGTCAGACTTTTTGGGCCTCTGACTACCTAACGACTGTCAAAGATCTACAAATGACAGCTGGGACCAACGGCTTAACGTGCTTTCCGAGGCACGGAGGAAACTCGGTATGTAATGGGCGGTCACCCATCCAGAGACCAACCTAGGCAAGCACGGCTTAACCTAACGATCGACCCGAGCGGCTGTTATTATTTAGCCACGAGCCACGTATATCGGTGTTTCTACAAACAAAGTTAGCTTGAAATATCCTATCCGCGTCACCTACCTGTCACTTGATTCATAGAAAAATAAAAAAAAGATTTTCTGTGACGTTTTGTTTCTTACGGTCCGTAAGCTAAATGTCAAACAGACAGAGATAGCAACCTACCGAAACCGAACAGTAAGGTATTGAAAACTAGCGGACGTCACGTGGTTTCACCCGCGTAGTTCCCGTTCCCGTGGGAGTACGGGGATAAAATATAGCCTATGTTACTCAAGATAAATGTGGCTTTCTAATGTGAAAGAATTTTTAAAATAGGCGCAGCAGTTTTTGACTTTATTCATTACAAAAATACACACACAAAAATACAAATATTTCCTCTGTATAATATTAGTGTAGATTAGTGTAGATTAGTGTAGATTAGTGTAGATTAGTGTATATTGGTGTAGATTAGTGTATATTAGTGTAAATGGCCGTAAGTGCAGTATAATCTCCTAGATTTAGGGTACACATGACATCTAGGTCGGCACTCTTGTGATGACACAGCGTGTTTGATGTTTGAGGATACCAGCTTTAAGCTACCAGATTTTTGGCGATGAGGTGGAGTCCTTTTGTTGGCGGTTAGGACAAAGCGCTTGTTAAAAGTAAGCGTCAGTTCACACCGAGACGCGACGCGAAGCGATACTGGAAGAGGCCAGTGATTTCGTGCAGCGCTGCGCGCCGCCGCGAGACGCATCGCAACGTCACGAGGCATATCGTTAAATCATTGGCAGCTCGACGCCTCGCTGCGCAGCGAGACGCCGCGCGACGCAGCGGAACATGTCTACATTCGCCGCGTGCACCCGCCCCGCCGCATCCACCCGCTGTCTACCATTTGCAAGCGCATGAGAACTACGAGGCAAGTCGCTACAGCGGCCTCAGGCTTCTCAGACGCCTCACGGCGTCGCGCTGTGTCGCGCGGCTTCGCAAGGCGCAGCGCCGCTCTTGCACGCCGCGCGTACCGGCAATGCATCGCAGCGTGCGTCGCGTTGCGTCGCGTCTCGGTGTGAACTGACCCTTAATGATAACACAAATATCACGCCGGTGCTGAAGGGTGAGGCAGAGATGTGGGGTTTAATAGCACATATGGCTAGTTATGCTTAAGTCCCATGTGGAGGGCAAGCCTATTGCCATCAACAGGGCACAAATCCCGACTTCGTGACTGCTGCTAACAAATTTCTAATGGAAATACCCAATAAAATACTTTGATAAACACTTCGCTCATTAAATTCAAAAGGGCCACATTCCGAAAAAAATCAAAATCGTTTTTATTGCTTAAAACGTATCAAAATTGGTCAAATTTTTATATTCGAAAAAGACACCCATTGCTTTAGCGTTCAAAATGGTCCAATCACACAACTGCCCGTTGGCCATTTTGACACATTGACGACTAACTTCAGAGCAAAACGGCCATATTTTTAGTTGCGAACCGGCAATCTGCGGAACCGCACGTCATTTTTATTTAAAAAGGCCACATTCCGGAAAGCAACTGGTGTTGCAGTGACAAATTATAGTGAAAAGTGCCATATTTTGAAATGTGACTGTCTTTAATAAAAAAAACATGAGAGTACAATATTATTTAATAAAGAAACGTGCCATATTTTGGAATGCGTTTCTTTTGATTTTAAATACTACAACTTTGATAATCATTTATTGAAACAAAAGTGCAGTGTTTGGAATATGTCTGTTTTGCGTATAGAATTACCTTAAGGTGACACAGCTCACAGGCTCGAACTCATTGGTGGGCGTGACCAAAAAGCACGCTGTCTCACCTGGCATCGTGCCCGACAGAGATAGTATCAGTGATGAGCAGTTAGACGCTAGTCTTCACGCACGTCTAGTTCGTACATACACACACAGCGTTCCGAACCGTTCCGAACAAAAACGAAGTTACACGATGCACACAATTGATATGAAAAAACAGTAGCGTTTGTCTTTCTTGAGCGTATATACTGCTGTGCTAGAGAGTATGCTCTCCAGCAGAGCCACAATCAAGGTCTATTTTATTATTACCTAATGCACGTAGGTACACACGCACTCACGTTAGCCGTGGGGTATCCGGCAGAGTAGAATAGAACCAACCCATTACACTCACGGGTGTCGTATAAGGCGACTAATGTCTGAGGCAGAACACCTTGTGCCTCCGTAGACCTGAGAATGGGCAGCAGCGTTTTCTGTTAGTCTTACATCACTGCGATGTCCAATCCGCCTGCCAAGCGTGGAGATTACGGCAAATTCCTCTCATCATGGGAGAGGCTTATGTCCAGCAGTGGACGTTGTGGGCTGTTGTTGTTGTTTCACGTACAGCGATAACGATATACGTTGATACGTTGATGTACGTTTGACGTACATCATTTTAAGATATAATTGATCGATTTCTAAGATAGTGGCTCCGTGGCACAGCATGACACCATTCGACGCCACCTCGAATCGCCGAGAAATCATCAAGTAAGTATCTACAAACTCGTACTAAAGTAGTAGGCGCTGCGTCATCGTTTTATACCTGTATGGCTCTCTAAAAACCTAATATAGATTGCTTATTATGTTTAGTTTTCCCCGGGTGGTCATGCAGCGATCGCCTCAAGAGTTCACGACGCTGCCGCCGCGACGACGCATGCTTACTTGAAAGTTCATCGCAGTTTATGTCCGATTGCAGCAGCATAACCAGCCCATAATGCTCCCACTGCTGGGACACAGAGCTCCTCTCTGTGAGAGGGAATGCGGGCCCAGTGCGGGTTGGTCTTATGTCAGAGTGGATACCTAATAATTGTAATTAGTTCTGCCTACATAAATTGTTTTACAAAAATACTTACACTTTTTTTTAGGTTTATAATTATGCTCAATATCACTAAATGTAAACACATGTTTTCATCAAGACAAATAACAAATCAAGATTTTTTTCTTAGTATTTACATTTTAGAGTCCATGACAAAAATAATAGTCAATTTAGTCAGACGGACAGACAGACAGATGGACGGACTGACAGACGAACAGACAGGTGGATAGACAGACGAACCGACAGACGGACAGACAGATGGACAGCGGAGCCTTAGTAATAGGGTGCCGTTTTTACCCTCTGCAGTTTGTCTATGTCACATGAAGAAAATTAAAAAAGCTATTGGCATACTTTTAGAGCATGAGAAGTGAAAACTACATTAAATATGTATAGAAAACTATTATAGAATAATTTGATGCCCAAAAAGTATACATATTTTCATTAGTCAATTTAGTCAGACGGCCAGACAGACAGATGGACAGCCAGACGGACAGACAGACAGACAGATAGACAGACAGACGGACAGATATACAGACGGACAGACAGATGGACAGCGGAGTCTTAGTAATAGGGTCCCTTTTTACCCTTTGGAGTTTGTCTATGTCACATGAAGGAAATAAAAAAAAAAACTAATTACTTTCACTCCCTAGAGACTAAAAGGGTCACTTTAGTCCCACTTCGTAGGGCTATAATGGCGTACTTTTAGAGCGTGAGAAGTGAAATCTACAATGTATAGAAATCGAATAAAGAATAATTGAATGCCCAAAAAGTATACATATTTTTGTTACTAAAAATATATATTTTTTTAGTTAGCCTATTCTATCCCACTGCTGGACAAAGGCCTCTCACATTCCTTTCCAACTCTCCCAGTGTTTTGCCTCCTCCGGCCAATCAGTCAGGAACGAGTCCGTAAAAAAATTATTATTATACATAAATATTTAAAATGTAATAAATTTACATTTTTAATTTTTTAGTAACAAAACTATAAATAAAATTAAAAGCATATAAAATAGGTAGCCCGCCAGCAACGGGAACAGGGTCCAAGCTGCTGGTGGTTAGGGCTCTTGAGAGAGGAACTTACTAACAATACGCGCCGTGTCCAGAACTGCTTTCTGAATCAAGCGCTTGATCCAGCTGCCTAGCGAGGGTCACCTCAGATGTTAGTTGAGGCTCTTGTCCAATTAAATTATTATTATTATGGAATTAATAACACAAATACTGACATTGTTTCTTTTTACGTCTGCGGTTTGTAATTACCGCCACTATAGCTCAAAATAAGTGATTCCTAATAAACAGAAAAATAGTAAGGTATTTATGGTACTAGCCGTGCCGTGTGGTATCCGGCAGAGTAGAATAGAACCAACCCATTACACTCACGGGTGTCGTATAAGGCGACTAATGTCTGAGGCAGAACACCTTGCGCCTCCGTAGACCAGAGAATGGGCAGCAGCGTTTTCTGTTAGTCTTTCATCACTGCGATCTCCAATCCGCCTGCCAAGCGTGGAGATAACGGCAAATTCCTCCCATAATGGGAGAAGCTTATGTCCAGCAGTGGACGTTATGGGATTTTGTTGTTGTTGTATGGTACTAGTGTGGAAAGTTGGTTTTTACAAACGAGTAGACGAATGTAACCGTAATTTACGCACGTGTACATTGTAATACAAGGAGCTAAAATGACCCATTATACACGAGGTAGTGAATAGGAACCGAGTTATAATGGGATTTTAGAACGAGTTATAATGGGATATTAGTGTGTCACACTGTAATTTTTACTTTGAGTTGAAGAAAAATAGTCAATTTAGTCAGACGGACAGACGGACGGACAGACAGGCGGACAGACAGACTGACAGACAGACGAACAGACAGACGGACGGACAGACAGACTGACATACAGACAGACGGACAGACAGATGGACAGCGGATTCTTAGTAATAGGGTTCCGTTTTGAAAGCTATAGCTCTTATAATGGGATTTTAGTGTTACACTGTACTTTTCACTTTGAGAGCGAGAAAAATAGTCAATTTAGTCAGACGGACAGACAGATGGATGGGCAGAGCGATGGACAGACAGACGGACATACAGACAGACAGATGGACAGCGGAGTCTTAGTAAATAGGGTAACGTTTTTAATGCTATAGCTCTTATAATAATTTTCTATAGCACATACATATTTTCCCTATTTGTCTTAGTTTATTTGAATAATTTCGCAGTACTGCATTCTATTTTTCTTACATATGTGAACATTAGGACCATACACCATTGCGTCTCTTAGAGCGTTTATTACACTGCTATCTCCATCACTAATTACCTTAGTATACATGAGCCCGTGCAACTGCATGCTTACTTTGCATCCATCTACACCTGACAAGTTTTTTTTTAAATACAATTTTTTAATGTAAGATTACACCTCCACAACCCCCGTACTATTAAATTCAATCCATACATCAGCACAATGTTTTGAATGCGTTACATTGAGTTGTAACACAAAACATGATTTTTCACACCAAAAAAAAAATCGTTTGATGTACAGAATGCTTGGTTGACTGACGGCTTCGTGAGGAGGTCTTTTGCACCCTGTATTCATGACGTGTCATCAATTCTTACTGCGTGGTCCTGTAAACGTATAACTCAATTAGAATATGCAAAAACTAACAAAATAGTACATTGTAAACATAGTCAATTTAGTCTGACGGACAGACAGTTGGACAGACAGACGGACATACAGACGGCTAGACAGACAGATGGACAGACAGACAGATAGACAGACAGATGAGCAGACAGACGGACAAACAAACAGACGGACATACAGACGGATAGACAACAGATGGACAGACAGACAGACGGACAGAGAGGGATAGACAGATAGTTGGCCTGACAGACAGACAGTTGGACAGACAGACGGACATACAGACGGCTAGACAGACAGATGGACAGACAGACAGATAGACAGACAGATGGGCAGACAGACGGACAAACAAACAGACGGACATACAGACGGATAGATAACAGATGGACAGACAGACAGATGGACAGACAGACATGGGCAGACAGACAGAATGGTGGATAGAAAGATAGATGGATAGACAGACAGACGGATAGACAGACGCACAGACAGACGGATAGACAGACATGGACAGACAGACGGATAGGCAGCGGAGTCTTAGTAATCATAGGGTACTGTTTTTACCCTTTGGAGTTTGTCTATGTCACATGAAAGAAATTTAAAAAAAAAAAAAACTTTTACTCTCTAGAGACTAAAAAGGTTACTTTAGTCCCTGATGGACTAAAGATGACTAGCGATAGCATAAATTATTATTCACAGAAAACACGTTTCAGTTTTCAGACATTTTATTGAGAACTGTTGAGAACTGTTGTCATGCCTACAAACACAGTCACTATGTGACAGATTATATACCATGAAGGTATCAACCTCCAACAGTCCCGCTTCGTAGGGCTATATTGGCGTACTTTTAGAGCATGCGAAGTGAAATAATAGATTGTACATCAAGTGCATAAAATGCACCATTTTATGAGACGTTTTTTTTTGTTAAATAGAGTGTAAGGGTGCGTACAGACTATATAACATAAAATTGCTATATAACATGTTTCAGATAATGTAGACACTGAATGTTATAAATGTCAATGTCAATTTCATAATGTGGACGTGTTATAAAACACAAGTTATATAATATGTTATATAGTCTGTACGCACCCTTAGGTGTGGTCAGTACATGAGGAATATCGGAACTAATCTATTCACATTGTGCAGACATTGCTTCATGTGCTTCTGCTGCACAGGTATCTTGCCCGAAATCTCGTGTTGATCTATAAAAAAAAATGGATTACACAGGGTCAAATTAAATGAGTTAGCGAAACTCCGCACATAAAAATCAAAAGCTGTTTTTTTCGGGTCAACGATACACACAGCACAGTGGGTCTAAAATAGCCGCTATAGCAGAATCTACGCAGAATCTTAGCATGAATCACGTTAAAAAAATTAAATTCTTAAAATGGACTTTATGTCAATAACTATAAAGTCCATTTTAAGAATTTTAAATTTTTAACGTGATTCACAAAACGATTCTGCTAAAGCGGCCATTTTAGACCCCCGGTACAGATTTCATAAGTTTTTACCGTGCCGGAAGTGCCAGAGGTTGGTTTTATATATGTATAGGCACCAAGAGCAGCGACCGGTGGCCCAGTGGTGGCGGCCCCGACTTACGAACAGTAAGTCATGGGTTCGAACCTAGACAGGCGCATTACTTTGTATAATTTATTTCAACACCACTGCTCTCAAAGCGGTGAAGGAAAACATCGTGAGGAAACCGGAATGTCCTACAACCAAAAATTCGAAGACATGTGACATCTACTAACCCGCACTGGCCCGCGTGGTGGATTATAGCCCATTACCTCTCATAGAGAGGAGGCCTGTGTCCCAGCAGTGGGAACATTAATAGGCTGATGATGAGGCACCTACTATTTGCGCAACCATTTCCATTTACATACTGATACTGATACTGTTAGCCTGCGTCATCCCACTGCTGGGCAAAAGCCTCTCTCCATTTACATAAACATACAAAATAAAAGTCACTAGCGCATTGCACTGTCTGTCTTGCCTACATAGGGTGCCCTAATGCCTATACACAAAGCCGCGCCGCCGGCCACCATGGGTAAAGTAAGCCTGCGGCGCTGTGTGTAGAGAATAGCACTAATGGTTGAAGTCACCATCGACACGTGCCTCTGATGTCGATGCCGCGTGTCGCTCGTGTGTAAGAACACTAAATAGATTAGGTGCAACAAATTATATGACTTACCCATTGTTAATTTGTAGTTATTCACACCTGTTCTTCAATGAACCAACACAATATCACTCGCACAGCGTCCACTCAAATCAAAAATTAATTTTTTTATCAAAAATCCGGAGTCCAAACAGTTATACGTCAAACGTCACACGAATGACATAGGCTTTAGAAGCAGATTTGAAATTTCGAATATAACTGGAATAGGGTGGAGTCTCCTAGTATCAGCCTCCTCCTAAAATCGGCCTTTTCTAGAAAAAGTAACATAACTATAAAAATAGCTAAAATCATAATACTTTTCATGCAAAAACGACTCTAGTTCCATACACATAACCTCCCATACCATAAATACATTTCATTTTAAAATCTTCATGATGAGAAACATTTGAAATTTATTTATTCTTTTATACTATCTGTCATTTCGAATTACATTCAAACGTTGAATACATTTTTGTAATCATCTTTTAAAACCCTTCATTTTGATACCCCACTCGATGGTATTAGAAGAAAAAAAAATTCGAAGTCTACAATATGGCACCCCAAATCCACGATTTTTTTTTTTTGCAAGAAATCAAAAGCACTTAAAAATTACAAGTAGTCAAAGTTCAAAAAAAGTTGACACGGTCGATAATTGGTACCACCACCCTACGCGCGTATGACATATTGTTAATGTGTGCGTGAACGTCGTCGTCGTCCTCCCGCACCGCGCACCGCAGCGGGGGAAACATTGTTCAGTGAGATGCACGATAAGTCTAGTAAAAGGCGCGCGTAAAAAAATACGAAAAGGCCTTTGGAAAATCGGGTTTTATGAAAAAACCACTGCATAAATCAATTACAAGTAAAATTTATTGAATTCTTCGATAATTGTGCTGTGTCGGTACCGACTTTGTTTTGGAAATTTGACACTTCTTTTATTACTAATTTACGCCCAAAGTTACGTTAAAATTGGCAATAAAAATGAATCTTTGGTAGCTCGTAACTTTTGAATGGCTTTTATTTTACTATTCTGTTTCCGTACAGACACAATTAATAATGAGACAAAACGATATCATGTTTAACTTTAGTTGTACCATGACAAACAGTGGAGTAATAGCCCCCCGAAATTTGTATGGAAAATATGTTGCGCAGATCAACCTTAATTTTGGTAAGAATTGATTGAACAATAATGTACTTTTTGTTTAATGGCTGTTTTGATGTTCGTGAGCTACGATGTCTAAAAAATATTTTTATAACAAAGTGCAGTTTTTTTATTTAACGGTTTCTTTATTGCTAGATGACCGACAGATGTTGTCCTGTTCAAATTTAAACTTGCTCAGCCAGAGCAAGTTTTTTTAATTTTTTCTACCTACCAGCTACATCATCGTACCTATTATATTTTCGAATGATTCTGTACCTCAAAATGACATGATGAAAATATGAATAGAAGATCTATTAAAGGGTATGTGCCTGTTTGTGGTGCTATTTAGGTAGGTAGGTATTTGGTAACTAGCTAAAATTACTTTTGGGGTTTAAGTAACTACAACGACAAAAAAAATTTTTCTTTGTTCATAGAATGAATAGTCGCGCACATCGGATTTTGAACATGGTCAGAACAAAAAACAAAGATCTTCAAACTTCAACACACATTAACACAAAGTTTGTCTCAACTTCCAACTTCGCCGATCAAAGCTTGCCGTCCCCGTCCTTCTTGTCTGATAGTTCTTGTGATACAAATTCCAGAGCAGACAGCCTAAATAATCTTAGTCTGTCGATACTTGATGAAAATGCTGTGTCTGATTTGAGAAGTCCAGAAAAAAGAGCTAATTTCGTTGTTGAGGAAAGTACATAATGTGAATCAGACAGCAGCTCCAGTGAATCTTTGAGTTCAAGCAGCAGTACGGAAGATTTCTCGTCAGATGATAGCGTAAAGGATCCTGACTTCAATCTTCGACCTGACGCAGAAGCGATTTCAGACTCCGATGAAGTATTATCACCAAAAGCTGGATGTTCCGTGAACCTTTCTAACTTCATTGAACAATCAATGAATCTAGGAAGGAAGAAGCTTAAATCAGTCAGGAAGAGTCGAATATATACACCAAGTAACGATATGCAACCACCTAGCTATGAATATCAGCCAACAGGCATTGAATCCCAGCCTCTCTCTCAGCCCAACTCAGTCACCAAGCGTTGAAAGCGAGCCACCAAGCGTTGATGCCGAGCAACCAAGTGTTGATTACCATTCACTCAGCCATGAATTTCAGCCACCTAGCGTAGATCACCAGTCACCTAACATCGATACTATGAGCTTACACATCTATGTCAAAGTCGAGGAAACTTATGAATGCAAAGCAAATGGGACCTACATGTTCTGACAAATGTAAGTTAAAATGTGGCACTGTATTCTCCACTGACGAAAGATCTTTAGTGTTTGAACAATATTGGAAGATGGCCGACTTACACGACCAACGACAATTTATACATAGCAAAATGACAAAACTTGAACCAAAGTATCGATACGTTCGTGTGGGCAGTACTCGACAAAATCCCAACCATGCCTACTATTTGCCCCATAACAATAAACGGATCCGAGTTTGTAAAGTTTTCTTCATCAATACACTCGCAATTTCTGATAAAACGATTAGAACTGTTGTAAAAAAAACCACTAATCTAACGAATATTCAGCTCAAAGACAACAGAGGAAAACACGACAACCACCACAAGTTGGCAAGGGCGCTTAGCAATTCCATTCTACGGATAGAAAGCCACTATTGTCGTGCTCACACGAAACGAGAATTCATTGAAGGTGGTTATACAATAGCTGCGATACATGGAGATTACGTTCAGTTGTGTCAAGATACGAATATGCCACATGTTGAATACCAAATTTACTACAACATATTCGTAAATGAATTCACACACACTTACATACATTACATTTTGATTTCCAGATAAGTAGATTCCTTATCTAATCAGCTTGACAACAGTATTTTTGAAATTGCCCTAGGATTTGTAGTTTTTGAGCTACAGGTGTTTTTATCGGATCGGGCAGAAAATGTTTTGAAAACTTGCAACAATTATTGCATGTGCGCGCTTGAGGGATTTGCAATCCGCGCGTGAGCGTCGGAGAGGCTATGAAAACGTTAATTCAAGAAAAGCACGATTTGCACCTCAAAGAAAAAACTCTGTCAAGATTAGAAAAAGAAAGAGACAAAGAAAATGTTAGCACAAACTTTGTCATCGCAGTCTACGACTTACAAGCGGTAATGCCTTGTCCACGAGGTGAAGTATCAAGCTTCTATTACGTCTCAAAGTTGAATTTATTAATTTTTTTAAGAATTTTATTTTGTGTAAGAGTTTTAAAATGCTGCCTTTTTTGTTTGCAGTCATTTTATTAGTTATTTTAATAATACGTAATCACCTTTTCTGATTAATTTCGTTGAAACGTTAATTACATCACAAACTAGACTTACAGAGTGTCAGAAATAGCATTTTCACTATGAAAACAATTACTTTTTAGATTCTTACTTTTTTTTTTTTTCAATTAAACAATTTTTGTGATAGATTTTACATGTTTGTATGTTTTTTTTGTTGTAACACAAGTGTACGATTCTTTATTTCATGTTTTTTAAAAACATTTAACAAAACTGCTACTTAAAATTTGAAATTAAACTTATTTTTTGTATGATTTGTGGCCTTTCATTAAATAAATTCTTATGACATTTTGACAATTTTTATATACAATAGGGACTTATTTGACTTTGTACGTTTCTGGGTGAAAGTTACAGAAACAATTATAGTATAGGTAAATAACGGTTTAAAATACGCATCGAATGATATATACCTCATGCTTATATAAAATATGATTTGAAATTTAATACGAAAAAACTATGGCCAAAACTTCAAAACGCTTTCCTGTAAAAAATGAAGTTTTTGGAATGTGGCCCTTTTGAATTTAATGAGCGACTTGTTATTTGCTCAAGAACTATATGGCCTAGTTAGCTGATAATTATTATAAACAATATTGGTCTGATCAAAATTAGGTTGTAATATTAGCGGTTTGGGTTTAGTTGACAAACTTCTAGTATAGAGATAAGGTCGCAATGCGAGCGTTTTAAGAATAAGCACAAGTATCTATGTAGTTGTGTCTCTCTAAGAGCTAGTTTTTATGGTTCCGTACCCAAAGGGTAAAAACGGGACCCTATTTCTAAGACTCTACTGTCCGTCTTTCCATCTGTCTGTCACCAGGCTGTATCTCATGAACCATGATAGCTAGACAGTTGAAATTTTTACAGACGATGTATTTCAATTGCCACTATAATTGCAAATACTAAAAACAGAATAAAAATAATAGTTAAGGGGGGCTTCCATACAACAAACGTGATTTTTTGCCGTTATTTGCTCGATATTATTTACGGCAACAGGTAGATGCTTGAAATATTCACAGAATATTTAGTTGTATAATCACTTCGAAAATAAATAGTTAAATTAAAATGAAATAAATTCCCTTCGTGCGTGAATCCGACTCGCACTTGCCCGGTTTTTTACTAACGTCATATAAATGAGTAAAAAAACATATTGAATGCAAAATTATATTATGGAAGTTACAGAGTTTATATTTGAAATACCTGTACTAATTTAATATAATATAACACATTATTTGAAAAGCTTGTAAAAAGAAACCACTGAACGCAGTTGTAAGTCTCAAGTATAAATATTTAACTAAAATATTTACCTAACAAATAATATTTTACCAAACATTTACTGAGGCTTCGTCAAAATACATACGACGTAAATATTTTCTATGAATTATTTCTAAATTCTTAATTCTAATAAGTATTAATAAAATATAATATTCTTCTGAATAATAATATATTATTATTGCCATGGTTTGCTGGAACTATTAAGAGCCATACCAACGGTACGGTACGGTTGGTTTGAGGATACCTCAAATTAGCAACTCTATTTGTGGTGGTTCAAACTTCGTTTGAAATTATGTTAGAATAACGTTCTAATCAGCTTGCACTACAAAGTGGTTGTTATGTCAGTGACTGCAGGCGAATAGTGCGAAATGGCGAAATGAGTGGTTTTTATTCTTTATAAAATCAAATTTTCGTTTTTTGGAAAAAATAAAAAACTTAAGACCTGCTTTATAGTTAGTTCAGTTAGTATGCAAAGTTTCATGATCTTATTTGAAGTACTTTTTGAATACCAGCGGTTATTGTTCGATTTGGAGGTAACTTTGGAATTTTTTTAATGAAAAATATAAATAAAAACACACTCCTTATTTTCTCAATCTTGCTCGTCTTATTTCTAACTCAAATTCTTTTTAAAACTCTCCTGCTTTATTTATGACTAGCGGACGTCACGCGGTTTCACCCGGGTAGTTCCCGTTCCCATGGGAGTACGGGGATAATAATATAGCCTATGTTACTCGTTGATAATGTAGCTATACATTGCTGAAAGAATTTTTCAAATCGGTCCAGTAGTTTTTACGTTTATTCGTTACATACAAAAATAAAAATCTTTTCTCTTTATAATATTAAGTATAGATATAGATTTTGGATACAAGCTAGACATAAAAACACAGATAACTACTCTTAAAGACACATTCAGACACGTGCTGCTTTGTTAAAATTTCCTTATAAATATTTATAGGAAAAGCAATCATGCGGATAATTAATCAGGCTACATTGTTAAATACTTCTAGCACTGGGGCCAAGTCTCCTCTCTGAGTACCCCAGAATTCATCACGCGAACCATTCCAGGTTGGTGCATGTCAGATACCAATATTTCTTGGTTCTAGGACATGGCTAGTTCCCTCGCGATATTTTCTTCACAGTTTGAGAGCAGTGGTGGTGAAATAAATTACACAAAGTGAAACATAGCAAAAATGGAGCAGTCATATAGACGTGTGTTCTTGCCCGGCTTTGAATATCTTACTATACCTTTACCAATGCAATTGCAACATGTTCCTGATAGTACATAAGAACCTATGAAAATGCAATGGATCTACAAAATGTGAATATACTATTAGGTTCATTATTGTGACTAACCCTTCGGGGATTACCGGCGTGATGTGTCGTGATATGCAATGTGTTGGCTACTATAAACAAAAAAATAAAAAATCAGACAAAAACGTCCTTAAGCAAAACAAGATTGTTATTGGTGCCACATATGATGAGAATAACTTAGAAAACCAAAAATAAGCTTGTTCAAGTCTTAAATCGTCATTTATCGTGATCTTCAACATTTTTTCCAATGAAAAACTGTACATGGTTTATTTGTTTTGGTTCATACGAAGAGATAATAGGGAAAGGGCAATGACCACTATAACTATAGCGTGTGCATGTGCATTTCATACTTAAAAAACCATTGCCACACCCAATTTATTCAGCCGTAACTATCCAACCCAACAATAAAATTAACATAAACGTCTTTAAAACAAACTTTTCAAATTAATTCGCTTGATCACGCTTACACATTGGCCCATCCCTTTTAGGGTTCCGCTAATAACGGGCCCCCAACTTTAGCGGTCCCGTCTGCATACAAGTTTATTCAAATGGGTTGCTTGAAACACGCCCAGGCCTTGTCACGTCAGAGATTAGTTTACTTCTTGTTCTGCTAGTATATTTTTTGGTTCTGTATCTAAGTTTTAGTAGTGAGTAGTGGCTGTCAAGAAGAATATATATTGATTAATGAAGATGGTTGAAAGGATAAGATGTTTTTACTCTCCCCCGCTTTTTAGGTAATCAAATACGTGGCTGAATAATAACAGCCGCTTGGGATTATTCTTTAGGTTAAGGCGGTTACTGGAGCTAAATTAGCAACTCTATTTGTGGTAGTTCAAACTTCGTTTGAAATACTGTTAGAATAAAGTTCTAATCAGCTTGCACTACAAAGTGGTTGTTTCGTCAGTCACTGCGGGCCAAATAATGCGAAATTAGTGTTTTTTGCGATTTACAAAAAATCTATTGACTAGACTAAAAAAATAAAACGCTATCATGCTAATATATTGCTTGTAGAATTATTTGCCAAAAAGTTAGAATGATCGCGTCTGGTTTTTACTCGTCAAAATAAAATATCATATATTTTTCTGGTTTTGTTTATTGCAGTGAATCATATGCTTTTTTGCATTATAAAACTCGCGTTTAGTTTCTATAGTCCCCTTAAGCTGCGTTTGCATAGGTTGGTCTGTGGATGGGTGACCACCCATTACATACCGAGTTTTCTCCGTGCCTCAGAAAGCACGTAAAGCCGTTGGTCCCAGCTGTCATTTGTAGATTTTTGACAGTTGTTAGAGGTAGTAAGAGACCTGAAAGTCCGACCACCAATCGTACTAAGAGGTATCATATAAGGGGCCAGATAGTGGCTGCGCGACTGTTCGAAAGAGATAGCTTGGCCCTAGAACACAAAGGGCTAAGAAGGAATATGGATGGGTTTTAGTCAGTAAAAGTCTGACACTTGGATGGGAAATCATCAAATGACCCCCCTTCCGCTCTGAGTGGAGCGGAAGGGGTCATTTGATGATTTCCCATCCGAAAAAAAAAAGAAATTAAAAACGGGCCAGATAGTCGCTCCATGTGAAATACTGGTATTCAGCTGCATCCGGTTAGATTGAAAACTGACCCCAGCATAGTTGGGAAAAGGCTAGGCAGATGATGTAGGATGCGTTTGTGCCTTGCTGAATATTATTACTGATACTGATACTGTTAGTCTGCGTTATCCCACTGCTGGGCAAAGGCCTCTCCCCATGACTTCCAGTTTTCTCTATCCAGGGCTAATGTGGGCCACTGGTCGTTGGTTTTATCCAGCTCGTCCCGCCATCTTCTACGAGGTCTGCCGCGACGCTTTCTGGCTGTGTCAGGGCTCCAGCAAGTGGCTATTTTGGCCCACAGCTCATTACGCATGCGGCAGACGTGGCCAGTCCAGTCCCACTTCAGCTTAGCGGCTTGTTGAGCAACGTCAGTAATTTGTGTTTTGAAGAATATTATTACAGAACATTTAGGTAAGTGATACTTATATTATTTTACCTAAGAAATTATTTTTATACTTCGGGTCAAGTCTGAAAAAAATACCCAAATTAATTCACATTATTAATATATTAAAGAACCCATGTAAACCACATATTTTTATGCTTCGGCTTGTTGGTGATTGCTTTGATAGAAGTATGTTTTAATTTACAAATTAATTTCGGAATTACTTCGTCCTTCTTTCTTGTTTTAATAGCTTTTCCTATTCTTTTGTTTTCAGTTCTTATTATGGTTTCAGAGGAAGTTATTTTAAACTAGCTTTGTCATGTAATTATTTACTAGCTGATGCCCGCGGAATGACATTGCAATTATGAAGTGCGCAAGATTGATAGGGGTCGTTTACCAAAATATTACGGCATATTTTGAAAACCACAGGAATGTCGTGCATGTACAAAATTCCTTTGTGTAAGTTTAAAGAGAAGTAGGCATAATATGTAACATCAAATTTCCTGCCCACAAATATTTAGAATTAGCCAGGAAGAGACCGACCAGGAAAACTAATTCGTATTTTCTTCTACGTTTTTGGAGACAGTATCGCATTTTTCAACAAAAAACATATTTTACATCATCTTAATGATGTAAAATATGTTTTTTGTTACAATTAATCTTAGCTCACACGAAAATTTCGAAGTCAAGATGAACTCACAAATCCATTGAACAAGATCTTTGAATCTTTCGCTCTTGTTCACAAAACATACCATTTCTTTCTTTACGTCTGCGTTTATAGCCAAGTGTTTATTATATTGCGTCTTTTTGTTCCTTGTAAGAACATTGTGGAGATTTTTGTAGGAGGTGATACATACGAATTGGTACTTTATATAAAGAAAATTGTCTGACATGAATACTCAGATGCTTCAGGCACTTCTTTAGCCCGTTTTGACTGAAGTGTTTTAATGTTCTGGTTCAAGAAAACAAGGGGGTCTATGATTCAATTTGAATATTGTGCGTAGTTGCTACAAGTTATTTGGTAGTAATAAAAGTTTCGAAAAAAAAAAATGCAAACCTGAAACAACCGAATAAAATATTGAAAATTCGAACTGAATTGAAGTTTGGATTTTTTTTGTAGTGTATTATTTTTCGTAGAATTATAATATGAATAAGCTTATGTTTGTTTGTTAAATACAACATTTTTGCCGGTTAATTTCATGTTATTGTTATAATAACAAAGATCAGGGAGAACACAATCACTGAAAACCATCCATCATTCCATATATTTTGACCGTTTAGTTATTGCAGTTTGTAGGAACCAGCGGTTCAGCTCAAACATTCAAACTTTAATTAACATTTCTAATTTAAGTCTAAGTGCCTCATTACTTAAAGAAGAGCACTGCATGTACTATATTATGTGCTTAAATAACAAAGAACATTAAAACAATTAAATAATGAAAACAACAGCAGTATCGATTATATTATGTATATTTCACATTAATCATTATTTGTTTACTCAACACCGCGTCTTGCATGAAACAAGAAACTTTACGGAACGAGCGGCCGGCACGTGCGTATCAACACGTGATAACAACACATTACTGATTACGTTCGCTCACTATATTACTACGTTATGTTAGACCTGCTTTGAATATTGAAAAGAATTTGTTTTGATTTTAGCCTTTTTCGTTGTAGCCTGTTGAGTATTCTTTTTTTTTTAACTTTTGCACCCGAATGGTTGATGAAGTTTAGTCATTTGTTTTTTTTTGACACCGGTCCGTTCGGACGTAAAATTTTTTTGTCTTCGTCTGAACGGACCGCGGTCCATTCGCTTTGGTCCGTTCAGACTAAACACCCCGCGGTCCATTCACTTTGGTCCGTTCAGACTAAACACCCATGTAGATAGCTATAAGAGTAGAGGAAGACGAGAGAAAGTTTGGATGGACTGTGTGAAGGATGATATGGCTAGAAAGGTGTCTGATGAGATGACGAGTAATAGAGAAGTGTGGAAGAGGGAGGACATGCTGCGACGAACCCAAATGAATTGGTATAAGGGTAAGAGAATGATGATGTAGTCTTGCCTATATTAGACCGTCGATGGATGACCATCCATTACATAGGTACAGAGTTTCCTTCGTGCCTCAGAAAGCACGTTAAGTTGGTCCCGGTCCCGGCCGTCATTTGTAGATATTTAACAGTCGTTACAGGTAGTCAGTGGCCCAAAAAGTCTGACAAACAGTCTTACCAAGGGGTATCGTATTCCCCAGTAATAACTTGGTTGTGAAGGTCAGATAGGCAATCGCTCCATGTAAAATAGGCGGCTGGTATTCAGCTGCATCCGGTTAGACTGCATGCCGATCTGAACGTAGTTGGGAAAAATCTAGGTAGATGATGACAACAATCGCTACTTTCGATGCAGCACTGCAATACTTCAGTCGCTTGATAAAAGAGGTACAATGCGCGACCCTGCCCTGGTTCAATCCATTGTCCGGAACGAGACGGAATGGGACGCCGTCACCTCCTTCTGCGAAGCAGTCATGCTAGAGAAGGAGGTGGCGGAACGTGAGAGGGAGAGAACATCACGTCCCGGCCACCGCGGGAGACGCCCCGGGCGCTGGTGGCCACGTGGTGGCCCCCGGCCACCGTACGCGGGCCTGTGGACGGAGAGCTATGGGCTAGCTCGCCGTCCGTCCATGTCATGACGACACGCCTTGTCGACGGCGCGTTCATGTTCCACGCGCGCCTCAAAGAGAGTAGCAAAAGGAAGGGGTCCGCAAGGACCGATGCCTGCCGGGGTTGCGGGACTGTTCGAAAGAGATACCGTGGCCCCGGAACACAAAGGGCGATGAAGGAACATGGATGGGTTTTAGTCAGTAAAAGACTGACACTCCCTCCTGCTCCGCCCAGAGCGGGAGGAGTCATTTGATGATTACCCATCTGATAAAAAAAAGGTACAATGCTCACTGCTCCCTTTAGCACCTCTCACAGACAATCATCATTCTCCCGCCCTTATCTCTATTTATTTTTAGTCGGCGCAGCATATCTTCTTCTTCCACACTTCTCTATTTTTGGTCGGCGCAGCATATCTTCTTCTTCCACACTTCTCTATTTTTGGTCGGCGCAGCATATCTTCTTCTTCCACACTTCTCTATTTTTGGTCGGCGCAGCATATCTTCTTCTTCCACACTTCTCTATTTTTGGTCGGCGCAGCATATCTTCTTCTTCCACACTTCTCTATTTTTGGTCGGCGCAGCATATCTTCTTCTTCCACACTTCTCTATTTTTGGTCGGCGCAGCATATCTTCTTCTTCCACACTTCTCTATTTTTGGTCGGCGCAGCATATCTTCTTCTTCCACACTTCTCTATTTTTGGTCGGCGCAGCATATCTTCTTCTTCCACACTTCTCTATTTTTGGTCGGCGCAGCATATCTTCTTCTTCCACACTTCTCTATTTTTGGTCGGCGCAGCATATCTTCTTCTTCCACACTTCTCTATTTTTGGTCGGCGCAGCATATCTTCTTCTTCCACACTTCTCTATTTTTGGTCGGCGCAGCATATCTTCTTCTTCCACACTTCTCTATTTTTGGTCGGCGCAGCATATCTTCTTCTTCCACACTTCTCTATTTTTGGTCGGCGCAGCATATCTTCTTCTTCCACACTTCTCTATTACTCGTCAAATCAGCAGTCACCTCCTCTCTAGCCATATCTTTTACCTATCATAGACAATCATAAATAAAAAAGAATTTTGCTTTTAAATAAATTGCGAATCATTTACACATGGCTAAATCAGAAGTAAGTAAACGTTTTTTTTTCATTTCCATAAATCCGTATAATGGTTGTATCATATACACAAAAAACTCAAATAAAACATTTCTTAAAATAATAAAAGAAAACATGTAAATACATCCGACAAACTCCGACAATGCGAGGAAAACGGATCACAAATCAAATGTGTCTAAGAAAGAAATCGGATCGGAATAAAGAAATAATACTTGGAAAAACGGCTCGATTCGCGTTTTCTGATAGGTGATTCGAAACGCCGATAGCATTCCTTCACATCAGAAATACTTTACATCCACAATAATAAACTAATAAAGCAGAACGGAGCTCCATGATTTTACGTATTTGCCATACAAAAGTCTTAAACGACCGAAGTAATCAAAGTGTACTCTATTAATGGAACATTGAAGTCCATTTCCCATTGCTGTAAAACTTAACAGAATAAATGCCTGAAATTTTCAACAACACCGTTTAAAATTGAACTCTAGTTTAGTTCAAGAGAGTTGATTTTTAGTTGAAGTAGAGTTGTAATAACGATGTTTTGTGTATTGTCAAGTTCATGAATGATTATTCTGAGTAGAGCGATAAGTTATAAGATATTGTTTATGTTATGTTAATGTAGAAGGATTTGTTGGAAATTTGAAGCACCCGGAGTATGGGGATAAATTGTATGATCAGCTTTGACTAGGAATTTGAGTGAGCTATAATTTATGACATAATTCTCGTAAATTTTATGAGGCTAGTGCCGATTGTTGATAGTTTTTGTGTTGGAATTAAATTTAATATTAACGGTTTGTGTTTATGACTGCCTCTTTAGTCTAGTTTCGTAAGCGCAAATGCTGAGCAAGAGGACCTAGGTTCGATTCCCGGGTTAAGCAAATTATTATTGGGTTTTAAACTTATATTGTCACTTACGGGATATCTTCCGTGATTATTAATTGTTTTGAGCTCCCGATATTTCGACGTTTTTCCAAGCGCCATGATCGCGGGTTGACTGGAGAATGCGGGTGGATGGAAAAATAATCACGGAAGATATCCCGTAAGTGACAATATAAGTTTAGTTTTAAACCGTGAAAGCTTAAAACAGTGTTATTGGGTTTTTCCATCAGGAATTTCTCGGTAGCAGTCACTGAGTCTGAATCTGTGCCCTGTAGATGGCAATACACTCTTTCAATTACATGAGATTATAACATAGCTGGCGACATGTGAGTGTACTATTAGGTATACTTCTGCCTAACCTTTCGGGGATTACAGGCGTGATGTTATGTTATGTCCATTTCTGAAGTCGTAAGCAAAAAAGAAGCATTTTATCCCAATATCTTACTTCCCTTACTAGTAGACAGCAAAAAAGAAGCATTTTATCCCAATATCTTACTTCCCTTACTAGTCGACAGCAAAAAAGAAGCATTTTATCCCAATATCTTACTTCCCTTACTAGTCGAAAGCAAAAAAGAAGCATTTTCTCCCAATATCTTACTTCCCTTACTAGTCGAAAGCAAAAAAGAAGCATTTTATCCCAATATCTTACTTCCCTTACTAGTCGAAAGCAAAAAAGAAGCATTTTATCCCAATATCTTACTTCCCTTACTAGTCGACAGCAAAAAAGAAGCATTTTATCCCAATATCTTACTTCCCTTACTAGTCGAAAGCAACAAAAGAAGCATTTTATCCCAATATCTTACTTCCCTTACTAGTCGAAAGCAAAAAAGAAGCATTTTATCCCAATATCTTACTTCCCTTACTAGTCGAAAGCAAAAAAGAAGCATTTTATCCCAATATCTTACTTCCCTTACTAGTCGAAAGCAAAAAAGAAGCATTTTATCCCAATATCTTACTTCCCTTACTAGTCGACAGCAAAAAAGAAGCATTTTATCCCAATATCTTACTTCCCTTACTAGTCGAAAGCAACAAAAGAAGCATTTTATCCCAATATCTTACTTCCCTTACTAGTCGAAAGCAAAAAAGAAGCATTTTATCCCAATATCTTACTTCCCTTACTAGTCGACAGCAAAAAAGAAGCATTTTATCCCAATATCTTACTTCCCTTACTAGTCGACAGCAAAAAAGAAGCATTTTATCCCAATATCTTACTTCCCTTACTAGTCGAAAGCAAAAAAGAAGCATTTTATCCCAATATCTTACTTCCCTTACTAGTCGAAAGCAAAAAAGAAGCATTTTATCCCAATATCTTACTTCCCTTACTAGTCGAAAGCAAAAAAGAAGCATTTTATCCCACTATCTTACTTCTTACTTATTATAAATGCGAAAGTTTAGATGTGTGTGTATGTTTGTTACTCTTTCACGCAAAAACTACTGAACAGATTTGGATGAAATTTAGCACACAGATAGCTTATAACCTGGATTAACACATAGGATACTTTTTATTCCAGTAAAATAATCTCGTGGGACAATTATCGAACTCGACGAGGGCGAAGCCGCAAACACAAGCCAATTTAGTTTAGTTTTTCCTAATAGGGAATATGCATACATTTTCTTTTTTTCATTTCGATACGGAATGTTAAAAATCTATAAAAATAATGACTAAGAACGAAAACAAGACATAAATTGGCCAAACAACACAAAAGTTATAACCATTTAAACTTTTGTTTCTATCTCTTTCTAGAAAACAGAATTTAGAATGGATTTTGCACGTCGATATAGCGAATGACGTCATTCGCTATATCGAATCTCTCTGTCTAATAAGCAGTTTCAAATGCTCATGACTTAGTATTTTTTATAGATATTAAAAAAAATATTTTACTTTGCTATTTCTGATGTTAATACGCTTTGTTTAGAGTAATAAAAAATAAAACCGGCCAAGAGCGTGTCGGGCCACGCTCAGTGTAGGGTTCCGTAGTTTCCCGTCCGTCACAATAAGTGTTCCCACTTATGAGTTTAAAGGTGGGTATCCATTATGTATAAATGCTTGCACACACTTATATACATACTACAAACTTAGTCCAGAAATTATTTTGTACAACTTTTTGTCTTTTTTGTACAAAAACTGTTGTTTCCATCAAGTTCAAAATTATTTTCCTAGAAAGTCCTTATAAAGTTCTACTTTTCAGATTTTTTTCTTATTTTCTAAACTTATGGTTCAAAAGTTAGAGGGGGGGGGGGACACATTGTTTTTTACTTTTGGAGCGATCATTCCCGAAATTATTGACATTATCAAAAAATTATTTTAGGAAACCCCTATTCATTTTTAAATACCTTTCCAACAATATATCACACGTTAGGGTTTAAATTAAAAAAAAATCACTTCCCACTTTACATATAGGGGGGCTACCCTAATAAAACATTTTTTTCCAATTTTTATTTTACCACTTTGTCGGCGTGATTGATATACATATTGGTACCAAATTTCAGCTTTCCAGTGCTAACGGTCACAGAGATTAAGCGAGGATGGACGGACGGACCGACATGGCGAAACTATAAGGGTTCCTAGTTGACTACGGAACCCTAAAAATCATGCATATACCCTATTGTTAGAAGAACATTTTACAACATTAGAATCTAACAAAATACATTTTGCAATGAACAATTACTTTATATTTCAGTCTTTCAGGACCAGCGCATTCATCAAAGATAAAGAGAGAATATTTATTATAATTTTATTCTTACTAAGAATTCTCTCTAAGTTCGTCCCACTGCAATTCAAATACTGTACTTCTTTCTAAGAACCTGAATGAATAGTAATGGACTTTAGTTAGATTTAAAACTTAAGACTACAATGGGACTACAGGAGTTAAACGCGAGTATTATAATGCAAAACAGCATATCATCATCATCATTTCAGCCGAAAGACGTCCACTGCTGGACATAGGCCTCCCCCAAGTGTTGCCACATTGAACGGTCCCGTGCGACTCGAAAACAGCATAAGATTCACTGCAATAAACAAAACCAGAAAAATATATGATATTCTTCAGGATATACATATACTAGTATGATTGTGTTTTGAATACATAATACAACTAATTTTACTCGATTAAAAAAATAACGAACTTATCTCTAAACATTTCTTTTAACGAGTAAAAACCATACTAAAATACATGCGGTCATTCAGATTTTTTGGCAAGTAATTCTACAAACAACATATTAACATGATAGTGTTTTATTTTTTTAGTCCAATCAATAGATTTTTTGTAAATCGCAAAAAAAACACCAATTTTGCACGATTCGGCCCGCAGTGACTGACGTAACAACCACTTTGTAGTGCAAGCTGATTAGAAATTTATTCTAACAGTATTTTAAACGAAGTTTGAACCACCATGAATAGAGTTGCTAATTTAGCTCCTGTAATCGCCTTAATTAACTTGAATAGAAAAAAAGGATATAAATGGCAGATCATGGCACAAAGAAACCACTGTACTCTTTTATAAGCATTTTATAAAAGTAATAATAAGTACAGTAAACGTCAAATCAAACGTATCACTTGCAATTAATAGACAGTAGATTTTATGTATAACGCAAAAAAAACACTCATTTCGTAGACGAATGGCCGAACAGTGATTCGGCCCGTAGTGACTGACGTAACAACCACTTTGTAGTGCAAGCTGATTAGAACTTTATTCTAACAGTATTTCAAACGAAGTTTGAAGCACCACAAATAGAGTTGCTAATTTAACTTCTGTAGTCGCCTTAAAGAGGAAAGTAAGTTATTAAGTTGGAGTAGCAATTTGTTAGTAGTCTGGAATAAAACTGAACTGAAAAAGGGTTCGGTAGAGGTGTTCCTAATAGTACCCTCACTTTCGTCAGTTATATTCAAGTCCCATGTAATAGGGATCAAGCCTATTGCCATAATTGACAACTACAAAAAACGACGCAGCCGTCACTACCGCTGCGTCGTTTTTTGTAGTTGTCCATACTCATCACACAAACATTTGCTCCTACTCACTAGTAGGAGCAAATGTTTGTGTGATGAGCATGGACATTGTTTCAGAGTCATGGATGTTTATATGTATAATTAGTATAGTATGTATTTACAAACAAAAACAAAAGTATCTATGTAGTATATCAACTATCTGGTGTCCACGATACAAGCCTCGTTGCTTAGTGTGGCACCTAGATAGCACTGTGTGTAATATCCTACGATATTTATTTATTTTATAAACCGGGCACAAATCCAGACTGCCTGGAAAATCCTTGATGGAATAAGCTAACACTGCCCGACTTGGGAATCGAACCCAGGACCTCATGCTTATCAGCCGGGTTTCCGACCACTACACCAAAGAGGCAGTAGTGCAGAGGCACGAGCGCATGGTATAAACATAACGTTAATAAGTTCTGTATTTTATAATAAAATTAATAATTAAAAAGAGTAGATCCTTCATGGAAGACAATCCTGGCTGTAGGATCAGGTCATGATAGAAATCATGTTTATCTATGAAATATGAACGCGTCTACAAATTTTTGTATTCGTGCTATTTACCGATAAAGAGTTCCCTCGTGAGAAGACAATCCTGGCTGTAGGATCAGGTTATGATAGAAGTCATGTTTATCTATCAAATATAAATGCGTCTACAGATTTTCGTATTCTTGCTATTTACCGTTGAGAAGTTCCCTCGCGAGAAGACAATCCTGGCTACAGGATCAGGTCATGATAGAAATCATGTTTATATATCAAATGTGAACGCGCCTACAAGTTTTCGTTTCCGTGCCGTTAACTATTAAGGAGTTCCCTTTTTGACGACCCTATTGGCGCAGCGGTAGTGAGGCTGCCTTACGTTCTTAGGGTCCTGGGTTCGAATCCCGGTCGGAGCAAATGTTTGTGTGATGAGCATGGACATTTGTTTCCGAGTCATGGATGTTTATATGTATAAAAGTATGTATTTACAAACAAAAAGTATCTATGTAGTATATCAACTATCTGGTGTCCACGACACAAGCCTGTTGCTTAGTGTGGCACTAGATGGCGCTGTGTGTAATGTCCAGCAATATTTATTTATTTATTATTTATTTTGCGGAGGCGTCCTGGCTGCAGGATAAGGTCATGTTAAAAATCATCTTTACCTATCAAAATTGAATGCGTATACAAAGTTTCGTGTCCGCGCTATTACCCATTGAAGAGTTCCTTTGTGTGGAGACGATCCTGGCTGCAGAATTAAGTCATGTCTATCATAGAAACCAAAAGTCACCAAAACCAAAGATGTATGCAAAATTTCAGCTCAATCGGTTGGGGGAACTGGTTTGAATTTCAGTTCCAAGAATTGACCAATACATACTAACAAACTAATACGGCAAACGGAATAAAAGCTTTTAATAAGAAAAATAAATGAAAACTTTTTTGCAAAAAATAAAACCAACTTAAAAAAAAAAAACCCAAAACAGTGAAAAAAGACTTTAGCTCCAGAAGCCGGTGACAAAAACACCAAATCAATCAAACAAAGGTCAAGCTTAGAAATCGGTGACCTTTGTTTGATTGATTTAGTTACCGACTTCGAAGCTTGACGGAAGCTTGAAGGAGTATTATACTCTATCAAATAAAAAAGAATTTTGAGAATCGGTCCTCAAATGGGGGAGAAATCGGGTAACATAAATAATAACAAAAAATACATACGCACGAACATATATAACCATTTATTCATATCTTTGGATGATACAGATTGTGCTTGTTGCAAACAGTTTTACTAAAATGTATTTTCGATTCAAAAATTTACATATTTAGATACGTAAAGTTTGTACCGCGAGCTCGTACCAAAACCTCATCTTGTCCTTTAAGGCGGTTTAGACAAATGGAATAATCCCTTTAACATTCGGGGAAGCTAAAGCCCCTAATATGTTGCCTATTATTTACTATGCGACCCTAGATATAAGTATGTTTGTAACGTCATACGGGTTAACTTGATAAGACAACAATAGCTGATCTAATTCCGGGATTGCTTGACACGTCGTGTGCCTATAATTGAATTACTCAGAGGAGCTCGTGGCTAAATAATAACAGCCGCTTGGGTCGATCTTCAGGTTAAGCGTGCTTACCTAGGTTGGTCTGTGGATGGGTAACCACCCATTACATACCGGGTTTCCTCCGTGCCTCGGAAAAGCACGTTAAACTGTTGGTCCCGCCTGTCATTTGCAGATCTTAAAACTCTGATACCAGGTTAGGCACTAACCACACAAAAGAAAATAAATTGTAATATTCAAGTTCGACTGTCGTTCATTGACAGTGGTCTCAAACGTGACATAGGATAACGTTCAGGGGCCCAAGTCTGCTATAAGTTCGTCATTCCAACACAATTCCATTCTCATCCCGTTGTCATTTTGAAAGTAGATTAAAAAAAGTTTGTAATCTACAAAATTCATAATGGTCGATCATTGGTCGGTCAAGGGTGTCGTTATAGAATTGGTAGTTATAACATTGTCGTATTGCCATTATTATAAAACCCGCCAGATTTCATTTATATATATTTTTACATATTATTTATTAGTGTTTTAAGCAATCTGAAGTAGTAAGAAGTTTGTAAATAGCACCAGTCATTCATTTGTCATTATGTACGAGATTACCATTCTATGCCATTTCTTTCAATGGAGTGTCAGTGGTTGACCATTGGAAAGTCATAATGACGCCATCAGATTAATAGATTACCAAACTTGTCAAAATCAACAATTATGAAATCAATCATAGACCATTCTGACACTATTGTAATAGCACACTTACAATAGTGTAGTACTTACAATATTTGGTTTTTCTATCAAGACTTTCTCAGTAACGGCCCAGTATTGTAAAAGGCTCGCCCCCTACTTTATGAGCGTGCTCGCATATTTTGGGCGTTTGACCAAAAATACGTACTTTTCCAAGTCCTCGATATTTGTTATATAAAGATAATGGCATAATATTTCAATGAAGAATCATAAATCTGACTTTGTTTTAGTTCGTAGATTGATTAGAATTTTGTTATAATAGTTAATATTACGAGAAATAGCAATTTTCCGACAGCCAATTTCAAGCAAACGTTAAACATTAGGTTTTCTCCTGCCATTTGTATCAAACTGGTAACACGAAAAAATCTAAAAAATATATAAATGTACTGGTCATAAGTCTTCAAGGTTGTAGATTGATTAGAATATTGAAATAAAAATTGAATCGACGCAAAAAAAAACGATATTCAAAAGCAATATTGATCTAAAATGTATGCATTTTTAGCGTCCATTATATTCCAAATAAACTCAATTTTATCAAATAAATTAATATGATATAAAACTTCGATCTACAACAAATACGTTTTATTAGTTTTCGTTTGTCAATATAATAAGACGAAATTACAATAAATAAAATTGGAGAACTATAATTCTGCGTCAATTCAGCTCGCACCTCAGTCTCATGTCAGTCTCGTCTCTAATTTTCGTCAATAACAATCGACAATCGTCCGCAGATCAATATTATTATCGAGTCGTGAAGGCCGGTTGAAAAAATTTGATCCAGGAAGTAAAAATTAAAAATTTGCGAAAAAAATTTAACAGCCCTCCTAAGGGACTTGAAAATAACTGGCGAAATGTCAGTGATCTATTAGGTACACGTCGGCCTACCCTTTAGGGATTACTGGCGTGATGTTATGATGTTGATAAGGGAACAATAGCTAATCTAATTCACTCCGGGTTTGCTTGGTACGTGTCTACGTGTACCTATAATTGAATTATAGTAGGTAATGCCGTTATATTGAACAAGCCGTATGTTTGTTCAAGATATCTCTTCTCTAAACAGTCTGTTAAAATGACTATTTGTTTACACGTAGTACATTTTTACTTTTATTTATATTATTTGATTAGATTGATGGATTACTTTTTAGTAATCCATCAATTCCACCACCACCATCCACCAAGATAGTTTGGAAGGACCAGATCTAGTCTATACTAATATTATAAAGGGGTAAAATTTGTTTGTTTTAGGGGGTAATCTTTGGAACTACTAATATGATTCCAAAAATGTTTACAATAAAATAATTGCCTTGTCATGTTTCCGAAACCGTTATTATTTTCTTTATATTTTACCAAAAATTTACAGGCCTATCACAAAAACATCGTACATATAAGTATAATGAATGACATAATTAAGAGGAGGGTGAGAAATTGTCATAATCACCAAGCTTAGTGAACAAATTGATGGTGGCAGTTTGTCATAATTAGCAGACAGGACGACGCTGCCGCTGTAGCCTGCTCTTGATGAAATTCTACAAGGATGTCACACACACATGCAGGCGTACCATAAAAACGATTTATTTATTCATTAAGCACAGAGAGAGGCGGACGTAATGCCATAGGTCTTTTCTCAATTAACTTTTGGGTCAATCAATCTGCCTAGCCTGTTCCCGACTATGTTGGGGTCGGCTACCAGTTTTACCGGATGCAGCTGAATACCAGTATTTTACATGGAGCGACTGCCTATCTGACCTCCACAACGCAGTTAGTACCGGGTAATACGATACCCCTTGGTATGACTGGTTGTCAGACTTTTTGGGCCTCTGACTACCTAACGACTGTCAAAGATCTACAAATGACAGCCGGGACCAACGGCTTAACGTGCTTTCCGAGGCACGGAAGAAACTCGGTATGTAATGGGTGGTCACCCATCCACAGACCAACCTAGGCAAGCACGGCTGAACCTAACGATCGACCCGAGCGGCTGTTATTATTTAGCCACGAGCTCCTCTTGAGCAGCAGCTCTTTGAATTAACTTTTGGGTATTGCGAAAGAAATGCGCCCATGTATTTTGCATAATATTGCTCTATATCAACTTCTGATTGGTGAACGCTACAATGCATTAAAAGCTCTTTGAATTAGTAGTGTTTTACATCATACACCTGTCTCAACTTCTATCGTAACAGAAAAAAAATACTGTTATAAATAACATGTCGTACCAACCCCTTTGAATTGACCGATATCCCTCAATTTACTTTTACCTCACTAATCGAGTCGACCTTAATCCATTCATTCATTTCAGCCGAAACACGTCCACTGCTGAACATAGGCCTCCCCCAAGTGTCGCCACATTGACCAGTCCCGTGCGACTCGCATCCAGCGGATTCTCGCAACCTTCACCAGGTTATCGGTCCACCTAGTAGGAGGCCTTCCAACGCAACGTCTTCCGGTTCGCGGTCGCCATTCCAAAACTTTTCGGCCCCATCATGACGGTGATCGCGCAAGGAAACTCCGAGCATAGCCCTAATCGACCTTGGTCCTCAAGAATTAAAACTTTGCAGTCAGGTCACAAATTCAGAACAGGCGTAATAAATTTTTCGACATAAGCTCAATGGACTATGAATAAACACATCATCATCATTATCTTTTTCAGCAACTCGTTTTTTCCTTCTAGTATTCTCAACCCTGTCAGCCATCACCTTCTATTTTACGCCATCTTCTTTAATATCATTCCTCATACGATACATAAACTTATGTAAAACGAAAAAAATATGAATAAACACAATATCTTAGTCCAAAAATACTTACTGACCTTTTGTTTGAGACATTTATACGTAACACTTGAAATCCTGACTCAGAAGTGTTGGAAATAATGGCAAATGGTTTTGTTTACAACCTTTTCAGCCTCTAGAGGCGTCTTGAGTCACGTCAAAAGACTAAATTCGATTTAAGGACCATCGAAAACACTAATGGCAGGAGCAAGAAAAGCAATATAAATACTTGAATTGTAAATTATTCGTAAATGGTAAAACCAGGGTAAATCAACACCCGCAACCCCATTGCGGGACTGTTCGAAAGAGATACCGTGGCCCCGGAACGCAAAGGGCGATAAAGGAACATGGATGGGTTTTAGTCAGTAAAAGTCTGACACTCCCTCCTGCTCCGCCCAGAGCGGGAGGAGTCATTTGATGATTTCCCATAAAAAAAGGGTAAATCAACAAAACAATAAGACATTAACTTCTAGCATACCTTAAACAGGGGTGAAAAGATGCCCAGTGTATGTGTGCCCACACACTACGAGTATGGAAAATAGTTAAAGCCAACTCAAAATGAATTCTAAACATTTACGTGGATCGTTTAAAATTCCACTACGCTTTATGTGGTTGACCGACAATCAGGACTTGAATTTGCTAGCCAAGTTTATTTGGACGGGACGGCGACGCCCGAATTATATTTGAGTAGCAATATTTGGAAGGCTAGATAAATAATTGCCCCGTTGTTTCGGTCTGTAAGTTTTCAGCATAAATGAGGATGACTAAGACTAGATTATTAAGTTTATTCATTCTTATACATAACTTTTAGATTTTTAAATACCCATCCATAGGCCGATCTTGGCAAGCGCGGCTTAACCTTGAAGATCGACCGTGCAGCTGTTACCAGAAGTATTACCTTTTTGTCTGACAGATATTTGACTAAGATCCCAAGTAATGCGTAGGGACGATCAATTTCCTAGAAGAAACCTTTTACCTAAATGAAGGTTTTCTGTGAAATATCCCTTTTAGCGATAGAACCTTCTGCTATAGCACCCAGTTTTTACTTGACTGCGGTGAAGCCCGAAAGGAGGGTTATGTGTTTGTCCTGTATGTATGTATGTATGTCCGTTTCTTTGTTCCCTCGTAACTCCTCAACGGATGGAGGGATTTGGCTGGATTATATGTCGTTAGATTCTAGACTAAACTCATTACATTCAATATGGGTCCCGACTGTTGCAGTCAATATGTCCTGTCTCCTGAACTTGTTTTATTCTTTTCAGTTTTTTTAGTTATTTTTACGCAGTCGGGTTTTTTATTTTTTTTAAATATGTTATTTTTGTTTATTATTTAAACGTTATGTACTGACTGCCCCATTTGTCTCGTCGTTGCAAGTGTGACTGCTGAGCGTTGGATCCTGGGATCAATTTCCGGGTCAGGCAAAAAGTGCTATTGGGCTTTTTCATTTGAAATTTCTCATTTGTAGCCCGGAGTTTGCAAGTTGGTGGTATGACACCTCGTACCTCGGAAAGAATGTTAAACCATTGGTCTTGCGTCTGTTCTCTCTCCGGTCGTGTCGGATAGCCGTCCCGTCAAATTATGAAGGTAAAGAAACAGAGAGTGCACCTTTCTTTGCGCAACCACTTGTGCACATTTTACCTGTTATGTGAGCCTATTACCAACAATAGAACACAATTACAAGACCCTGTGTTGATACTGAGAAAAATTCCTAAAACCAATTACAATATAGTGTTCAACAAACAATTGTACTTGTCTCGCTACTCGCTAGCTAGACCAACGAAAAGTTTATTTTATGTATCTACTTTTTTCCTTATGCATACTCACAGCTTGAAGATTCCAAGAATTTAATTATTCGAGAAAGCAGACTCCGTAAAAATTTTTATTCGCTGTTTGAATCTTGGAGTTAAGCCAAAGAAGATAACAACAGGATTTTCGCCTATTACGTGTTTCGTACTTCACAAATTATGAAATAAGTAAGCGGTCCTACTTACACAAGTTTCGGGTTAGTGATTTGACACAGCCGGGTGGCACGAAGCCGAAAGGCACTTATTCTCCTCATCATTGCGATCATTTTTTTTGTTCTACACCATACCTGGGTTCCTTCTAGTAACGGAGATATTGGGGGTCAAATTTCCAACTTTTTGACAAGCTTTTTTTTAAATACAAGTTTTGTAAGATTTTTACTATAAACACCTCCAGGACCCCCGTACTATTTAATCCATCCATCAGCACAATATTTTGAGTGCGTTACATTGAGTTTTACCACAAAATATGAATTTTCACCCCAAAAAAAAAGTTGTTTTCCAGCAATAATTTCTGCGTAAAGTTACTTAGTTTGATGTACAGAATGCTTGGTTTACGGCTTCGTGATGAGGTCTTTTACTCCCTGTATACCTCTCTAATATTATTAAGAGGTATTTGTTTGTAAGTGTGCATGTAGGAGAGATCTTCAAAAAAATATTTTACAGGCAGAAGCCAACATTATTCGTGGGTGCTATGGGCTATAAATTATATTTATATTATTTATAATATCCGAGCTATCACAATTTTTGAGTATGAAGTCGCAGGCGAAGAGCTATTCGATATTATGAGAAGACAAGCGTTTGAGAAAATCCGGCGGGCTTGTGCCGTTTCGAAGAAGATTCAGAGACGGTGGATGCTGAGCGCAGTTTGCCGATCGGCAAAAACATTATATTTATTTATTTAGTACATGGACGACTTACAGCTAATAAAAACAGAAAAAAAGGAAGGAAACCATAGTCACCAGAAAGCCAATTACAAGTCCTCACGTATAGACTATAATAGTAATCTATGGTGTAAGTATAAGAACACAAAACACACATCTTTAATATAAGTATGAAAACTACTAACGCTGAAACAAACAATGTAACCTATTTGATAAATTGGAGGCCGAATGCCGAATTGAATGGCCGAATTCACACTAATTGTGAATTGATCTAAGTCATATTCCTTGCTTAAGTCATTGAAATCTCTGCTTGCCCGCACAATATAACTGTTCTGCCTATAATTCGAAGATGTATGAGGTACACGTTGGGTGGATTAAAACGAAATGTTTTACTTGGCACATTGAAATAAAATTTTGACAATAAATCGGGGTTGAGTTTTGAATATAAAAGCCGAATATGTGTAGTGATTGTTTACGGGTTTGTATATTGTTCAACAAATACTGCCGAACAAAATGCGCCGACCCAAGCCAGTATGTCGTACTCCTAACTCGAAAAGAATCTACACATTCTTATACCCTTTGAAGATCCAGGACAAGACACGGATATAAAAGGCCAAAAAATGTAATATTAAACAAAACCAAATAACCTTCCTATAAGGTCGCCTTGGGGAAGAAACCCATGCATGCAAATTAATACGTCAGGACCATGATGAAATCCGGGATTGGTCATACAATGAAACCTCCCATAGTAATTGACTTTATTTTTGGTCCTCACAGTCTCTTAGGACCAAAAATGCGAGGGTTGGGTACACAGTCCTCTTATTGCTGTGGGCGAATCTGTGTGGCCTTTTGTTGCGAAATATTTAAATAAATGTACGCTGGACAGTGGAAGGTTAATGAGATCTGTGTGAATAGGTACTTTGAGTGCATGATGGTCGCACTCAAAGGGTTAGGTCATCTAAAAGATGGAAAGGCTGTGATCACGCGATGAAGTAGTTAGTTCAAACAATGTCTAAACTAATTCAATTTTTTTTTTTTTTATTGGTCTATACTGTCCTAATGCTGGAGACCGTAGCTAAATAAAAAGTTAGTTTAAACAATTACTAAACTAATTCTTATTACTTTTTTATTGGCCTGTACTGTCCGAATGCTGGAGTCGGTAGCTAAATTAAAAGTTAGTTCAAACAATGACTAAACTAATTCTTATAACTTTTTTTTTATTAGCCTGTACTGGCCTAATGCTGGAGCCCGTAGCTAAATAAAAAGTTAGTTCAAACAATGACTAAACTAATTCATATTACCTTTTTTTTATTGGCCTGTACTGTCCCAACGCTGAGCCCATAGCTAAATAAAAGGTTAGTTCAAACATTGACGAAAGTAATTCTTTTCACTTTTTTATTGGCCTATTACTGTCCTAATGCTGGAATCCGTAGCTAAATAAAAAGTTATTTCAAACAATGACTAAACTAATTCATATTACTTTATTTTAATTGGCCTGTACTGTCCCAAGTCAATTGGAGCCCGTAGCTAAATAAAAACAGTCGCTCCGGTCGTTGTTTAGGTTTAACCAAACTTGCTTCGGAAAACACATTAACCCGTTGGTCCCGGCTTTCATTTGTAGATCTTTGACAGTCGTTAAAGTGGCAAAAAAGTCTGACAACCAGTCTTAACAAAAGGTATCGTATTACCCAGTACTAGCTTGATTGTGCAGGTCATACAGGTAGTCGCTCCTGCATGTACAATACTGGTATTCAGCTGTATCTGGTTAGACTGGAAGCCAACCCCTGTACGGTTGGGAAAAGGCTAGGCAGATTCCCCATTATTCATCATATTATGTACCTATTAAAACAGTAAAATAGATTTAAATGAAGAAAAGAACCTTAAACCGGGAGACTCTGTTTTAAGCTGTCACGGTTTAAAACTAAACTATATCGTCACTTACGGGATATCTTCGGTGATTTTTATTGGTTCGAGCTTCCGATATTTCGACGCTAAATGTTGTTCTTAAGGTCAGTAAAAAAAAGTAGTAGCTATTTATCAAACGTGTTACACAAAAGCTTCTGTTTGGTATACATTTACAATAAGGTAATACCAAAACATCAACTTTCTCTATGGGACCACCTACGAAAACGCGAAAAAAATTAGCTATCCAATACAAAACTTCAGTACTTAATCGACGCTAATGTATGGGACGGCTGATTTTTTTCCACACCTTTTTGGTACACACTGTATAAAGTTCAAGTATGTATTTCAAACTGTCTTGACCAAATCCAAAAGACTATCACAGTTCCAATACAAAGCATTTCACAAATGAACTACATTCGAGCAATCATGAATGTTCTCCGATGGAACTGTGGTCCTTTTGTACGGCAATAGATTTTAAGTACCCAACAATAGAGTGCAATTTAGATTGGGATGAACTGTCGTGGCCCAGATTGCGACTTCCGTCCAGCCCAGATTGGTAGTTTAATAGAAGTTGGATTACGCGTATGAGTGGGTCTTGTGATTTCAATTATGAGATAAGTTTGGTGGTGTCTGATTGCCTGGAAAAGTTCTACCTGTCAATACTTTACAATGAGGGATTTTATTTTTAGCTTTCATCACTGCGATCTCCAATCCGCCTGCCAAGCGTGGAGATAACGGCAAATTCCTCCCATAATGGGAGAGGCTTATGTCTAGCAGTGGACGTTATGGGCTGTTGTTGTAAGCAAATGGCACGCACAGTCTATAGGATTTAACACTGCACACCTACGGTTCTAATGGTTGTAAAACTGAAATCAGAAGCTTCGCACTTAAAAAGAAACCTCTGAATACATAAAAAACTCATTATCTGCCTAGCCTTTTCCCAATCATGTTGGGGTCGGCTTCCAGTTTTACCGGATGCAGCTGAATACCAGTATATTACATACTAGCCTATCTGATTTCCACAACCCAGTTAGTACCGGGTAATACGATACCCCTTGGTAAGACTGGTTGTCAGACTTTTTGGGCCTCTGACTACCTAACGACAGTCAAAGATCTACAAATGACCGCCAATACCAACGGCTTAACGTGCTTTCCAAGGCACGGAGGAACTCGGTATGTATCACCTATCCACAGACCAACCTAGGCAAGCACGGCTTAACTTAACGATCGACCCGAGCGGCTGTAATAACAGCCGCTCGGGTTGATCGGGTAGTTCTTTATGTATTTTGGAGGAGCTCGTGGCTTAATAATAATTAAGCCACGAGCTCCTCCAAAATACATAAAGAACTAAAAGTGAAAAATTCACAGGGATTTAAAGTTTAGTTTTTGAGGGAAAAGAATCAAAGCTTTAATTTGTTTTTGTTTTTAATCAAAATAAAAACAAAAGAATCCCATGATGCTCTTTATCTCTATAGAGATTTTCATAGTCTGTCCAATTTGCAACATAACACAATTTTCACAATACGACTGCATGCAACCTCGGGGGAGAAAAGTTTCGTCCAGACAGCGCCGCTTTAGTACCGCATACAAGATTTGATCAAATAAAACTGTAGCAGTTCACTTTATATTATGTTCTCCACCCACACTATTTTGGTAGTTTTAAAGCTTCAGAATTCGACAGTTATATTAGTTAGATACCATTTTTCAAGTAACTTATTTCAACGTCTGCCAATTTAGGAGCAATTCTTTAATGGCAAGAACTGTTCGCTCGTATAATGATTTTTATCATTTCAGGCCTGAAATGACTTACTCATCATCATCATCATCATTTCAGCCGAAAGGCCTCCCCCAAGTGTCGCCATATTGACCGGTCCCGTGCGACTCGCATCCAACGGATTCCCGCAACCTTCACCTGGTCCTGACCTAAATGACTTATTATAGATAATAATATGGGCTGTTCTGCCTCTGCCAAACTTCAATCTTTATTTAATAGTGATGATATTGCTGCTTACTTGATAATGATTTCAACCGAGATCATTCGTGTGGTATCCGGCAGAGTAGAATAGAACCAACCCATTACACTTACGAGTGTTGTATGGCGACCAATGTCTGAGGCAAATCACCTTGCGCCTCCGTTGACCAGAGAATGGGCAGCAGCGTTTTCTGTTAGTCTTTCATCACTGCGATCTCCAATCCGCTTGCCAAGCGTGGAGATTACGGCAAATTCCTCCCATCATGGGAGAGGCTTATGTCCAGCAGTGGACGTTATGGGCTGTTGTTCTTGTTGTTGTTGATAATGATTTTAACCAGTGCGCAAATTTTGTCAAAATTAAGCACGTTTTAAACAATGAAAAATTTCATTTTGATAACGACCCTCCATTTGAAACCCATTTGCAAGGAAATATAAATTATATTTTTAAACGGGTGAGTGGTATTTTGGTTAAAAGTTGCGTGAGGCGTATAGGGTAAAAGGTTGGGAATCCATTTTGCTAGTCCATTCAAATTCAGGTATGTCGATGTCAAATAAAGGTACTAAACTACTTTAAAGTGAATATATAAAGATCCAAATGCCTATTATTTGCGGCCTGTTATAAGTAACAGTTACTGCATTACTTTTGTATTGAACAACAATAGACGCATTCAGCCAGATAAACTCTGAGGGTTGAATCTATTTAAATAAATATACAGTATTTCCCCACGTCTTTTCTGTGGGTGGAATTCCAAGGGGAATGAATAGTGAAGTATCTGAATGGCGTAGGACGTTTGTCTTTTGTAGTCAAATAAATAGATCTGACTTTCATGCACAACAATTTATTATTTATTTTATTTTATTCTATTCGGGATACTTACAAGTTTAAACAATGATCCCAAACAATACGGATTTGATGGCCAATTAGAAATTTCCGCATTTTATGGCTAAACTGGAGCAGAAAATCCCATATCATATTATTTCGGAGCTTCATTCAGTAATTTTTTTGATAATATTATAACGTATATCAAGCCTAACAAAATAAAAAGACGAGAAAAAGAAAAACAATAAGGACTAATAGTTTATTTAAAAAAAAGTATTACTAAAGTGTAGATTTAGGTGCAGTGGTGTTATTTTTCAAACAATGGTAAAATTAGTGCACAAAAGTAAACTATAACTAAAATATATATTTTAACAGTTGCAAGAAACGATAATGTGGAATTCAAATGTTTGTTAGCGACCTGCCCGATCTAGATTTATTTAAACCTGTGTTTCAGGCATCACACATGAATAATAAAATGGCATCCTAAAAAAGGAACAAGTCAACAACAAAAGAATATCGTAAATCCATTACTCCGCGGTTATTGGCACAGTAAAATTAAAAGCAGTAGGTTGGCTTCAAAGAAATGACTGAAACGCTGACGTACTTAACCGAACGCCCCTTCCCCCGCCCGTAAGGATACTTCAAGGTGCGAACAGGCTAAGAGTCCCGCGCGCCGCGATAAACCACACAGTATACCCGATAGTAGCAACTAATTAATTTTATACTTCCTATTATTTTTACTTTTATTATTGAATCTTATTGTATGGTATGTCCTCAATGTTATTATGGTTATCAATTTTATAAATTTCTAGATTTTGTCATATTTGCTGTTTATGAATGCCTTTTTGTTCTTTTTTATTAATGGACACAGTATTTATAAATTTTATAAGTTATTTAAAAATTTCCAATGTTATTTATTTTATACATTTCATCATTTTTACTTTTTGTTATTGTTTTTAATGTATTTATAATATAACATTTTATTTTCATTTTTAGTTGGTATTTGTGCAACAATTGTAGACTTTACCAAGTGTTTGTTTTTGTTGTCGAGCGTATGGCACTCGTGGGCTGCAGCTGAAAATCTGCGTCAGGTGGTACACCTTGTGTTACCATCTGGCATTATGCTGAGCTGAGGCCCTTTTGGCATTATTAGTTTTGTTTGTTTACTTATTTTGTGAAATTTTGTAATGTTTTTAATGCCAAATAAATATAATTTTCTTTCTTTTCTTTCTTTCAACCCTAGCCCTGATCAACAAAACGCATTGAATTCAAGGACACGTCCGAGTCACACTACTGCTTATCTTTTTACTGCGCTATTGGGATAACAAGTATCGTAAGCACTAACTGAAGTCACTTCTACCTGTATACCAAACATTCAAACGGTTAAGGCGTAAAAGGTTACAGATAACAGTTACTTTCGCTCTATCTATACAAATAAATGAAAATGATGTGTCTGATTGTAATTACAATACAAAAGCGTTTTACTGAACGCATAAATGAAAGTTTAAACGGTACTTTTTGTAGTATATTGTGATATAAGAAAATATTAAATTACTGGTAACACTATTTTAATAGGGAATTCAAAAATGTAGGGCTAGCAACCCGACACTCCATTTTTCTGTCCGCTTCACTGAATGTATAAAAAGTATCATTAGAACATATTTTCGTTATTCAAGTATTGTATTTGGACAATATTGTTTTATAAGGCGTATACACATCACTTATCAACAAAGACAATAAAGACATACCTACTTTTTTATTTTTGTCTGTCTGTTTGTTCCGGCTAATCTCCGAAACGGCTGGACCAATTTAGACGGGAACTTTTACTGGCAGAAAGCTGATGTTATAAGGAGTGACTAAGGTTTTCTTTAAAAAAAGTTATTAGGGATTTATGCAAAAAATTAAATTCTTAAAATTGTTATCAAAATCCAACTCAATTATGGAAGTAATATTTTTATAATTATTTCATGCGGACGAATACGGATTTAGCAGAATTGTCACAATATACACTTGTATCATTTTGGTAACATTCTTGCGACATAAATCTTTCTTCGCGAAAAATCGTGTACAGTTATGTATCTCTGTATCTTTTCTAGTCCAACTACATTTCAGTGCCAAATAACAATAGACGTGCTTGTTGAGATAAATGGTGAGATTTTACTCTTTTTATAGAAATTGAGTTATTTTATGTACTGTGTTTCTTGTATGATAGATAGATAAACCATTTATTTAGTGCACACAAAAGACAGCACAACACACGGAAGTACAATATTTTACAAGGGAAATTAAATAATGGGCTGATTTTTTAGAACGGTAGAACTATACGGATACAATCAATGATTTGCGTATCATTAATACAAATCATTCTCTGCTTTTATTATAATTTGCTTGTGGTCGTTGCATCATACAGGATGAAACAACCTCACCACGAAGCCGTCAACCGAGCATTCTGTACATCAAACTAAGTAACTTTACGCAAAAAATATTGCTGAGAAACAATTTTTTTTTGGGTGAACAATCATGTTTTGTGGTAGAACTCAATGTAACGAACTCAAAACATTGTGCTGATGGATGCATTGAATAGAACGGGGTCGTGGAGAAAAAAAAAAAAACAACATTAAAAACTTGTATTAAAAATAAAAAAACCGGCCAAGTGCGAGTCGGACTCGCGCACGAAGGGTTCCGTACCATTATTATCAAAAAAACCGGCCAAGAGCGTGTCGGGCCACGCTCAGTGTAGGGTTCCGTAGTTTCCCGTCCGTCACAATAAGTGTGACAATCCATTATGTAAAAATGCTTGCATATACGAATATACTACAAACTTAGTCCAGAAATTATTTTGTACAACTTTTTGTCTTTTTTGTACCAAAACTGTTGTTTCCATCAAGTTCAAAATGATTTTCCTAGAAAGTCCTTATAAAGTTCTACTTTTCAGATTTTTTCATATTTTCTAAACTTATGGTTCAAAAGTTAGAGGGGGGGACACATTGTTTTTTACTTTTGGAGCGATTATTTCCGAAATTATTGACATTATCAAAAAATGATTTTAGGAAACCCCTATTCATTTTTAAATACCTTTCCAACAATATATCACACGTTAGGGTTGAAATTAAAAAAAAAATCACTTCCCACTTTACATATAGGGGGGCTACCCTAATAAAATTTTTTTTTCCAATTTTTATTTTACCACTTTGTCGGCGTGATTGATATACATATTGGTACCAAATTTCAGCTTTCTAGTGCTAACGGTCACAGAGATTAAGCGAGGACGGACAGACGGACGGACGGACGGACAGACATGGCGAAAGGAAAATAAGGGTTCCTAGTTAACTACGGAACCCTAAAAAGGGCAAAAAAATCACGTTTGTGGTATGGGAGCCCCTTAAATATTAATTTTATTCTGTTTTTAGTATTTGTTGTTATAGCGGCAAAAGAAATACATCATCTGTGAAAATTTCAACTGTCTAGCTGTCACGGTTCATGAGATACAGCCTGGTGACAGACAGACGGACAGACGGACAGACAGTGAAGTCTTAGTAATAGGGTTCCGTTTTTACCCTTTGGGTACGGAACCCTAAAAAAACACTTGTCAAAAAGTTAGAACTTTGACCCCCAATATCTCCGTAACCAAAAGGTTCCCAGGTATGGTCTATAACAAAAAAATGATTGCAATGACGGGGAAAACAAGTGCCTTTCTTTTTTTTTTGAGGAGTTTTTTTTCACCCTTTAAAGATATCTTATTCAATATTTCTCTATTAATCTTTGTCTTCGTACACAACATTCTCATGCGCTTATCATAATTTATTGAGGATCGGCGCAGCATGTCTTCTTCTACTACTTCTTTCTCTCTTACACGTCATCTCAGCCGTCTTCTCCTATCTAGCTATTTCATCCTTCACTTAATTCATCCATCATTTCTTTGATCTTTCACTACACACACCAGACGATCTAACGCGCTCCAATCGCGGGCGGCAGGAGCGCGCTCTATAGGAGCCTGCGTTTGATGTGACTTGCCTCGCGCGATCACACATTATGGTTTAACTGTGCTATACTTAGGCGGATCAGTGTGGATCGGTTGGAGTGTGTCGGTGCGACGCGGCGAGATTGCAAGAAAAGTTAAGTTCGTCAGACGACACGATCCATGATCCATGTCTTGTGCTCCCGGATCGCGGATCGCAGGAATTGGCGATCCGTTTTGGATCGTCTGGTGGTGATCCGGCTATTCGTCTTCAATCGTTGTCTCAGTAGACACACCTTATACGTATATATGAACAGCCAAATCAAATCAAATCATTTATTTTTGCAGAAAACACTGTTACAATCGTGTTACAAAAATTTACATGTTTCAAGTGATTCTACCGTAAGGCATTGAAAATGTATGTGTTACAGTTAAAACCCGTTTTTAGTGAGAACGCGTTTTCCTTAGTAAAAACTAGTTTTTACTAACTGCCTTAGTTAGAACTAGTATTAACTGATAATCTTTAACAGTCTCCCGTTCGTTTCAATCATCTCCCAACACACAATGAACTTTGATATATAGGTTGAAAGTTTGAATCATTTCGACAAAACGGGTTTTCCCTGGTTAAAACTAATTTTCACTGATATTCAAATCAGTTAATACTAGTTCTAACTAAGACAGTTAGTAAAACTAGTTTTTACTAGGGAAAACGCGTTTTCACTAAAAACGGTGGACGGTGGACGGTGGGTGGTGGTGGTGGTGGGCGGTGGTGGCGGCGGTGGTAGGTTTGCTGTAAGAAAACCGAATTCTGGGTTAAGCTCGCCTTTGTACATAAGCTATATAATTGCAATTTTATGTATATTTGGTTTTTTTTTGTGTGCAATAAAGAATAAGAATAAGAATAAGAACGGGTTTTTAACTGTAACATATGCAATAAAAAAATACAACCAACAAATAAAAGTTCAGCTAATTAAATGTCATAATTTTCTTTGACACGGTCCATTCATCGTTTCTTTTTTATTCCTCTACTTGCAACCATTCATATTCAAATTCTTCACGACTTTATCCTCATTCCTTCAGTAATCCTATAAAAAATCTTACTTTATACGTGACATGCTCTAATAGGGTCAAGGCTTCAGAAAATCCGTTTGTCACATAAACTGTTCTTAGCTACCCCAAAATCCTTGCTATAGAAGATTACGAAACGGCTTGGCGAAAGTTCCGTCATGTATAGCAATGATGCAAGTTCTATCAGGAATGTTTCTGAAACCTATACCTACTGGCGACATGGAGATATTTGCCTAGTTATTCCAATATCATGCTATCGTAGTAAGTCACAAAGATCTATTGCATTCTATGTATAGTAAACAGCTTCACCACATAACGACATACCTAGTTTATCACCGGTGAGAGTCGGCCATTACTTCAGGAATGTAACCGTAGGCACTGGCTAAACAACTGACGTATATGGGCACAAAATGAATGATTTTTGTATAAAATAACGTTTTTTTTTAAATATCAATTTTATTTTTGTAAAAAATAACAATTTTATTTTTGTGAAAAATTACTTTTTTTGTATAAAATTACAATTTTTGTAATAATTTAGTTCCTTGAAATTCCTGATGGGATAACCCGATAACACTACACCCGACCAAAATACAAAGGCTTAGTTGATTTACAGGCTATTTTTATACAGCACAGCAGTGTTACCGTATCGCTGATTCAACGCCACCATTTTATGTGCCCTGGTAATCGTGTATTAGGTTTAGTACCTACCAGTAGCGTATGGTCAATTTTTGTAAGAGGTAAGCTGGAGTAAACGAACAAACGGTCCAGTTAGGTAGGTCTAACTTCGAAAAATAGGTCAATCTTCGAATCTGACTCGGCTGGGCAGCGTTCGGGAAGTTGCGTTAAACAAGATACGTTCAACTCACCGCAGTGTCTCAAGACGAAAGTCTATGACCAGTGTGTGTTGCCAGTGATTACATACAGGACCGAAACGTGGTCGCTCAGAATGGGCCCCATCAGAAGGCTTAAAGTCACCCAAAGGGCAATGGAGAGGGCTATGCTCGAAATAGATAAGTGCCAGTGGGCAGGGCACATAGCTCGGAGAACGTATATCCGATGGGGCCGAAAAGTTCTGGAGTGGTGACTGCAAACCGGAAGACATTGCGTTGGAAGGCCTCCCACTAGGAGAACCGAAAACCTGGTGAAGGTTGCGGGGATCCGCTAGATGCAAGTCGCACGGGACCGGTCAATGTGGTGACACTTGGGGAAGGCCTATGTCCAGCAGTGGACGTCTTTCGGGTGAAATGAACCCCGAATACGTATCTTTGAAGTGATTATTATTGTCTATAGAGGCTGTGCCATTTTTAAAAGTCTGTAGGAATCGGGATGTATGGATCCTTCGCCGCTGGCACTTACGCCACAGTCGTTCTGGACAACTGCCATAATAAGTACACTTGGCTGGATTACTGCTGGGTACATCTGTTTATGCCGTAATGATTGCGGTGAAGCTTGGCTAGAGCGGTGAGGCTTGGCTAGAGGACTGGTATCATAATTATCTGTTTAAGCTGAACTGTGGTTGCGGTTGGTAGGATTAAATCATGACTAACTACTCAGTTTGGCTAGAGTGTATTCATAAATGCTGAATTCAGCTTCAGAACTGTGTTTTTTTTTTATTACCTATGATTATTTCTGTTTGTAACTATGGAGTTCGTAAAAATATACTGAATATACAGGGTGTAAAAGACCTCATCACGAAGCCGTCAACCAAGCATTCTGTACATCAAACTAAGTAACTTTACGCAGAAATTATTGCTGGGAAACAACTTTTTTTTTGGGTTGAAAAATCATGATTTGTGGTAGAACTCAATGTAACGCACTCAAAACATTGTGCTGATGGATGGATTTAATGGTACGGAGGTGGTACGGTGGAGGTGTTTAAAGTAAAAATCTAACATTAAAAACTTGTATTTAAAAAAAAACTTGTCAAAAAGTTGTAACTTTGACCCCCAAATATCTCCGTAACTAGAAGGTGTCCAGGTATGGTGTAGAACAAACAAATGATCGTAATGACGGGGAAAACAAGTGCCTTTCAGCTTCGTTAAGAGGTGTATTACACCCTTTACGTCGCTATCCTGTCCGCCCTGTAAACAACGTAAAAAAGGATACTCTTATAGAACAAATAGTTTTTTTTTTTTAAATTAAATAAGTAAATAAATTAAAATGATCATGTATCATCTAGGTTGCATTCTTAGGCGCGAGACAAAGACAAGAGGCGTCGGGTGGAGGTGAGGCGCCGGCACAGCTCAGGCGCGGTGCCACTTCTCTGAAATTTCATACAAAATGTATAGAAGAGGTGAGGCACTAGACATACTGAAACAGCGCGGCGCGGGCGACACTTCCTCGCCCTCGGCGCACCTGCAGTTAGCAGTGGCATGCCGACAGTGTACACAGGAGTGAACTAGACTGCGTAAATGCGGGACAATATACACACTAGAATACCCCAAATACATTCCTGTGTTCGCCCGCACCTCGCCCGCGCTTCGACGCCTCTTGTATTTGTCCCGCGTTTTTACAATGCTACGGACGACGTGAAAATTTAATAATAAATAATGCTGGTCCTTAAAGCTTTTCAATGATAGAGCTACGAAAACACTTAGTCCTCCAAACTACAAACCCTGGAAAATAAACTTCACCTCCAGATTTTCAATAACCAAAATGAAAGGAAACTCATTAAAGTTTCATACAACTTTAGCATAAAATTGTATTGTAATTGAAGACTTGAAGAGCTAAAGTTGCTCAATAAACTTCCATTAGAAGTCGTTGAGGACAGCGGCTCTAGTGCCACACTTATCCGTGTCAATGGAGGGAATGTTTGCATTTCAGGAGTGGCTTAAAGTGTTAGTGGTGCGCGTTTTATGCAGAGCTAGCTTATGTCCGTGGCTTCACCCGCGTGGAGTTCGTTAATGTCCCACAGGATCGTACTACTGGGATAAAAAATATCCTATGTGTTAATCCAGGTTATACGCTATCTGTATGTTAAATTTCATCCAAATCCGTTTAATAGTTTATAATAATAATATATATATATATACAGGGTGTAAATACCTCATCACGAAGCCGTCAACCAAGCATTCTGTACATCAAACTAAGTAACTTTACGCAAAAATTATTGCTGGGAAACGACTTTTTTTTCACTCAAAACATTGTGCTGATGGATGGATTGAATAGTAGTTGGTGGTTGGGGTCGTGGAGGTGTTTAAAGTAAAAATCTTACATTAAAAACTTGTCAAAAAGTTGGAACTTTGACCCCCAATATCTCCGTAACTAGAAGGTTCCCAGGTATGGTGTAGAACAAAAAAATTATCGCAATAACGAGGAGAACAAGTGCCTTTCGGCTTCGTTATGAGGTGTTTTACACCCTTTATTAATAATAATATTTATATATCATTTTATTATCAGGCAACTAGGGCCCATAGATAAAATAGGTACACAAAATAATATTTAACAACAATAATATACTAATACATATTTTAATCCTTATGAGACCCTATACTCGCAACAAACCAAGAGTAACAAACATCCATCCATTTGTCCATCCGTCAAAGGGGATGTCTAAGAATAGGTAGGATATATGCATGATTTTTTTTTTATCACTCTAAACAAAGTGTATTAATATCAGAAATGGCAAAGTGATTTTTTTGTAATATCTATAAAAAAAACTAAGTTATAAGCATTTGAAACTGCTGATTAGACAAAGAGATCCGACACAGCGAATGATGTCATTAGCTAGATCGACGTACAAAATCCATACTAAATTCCGTTCATCTAGAAAGAGATAGAAACAGAAGTTTAAATGGTAACTTTTGTATGTTGTTTGACGATTCATGTCTTGTTTTCGCTATTTGTCATTATTTTTATAGTACTCTAACATTCCGTATCAAATAATAATTAAAAAAAATACATATTCCCTATTACCCCGACCCCACATTGAATATTCGTCAGTAATAGCAAACAAAAACAGCCTGTTCCCTACAAAAGTACAATACCTACATGCTCAAAATGTACGGAACGGCTGATTTAAAGCATTACCGATGAAAAACCCTGTATATTTTGTAAGCACAATCTACAGTAAACCCACACTTGTTTAAGCTGTCTGTCTGTCAGTCATGAAACCGTTTCCTACATAAACAAAAAAGATAAGACAACACTCTTGGCATAAACCCAACCTGTTGCTATCAAATCTTAAACTTCCCGACGCAAACTCCTTCAACTGCCAAAGCGCATACCCGCTACAGCTTATCGCTTGAAAACTTTTGAAACAGAGATGAAATAAGTTCACTGTTGGCAGTTGCCGAGATGAGATCCTCGATAGCGTTCGATAGTCGCTGTATTACTGTGGCGAAGAAATAAATTATAATATGCAAGACCTACTTGGACCGGGGTTGCGGGACTGTTCGAAAGAGATACCGTCGCCCCGGAACACAAAGGGCGATGAAGGAACATGGATGGGTTTTATTCAGTAAAAGTCTGACACTCCCTCCAGCTCCGCTCAGAGCGGGAGGAGTCATTTGATGATTTCCCATCCGAAAAAAAAAAAAAAAACCGGCCAAGTGCGAGTCGGACTCGCGCACGAAGGGTTCCGTACCAATTATTATAAAAAAATCACGTTTGTTGTATGGGAGCCCCCCTTAAATATTAATTTTATTCTGTTTTTAGTATTTGTTGTTACAGCGGCAACAGAAATACATCATCTGTGAAAATTTCAACTGTCTAGCTGTCACGGTTCATGAGATACAGCCTGGTGACAGACAGATGGACAGACGGACAGACGGACAGACGGACAGACGGACAGACAGCGAAGTCTTAGTAATAGGATTCCGTTTTTACCGTTTGGGTACGGAACCCTAAAAATCACGTTTGTTGTATGGGAGCCCCCCTTAAATATTAATGTTATTCTGTTTTTAGTATTTGTTGTTATAGCGGCAACAGAAATACATCATCTGTGAAAATTTCAACTGTCTAGCTGTCACGGTTCATGAGATACAGCCTGGTGACAGACAGACGGACAGACAGCGAAGTCTTAGTAATAGGGTTCCGTTTTTACCCTTTGGGTACGGAAACCTAAAAATCACGTTTGTTGTATGGAAGCCCCCCTTAAATATTAATTTTATTCTGTTTTTAGTATTTGTTGTTATAGCGGCAACAGAAATACATCATCTGTGAAAATTTCAACTGTCTAGCTGTCATGGTTCATGAGATACAGCCTGGTGACAGACGGACAGACAGCGAAGTCTTAGTAATAGGGTTCCGTTTTTACCCTTTGGGTACGGAACCCTAAAAAGACCTACTTGGTGAAAAATGTTTGTAATAATCTGCGGGAAATGCAATTGCATACGTGTTTATGTATAGGATGACATATTATAACATCACGTCTGTAATCCACGATGGGTTAGGGAAAAGGTGTGTACTTAATAGAAGGCCTACATTTTGCCAGTTTTGTTTAAGGGTGTGCTCACATATTTTGGGCGTTTGACCAAAAATACGTATTTTTCCAAGTCCTCGATATTTGTTATATAAAGATAATGGCATAATATTTCAATGAAGAATCATAAATCTGGCTTTGTTTTAGTTCGTAGATTGATTAGAATTTTGTTATAATAGTTAATATTACGAGAAATAGCAATTTTCCGACAGCCAATTTCAAGCAAACGTTAAACATTAGGTTTTCTCCTGCCATTTGTATCAAACTGGTAACACGAAAAAATCTAAAAAAAATATAAATGTACTGGTCATATAGTCCTCAAGGTTGTAGATTTATTAGAATATTGAAATAAAAATTGAATCGACGCAAAAAAAAACGATATTCAAAAGCAATATTGATCTAAAATGTATGCATTTTCAGCGTCCATTATATTCCAAATAAACTCAATTTTATCAAATAAATTAATATGATATAAAACTTCGATCTACAACGAATACGTTTTATTAGTTTTCGTTTGTCAATATAATAAAACAAAATTACAATAAATAAAATTGGAGAACTATAATTCTGCGTCAATTCAGCTCGCACCTCAGTCTCATGTCAGTCTCGTCTCTAATTTTCGTCAATAACAATCGACAATCGTCCGGAGATCAATATTATTATCGAGTCGTGTAGGCCGGTCGAAAAAATTTGATCCAGGAAGTAAAAATCAAAAATTTGCGAAAAAAATGTAACAGCCCTCTTAAGTTCAGGATGATGTTGAGACTCCCTCGTTTCTATAGTGCCTCAAGGATGTTTGCCCAATCGCGTACAGATGGTTTCCATGCCATCATCAGGAAAAAGGTGTCATCGCTTGTGAGGAGGATTCGGGGAAGTAGCAATAGCATCCTGAAAGTCGTGGCCGAGGACCCGAGAGCTCCTGTACTGAGGCATCTCATGCGGCATCATTGTCCGCATGAAATGCCTCGTAAGTACATGATTCAATACAACAACAACAACAACAGCCCATAACGTCCACTGCTGGACATAAGCCTCTCCCATGATGGGAGGAATTTGCCGTAATCTCCACGCTTGGCAGGCGGATTGGAGATCGCATTGATGAAAGCCTAAGAGAAAACGCTGCTGCCCATTCTCTGGTCTACGGAGGCGCAAGGTGTTCTGCCTCAGACATTAGTCGCCTTATACGACACCCATGAGTGTAATAGGTTGGTTCTATTCTACTCTGCCGGATACCACACGGCTTAATAATGAAAATAATTATGATATATGAAATATGATTCAATAACCGGCCTTTAATATGCTTTTCTTTGTAATTTCTTTAATTTGGTAACTACTAATCCTAGTGAATAAGTCTTATGTGTGTAATAACAAAAATGGTTTCAATGTTGTTTCGTAAAAACAATTTTAATTAACCCCCGACCAAAAAGAGGGGACTACACCTGTTTTTCTCACTTAACGGTCCCCCGACGCGACGACGCTTGGAAAATAAAAACATTTGAACCTACATAAATATGTGACGATAAAAAAATAAAAAGGTTTTTAAAATTTTTAATTTTGCTTTTATTATTATTAAGTCCAATGTAATTTGTTTTAATTTAAAATGTTATTTCCTATATCCATCAACCACAGTCACAGTCCCAGACTCTTGGCTGTATTTGTACTAAGTACATAAAATAGGTTTATACTCAGAATATTAAAAGAAACTATAGGTACACGTGTGTAGAGTCATGAGTACAGCACAAAAAGCCATTTCATGTGATTTATTTAGCACATAAAATTCGTTTCGCAAACTATGAATCAGTAACGTTAGCGACATAATGCGTTAAAAGATGGTATTTTTGTTGTATATTTTAAAGTACTGCAGAATATAAAAAGGTTACGACTATTTTCTGCTGAAAAGATATTATCGAACCAATAACACTTTTGAAACGTTAAATTCCGGTTACGAATTTCGCTTAAACCGTGTTTTTTTTTACTTGAATCGAAAATATCTTAATCGTAATTACTAAATCGTATTGTTTGATTTTTATAAACAAATTAAAAAAATGAAGGTTGATCTGACTACGTTTTGTGACGACTGTGGGAGTCATGATAGGTATTATTTTATACTCACCATGACTCATGAGTCATGCTGAATACAGTTTCGCTAGCAATTTTGAATTGCATATTTATTCAAATAGCACTTTTTGATCGTCAACCGTACAAGAAACAGTCCCTTCGCAGAGGTAAGGGTATTTCAAAACAGACAGCCACAAAAAGCACACTCTTCGCAGTTTCCAGGCCACTCACATTCATAAAGAACTCGAAAAGTGCAAAAGCTATCAAAATTTCACACATTTGAGAGCATAAAAAGGCACTTTAAATGGCGATCTCTGTGCTAGTGATTTATTAATCCATCCCTAGTGCATCTCCGCATATAAGCTGAAAGAGCGGAGCATTATTCTGCTCATTCGTTGATTTATTTTGAGTAACTTTTTTTAATTTTCATAGCCGGCATATAAACATAATATCAGGCCTATCAGCCTAGTGTTGTTTATATTCCACTTTTTGCCCTTAGGGGGACTTTTAGTGGGGATTTCAGGAGTAAGCCGTGACCGTCGGACTGCCAAGTCATACAGGTCTCGAGTTCGAACCCATTCATGTGCTTAATGATATTCTAATAAACAGATATATTATACCTACACCTACAAATCAAAATGAAAAGGGGACTTTCTGGATTGTTTTTACATTGAAGTTTAGTTTTCCCCCTGAGGGGGATTCTCTTAGGGGGGGATTTGTGGAATAAGCCCGAAAAAAGTGTTCCGCGCAGCAGCGGCATCATATTTTTACATTCATTCTACATTTCACTAAAGTCAAAATTATACAAAAGGGATAGCTTGATAAAACCAATAAGAAAAAAAGAGACAGATAGTGTTGTTCTATGTCTGGAGTGCACGCGTCCTTGTCGTACTTACGACAAAATGTATTTCCCATCTCTTTCTTTTTTATCCTCCAAATATCAGAATATTAGGAAAATAAATGAAAAATATTAATAAATCAAAGTATATTGCGTAGGTACATGTGGTATGAGATCCCTTGTGTTTTATTTACTTTGGTATCATAATTGGTACACTTTCTGAACACGCACGATGGCATTTTACAATTTTCATCTAAATTCGTAGCAGCGTATCGCTCGTTGCCATGCGTGTTGCAGACTAAAAGCAATACGGCCCAATTGGGCCGTTTTCGAGTCTTCACAATTGTGCGCTCACAACATATCTGGGGCCCAATTATGTAACTTTATGTTGAGCAACATGCCATTGACACTCTATCGACACACTACAGACATTATGTTGCCACTATTGCAAATTTGGTATTCTGCAAAAACTTCAATGGCGTTTCAGTGGTGTCTCAGTAGTGTGTCGATAGTGTGGCGGTACAATATTTTTCAGTGTTTTCGTTGTTCGATGGCTTCACAATGGCGGTTCGATGGCCAAAACACTTTTCAAACACGATAGACACAACTTTCAAAAACACTTAAAATATTTACAGACTACCGTAACTTTGGCCATCATGATGACATTGACACATTGTAGTGGAGCAGAATACCAACTATTACAATAGTCTTCTATGGCGTTTCAATGGCACTACAGTGGTAAGTCAATGACCATAGATAATTTGTAGAATACCAAATGTCAATGATTAGCCTATTGAGACACTATACTTAAACACTACCGACACACTATTGACAAGTTGGTAATTTTACAGAATTGGGCCCCTGTTTACCAGAATATCATTGCATGTGCGTATTGTATTATTTTCACTTGCTTTGGTGACGGAAAATATTGTGAGGAAACCAGTATGCCTGAGAGATATTTCTCGACGGCATGTGAAGTTAAGTCAGAGGCCCGTGGGCGGCATAAAAACTTCACCAGGTAATAGGTACGAGTATAGTGGATAAACTGAAACTCCCAATTGTCTTATTAATATCTTTCATTATTTTAAATCCAAATAAGACAAATAGTGGCTTCTACCTTGGCCAGAGGATTGCCATGCAACGTTGCAATGCTGTCAGACTCTTTAGCACACTATCATGAGCAACCGTGCGAAGATTTTTTCGATGCCATATTTTAGTTTGTTGTTAGGATAATTACTTTAGGATAATTAATTTATGATGATTAATTTGTATACCCTTATGTCCCCGGCCGTGCCACGACTCGCCCGATCGGGCACGGTGCATTGTTATTTTAATTGTGTCTGTAATTGCGGGTATCGAAAAGCTACGACGACTACATGAGCTAAACGCGAGTTTTATAATGCAAAAAAGCATTTGATCCACTGCAATAAACAAAACCAGAAAAGTATATGATATTCTTCAGGAAAACTTCTTAAAAAAATCTTTTATTGAGTAAAAACCATACTAAAATATACGCTCATCGCTATCATTCGATTTTTTGGCAAATAATTCTACAAGCAACATTCAGCATCATAGTGTTTTACCTTTTTAGTCCAATCAATATTTTTTGTAAATCGCATAAAAACACTAATTTCGCACTATTCGGCCCGCAGTGACTGACTTAACAACCACTTTGTAGTGCAAGCTGATTAGAACTTTATTCTAACAGTATTTCAAACGAAGTTTGAACCACTACAAATAGAGTTGCTAATTTAGCTCCTGTAATCGCCTTAATATGTATGTTTAGATAGTCGAAACCGTTCTACCATTTTCTTTTTAGAACCTTATCTCAACAACAAAGAACAAATAAATAATGTAAATAAACCGATGTGATTTATCAATCCGCACCAATACTTTTGTATAACGTTGAAAGATTAGTAGAGTACGTAACAGACGTATATCAACAAATACAATACTTCTACATGACTGCGTTACCCATTGTGATCAGGACCGTGAAGATAAGTATATTTTCTACGCACGTTCAATCCAAAGAAAAGCAGATTGTGAATTAAATTGTATGAGTCAGAGCTGCTCGTGGCAAAATAATTATAGGCGTACGGGTCGATTTTCAAGGATAAGCAGGGTTTCCCAAGTTCGACCCATGGATGGGTGAGCATCCATCATCTGCCTAGCCTTTTCCCAACTTTATTGGGGTCGGCTTCCAGTTTTACCGGATGCAGCTGAATACCAGTATTTTACATGGAGCGACTGCCTATCTGACCTCCACAACCCAGTTAGTACCGGGTAATACGATACCCCTTGGTAAGACTGGTTGTCAGACTGTTTGGGCCTCTGACTACCTAACGACTGTCAAAGATCTACAAATGACAGACGGGGCCAACTTCTTTACGTGCTTTCCGAGGCACGGAGGAAGCTCAGTATGTAATGGGTGGTCACAGACCAACCTAGGCAAGCACGGCTTAACCTAACGATCGACCCGAGCGGTTGTTATTATTTAGCCACGAGCTCCTCCATTCCCTACATACTGATTTCCTGTAATACCTCGGAAAGCACGTTGAGACGTTGGTTATTCCGGCTGTCATTTGTCGATCTTTAACAGTCGTTACAGTTAGTCAGTGGCTCGTAATTCTGACTCCACTTACCAAAGAGTATCGTATTACCCAGTTTTAACTGGGTTGTGGAGGTCAGGTAGGCAATTGCAACATTTAAAATACTGGTATTCAGCTGCATCCGGTTAGACTGCCAGCCAACCCCAACATGGTTGGGAAAAGGCTAGGCAGATGATGAGTCATTTCAGAAAACTGTTTGAAAAGATCACAATATCACTCAACATGGCGCCTGAATTTCCCAAAGGTGAGCAGAGATGTACCATGAGCTCGGACGAAATCAACTCATTTTCAAAACAAAATCCCGTGCACACGTACTCCACATCTTAACTACCCTTAACGAATCATCGACACGAAGAAGAAGAAAAACTATTATTGGTCTTATTTTTTTTATTATTATTATGTTTTCTTTCGACCCTTTTTTTCATCAGGGATCAGATGCTGCGATGCTATTGGTTGATGAGCTTAAGGGGCTGACAACACCTAATTTGTTGAAATTGATGTTATTTAAGCAGTTTTTTAAGAAAAATTATTTGTTTTAGCATGGCAAAAAAAAAATATGTTAATATTGATCATATTTCAAAGACCTTGGATGGACTCGATATATATTTCGACGAAATCGGCTCGATAGAAAATAATTGCAAAGATTGGTCTTAAAATCATCATTAACGGACCTATGTCTTTATTTTTTTGACGTATGTGTCTGCAATTAAAAACATGAAGTCAACATATTCATACCTAAACCGCTAACGAGTCATATTTCACAAATAATCCATACCTTTTTTATATCAATATTTATTCATTATTTTCTTCTAAAACCTGGCCGCCCAGTAATAGTGACGTCTCGTTTTCTCCCATACAAATAGACAGTGTGCGCGATTTTGGTGTTGACAGCGCCTTAAACAGCGGCCGAATGCTGCAAGCAAAAAGAGTCGTATTGGTGGTGAGATTACGTCCGAGTACCTGGTACCTATAATACACCCACATTTAGCTATTTGATGTTAAAGCTCCATGTAATCAAAGACGAACCTATTCTCATCAACTGGGCGCAATCATATCCAGACTGTTAATGAACACATAAAAACGTTGGCTTTCATACGCAGTTACCAGATGATTGCGTATGCCAGATAAAATTTTATATGTATGGTTATATCACTTGATTGTTAAATTAATTAAGTTAAGATCCTAGTTATAATATAGATTATATGTATTTTGTAAAACTACGAGGCTGACATAATCGCTACGCGATTAAAGCCTTTTCTAAAAATAAAGATTAAAAAAAAAAAAATGTATGGTGCGACTGCCTATCTGACCTCTACAACCCAGTTAGTACTGGGTAATACGATATCCTTGGTGCCTAAGACATTCGGCCCACTGACTACCTGTAACGACTGTCAAAGATCTACAAATGACAGCCGGGACCAACGGCTTAACGTGTTTTCAGATGCACGGAGGAAACTCGGTACCTATTTAATGAGTGGTCACCCATCCGCGGACCAACCTAGCCAATCGCAGCTTTACCTAAAGATTGACCCGGCGAGTGGCATTTATTATTTAGCCACGAGCTTCCGGTCATCTTGCCTATAATGTTAGACCGAGTTTATTTGGAGACCTTAATCTTCAGTAATATAGTTTTTATCAGATTATCACATAAGCTAGCATTATCTATATTTTTTATAGATATTGTAAAAAAATGAATTTACGCGGACGAAGCCGCGGCCGGAAGCGAGTGTTAAATAAAATTCCTCCACGCATTTTGAGCGCCATAGATTAGGCTGGATTACGCTCGCCCATGGTTCCCTTTGGGAGACCCGCAATAGTTCGTGGTTTCCCAAAAAGGACTTCGTAACGAAGTGACGTCAGAAGGATTATGTTAAGGAGAAGTTAATCTGCTGTATGTCCCCCATAAGTTACGTTTCCGGGGACTTTGTGCATGCTTAACGGGGTTTGAATTAATTAGCCTAAATGCCGCCATTTTTTCTACTTTCCAAAAAGTATTAATCTGAAAGCGCCAGGGTAAACCGCGAAATTATAACCCCTTTTAGTTTATTTAATGTCCTTTTCATGCCGTGGTATCCGGCAGAGTAGAATAGAACCAACCCATTACACTCACGGGTATAAGGCGACTAATGTCTGAGGCAGAACACCTTGCGCCTCCGTAGACCAGAGAATGGGCAGCAGCCTTTCTGTTAGTCTTTCATCACTGCGATCTCCAATCCGCCTGCCAAGCGTGGAGATTACGGCAAATTCCTCTCATCATGGGAGAGGCTTATGTCCAGCAGTGGACGTTATGGGCTGTTGTTGTTGTTGAGGGTTACAATTCATGATTTTAATAATACTAATAATTGTAAATACATACGTGTTTCAGCGCGAATCATATTTTGTTCAACGTACAGCCAAACACTGACCTGCAAATAACAAAAAAAACGTAAGAAATTGCTTTATTTTTATTGCTATATTATTCTTTTAAATTTTTGATGCACAAAATGTTGTAAACACTAGTACCAAAAACGGGTTAAGACACTGACTCCTGTAATACAGGTCTCAGGAGTCAAATGTTAAAGTCAAATGGAAATGTATAATTTTTTCTTGTGTCAATAAAAATATTTTAATATTATTAATCTAACCAGTAATTATCAATACTTGTACGGGTCAAAATCTTCTAAAGCGTTCCGTTTCTAAGATATAAGCTTTCAAAGTATTACGAAATTAATAATTGAAGACTGTACCGAAAAAAGTTATTCTAAATTATTTCCCTCTAGTAGCAGAATAATGCCTAACATCAGCAAAAAACAAAAAAAAAATATACTTTAAAATGCGTGGAAAATTGGATGTTCTATTTTTAAAACTCCAACAAATCATATTCCAAGATGGCGGCAGGCGACAAGATGTCACCCTAGATTGCGAATAATAGGGCTGTAAGGAAGACTAATAAATCTTCTTTTCGTGAAACTTATTATTATTTAATGTTATAACCATAATTATCCAACAATGTTCCTGATACTTGGACATAGATCTTTGCACTGTGAGACCGAATCGTCGAATTAAATTATGATCTACTCCCAGTAGATCGACGACATGGTTTCAGTGGCCGAGAGATTGGCTGCTGCGCTGTTTCTGTATGTGATAAATGTTTGTAAACACACCCACGATACAGGAGACATTTCTAGATAGGTTCATCGTCAAAAAAACAAAACCCGCACGCAGTCCAGCGTGCCTGGCGGATGTCAAATGTTTTCGAATTTTAGATCCTAGGACATGCCGGTTTCCTGGCAATGTTTTCCTTAACCGTCCAAACATTTAATTACTAGTTACTAGCTGATGCCTGCGGCTTCGCCCGCTTGACAAATTATATACTAAAACCTTCCTCTTGAATCACTCTATCTATTAAAAAACCCGCATCAAAATCCGTTTCGTACTTTTAAAGATCTAAGCATACATAGGGACAGACGCGACGGGGGACTTTGTTTTATAATATGTACTGATTTAAGTTCAAAAGACAAAATAGAGAAAGTACCACTACTTAGATAAATAATTTGACTAGGAAAGTTATTGGTACAATAAGACGACATATGCTCACATTTGATTATATAAAGAAAGAAAGAAAAAGCATTTATTAGCCCGCACAGGACAAAACACAAATAAAAATGGTTAAATTAACAGTACTTACAAATAGTAAAATTAAAAAAATAAACAAAGAGAAAAATAAAAAATAAACATGAAATGAAATTGGTCCTGTACGAGGCCAAAAGGCCCCTATCTCAGCATGTTGCTGTAACATTTAAAAAAAAACGTCACAGCGCTGGTATTCTGATAGGGCCCAGAGTGATACCACGGTCAGACACGGATAAATAATAAATATATATAATAAATAATAATAATATAATATATGGAGGTATATGTTTCAAAACGCAATCCAAATTAATATTTGAATATGGCCACCAAAGCCAACAGTTACTATTGGTAAAATTAACTATCATCATCATCATTTCAGCCGAAAGACGTCCACTGCTGGACATGGCCCTCCCCCAAAGGGGGTTTTTTGCCATAATCGCCACGTTTGGCAGGCGGGTTGGCGATCACAGTACGGTTGTTACAAAAGCACAGAGAACGCTGCTGCCCGTTCTCTGGTAAGTCCCTTAGTCGCCTCTTACGACACCCACGGGAAGATATGGGATGGTGCTATTCTTTACGTCCGACACCATACAGACATATTCATAAATTAACTATGCCTTGCTTTTGAGCAAGGCATAGTTAATTTATGAAATGAATGGAATGAATGTTAATGGTGAAATTATGGTTCTTATTTTGATAAGAACCATAATTTCACCTTCACTCCATCTTAGTTTCATGTCAAACATACATTTGTTATTCGCAGTTATTGTATGACGTTAATAGCATAACATTTTCCTGAAAGATTGCAATCTAAACCTAGTTCTCAGAACGTTTACTTACCTACCTATACTTAGAACTAAACTACGATGTATTTGCAAACCTAAGATTGTTCCACACTAACGCGGTTTCTTCGCAATTTTGCGACGGGAGTCGAAGTGCGAAAATTCGGGTCAACTTGAATGATCTTGAGGTGACCTGAATAGTCTTTTTCCAACAATGTTGGGGTAGCTTCCTGTCTACCCGGATGCATCTGAATACCAGCATTTTACATAGAGCGACTGCCTATCTGACCATGAGCATCCAGTTCATGTGGAATGTAATATCTTGAAGTCTGCCGTCTTGCGGTCTTGTCGTGCTTCCGGTCGTGGTTCGATTCACAGGTCGGACAAAGTGTTATTAGGGTTTTCCATCAGAAACTCAGTAACAGCCACGGAATCTGGATTTGTGTCCAGATGATGGCAATAGGCTCAACCCCTATTACATAAGACCAAAACATAAGTGGCAAAATGTGGGTGTACTATTAAGTATGCCTCTACCTAATCCTTCGGGAATTACAGGCGTGATATTATGATGTTACGTTGGTGAAACTGGCTGTCAGCCTTACGAGGCTTTAACTAACAGTAACAGACATGTCATGTAGCAGAGATTAAAGGCGCCTTCCGAGGCTCGTAAGGGTCTCCTTTCATTTGCTATTTTTTAACATTTTTGTGAAACGGAGGGTTCTAGGTATCCTGCCGGGGTTGCGGGACTGTTCGAAAGAGATACCGTGGCCCCGGAACACAAATGGCGATGAAGAAACATGGATGGGTTTTAGTCAGTAAAAGTCTGACACTCCCTCCTGCTCCGCCCAGAGCGGGAGGAGTTATTTGATGATTTCCCATCCGAAAAAAAAAAGAAAAGGGGTCTCGGTATGAAATGGATGATCATCAATAAACGGACTCACCTCAGCAAACATCATCCACCTTGAATGATCGATTGATTCTAGCGGCTTTTTACAAAGTTATAAACCTTTTTATTTGTAAGTTTGACAAAAAGTTTTACATTATGTACTAGGAAAGTAGGAATCCAGATGTAGCGATATCGCATCTTAATGTCACGTCGCACTAGTGTGGCATAAGCCTTTATATCTGCCCCGGTTTGAAAGATCAAGGTCGTCTCTTTACAAATCTCTTTGAATTCAGAATTCTGATCCTCCTAGCAAAGCCTTTCAGATCGCAGACATGTGATAGAGATATAAAAAATTCACAGTAAATACTTTCTTTTGATACTTTTTGTATTGACGACACTGGGATATCCCAAGTACACACGCCAACACGCATACCAACCGCACAAAAAATAGTTTTTCTCAAACATGCTTGGAAATCTAAGCATTATTTTGCCAACCTTCTTCGAGATAAATCAAAATTGCTGTGCTGGCCAGATACATGCGACCAGCGGCCGGCAAAATTTGTATGAAAATCCATATCTGTCGTGTTTAGCGGCCAAATAAATTAGGTACATAGTAAACTCATAAATCTGCCGTGTTATTTAAAAATGGAACGATCTTTTACTCTGAAACATGGCAACCAAGGAGGTAAATTATCACAGGTTTTATTTAAATTTCGAATTGGATTGCAAATAGAAAGCGGTTTATTAAAAAAAAAAAAAAACAAATGAAATTCTTCAACGCGAGTGTTTTAATTTCCTCGCATTTTTTGAGAAAAGTACTATACAAGCCTTGGCCACAACTAGGCATTGATGGACTTACTTAAGTGTGGCTCGGCTTCGCCTCGGCCCACATTTACGCGTTCGTCGATCAATGCCTCTGTTGCTGGCCGCTGCAGTAAAGTACTATTTCATACACGTTTTTAAAAAAGGAATCTGCCCATATTATGCAAACTGCAACAATGTTATCACATAAACAAACTGTTAGTTTTTCTGTTGTGGTTGATAATTTCACTCTTGAAGAGCGCTTTTACCTAAATCTACTAATCATCTTGGACTATACCTATTTTGGTCAAAAAGTCACAACACACTTCTCCATTTTCAACCAACTTCCAAAAAGAGGAGGTTCTCAATTCGATTTTTTTTTTGTTTTTGTTATCTCAGAACTTTCCACTGGGTAAACCGATTTTGATTCTTATTTTATTTGAAAGCTGGTGCTTCCTGTGTGGTTAAACATCCAAGCGATTTCAGCAATCACGGCAGATTTGCCGTCTATTTTTGAAGAGTTCCATTGTATATCTCCGAAGATCAGCAAAATTCACAAAAAATAAAAAAGGACCACACGGGAAGCACTAGCTTTCAAATATAAAAAGAATTATCAAAATCGGTGCACCCAGTCGAAAGTTCTGAGGTAACAAAAAAAAAATACAGTCCAGTTGAGAACCTTCTCTTTTTGGAAGTCGGTTGAAAACACAAAAAACTAAAAAACTAAATCAATCAAGCAAAGGACTTCTGAAGCTAAAGTTATTTTTCACTTTTTTGTGTTTTTTGAAGTCGGTTTTATTTTTTTCAAAAAAGTTTTTTATCGATATAGTTCCTACCAATTCAAGTATCTGTCTTAACAGTTCAATGAGTAGGCTTCTTACAAATATCTTTTGACCCTATCGTTTTTATGAAGACTTTAATCTGAAACCCGGATCCCTCTCAATTATCTATTGAAGCGGATATTTTAATATTTATTCTCTGAGATATTTTCAATACCCTATATTAATTGAGAGTTTTAAGACCATTTAGGAGGAGCTAGTGGCTAAATAATAACAGCCGCTCGGGTCGATCGTTAGGTTAAGCCGTGCTTGCCTAGGTTGGTCTGTGGATGGGTCGGAAAGCACGTTAAGCCGTTGGTCCCGGCTGTCATTTGTAGGTCTTTGACAGTCGTTAGGTAGTCAGGGGCTCAAAAAGTCTGACAACCAGTCTTATCAAGGGATATCGTATTACCCGGTACTAATTGGGTTGTGGAGGTCAGATAGGCAGTCGCTCCATGTAAAATACTTGTATTCAGCTGCATCTGGTAAAACTGGAAGCCGACCCCAACATAGTTGGGAAAAGGCTAGGCAGATGATGGGTTTTTAAGAGCATTTCCTTTCGTTTACATTTTCCATTGTTGTTTAGTCCGAACATAACATATTATTATTACATTTTGGAGAGGGAAAGGAAGGTCAAAGAAAAGATGGATAGATTGTGTGAAGAATGATATGAAAGAGACAGGAGTAAATGATGCCGTGACGTCTGACAGGGAAGAATGGAAGAAGATAACGTGTTGCGCCGACCACAAGTAGAATGGGATAAGGGAAGGAAGATGATGATTTATTTATTTACTAGCGGACGTCACGCGGTTTCACTCGCGTAGTTCCCGTTCCTGTCGGAGTACGGGGACAAAATATAGCCTATGGTATTAAGGGTGAATGTAGCTTTCTAATGATCAAAGAATTGTTGAAATCAGCGCAGTAGTTTTTGAGTTTATTCATTACAAACATACACACAAAAATACAAATCTATCCTCTTTATAATATTACTAGCGGACGTCCCACGGTTTCACCCGCGTAGTTCCCTGTCCCGTGGGATTACGGGGATAAAATATAGCTTATGTTACTTAAGGTGAATGTAGCTTTCTAATGGTGAAAGAATTTTTAAATTCGGCGCAGTAGTTTTTGAGTTTATTCATTACAAACATACACACAAAAATACAAATCTATCCTCTTTTATTAGTGTAGATTGGTTCAGCAACAATTGTTTACACAGGTTTTATGCTAAAAGTAACATGCAAAAATATTAATGCAACAGTGCAACAATCACTATAGGTAAACTCCGCATGCATAAAGAAGGGGAACTGCGTGACGTCCGCTAGTAATTAATATGACGATAACATATTATTACATTTGTTAGTTCTTCTCTCTCCTTCGGAGTTGTAAGAGTTTCAGAACATCTACATTTCATCATTTACATTAAGGTCCCATGTAATAGGGGCGAGCCTATTGCCATGAACTAGGCTCATAATTATCTGACTCAGGGCTGCCTAATACCCAATAATAATAATAATAATAATAAACAAAAACAAAAAAAAAAAACAATTCAAATATCTAGATCTGGCTCGCGAGGTTGTCGACATGTGGGACGTGGGTACAGCAGTCATTGTGCCGATAGTCGTGTCGGCCAATGGCTTAATAGCCAAGAGCCTCGACCAACATCTAGGAGGCTCTCGCTTGGCAGCTGGATCAAGGGCTTGATTCAGAAAGCAGTACTTCTGGACACGGCACGTATCGTTAGGAGGTTCCTCTCTCAAGAGCCCTGACCACCGGCAGCTCGGACCCTGTTCCCAGCGCTGGTGGGCTACTATTTTTTATATTTTTAAATGTTTTTTTTATAGTATTTTGTATAGAAATATTTAAAAATGTAAAAGATATATGTAATGTAATGAATAAAGGGAATAATAATATTCTTTATATTTCGGACAACAGTGATCCATCGTGTTAGTAAGCAAAACAAAATAACTTATTTCTAGTGTTAGTAGCTGAGATACAATAGAGAAGACAGAGTAAAAATATTATTGTGAAAAGGACATCCCCAGATTAATGTTCAGTGATTGTCCTTCTCACAAAACTTTTAATAATCGGAGAGTCGATACTCTCCGCTATAGTTTTTAGGATTCCGTTGCCACTCGCCCGCAACCTTGACAACAGCGACGCGGTTTTCTTACGAATGACGGCGTGGAAGCCGTCAGTTCGGTTTTGCGCAAACATAGCAGAAGCGCTACACCATCGCGGCAGTCCCAACAGCATCCTAAAAATATTATTGTATTGTACGCGTAGATCATCCAACGTTCTTTTAGTATACTCGACCCAAAGATTCCCCAATCAACAATGACACTGCCTAACTTTCCAAGACCGATACTACCTTTATATCGATGAATTCCATAATCTATACTTCACTATCACTACATATTATAAAACAAAGTCTTCCGCCGCGTCTGTCTGTCTGTCTGTTCGTGAAAAACTCTAAAACTACTACAGCGATTTTCATGCTGTTTTTCACCAATGGTTCTCGAGGAAGTTTTAATAAGTTAGTATAATAATTTGTCAAGTTTTTGGATACATTGGCTAAATTATAATGATATTTGTAACACCTCCATTGCAAAAAAAAAGACGTCTGAGAGCTTTCAACGAAAACGCTGCCTAAACCCTTTGAGATATATGTAAACATTTATTATAAAACAAAGTCCTGGTCGTGATAACCGACATCCATGCGGGAGGACCCGGGGGCATTAGCTAGTCTATTATACAACAACAACAGCCCATAACGTCCACTGCTGGGCATAAGCCTGTCCCATGATGGGAGGAATTTGCCGTAATCTCCACGCTAGGCAGGCGGATTGAAGATCGCAGTGATGAAAGACTAACAGAAAACGCTTCTGCCCATTCTCAGGTCTACGGAGGTGCAAGGTGTTCTGCCTCAGACATTAGTCGCCTTATACGATACCCTTGAGTGTAATGGGTTGGTTCTATTCTACTCTGCCGGATACCACACGGCTAGTCTAGTATAAAGTAGGAGTTTATGAATTCGGTAATCTTCGGAACAGATTCCTGATCCAATTCTGATAATTCTAGCAGAAATGGGAAGCTACATTACCCCTGAGTGTCATCAGCATGCTCCCATGTGACAATTTTCGACTATAACGGAGCGAAACCACAAGCAAAAGCTTCTTCTTCTTCTTCGTCGTCACATTCTTGGCAGAGTGGTCATGGTCGTCACATCAGGGGTGGTGGCAAGCTTCAGAATCCATCGCCATTCCTCCCGTACTATGGCTTTTCTTGTGCATTCGAGGAGTGGACCATTGAGTGCAGTTTTGACTTGGTCAGTCCAACGCATTGGTGACCTACCGTGCGCTCTTGTGCCTTCAACCTTTCCCTGCACTACAAGTCGCTCGACAGATGTGTCTTCTTGACGTGATATGCTCAAAGAAAGTGAGAATATGACATTGGACGATAGAAGAAAGACGCTGTTTGATTCGAAATTCCTGGAGGATTGAGACGTTGGTTCGGGCCTATGTCCAGGTTATGCCAAGCATTCTCCTCCAGCACCACATTTCAAGGGCGTCTAGGCAAAAGCTAGTTACTTATAAAATCATATTTTTCCTATTCACAAACATTTAGCTGCAATTCGCTTTTACCGCTGCCTGGCTAAAACTGCGCTTCTAAAATCGTAGGTCACGTTCAGCCTAGGACGTGCCTAACATGACAATGCACTGCGCTTGTTGGCAAAGGTAACAAAGCTTAATGTGTCATATTCAGCGGCACCTAAAACTGGAACACTGTAATGCCATTATGTAGGCATAGTTTAGGTTTTCAAAACTACGCCTAGATGCCTAATGGTGGAGTTTCCAGCATCAATAAATTGCAAATCTATTTAGTCCGTCAGTTAGAGTATTGGAAAATAATAGACACGTATTTTTTTTTTCTGTAAATCAATGAATATTGACAAAGTTAAAATGCATCAAAACTCGGGAGTGGGGGCTCGTGACGTCATAACGCACTAAAAATTATACCATGGCGTGACGTATTGAGAATTTTAAAAGCGTCGTATCTTCGTCAATTTTGGTTTACGTAACAAAATAAAAAATACGTGTGTAATATTTTTTTGAAATATATCTGACGGAATAATTGTATTTTTTAAGTCATCTAGTCATCACCCTATTGACAAATAATCTTTTTGGTAACTTATGTTAGTTATAAATTTACTTTTCCACCATCGTTAATGCTGAGACAATATAAGTTTATAAACTAACATGGTTACTAACCGGTTCCGTGATCATGGTAGTGCTATTGCAAGAATAGCGCGAAAATATCGGAAACTCAAAACAAAGGGGCGCCATGAGCGAGCGAATCGCGGCGATTCAACGTATTTCTATACGAAGATATCGCCGCGATTCTCTGACTCGTAGAGGCGGCCCAAAAGAGAGTGTATAGAAAAACGTGGCAAGGACGATATAATCGCCGCGATTCTCTCGCTCGTGGAGGCAGCCCCAAACTGTAAATATGGTAAATATCCCATTATCATTGTTAGTGATAATGTTGAAATAATGTCACTTTTTCTTGGTCATTAGGGTTTAGGTCAAGATTAAATTTTTTTAAAAGAGCTCCGTCAATTATCACTCCTAAATACTGGATATTTTACAGTCGACCAAGCTATTTGTTTTACATTTAAGATGCAAATTACATTGTAAAATGTAAACCAAATAGGTTTTTAGACCGTAAGTTGTTAGTTACGATGTGAGTTACGATCCAAAAGAAGTAGAGCCAATACCTACTTGTCATCATCACCCAAAAAGCTAACGATTTTATCAAATTTTAAGCAAACTACCACTAAATAATGAAACACGACACTGAATATAAACTCAGCACGCACATCGGGTTGTATTTTTTCAATTGACATCGTTAAAAACTATAGATAGTTACTGTATGTTTGCCATAAAATGGTTATCATGTAAGGCACACCAACACACTGAAGTGTAGGGGTATAATAATAATAATAATAATAATAATAATAATAATAATAATTTTATTTTATTTTATATAACTTCAAACACATTACATCAGTGTGGTCTCAACCCCTGAACTAGGACAACCTGTATGACAGGGGTTGAAAAAAAGGGGTTGGTTAAGGAATAGGGTGTAAAGTTTTTCCCCTATAGAAAAGGGAGATCCTCCAACCAGGGGCCCAAGTCTGCTATTTTTATAAATTCGTCATTCCAACACGATCCCATTCTCATCCCATTGTCATTTTGCTAAAAGTTCGTAATCTGCTAAATTCATAATGGTCGATCATTGGTCGGTCAAAGGTCTGGTATAGCAGCAATAGTATTGTGTTAGAATGAGATTGTGGTATTGCCATTATTATAAAACCCTCCAGGTTTCATTCATATATTTTTAGGGTTCCGTACCCAAAGGGTAAAAACGGAACCCTATTACTAAGACTTCGCTGTCTGTCCGTCTGTCCGTTTGTCTGTCACCAGGCTGTATCTCATGAACCGTGACAGCTAGACAGTTGAAATTTTCACAGATGATGTATTTCTGTTGCCGCTATAACAACAAATACTAAAAACAGAATAAAATTAATATTTAAGGGGGGCTCACATACAACAAACGTGATTTTTTTATAATAATTGGTACGGAAGCCTTCGTGCGCGAGTCCGACTCGCACTTGGCCGGTTTTTTTACATATTACTTATTAGTGTTATAATTAATCTGAAGTAGTAAGATGTTCGTAAATTGCACCATTCGTTCATTTGCCACTACCTATGTAAGAGATTACCATTCTATGCCATTTTTTCAATGGAGTGTCAGTGGTTGACCATTGGAAAGTCATAATGACGCCATCATATTAGTAGATTAACTTGTCAAAATCAACAATCATGAAATCAATGATAGACCATTCTGACACTATTGTAATAGCAGACTTGAGACCCAGACGGACGTTAGGTATGTCTAGTGGGCTATTGCCCGACAGTTTTTGTCGGAGTTTTTCTATACAGGGTTAGTTTTCAATAACCGGCCAAATTTTCAGAGATGGTTTAGAATCAATAATATTTTCGATATAATGGTAAAAAAACAACATCTTTTTAAATAAAATGTCATTCCTGTCCACCACTAAAAAGCGAACGTGTGGATTTTGCAACAGCACAATTCAGTTCAACAACCTAGTTAAGTAGCAGTTAGCACACACATCAATTTAGCGGTGCACGCACGCACACAAGTGCATTGATTTCCACTAGGTTTATGATGTAGGAAATTTTTAGGACTTTTTCAAATGAATGCTATTATTTTATTTTATATTTTTCGACAATAACATTTAAAATGCACTTTTGGTTTGTTATATAGATAGAGAGAGAGAACTAACCCCGTATTATTATGGTCTTAAGTCGCGGAGAACTTTACCTAATATCGCAATTTAGGAGTGAGATGTTAATTCTACATTTGTACCAAAGATGGCGCTGTCGTTCTTTTTGTACTAGGTTTTTTTGTAGTACCACTACAGATTCTCTGTTCCTGACTCTTCCAGAAAAGAGGTTCACGTCAATAGTTATTTAAAGTACTAAACACTTAGGGGCCGCCTCCACGAGCGAGAGAATCGCGGCGATATTATCGTCCTTGCCACGTTTTTCTATACACTTACGTTTGGGCCATCTCCACGAGCGAGAGAATCGCGGCGATATTATCGTCCTTGCCACGTTTTTCTATACACTCACGTTTGGGCCATCTCCACGAGCGAGAGAATCGCGGCGATATTTTCGCACCTACATAAATACGTTGAATCGATTCTCTCGCCCGTGGAGGCGGCTCCTTATACCCGTTTCAATTTACACTACCACCTGTCTAATGTCGACAAATAGTGCACTGTAGAAATTCTTAATTTTGAATTTCATCTCTGGGCTCAGCACCGAGTCAGGAAATTTAGTACCATTATTATAATTTAGGCATAATTGAAGTATCACCTGTGTTAGTAAATTTGATCACATTTATCATAGACTTTATGCTCTTGTAAAAAATAAACGGTATTTGAATTGTAAATGTAAAAAAAAGAAGTTCAAAACTACTGAAGAAAAATCTTGTATTAAATTTTTCGTTTGTTATTCTTCATAATATAGTCACAACAGTCTGTAAGTAAGCCTGTATTTTATTCATAGGAAACTTTGAAAACCAAACCCCAGTAATTACAAACCTAGACAATGAATATTATCTCCGTCTTTCAGATTCCTTTGCAAAAAAAGCGTAAAAGTGACTTGCGAAAATTGAATTATTAAAAAAGAAAAGTTCTTTCTTCCTAACTTTTCTTTTTATTCCAAAGCCAGCATTCATTCGCGACGAATCTAATTACGAGCTACCTTCGCTCCGTGTTACACCGTAGTGTGAATAGAGCTTTATTAGAGGGGTGGAGGAGGTACTTGCTCAATAGCTCATGGACGCGTCACCTTACAATGAAATGGGGACTATTTGCATCTGACCCCGTTTTTAGTGACAGAAATAAAATCCTTATTGAACTGGAATAGAATTTGATGTAATATTCAAGTTTGTAGGTAGTTGTTAGAGGACATTTTGATACAAGTGGAGAAATTTTGTTATTGCATTCGAGGCGGAATTAACACACAAGCCGTTGGCGAGGGTGTTATTGAGCCGAGAACTGCAATAGCAAATGTCCACGTGTATCAAACGACGATTTTCAATACACTTTTGAAGAAATAAAATAAAAGAATGAAAAATATTATGGCCGCGTCACCTTACAATGAAATGGGGACTATTTGCATCTGACCCCGTTCTTAGTGACAGAAATAAAATCCTTATTGAACTGGAATAGAATTTGATGTAATATTCAAGTTTGTAGGTAGTTGTTAGAAGACATTTTGATACAAGTGGAGATATTTTGTTATTGCATTCGAGGCGGAATTAACACACGAGCCGTTGGCGAGGGTGTTATTGAGCCGATAACTGCTATAACAAATGTCCACGTGTATCAAACGACGCGACGTTTTTACCCGACTGTGCCGGAAGAAGGGTTATGTTTTTCGAAAGTATGTATTTAGACACCATGTATGTACCCATTAAATAATCTAGACTAAAATCATTACATCCAATATGGGTCCGGACTGTTGCAGTCAATATTTCCTGTCTCCTGAACTTGTTTTATTCTTTTCAATTTTTATTCAAAGTTATTAGTTATTTTTAACGCAGACGGGTTTTTTAATTTTTTAATTATTTTTATTTATTCAGTACACTTTTGAAGAAATCAAAAAATAATGAAAAATATTTTAGTCGTGAATTATTAGAGACCATGATTTTAATTTTTTTTTGCTTTCGCCAGGTTGAAGGAGAAGCAAAGGTAAAAAGCCGTTAAACAGTAATATAAAAAAAGGTTTTTTTTTTCATTTGATACACAAATAAATGTTAATTTGTTTTTAGAAGTAAATATTAGTTTAAAATAATCATGTTTAACTATGATATTCTATTTATAAACACAATTGAATATTCAAAAAATATTTACGCCGTAAAGACGCACATTGCTTTGCCGAAATTTAAAAAAATTCACCTCCAATTTTACTCATTTAACCGATTTGAACTTCGTTTAAGTATACGTTACCTGTGGATTTTTTTTCCCACGCACGTGCCTGAAAATGAAGGAAACGCACTGTTATAACCCTTATTACAAGGTAGTAAGGATGACATCTGCACTCTACAGCCCGCGTCTCATTTTTCAGTGCATTTAAACGCTGAGTTGCAATTATCGCACAGTAGCGGAATTTTAATACTAAGATAGCGGGCCAGTTAGATTCTGGACGCCCGTCGCGTAAACCTATTTTTGGGAAACTTATCTCGAGAGATAAAAGAGATCATAGATAGTCATAATTTGGCCGTGAGAAATACATTGCATGTTGAACCTTTAACGTAGTGCGATAAGAAAAAAAACCCTTTCTTAAAAAGGCGAGGCCTTTTTCCCAACACCTAAAACATTATTCTTATCATTATACAACATTTATTTTTAACTGCGTCGTTTGTGAAGTGGTTGCTAGCGGGACTACTGAGCTGCTGTCTTGGGTTCGATTCTCAGGTTGGGCAAAGTGTTATTGGGTTTTTCGATCAGGAATTTCTCAGTAGCAGCCACGGAGTCTGGATTTGTAGCCAGTTGATGGCAATAGGCTCGCCCCCTATTACATGGGACTTATACATAACTGGCAAAATGTGAGTGCACTAATGGGTACAATTCTGCCTAACTCTTTGGCGACTACAGCCGTGGTGTTATGTTATGTTTTCAACAAAAATGGATCTACGAATCAAAAGAATACAACTGTGGGAAAACCTTTTAAAACGCCGTGTTCTATTTGTTCCCGTACACTAACATTCCTGAATCACTCAAATAGTCCAAATGCAACGCTTTAGACCGATTTACCAATTACCCACATAAATAGCTCTTGGTTCATAACGGTCTATTCTTGCATTTAGCTAGTACACACGGCAAAAAAGTCAGGTTTATTGATTTTTTTCGAAGAAAAACTTTTACTCAGTTTTTTTTCTGTGTACTTCTTAATTGGCAGTCGAGACCCATATTGGATGTAATGATTTTAGTCTAGATTATTTAATCGGTCCCAACTGTTGCAGTCAATAAATATGTTCTGTCTCCTGAACTTGTTTTATTCTTTTTAGTTTTTATTTATTTTATTTTAATATGTAATTATATATATCACGGCAGGGACTGTCCCCAAATATTGGTGACATCCACCACCATATTGTCTTTCAGTCATCTATCACATCGCCTTGCGATACGATTCTTCATTGTTGGTAGATAGGTAGGTGGGTATTTGAAATCACACACAGCACTTGACTCAAATTCCAAACGTGTATTTCTATTAAACCATTTAGGTACAGAAACTGATTAACTTTCTAGAGTTGAGTCGTCCATTCGCAAATTATTATGGTTGAGGAGAAGAATGGATGAAGAAACTCCTCACACTCTTTTAAATCGTATTACAGATAACATTTTCACAACTTATTAATATCGTTCACTTCATTAAACACTTATAATTACTTAGTATTTCAATTGTTTTTACTAATCGTAAACTAACGTGACTGATCGTTGCTCAGGCGCCTGTCCTGAGTGGGCGGAAGTCCCTCATTCAGTACAGTTTATTCATTACATAATAAATTCATTAAAACTTACAAACAATTCTAGAATTTTTCACAATTAATCATTTTATAAATTAAACATTTCCAATATTCACAAATGCAAAGGTTTTATCTAGTTAAAGCTAATTAGTCGCTTCATTACTTTTTACAACAATATTCGATCTTGCTTTAAAACCATTTCCGGTAAATCAAAGGATTTAATACAAAGAACACATAAGAAGTCTTTCAGTAATATATTGTTCTGTAAAATAATCTTGTTACTTTTTAGTTTGTAATTTAGTTAGATAATCTGAATTAGTTGTAGTTTCAAATTATTAATTAAGTTATTGATCAAATCTTAATCGGCGCCATCTTCCACCTGTAGTGTTGCCTCATAAGCAATCTTGTGTCAAATGAACAATAATAATTACAAATCCAATGTCATAAAATACTTGCTTATCATAATTTTAACTATAGATCTTTAGACTTTTGTTTAATAAGTTACTATTTGAAACCACGATCTATCTAAGTAATAGGTAAGCCAATAGATGGCGCTTAACTCATCTGTCAATGAATTAAGTTCTATGTAATAATTGTACTGCCAAGCAGAGATGGCAGGTTCACCAGTTTTATCATGGAATAGAATTATGAGTGCTATTAATTAGATTAAATCTTAGCAGATAGAGCCTCTTGCGGCGACATATATAATTATTTAGTTACTTTTTACGCGGTCGGGTTTTTTTTTTTTTTTTTTTTTTTTTTTTTTTTTTAATTTTACACTTTTTAGTTACTTAGATATACCATTTTAAAATTCTCATGATGAGCCCTTTATCAAGGCGTTTAGGCTGCAGCGCGTGCCAAACTTTTGAATTTAGCGCCAAAAATCCGCCATTTGGTTTTTTTTTTTTATATACCCAGAATCACTGGACATTACACGTTGCCTGTGGCAACACTACAGCTAACAGCTGATTTTAAATTGTCCTTAGATTTTTTAACTTTAATTATTAAATTTCTTTGTTTTTTAAGCATATTTCCAATTACTCATCAAGTAAAAAGCTCATTAATGTGTATTTTGTGTTAGTTTCACGTAACCAGTACAAATTAAGTGTTAAAATATAATGTGAATCAGTGACAGTTACCGGCTCAAGGAATTTTTGCATTGTCATCTTGATATCAGGTACAATACTTTAAATTCTACTGGCTAATATTGTTTACGTGCTTTATTTTTACCAGCAATTAATTAGTTCACCTTTTAATTCGGTTCCTTCCTATATTAATTATCTTTGGAACGTAAACATAACCTTGCTTGGTTTGGTGACAGGACTCGCAAGGCTGAATTTATTAATTTATTTTCCTTTCAAACTATCTTTATTATCTTAAACCTGCTGCCACAGTTACCTACTCTCTTCCAGTTTCATTTCTTATCCTTTTCCTAACACAATCATGACTATGACTCGTTCCGCCCACGCTCGCCAGGAAGAACTTAAACTGGCTCTGAGCGAATTAAAGGCGTCTAAGCAGTCCTGTGATCAACTAAGTAGGGAATTGGATGACAATGAAAGGGTTCTCTTTGAAGCCCATGAAATAAATAGAAATTTAAAAAAGGAAATGGGTCAGCTATACATTCAATACACTGACGCCATAGAAGACCGGGATAGGCTCCAAGTTATTGTGGACGGGTTCAGCCAGTGTAGCGCAGAGTACGAACAAACTCTTAATCATAAACGTCAATTAGAACAGCAGCTACATGAGGCTAGAAGTCAAATAACAGAACTTAAGACTACCAATTATAACATCACTGCCTCGCTGAATCAAAGTCTGTTCAGTGAATTGGTACCTATTGCCCCGTCTGTGGTTTCTGCCACCAAATCCTCCCTCGCTATAGATTTGACAGGTGAGGATAATTCCAATTTATGTAGTTCAGTGAGGGCAGTCACCAGTAAAAATAAAATTAAAAAATACATTAAAATCAATAAATATATAGTAAAAACACAAAAAATGGTTAAAAGGCAGAAATATTTCATTAAAAATGTGAAATTGAATAGAGAAAGACTAAATGTATTAAAACAATTAGATATATATTCATCTAATTTGGAGCAAAGCACTAGGAGGTACAAAATTGACACAGAACACCTGCAATCCAAACTTGATCACCTACAAGAGAAGCTAAGTTCAATGACTAGCAAATATAATACCTCTGAACATGTTATGAGGGAATATGTGTTGGCGATGAATGATTTGGTAAACTCACAAACCAACAACTGTGAGCACTGTCAAACAACTTCACATGTAAATACACCAGACCATTCATTGACAACATGTAATACCACCTTACCGCAGCCATGTGTTGATTTGCATACTCCTATGAATAGTTCCCATAAGCAATATAAACAAAGTGTAAATAATGACATAGTAATCTTTTGTGATGAGATTGGAAAAGACCTAGGTAATTTGTTAACTGATGAATATCCAGGACACTCCGTAATAAACAATTGTATGCCAGGATGTTCTTTATATCATATTATGAAAGAAATTATTAAATGTAAGTTTAACCAGGACACCATATTATTAATTTTGATAGGTAATAGAGGAAAAGTGAACAAAGGAGAATTGCTCCAGTATTATAGAACTTTGTCAAACTTAAATTTAAGAAAAATTGTGTTGTTTACATTTCCTTATAGTAAAAGTTTGCCACAGGAAGAAAATGACTATAGATATAATATTAATATGACATTGCATAATTTGACATTCAATAATAATTCATTTCATTTACTTGACATCAACAATTATATTGGCAACAATTTTTATTTGACAAAACATAGATATCTTGTAGACAGGTGCTATCTGACAAACTATTGTAAAAGACAAGTAGCTGTGTCGCTATCTTATTATTTTTCTATTACAGCCAAGAACTTGGCTAATCAAGTTGCCTCTGTTGATCAATGCAATATTAGCCTAAATTACTCTACCAATAGTTTGTCAACAATGAATGAATCAGAGAATCATTTAAATTAGCAATTTCGACAACAGAGGCAACCTCTTGCAATATAAGGAAGCCAGATAGTAAATCAGGCGAATGTTTTGAGAATTTTAATAGTATCAACCTGGTTCATCAAAATATTCAAGGATTTTTGAACCAAGAATTAGAAGTAGAACTTTTCATGAATTGTAATTGCATAGATATTCTTTGTATAACGGAACATTGGCTCAAATGTCACCAATTAATTTTCAATTTTAGTAATCACCAGGTTGGTAGTTCATTCAGCAGGGTAAATGCTATACATGGCGGCGCATTAATCCTAGTAAATAATCAGCTTAAGTTTAAAGACCGCAAGGATATTGTAAGCCTATCTGTTGAGCGAACAGTTGAAATAGCCTGTATAGAGTTGGAGCAGTTTATCATATTAAGTGTGTATAGACCTCCTACAGGATTGTATGATTGTTTTGAAAAGGTAATGGATGAAGTGTTGCATAAAATCTGTAATTCTAAGAAGTCTATAATTATTAGCGGTGATTTTAATATTAATTTGTTAGAAAGTTCTGGGTTAAGTACTAAAATTTTAAGCCTGTTTCATTCATACAATCTTGAAAACAAATTTCTGGAGCCCACTAGAATAACACCAACTAGTGCCACTTGCCTAGATAATATTTACACAGATGTTATACCTACCCACAAAGAAATTATTAACTTATTAGATTCTGATCATTGTGGACAATTGATCACAATTCCTAATGTAAGCAAGAAAGTCACTAAAAAGGATATCATTGTTAATCCAAAAACTAAAACTCGCCTGGAAACCTTTAAAACTAAACTTTTGTCTAAATTACCACTACTGTCAACTAATGATGATCCCAATCAACATTATAACGATTTTTTCAGTATGTATTGCACACAATTTAATACCACATTTATTCCTAAGACAATCTCGGTTAATAGTAACGCTTCCTTCAACGACTGGGCCACTATTGGTATTCACAAGAGTCGAAAACGACTTTATGAGCTGTATGCAGAGCGGACCTATATAAACACTGGAGAATTTAAGTTGTATGTTAAAAATTATTCTAAAATATTTAAAAAAGTTTGTTTTATAGCAAAGTCACGTTACTTGAGTTCAAAAATTAAAAATAGTAGTAATGTAATTAGAATGACATGGAATATTATTAATAGCGAAACGGGAAAGTCTTGCAACCGAAACAGTGACTACAGCCTTGCTATTGGCGATAAAATTTTAAATTCAGACACTCAAGTTGCCACAGCCTTTGAAAATTTCTTTGCGGATATTCCCGTATCGACTACTAAATCGCTTAACTCGTCACCTGCTGCTGCCGAGTCTTTACTAAGGGAAAACGTTTCAGTCTGTGATTCCGAATTTAATTTTGAATATGTCACCTGTAAAGATATAATTAAAACTTTTCACACCTTAAATGTTAAAAAGACCGCCGATCTATGGGGTCATTCTGTGGAAGTTGCTAAATCCATTATAAACATTGTAGCTCCTTCATTAGCTGTAATATTTAACGATTGTATTGACCGTGGTGAGTTTCCTGATCTAATGAAATATAGTAAAATAATACCATTGTTTAAATCGGGTAGTACATCAGACCCCACTAATTATAGACCCATTTCAGTACTACCCACGTTTAGTAAAATTTTCGAAAAATTAATTTTGGCACAAATGCAAAGTTTTTTCAATAAATATAAGTTATTACATAAAAAACAGTTTGGTTTTACAAGGGGTCGTTCAACTACTGATGCCGGTGTTGAACTTTTAGGACACATTTATAATGCCTGGGAGGACAAATGCGATGCTTTGGGCATTTTTTGCGATTTATCTAAAGCTTTCGATTGTGTTCTTCATGAAACATCAATCAGGAAACTACACCACTACGGAATCCGTAACGCCTCCCTGGCTCTTCTTATTTCATATTTGAGTGACAGGATTCAGAGAGTTGATGTTAAAGGGAAAAGATCTCCCGGATCCGTAGTAAGAATGGGGGTACCCCAGGGCTCAATTCTTGGTCCATTTTTGTTTCTTATTTATATAAATGACTTGCCTTACCTCATAAAGGATAATCATGACATAGTATTGTTTGCAGACGACACTTCTCTTTTATTTAAACTCAAACGTCAGCAGTTAGTTGCGGATGATGTTAATAGCGCCCTGGCGAAAGTCGTTAATTGGTTTAATGTTAATAATCTACTCCTAAATGAGAAAAAAACTAAGTGTATTAAGTTTACGATACCCCATGTAAGACAAGTGGAAACTACTGTACTAATTAAGGATGAAGAGCTAAAAGCGGAAGATAGCACAGTCTTCTTAGGCATAACTTTGGATGCCAAGCTTCAGTGGGGCTCGCATATAGACAAACTGTCGAAGAAACTTAGCTCTGCAGCATTCGCCGTTAGAAGAATTCGTGATTTAACTGACTTAGAGACAGCCCGTTTAGTTTACTTTAGTTATTTCCATAGCGTGATGTCGTACGGTATTCTCTTGTGGGGCAATGCCGCCGATATTCAGACAATATTTGTTTTGCAAAAAAGGGCAATTCGTTCAATTTATAAATTAAGTCCCAGATACTCCCTCAGAGAAAAATTTAAAGAGACTAATATTCTTACTGTGCCCTCTCAGTTTATTTATGAAAACCTTTTGTACGCCCACAAAAATATTAATTTATTTAAAAAATACAGTGATATCCACAACATAAACACGAGAAACAAACACAAATTTGTTGTTCCTGCAACGAGGCTCAAAAAAATAGGAGGTACGTTCAGATGCCAATGTATACGCTTTTACAATAAACTTCCGAGCCAAATTCAAGCACTAAGCCTAAATAAATTCAAATCGTTTATAAAACGGAAGCTGTGCCTGAAAGCCTACTATCATGTTAATCACTATCTTGAAGATAAAAAAGCTTGGGATTAAGCTGCTCCAATGAAATTTGCTCTGTGAATGTCGAAATTTCGGACTTCGCTTGTTTATTATTGATTCCTTTCTTATATACACTCTGACATTGAATTTTTTTTGACATGTATTTTATTATTTTACTTTTATTTTTTTATTTTTTATTGTTTTATGTGACATTTACTGATTTGACATGAATACTTATTTTTTTAAGTATTTTACTTTTTTATTTTATTATCATTGCGACATTTAATGATTTTTGTGTTTTTTTTTTTTACTTACATTCATTTGAAAAGAATTTGTTATTAATTTTATTTGATTATTGTGAATGTGGGGACCATGTGGGTCACATTTTTATTTTTTGTTTGTTTTTTTCCCACAACTGTCTGGCAGTTTGAGTACTATAAGCGACCTTCCCAAATGTCCTTTCTTTGGTATTGTTCGTCGTTTCGTTGAGCTCCTTGAGTTATAAGTCGAGCTACACGTTAACTGACAAAATAATGCTTGCACTGACTGGACAGGTCCACTCAAATCTGTATGGTTCTTTCTTCAAAAGACCATCTCAGACACTAATCTGCATAGTCCTCATGTGAATTGAGCAAGATTGTCTGGACTTTAAAAGAGACTATGACCTCTGAGTTTGTTTCGGCTGTTTCTTCTCAGAGTAGTCAGGTACGAAACACCGGCCCCATCTAGTTTTAAAAAATGACGTGTAAAAGTGTTTGTAAAAACCTACTTGCAAAATAAACACTATCACAGTAAGTACGAATCTAACGACACCTCTCAAGCTAAAATCCATCGAGCCGCTCAGACCACAGAGCGTCCCAAACAATTATACATACATACCTACATACATATGTACCTACTCTCAAAAAACATAACCCTCCTTCTGGCGCAGTCGGGTAAAAACAGCCGTCGATTGTAAACATCGTGAGGAAACCATCATTCCTTAGAGATTTTTCTCGACAGCACGTAAAGCCAAGTCAGAGGCCCATGGGTGGGATAAAAGTCTGCTATCAGGTTAGGCACAAACCACACGATAAAGAAGAAAAAACAAGCTGCCCATTATTTATTTTGCTCACTGTACCTACACTTACAAACACAACTATAGTTGGTGCCAGTTAACATCGGAATAGAGGTCATTGCTCCGAATTTCATCCCGATATCTAAATATTAGCGATACTGTCGCTCCATTCGTACAAACCTGTCGCAAAACTGATATCGCTTGAGTCTCATAATACATCCACAGTGTCCCACATACATAACACAGTGCACAACCCAAAAAAAAAAAAAACGAGCAAGCGTACCCTACGAAATTAATTGATTTAAATACTTTATTTTCGTTCTAACACTATTTTAACTTACTGAGACAATTTTAATAAAGTAAATATATTATTATACGTCTTAAAATTAGGATCTGAGACTTATGCGCGAAAGACATTTGCGCAAAGAACACTTGTTGCGCGCACCCACTTGCGCGAAAAGACATATGCGCACATGGACTTTTGCGCGAACGAACTTTTGCGCGAATGGACTTATGCGCGAAAGGAATCTTGCGCGAATGGACACTTGCACGATTGGACTCTTGCGCGACTTAATGGCCACTGAGGTTTACTCTGTAGAGTAAACATAACATCACGCCTATTATTACTTGAAGGTGTTTTTTTTTTGGTTTTTCCGTCATGAGTGTCGTTTTCATGGTTTTCGGGGTCGTTGATAATGAAAATGAAAATGATTTGTTGAAATCAGATTTAACCAAAGGCAAGGTAAATCATTGAATCCATTTCACTATAATTCATTCAAAAGTGCCTTTGAATGACCTAATTGAAATAAATAATTATTGACCTCATTTTCTTTATCCTTTAACCATGAAAACGACGGCCATAACAGAAAAACCGAATTATTTTCTCGGCACCATCTTAGTTTTTCATTTTAACCTCATTTCGTTATCAACGACCCCGAAAATCATGAAAACGATACCCATGATTAAAAAAACCAAACATTTTCCTCGGCGTCATCTAGGATTTTCGTTTGGACCTCATTTTCATATTCAGGGACCCCTAAAACCATGAAAACGACACCCATGACGGAAATACAAAAAAAATCCTGGACGCCATCTTGGATTTTCATTTTGAGCTCATTTTCGTAATCAACGACCCCGAAAACCATGAGAACGACATCCATGACGAAAAAACCAAATAATCTTGGACGCCATCTTGGATTTTCATTTTGAGCTCATTTTCGTAATCAACGACCCCGAAAACCATGAAAACGACATCCATGACGGAAAAACCAAAAAAATCTTGGACGCCATCTTGGATTTTCATTTTGAGCTCATTTTCGTAATCAACGACCCCGAAAACCATGAAAACAACACCCATGACGGAAAAACCATAAGTACCTATCTAAATATAATTATGACATCACAAAAACTATCTCATCACAAAAAATTATAATTCTGATCTTATGCCGTTTTCGTTTTACGAGGTCATCGCGTCAGGTGTGCAGCACATTATGGTCACGGTGCGGGGGAATTTACGTCACACGTAAACTTACAAGCATAAAATTAGTTTTCTAGCAAAAAATAATAATAAATTCGAATTGGAACAACACAAGATTCTCAACCCCTGTATGTCTAGCCGACTGGTATTATGATACTCTAGCGATGTAGCAAAGTATCGCTTATTGGTCGATTTAGGTAACTAGTAAGTGTCGTTAGCGCTTTGTGATAAAAAACTTGGTAGGTAGGTGTTAATGAACTCTATTCCGATCTTAACTGGCACCAACTATAGGTACCAAATCTACCTACAATACGACCAGTGCGTCATGAATTCAATCTGTATGGCTATAATGGAGATGTTTACCCACCTATTTGTTGACAGGTCAAATGTGAAAACGTCACAACGACGCACTTACGATCAGGAATGGCTTACAAATACCAATTATGTTTAAGAGTTACAATATGGTTATTGAATGCAGTTTATTCTTGATTCTAATGGGAAACTTCAGACTTATTATGGCATGGATAATTTCATACTGGGTGGAATATGGAAATATTTACAGCCCTAGCACACGCCGTATTTTAAAACCGCAGACGACGCGCGTTTCAGGAACGCGCGTTTTCTGCGCCGTAGATACCGATTTTTGCGTTTTTATAGATTCAAACGCGCGTAAAACGCGATATAAACGTGCGTGTGAAACTCTTTTGAAGCGCGCACAAAGGGTCAAAGCCAGCGTAAGCAGTGTTGTCTCACCGACTACGCCATTGGTACAACTGACGAGGAGTCTCTGATGAAAACGCGGAAGCTACGAGCGACTACAGCGCGTCTGTATCGCTGTATCTGCGTGTATACGCGCAGTAGACGCGCGTTTCACGATCGCCCCGTGTGTTGAGGTTACAAGGTTGCGTTCAAATCTCGTTTGAAGCGCGTATACGCACGTCATCTGCGCGTTTAAAATACGCCATGTGCTTAGGCCCTTAAAAGGTTGAGCGTAAAAATCTACAAAATCTACTTCAGATTTTGGGGGCTCACTCCCTATTACATGGGAGTAAAACATAACTGAAGATATGTGGGTGTACCATTAGGTATAACCTCTGAATAACCCTTCGTTCGATTATTACAAGCGTGATGTTATGTTAGGAGAAGATTTTAAGTCTTAAAATATGTAAAATAAGCTCAGTGACATTCCTTGGATACGTTTTCCAAAGTGAATTTTAGGATAAAGTCTGAAAATTCAGACAGGAATTTTACTTAAACGGTCCCTCCGTTTGACCTTTCTTTTATACAGTAATGGCAATTTTAAAATATCACAACAATTTTTTCACGATATGTTCTTCTATCCTAGCACTGTCATCCTTAGGCCCCGTTCCCACTATGTCGTGACGATTAATTTCATCATCATCTGCCTAACCTTTTACCAACTATGTTGGGGTCGGCTTCCAGTTTTACCGGATGCAGCTGAATACCAGTATTTTACATGAAGCGACTGCCTATCTGACCTCCACAACCCAGTTAGTACCGGGTAATACGATACCCCTTTGGTAAGACTGGTTGTCAGACTTTTTGGGCCTCTGACTACCTAACGACTGTCAAAGATCTACAAATGACAGCCGGGACCAACGGCTTAACGTGCTTTCCGAGGCACGGAGGAAACTTGGTATGTAATGGGTGGTCACCCATTCACAGACCAACCTAGGCAAGCGCGGCTTAACCTAACGATCGACCCGAGCGGCTGTTGTTATTTAGCCGCGAGCTCCTCAACGACGATTAATTTATCGTTGGTATTTACTTTTTAAGTTGTCAAAACTCGTGGACGACGCAGTAATCGTGTCGTCCTATATGTGAACACCTCCATTTAAATACACAAGCCACGACACTTAAAACTATACGATTATCTGTTGTCACGACATAGTGGGAACGGGGCCCTATACTGCATTCATCATCATCATCATCAGCCTATAATGTTCCCACTGCTGGGACACGGCCTCCTCTCAATGAGAGGGAATGGGCTATAACCCACCACGCTGGCCTAGTGCGGATTGGTAGTTGAATTTTTGGTTCTAGGACATGCCGGTTTCCTCACGATGTTTTCCTTCACCGTTTTGAGAGCAGTGGTGATGAAATAAATTACACAAACGACGCCACGACTTACTGTTCGTAAGTCAGGGCCGCCACCACTGGGCCACCGCTACTCTCTGTCTATTAACTGTCTGTGACTAACTCTATTAACTGCGTTCATGCAAAATATGTATTTTACATTCTTATCATCGCTTCATCATCATCATCATCATTGTCTTGCCCTTATACTAATTCATTTGTGGTCGGCGCAGCATGTCTTTTTCTTCCACACTTCTCTATAATTCGTCATCTCAGCAGTCACCTCCTTCTAAATCGCTTTCGCACGTTTTATCATCTTTTTTATGAAGATTTTTTTGTCAAACGGAAATCAAGGACACGACCCCTGAAGCCGATATATAGTTATTAAGCCCAGCCACTATTGGCTCTTTAGATGTATAAGTCAATATCCTGTTCGGAGATCGAAAACAATGACTTTATTAGACCTAAATCGATTTAGATGTATGTCTTTACTTTACTAGCTCCGATTTTAGACAATATGCTAAAGAATGGTCTTTTTGTTCCTCTGTTAGAATAATTTATAATTTGTCTAAAAAAAATGAGTTTATTTGTTAAAAAATCTGTAAAAAAATGAGCTTATTTGTTATTTCATAAAGAGTTTCACTTTTTGTTAAAACGCTTTAATAAGCTTCGTATGTAACAGAATCTTTGAACGTGATTTTCACCCACTCGAACTCAAATCGAAACTTCGCACACTTAACAAGGACCAATGACAATACAATAATGTAATAATAAGTTTGTCCGCGATTATCCTGATCAGGATCTTCAGGATTAACGTTTTTCCTATATCTGAAAACAGGATAGAGTCATGTGTCATCGGAATCTGTTGTAAAGGTAACAGAAACCATAATTATTTCCCTCAAAAATCCTAAATTTAACTTTTTGTAATTAGGGATATTTTAGGCAAATAATTATGGTTTGTGCTATATGCTTAATGCCTTGTCTGTTCTGTTTTTCGAGACCAAATAAAACTTTGGAAGTTTTATGCACGTGATAAATTTCAGCGATATATCTGGGATGTTACAGCACCTACTATATTAGTAGCATTTTCTAATATTGAAGGTGCTTATTGGCAGCGGTTACCACCTTAACGACATTTAACTTCAGGTGGCTCGCCAGTTTGCTTGCTATCTAATAACTTGAAATACCACGTGACATTTTCAATTTTATCCCTGGGTGAAGTACCACCTAATACTTAAGCCAATATCAGACGCTTAACTTGAGTGTGCGGTTCACTCGAGTGAGGTGTTTTTGTTTCATTCGACGTTCAAACGACGCCTGAAAAAAATCACAGGGCAGACCTCGACATAGATACTGATGCTGTCGTAAACTTTCGATCGCTAATATTTTTAGCGAAATAAATCGGTTGCAATAACGGTGCTTGCGAGTAACGCATCTTGGATGTAGAGACTTGCGTTTCTCGCAAGTTTTTAGCTTTTAGCCCAGGAATAAGAGTCTTTCTGCTGTGGTTTATGATGTTGTGTTCAGCTTTGACTTTGAGTGAAAGATCCCGAATAACGAGCTAAAAGTTGTCAAAAATTGAACCGTCTGAAAGTGGCTTTACAGATTGTTACTGAAGTTACAATAAAAACCGGCCAAGAGCGAGTCGGACTCGCGCACCGAGGGTTCCGTACAAAGTTTTAAAGGACAAACTTAACTTTGCTGTTCGATCCCCAGAAACGGCCATTGCACCAACCGCAAATAATAAGTTTGTAATAGGAAAATTGCTTTTTTTAATAAACTACAAAAATTTAAGGTTTTCAGATTTTTTTCCTTTACCTAAGTTGTAAGGCATTGCTTCTCGTCAAATATCGGGATTCTAGTTCAACGGGAACTACCATATAGGTTTTCGATCCAAAACCTATAGGGTACTTTCGGTTGAACTAGAATTGTCAATTTTGGTTAAAAGCAAGGTCTTTACAGCACAAGTAAAGGGAAAATTCTGAAAATAAATATTGAAAATTAAGGTAAATTTTGGTAGGTACTTACAAGTTTTCACTACCCGTTCCTGAGAAAATCAGTGGTGACAGACAGAAAGTGATCTTATAAAGGTTCCTTTTTTTACCTTTTGAGGTACGGATCCCTAAAAATACGCCAACTCAGTTCCTCCTCATCGTTCTATTTTAACAACGATATAAAACAATATCTGTAAGCCATTAAACAAAGAGCATAAGGTCGTAAGTCCATTTACTGCGGGGCTAATGTCCGCCATTTTGTTTTATATCCTTTTCTGCTAGGATGCGATGGTACGTGGATAATGGTGGCTGTCATAATGCTAGGATAAGGATTCTGGGTGACCTGGTTTTTGAGCTAAGTGTAAGTTTCAAATTCTGAATGAGTCAAATGCTAGTTGGAGGTCGCGATTGCGTTTCATACAAAAATAAAATAAATAAAATTCATTTATTTCAGGTCATTGACCCATATTAGACACAAAAGATTGAACAAAACTTTTGTTTAGTCAACTGATTGATTAATAAAGAAATAAAGTTAATTCAATGACAAAAATTATTAAAATATTAGAAACAAATAAATATCAGATCCAATCAATTAATGTCAAAGGCACAAAACAAAATTAAATTAAATAAAAATTAAATATACCTTATAATGAATTAAAATAACGAATATGCATTTTGCATTTTTTTTTTGCTTCTAACATCAAAATGTTAGAAGCAAAAAAAAAATGCAAATGCATCATCATCCTTATCATCATTTTAGCCGAAAGACTTCCACTGCTGGACATAGGCCTCCCCAAAGTGTCGCAACATTGACCAGTCCCTAGCGACTCTCATCCGACAGATTCCTGCAACCTTCACCAGGTCATCGGTTCACTTAATGGGAGGTAAAAAATGCATTACATGGTCAAAATTTAAGGATTTTTTTTTTTCTTTTACCGCTAAAGTTTTATTATGTCGGTTCGGAATGATATACTGAAATCGTGGTATGCGAATAAGCATCGATTTTCCGTTTACCAAATCCTACTAATATTATAATTGCGATAGTTTGTGAGTATGGATGTTTGGATGGATGATTGTTTAGTTCCTTTTTTTTACGACGATACGACTTATGATTTTTTTTTTTGTTATAAGAAAAAAAAAACGTGTTTGGATGAATTTTTGCTCACAGATAGTTTATTACCTGGATTAACACATAGTATACTTTCTATAAAGCCGTGTGGTATCCGGCAGAGTAGAATAGAACCAACCCATTACACTCACGGGTGTCGTATAAGGCGACTAATGTCTGAGGCAGAACACCTTGCGCCTCCGTAGACCAGAGAATGGGCACCAGCGTTTTCTGTTAGTCTTACATCACTGCGCTCTCCAATCCGCCTGCCAAGCGTGGAGATTACGGCAAATTCCTCCTATCATGGGAGAGGCTTATGTCCAGCAGTGGACGTCATGGGCTGTTGTTGTTGTTGTTGTTTGTTGTTGTATACTTTTTATACCGGTAGTAAGATCCCGTGGGACAATTACCAAACTTCACACGGGTGAAGCCAATGGCAGAAGCTAGTGTCTCATATTTTGGCAGAAAAAAATCAATATTCTGATTAATCTATTGGAACTGGGGACTTATTGATAAACGAGTTTGTCAAAGAAACGGTTATGTATATTTTTTATCATACCTAGTTATTTGCCTATTTCTAATAGGCTTGTGTCCTAAAAAAAACTAATTAGTTCCTCAGTTAAATTACCAAAAAAAATTTCACACATATTTTTTCTTTTGTTACGTAAACCAAAATTGACGAAGATACGACGCTTTTAAAATTCTCAATAGCTCACGCCGTGCTATATTTTTTAGTGCGTTGTAACGTCACAACCCCCACTCCCGAGTTTTGATGCGTTTACAAAAACAAAAAATACGTGTCTATTATTTTTCAATACTCTAACTGACGGACTAAGTAGATTTGCAAATTATTGATGGTTGAAACTAGCCTATTCCAGTGACCCCAAAAGCACATTGTAAACTTCACCTACAAAATTATGATGTCAGTATTGAAATGTATAACAAAGTAAATGTTGACCGGCAGTCATAATAATAGAAATGCACAGACGCTAGGCTACTTGAAACTGTAAAATTTTCCCAATCAACCTTCAACTTACTGCTTTATCGTTAAAGTTGAAAGTCTATTAAAGAAATGTGACAGATTGTAGAAGCATAAATGTGCGTCTGTACCTACGATTAGTTGTACAAACACAGCTCGTATTTCAGATACCGTGTTTTATTTTAGAATAGTCGTGTGAGCGGATTTGCATGAGAATTTTCGCGTAAGCAGTTTCTGACATTTTATTTATTTATTTATTAAAACTTTATGCACAAGTAAAAAAAACTGTACAAAGGCGGACTTAATGCCTTGGGCATTTTCTACCAGTCTACCTTAGGGTGATGCAGAGATAGGTTGTACACAGTAGGTGCAATAACAGAAAAAAAGACTAGAAAATATTTATAAATTTATAACTAAAACATAAGAATAAATACATATATACATACTGACAAAATTTTGTGTTACGTCTTTATTTTTTTGCCACTATAAGAATATTTAAAAAGACGTAAACATCACGCCTGTAATTCCCGAAGGGTAAGGCAGACCTCTGCCTAACCCTTCGGGAATTACAGGCGCATGGGTATACTATTAGGTACACCTGTACCTAATAGTACACCCACATTTCGCCAATTATGTTTAAGTCCCATGTAATATGGAACGAGCCTATTTCCATCAATCGGGCGCAAATCCAGACTCCGTGGCGTAAATCCTAGAAAAACTTTGCCCAACCCGGGAATCGAACCCAGAACAGTACTCTGCAGTCATCATCATCATCATTTCAGCCGAAAAATGTCCACTGCTGAACATGGGCCTCACCCAAAGGGCGGTTTTTGCCATAATCGTCACGCTTGGCAGGCGGGTTGGCGATCGCAGTACGGTTGTTACAAAAGCACAGAGAACGCTGCTGCCCATTCTCTGGTAAGTCCCTTAGTCGCCTCTTACGACACCCACGGGAAAATATGGGATGGTACTATTCTTTACGTCCGACACCATACAGAACAACTCTGCAACTCTGCAGTCACTCCGTGTAAAATACTTGTTTCATTCGGCTAGACTGGAAGACGACCCCAACTTAATTAAGAAAAGGTCACACAGAATGATACAAACGGTACACATGAACAGGTATTTATAAATAGTTAAACGCAACTGGATATTTCACCTAAAACAAAGTAGGCCTTAAACACATATTTACTTACTTACTACAACAGCCCATAACGTCCACTGCTGGACATAAGCCTCTCTCATTATGAGAGGATTTGCCGTAATCTCCACGCTTGGCAGGCGGATTGGAGATCGCAGTGATGAAAGACTAACAGAAAACGCTGCTGCCCATTCTCTGGTCTACGGAGGCGCAAGGTGTTCTGCCTCAGACATTAGTCGCCTCATACGACACCCGTGAGTGTTATGGGTTGGTTCTATTTTACTCTGCCGGATACCACACGGCTGACTGCTGTCACTCCGTGTAAAATACTTGTTTCATCCGGCTAGACTGTAAGCCAACCCCAACTACCACATAATGGTACAAATGGTACACATGAATTGGTATTTATAAATAGTCAAACGCAACTGGATATTTCACCTAAAAAAAAGTAAGCCTCAAACACATATTTGCTTACTTAATTATTGAAAAACAACACGTAGGCTGCGACAAAAAAAAAAAACAGCGCGCGTGCGTTGTCAGTCCAGCACCAATATTTACTTTGGGCAAATATTTTGGCCGTAAAACGTACACTGTGGTGTGTTTAAGCTATGACCAGTATATCGTACGGTGGTCTATTGGTGCATGAGGTCCTGGCTTCAATTTCTAGATCGGGCAAAGTGTTCTTGGGTCATTCCATTACGGAAAATCCTGTGTCAAATTCTGACTCCTAACTAATATTATACATGCGAAAGTAAGTTTCTCATAGAGAGGCCTGTGTCCCAGCAGTGGGAACATTAATAGGCTGATGATGATGATGATGAAAGTAAGTTTGTTTGTTTGTTACCTTTTCATGCTTAAACCTTTGAACCGATCATATACGATGCATATACGTGTACAGAAACGGACATAGAGTTGGTACCTTTAATCCCGAAAAAAAGTACTGTTCCCGAGGAAAACGTCAACAGCGTTCTTATTGGCGACCCGAATTGCGCAGGGGTAGTGATGCTGCCTTACGTTCTTAGGGTCCGGGGGTTCGAATCCCGGTAAGAGCTATGTTTGTGTGAAGGGCATGGACATTTGTTTCCGAGTCATGGATGTTTAAATGTTCCCACGTTTTTTGCCATTTTCTCAGAAACAACTTTTTGGGCTTAACGGCCTTCTAGTTAAAGGACGGCAGTATTATAATATTTGTTGATATTGTAGCTTGCAGTAGATTTTATTGTATAAAAAATCATTATTATTATGAGTATTTGTTTCCGAGTCATGGATGTTTATATTATCTACACTAATATTTGAAAGAGGAAAGATTTGTATTTTTGTGTGTGTGTATGTTTGTAATGAATAAACTCAAAAACTCCTGAGCCGATTTCAAAAAATCTTTCACCATTAGAACGCTACATTCACCATGAGTAACACAGGCTATATTTTATCTCCGTACTCCCGTGGGAACGGGACTACGCGGGTGAAACCGCGTGACGTCCGCTAGTTTAATATGTAGTGATAGTGATAAACTTTTGTAGTGCGTTATGAGTTCAAAAGAATACGCGGTCAGTGAGCGAAGTCACGGGCACAGCTAGTTAATTCCACCACATTTCAACTGCGGCAAATAAGCCTGCACGAGCAAAAAACACATCATAGAGTAGCTGTTTACAGAAACATTTAAATGGGTTAATAAACATTTCGTTTTGTTTACACAAACACGACACAAACGCGTCCACTACAACATTATTTTGTAAACAAATAAAACATAGTCTTGTTTACGTTGCACTTTACGTAGTTTAACGAACTTTAAAAAACTAGTTTTAAGCTGAATTTTAAGAAGTAAGCAAATAGTTTTATACTATTAAAATCCAAAAAGTTTTTCTGACTGCTTTGGACTTTAAGCTTGTCAACATAAGAAGTATTTTTCTTAAGAAAAACTTCAAAGATATCGGTGTCGGTTCTTGACCTCTAATTAAGAATGTTTTTGTACATTAAGTCAACCTTTTTTTACTATAAAGATTGACGACATGTCTGTCAGATGCCTATCATCATTATCTTGCCTTTATTCCAATTCATTCGGCGCCGGCGCAGCTTGTCTTATTCTTCTACACTTTTCTATTACTCGTCATGTTATCAGACACCTTCTTTCTTACCATATCATCCTCCATACAGTCTATCCATAGTTTATTTGGTCTTCCTCTACTCTTAGAACCATCCAAGCAACGACATTTTCCTCATCACTCCGTATCACATGCCCATACCACGACAACCGATTACCACACAACTTTTCAGTCAGCGGCGCCAGTTTCAGACTTCCTCTTAAGAACCTATACTACCTCAAATTAGCAAGTCTATTTATGGTGGTTCAAAGTTCGTTTTAAAGACTGTTAGAATAAAGTTCTAATCAGCTTGCACTACAAAGTGGTTGTTACGTCAGTCACTGCGGGCCGAATAGTGCGAAATGAGTAGTTTTTTGCGATTTACAAAAAATCTATTGATTGGACTAAAAAAATAAATAACATAAGACTTGCTTTATAGTTAGTTCAGTTAGTGTAAAAAGTTTCATGATCTAATTTGAAGTATTTTATGATTGCCAACGGTTAATTTTTCAGTTTAGAGGTAACTTTGGGATTTTTTTCTATCCAGAACATTTTATGGAATCGTGTTTTCGCCAAACATAGGACTTAGAATGAATCCTCAACTTTACTATATATTTATTTCAAAATTAATCCTGCAGTATTTTAGGCGTAACGGAGGATCACGCTAAGCTATTTGAGGTGGTATAGGCCCTTAAGGTGGAGATTGCCTTGTACCGTTATTAGTTTGTAATGCGGCGAGCGCCGCGTGCTCCACGCGACTGTCGGTTTTTTCACGAATCCCTTTGAGTGTTACAAACTAACGTTACAAGTCAGTCTTTGGTTTCTGTTACACGAAAGCGATACATTACACCAAAATTTTACAAGTCAATCTCCACCTTACTGTTCTTATTTAAGTTCCAAAATAAAGCAGTGTAATTAGAGAGAGGCATTATCCACATGCTATTTCCTCAAAGTTAAGGCAAAATAAAATCGACATATTCTGCTCTTACGGCCATTTTCAACAACTTACTGTTAAGTTTCGGTAGGTTGCTATCTCTGTCTGTTTGACATTTTGCTCACAGACGGTTAGAAACAAAACGTCACAGAAATTCTTACTTTGATTTTTCTATGAATCAAGTGATAGGTAGGTTACGCGGATAGGATATTTCAAGCTAACTTTGTTTATAGACACACCGATAGCTGTGAGACGTTGAGAGACAGTGACATACATTATGCCAGTATTAAGAGCCTATACTACCTCAGATTAGCAACTCTATTTGTGGTGGTTCAAACTTCGTTTGTAATACTGTTAGAATAAAGTTCTAATCAGCTTGCACTACAAAGCGGTTGTTACGTCAGTCACTGCGGCCGAATAGTGCGAAATGAGTGGTTTTTATTCTTTATAAAATCAAATTTTCGTCTTTTGGAAAAAATAAAAAACATAAGACCTGCTTTATAGTTAGTTCAGTTAGTATGCAAAGTTTAATGATCTAATTTGAAGTACTTTTTGAATACCAGCGGTTTATTGTTCGATTTGGAGGTAACTTTAGGATTTTTTCTATCGAGAAAATTGTATGAAATCGTGTTTTTTGCCAAACATGAGACCTAACATTAATCCTCAACTTTACCATATATTTATTTCAAAATTAATGCTGCAGTATTTTAGGCGTAACGGAGGATCATGCTAAGCCATTTGAGGTAGTGTAGGCCCATAACTGACAGTTATACGAAAATATGTTATTGCAAGCAGCTGAGCAGCGGTGGCCCGGTGATGGCGGGTCCGACTTACGAACAGTAAGTCGTGGGTTCGAACCCAGACAGACGCATTATTTTGTCTAATTTATTTCATCACCACTGCTCTAAAAACGGTGAAGGAAAACATCGTGAGGAACCCGGCATGTCCTAGAACCACAAAATTCAAAGACATGTGACATCTACCAATCCGCACTGGGCCCGCGCGGTGGATTATAGCCCATTCCCTCTCATAGAGAGGAGGCCTGTGTCCCAGCAGTGGGAACATTAATAGGCTGATGATGATGTTATTGTAAACGGGCTTTGTTACCGCCACCTGGCGGTTTGAAAATAGAAATGGCCTGTAGTTACTCGTAGCTATGTTATTAATAAGTACACATTATAACCAACACTAGTTTTATCAACAGTGATTGATCACGTAGTGCAAAGTTATTATGATTAATGGCTGACCTGTCGTCACCTGTTATAATTAGATTTAGGAGTTAGGGCTTTGTGAATTTACGAGTTAGTCTCATTTTTATTCGGCTTTAATTAAGTGAAAGTCCTATGCAATGTTTGACTAGGATCGTTGGTTTAGTAGATTTATTTGTTTACTTGGTTTTTGTAATTATAAATTATGCCAGCTGTGCTTGAGCACAGGCTTCCAAAGTCAAAGTTAAAATATGTATTTTAATTAATTCATTAAAATGCACTTTTGAATGTCTTAATTAAATAGAATTCTAGCTGCCGTTTCAGAAAGGTAGTTTGGTATACATAACGGGCAAGATGCTCCATACATTGCTTTTTTGAAATGTTTTACATTATCTATTTCGTAGATTTTGGTACAAAAATATCAATTAAAGCAATGGGCTAGTTTCCACCACCAATAAATTGCAAATCTATTTAGTCCGTCAGTTAGAGTATTGAAAAATAATGGACATGTATTTTCTGTTTTTGTAAATCAACGAATATTGTCAAAGTTAAAACGCATTTTGATGCGTTTTATTTTTGTCAATATTCATTGATTTACTCAAAAGTGGGGGTCGTGACGTCACAACGCACTAAAAATTATAGCACGGCGTGACGTATTGAGAATTTTAAAAGCGTCGTATCTTCGTCAATTTTGGTTTACGTAAAAAAAGAAAAAATACGTGTCAAATGTTTTTTGATAATCTAACTGAAGGACTACTAATTAGATTTTTTCAGGACACGAGCCTATTGGACAGAGAAGGCAAAACACCGAAAGAGTTGGAAAGGAATGGGGGAGGCCTTTACCCAGCAGAGATAAAGCATAGACTAGAAAAACCGGCCAAGTGCGAGTCGGACTCGCGCACGAACGGTTCCGTACCATTATCTATACATTAGACAAAACGGCAAAAAAATCACGTTTGTTGTATGGGAGCCCCCCTTAAATATTAATTTTATTCTGTTGTTAGTATTTGTTGTTATAGCGGCAACAGAAATACATCATGTGTGAAAATTTCAACTGTCTAGCTGTCACGGTTCATGAGATACAGCCTGGTGACAGACAGACGGACAGACGGACAGACGGACAGACGGACAGATGGACAGACGGACAGACGGACAGACGGACAGACAGCGAAGTCTTAGTAATAGGGTTCCGTTTTTACCCTTTGGGTACGGAACCCTAAAAACTAAATCTGTAAAGCATCTTCGCGTCAGGCCTCGTAGAAAATCGCGGGTCGAGTTAGATAAAACCAACGGTCAGTGGTCCACATTAGCCCTGAATCGAAACAACTGGAAGTCATGGAGGAGGTCTTTTCCCAGTAGTGACTAACAGTGAGTAGACTAACAGTGTCAGTAAAGCATGTTTACTATTATGACAGCTGCCCGCTTAGCATGAACGCCGTAGACACAAAAGAGAATCGACAAATCTTTTGTTCATCTGTCATTTTGACAAAATGACAGATGAACAAAAGATTTGTCGATTGTTGATGATTGCTGTACTAAATATCTATTTTAGGATTCCGGTGAAGGATAACCAGCGGGACCCGATTACGAAGCCTCTGATGTCTGTCCGCCCGTCCGTTTGCCTGTCTGTCTGTCAGCGGGCTGCATCTCATGATCCCTGATAGGTAACAACAAAGAATAAATAAAAATTAAAGGGGTCTCCCCTACTACTATGGTACGGAACCCTTCATGTGCGAGTCTAACTCTAACTTTGTCGGTTTTTTTGTCACCTTGAATAACCTACTTACGACTAAACGCTTTGCTCATAATTATCTGTCCAGCCCGCTCAGCATGACCACAGAAGAAACGAAAGAGCATCGACCAATCTTTTGTTCATCTGTCATTTTGTCGATTCAATGACAGCATAATGACAGATGAACAAAACATTTGTCGATTCTCTTTCGTGTCTTCGATGGTCATGCTAAGAGGGCAGTTTACTGTTTTCCTGCCCACAGCCGTCATTTCGCAAAATAAGTTATAGTCATTGATCTTCCATTACCCCGTTTCTAAGTAGCAAGCAATAATTCTATTCGGTCGCTACGAATGTAACCCGCAGAACTCCTAAAATAGATCAGCAAACTCAATCACACGATGTCTAGCGAGCCGAATACTTGAAACGATTGTTAACCCTCTCACTTGTTATAGGTATAATTGCGAAGTGTATGTCTATGTTTGTTAGGCACATTAGCATAGAAGAATAAGCATTTAAAGTTCTTACTGCTAAGAGGAAGAAATGAAATGGGTTTATTGGCATTTGGACAAAATATGCCTTTCCCACTCCCCCGTCAATAGGCTTGTGTCCTGAAAAAATCTAATAAGTCCGTCAGTTAGATTATCAAAAAATTTTTGACACGTATTTTTTCTTTTGTTATGTAAACCAAAATTGACGAAGATACGACGCTTTTAAAATTTTCTATACGTCACGCCGCCGTGCCATACATTTTAGTGCGTTGTGACGTCAGGAGCCCCCACTCCCGAGTTTTAATGCGTTTTATCTTTGTCAATATTCATTGATTTACAAAAACAAATTTGTCAATATTCATTTTCTGATAGGTACTCTAACTGACAGACTAAATAGATTTGCAATTTATTGATGGTGGAAACTAGCCTATTCCTTCCATGAGCTCTTTTCCCATGCCTCCACAAACCAGCACCCCTAGCCAAGTTACAAACGTTTCGTATCGATTCTCTTTCTACTATCGTAAACGCCTATAAGCGATTGTAGAAAGCGCTAAATTGGTAGCCAAGTTGACACGACTGAATCGATCGCTCGTTATTTATTGTCTGTAGAAAAAACCTACACTTTAGTCTATTATGAACGTTCCTACCAAAGAGTTTAGCGATCAACATCGTAGAAACGACAATATTCTATTCTATCATTTTGAACGATGTAAACTTGTCTACAAATTTTCTATTCGTTTGTGTTGATCACGTGATTTAACTTCATTTGAATCGATTTCTACTAGCGTTAACGATTGTAGATTGTCAACTTGGCTAGGGGTGCAGGCCTCTTGGTACGCAGCCAGACCGTCTTGCCACTTCTTTCTGGGTCGTCCCTGGCGCGCCGTCCGTCTTCCGGCAACCATCGTGTGGAGACTTTTGACCAGCGGTCATCGTGCATACATCTACACTTAAAGTACTTACGGAATAATATTTGTGATTTTATTTTTCTATGAGCTCCCGATATTTCGACGCTGTTGCAAGCACCATGATCGGGGGAATACTGAAGAGGTATGCGAAATCACGGATATTATCCTGTAAGTACTTTAAGTGTGGTGAAAAACCGTGAAAGTCTAAAACAGTGCATGTATCTGTCGTGAAATACGCCTGTTTCAAAGTCTGTGTGCGCACGTGCGAGAATAGAGGAGCATTCTTTAGCTCGATGGAACGGCAGTTCATAATTCGTTGGGACGGCAGTTCATAATAATTCATTGGGACGGCATCGGCAGTCCGATACAACCGGGGAGAGATCAGGCGGATCAGGCTTAACGCGTTTTCCGAGTTACGGGGATATCACACAACCAACTTCAAAACTCTAAGCTTCTACTCGGAAATTCCTGATGGAAAAACCCAAATAACACTGCCCGACCCGGAATTTGAATCCAGGACTTCATTCTGACAACTTAACCAATAAGGTAGTCATGGCGACTGTCATTATCCTTTCTCCAAGACCAAAAAGATACAATAAGGGAACAATTGATTCAATTTTATCTGTCTCATTCTTGGCATCTTTTGGGGCATTCTCCCGGATTTTGGGTCAGCAGGCATTTAGGGCGTTAGAATGGAGGAATAGTTCCGTTTTATGGGTTATATTGTGGACGTTAGAGGGGCTGAAGTAGGTAAATAAAGTGTGTTTACTTTTTACACTCGGGTGTCGTAAACTAGCGAGGGATGTTAAAAGACAATGGGACAAGCAGTGCTCTTCTACGTGTTTACAGAAACTAGTTGTAGAAATCCTGTGTATTTCATTAAACTTTCACGATCAGAACACATTATAAAACATAAGTAAAAAACAACTTCAAGTGAAATTATCTCAGTATACGGGCACTGTTAATATAGTGTGCTGTCCTAGTGTCCCTAATTAACATTTATGAAGAACAAGTGAGGGTAGTTGAATAAACACCTTCGCTTTGCTGTGGCGGTACCTCCAATACTTCCCGCGTCCACGGCTGGTGGACTGCACACACGTGCTGGTCCGGTCGAAACGTCGGGCTTATATTAAAGGTAAAATTCGCGTAAATACCCGTTTAAATAAAATATGTTTTTTATTGTGTATTTCATTTAATTTGATATCTGTTTACACTACTCCAAAATAAATTAAACTGTGCCAAATATCACTGTCCTCCGTGCGTGTAAAAAAGGGTACTTTTCTACTAAGGGTACGTTTTTTCTTCACCTACTAATTCTAGACCTTTGCCCAGCAGTTGGAACTTAGATAAATAAAACAGAGCTTTTAATATTCCAGCCTGCTTTAAGTTCTTTCCTCAAAAAAACGACGGATTGACCATTGGTTCCTGACGTGGAAATGAATATTTCAAACTTATTAGTCCTGGCTTTCGTTTGGTAGGTGACACAGTGCAAAAATAAGCAAAAGAATCTAAAAAGATAACTCGGGTGTCTCATCTGGTACTAAGTGGATAAACATTTGTAATATCAGAGGTATCTTTAAGGCGTTGCTATCCTGAAGTTGAAGTAAAATGACTTGCCTGCTTTTAATACACCGTGAATTCATTTTAGAAATTTTGACATTCTAAAATCAGTATGGGTAAACTACCGTGCCAAGTTTGAGGCGTTTTTCCATTAAATAATCAAACAGGATTATTGTGGTTGACTTGTCATGAAGGAACATGACGTGGCCTAAGAAAATTCCTATCTCCATGAAAAATTCAATTATCAGATTTCATACGACTTACGTATATAGACGATGACAAATTGCCAAGAAAGACATTTTTTACGCGTGTTGCCTGTGATCTTCAGGAAAATCTGTACAGATATTATAAATGTTTGTCAGTCTGTATGTACCGTTTTCATGGAAACCGCTAAACTGTTAGGCTGTGATTTATTAACGTAATTTAACACGTATTTTGGCTCAAGCGATTATCAAAAGTGGTAAAAAAGGGCAAAAAAGTGTAAAATAATTTTACTCTCGGAAGTTGGTGACTTTTTTTTTGTTTCATTGACTTTTTTGCCAACAAGTTTCGAAAGTGAAGTTTTTATTTTACCATTGTCCACTTTTAGTGTTTTTTTTTTTTGAAGTTGGTTTATTTTTTTGCAAAAAATATATTTTACTGTTTTTAGTTGTGTTATCACTCAAATCCTTGTCAAACGACAAAATATGATCCTCTTGAAAACCCTCCGTGAAATGTTTACTTTTATAAAATTTTATAATTATTTATGTATGGTGTACATAATAAAGAACATTCCATTCTATTCTTGTGATGATGATGATTTTTTTCGCGTCCATTGGGTTCGTACACGTATGAATCCACGAACAAAAGTTAGTACGCTTATATTTTTTACGTCACGATTTTTTCTAATTATTTTCGTAGTCTATTTTTGCTCGGATTATAAGCCAGAAAAAAATGATTACTTTACTCATAAAAAGCCTTCTGATATTATTATGGTCTGCTGATAACGCGTCTAGGCTTTTTACAGGAAATTAACCTGTCACCCGTAAGCCATATACAAGGTGGATCTACTTTTGATCCTGAGGTACTTTGAGCTTTCAAAAGGTAAAAAAATAGGTTGTGATTGACGGTTTATTAGGATAAAAAAACGAGCAATAAAAAGAGCATAAGAGATAATCAAACAAGCATTTTGTGACGAAAATAATTTGTTTTTTTAATTTATTGTTCTTCGATAAGTTTTCACCTCGTACAGGCGATAATCTGACTATTCGAAAATAATTTAAGGGTCGTTCACACATTTTCTGCTTTATTACAAAGCATCTGTTGAGAAAATTTGTAAATTTTGTAATTTGTTGACAAATAAAATCTGCTTTATTACAAAGCATCTGTTGAGAAAATTTGTAAATTTTGTAATTTGTTGACAAATAAAATCTGCTTTATTACAAAGCATCTGTTGAGAAAATGTGTAAATTTTGTAATTTGTTGACAAATAAAATCTGCTTTATTACAAAGCATCTGTTGAGAAAATGTGTAAATTTTGTAATTTGTTGACAAATAAAAGTCGCATTATCGGTTTTATTAAATAGGACTCAGACCTGATTTTAGTTTAAGCACCTACCTACATAGTGAGACAAGTCCCTATAGTGTCACACAAATAAGTGCGTGAGTTTTTGGGTTAATGAGAGGTTTCCCTTTTGAGGTTTTAAAAAAAAAACTTAGTTTCCAAGAACTCTATAGATGGCGTTGAACTTACAGACGCGTTGGCGTTCTATAGTTGGTGCCAAAGCCAAAACGCTTGAAAAAAAAAACATTGTGTCACGTCACATACTCTCGTTGACTGACACTTTCATTTGCTTAACCTTCCGAATATAACCTACATTTCTCGCGCGTTTTTAAAATCAGTGTTTTTAGGTTCCGTTCCTTGCATTATCATACTTACTCCTAGCGCCATCTATCCAGCGACTAGGGAAGAGCTAAAAAGAAAATTCCTCATTAGTCTAACTTACTCATTCCATATTTAAACCCTTTTTCGTATAGAGGGCTATATACATATAATCTGGCTCGTGTTTGGTAATTACTCATTTTCCCACCCTTGTGCCATATCAGTTGGGGTCGGCAAAACATTTTTTGCACCACATTTTTTTCTTCCATTGTCTCCTGTCAACCATTACGTCATCATTTACTTCCATTCCATCCATATTTTTTTTATTTTCCTTCTTCCTCTCGCTCTCATTCCATCAACATTACGTCTCACGTACCTAATAGACATACTACGCGTACTTGTAACATACCTGGGGACCTTCTAGTTATGAAAATATTGGGGGTCAAAGTTCCAATACTTTCACGTTTGAAGTTTTTTATACAATTTTTTAATATCCTTTTATTACTTTATTTTAATACGTCCATAACCGTATTATTCAACACATCCAGTGTTTTAAATGCGTTACCTTGAGTCCTACCGTAAATCGTGATTTTTCACCGCAAAAAAAAAAATCTGAGCGCTACTTAGTTTTATGTGCAGAATGCTTGGCTGACGGCTTCGTGAAGGTGTTCCTTTACACCTTGTTTAGAATAGTTCACTGTGCTGTGAACTGTCCTGTGTAATAAGTGCAAATACGGACACAATACGGCCTGCGCAAATGGACATTCTATCAACGATAACGAGGATGAACAAGGCCAGCATGTATACGCCAGGTCTGTCCCTGTGCCAATTTTTATCCAAATCCGATTTGCCGCTAAGCCGAACACAGATAGATAGAGTTGTGAATTTACAATGTAGCTCTGTGTGGGGGTCGCCTTCCAGTTAACCTAATATCAGTATTTTCCATGGAACGACTGCCTATCTGACCTCTATAACTTAGTAACTGGGTAATGCGATACACCTTTATTTTTTTTTCGGATGGGAAATCATCAAATGACTCCTCCCGCTCTGGGCGGAGCAGGAGGGAGTGTCAGACTTTTACTGACTAAAATCCATCCATATTCCTTCATCGCCCTTTGTGTTCCGGGGCCACGGTATCTCTTTCGAACAGTCCCGCAGCAATGCGATATCCCTTTAATAGACTGGTTGCCAGACTTTCAAGCTACTGATTACCTGTAACGACTGTCAAAGATCCACAAAACTGACAGACGATACTAAGGGCTTACAGTATTAGTCATCATCTTCCTACCCTTATCCCATTCTACTTGTGGTCGACGCAACACGTTTTCTTCTTCCATTCTCCCCTGTCAGACGTCACGGCATCATTTACTCCTTTCTCTTTCATATCACTCCTCACACAATCCATCCCGTTCCGTACCCCAAAAGGTAAAAAAAGAACCCTTATAAGATCACTTTCTTGTCCGTCTGTCCATCCGTCTGTCACCACCGTTTTTCTCAGGATCGGGTGGATCTAGCAAGTTTAAGTTTATACCAAGTACTGAGGTTTATATTCCCTATTAGATGTATAAAAATCAAGGTCCTGTGTCAACATGATAAAAAGATATGGGCAAGTTTAGATTTACGCGAAAACTTGTACTTACCTACTACCTACCTTGTACTTTAACTTACCTTAATTTTCAACTTTTTTATTTTTCGTAATTTTCCCTTTACTTGTGCTGTAAGACCTTGCTTTTAACCAAAATTGACAATTCTAAGCCAACCGGAAGTACTCTATAGGTTTTGGGTCAAAAACTTATATGGTAGTTCCCGATGATCTAGAATCACGAAATTTGGCGTGAAGCAATATCTTACAGCACATGTAGGGAAAAATCTGAAAACCGTAAATATGTAGTCATCATCAGCCTATTAATGTTTCCACTGCTGGGACACAGACCTCCTCTCTATGAGAGAGAAATATGTAGTATAATAACATAAAAAAGTGATTTTACTATTACAAACTTGGTATTTGCGGTTGGTGCAATAGCCGTTTCATGGGATCGAACAGCAAAGTTAAGTTTGTGCTTTGAAAAGTTTGTACCGAGTCCGACTCTCTCTTGGCCGGTTTTTTTTTCTTGTCCTCTCTATCCATCAAGTTACTTAAAATATTAGTATGAATGCAAAAAAAAATAACGGACTTATCGAATGCTACAATCAAATTATTTAGGTACTTAATACCTTCTGGCAGCCAAATTCCAACATAATACAAACCGTATTTCGGCGACTAAATGCAAATGAGATGGCGGAAAATGGCCAAAATAATAAACCGGCCTCATTTGAATACCCAAATCCAATGTTTCACGAATGGCAGGAAATCTAAGAAGCTGTAAAAAGGACGATAACTTAAGTGAGTGTTGGAGATTTTTCTGAAAGATAAGTTGCAGATAACAGGGTATTACCTTAACGAGGATTTTAAGATCGGATTATACGGGTGTATAATACGGGCAAGACAGAGAACGTGGCATACATCATCTGCCTAGTTTTTTCATATGTTGGGATCGGCTTCCAGTCTAATCGGATGTAGCTGAATAATAAGATAGGTTGTCAGTCTTTTTGGGCCACTGACTACCTTTGACGACTGTCAAAGATCTGCAAATGGCAGTCGGGAAATTATGAGTTTTTTGTGAAATACGTAAAAAATTACTTTGTAAAAAGCTTATTTTACTGTCAACCCCACACTGTTTCTAAATTTTCGTTGAGCGGAATAGTACGTACGGGTGCTTTTTCAGCGTGACTTTTACACTGAAAAGGCACCCGTACGTACTATCGAGGACACTCCTGCCTGACCACCACTAAGCTAATTTTTGCTTGCACTTACAACATAGAAACGCTCTCTAGCCCCGCCCCGTTGACTTTGTACAGAAATAATGAATGAAAAGATACCGATCGGCCGTGCGCACTGACAACTCACGCCAAACGAGAAATATTGTTATTTTGCGAGCCAAAGTTGATGCTTTCTTAATAGGCCTAAACTTTAAGGGGGTGTGGCTTGGCGCCTCCGCATAATTTAAGCGATTTTTTTTTAATGGTCAGGCGGATAAGACCACGACTGTGCATTGACTTACAGTTAGATAGTTGAAGCCAGAAAGGCCTAAAAAATCTACTAACTCAATTGTGTTTTATGAGAATGTTTCCTAAGAGATTTTTCAAATATCCAACCTAATGGGCGAAATGAAAAACAGATTTTTCCACGTTCATTTACAATCTGATGAATTTCCAACGCTTTTTAGTTTGCACCATCAATTAAAGCATTTCGTTGAAAAGTTACCCTATTCATTATTTTTATACAGACGACCGCTGCGCTGGTGGTTGGCTGTGAAAAATTAAAAAATCTAGCCTTCAAAATATTCTGTCCAAAAAGTTTTCTCTTTGCATATTCACATCGTTGGAAATTCTGTGATGAATACACACTCTTTTATTTATGAATAGGTCTTTTAGGTCCTAACTTTAACTCGTATATAACCTAATTTCACTCCCTGTCTTAGGTGATGATGTTGAATTCAAATTAATATTTTTCTAGTAACTTGGCTATCTAAATTCTGTCGGTACAAAACTGGGCCAGTTTTTAAATTAACATGATCACTAACATACATATGTTAGTAAATAAGTAAGTAAAATAAATAATATAAAAAAAAAAAACAATTAATATTATATTATAACACTTTTTTTCTCAAGTAGCGTCATAGATGTCGCTACAGATATTTTTGTATGCACAGTAAAACGTTTAGCTGTAAAACAGTTTTTTTGAAGTGATTGCATTTTATCACACTTTCAGGCTTTTCTTCCCAAAACGACTGTCAAAAGTCTACAAATACAACATGTTTTTTTTATATCCCATAACTCTAGGGTTATATTTTGTAGGTAAAAATAATACCAAAACTTCTAGAATAGGTGGTCCAAAAATGCATAGTTTAGATATATATCATCAATCATATTTATAAAATATGTATCTGAGTTTCATTGATGAATACGAGTAATTCATTTTAATTCAAACCAATCATTCATATTTAAAGCTAAGAAAATGCGACGTTGTCATATTTCACAAAAGGGTGTTTTACGTTAATAATCATGACTTTGCCGAATTATTTTGTATGAAAAATGAAAAAAAAAAGGATGATTGAAACATAATTCATATGTCAGTTGATTCTTTGATAATTATGGTCTCAATCATACCCTAGAGTTATAGGATTAAAAAAAACAGGTTGTTTATTAATTATGTATTATTTATTTTATTTATTTAACGGTTTATGTACACAGAAAAGAAGAAAGGAGTGGAAAAATAGGTACAAAGGTGATGCTTATTTCTAAAGAAATTTCTTCCAGCAAACCTGCGAAAGGAGAGAAGAATTATGTGTATGTATTTACAAACAAAAAGTATCTATGTAGTATTTCAACTATCTGGTGTCCACGACACAAGCCTCGTTGCTTAGTGTGGCACTAGATGGCGATGTGTGTGTAATGTCCAGCGATATTTATTTATTTACAAATGACAGTCTGACCCCAATGACCAATATTTTCTCACTCAACGAAAATACCCTTTACTCGAAATTAATGGTAGGTACTAAAGTATGTTCTATTAATATTGGCCGTTAATAAGAAAGTCTTTGCTCAGTGGGCGGTAATAAAATCATACGCGTGGGTTCATAGGAATAAAAAAAATACCAGTTCCTAAAATATTTCCTCGCTAAATATTATTGTAACAATATTTACTATTTGGGTAGTATTTCTATATTTAGCACTTGTAAGATGTATGAGCTAGCTAAAGATTTATAGAATGTATTGACTCTATGAACATAAGAAATTGTATTTAATAATATTTGTGGAGCTCAAACCTTATGCGAATCGTACACCAATTCTCGATTCCTAACCAAAATTGTCGGTTGTGCGAATTCGAGATCGCCATGTTAATTTGTCACTCATTTGTTCAGAAAAGCGAAAGACACTGTTACAGAAAATGTTACTGGACTAAATTAACTTCCTTTTCTGAATTTTAGCTAATGATCCCCATTTATTCTGAGCTCCCAGTAATCTACACTAATATTATAAAGAGGAAAGATTTGTATTATTGTAGGTATGGTTGTATACACTAATATTATAAACAGGAAATATTCGTATTTTTGTATTTTTGTGTGTGTGTATGTTTGTAATGAATAAACTCAAAAACTACTGCGCCGATTTCAAAAATTCTTTCACAATTAGAAAGCTACATTCACCCTGAGTAACATAGGCTATATTTTATCCCCGTACTCTCACGGGAACGGGAACTACGCGGGTGACACCGCGTGACGTCCGCTAGTAACGAATAAACTCAGAAACTACGGGACCGATTTCAAGAATTCTATCACCATTAGAATGCTGCATTATCCCTGAGTAACATAACCTGTATGTATTACTAGAAAAAATAGGGGAGGGGAGGTATTAGGGGAACATAAATGCCCACCCGTTTAAATCTCGGACGGGCTGCTAGTGCTCAATATTTTTTGGGAGCTCAGAATAATCAATCAACAATCAATCTACACTTATCCAAATAAACTGGTGTACCATTGAACGAACAGTTCATTTGTCATTCTAGTTGTTTATTATTGTAAATTTAATTTAATACTAATATTAGGCTAATTCTGAAATAAAATATTTGAATTTGAATGGATAATCACGGAAGATATCCCGTAAGTAACAGAGTAAGTTGGGTTATGAACCATGAAAGCTTACTATAACACTATTTTTTTCATTGCTAGCTTTTTTCACAACTTTCACCCCGTATATTTCCACATTTCACCAATGCTCTAATCCTGCAGCAATAAACAAGGATACTATCGTGATAAACACTGCAAATCCCAAACGAATGGCTGACGAGATTCAGTCGGGGATAAGCCCAGCTTATTCTAAAGACTATTATATTTAGACACCATTTTGTTTACTGAAAATCTGCGTTAGTACTCGTAAATTGCGTCGTTTAGGTTATAAACTGATTCGGATAATGGGTGGTTTAGCAAGCCCATTATGGTCGCAGTAGAACACAAACCTTTTCAGTAACTATCTTCTTTTCACAGATGTAACAAGAAGGCGAATTTTATGCCTCATGCGAACTACGCATTATATCGGCCGTCACGCAAGACCTACATCGCGTTAACAATGTTTTCCGCGAGATTAGAGTACTTTATATAGTCGGGCAGTACCTCACCAGACAGCTCCCGGCTGGTCGAAGAACGAGCCTTTTTTAATGGAGGATAAGGAATATTTTACATAAAATATAGCAACACGCCTATCAACATTCTCGTGCCATACTTCTCTATTAAGCCATCCCAGACAGGTGTGTTTCTGCGTTTTCTGACTTAATGTACTAAAAACCGTGCCGAAGCCGTGTGGTATCCGGCAGAGTAGAATAGAACCAACCCATTACACTGACGGGTGTCGTATAAGGCGACTAATGTCTGAGGCAGAACACCTTGCGCCTCCGTAGACCAGAGAATGGACAGCAGCATTTTCTGTTAGTCTCTCATCACTGCGATCTCCAATCCGCCTGCCAAGCGTGGAGATTACGGCAAATTCCTCCCATTATGGGAGAGGCTTATGTCCAGCAGTGGACGTTATGGGCTGTTGTTGTTGTTGTACTAAAAATTCATATCAATATTGCAGGACTCAGAAACGCGCCTGTGTTAGGGAAAGACATCTTCTTTCTTGCCTACATTATAGCAAAATATATACCCATTATCATTCCTGTTCCTATAAAATTAAAGTTGCACTTTTTGATTTAATTTACTTCAAATCAAACTCCAGAAAATACTTTTGATTTCTTTGTGCAAATAAAATGATGAAAGACAAGAAATAATCAATTACACGAGTAGCATATAATAAAGTCTTAATCCATAATTATCTTCAGTAAATCCTAACGCCTACATGGAGAGAGGGTTTATCTTATTTTTAGCAACATACAGGATACTAGCTGACGTCCCGCGGTTTCACCCGCGTAGTTCCCGTTCCCGTGGGAGTACGGGAATAAAATATAGCCTATAGCACTCACGAATAATCAAGGGTCAATTAAGGGCAATCCCTTAATCGAGTCTAAATAAATATTCCAGACCAGATATTATAATGAAACTAAAATTACTACCAACTTAACCATATCTTTTTTTTTTCGGATGGGAAATCATCAAATGACTCCTCCCGCTCTGGGCGGAGCAGAAGGGAGTGTCAGACTTTTACTGACTAAAACCCATCCATGTTCCTTCATCGCCCTTTGTGTTCCGGGGCCACGGTATCTCTTTCGAACAGTCCCGCAACCCCGGCAGGAACTTGACCAGATCTTAGGATCAAATCTATCAATCCGAGTTCAACATTCGTGCATAGACCAAATGGTTCATGGGCCATTTGTATTTGTATTTTTTATGGTGTACATAATAAAGAGTTTTCTATTCTATAGTAAAATATTTTTGTTCTAAAAAAACCCAAATAAGTACTTACTCACATTATTCTACTTTGAACATCAAAATTGAAATTATCACTATTCGTATTAAAAAGATCCAAAGATGTCTGATGTAACACCCGAAAAGCCTTTTCTATATAACATCCAAAACAAACATACCATACCTCATGGCCGATATTTTTTTCCCTTTTCTTTCTTGTTATTGACTGACAGGAAAACGCTTACGCACATTTCCTTTCATGAATTCCCCTAGTTGGGGAAGGGCTGTAATCAGAGACTTATGAAACACTATGTTGGTTAGACATCGATTTTCATTATAGCTATAGTTTATTAAGTTTCAGTTATTGCTGGCAACAATTTATCGTTTACTGAAGTGAAACAATTAAACCCAACGTAGCTCTCGCTGAGCTAGTTTTCTAATTTTACCGAAGATGAGAACTAAGTTTGGCAAAACAATGTTAACATTTGAAGGAGCACAATTGCACAACAAAATACCCTCATGTATTAAAAAAGTGCACTCATTCAATGCATTCGAAACTCTATTAACTGAATATTTGGTGACAAATAACACCAATCCTAACATCTGAATGCATTTGATAGGTGTATCTAGTATCTAATATGCATCACAATTGCTATCGTGACGTCTGTGACGAACTTTAATTATAATTTATTTTAAGCATTGTTCTCGTGTAAATGACTTTGTGTATTTTTTGAAAATAAATATCTTAAAACCTAACATGGTAAAGGGAATCTCAGGGAAAAGAAAATTAAAAGTAAAAGCTACCATTATCTGCCTAGCCTTTTCCCAACTATGTTGAGGTCGGCTTCCAGTCTACCGTTAAGCCGTTGGTTTTGGCTGTCATTTGTAGATCTTTGACAGTCGTTACAAGTCGTCAATGGCCCGCAAGTCTGACATACAGACTATCACTCACTCGTAACTGGGTTGTGGAGGTCAGATAAGCAGTCGCTCCATGAAAAATACTGGTATTCAGCTACATCCGATTAGACTGGAAGCTGACTCCTACATAGTTGGGTAAAGATTACGCAGATGATGATGATTTGTGAACTATCTTCTCCTAATACAGATAAACGCATGGTTATGAGCACTGCGCGAGATCAGCATCGTCTCGACTACAGCCGTTCGGGTAGTTACATCATATACAGGACACACTAACAAGCATCGTACGGAAATTGTGTCTGATCAATATCAGATAGTAGATACGAGCCGAGGCAATGCACCTTTATAAGCTTCTCTAAATAAGTGCTTCAGAATTCAGTATTACATATTCACACTAAAAAAAAAAGAGGAGCTCGTGGCTAAATAATAACAGCCGCTCGGATCGATCGTTAGGTTAAGCCGTGCTTGTCTAGGTTGGTCTGTGGATGGGTGACCACCCATTACATACCGAGTTTCCTCCATGCCTCGGAAAGCACGTTAAGCTGTTGGTCCCGGCTGTCATTTGTAGATCTTTGACAGTCGCTATGTAGTCAGAGGCCTAAAAAGTCTGACAACCAGTCTTACCAAGGGGTATCGTATTACCCGGTACTAACTGGGTTGTGGAGGTCAGATAGGCAGTCGCTCCATGTAAAATACTGGTATTCAGCTGCATCCGGTTAGACTGGAAGCCGACCCCAACATAGTTGGGAAAAGGCTAGGCAGATGTATGATGTGTATATTCACACTAAATTGTGTATTTTCTTCAGGTCATTGGACCATTAGTCTGTTGTCACTTACGCGACAATTTCAGGATTATAATCTTAAAATATACTTCAACAAGTTTGTCTACACGTAATAAGAGCTTTTACACGCTTAATAATAAGCTTTAAAATATGAAAATTTATGTATATCCTGTACTTAGGTACCAACTTAAATGGATTTGTTTGTGAATCTAGTTGAGCTGTAATCTTAATGCTAGACAGGTTTAGTATGGAACTTGAAGAATAATTTACATGTTTTGTCATTCATAAAAACATTACGCCTGTAATCCCCGAAGGGTTAGTCAGAGGTCTACCTAATTACCACATAACGCCAGTTATTTTTAGGTCAAATAAGTTATGTCATATAAAATAAATAAATAAACAAATATCGCTGACATTACACACAGCGCTATCTAGTGCCACACTAAGCAACGAGGCTTGTGTCGTGGATACCAGATAGTTGATGTACTACACATAGATACTTTTTGTTTGTAAATACATACTTATTAAACATATAAACATCCATGACTCGTAAACAAATGTCCAGCTCATCACACAAACATTTGCTCCTATCGGGATTTTAACCCGGGACCCTAAGAACGTAAGGCAGCCTCACTACCGCTGCGACATTCGGGTCGTCAATATAATAATAATTATATATGCAATAGTTTGCGAGCCTGTCATCATCAACCAGGTACAAATTCAGACTCCGTGGCTGCTACTGAGAAATTCCTGATGGAAAAGCCCAATAACACTTTGCCCGGCCCGGGAATCGAACAGAGGACTCAGTAGTCGCACTTGCGACCATGATCAACGAGGCAGTACAGTAGTATACTGGTACTGGTAATTATACTGTGTTTATCATCATCATCATCATCATCATTTCAGCCGAAAGACGTCCACTGCTGGACATAGGCCTCCCCCAAGTGTCGCCACATTGACCATTACATTGATTGACTGTGTTTATGATTTATTTAAATCATCATCATCAATTTTATAACTCATAACGAATTAAGAATTTATTAGTGAAAAGTTTTTTTACAGATAAGTACGTATAGTTTGCTTGTATTGTAGTTTTTTCTTTTAATTTTAAATTTTTAGTTGGTATCGATCGTGTTCGTGTTCTGTATGGTGTCGGACGTAAAGAATAGCACCATCCCATATCTTCCCGTGGGTGTCGTAAGAGGCGACTAAGGGACTTACCAGAGAATGGGCAGCAGCGTCCCCTGTGGTTTTGTAACAACCGTACTGCGATCGCCAACCCAAGCGTGGCGATTATGGCAAAAACCCCCCTTTGGGGGAGGTCCATGTCCAGCAGTGGACGTCTTTCGGCTGAAATGATGATGATGATCGTGTTATTTTGTTTTGTAAATTTTTCTTAGAGTAAGTATTTCGTACCTATCTCTTTCTTTTGTTGTCTTTTTTGTTTCGACTGATTGTTTGAAATGTATAAATGCGGAAACTTCTAATTTGCCATCTAATCCGTATTACTTGGGAACACTGTTTAAACTAGCTGTAAGTTTCCCGAACATAATAAAATAAAATGATTTCAGCCGAAAGACGTCCACTGCTGGACATAGGTCTCCCCCAAGAGTTGCCATATTAACCGGTCCTGTGCGACTCGCATTCAGCGGATTCCGCAACCTTCACTAGGTCATCGGTCCACCTAGTGGGAGGCCTTCCAACGCAACGTCTTCCGGTTTGCGGTCGCCACTCCAGAACTTTTCGGCCCCATCGGCCATCCGTTCTGCGAGCAATGTGCCCTGCCCACTGCCACTTAAGTTTGGCAGTTCTTCTTCTGTTTTAATCTATCTATTTAAAACGTTTCTAATACATTTTAAGACACGCGATGCCAGAAAATATCTATATCAATACAGGTTAGTTTTCAATGCAAATTTGCAGAGATGGTTTAGAATTGATAATACTTTTGACAGAATGAAAAAATTAGCACACACATGAATTTGGCGGTGCAGCACGCACACAATTATGATTTAGGAAATTTTTAGGACATTTTCAAATGAATACTATTTCAGCCGAAAGACGTCCACTGCTGGACATGGGCCTCCCCCGAAGGGAGGTTTTTGCCATAATCGCCACGCTTGGCAGGCGGGTTGGCGATCGCAGTACGGTTGTTACAAAAGCACAGAGAACGCTGCTGCCCATTCTCTGGTAAGTCCCTTAGTCGCCTCTTACGACACCCACGGGAAGATATGGGATGGTGCTATTTTTTACGTCCGACACTATACAGAACAAATGAATGCTATTATTTTATTTCATATTTTTCGACAATAATATTTAAAATGCACTTTTAAAGTTTGGCTCGTCATTAAAAACTAACGTTGTACTGACACTCAGAATTAATTATACATAGACGTACTACATATTTACTCTCAGGAACTCTAAATTCAGACCCGTGTAATCAAATTTTAATATACCTACAAATTAGAAGCTAAAGTTTACGTTAGTTGTCCTTTCAAAGGTTGCTTACCAGAGGTTAATAACAACGTAATATAAATTATTCCTTAGTTCTCATTTTGAGGTTATGGTCGAATATATTTGGTTCATGCTTTGTTTAGTTAAACTCTTCTAAACTAAACGAAGCGTCAAATATTGAAAATTAAAACTATTAAAGAGTTTGTAAGCATCATAGCATGCGATGTTCTTTATTAAAATTTAGCTTAACTCCATGGAAAAAAGGGGCAAAGGATCAGAGTATGCTGTATATAGAACAGAAACGCAAAAATGAAATGGAAATAAGGTAGCATAAAATCACGCTTTTAATCCCCGAAGTGTTATTTTTCGGTAGGCAAAGTGTTATACGATTTTTCCATCAGGAATTTCTCAGTAGCAGTCACGGAGTCTGAATTTGCGCCCGGTTGATGACAACAGGCCCTCTACATGAGACTGAAATATAACTGGCGAAATGTAGGTGTACTATTAGGCACACTGTAGTGTCTGTGAGTGAAAGAGAGGGAAGCATTGTGTCGTCTCTCGCCGCGTACAGTCACTTAGCTTTGAGCTTCGGAAGTGAACGGACGTGCGCGCGTCTGAGAGCCGATAATATGGTGGGAAATACCACACACACCTTTGCCTAACCCTACGGTGATTACAGGCGTGAAGTTATGATAAGTGAACATATAAATTTCTGATAGTACCTAGCTAGACAGATAGGTCATGACATAACATGGTATAAGTAGCCAAGGTATATCTAGCCAAAAAATAGGCTTTAACGAAACCCGAGAAATACTTTCATGAAAGTTTTATTTCAGTTGATAGTTTTTATTAGAAAAGTTTTGTTATTGTACATGTGGTAACAGATAAAGTGTTATCTACTTCAATATCGAAGAAGTTCTTTATGATAGGAAAATGTCGTAAGGAAAGTTCTGAGGATGAATTTGAATAGGTATAAGAGGAGGACGTGTCGTAGGCCTTAGTAAACACGCAACAACTATTAAATTGCACCCTACCCTCATTGCCCAAAACTTTTGTGTTCTTTCTTGTTTCTTGTGTGTAACCTACCTTCTTCTGAATTGTTAATTTTGTACTTGTTATGAACTAAACGATGAATGATAAATAAAAGTATTATTGTAACATAGTTTTAAGATGCATATTTGTTTTTGTTTTTATCTACGCTTATTGGCAGATAACATTGTAAACCTATTTATGTTTTTCTCTGTAAGTGAATTTGTAAATCTTTTGAGAAATAAATATCTTTAACCGTAGGACGACCAAAAAACCATGGATGGACTGTGTAAAGGATAATATGTCAAGAAGGAGATGGTGAGAGAGAGAGAGAGAGGGAGAGGTGTCTGATGAGATGACAAGTAATAGAGAAGTATATAAGAATACATGCTGCGCCGACCCCAAATGAATTAGGATACCTAAGGGCAAGAGAATGATGACTGTCGTAAAACATTTTCTAACTTCACGGCAATAAGGTTCTTTTTTGTGTCCTTCTAAAAGCAACTGAAATACGTTAACTAGAAAAAACACGAGACTGTAAAATTTTAACTAATGACCGTTCGTAAGTAATTAGTGAATGAGCATCAGCCCGTAAAAAATTCGAGAGCATTGAGCACCCCGAAAATTCTACTGAATTTTTTTGCACTTAGGTTTTGCGCACACCGGTGTCTTAAACTCTTTTTTTTTACTAATGCTTAAGAGCTCTTTCTAGAAAACGAAGGGGGGCTGCCTCCACGAGCGAGAGAATCGCGGCGATATTATCGTCCTTGCCACGTTTTTCTATACACTCTGTTTTGGGCCGTCTCCACGAGTGATAGAATCGCGGTGATATTTTCGTATAGAAATACGTTGAATCGCCGCGATTCGCTCATGGAAGCGGCCCCAGGATTGATTTTTGAAAATTCATCTTTTAAAGGGATTATTTGGGCAGACCACCAAGCACAAATGCTCGTGGAGAGGTGAGGATTCACTCACTGGCCACCTGGTGGAGAAAATTGCCGCCACGCTAGACTGCGGAAAAGGTGGTGTGGCGATCTTACCTTGTTTGCGGGGCAAACATGGTCAGAGGTTGCACAAGACAGAGAGGTTTAGAAGGAGTTCAAAAGTTCGCCATTTTTGCCGATGGAGGCCTATTGGGAATACGGCTTCTCTTTTAGAAAAAGCTCATCATCATCATCATCCATCGTGCGACTTGACCCACTGATGGGTATACGCGTCTCTTGTACTTATCCATCCCCAGCAGTTAATTCTTCTTCTTAGTCGTTCACTCTTGGCAGAACAGAGAACCGGTGGTCATGGTCACGGGCGGTCGCCAACAGCTGCGGTTGCTGCTTTTGCGATGCTTTTCCACCGGTCTGTATTGGCTGCATGGCGAGCACATTCTGCCAGAGCCCACAACTGCGGTCGCTGCCTTCGCGATGCTTTTTCACCGGTCTCTATTGGCCCCATGGCGAGCACATTATGCCAGAGGTATCTTGGTGACAAATTTGATGGAGTCCGTCCATTGGGTTGATGATCGACCACGGCCGCGGTATCAAGCTTTCGACTCTACCCTGAATCACCAAACGCTTCATGGAATCATTGTTGCGGGTAACGTGTCCAAGGAATATGAGGATTCATAATTGGTACGACAGTCTGTTACGACAGTTTATAGCAAAATAAAAAAAAATATACAAACTATATTGAAATTGACACTAGGCAAATTGTGTTTTGACTCTGGTTAGCTCACTATCATACACATCAAAATCGTTACATTATTTTATTACTGGTTGCCTTGCAATTTCATTACACTTTGATTTTAATACAGATGTCTCCTTTAATATATTCTTCATTTAATAGAGTTTCTGTATTTATTGCCAACGTTACTCTCTGATCTATGCAAAACAGTTTTGAAATAGCACTCAACTGATGTCAAAGATATGACAGCATTATCATTTTATGAGCAATATATGATGTGAACTAAATTCCCTGACGCTAGAAAAGGTATGTAAATATACTAGCCCGTTATTGAACATGGCAGTGCAAAGATATCTTGTTGACTTATTCGTGACAAAATCGTGCGTGCGCGCGAGTTGATACCTCCCAATTTTACATTTTTTTTGTTGTCAACTGGCTCGCACATAATAAAGTACAGTGAAATAATAATTATTATATTATATTTATCTTAAAGTCAAGTCGTATGAAATATCTTAAGAATTTAAAGTGGGTACATATACGTATATTATATATTTTATAAGAATATATAGGTGACTGTACATCAGACGTTATAATAAACGTCAAATTTTCCAGGTTGAGCGAGTTGACGACAAAAAAAAGTAAAATCAGAACTAAGGTGCGCACGCGCCTGTTTTATACTCGCCAGTTGAAGAATAAATAATCTTGTTAAATGGATTACCATGTTTGCTCACTGTGTGTTGTCGATTAAAGATGCATCCCTGCCTAATTGGGTGGCACGTTTTTCTTTCTTAACCCAAGGTGGTCATCATCATCTGCCTAGCCTTTTCCCAACTGTGTTGGGGTCGGCTTCCAGTTTTACCGGATGCAGCTGAATACCAGTATTTACATGGAGCGACTGCCTATCTGACCTCCACAACCCAGTTAGTACCGGGTAATACGATACCCCTTGGTAAGACTGGTTGTCAGACTTTCGGGCCTCTGACTACCTAACGACTGTCAAAGATCTACAAATGACAGCCGGGACCAACGGCTTAACGTGCTTTCCGAGGCACGGAGGAAACTCGGTATGTAATGGGCGGTCACCCATCCACAGACCAACCTAGGCAAGCACGGCTTAACCTAACGATCGACCCGAGCGGCTGTTATTATTTAGCCACGAGCTCCTCCCAGCTCCTCCGAGCTTAACCCAAGGTGGTATAAAGAAAATTCGTATTACAAAAACGGAGGCCTAAAATAATTATGCAATGATGTTGAATCGTCAAAGGAATGGCATGGGGATCATAACTGTTTTACTCAATTTTATTATCCCGTTGGCTTCGAGTAGTGGTTTTGACCATGGTTCGAATCTGCAACACATTCGAAACGAATTTTCCCTTACAGCAACGCGTTTTATCATCTGCCTAGCCTTTTTCCAACTATGTTGGGATCGGCTTCCAGTCTAACTGGATGCAGCTGAATACCTGTACTTTAAATGGAGCAACTGCCTATCTGACCTGCACAACCTAGTTAGCACTGGGTAATACGATACCCCTTGGTAAGACTGATTGTCAGCCATTAGGCCACTGACTACCTGTAACGTCTGTCAAAGATTAACGTTATACTAGCATAAAACTCTTTAACTAACTAAGTACTTTAACTAGATAGTTCCTTTTTTTTAAAGCAAAGCTGTAAAACTTCCTTTTTAAAACTTCTTCTTTATCCAAGTCTTGTTTGAAAGCACTAGTGAGGTCCTAATTAATGTCTGATCAGTTTGTTCTTTGCTTTAAACTTTACTTAGTGCAGCCGCGGTGAAAGTTTTTTCCAGGAGGAAAAGGAGGTTTTTTACTAAGTTCGGTTTAAAAAGTTAAGAAATTATGGCAACCAAATTAAAAAGAAGACTATTTATTGCAAAAAGACTAGTTATTAGAAGCAATGAACGGAGTCTACCAGTATTTTTGCAAACTTTAAACAATTTTTGACACTGCTGTTCAGCTGCATCCGGTTAGACTGGAAGCCAACTCCAACATAGTTGGGAAAAGGCTAGGCAGATGATGAATGGAAAGCTACTTTAAAAATTAAGGTAGTTGATCAGTCATTGACCTATCTCTGTTATGTCTTTCAATAGAGCCATGCGGTCATATACCTACCGCGTGTCGACCTCTAATAGAGGAACGTACAAACCAATGTGTGTTAAAATAAATTAAAATGTACAGAGTTAAATAGAGTCAATAGCAAGATAAGTTATCGTTAAACGATAAATTATAATTATTTTATCAAATTATTTTTTTAAAAGGTCTGGTCTTTAATCGGATATTCTTTTCACACGATTTTACATTTCATAAAAAAAAAATTGTAGGAGACAGCAGATTAAAAAAAAATACCAATGTAAAATTTGTGTTGTTCAGAATGATGTCCTGAATACGTGGTAAGCGTTTATGGGTCCATGTCCCTTCTATTTTGTTTACCGTGGTTTCCGGGATGATTGGCATAGACCGATCCCGGCAAAAGTTGCTTACCCTACTTTTTTTTTTTTTTCGGATGGTAAATCATCAAATGACACCTCCCGCTCTGGGCGGAGCAGGAGGGAGCGTCAGACTTTTACTGACTAAAACCCATCCATATTCCTTCATCGCCTTTTGTGTTCCGAAAGACCCATGTCTTTTATCTCATACATATTATAGCTAACTTAATCTATGTTCAGTCTACTCTGCCTATCACTTTCGGGAATATAGACGTGATGTTGTATCGAATTTAGGTCGGTATCGACAAATTTTAATCACATGAAACCTTGTTAGGTAACAGACTGATCACTATGGCGTTGCGGTTTTCGGATCCAGAATAATGAACCTAAAAATAATCGTATCACTCGGATAGATTACGCTTGCAAACCTGGCAACGTTTGCGGTTATTAAATCCTTTAAAACGAAACTATTTGGTTTGCACCATGAGTTTCGTTGAACGTGCTAACGGATTATTTTTATTATTTATTTATTTATTTTAATTTCTAAAAAACTTAATCTATTACAGTTTGGTTTTACCTACACAAAGATAACCTCTCAGGGCTTATCTGTGTGCTGGCGAGCCGTTCGTTTAAATTTTACAAGATGTTACAACTACAATGATACAATAAAGCTTACTTCTAAATGATGGTGATAATAATTCATAGGTACTATCGAGGACACTCCCGCCTGACCACCACTAAGCAAATTTTTTGCTTGCACTCGCAACATAGAAACGCTCTCTGCGAAATGTCACTGAGGAATTACTAATGGAGAAACCCAAATTTGTTCGACCAAGGAATCGAGCCCCTGCCATGACGACCACACAGTCCACTGTCATGCTCAGCAGTCATGCTTACAACCACTAGACTAATGAGGCAGCCAAGATCAGATAAGTGTACCACCTATGTGAACTCATCCATCATTATCTGTCTAGGTATTTTCCAACTATACAGAGTGTTAAATTAGTCACGTACCATAGCTTAGGAGTGGGTTCAGTATCGATAAAGGAACCCAGGAAAAATAAAAAAATAATCCAAAAAAAAATAAACAAAAAAAAAAAATTGCAAGATCAACCTAATTTGTTACAAATAGGTAGGTAAGTAATTAAAGCATTTAAACAGATAAAATAATTTTAATTTTAAACGATTGCTATTTTAAGTTAGTATGTACTTAGGTAGATACTAAATTAGGTTGATCTTGCAATATTTTTTTTTCCTGGGTTCCTTTATCCATACTGTATAGTATTATGCTATACTTACACTTCATATTCACCATTCATAATACTATTTATCATGCTTTTTATTTGTTTATATATCTTCACTCAGCATACGATTCTTTAACTTGGAAATAGCTGAAATAAAAATATTATCAAAATTTTCATGTTGTGACACTTACGTCAAGCGTCAAATTGTCAAACTGTCAGTTACTTTTCTGCTTAGTCTATGATAGTTACTTTTTGGTTTGTAAAATTTAAATTATTTTTATCAATATGTGTTTAGCCATTATATTTTGTAGATTATTACGATTGTTTACTAAATAACTTAATATTAAATAATATTATAAAATTCTTTACGCACTCATGGATATGTCCTGGCCGACTACACTTGTCAGATGAGATGATGGCCACACTAAGAAACAGCAGATTTGAAAAAGGAAGACTACTTTGGGGAAACGAGCTGACGGTCGGCTGGAGGACGAAGTCTACTCTTGGATCTGATTAGATGTGCATCAGACAACCGCTTGGTTTACGCTGTCAGATATAAAAACTACCCAGGGGATCCAGCTAAAGATCCACCTGGGACTATTACTTCCGATCTTCGGAAGCTAGCTACGTGCCTGACTTTGCACTCGTCTTGCAAAGTAATCCTGACGCTGAGCTATTCTGGCCCTAAAATCTACGCTGCCCTACTACAGAGCTGACCTGTTGGACTCTAGATGTGCACGACGCCCTTCCAGCTGAGGTTTCCTGAAGGTAATCCTCGACGTCTCTCTGCTATAGACCTGCTACCCTGACGCCTGTTCCCGATCCTACAGTGGTGAACTTATTCTTTTCCATCTAAGTGCGTGAACTATAGAACTATAGAGAGTGCGTGCTAGGTAGGTGTTTTATATAACTAGCTGTATTTTATATCTTTCCCCTAATTAAATTTTAAATTGAACAAGCCTGCTTACCCTTTTATTCAATAGGAGCAAGTAGATTTGTTACGACTGATCCTACCCCTAAGCTATGGTACGCGACTACTCTAACACACTGTATTGAGGTCGGCTTTCAGTCTAACCGGATGCAGCTGATCAGTATTTTGCATCGAGTGACTGCCTATTTAAATAGGCACCGTTATCCTATAACTGGGTTGTGGAGGTTAACCTCCACAACCTAGTACCCTTTGGTAAGACTGGTTGACAGATTTTCGATCTCGTATAGTGTTTTTAATATCTGAATGTTTACGATGTGACTGACTGACAGCCAAAATCATAAAACTCATAAATTGCACAGACTCGTAAAAAAGTCAATAAGTTTGCGACGCGAGTGTCACAACATGAAATTCGTAATCAAATTTTATTTTTGCAATAAAACATGTTTTATTAAAGCTTCGTATGGCGCTGTCAAAATGAAGTATCATAAAAGTATCTTCTCCACACAAGCACATATACTTTTATAATTATATCTATCTTGACCACATAGTTTTTACTAGAAGTAATAAGACATACGGGGCTAAAACGTAGAGACACGGTACGGCTGGTCCATAAATTCAAGGTCGTTGAGCGAGCTTTGGAACGGTCTATGCTAGGAGTCTCTTTGAGGGATCAAATCCGATGGGACGCCGTCACCTCCTTCTGCGAAGCAGTAATGCTAGAGAAGGAGGTGGCGGAACGTGAGAGGGAGCGAACCTCTCAACGTCCCGGCCGCCGCGGGAGACGCCCCGGGCGTCGGGGGCCACCACCACGTAGCCCCCGGCCACCGTAGGCGCGGGCCTGTGGACGGTGAGCTATGGGCTAGCTCGCCGTCCGTCCGTCTCATGACGACAGGCCGTGTCGACGGCGCGTTCGTGTTCCACGCGCGCCTCAAAGAGAGTCAGCAAAAAGGAAGGGGTCCGTAAGGACCGATGCCTGCCGGGGTTGCGGGACTATTCGAAAGAGATACCGTGACCCCGGAACACAAAGGGCGATGAAGGAACATGGATGGGTTTTAGTCAGTAAAAGTCTGACACTCCCTCCTGCTCCGCCCAGAGCGGGAGGGGTTATTTGATGATTTCCCATCCGAAAAAAAAAAAAAAAGGGATCAAATCCGGAACGAAGTGATCCAACCGAGAACTAAAGTTGTTGATAAAGCTTCCTGAATAAGTAAGATGAAGTGACAATGGGATGGCATAGCCGTAGAACTGATTACCATTGGGGTAGCGTAAGGTGACGCCTTCAGGCTGGGTGGGAGCGACGATACCTAAAGAAGAAGAAGACAATGGTTGCTATATTTTTTATTTCGCTATTTCCACGGTTCTTAGAATCTTCAGATTACAATTACAACCCAGAAGTATCCGCTTGGCCACAAACTACATGCTCAAGTGTATTGTAATAGTAATGAGAGGTTTTCTTTTTGAGGTATTAAAAAAAACTTAGTTTCCAAGAATATGGCGTTGAACTATGATAGTTGGTGCCAAATCCAAAACGCTTGGGAAAAAAAACATTGTGTCACGTCATATACTCTCGTTGCCTGACACTTTCATTTGCTTAACCTTCCGAATATAACCTTGATTTCTCGCGCTTTGTTAAAATATTTTTTTTTATGTTCCGTTCCTTGCATTATCATACTAAGTTCAGCGCCATCTATCCAGCGACTAGGGAAGAGCCTCATTTCGACGGAAACAAATTAAAAAAATTGCTTGAAGCACGTAACAAGTCACTAAAATCAAGACATCAAAAGAAACAAGTGAGACGCGCGTTTCAAATGACGCTAAAGTCGTTTCGCCTGAGATCGTGGATGGGCGAACAGTCTGTTTTCTACATAAATAACTCGTCTATCTAATCTATCGTGACCATATAAAATGGTTTTTAGTAGTAAGAGATTACGACTGAAATTAATAATGTATCTTATGTCCGATCTCGGTCTTAAGGGCCTATACTACCTTAAATGGCTTGGCTATGGCTTATTTTGAAATAAATATATGGTACATTTGAGGATTAATGTCAAGTCTTATGTTTGGCGAAAACACAATTCCATAAAATTTTCTCAATAGAAAAAAATCCTAATCTGAACAATAAACCGCTGGCAATCATAAAATACTTCAAATAACATTATAATACACTGTAAACACCCGTTTACAGTGTATTATAAAAATTCGCGAAAATAGGTACCCACCTATTTTCGCGAATTTTTACCTTTAATATAAGCCCGACGTTTCGACCGGATTGCAAAATACCCGTTTACAGTGTATTATAATGTGTTTTGATCGTGAAAGTTTAAAAAAGACAATTACTTCAAATAAGATCATGAAACTTTTGATACTAACTGAACTAACTATAAAACAGGTCTTATGTTATTTTTTTATTAGTCCAATCATTGATGTTTTTGTAAATCGCAAAAAAACACTCATTTCGCACTATTCGGCCCGCAGTAACTGACGTAACAACCACTTAGTAGTGCAAGCTGATTAGAACTCTATTCTAACAGGGTTTCAAATGAAGTTTGAACCACCGCAAATAGAGTTGCTAATTTTAGGGTTACATAGGGCCTTAATATTTGACTACTGCATGCATATCATTCAAAAGATAATCATCCCGTCTGCCAACAATTTGGCTACAGAATACGTATAAATTAATCCCCAAAGGATTAGGTAAAGATGTACCTATTGTACAGTGACATTTCACTAGTTATGTTAAGTCCCATTTAATAGGTAACAATCCAATTATAATATGCAGGCACGGTTGGCACAGTTGCTGAGCAATTGATCAGCTGCGCTGCATATCACGGGTTGAATAGTTATTTTCTTTTGTTTATTTCGATACGGAATGTTAAAGTACTATAACAATAATGACAATAAGCGAAAACAAGACATAAATCGGCCAAATAACACAAAAGTTATATATAACCATTTAAACTTTTGTTTCTATCTCTTTCTAGATAAACGGAATTTAGTATGGATTTTGTATTTCGATGCAGAGAATGACGTCATTCGTGTTTTTCGGATCTCTCTATCTAATCAGCAGTTTCAAATGCTTCTAACTTAGTATTTTTAATAGATATTAAAAAATAATTTCACTTGGCTATTTCTGATGTTAATACGCTTTGTTTAGAGTGATAAAAAAAAATCATGCATCTACCCTATTCCCGCAAGGAACAAATATTTGTATACGGATACGGATAGTTGTTCTGGGTCTTAACCCAGAACAACTATCCGTATCCGTATACAAATATTTGTGTGCTATCCGTAGGCTAAACAAACAGTCAGCTGTTTGTGAGTTTAAACGTTTGTAAACGCACCCACGATGTAGGAAAAAATCACAGAGCGCAAGGTTTTAAAAAAAGAATTGCCCTCAACCGGCAACAAATCCAGAACTAACTAATTAAACACTAATTACTACTAACTAACTAATTTGCTACTAAAAAAACCCTGAACAAAACCAAACAACGCGACAATCTGCGAATAGGGATGATGACTGAATTAAAAAAAAAATTTTAGTCCGTCAGTTAGATTATCGAAAAATATTGTATACCTACGTGTTCTTTGTTTTATCAAATTAATAAAAATTGACGAAGATAAAACGCGTCAAAGATTATGAGTGAGGGCTTGTGACGTCACATTTGAGTAAAAAATGTACTCAAATGTGATTTTACACGAGTTTTCGACGCACAGTATCGTGTACATTTTTTGCTTACGTGAAAAAAGAAAAAATATGTGTCTAATATTTTTTGTAAATCTATCTGACGGACTAATTAGATTTTTTGTCATCTACCCTATTAAGCCTAGGCTCTCATGCCTACCAGTAGCGCTTCTTTAGAGTAAGACTGTGTTTATTTAAACCATAAATAACGGTTTTTAGTAGGAGAGCTTACCCCTGAAATTAATAACATAAGTAAATTATCTTGTGTCCGATCTCAGTCCCGTCTGACTGCTGCATATTATTAGTTAGATATCATATCTGGGTGCCAATAATTCTGTTATAGAAATGTTCGAATCTCACACACGCCACTTACACAACACACACACACACATACACACACACTCACTCACAAACACACACACACTCTCTCTCTTTATCTACACATACTCTCTACTCTGAAAATCAAATCCCGATCCGCAAGATACAGACTAATCTTTTAGTTTAGAATTGCAACTGTGCAACTACCACTAACCGTGTAACCTAGCTGTAGGTGATGTTTTCATATTCATATTCATTTATTTTACATTCCATATTGTAAAAAAATGTTACAGATGGCTTAAAGTTAGTTAAATATGGACCCTGTAAGAGCACAGCAAAGTAGGAGAAAGGAAGAGGACTTTAATTTTACTAATTAGTTGGTAAAACATCAAATTTTAACATTCTTTTATTAGCTTCTCCTGTAACTAACTATGAATGTATAAAAATCTTTGAAAATGAATTTGACCCACTTCCCGGTTTTCGATTGAGCTGAAATTTAGCCTAAACATGTTTTGTTTCAATAACAATGGTGTCAATTCTGATGTGCACAAACTAAACTTAACTTGGCTATTGCCATCTTTTTCTCTCTAATAAAACGAGAAAGAGACGGACGTAATTTAAAGCTGTGAAATTTAATTGGAACTAATATTTCCATACAAATGAAGGGTGCACGTAAAAACACGGTGAAGCGCAAGCCATAATAATACATTATGATATAAGTGCGGTAAGTTGAAAATTACAGCCGAGGCGATATTGCTAGCCTGAGCCGTAGGCGAGGGCTATAATAAAGCAGAGGCTGTAATTATCAAAGCGCACGTATGTCATAATATGACGTTTTATATAACATATTTGCGAGGAAATAAATAAAACTCGGACTTTCTTAAACGAATAAATCTTTTACTTGTTCATAAATTAGCAATGCGCGCATCAGCGCCTTTTTTTAAAGGCAAAGACACAAAAAACAGCCAGTATTAATAATAAAGTAAATTAATATTTTTGTATTTTTGTTACAGATTGTAACAAAAATTGTTGTAATTTATTGTCAAAATTAATTAAATTAAAGAATAAAATGTTTATTTATTATATTTCATCTCCCACAGTTAATTTTATTCATAAAATGTTGACCACTTTTCTGGCATAAAAACTCTTTGCTAAGATTTAAAGAAGTACCGTTCCTTTTTGAAGGAGCATCTTGATAAACCGTGCGTTATACATTACATTACTGCACAAGTACGTAATGAGATACATTACGATATTGAAATAGGTGAAATAAGAGACCCTTTACGAGCAAATGTGTTATAAACTAGTTTTACATCTCTAACTTAGTTCATAGCTATAGCCGTCCTTTTTTCGTACCGCCTTTTAATAAAAGATAGCAATAGCCTAAATTAGGTTTAGTTTGTGCACAACAGAATCGACACCAATGTAATTATTATGGTTAGCTTCACTAAGCTAACCATTAAGATTTAGAATGACGTCACTACGTCATTCTAAATCTAATATAGCGGACTCGCAAAGATAACGGACTAGTTATTTTTTATGAACTCCTATGACATTGGTTATCAAATGAAAGGGTTTGCTGAGATGAATACGAGAAATAAAATGACGTCACTGTTTTAAGAGAGGGCTCTAACAAACGACAAACTGTTGGGTCACTTTGTCTTATGAACCCTCATTCTATTTTATCAAACTTAACAGATAGGTTTTTAATAATTGGAGAATTTACATTTTAAGTTTTGAATGTGTTATCTCTCAAAATCAATATTTTTTTTACTGGCAAGCATCACCTGAAAAAACCAAATGAAACATCAATCCAATCAATCCAATGTAGTAAGTACTGTCACACTTTTTTAATAATCTATATCTATACTAATATTATAAAGAGGTAACATTTGTTTGTAAGTTTGTAAGTTTGTATGTAGGGAGTAATCTCCGGAAGTAATGAACCAATTTTAAAAATTGTTTCACTGGTAGAAAGCTACATTATTCGTGAGTGCTATAGGCTATATTTTATTCCCGTACTCCCACGGGAACGGGAACTACGCGGGTGAAACCGCGGGACGTCAGCTATCTAATATAATTTCTAGGAAGGAGGAGCTCGTGGCTAATTGATAACAGCCGCTCGGGTCGATCGTTAGGTTCAACCGTGCTTGCCTAGGTTGGTCTGTGGATGGGTGACCGGCCATTACATACCGAGTTTCCTCCGTGCCTCGGAAAGCACGTTAAGCAGTTGGTTCCGGCTGTCATTTGTAGATCTTTGACAGTCTTTACAGGTAGTCAGTGACCCAAAAAGTCTGACAACCAGTCTTACCGAGGGGTATCGTATTACCCAGTACTAACTGGATTGTGAAGGTCAGATAGCCAGTCGCTCCATGTAAAATACTGGTATTCAGCGGCATCCGGTAAAACTGGAAGCCGACCCCAACATAGTTGGGAAAAGGCTAGGCAGATGATGATAGTTTCTAGGAAGTCCGTTTGGCAAATATTAATATTCCATTGATAAAATTCCGAACATTTTAATAAAAAAAATATGAATGTTGAAATCAGGCTGGTAGAGTTGTGCATGGATCGTTTACGCGTAGCGATTGGAACTAGCGCCGCAATTTTTTTTTATTTTACAGGCAGTTTCACAATTTTTAATCAACAGCTCCCCCCTGTCTAGCACCGCCATCTTTTTTATTTCAATCAGTTTCCCATACAGTTTCACAATTTTTAATCAACAGTTTTCCCCTGTCGATGCTACTACACTACTACTACAACAGCCCATAACGTCCACTGCTGGACATAAGCCTCTCCCATGATGGGAGGAATTTGCCGTAATCTCCACGCTTGGCAGGCGGATTGGAGATCGCAGTGATGAAAGACTAACAGAAAACGCTGCTGCCCATTCTCTGGTCTACGGAGGCGCAAGGTGTTCTGCCTCCGCCATTAGTCGCCTTATACGACACCCGTGAGTGTGATGGGTTGGTTCTATTCTACTCTGCCGGATACCACACGGCTTGTCGATGCTAACCAAGTGTCAAAAGCCGCACATCAGTTCTGTACCTACTGCGCACCTAGAATTATCAACTGCGTAGCTTGTTCCCTTTTACAATGGGATTGGTTTCCAGTCTAACCTGATGCAGCTGAATACCACTATTTTACAAGGAGCGACTGCCTATCTGACCTCTACACTATGATGCCATCTAGCCAATTTCAGGGGCTTTCCACGGTGGGATTGTCAAGAGCTTTGGTTTAAGGCCCTTCTAACCCTAAAATTAGCAACTCTATTTGTGGTGATTCAAACTTCGTTTGAAATACTGTTAGAATAAAGTTCTAATCAGCTTGCACTACAAGCGGTTGTTCCGTCAGTCACTGCGGCCGAATAGTGCGAAATGAGTGGTTTTTTGCAATTTACAAAAAATCTGTTGATTGGACTAAAAAAATAAAACACATAAGACCTGCTTTATAGTTAGTTCAGTTAGTATGCAAAGTTTCATCATCTAATTTGAAGTACTTTTTGAATACCAGCGGTTTATTGTTCGATTTGGAGGTAACTTTGGATTTTTTTTCTATCGAGAAAAGTTTATGGAATCGTGTTTTCGTCACATATAGGACTTAGCCATAATCCTGAACTTTATCATACATTTATTTCAAAATTAATGCTGCAGTATTTTAGGCGTAACGGAAGATCATGCTAAGCCATTTGAGGGATCTTTCGTGTACTCCCAAGTGGCTGAAAAACTTCTATCACAAATCAGACATGTCATGAAACCATTGACGACATTGTAAGAACTACACAAGTACACAACAGCTGTAGAACCAAATATTATTTCATTTGAGTGTGTTTTAGTTTTCTTTCTTCAGGGAAATGCTTTTAATATTCGACATTGGAGGCCACTTGTCTAACAGATAGAATATGAGAACAGTATTATGAAAAGTTTAAGTATTTATATTTTTACACATGAACGAACAAAATATTTGTGTAATCTATAAATATTTTTTCAGATAGGCATTGATCCGAGTGATTTCCTTCAGATAAATAAGAAACAGAATCATTTTCATTATGTTTACACAAATTAAAGATATGAAAAAGTTTTAAAAATCATAGGATGACAGTCACACAGTCCCTTAGAATAAGGAGTGACCCTATCGTCATCAACTGGTCACATTCGTTATACCAATATTGTTGAAGACCCATATTAGCTGACACTATTTTAGTTCAAGAATATTTGAACATTATTTTATTTTTTTCGGATGGGAAATCATCAAATTACTCCTCCCGCTGTGAGCGGAGCGGAAGGGAGTGTCAGACTTTTACTGACTAAAACCCATCCATGTTCTTTCATCGCCCTTTGTGTTCCGGGGTCACGGTATCTCTTTCGAACAGTCCCGCAACCCCAGCAGGCATCAGTCCTTGCGGACCCCAACCTTTTGCTGACTCTCTTTGAGGCGCGCGTGGAACAAACGCGCCGTCGACACGGTCTGTCGTCGTCTCAGCTATTAATAAGTTAAAATACAGGATAATTAATCAAGTACTGTCAATAAATAAAGACTGAGAAAATATAAGTACGTCTTTATTAATAGTCTGTCCTTAGAAAATAATGTGTTTCGATTTTATTCATGACGAAGTATTACTAATGGGGTAGAGTTATTACTGAATAGTTGATGCTGTTTCAACTTTGTAAAGATTTTGCTTGGACTTATTCTATGAATTTCATAGTTTATTAAATAAGTAGGTATTGTTTTTCATAATGAAATCAATAAAATAGTTATCCGATTTTTTTAACGAAGCCTCCTGAATACTTCGTCTGTGAAGTATGAACAATGATCTGATATTTTATTTTTAAGATGTTTGTATTAGTAAGTAAAATTTTATTATTTAATTAAACAGTTAGGTACTTGTAAATCAAGTACGAGACAATTTGGTAAGCACTTACCAAAAAAACGTAGCATTAGCTTGTGACATATTAAGTATGAAACTAAGCATAATCCGGATACGGAACTCTAAAAGAGAACCAACTCCGCCAAAATGTTGATAGTAATCATATTATTTTATTGCCTGAAATACTTGTGAGTTAAAAAAAAAAATATTAAGGATAACAGAAAAGCAAGTTTTTTTGTTACTTGTAATTATAATTATACGTACATAACCTAGGTGTAGTTATAATTATAGTTATATGTGAGAACGAACGTTGTTAGTTATAGGAAAAAATAATTTAAATTAGAAGAGCACAATTGTGGATGGTTCAATTAAAGAAATAAATACACAAATAAATGTCGTCGTTTAAAAAGTACGTGTCATAAATTTAATATAGGAATTATTACCAAAGATAAACAAATGCCCTAATTAAATACTTAGAATATTATTGTGCCTTGTTATTACAAACAAGACCTAATGAGTTTCAAAAGAACTGTCATGTCGAATAGATAACGCACGTACGTTTCCTAACAGTTAAAAATAAAGCGATTACACCCGTTCCAAACACAAAACCATATTTCTTAAAACGATTAAATACGTCAATACAATGCCAACAATTATTTACTTACGTTCCATAAGAGTTTTGGCATCAATTCAACGATTTCTTAATGAACTGAAATCTCTAATAAACACACACTTCAATTTTTCAAACAATTCGTCAAAACTTTTCGAAAACTTTTCACTGGCACTCTGTTATCAAATAGTCATTCTAAATTTAAAATTCGCACGTTTAAATAAAAAAAAGAACGCACTTAATTTCACTTCGGAAAAGTATAATCAAAACATTCGACAATAAAAACACGGTTGGTATTCTCGTTTAATCACATTTCTAAAAAACAAAACAAAAAAGTCGTACTCAAAAACTCACGCACGGTTTTTGAAAGTCCTAAAATATTTATTTGAAAACCCGTTATAGTTATTTTAATTTTTCGAAAGATTTATTTTACGTTGTTTCGCAAGTATAAAGTTCGGTACAAACGCGTCGAGGCATGCGCGGTGTTTGGATAACAGCGAACGACTGTCGAGGCGAGTTGAGAGTTCTACTCGTACAGCGTTGAGGCGAGATTGCAGATCGCTGCAGCGCATTAAATCTCTTTACGGTATAAGTAGAAGTATAGGGAATTGAGGATAGGTTGAGTAGAAAGGTATGGAGTATTTGTTTGGGTGATTTATGAATCTGTTACTATATGTCACGCCCTCACGCCACGTCGGCGATAGAATATCCACACAAAACTTTTTTTAAGGTTAGAAAATAAATGTTTTTTTTTACTTTTTTGATTGTTTAAGATCTAGTTGACAAAAGGAAGGCTTAAGTCACAGCTATAGAAGCGTTATAGACTGATTATGTGTCTTTTTGAGATACTAGTTTGTGTTTTGTTCATATAACGCACCATCGCATCGCCTTTCCATAATATCTATACTGTCTAATTGATTAGAGAATTTAAATGAAACATTCTGGACGTTGGGCTGATCCAAATCATTTTAGCAAACCCTACATCAACGATTGCAAAGAGGTTGTGTGGCTTGGTGAAGATATCTAGTCAATGATTCTCTTTCTAATAGGTACAGTGGGTACGGTCGAACATATTTGGTTTACAGTTTAACCCACAAATTACATTGTAAAATATAAACCAAACAGCTTGTTCGACCGCACACTATTAAGTAAATATTCTGCATATGTAAATCTATATCTATTCTATATCTATTTATTAAGTTTGTATGTTTGTAAGTTTGTATGTAGGATGTAATCTCAGGAAGTAATGAACCAATTTTAAAAATTGTTTCACTGGTAGAAAGCTACATTATTCGTGAGTGCTATAGGCTATATTTTATTCCCGTACTCCTACGGGAACGGGAACTACGCGGGTGAAACCGCGGGACGTCAGCTAGTAGGTAATAAGGTACGATGGGGGTTGGCATATCCGTATGGATAAAAACCCCTCTAAGTCTACAAAGAATAAATAAAAATAGTTTTAGTGCCAAGTATAGGTTTTCGTTAGGCCGCAACTTGCCTGATATGAAGTCATGATGCGGCCTAGGGAGGTGCACGCTGGTCTAGAAGAAATCGATTTACTCGAATTTTGAATATAATTATCCAGTATTCCAATATTCAGAGTCTATGGTAATTCTTGATTCTAGAGGGACTCCAGCAAACGGTCTTGCATCACTTTTCGTCAACAAAGGATGTCTTTTATTATAGAGAGATAGGCTAATCGACCCGAATGGCGCAGCGGTAGTGAGGCTGCCTTACGTTCTTAAGGTCCCGGGTTCGAATCCCGGTCGGAGTAAATGTTTGTGTGATGAGCATGGCCATTTGTTTCCAAGTCATGGATGTTTATATGTATAATAAGTATGTATTTACAAACAAAAAGTACCTATGTAGTATATCAACTATCTGGTGTCCACGACACAAGCCTCGTTGCTTAGTGTGGCACTCACTAGGTGGCGCTGTGTGTAATGTCCAGCTATATTTATTATATTATTATTAAAATTCTTAACAGGACGGGTCGTAAAATTATTGGAGCATTGTATTGTCCGAACTAAGTTCACGCGAACTGTAGATCGTTAAGTTTACACGACTTCACCAATTTTCAATTAAATGATAATAAAATAAATAAAGAAAATAATTACAAAGACCACAAAAAGCTATTTTTTTCATAGAACATTTAAAATCTTGTGGTAGTCTAAAGAAGTCATTCTACTTTTTTTCAATTGGAACGCGTTTATTCGACCCCCTTTCGATAGACCGTGGGAGATGGTGTGTTCTGGTTCTAATTTTTTTTTTGGATCTACGTTGTATACCAACTAGGCCTTTTTTGTGAAATAAAACGCTGGTGGTAGAGTTCTCAACTTAACTTTTTGTTATTAAATGTTGTATTACATACATAAAACGTAACCACTTGTGTGACTGCCCCGACTACCTTACGAATATCCTTTTCCCTGAAACATAATATGCTGAGAATTCGTAACCGCCTTGCATGTATATGTGAGCCGATTTTGAATACCTATTTTGTTTCTTGTTGAAATACTCTATCATAATATACTTACAATGAAGTACAGTATGTTGTCTACAGAAATAATAGACACAGAACGAAGTATCTTGAGCTATCCATCTGAGATTTATAATGTAGGGCTGGGGTGTAACAGGGAAAAGTTGTGTGGTAATCGGTTATCGTGGTATGGAGTTGTGAAGCGGAGTAATGAGGAAAATTATGAGTTTGAATGTAGATGGCTATAAGAGTAGAGGAAGACCAAAGAAACGATGGATGGACTGTGTGAAGGATGATATGGCAAGAAAGGAGGTGTCTGATGAGATGACGAGTAATAGAGAAGTATGGGAGAAGAATAGAAGAATAATTTATTAAAAAAAAAGTATTACAAAAATGTACAATAAGTTGCAGTAGTGTTATTTCTAAAACAATGGTATAATTAGCGTATAATAGTAAACTATAACTAAAAATATATTTAACAGTTGCAAGAAACGATAATGTGGAATTCACAAATGTTTGCTAGCGACCTGCCTGATCTAGGTTTATTTAAACCTGTGTTTCAGGCCATCACTTTACATAGCACAAATTAACTAGGATAGTAAATATTATAAAATAAAAGAAACAGGAAAGAAGAAGACATGCTGCGCCAACCACAAATAAATTGGGACCTTATCTCAATATGGTATAAGCATGATTTTTTTTATCACTCTAAACAAAGCGTACTAACATCAGAAACAGCAAAGTGAAATTATATTATAAATTAAATTATATTATTATAATTAAATTATATTATTATAATATAAGTTATAAGCATTTGAAACTGCTGATTAGACATAGAGATCCGATATAGCGAATGACGTCATTCGCTGCATCAACGTACAAAATCAGAACCAAATTCCGTTTATCTAGAAAGAGATAGAAACAAAAGTTTAAATGGTTATAACTTTTGTGTTGTTTGGACGATTTATGTCTTGTTTACGCTTTTGTCATTATTTTTATAGTATTTTAACTTCCGTATCGAAATAAAACAAAGAAAATTTACGTATATTCCCTATTGCAGGAGAATAATGAGAGGTGTCAAAAGGAAGTCCCCACAGCCACGATTTGTCTTTGTTTTTGCTGTGTATTTTCTAATTTAGCACTACCTTGAAAAAATATCGAGCTTTATAATCGGCACATGTTGTCCTTCAAAATGAAAATATGCGTAGAGAGCTTTAGTTGCTTGCAAATCAAGATAATAATAAATATAAAAAGATTCGTTGCTCTATTGCATATTAGCTTAATTTTTTGTTTGCCAAATTGAAAGCAGTTTGCTAGTATTTATGTGGTTTAGGAATGTTTATGCAATCTTTATGGAGATTGATTGTAACATTTTTTTAGGCCTAGTATGTTTAGCAGTGAATATGAGTAATCGAAAACATGTGCCAACACCAACTGGGCTCGCGTATTGGATAACAGCCCACTCCCAGGCCTGTGTCCCAGGAGTGGGAACATTACCTTTAGGCTGATTAGGTATTGCGCTGTGATTTGTAGATTTATGACAGAAGTTATAGGTAATCAGTGACCCAAAAGTCTGAAAACCAGTCTTACCAAGGGTTGTCGTATTACCCAGTTACTGGATTTTGGAGGTATCTGACCTCCAAAATCCAGTAACTGTGTAATAGGACTACAGCAGCCAGCATAGTTAGGAAAAGCTACGCAGATGATGCTTTTTCTATGCTCGTATTAATAATATAATATTTATTATGTTTGCACTGTTAGAATTTCGACTTTCAAGCGTTGATAATATTCCAACAGTGCACTATTATTTAGGTATTGATTGAACCGTGAACAACTAGTGTTCGTGAAAACGAACATTATTATGTTCCTCGTGACTTTGTTCGCTCATTCCGGAAAATCTCTCATTGACTCTAGATTGTAATTCTGCGTAATATAATTATCTCCCTCTCAAGGTTTAGAGACAGTGCGCTGTCTATCAGTCATTCACAGAAACTGTTCTATATTAAACTGACGGTGTCGATTCTGTTGTGCACAAACTAAACTTAATTTAGGCTATTGCTATATTTTACCAAAAGCCAGTGCGAGAAAACGACGGCTATAGCTACGAACTAAGTTAGAGATGTCAAACTTGTTTATGCCTTGGCCTTCACCGTGTTTTTAGTCGACATGTTTTTACGTACACCCTTTATTTGTATGGAAATATTAGTTCCAACGAAATTTGACAGCTGTAAATTACGTCCGTCTCTTTCTCGTTTTATCTAAATAGAAAAAGATAGCAATAGCCTAAATTAAGTTTAGTTTGTGCACAACAGAATCGATACCAATATCTCTCTCTCTCTCTCTTACATAATTACATAACATCATACCTTTTTCTTAGAAGGATTAGGCAGAGGTGCGGCATAGTATACACATTGACCCACATTTCAGTAAAGTCCCCGTCACGAGAAGCTATAAATTTCGTAAACACACATTCGGGTTCGCAACCTTTGGATCAAATACAAAAACATGACAGCATTGACAGCGTCAGCGTGAACTTACTTCAAAACGGCGGCCCAAATGTTTACGTTCCATGAAGTCAGACGCGTTCAAGTACCACAAAACATTAGACGACAGCGCTTTATATCGCTAACATATGAAATTGCTCGTTAGCTTCGTATAACACGTATGTTACTTTGAGTTGATTGAATTTGGAATTATTTCTTGTTGATGAAATTGTCGCTACGTAACTTGGTAGAAGTTCATTATTTATAAAAATTATAGCTTCTTGTGACGGGGACTTTAGTTATGTTTAAGTTCCATGTAATAGGGGCGTACCTATTACCATCAACAAAATCATGATACAGCATATCATAACATCACGCCTGTAATCCCTGAACGGTTAAGCAGAAGTGTACAAATGGTGTACGCCCATTTTCCAGATAAGTTTAAGTCCCGTATAATAAGTCGAGCCTATTGCCATCAACGGATAACGATAAATAAAAAGCTTATTCTGCACAAAAAAAAACAACTACACACTAAAAATGTCTGCTGATGGAATACACAACTTCCTTTAAACACTGTTTTAAGCTTTCACGTTTTAAAACTAAACTTATATTGTCACTTACGGGATATCTTCCGTGATTGGTAATAGTTTTGAGCTCCCGATATTTCGATATTTCAGTCAACCCGCGATCATGGCGCTTGCAACAGCGTCGAAATATCGGCCGCTCAAAACTATTACCAATCACGGAAGATATCCCGTAAGTGACAATATAATTGTCTTTTTTAAACTTTCACGATCAAAACACATTATAAAACACATATAAACGGGTATTTTCGCGAATTTTTACCTTTAATATTTGCCCGACGTTTCGACCGGATTGCACCAGCCGTGGTCGCGGGAAGACTGAAGTATTGGAGGTACCGCCACAGCAAAGCGAAGGTGTTTATTCAACTACCCTCACTTGATCTTCATAAATGTTAATTAGGGCCGGTTCACACTAGGACAGCACACTACACTAACAGTGTCCGCATACTGAGATGATTTCACTTGACGAGTACACTTAGTGATCACTGGATTCCAAGCGGGAGAGAGTCTGAAGCCGTCTTCGCGATTGAAATTAGGATACTTCTTGATCTCAATCGCTTCCCGAACCATTCTCTTATAGTAGTGCTTCTCATTTGCAAGGATTTTTGGGTTGTGTAACTCCATCCAGTGGTTGGGTCCTGAGTCTATGACATGCTCCGCTATAGCGGACTTGTTTATTTGTCGATTTTTGACCGCTGCTATGTGTTCCTTGACCCTTTCAGCGACTGTTCGCTTCGTTTGGCCTATGTAGGAACGGCCGCAGCTGCAATCGATTTTGTAAACACCAGGAACCTGGAAAGGTACTACATCCTTCGGTGTACGCAGACGCTTAGCCACTTTGTTGAATGGAGTATAAATCGACTTTATTGAAAACTTCTTGAAAAGGTTCCCAATTTTGTCCGTAACCCCTTTCACATAAGGCATGAATGCTGGCTGTCTTGTTACATCAATGTGTTTTTGCTTTTGCTTGCGTCTGCTATCTGGATGCCACCCATTAGTCTTGTACCCGTTTCGTTTAAGAACCTCCTGAACATGTTCCAGCTCTCCGGGCAGATGTTCAGGGTCACAGAGGTCATAGGCTCTGTTCATGAGAGAAGAAACTACTGACTGAAGATGTGCTGGATGATGATGTGAGGCAGCATTCAGATACCTGTCCGTGTGTGTCGGTTTTCTGTACACAGTATGCGACAAGGTTCCATTGGACTTAACCATCACTTTTAAATCTAAGAAGGCTACAGATCTGTTATCTTCCATCTCATACGTGAATCTTATCTTCGGGTGTATGGAGTTAAGATGTTCTGTCAGTTGATCAACTTCTTGTTTACCTCCATTGATAATGCAGAAAACATAGCGTAGGCGTAGCTATAGGCAGTCCTGTAGCTCCTGTACTTGCCAATATTTGGATGGAGCACTTTGAGACTATGATCAACATGACAGCTCACGGTATAAGACTCTGGAAAAGGTACGTCGATGATGTTTTCTGCATTATCAATGGAGGTAAACAAGAAGTTGATCAACTGACAGAACATCTTAACTCCATACACCCGAAGATAAGATTCACCAATGAGATGGAAGATAACAGATCTTTAGCCTTCTTAGATTTAAAAGTGATGGTTAAGTCCAATGGAACCTTGTCGCATACTGTGTACAGAAAACCGACACACACGGACAGGTATCTGAATGCTGCCTCACATCATCATCCAGCACATCTTCAGTCAGTAGTTTCTTCTCTCATGAACAGAGCCTATGACCTCTGTGACCCTGAACATCTGCCCGGAGAGCTGGAACATGTTCAGGAGGTTCTTAAACGAAACGGGTACAAGACTAATGGGTGGCATCCAGATAGCAGACGCAAGCAAAAGCAAAAACACATTGATGTAACAAGACAGCCAGCATTCATGCCTTATGTGAAAGGGGTTACGGACAAAATTGGGAACCTTTTCAAGAAGTTTTCAATAAAGTCGATTTATACTCCATTCAACAAAGTGGCTAAGCGTCTGCGTACACCGAAGGATGTAGTACCTTTCCAGGTTCCTGGTGTTTACAAAATCGATTGCAGCTGCGGCCGTTCCTACATAGGCCAAACGAAGCGAACAGTCGCTGAAAGGGTCAAGGAACACATAGCAGCGGTCAAAAATCGACAAATAAACAAGTCCGCTATAGCGGAGCATGTGATAGACTCAGGACCCAACCACTGGATGGAGTTACACAACCCAAAAATCCTTGCAAATGAGAAGCACTACTATAAGAGAATGGTTCGGGAAGCGATTGAGATCAAGAAGTATCCTAATTTCAATCGCGAAGACGGCTTCAGACTCTCTCCCGCTTGGAATCCAGTGATCACTAAGTGTACTCGTCAAGTGAAATCATCTCAGTATGCGGACACTGTTAGTGTAGTGTGCTGTCCTAGTGTGAACCGGCCCTAATTAACATTTATGAAGATCAAGTGAGGGTAGTTGAATAAACACCTTCGCTTTGCTGTGGCGGTACCTCCAATACTTCAGTCTTCCCGCGACCACGGCTGGTGCAATCCGGTCGAAACGTCGGGCAAATATTAAAGGTAAAAATTCGCGAAAATACCCGTTTATATGTGTTTTATAATGTGACAATATAAGTTTACAAGTTCCTTTGTTTTCAGAAGTCGGTTAAAAATAACTCAGTCCTATTTTCACTCACTAATCCATCAACCTTTGTTTTACAAAAGTTTCATAGAGCTAAAGTAATCCACTACCCGACATTGCCCATTTCCGTCACGGTTTTTGTAATCCCGGGACCCATTACAAGTTTCACAGTTGACAATGAGTGAATTCACTTTAGCCCTCGCAAACAAAGTTACTTCCTCGCTACTATAGAGAAAGAGCAAAGACAAGTGGTACTACCACGTTATTTTACGGAAATCCTAGCAGCCGCTCCAGTCGATTTTCTTCGGTTAAGCTGCGCTTTCATGGGTTGGTCCGTGGACGGGTCACCATCCATTACATGCCGAGATTCCTCCGTGCCTCGGAAATCACGTTATGCCCTTGGTTCTGGCTAATAATTGTAGATTTTTGGCAATCGTTGACTAGTCATGTGGCCCGTAAGCTGTAAGTCTGACAACCAGTCTTTCCGAGGGGTTTCCAGCAGTGGACGTTATGGGCTGTTGTTGTTGTTGGTTAGACTGGAAGCTAACCCTAACATAATTGGGAAAAGGATAATCGGATGATGATGATTACGTAGTTTAGCATTAGCAGCCAATAATGTTCCCACTGCTGGAACACAGGCCTCCTCTCTATGAGCGAACTTTTAACCTACAAAACAATTTGTTGGTATCCATTGAATGTTTCACGTTGAACAGAACTCGTTTGACTATGAACGCGTGTTGGTTTTATTGCAGGTTGCGGCTGCGGCAACGAATTTTGCATACCGATTTTTTTTTTAAGTTAAACTTTGTCGAAGCTTACTTTTCATTAAATTTCTCGCAATGCTTTTTGTATTCTCTTTTTTGAATACGGTAGTGTTATTGTTTTAAGTTTGCTTCAAATTTATTATAATTATATGGTGTAAAAGACCTCATCACGAAGCCGTCAACCAAACATTCTGTACATCAAACTAAGGAACTTTACGCAAAAATTATTGCTGGGAAACGACTTTTTTTTTGGGGTGAAAAATCATGTTTTGTGGTAGAACTCAATGTATCGCACTCAAAACATTGAGCTGATGGATGGATTGAATAGTACGGGGGTCGTGGAGGTGTTTAAAGTAAAAATCTTACATTAAAAACTTGTAATTAAAAAAAAACTTGTCAAAAAGTTGGAACTTTGACCCCCAATATCTCCGTAACTAGAAGGTTCCCAGGTATGGTGTAGAACAAAAAAATTATCGCAATGACGGGGAGAACAAGTGCATTTTGACTTCGTTAAGAGGTGATTTATGCCCTGTATGATCCAAATGATCGAACACAATTTCAGGCATATCAACAGCTTACAGCAGTTCATACCTCGATTCTTGGACACTCTTATCCAGCTGCAAGGTATTGTGCGTTAAAGTCGAAAAGGACATTGACCACAATCAGAGTCGCTTTATAGTAAAAGAGTATGGCCATAAAAATAAACTCATAAATTATAAAATATTGTTTTAACTTCTCTTAATTCACTTGAACGAAATCGTATGTGGGGTTACTATTTTGTATTTTATTAGCTACATTATTGGATTTTATTGCTTACTTTTTAAAATGGCGTATTTCGGTAAAATCAATGTTGCCAATTTATTAAAACCTAGGACATAATCCGTCACTCAGTTTTAAAAATAAATTCAACTATGACTTTATCCTCATTATTTATATTTTTAATTAGCACAATTGAAATAACATTTTCTTAGTTCACATCCTACAGATAATATTACTTTGCTAATTAAAAATCTTTCTTTAGTTGACAAATCAGTTACAGTCAGAGTGATTTATATTGACTGTTGGTAACACTATCACAACGTGATAATATGTGAACTGTCTCTGTCAATTTGTCAAACAAACAAAACAACACCGAACTTTTGTTTTCACTTGTGCATCGATAGTAGTTGAGTTTGTTGTGCTTATAAATAACTTATCATTGCGTACCTACTGTTCGTGTCTTATGTCAATTCAAGTCATACTGTTGTAATGGGCTGCTGCTTTTAGTGGAAGGTTCGTTACAAAACTAACCTCAAAACTGAACAGAAAATCAAGAATAACTAAAACCTCCACAAAATAAATGGATATTTTTTTTTTCCTTAGAAAGTACGACATCACCCCTCTTTTATATTTAATTTATGCTATCATACAAAAAGTTTTGATGCGCAACAGCGGTCAGTAGAAAAATGGGCATTCTCCTTTGCCGACGAGATCGCACTACCGGGTTAAGCAATAGCCGTTTTTGTTTAAAACAGTAGCAAACATATCACCCTCACAAACTTTCGCGTTTTAAATAGTGAATGATAGTGACCTTTAAATTGATCCACAAAATATATATATATAGAACCGGAAGTAAAGGGTTCCCGTGAAACCGATAAGCCGATTTACGGTAAACTTTTGGCTTGAAACAAAGTTGGCCTGACTATTATATTTTATTAGAGCGAGTTTGTTCATATTGTTATTCTTGAATCCTTGGCCACAACTAACTTGTTCGAGCGAGGCGCTTTTTGTGACTTGCTGTTGCAGCGGACGGCAACTTTAGTACACAATTAGTTGGTATACCGCCCCCATGTCAGCGGCGTTGTTGTATAGAATTTATTACAGTCACCGCGACAGGACTTTTGGAACGACTGTTCAGCGCGTATGATTCGAGCGACGAATACAGGTGACATAAAATTTGGCGGGACACTCGCCGAGACGCTTGTGTGAGCATGGGAGCGCTCGTCTAGGCTCGATGGTCCTCGCTTTGCAGTACACTCTCACACTCGCCCTGCCCCAGTGTGTCGGCCACAATTTCATAGGTAGGTTTTGACAAGTCAATGTCATCACTGAAGGAAATAGCTCGCGCGTGTCGCTTTACGCAAAGCATGTTGCAAGTCGCATCGCCCCAGGGTTGTGAACGGAGCCTTAGCCGTCAAAAAGTCAACAAATACAAACAAAATTCTGCAATAACCCTATATAAAATGAAAACTCACTCTTATTTTTATCGAAAATATTTTGTCACCTAAATTCAGTTTTCGTTTTAATTTCATTGAGCGGTCGATTGTTGATTGTGCCTTTGGAAAAATAACAAAAAAGAACACAACAAAGGTTTTAAATTGTACACTTGTTACGGTTGTGTTATTGGTTTTTTTTTTCATTGGAAACTTCAGTGAATTTCCATGTAGACACTTTTTTTATGGAAATTCATTTGTTTTATTGTTTCGTTTGAATTTCGATTGGTATAATTTATTCGGCTACTGTGAAATATTTGCATTTTTGAGGTCAAACCGAGCGGACTGGAGAGCAGGCCGGTCGTCGCTATCGGACTTTATAGGGTTGTATTGATGATTTTAATATTGTAACTACGAGACGTGTTTTAGACTGTTTTGGTCGCGAATCATTTTTTGTTAAGACACTTTCCCCTTTGGAAACGCCAGGGTAGTCCGCGAAATTCGAATTATCTTAAGTTTTTTTTTACAATCGGCAGGTCAGTGTGAGGCTGTATGTTAAACAAAACATGATTTGCGGTCGACACGTCTCGTAGTTACAGAATTAAAATCATCAATCATCATTTAGTTATTAATGTTATTGTTTCATTATACTTTTTGACTGTAATTATGGATTTGAAATGTTTGAATTTTTAACTAATTTAATTTAATTAATTCTTAATTTGTAATTTCCAATGAAGTAAAGAATTATAAAATATTTTGTACGCCGATAGTGCAAAAAATGTTGAACCAGCAATCTTCTAAACTTGTTTTCCATCCATATGTGCATATCTATGTATAATTTCACATGTGTTTATACAAATAAATCTATAACAACAACAACAACAGCCCATAACATCCACTGCTGGACATAAGCCTCTCCCATGATGGGAGGAATTTGCCGTAATCTCCACGCTTGGCAGGCGGATTGGAGATCGCAGTGATGACAGACTAACAGAAAACGCTGCTGCCCAATCTCTGGTCTTTGGAGGCGCCAGGTGTTCTGCCTCAGATATTAGTCGCCTTATACGACACCCGTGAGTGTAATAGGTTAGTTCTATTCTACTCTGCCGGATACCACACGGCCACGGATAATCTATAAATATAAATCTTTATATATAACTTATCTTGAACCTTATAAACTCATTTAATCCTATTCAATAAGTATTTCATGAAAAAGTCAATCAATGGGATTAAATTAACTTATCTGATCTCTGAGCAGAGGAGCAGCGGTGGCCCAATGGTGGCGGCCCCGACTTACGAATAGTAAGTCGTGGGTTCTAACCCAGACAGGCGCATTACTTTGTGTAATTTATTTCATCACCACTGCTCTCAAAACGGTGAAGGAAAACATCGTGAGGAAACTGGCATGTAGTAGAACCAAAAAAATCGAAGACATGTGACATCTACCAATCCGCACTAGGCCCGCGTGGTGGATTATAGCCCATTCCCTCTCATAGAGAGGAGGCCTGTGTCCCAGCAGTGGGAACATTAATAGACTGATGATGATGATGATCTGATCTCTACAACCTAGTTAGTACTGGGTAATACAATACCGCAGATTTCAAATGCATTGTTCACATACAGGCATCGAGCCACCAATTCGGAAGTTAGTCGGCGTATCAATCATGGGTAGTTAAGCTCCACCATTAATCTATGCTTGGCAAGCGGATTGTTAACCGGAGTTTATCGTTATCAGGAGGCATTTATGTAGGTCAGTTAGTTCTGGACCAAAAGCAAAAAGGAGAGATGAACAATACTGATTAAAGCACTCGAAAAGGGATTAGCATAAACATTTATTTTAATTATGTTACGATTTTTTCTTAAAGACTACTACTACAACTACTACAACAGCCCATAACGTCCACTGCTGGACATAAGCCTCTCCCATGATAGGAGGATTTGCCGTAATCTCCACGCATGGCAGGCGGATTAGAGATCGCAGTGATGAAAGACTAACAGAAAACGCTGCTGCCCATTCTCTGGTCTACGGAGGAACAAGGTGTTCTGCCTCAGACATTAGTCGCCTTATACGACACCCGTGAGTGTAATGGGTTGGTTCTCTTCTACTCTGCCGGATACCACACGGCTAGACTACTACAGACATACTTAAAAAACAAATGTTATCTTCGAAGTCATATACAGAAAATTTTAACATTTTAATTTGGTCCTACCTCTGGTACCCGTCGACTTAGTTATTTTTCGCAATATTATGAACTTATTCTGTGCCATAGTTCAATATAAGTTCAAATATTTATAATTTGAAATATATTTCAATTCTGTTGAATAATTACGCATATTTTGACCAAGATCGTTTGTTGCAACGTGGATAAAAATCACCATCATTTTAACAGTCATACAAATTTTGACGGATAGATTCTATTAACAAATAACCTTTTAATACACCAAACAAATTACAGGTATAACAAAGAAGTTTTACATATTGAATTGGTAAAATATCCGTGAAACCATTGTAAGGCCTAAGTAATGAAACAGTATTAAAACGGAAAATTGAATGTATCTTTTCATTTTAAAATATGAACCAATATTCTATTGTAGGTACGCTACAAAGGCAGAAACGGGCAATAATGGGCATTGTCCTTGTTCGAAATAATTATACTTTTCGCTTTTATTTAAGTAAACATACGGTCGAGGTAGATGGGCAGGAAAACACGGATCATTCCCACTAGTTCTACTTCACAGTTCCACGGTAGAACTAGTGGGATTTTTTTTTCCCACTAGTCCTACGATTTCAAGTGGTACAAAATCGTAGAACTAGTGGGAACAAAAAGTCCCACTACTGTACAACCTACCTACCTACTGTATGTGTGTGTCTGTGTGTCAGTACTGTTTTATTACACAATTTTACGGTAGAACTAATGGGAATTTTTGTTCCCACTAGTCCAGCGATATAACGTGTTACAAAAACGAAGAACTGGTGGGATCAACATTTCTGAAATAGTACACTATAATGATGCCAGTTATTTTATTTTCTTTCGAAAACAGGCAGTAAAAAATTCGATCGCCGAATCGACAACGCTTGGAATTGCCGGTGTCCACGAAGCGTAAACTCATTGATATGTGTATCCTGCCCATCATAACCTACGGTGCTCAGACCTGGTCACTTACCGAATCGCAAAAGTCCAGCCTTGGAGTCTGCCAAAGAGCAATGGAGCGCAGCGTTCTGAGTATAGAGAGAGCAGATAAAATTCAAAACACTACGCTGCACTCAAAAACCAGAATTGCAGACGTGTGAAAAAAGCTACCAGGCTCAAATGGAATTGGGCGGTCCACGTGAGCCGCGTGCACGTCGACCGTTGGGCAAAGATCTCAACAAGATAGCTGCCTGAGGATGGACGGCGCCGCCGAGGCCGGTCTAGAAAGTCGGTGGCAAGAAAGAAAAAGAAAGAAAGAAAGAAAAGTATTTATTGACTCACACAGGATAAACAGAAACAAAAAGATACAATAGAAATTACAAAATTATATAAAAAAGTAAACAAGAGAAAAAATAAAAAAAACAATCAAAATGGTCCTGTGCAAGGCCAAAAGGCTCCTATCTCAGCAAAGTGATCAGAGAGAGTGAGTGCAAGATGATCTAGACGTGCATCACGAAAGCTGGTCCGAGGTGGCGCAGGAGAAGAGTACTTGAAAGGATATAGGGGATGCCTAAGATATGCCTTTGCTCAGCAGTGAGACAATCAGGGCTACTAAAAAAAAAAGTTTCAATGGTTATTGCTATTTTACTTATCATCATTACAGCCGAAAGACGTTCACTGCTGGACATAGGCCTCCCCCAAGTGTCGCCACATTGACCGGTCCCGTGCGACTCGCATCCAGCGGATTTCCGCAACCTTCACCAGGTCATCAGTCCACTAGGTGGCTCCAGTTCGCGGTCGCCACTTCAGAACTTTTCGTCCCCATGGGCCATCCGTTCTGCGAGCATTTTACTTATAATACATACCAAAGTAAATGCGGCTGCTGAGCATGAGTTCCTGGGTTCGATTTCCGGGTCAGGCAAATATATTATTAGATTTTTCCATCAGGAATTTCTCAGTAGCAGCCACGAAATGTGGATTTGTGCCCGGGTGATGGCAAAGGCTCGGCCTTCAGATTCGCAGCATAGGTCGTCGTCAGTAGTTAATCTTAATCTTAATCTCAAATCTTTATTGCATTCCATATGTAATACATAGATGGTGTAATCAAATAATAAAAAATCAATATGGACCCTGTCGGGCACAGTTCAGACTCTTTTCTACTTTTTCCTCTGCAACGACCACAAAAACGAACTGAAGTCTGTCCTGTGCGCATCTCAATATTAATAAATTCTTTTCATTATAAGAATAAACCAGTCACTTTGGTCATCATACCTGATTTGCAAAAACCACATAAAAATAAGGAACACACCTTAACATTGGTGAACCAATCAAAGTCATGACACTTAAAAATAACTGGCGAAATGTGGGTGTACTCAGTTACTCTTCTGTTTTCTCCTCGGAGATTACGAGCGTGATGTTATGCTTAAAACTATAATAGATTATGTTAGAGCAGCTGCTGTCATAATTTTCGAACGATTTTCGTCACCAAAATTCATCTCGAAACACAATTCACAAACACGATTCCCATACGATGGAAAAAATCTCATTTTCTGAATGAAACTCCATGACATAATACCTATTGGTATCGTGTTCTCGATCGAGAGTGAGTGACTCGATTATTGCTTCTATTTATAACTCCAACGATGTTATTGTTGATAAAGCGATGTTTATTACGCTTAGAGTGGTTTGAAATGTTATTTATTTTGCAAGAGGATTGTTGAAAAACTCCAATCGGGATTTATGAAGAAGTACTAATCTATTCTTGAAATCATCATCTGCCTAGCCTTTTCTCAAGTTTTATTGGGGTCGGCTACCAGTCTAACCGGATGCAGCTGAATACCAGTATTTTACATGGAGCGACTACCTATCTGACCTCCACAACCCAGTTAGTACCGGGTAATACGATACCCCTTGGTAGGACTGGTTTTCAGACTACCTGTAACGACTGTCAAAGATTACAAATGAAAGCCGGGACCAACTGCTTAACGTACTTTCCAAGGCACGGAGGAACTCGGTATGTAATGGGTGGTCACCCATCCACAGACCAACCTAGGTAAACACGGCTTAACCTAAGGATCGACCCGAGCGGCTGTTATTATTTAGCCACGAGCTCCTCCTAAGTAATTCTTGAAATGTTTAGGATAAATTTAGATCTTTCTCCCTCGCTTCCGGAACCTTTGGTCACCCAATGTTGAGTGAAGGTCTCTTCCAAATCTCTCCACTTTTGGCGGCTTTTTGACACAGCTATCCAGTTTCTTCCGGCCACTTTAATGAGATCGTCTGTTCATCTAGTTGGTTGTCTTCCCACATTCCTCCGCCCCATGGGCGTAGCCAGCCATGGGCTGTGGCTGGTGGGGCAGCAATCTAAAATAATATGTAACTAGCAAACTATAGCCGCGGTTTTAACCAGGTTAAATTTTTCATACAAAGAGCTTACACCCTATAGCACCCTGTAACTGTATGTATAATTCGAATTAGGGTATCCAAAACACTTTCTTATTGCTCACCTACTACACCACAAAATCTTCCATCCAAAAATGTGTCACTAACTTTAGCTGTTTGGGCTCTGGGCGTATCGCACCCCCCACCGAATAATATGGTAATGTGCTATTACGATAGTTTACGTTTTATTGCATATTCGATATTTATAGCATTGATTACACCTTGTAGTTTTTTTTCGTTATTATTCTATGCATATTTGCAAAAGTACAATAATTTCAATGGTCCCATAATGGACTTAACAATATTATTCCCGAAAAATCTTAACACACTTTTTGCACGAATAGTATCATAACAAGTTGTTACAGATTATGCAATCTTTAACTTTTTCGGTAAGCGACGATTACCATTTTATTCGTGGAAGAAACGCATTTCTTGTTCCGCGTAAAGTGTAATACAATTATATTCGTGTATTATTTTAATTCAAAGGATTTGGTAATGTTGTTTTACAAAACATGACAGAGCCAAATGAAAATCGTAATGTCGTTCACTGTATCATAATAGTTAATATTCTTAAAGCAAGCGGTTTGTACAATAAAATATTACGATGGTGTCGGTACGTAATGAATGAATACAGTATTGTTCATTTAATATCCATTGTGATTGATGAGTAAAATTTGTTTTTTTTTTGTGAATGGCATCTCGCAGTTCAACCTAGGAGGTTGTCGTCTGCTTAACCCGACTATCCTGTGGGTGCCTTGAGTATCAGGCCTCCAGACCGGGCAACAGACTTACAAACTAAGCGACTACACTTAGGGCGTCGCTGGGGGAGGAAAGCAATCGGACAGACTGGATCTAAATGGTATCATTATTTAGGGGTTGATTTTGAACTACAAGCTCATGCACTTGGGCTGGCTCGAGCAAGGGTTGGGGAGAGCATGGATCGGGACATTGCGACGGTTCTAGATGGCAAGGATGGAATGACGGCTGTTTGCGCCTGTGCTTCTTTCTTTGTGCTAGTTTCCCTACTGATCTCCTGGAGGAGGGTGATAGCGTAATCGAGGGTGGCTCATATCAGGCGGCCGATGCGATTAGAGGATTACGTTACCTTATGGCAGAATCGAAGAAGAGCTTAGAAAAGCGTTTCATAAACAGAAGGATAGTGGGCATTCTAAGCCTATGTGTAGACCATTAGGTCATTGCGGACATAGTAAGGGGCTCCCGTGACTGAACCGATTCTGGAGTCTCTAGATCCTATAGATATATCTAGCCTTGGTATACAGTACAAACACGACACCAGCGTATGTCATGATGGGACGGATCACCGCGGTATAGAGGCGCAACATGCACCTCAGAGACAACTTACTAACAGGAAATGGAGCCTACCCATAGCAAAGGCGACTCGGTCACGAGCTGCACTGATATGCGGCCCAAAGGACAGATGGTCGTCGAGTATGACTCCTAGATATCTGGCTTGCTCCTCCCGAGGGATAGGCATACCGTACAGAGTGATCGGGCTGGGGGCGGTGGAATTGATACGCAGTTTAAAATAAAGAACCGCCCGAGTCTTATCGGGGTTAGCCTTAATCCTCCACTTCCGGATCCAAGCATCTAAGACGTCGGCTGAGGTTTGTACGTTTTTGGCCATAGCATTCTTTTAACGACCAGTGTAATAGATGGCCGCGTCGTCCGCGAACAGGGTTAACTGAGCCTTTTGCTTCGACAGCACGTAACAGCGTGAAAGCGTGAATATAAACGGGGAGATGGAAGCTCGAATGGGGTGACTCCTCACCCTAATCGAGCCGAGGAGAGAGCTTCCCCGTAATAATTCTATCGCTATAGCGGAAGGTGCGATCCGACTGAGAGTCTCGTAGTATGAGCACGAGACGGTCTGGCACTCCTAGTTGGTACAGCTTGTACCTATAACCAACCGTTGTGTCAGACTTAGTCGAAGGTTTTTGCTATGTCGAAGAAAAACCCGCCCGTCATCGCTCCAGTGCTCAAATACTCGACGATGCTGTGGACCTGTTGGATACACGAGTGTTTGGTCCTGAAGCCGAATTGCTCGTTGGGAATGAGACTCTTACCCTCCGTATAGTCTTTATATCGCTTATAAATAACGGCGAAAACCCACAGCTGCGCACGGAGAAGCAACGCACGTGTTAAGCTTCGCTTTGCAAGAAAATATATGATAATGTGTCCACTGTAAGCCACGGACACGCTGTGCATGTCTTGACGTTATCAGTACATGCGTAGCTTGTTTGAATAAGGCGCTCACATAGCTCAACGCTGTCAATAGCGCTGTGCATGCGGTACACACTATACACGAATATTTACCCACGACCATACCGCAGTGAGCCACGCACGCTACAGTTGTACATAGTCGTGGGCGTATAGTATATAGTGCAGTTGATACGTAGACCCGCGTTATCAAACAAATGAATCCACCCAGCTAAAATGCATCACGTGCCCGTGCACAGCGAGCACCGCGACGGGTTTGCGCCTGTATTTTTAATGCCTAACGTATACAGAAGACTGATAAGCCGTGGGTAGCTACATGGTTCCGCCTTGGGTTTACCGGGTTTGCGGATAGATACTGGTAACAGTGGCCTCTTTCCATACCTGTGGGAAGATTTTTTTTCTCAAGGTGGCATTGACATTGATACTATTACCTGGGCGAGAAGGAGTTTGACCACCTTATTGGTGATTCCATCAGAACCGGGTGCTTCCCGCGGCTAAAGTCTTTTTATGATGTCATGTACTTCGTCCGGTGTGGCTGGAGGCACAGGATCATTGGGGTCTTTTACGGGAGTGAGAGCGGATCTACGTTCGACATCGGCATTCACTAAGGCGAGGTGACGTTTGTCTACTGGTTGAGAGCTAGGAGAGCACTGAGACTCTACGCTGTCGAATGCGACGCTCGGGGCGGATAAGAAGAAGCATCGAAGCCTCGACGGTGGCACGCATCTTTCTTTGCATTTGCCAGAAAGCTTGGTGGGTGGGTTCGAGTTGGTTGAGCACCGTGTCCCATCGAATATAACGATGCCGCTTTTGCGCTTCCTTACAACACGCTCTGTAAGTTGCGCATGTGAGCCTTGTAAGCATCCCAGGTTAAGGTGTCATAGGCACGGATGGCTGCGTTCTTCTCGTTTATCAGCTTACGTACGTCAGCGGGTAGTCTCCATAACTTCATAACTTTTCACAAATTCGCAATTATGTGTATAATACTCGTATGTATCGTCAATCCATTTGTTTGCAAGCTGCTTAGCGACTATTGGTACTACCTTGTCTAAAAGCTGCATTGATTCTGATGTATTTGAATTGAGGTTGCGCCTTCCTGCCTGTGCAGGTACTTAATTTGTGGAGGCTTCTCATTTATTGCTTCATTATAAATGTTTGTGTTGTTTGCTAGGCACCCAGCCACAATACAATAAAAAAATATAAATTATCCAGCATTATTATCAACTTTCTCTAATATTGCTAAGCTGGCAAATCAAACAATAAGTTTTTACTGTATTATTTAGTAAAACATTATATTAGCAACATTATATTACTGTTAATCTTTTGACACTACATATCGACGAATATTATTGTCATGTTATGTTACTGTATACACTATTGCTTGGATAATATCGTAATATCATATTGCCGGCAGGCTTTTCGGTACCGAATTTCAACGAATAATACCGTAATGCATTAATACCAACCACGATATCGTTGAGGTTACACGCGAATAATATCGTAATGATGTGTTACATACTATTGTTTTGTCCTACAATATCAGTAACATTATTTTCGTCAATAACTTTGTTTTGTTATACTATTGTAAAAAAAATGCATACAGTAAAACAGACTGCAAAAAATTAGCTTTGTTTTGATGTATAAATGGCTATCGTAGGATTCACCCATGCTGAGATATATGCATAAAACAGTTTTTTATTTTTCCTGTAAAATTTAGAATTGTCGATTACCGGTTTATTCGGTGGGGGATTTATGAAGAAGTACTAATCTATTCTTGAAATCATCATCTGCCTAGCCTTTTCTCAAGTTTTATTGGGGTCGGCTACCAGTCTAACCGGATGCAGCTGAATACCAGTATTTTACATGGAGCGACTACCTATCTGACCTCCACAACCCAGTTAGTACCGGGTAATACGATACCCCTTGGTAGGACTGGTTTTCAGACTACCTGTAACGACTGTCAAAGATTACAAATGAAAGCCGGGACCAACTGCTTAACGTACTTTCCAAGGCACGGAGGAACTCGGTATGTAATGGGTGGTCACCCATCCACAGACCAACCTAGGTAAACACGGCTTAACCTAAGGATCGACCCGAGCGGCTGTTATTATTTAGCCACGAGCTCCTCCTAAGTAATTCTTGAAATGTTTAGGATAAATTTAGATCTTTCTCCCTCGCTTCCGGAACCTTTGGTCACCCAATGTTGAGTGAAGGTCTCTTCCAAATCTCTCCACTTTTGGCGGCTTTTTGACACAGCTATCCAGTTTCTTCCGGCCACTTTAATGAGATCGTCTGTTCATCTAGTTGGTTGTCTTCCCACATTCCTCCGCCCCATGGGCGTAGCCAGCCATGGGCTGTGGCTGGTGGGGCAGCAATCTATAATAATATGTAACTAGCAAACTATACCCGCGGTTTTAACCCGGTTAAATTTTTCATACAAAGAGCTTACACCCTATAGCACCCTGTAACTGTATGTATAATTCGAATTAGGGTATCCAAAACACTTTCTTATGGCTCACCTACTACACCACAAAATCTTCCATCCAAAAATGTGTCACTAACTTTAGCTGTTTGGGCTCTGGGCGTATACTAATTTGTTAATCAGTTAATTTAGAGGTTTATATTATCTATAGATAGTACTTTCAGGTACAGTAAGTAAACAAATACACATAGGTATTATTGGTTTGACTGCATTTTTTTATCTCGACTGTCGAGTGTGAACTTTTTTACGGATATTAAGTATTGTAGTTAGTACCTAGATAATTTATTTTTTTGGGTTTAATTAGGTACCTTACATGTCAGAGCTAGGGTGGGGCAAGGGCCCCACCCTGCCCCACCGTGGCTACGCCCATGCCCCGTCTGTTATCTCCACGCCAATTGAGATCTGCAAGAGCCTAAACAGCGGCCTGAACAGTGTTAGATCACCTGGTGTCTCCACTTTTGGCTGAAACCTAGTATACCTACTCGGCCTTTTAAGTTATGGGGGAAAATATAATGACCACCAAACTTTGTGACCACTAACATCTATCACCTAAAATATCAATTGATCACCAAATTTAGTAAATTGAACACCAAATTTTATTGAGGTGGTTGATGACAAACTAGTTTTGCCTAGGCCGACTTGGGGCACCCCGACACATTTTTTTATAAACCATTTAGAAGTAGGAGCCCCGCGAAGCGGAGCTCTGTCGACCGGGTCTTCCTTGACTCGGATGCTAGAGGATATCAGTTCAATTTATGGTGGTCATAAATAAATTTTTGTTTCTAATTTTACGATAAAATGGGGATTAATTTTGGTGATCATTTACTAATTTTGGCAATCAAAAGTGTTGTTTTTTTGCCGTTAAATTTTGCTAAATCTAGTGGTTCGTTAATTGTATGCCTTAAGTTATTAACCACTTTTGACAACTATTCCCATGGTCGAAACAGCCTGCAACAACAGATAACATACCGGTTTAATGCTTACAGTGGCTGTCATTTACCTACAGTTTACCGTCACCTTCAGATTTATTTTTGACTTACGACCGTTTTTCTATAACTTACTTCCGTATAACTGTTGGATAATATGCCTCCGTCCGTAGCTATCAGTGTTTCAATAAACAAAGTTAGCTTGAAAAATATTATCTGCGTCACCTATCTGTCACTTGATTCATAGAAAAATCAAAGAAAGCTTTTCTGTAACGTTTTGTTCTAACCGTCCGTAAGCTAAATGTCAAACAGACAGAGATAGCAACCGTCCGTTACCTGTTAGTAAATTATTGAATTAGGCCGTTAGAGAATCAATTCCAAATGTAAGAACCACGCTCAACCAGCATAACTTGTATCATATTAAATAAATGGGCCTGTAAGTGACTCGCAAAAATTCTATGTTACATGGTGGAATAAAAATACGTAGCGTGGCACGAAATGAATAGCCTAATAGATTTTTTTTCATGGCTTAAAGCGGTAGACTGATGGTAGATAACACACTACATAAATAATCATGAGTTTAATTACAAGCTTAAGTGGTAAAAATTGTGTTAAATAATTAAGGGACTGCACGCGATGTTCTCTAGTACCTAGAATTGGTGAACTAGCTTATGCCATGGATTGGCTCATGTGATACTTTTTTTTAGTTTTGTAGAGAGGATTTTAATATATACAGATTAAGCCACCCTCATTATTACAAATCTACTTTTAATAAATACTAAACAAAATTCAACAGCAATTAATATGTGCCACTATTTTTGTGTGACACTTAACTTTTACAAATATTTGCAAATAAACAAAATTTTACGTTATTTCATAAAAACGACTAAGTGGGTAAATCATGAGTCTACAACTCTACACGGATAAAAAATATCCCTTAGCCCAAATCATTTTCCTTTACTAGAGTCATATCCATAAGCCCGTTAGGATGTGTAAAGGTAGATGGTTCACGATTTTATCCAAAAAGAAAACTAAATTTTAGTCACGGTAGTGATAAGGGTAGGTAAGTTCGCGTTTGGTGTTTTACTAATGGCAAATGCTTGTGATTGTGACTTTCCAAACTGAATTTATTCCTACCTGACCTTTCTTTATTTCAGTTGTAGCAAACATCTGTATCGTGAGAGTATACAAAAGAAAGCACACAAAAGTTCAGTTTGCTTGTCAATACAAATACCGGCCATATTAGTGAAACAAATACACCGATATTGGGCCTATTACTAACACTCGGAGAAAACGACTTTTATAAGGAAAAAAACATTGATTACAGGGAGATATCAACCATTCATTGATTTATCTGTGTATATGATTATAATAAATATCACTGGACATTAACACACAGTGCCATCTAGTGCCACACTAAGCATCAAGGCTTGTGTCGTGGACACCAGATAGTTGATATACTACATAGATACTTTTTGTTTGTAAATACATACTTACTATACGTATACATATAAGCATCCATGACTTGGAAACAAATGTCCATGCTCATCACAGAAACATTTTCTCCAACCGGGATTCGAACCCGGCACCCTAAGAACGTAAGGCAGCCTTGCCAGCGCTGCGCCATTCGGGTCGTCAAATTATGATACTTATTATGTTTGTCAGATTTTAAACCAAGATACAAGCCTTTTAATTGTATATCACACGCATATTATAATTATTTGTATTTTACATTTAAGAACCTAGGCGTTACAGTTCCTTGTAAATGTTACATAAGAAAATGTCATCAAATTATCCAACAAAAAATTTGCAGTTCAAATTTGAACCTGATTAAATATGAACATTGATTCGGATTTTTTCATAAGGATACCAGCTTTATATTCAGGCGTACGGAATTGTGAAAAAATCGTTGAATACGAACGTATCTAACGTTTACATCACGCGTTTGTACAAGGGCCTCTGTCGCTACACCGTAGCAAGCGTAGCGATGTCACTGCTACGCTGTCCGTAGCAGGTCCCCGATCGGCTACGCGACGACTCCACGTGTTATTACTATTCTTGGAACATTATTTTGCAATAAACGTGTGTTTTATTTTGTACTATTTTTGAATATTGAAGTTAATAGAGGGTGCTGCGTTTCCACCAGAGATGAGCGAGGGTACGTAGCAAGGGATGTGTATGAAACTAACCAATAATATCCCTTCTTTTTCAAAGCTTGAGCTATTCTAGCTTTGGGATTGATTAAGTCTGTTGTTTTTAATTATAAAAAATGGTTTCCATCAACGGTTATTTTCCTACTTCAAGTTGCCATACAAAAACAAACACGTGTTGCATGTTAAATGAAGAAACATCAAATAGTCCAGCTATCTAAATACAGAGCTAATTTAAAATTCTTTATAAGCACGTACGATAAAAATGTTCGTGCCAGTTTCAAATGAAAGGAAAATATTGTGTCAGTAATATTAGTCGTTTAGTTTTTATAGTCTAAAATTGTAGTTGATATTTCTGTTTATTTTAGCAGGAATTTTAATTAAATACAACTTGTAGGTAATGAGCAGGTGGCCCAGTGGTGGCGGCCCCGACTTAAGTCGTGGGTTCGAACCCAAACAGGCGCATTACTTTGTGTAATTTATTTCATCACCACTGCTCTCAAAACGGTGAAGAAAAACATGATACAATCTACTATTTATTCTTATTACATCGTTATTAAGGCCATAAACCGAACTGTTACACACACGTGCATGATAATATTACACACTAGTGCATAAAAGAATTATGCCTACAAAGTTAAGTTAGTACCTAACTGCAAATAATATGCGAGTACACAGAGCATTTTCAATTTAACCGGGTAATGCAGTTTTTTTTTTTTGTAAAAACAAAGAGGTAAATGGATTTTCAGCGGCATAAAGCCGCTGAAAATCCATTTACATTTTTGGAATAAATAATTTATGTATTAAAAACGAAAAAACATTTATTATTTTCAAATTATTTATAATTTACAATAAATTGTTATAATTGAAATTTATTTGTATTTTATCACTAAAATTATAATTTCGAAGTAGGATGTATGGCTATAAGTATCATCTTACATTTGGCGCGTGCAAAAAAAAAAAAACTTGCGGCCATTTCCCATAATTTTCTTATTTTGTTTTTTGTATCGCACTTGTTGCTGTGTGGTAAAACGATTTATATGCAATACATGCTTGTTTTTTCCGCGCAAGTGTGTTGAAAAAGTGCGTATGAAAGTCGTGAGCAACTTGCTCACTAGACACTCGGCTGATTTACTCGGACTGCAACCCACAGCCTCGTGTATAATGAGCAACTTAGCTCACTTGTCGAGTATTATACTATTATTATGATGGTGACACACTTTTGTCATTTACTGTACTAAGTGAAAACGCACAAAAAAAAAATGGATTAATCGAATCGGGGCGTCGGCCACAGGTGCCTCGACCACTGGAGGCCTAAGCCACGGACCCACAGAAATCCCTGATTACGGCAGCCTGTCATGTGATGGACACAAAACATTGTGTTTATGGGAAATATTATTATTATTAGATATTTTAATTTGTCGACCCGAATGGCGCAGCGGTAGTGAGGCTGCCTTACGCTCTTAGGGTCCCGGGTTCGATTCTCGGTAGGAGCAAATGTTTGTGTGGTCAGCATGGACATTTGTTTCAGAGTCATGGACGTTGATATGTATAATAAGTATGTATTTACAAACGAAAAGTATCCATGTAGTATATCAACTATCTGGTGTACACGACACAAGCCTCGTTGCTTAGTGTGGCGCCTAGATGGCGCTGTGTGTAATGTCCAGCGATATTTATTTATATATTTAATTATAAAATATTATTAAAGTTGTTTTCGTAATAAAAAGTAGAACTATTGGATCTATGAACTTCAATAACTCCGTAACAATGATTCCAAGCAAATTCTCTGTCTTCGCAAGATTTACTAATTTACGTCTTTCTGATATTTTGACTATTTTCGTTATCCTCCTCGTAAGGTTAAAAAGTAAGGTAACTAAATAGAAATGAATGAGTTTAAAAAGCAATTTTTTTTTTTCTCTCGAACAACGTTATTTTACTCTGGGACACAAACTAGCTAGCTAATTTTGTGGTACAAAGTTGACATCAAAGTTCACACTCCGCAGTTTATACGGTTAAAAACAAATGCTGTATGAAATAATCTATCTATACCTACATATAATAAAACAGTAACGAAAGAAAAACTGTACATTGAGAATTTTCGAGAAAAAATAATTGGCTTTTGTTAGAAAAACGTAATTGATGACAAAAAGTGACTTTTTAGAATTTTTGTCTGTTTGTCTGTGTGTATGGTACGGCTTCACGCCAAACTACTGGATTGATTGAATTGAAATTCAGCAAAAATGTTCTTTGTAAACTAAGGAAGGCTTTAAGCTACATATTGTCACGCCGTATGTTATGAAGGTAATCAATATTGATTTTAAAAAGATTTTGTTCGTAATTGAATGCACAAAATAATCCAAAATAAAGCAAAAGATATCCAAAAAACGCTGCCTAAAGTCACTATTCCACGCAGACGAAGTCGCGGGCACAGCTAGTGCTGAAATAATATGAAAATGTCGTGTGCCCAACATTATACTGTAAAAACTCTTGCAAGTCGACTCGTATGAACTTAGGCTCAGGACATTACCCTAAGTGTTTTAAGAGGGAACAGGGTCGGTGAGGAATTTGCCACGCTGCGTCAAGCCTATCCCCGTAGAGTGTGATAGAGAGAGCTGCAACTCGGACCAATTATATTTTACCAAGGTATTGGTAATTAAAACACAATAGGATTTTAGAATGTTTATTATCGAAATGGCCTAATCTACATATATATACAATTTCACCCTAGGGGTAGTTGTCTGGTCGACTAGCTAAAATATAAACGGACCAATCACGAGCGAGCTGGTGCGTGAGCCCCCGCGCAGCTACTGACTACGTCACTCGCTCTGGCGGGCCGCGGGAGTTGAACACACGTAAATAAGCGCGCGGCCGGCGGCGGCGCCTCAGTGTTGGAAGCGCGTGTGTTAGATAAATTAAATTATTATGTGTCTAGTATTAAATACATAAATACTTGAAATACCTATAAATGCAAATATTATCTGTTTTATATTGTATAATCAATTGTTAAAATGAATTAATTAAATAACAAACTTATTTGTGTACAAGTCAAACACTGATTTGACTCAACGGTCACTTGTGAATCATACTTATTTGTTAACGGGTATAAAAGAGCGGCGCCTCATTGGAGCGGGCTCAGTTGCTCTACGAATTTTAAGGCGTTAACATCTAAGGTATGACATTATTTTGATTATGGTTGATAATACTATTCTGATTATATTGTTGATTTGTCGTGATAACGATGATAGTGATTGTGATAACGATGATGGTGATTGTGACAACGATGATGGTGATTGTGATAACGATGATGGTGATTGTGATAGCGACGATGGTGATTGTGATAGCGACAATGGTGATTGTGTTAGTGGTTGTGAATAACGACGATGGTGATTGTGTTAGGTTAGGTTAGGTTAGATTAATATTGTGATAAAATGATGATGATTGTGATAAAATGATAATGATTGTGATAAAGTGATAATGATTGTGATAAAATGATAATGATTGTGATAAAATGATGATGATGAGATAAAATGATGATGATGTGATAAAACGACGATTGTGATAAAACGACGATTGTGATAAAACGACTATTGTGATAAAACGACGATTGTGATAAAACGACGATTGTGATAAAATGATGATGATGTGATAAAATGATGATTGTGATAAAACGACGATTGTGATAAAACGACGATTGTGATAAAATGATGATTGTGATAAAATGATGATTGTGATAAAACGACGATTGTGATAAAACGACGATTGTGATAAAACGACGATTGTGATAAAATGATGATTGTGATAATAAAGGTGAATCACAATCATCTTCATTATTACAAGATAATGAAGATGATTGTGGTTATTATGATGTGATTATTATGTTATTATTATGTGTGTTGTTTATTAGTGTTTATTAGTTATGGTTGATATATTGCTACATAACGTTGTGTAATATACACTACTAGGGTTAATTGTTATATACTACAAGGTAAATATAATGTTATTATGAAGTGAATCTTATATATATATTTATATATATATATTTATATTTTATACCTAATAAGTTACGAACATTAAATGTTTAAATACATCCAGTTACATATCTACATAGTTATATTCTTCAAATGCTAACACGTGCGTCGCGTATGGTCGTTGATGATTCCTTGCAGGTTAGCTGGTACAGTGCTCCCCCCCAGCGAAGCGTACTGTTGGTCTTAAAATTCTGCCAGGCCTCGTGGTGTAAACAGCTTCGCGGCTGACATCAGAATCAGGCTCAGTGTCCAGCAGGAATGCAGGTTTTAGTCGATCCACGGAGATATTCTTCGGTTTTCTATCGATTTGAATTGTATACGTTTTGTCATTTCGTTGAAGAACTCGGTGTGGGCCGTTGTATGTTGGTGTGAGCGGCTTGCGGACGGCATCATTACGCACAAATACATGCGTACACGTTTGTAGCTGTCGAGGCACGTACGTTGTTCGGCGATCGGTGTTGATGTGTGCGGCGGATAGTTTTTTCATTGCGCTCGTTATCACGTCTTCGTAATGAGATTGAATTTGGTCGGTTATCTTCACGCCTAACATTTCACCGGGTAGTCTAAGTGGCTGGCCATATAGTGCTTCTGCTGCAGAGATGTCCGTGTCGTTTTTTATTGTTGCACGTAGACCCAACATGACTGTGGGTAGCTCGTACGTCCAGCTTGTATTTTGGAGACGAGCTATTATTGCTGTTTTCAGTGAGCGATGCCACCGCTCAATCATGCCGTTTGCTTGCGGATGGTAAGCAGTCGAACGTGTGCGCTCGATGCCTAATCGCTTCATAAGGCTTCTGAATAGCTCTGATTCAAATTGTCGTCCTTGGTCGCTGGTCAATCGTTCTGGACATCCGTAGAGAACAATCCAACCTTCGTACACAGCACGGGCGATTGTTTCGGCGGTTATGTCTGCGACTGGGTAAGCCTCTGGCCATCTCGTCGTCCTGTTAATGATCATCACACAGTATCGTTTCCCATCTGATAATGGCAGTGGTCCAATGATATCGATGTGGACATGAGACAGGCGGCCAGTAAGTGGAAAAGCTTCAAGTGGTGATACTGTGTGTCGTTGAGTCTTCGTTTGTTGACATGCGATACAACTTCGTGTCCAGTTGTTTATGTCGACATTCATGCTTGGCCAAAAAAATCGCTTCGTTATCAGATGTCGTGTTGCACGAATGCCGGGATGACTCATCTCGTGGATTGCAGTAAACACCGTTCGTCTGAGCTGTGAGGGTATGTAAGGCCGGGCGCTGTTTCTTGACATCTCGCATAATATCTTGTGATTTGTGTTGTTTGACTTCTTGTGTTCAAATCGTAAGTTTTTGTTACGCATGACGTTTTTAAGTTCGCTGTCATCTTGTTGTTGTCGTGCCAACTCGTCGTAGTCTATCGGAGATGGTGCCGTAATTGTTTCGAGTCTTGATAAGGCGTCGGCTACAACGTTTTGTTGACCATCGATGTGAATGATTTTCGACGTGAACTGGTTGATATACAGTAGGTATCTTGTCCGCATCGGCGTTTCTGTTTTGCTGTTGTCTGACGTTAGTGCAAACGTGAGAGGTTTGTGGTCGGTGTATACGGTGATTTCTTTTCCTTCAAACATCCTTCGGAAATGGCGGATAGCTAGGTAGATGGCTAGCAATTCACGATCTAACGTGCTGTATTTAGTTTGCGCGTCGGTCAGCTTTTTAGAGAAAAACCCGAGCGGTTGCCATCTTCCGTTTGTGTACTGCTGTAGGGCTGCGCCGACACACGTATTCGATGCATCACACATGAGAGATATGGATGCATTTGTTGACGGATGTGACAGCATAACGGCATTTTTTATGCTATTTCTACATGATTTGAATGCTTGTTTTTCATCGTTCGTCAGCTGTATTTGTGTCTTGTCATTCTTTTTTGAGGTGCGAAGGTACTTGAATATTTTTTCTTGAGTATGAGCTGCGTGTGGAATGCTTTCCTTGTAAAAGTTGATAATGCCGAGGAAGCGTCGTAGTTCTTGTACTGTTTTTGGTTCTGGATACGCTTGAATGCTTTTGCCGCGCTCTTCAATAGGATATATCCCGGCAGCCGATACGTCGTAACCCAGGAACTCAAGTTTTTCCTTTCCGAAAACGCACTTGGACACGTTTATTCGCAGTCCATGTTCTTGTAACCTCTTAAAAACTTCTTCAAGATGTTGTCGGTGACGAGTTGGGTCAGGGGACGCCAGAAAAAGATCGTCGACAAAGGGGAATACGTAGTCCACATCGCCCAGTATATTGTTCATGTGCCTTTGAAAAGTTTGTCCCGCGTTGCGCAAACCGAAGCACATTCTTGGGAACTCGAATAATCCGAACGGTGTTATAACCGCAGTCTTCTCTATATCTTCTTGTCGAACTCGCAGTTGATTATATGCTTTGCGGAGGTCAATCTTTGTGAATATCTTCATTCCCTGCAGTCTGTAGGTGAAGTCACGTAAGCGGGGTATCGGGTATCGATCGGGTTTCGTCACGGCGTTCAACTTCCTGTAGTCGCCGCAGGGTCTGAGTTCACCATTCTTCTTTTGGACTAGATGTAGAGGACTAGCCCACGGTGATTTGCTGGGTTGACATATGCCTTGTTCAAGCATTAGCTGGAACATGTCTCTTGCGGTCTGGTATTTGTGCGGTGGGAGCGGGCGTGCTCTGCAGTACACGGGTGGTCCATGCGTAACGATGTGGTGCTCCACATCTTTGTCGGTTGCGTCACTGAAGTGAGCAGACGTGATGTGGCTATATTTTTTAAGCAGGTTGCTGTATGGATCGTTCACGTTGAGTGTCAGCACCGTCGGCGTCGTTGTACTGCTTGACAAACAACCGTAGATTGATAAGCCTGCCTCTTGTCAATAAGTTTCTGGGCTCGTAGGTCAACTAGTAGGTCGTGGAATTGCAGGAAGTCGGCGCCGATGATTGGTCTCTTCACGTCAGCGACAGTGAATTTCCATTTAAATTGTCGACGTAAACCAAGGTTAAGGTCGAAGTCGCGTTCGCCATATGTTCGTATCGGTGTACCGTTAGCTGCGTATAACAGTACGTTCGATGTCATTAATCGTTTGTTGCAAGGAGGCACCACCGACACGTTCGCTCCAGTGTCGATTAGAAAACGTAGTTTGTTGTTGGTATCGTAGACGTAAAGACGGTATGCAGAAATGTTGTTGATCTCGGGTTCCGTCGTAGCCAAGACCTCGGTTAGTTTTCCGTGTGCTTGTTGTATTTGCATGGAGATCTACAATTGCGTGCGTGCTCGTCGAAGCGCCGGTGGTAATAACAAGCGTCGCTTGTGTTGCGCTCATGCCGCCGGACCGCGAACGAGACTGGGATCGTGAGCGAGCGAAACGGCGAGATGCGTGTGTCGATGTTTGTGCCCGCTGTACTTTTAGCTCGGCAATCTCTTTCGTCAGTTGCATAATGGCATTATGGAGATCCTGTTCTCCATGCGGTTTCTGTTCTTGTACACGAGATGACGGTGATGATGTTTTCGAATGTTCTTGACAGGTGCTGGAACAAACGGATTGTACTTCTGTGTCTTGGTCATGCATTTTGTCTGCCATTGTAGCGAGTACGTCGAGTGATGATTGTTCACTAACTGCTAGAACTGCTCGTGTTGACATCGGTAGGCGCTGCATCCATAACATCTGAAGAGTTGAGTCAGGTATCTTCTCGTGAGCCGGTTCTCTCATGCGTCTGAGCAGTTGTGACGGCTTTTGATCGCCGAGTTCTATCTCGTTTAATAGTTTGTGAAGCTGTTTGGTTTCTGACTCTTCATACACGGAAAGTAGCCTTTTCTTCGCCTCCTCGTATCTTCCGGTGCGGGTTGTGGACATAATGATGTCACCGATCTGCTCGACATCCATTTTTTCCAGATGCGCCACCATCAGGCTGAATTTGGCTTCTTCGTTGGGTTTCTGTTGGTTGACAACAGTTTCGAACTGAGCAAACCATAGTGCCGGTTTGTCACGCCAAAACGTAGGAATTCGGGCTTTGACGGAGATAGTTGCAATTTCTTCTGATGCCATTTTCGATTTTATGCACAATAACGTTTGTCGGGGTCACCACTTTACCAAGGTATACTAACTATATAACTAGCTAAAATATAAACGGACCAATCACGAGCGAGCTGGTGCGTGAGCCCCCGCGCAGCTACTGACTACATCACTCGCTCCGGCGGGCCGCGGGAGTTGAACACACGTAAATAAGCGCGCGGCCGGCGGCGGTGCCTCAGTGTTGGAAGCGCGTGCGTCGCGTGTGGTCGTTGATGATTCCTTGCAGGTTAGCTGGTACAATATAAAAAAAAATGTATCCTCTCCAGCGCGCAAACCACGCTAAAAAAGTCAGACCGCTACATACCGCGCATGCTTGCGAAAAATTTGCACGTAATTTGACACTTTATATAAAAAACATTTGTCGATCGCAAACTGCAAGAGTTAGAGCTCTAGAAAAATTACAGTGAATAGCAGAATAGATAAAGAAACTGCTTAATTAAAAATCAAGACATACAATTATAATTTGATACTCCAAAAAATATGTAGAACTTGAAAAACAGTGATAAAAACCGATATGTTGCTAATAAAATATTAATTTGATCAAAAACTATTAACTTTTTTTGTATTTTTTATTATTTAAAAATAAACTAGATTATATTACCTTTCCAATAAGACCTTAATCTCATTAATATCTCATTAGCATCATATCAAAATAATTATATGAAAGTAGATACTCACTGTTTGTTTACATCTGGAACGAATTATTGTCAGTCGCTGTTTGGACGAAAAAACACACAAAACTACTTGTTTTTTGGTGTAGATAGTTGAGAAATCTAATCACCTCACTAATTAAGCACTATTTTTCCCATTTCACACACGTTTTAATCACTAAATCACTTATTTCTTCACACTTCACAATCAAAATAGGTAATTATACCTACGTCATTTTCACAGGCGTAATACTGCAACTTTGCGATTCGAAACCAACATTTAAAGGTATTACACTAAAATACAATAACAAATACGTAGCTCGTAATCACTTGAAATGTGACACTAACGCTAACACGATGACGCAAAAAATGGCGCGGTCTGTTGACGTAACTTTATTTATGTTATTTGACAACTTGTCAATGGAGTAGAGCTGTGATTTTTGGTACGGCGTTTGGAAATGTTATAGAGATGTGAAATAAATAAAATATCTTCATAAAGCCGCGTGCAACACATGTGATATTGCGCGGTTAAGCCGATAAGCAATTGCAACAAGTGTGACAAATAGCGGTTGAGAGGGTATTTTCCTTTTTTCTCCTGGAAAACTGAGCCGATACAATTTTTATTATGATATTAAAATTTTAAGAGTGTCTATAAGTTCCAATCAAGGCCTTAATGGCCTTCTTAAAAACTCGAAAATGGAGTGGAAAATCGCCCGTCTTATCTATGAAATGGTCATAGAACCTGCAATGACTTACGGCCTTAAGGCAGCGGCACTCACAAAGGCAAACCGATCCAAACTCAGAAGATACGAAAGACTCATTCTTAAAGATATGATAAAGAGTACGCGAAACGATTCTCATATGCTAGAAGAGACCAACCAAACCAAGATCAAAATACCAATGCTCATTCCTATGGATTGTACCTGTCTTTACCAGTATTCCTATATTGGCTCTAGGCTGCATAGTCTGCTGATTGTGCCCGACTGGCTGCGGTTGGTCGGGTTTCCTCTCCCATCCCAGAGCATGTCTTTCCTTAAAAAAAAGTGACCCCTGGTGTATCTGGCTTGTCCGGGTCAGGCTTGCTCCTGGCCGGGTGTCATTTTTTGTCATTTTTGGAGGATGATTTTCTATACTATTAGTTGCTGAAAAGAAGGAAACGACAGTAAAATGTCTACAGTAGACCTTGATTTTATGAAAAAAAAAAACAAGAATGCTCTAGACTTTAGAGGCATTATTTTGGAAGAAAAAAGGGGAATACATTTTTGTATGAAAAATCGCAGCCCATGTCCCCTTCTTAAAAGCAACAAACAATTTGTACTAAAAATTATCCTGAAGGCTCCGGTCATCTATTATGTCAACCCACACGATTTTAAACGGCCTATGTGTAGGCATTTGTGTTAAGTACGTATTACCATTTGTTTTAATTAGGCTGTGAATGTGAACTGGCTTTTAAGAGTGTGATTAATAATTTTAATTGTTGTTAAACACTGTAATTTTTTTAAAGCGACCCTTTTATGTATTTAATGTATGATTTGCGGAAACAGTCTCAATTTTAAAGCTTGTGTATTAATATAGATAATGCGTATACTGTAAATAGAGAGTAAGAACACGCTTTAGAGTGACGTCATTTTATTTCTCGTATTCTTCTCAGCAAACCCTTTCATTTGATATCCATGTCATCAGAATGAATAAAAAATAACAAGTCTGCCATCATTGGAAGTCCACCATATTGGATTTAGAATGACGTCACTGCTAACCATGCATTACCATCCAAACTAAACATGTATGCAAAATTTCAGCTCAATCAAAACTAGTAATAGGTACAGGTCGCGGCATGTAACTCTAGTGCTGAACGAAACGTGGAGGGGATATCTGCGCATGTTATACGACTGGAGAGCCAATCGGCGCAACGCACGCCCCAAGACATTCTTATTTTTTACTTCTGCGCAATAACGGTGAGCGCTAGACTTTCGTGCCGCGACCTGTAAACTAGTTGTAGGTCTTATAGTTAGTTATAGGTTTAGCTAACTAAAGTGTATGTGGCTACTACTGAGAAATTCCTGATGAAAAAACCCAAAAATACTTTGCCCGATCCGGGAATTGAACCCAGGATCTCTTGCCCAACAGTCGTGTTCGCACTCGACCAACGAGGCAGATACCGATACAAAAGTTTATTCTATAAATGACTAGGTTTTGCTCGCGGCTTAGCTCCCGTTACGTACAGATATTAACCACGGGAACGTTTTAAATGTAGCATATTATAAGACACTCGCGTATATTGTAGCTACCCTTTAGTGAATTTTCGCAATCGAACGACCCCCTAGATACAATAGTATATATATAGATATATCGTGTCCACGGGATTTTTTTAAAACATGGTAAGATTTCGTCCGAGCTGATGGTACATTATGATATGAGGCGATATTGCTACATTTTATAACATCATTTGCGAGGAAATAAATAAAACTCGAACTTTCTTAAACGAATACATCTCTAATCACTTGTTAAAGCAGTTCTAAAAATTTTAACAATTTGTAAAATTGCCACGTTACCAGTACGTTACCAGTTTTACGTTGCCAGTTGGCATTTTTAATGTTGTCGAGTTGCAATTTTATTCATAAAATGTTGACCACTTTTCTGACACAAAAACTCTTTGCTAAGATTTTTAAAAGTACCGTTCGTTTTAGACGGAGCATCTTGATAAACCGTGCGCTTTACATTACAATAACGCACAAGTACGTAATGAGATACAATACGATATTGAAATTGGTGAAATAAGATACCATTTACGAATCGCTGTAAATCCGACCCCACGCAGTCTTGTCTGCCCTACCCCGAGAGTGTAATTTAAAATCGCGTAGGCGCGGAGGGGCGAAGCTGTGGTGGTGAGCGTTAAACACATTTGCGACGATAAGCTCGCGTGGGACCGCCGGAGCCCCGCAGCGCCGGAGCCGTGCCAGAAACTATGCCTGCTGCATGCTTGCTCGCTTGCATGATGCATGGTTGCTGCAAGCTTGTTGCATGCTTGCTACATGCTTGCTGAATGCTTGCTGCATGCTTGCTGCATGCTTGCTGCATGCATTGTGTATGTTTGTTTGGTGTATGTTTGTTTGATTGATTGATTTTCTGCCTTTTAGTGACTACCGATATGAAATGCATGCCAAAAAAAGATTCTAACTGTGAACTTTCTGCAATATTATGATGTTTCTACTTTTTAATTCTTACAAATTTCATAAGAGCAATATTGTATAAAAATGTGTTATAGCACAGCAAAAGCTAAGTAATACTTAACCTGTAGTTACCCGTAATTACAGACACAATTAAAACAACAATATTCTGTTCCCTTTTGGGAACGTCTGGGAACATACCGGTTTGTTTTAAAAATATTATTAAGATCAAAACATTGAATATTTTTTTGAATTTAGGATTTATAACTATTATTGAAAACGGTTTTTATTCTTTTGTATATTATTGATTGTAATATTTATGACAAACGGGTTTAAGGCATATTGTATTCAGGGATTTCAATTTTATGGCATGTGATATTAGGTGATATTAAGTTCGGGTAAGTTATCATTCGGACAAATGATGATTAGAACAAAAAAAGTTATGGCACTTTAAATTATGAATAAAAAAGTTAGGTAATACAATAGAGAACCACTATTAGTATAGATAGTATAGATTTCATACCATATCTCGAAGTGATGAAGAGCATAATCCTCAATCCTTGGCACAGTCCAGATCCGCAATGCGACTATACTTCACACTCCACCGGACCGATGTCGTGCCGGGTCCCGTCAATATTTGTGCCTCTAACGAGTCAGGTCTATAGGTCAGAAGTTTGCATACCCGACCTTCGCATCGATAGTATTCTGAAAACGTGATAACTATTTCCCGTAGACCGTGGAGAGGACGTGAATTTTGTATTAAGTAAACAAAGTTACGTTTCGTTACTGTAGATGTTTTGTCAGGTTGACTTTGCTAACCAACTTCTACGAATCTTACATATCCATCTACACTAGATTTGTATTCTTATGAATAAACTAAAAACTACTGCGCCGATTATAAAAATTCTTTCACCATTAGAAAGCTACATTCGCCCTGAGTAACATATGCTATATTTTATTCCCGCACTCCCACGGGAACGGGAACTACGCGGGTGAAACCGCGTGACGTCCGCTAGTACTTAATACTATAATTCACTATTACTATCACCACATAATATAAAACAAAATCGCCCGCCCGCGTCTGTCGCTATGTATGCTTGGATCTTTAAAACTACGCAACGGGTTTTGATGCGGGTTTTTTTAACAGATAGAGTGATTCAAGAAGAAGGTTTTAATATATAATTTGCGGGCGGGCGCAGCCGCGGGCATCAGCTAGTAATACTATAAATATGAAAGTAGGTCTGTTTGTTTGTTAACGTTTCGTTACAAAACGGCTATTCGGATTGTAATGAAATTTGGCACGGGATTACATTCTAGGAAAGGACATAGAGTATCTTTTCTTAGGTTGTGGTGGTTAGATAGGCAGTCGCTCCATGTTAAAACCTGGTATTCAGGTCCATCCGGTTAGACTGGAAGCTTATCCCAACGTAGTTGGGAAAAGGCTAGGCCGATGATGATTATTTCTGTTCAATTGTGATGTAAACACTCCAGTGATATTTACTGCAACCAGACCAAATTCTTTTTACATAATATTTCAACAACAATTGCCAATATAATAAGCCACCCAATGCACGGGCGATTTTTCATCACGCCATTTTGTACCATGCACTCAATTTTGATTTCTCGGTGTTGGACTAACCGTTTATAATTCGACAGTGCACTTTTCCACAGATAAAAGCTGCACTTTTATAGGATTCTCATCTCTCGGATCAACGCCGAGAGTTGAAAATCCAGTTCCCAAGCACACCTGGAATATAGCCTATCTTTTGGCTGAAAGATTGAAAAGTAAATGAAATAGTTCAATTTCAGGCTTTCACGGTAACAATCAAGAATGATACAGTATTGAACAGATACTCTCCCGTACCAATTTATTAATTTTACTTTCAATGAATAATGGAACGCAGTAGCCAATAAATATTTATTTTATTCAATGAGTTTAATATTACTGTAGAAGATTGATGTGTTTTATACTTAGTTATATTTTGAGTCATCATTAATATCGGTTATTCTTTGAATACGTGCATATTAGCCGGCTCTCCCCAAATAACTACTTCGGCAGATAAAAAGCTAAGTTTTTTTTTATTTTATTCGTGAAACATAGTTTCAGCACTATACGTATAGAGATGTACATAACGTATTTCTATTGTTATAAACAAAAAAAATATAAACGATCCTCAAATCTCATCCGTTTCATGTCCCAATTCAAAAAATTGAGCAGTTCATGCTCGAAAAGTAATAAATATACCGTAAATATCGTATTTTTTGTAGGAATTTAGATAGTACACGACATGCTTTACTACTACTACTATTCCAATTAGCAAAACTATAAACATTAAAATCACTTTTAAGAGGGCTTTCACAATTTTTCTTGTATTTGAGTGTTTGAAGACTCAAATGAGTGAGAGTTGAAACACTCAAATACAAGAAAAATTGTGAAGTAACTACAGTCTAGGAATACTCCTTCAAGTAACCATACAAAAACCATCCTATCCAGAAATATCTACCTTGACCCTCAAAATTCGTCACGGAAGTACTTTATCAATTGTGAAACCCTCATCATATTCTTATTTATAGTTTATATTGTATCCACTACCAACGACCCACACCTAAATATATCCTCACTTATAATCCAAGGGACACACGCTCGCAATCGCCCACTGGAAGGCCATAAGTCCTTTGCTAAGGTTCCGTAGCCAAATATCAAAAACGGAACGCGTATAAATTCGTCTTGTCTCTGTCAGTCCGTCCGTATGTCACAGCCCTTTTATTCCAAGACTGCTGGCATCACACAGTTGAAATTTGGATAGTAGGTGCTTTCTATGAACCGCTACACGAAATTATGTAAAAATAAAAATTGTGGTGGCCCTCCATACATGTAACCGTGGGTTGGAATAAAAATAACTACGTATATTCTACCTGTGTGGTAAAATGATATTGAGTTTCCTAAAATACGTTTTTTCTAGAGTCAGCTGTTGATGAGCCATTGCTTCTAAAGTCGTAAAATTTGTGTTACTCTTATTTCTAAAGTGAGAGCAGGAAAAATCTGAAAACCATGGGATTGTAGAATGGAAAACGAATTTTATACGAAACTGGCCAATTGATATAATATGAACTAGCTGACGTCCTGCGGTTTCACCCGCGTAGTTCCCGTTCCCGTAGGAGTACGGGAATAAAATGTAGCCTATAGCACTCACGAATAATGCAGCTTTCTATCAGTGAAACAATTTTTAAAATTGGTTCATTACTTCCGGAGATTACCCCCTACATACAAACTTACAAACACAAACAAATGTTACCTCTTTATAATATTAGTATAGTTAGGCGTTAATAATATGTTAACTACATTGTTTGGTGCTATGGAACCCTTTGTGCGCGAGGTCGACTCGCACTTGCCCGGTTTTTCATATATTATGCCCGTCTTGTCCACGCTACCCGTTCGTTCGGAGCTAATTCGGAAGGACGGATTTTTGTAATGTGTAGCGTTGTCGACTCGAGTTAGAGACGGTTTACTGGGTTTTGATAGTCTGTTCTATATCGTGTGTGCTATGCCTTGGAATTTAGATGAAATATTGGTGCTGAGTTGTTGCTGTTCATTTTAATGACAGATTTCGAATGGACTGAAAATGTACTGAGAAAGTTCTCTCATAGTTTTGTCAATAGGGTATATGCATGACTTTTATAAATCACTCTAAACAAAGCGTATTTACATCAAAAATAGCAAAGTGAAATTATTTTTTTAATATCTATTAAAAATACTAAGTTATAAGCATTTGAAACTGCTGATTAGACAGAGAGATCCGATATAGCGAATGACGTCATTCGCTGCATCGACGTACAAAATCCACACTAAATTCCGTTTATCTAGAAAGTGATAGAAACAAAGTTTAAATGGTTATAATTTTTCTGTTGTTTGGCCGATTTATGTCTTGTTTTCGCTTTTTGTCATTATGTTTATAGTACTTTAACATTCTGTATCGAAATAGAAAAAAGAAAATGTATGCATATTCCCTATTGTCATCATCTGCCTAGCCTTTTCCCAACTATGTTGGAGTCAGCTTCCAGTTTTACCGGATGCAGCTGAATACCAGTATTTTACATGGAGCGACTGCCTATCTGACCTCCATAACCCAGTTAGTACCGGGTAATACGATGCCCCTTGGTAAGACTAGTTGTCAGACTTTTTGGGCCTCTGACTACCTAACGACTGTACAGCTACAGCACAGCTTAACCTAACGATCGACCCGAGTGGTTGTTATTATTTAGCCATCACGAGCTCCTCTCATAGTTTTGTATTAGGCTTTAAATGCGAGTGTAGTCTTTTTGATCTTAGGCAGGAAATGTATGTCTTCGATTTTGAACATCCACGGAAGCCACTGCTGGGCATGATAATGTTGGGTTCGATTTTCAGGTCAAGCAAAGTGTTATTAAGTTTTCCCATAAGAAATTTGTCAGAAGCAGTTTGGAATCTGAGTTTGTGCCTGATCGGTGCCAATAGATTTGTCCCGTATTACTTTTTTAAAATAATAAGCAAAATATGGTCTACTTAGGTACACCTCTGCCGAACCCTGCGGGGATTCAGGCGTGATATTATATGAAATAATAAGAATGGAAAAGGTATAGACCCCATACATACAATAGGCTTGTCAACTGAAATAATCTAATAAGTCCGTCAGTTAGATTATCAAAAAATATTTGGCACGTATTCTTTCTTTTGGTACGTAAACCAAAATTGACGACGATACGACGCTTTTAAAATTCTCAATACGTCACGCCGTGGTATAATTTTTAGTGCGTTCTGACGTCACGAGCCCCAATTATACTGTACTAGGCTAGATTCGTAGAACTCATGCTGTTATGGAATAGGTCTAATCTCAAACTTCCATTCTTAATTTCACTTGAAAACAACCATTGATTTTGCTAAGGCTGGATGTAGCTGAATACCTGTATTTTACATGGAGCGACTGCCTATCGGACCTCCAGAATCCAGTTATTACTGGGTAACACGATACTCCTTGGTAAGAGCGGTTGTCAGACTTTAAGATCACTGACTACCTGTAACTACTGTCAAAAATCTACAAATGACAGCCAGGATCAAAGGCTTAACGTGCTTTCCGAGGCACGATGGAAACTCTGTATGTAATGGGTGGTCACCCATCCACGGAAAAACCAAGCCACGAGCTCCTCAATTTTGCTAAGTGTATATTTATGCACGTGCCTGTAGATGTTTATGCAATTCTCCATCGCACGGAATTGCACCTGTTATAAAATAAAATGGCTAAAGATAAAATCAAGTATTAAAGATAGCCCGATTACAGACGGTATTAATCATGCTTGATACTTGATATTTTGATTCGTATTATAAATCAATACTTAGATCGCATCTTGATTATAACTTGATACTTTAATAACATATGATTTGTTGTATTACTGTTTATTAAGTTTGTAACGCATTAATTGTTGGTTATTTACGGTTGATTGTACTGACTGCATGCAGTACAGTTTCGTGAAAACTTCTTGGTCAATCGGAGGAACTTTTTGTTGTAATTAAATGGAGTGGTTACCCGTGCGTAGTCCTGGTGGGATCGACCCATTACCGTGTCATATTCCCAGTTCAAATCCAAGTTCCCCCACTCCCAAGTTTTGATGCGTTTTATCTTTGTCAATATTCATTGATTTACAAAAACAAAAAATACGTGTCCATTATTTTCCGATACTCTAACTGATGGACTAAATAGATTAGCAATTTATTGATGGTGTACACTAGCCTATTACTTAATCACAGTTTTACAACTATTCCGACCATAAGTCGAGACACATAAAATGACTGTAGAAGTACCACCGCGCTTGACGGTACCTTAAGTACATAAGAATGAAAAGGGGTCCAAATACCATATAAGTAACATAAGCACTTACTAATACTCTACTCTTTACTACTACTCTTCTCTCTCTCTCTCTCATTTCTCTTCTTCTCTTTTCTCTTTACTAGCACTCTTTGTCTATTTAGTATGTTACTCAAACTACACTGGCCTACAAAACTAAGACAACACGTTGAAATATTAAAAAAAATCTAAAATTAAAAAGTTAGAGATTTAAAATAAAAAAACCGGCCAAGAGCGTGTCGGGCCACGCTCAGTGTAGGGTTCCGTAGTTTCCCGTCCGTCACAATTGTTGACGCCTTGCATGTGTGCATTCATCAACGGCTCACGCACACACGCGTACACCGATAAAACCTATTCAACTGACCTACAATACTGGCCAGTAGGAGTGTGACTCCGTAATAATAATTTAAAAATTCTGACACTCGCATTCAGATGTTGGTATCCGCCACACGTACTACGCATTGATTTCATAATTTTTTATTCATTAAACCAATTGTTGGAATTTAAATTTTGCATTATTATCCACCCCGCCTTAACCACGTGAAGCTCGGTACCGGCGTCTTCATTTTGGTCCTTCGAGCCGGATTGGCCCAGCGACCCCAGATTATTGAACCACTAACAAAAGAAGAAGAACAAAAGAAATGCTGCGCTGACGTGGATGGCGGCCGTCAGGTGGAAAATTTATGCTACGGGTTCAACATTCAACGAGTCATACAACATCATACAACATTTCTATGAAGAATCTCATCATCAGAAGAATTTCGTAAACATCGACTTATTCGGAGTTGGGAGCTGAAGGCAAAGAGAACTACACCTACAACGAAGGTCACTCGTGAGTCCTGAGGGTAGCGTTACTGTAAGTTCGTTCCAATTTGTCCATTTATTGCCCCGTAAATCTTCTAAAATTCTGCCACAAATCCTTTATTTTGTGAGCCTTAAATCATAGTCACAAATCCTTTATTTTGTGATTCTTGCATCTATTCCCATTAAAACAGTCATTAATCCTTCAATTAGTGCTGTTAAATTGATTATTAAATACACAAAACCTTAACTTTGTGATTCATTTCGTATGTTAAAGATATGTTATTTCCATAACAAGGCCTATACTTATTACATTGCGCAACAAATATCCCAACCAATACTTAAAAAGCATATTATGCATTCATTCGTAATGTAACTCCATTCCATTTCAGAGGTTCCAGATATTCCATGTTCCTTTTGGTGTGTATATGGACTGTGTCATAACGCGTATTTAACTATTATTATCTCGTATGTTCTAGTGTAACGGGACCGGGCTGCATCGGCAAGCTGCGTGATTGCTGCTTTTGCGCTCCACCCGCTGCTTGGTTTATTGCACATTTTACGCGTACCCCTCATTCGCTCCATTTATGCTGATTTAAGTAATCGTTCCATTTTAAACATATCCTTCTACCTGCTTCAGCATGGCAGATAAAACTTTAATTAAAAAGCGTGCATCATACAAAGCTAAGCTTACGCTATTTGAAAATTATTTGCAAACCGTCGAGAGTTGTGACAGTTTGAGTAAATTACAAATAAATGAATTGAACATCCGTTTATCTAAAATCGAAGAAATTTATACCGATTATGACTCGATTCAATGTGAAATAGAAAATTCCATGGAAATTCCAGATGAGCAGTACAAAGAACGTGAGGCCTTCGAGACCAAGTACTTCAGGATGATGGCGCGCGCTCGTCATCTGCTGGCTCCAGCAGCTGACCAAGCGGGCATCGACCGCTCCGGGACAGGTTCTTGTTGCACTGCGCTCGAAGGTGGGACAAAACTTGCACTTCCTACTATCCATTTGCCTAGTTTTTCGGGTCAGTATCATGACTGGCTGGAATTCCGTGACACATTTAGTAGTCTCATACACTTAGACAAGTCGATACCCAATATTAATAAATTTCATTATTTACGTGCCGCGTTGAAAGACAGCGCCGCTGTAATAATTCAGTCATTAGATTTCTCGAGTGATAATTACGAAGTAGCTTGGGAACTTCTTTACGATCGCTATAACAATGAAAGGTCATTAGTAATCAATCACATTCAATCCATTCTTAACTTGGAACAATTAGCGAAGGAATCATCTAAGTCTTTACGTAACTTAATCGATACAGTCAATAGGAACCTCAGAGCTCTCAAAAAACTTAAGCTCCCTACTGAGCACTGGGATGCATTACTAATTCAAATAATTTCAAACAAGCTTGATACAGACACGAGCAAAAAGTGGGAATCCTATCGTAATAAGTTGAAAGAGTTGCCTACACTCAAAATGTTTAATGATTTTCTAAAAGATCGTGCTGATTTCTTGGAAACAATGGAGAATGCTCATAAAAAGCGTAGGTCAAGTGACACTACACATGTTCGTCAAAAAACATTTGTGGCCAACTCATCTTCTCCCCCAGCTCGCAAATACGTTTGTCCATATTGCAAAGGTAATCATGCACTTTATGTTTGTCAAAAGTTCAAATCATTACCCTTAGAAACCAGACTTGACAAAGTTAAGATACTTAAATTGTGCTTAAATTGTTTACGTCAGGGTCATGCTGACGATGTATGCAAGTTAGGGCCATGTCGCTCGTGCGGCACACGGCGCAACAGCTTATTACACGAGCATAAAATTCGTGCGCCGTCTGAACCTGTACCTTCAACAAGTAACGTCATGTTACACACTTTGCCACAGCCTGACGTTCAAGGACAACTTCCTAGTCCTTCTCAAGATATTGCTTTGTCAACTATTCAAAACAATTGTGTTCTACTGTCCACGGCCTTAGTCCATGTGACAGACAACAATGGTAAATGCCATAAAATACGTGCTATACTTGACAGTGGAAGTACCTCAAGTTTTATAACTGAAAGCCTATTTGCTAAACTTAACTTACCTACTTCTATCACTTCGACTGTTGTTGAAGGGTTAAATTCTCAAATATCATGCTTATCAAAGCGTTGTAACGTACTTATATCGTCATTATATAACAATTATAGCGAGAGCGTCTCCTGTTATGTCGTTCCTCGTATCACTCAGTTATTACCAACTACAAAAGTTGACCATACAACATTAAATATACCGCTGCACCTTACGTTGGCGGACCCTAATTTCCACATACCTGCTCCAGTCGATATGCTTCTTGGAGCTGATATATTTTGGACATTACTTGGTTCTCAAAATATATCGTTGGGTAAAAATAAACCAACATTAAATAAATCTAAACTGGGTTTCTTAATATCAGGCCCAGTGCCAATACAACGTACTAAAATTATTAATACAGTCCACTGCAATCATCTTACTCTACAAAATAATGACGATCAATTACATGATAAATTATCTAAATTTTTTGAATTAGAAACGGTCATTACACGTAAACAAATATCTAAGGAAGAGCTCGAATGTGAACAAAGCTTTATACATAATACCACTCGGTTGCCTGATGGGCGATTTGAAGTGACGATTCCATTAAAGGATTCGCCTGATAAGCTGGGCGATTCTTACGAACAAGCTTTGTCCAGATTCTTGTCTTTGGAACGTAGATTCAAACGTGAACCACATTTCAAAGTGCAGTATTGCAATTTCATTAAAGAATACATTTCGTTAAATCATATGTCATTAAATGAAAATCCTAAAAATGATAGTCACACTTATATTTTACCACACCACGGTGTTTTACGTGACTCAAGCTTATCGACAAAATTACGTGTCGTATTCGACGCTTCTGCAGTGACGACCTCTGGTGTTTCATTCAATCAAATTCAAATGGTAGGTGCAACAGTTCAAGATGACCTTATCAGTATCTTAATTAGAATGCGCCAGCATAGGTTTCTCGTCACTGCAGATGTTGAAAAAATGTACAGGATGGTGAATGTTAAACCATCACAGCAAATGCTTCAGCAAATCTTATGGCGATTCGAACCTCATGAACAGTTAAGGCAGTACAAACTGCACACGGTCACGTACGGAACCGCGTCGGCTCCTTATCTCGCGACAAGGTGTTTGACACAGCTTGGTAACGAATGTCCTGACCAAAGAGTCTCGGAAGTCATCTTACATGACTTCTACGTCGACGATTTGATTACAGGCGCCGCTACTGAATCGGAACTCGTAGACACATGTAAGGGTGTGATTGCACAGTTAGAAAGTAGTAAATTTCATTTACGCAAATTCCATTCAAATAATGCTCACGTTGTTACTGAAATCGTCGGTGAAAACAGTAGCGATGAATTGCTTAACTTATGTAATAATCAATATTCTAAAACCTTGGGACTACTTTGGTCATCTAAAGAAGATAATTTATTATTTTCAGTTAATCTTGATGAACATAAAATCCTTACTAAACGTACGATGTTATCGCTTATGTCACAAATATTTGATCCATTAGGTCTAATAAGCCCATGTCTACATCTAGCAAAAGTTATCTTACAAAAGCTATGGTCTTCAAAGATAACGTGGGATGAATCCGTGTCATCAGATATTGAAAACATGTGGTCTACATTTATAACGTCCCTCAGAAATATAAATAATATTCGAATTCCAAGATATATTCTCTGCGATTGTCCTTCATTAATCGAACTGCATGTATTTAGTGATGCTAGTACACAAGCTTACGCCGCATGTGTATATATAAAAAGTGTCAATAACGATAATTGTGTATCTGTGCATTTAGTGACAGCAAAGGGCAGAGTGGCTCCCTTGAAGCCCATGACCGTCCCTCGGCTGGAGCTGTGTGCAGCTCTCCTCGCCGTTCGCCTTGCAGATAAAGTAAAATCATCACTAAGATTAAATATAAACAAATGTACTTACTGGTGTGACTCCACAATTGTCCTTGGTTGGATACATTCATCTAAAGCACACCTGCTTAAACCGTTCGTGTTTAACAGAGTCAGTGAAATATCTGAGAAAACTGAATCATGCAGATGGCGCTATGTGCCCACTAAAAGTAACCCAGCTGATATTGGGTCACGTGGGACAGATGTCAAACAGTTACAAAATAATAACTTATGGTGGTCAGGTCCACAATTTCTTCTACATGACGAACAGTCATGGCCTAAACAACCGTCACACCTACAAGAGCCTGAATTACCAGAATTCAAGGTCAAATGTCATCTAACTGCTGACTGTACGGATTATGTTACTTATTACTCTGACTTCATAAAGAGATTCTCTAATTTTGGTAAATTACAACGTGTGATTGTACACGTGCATCGGTTCATTCACAATTGTTTACATCCACAAAACAAACGCAATGGCTTCATAAAAATCCATGAATTAAATTCATCTTTAAACTCATTATGCAGATTTGTACAACTTGAAGCTTTCAGTTTAGAATATAACTTATTAAAAAATAATAAACAATTGTCAGTTAAAAATAAATTACTTAAACTTAACCCATTTTATAACGTAAATGACGCATTATTACGAGTAGGTGGTCGACTTAAAAATTCACTTTATGACTTTGACACGAAACACCCTATTCTGCTTGATTCACGGCATCATTTTGCCACATTAATATTTAGGCATTATCATATGATTTTATTGCATGCACCACCGCAATTATTACTTTTTACACTTCGTCACAAATTCTGGTTTATCAATGGTCGAAACCTTGCCAGACAGACTGTTAAAAATTGCATTAAATGCTGTCGTTTTGCAGGAAAAGGCATTCAACCCATCATGGGGAACCTTCCTTCCAGTCGCTCGCATACGGACTATGTGTTTGCCAACACGGCGGTCGACTACGCCGGTCCTGTCATGATACTGAACCGAAAAGGCAGAGGAAGCAGACTAATAAAGTCATATCTCTGTATATTTGTTTGTCTGGCCATTAAAGCAGTTCATATAGAACTTGTCACCGATCTGAGCAGTACTACATTCTTAGCTGCATTAGACCGATTCATTGCCCGCAGAGGACGACCGCAAACCATTTACTCTGATAATGGTACCTGTTTTGTCGGTGCATGCAACGAGTTGGCTAGATTTTTAAAGTCATATTCCGACGAAATTAGCTCTCAAGCATCTAATTCTCATATTAACTTCAAATTTTCACCAGCATACAGTCCACATTTTAATGGATTAGTCGAGGGTTCCGTAAAATCTGTAAAATATCATTTAAAGAGGGTTTTAGGTTTAGCTAACTTAACATATGAAGAAATGAATACAGTTCTTGTACAGATCGAGGGGATTTTGAATTCTCGGCCTCTTACTCCGTTGTCGTCGGATCCTTCTGATCTCATAGCGCTCACCCCATCACATTTTTTAATTGGACGAACGCTAACAGCTTTACCTTCTCCTCAGGACACTGAACCTTCGTCAATACCTACTCTCTCACGGTATATGAGAATCCAGCAATTAAAAGCCCATTTTTGGAAACGTTATTACATAGAATATATTACAGAGCTTCAAACACGACAAAAATGGCGCAAACAAGGAAAACAACTCCAACTCGGAGAAATGGTGCTGGTGAAAGATGATCGGCTGCCACCCACCCGATGGATGTTAGGGCGTGTGATGCGCCTGTATCCCGGCTCCGACGGCGTGACCCGTGTGGCTGACGTGCTCACCAATTCGGGCACTCTTCGACGAGCATTCAACCGACTGTCCCCACTGCCAGTCACGGACCAGAACTGCGTTCCTGGGGCGGCAACATGTTGACGCCTTGCATGTGTGCATTCATCAACGGCTCACGCACACACGCGTACACCGATAAAACCTATTCAACTGACCTACAATACTGGCCAGTAGGAGTGTGACTCCGTAATAATAATTTAAAAATTCTGACACTCGCATTCAGATGTTGGTATCCGCCACACGTACTACGCATTGATTTCATAATTTTTTATTCATTAAACCAATTGTTGGAATTTAAATTTTGCATTATTATCCACCCCGCCTTAACCACGTGAAGCTCGGTACCGGCGTCTTCACAATAATTGTTCCCACTTCTGAGTTTAAGGGTATCCATTATGTAAAAATGCTTGCTTATACGATTATACTACAAACTTAGTCCAGAAATTATTTTGTACAACTTTTTGTCTTTTTTGTACAAAAACTGTTGTTTCCATCAAGTTCAAAATGATTTTCCTAGAAAGTCCTTATAAAGTTCTACTTTTCTGATTTTTTTCATATTTTCTAAACTTATGGTTCAAAAGTTAGAGGGGGGGGGGACACATTGTTTTTTACTTTTGGAGCGATTATTTCCGAAATTATTGACATTATCAAAAAATGATTTTAGGAAACCCCTATTCATTTTACCTTAATACCTTTCCAACAATATATCACACGTTAGGGTTTAAATTAAAAAAAAAAATCACAACCCACTTAACATATAGGGGGGCTACCCTAATAAAACATTTTTTTCCAATTTTTATTTTACCACTTTGTCGACGTGATTGATATACATATTGGTACCAAATTTCAGCTTTCTAGTGCTAACGGTCACAGAGATTAAGCGAGGACGGACGGACGGACAGACATGGCGAAACTATAAGGGTTCCTAGTTGACTACGGAACCCTAAAAATGTTTTGTACATTTTTTTTTTATTATCTAAAATTAAAAAGTTAGAGATTTAAAATAAAAAATGTTTTGTAGCAATTTTTATCAGCTTTATTAGTTTTTATGTACAAAATTAAACTCTTTTTCGAGTCCTTTTTGTTTCGAAAGTATATCTTGTGTGCTTAAAAAGTTATTGCAATGAGGGATTTTCTTTTTAGCTCTTCCCTAGTCGCTGGATAGATGGCGCTAGGAGTTAGTATGATAATGCATGGAACGGAACCTAAAAAAACTTATTTTAACAAAGCGCGAGAAAACTAGGTTATATTCGGAAGGTTAGGCAAATGAAAGTGTCAGTCAACGAGAGTATGTGACGTGACACAATCTTTTTTTTTCCAAGCGTTTTGGCTTTGGCACCAACTATCATAGTAAGTTCAACGCCATCTATAGAGTTCTTGGAAACTAAGTTTTTTTTTAATACCTCAAAAAGAAAACCTCTCATTCCCTTATTTCCCCAGCCGTGCCCGATTGGGCACGGTGCATTGTTATTTTAATTGTGTCTGTAATTGCGGGTATCTAAGTGCTACAGTGTTATATTTATTTTTGCAGGCCAGTGTAGTTTAGTGGTCGACGTCTGGAAACCTACCTGTGATCTAAATGTCAAGGACGGTGGTTCAATATAATAGATATACTTAGTCTGCTGGACCTAATAGTATTAAGCCGGGTACAGACGTTTAGAACTTAACGTGAATTCTGGGTGCACACGGAACAACGATTACATTACAATACTCACGTCTGGACCTGGCTTTAGATATCGATGTAACGTTTGGAAGCGCTCGTAAAGACACGCTGCATACACTACAGCATTTTTAAACTATAAGTTTAGCGATAAAACTTATAGTTTTCGAAATAAAAAATAATACCTCAAAAATTGAGGGTGTTTTCATGCTAAACTCTTATGGGAGCATTTTAAAATGTATGATAACCAAAGAGATTTAAAAGAATTAGGTATAGAGCATGTATAGAGCGGACATTGGGAAAAATGTCATACAAAAATTTTGACCCCGGACATTTTCAATTTTGACACACGAGTGCTACCTGACAAGCGGGCGGATGACACGAGTCAGAACAATTTGTTACTAAGTAGTAACAAGTTTTTGGATTACGATTTTCTTCGTCTTGTCCCGTCTATCGCTCGTAAATAATTGAATGTCTTTGACGTTTATTGTCAAACGTCAACAAATTCGTTGCCATGACGACCAAGTCTTTTAGCAACTGACGTAAACATAAAGGAGGTACCGACAACAACAAACAAAACAACAACAACAACAGCCCATATCGTCCACTGCTGGACATAAGCCTCTCCCATGATGGGAGGAATTTGCCGTAATCTCCACGCTTGGTAGGCGGATTGGAGATCGCAGTGATGAAAGACTAACAGAAAACGCTGCTGCCCAGTCTCTGGTCTACGGAGGCGCAAGGTGTTCTGCCTCAGACATTAGTCGCCTTATACGACACCCGTGAGTGTAATGGGTTGGTTCTATTCTACTCTAAGGAGGTACCTACTTCAACAAAAACAAAAAAAAACTGAATAAAAATCGGCCAGCGCAGCTGTGGCTAGCTATAGCTTCTGAATTTCCAAAATAAATATGGGTGGAACCTTCTTCAAAATCTACCTCCTCCTGCGGCTTGCCGAAGGGATTTTTTTAATTGCGGGTCGTTCGGCGCAGACAGGTGCACGACGCTGACGTTGCATAGTATTTCTCACAAAAAATTACAAAATGCGACTACAAGAGATCACACATGAATGTTGATGGAAGGAGATGGAGCGGAAGGCCACAGAAAAGATGGATGGATTGTGTGGGGACTGACATGAAACAGAAAGGAATACATTTGGGGAGGTTCCTGAACTGAATAGGGTGGGAGGAAACGCCCGGGTGTTTCCACTTCGAGGATCGACCGGAGGAAATGGTGGACCACACGGTGGAGGAGTGCCCCATGTGGGCGGAGTACCGCCGTGTCCCCGAAGCGGCGATCGGTGGCGGCGACCTTTCGCATCCGGCCTTGGTTCAAGCCATGGTCCGGAGCGAGACGGAATGGAACGCCGTCACCTCTGTCTGCGAAGATGTCATGCTAGAGAAGGAGGTGGCGGAACGTAAGAGGGAGAGAAGCTCACGTCCCGGCCGCCGCGGGAGACGCCCAGGCGTCGGGGTCCACATGGTGGCCCCCGGCCACCGTAGGCGCGGGCCTGTGGATGGAGACCTATGGGCTAGCTCGCCGTGCGTCCGTCTTATGAAGACAGGCCGTGTTGACGGTGGGTCGTGTTCCACGCGCGCCTCAAAGAGATGTCAACAAAAGGAAGAGGTCCGCAAGGGCCGATGCCTGCTGGGGTTGGGGACTGTTCGAAAGAGATATTGTGGCCCAGGAACACAAAGGGCGATGAAGGAACATAGATGAGTTTTAGTCAGTAAAAGTCTGACACTCCTTCCTGCTCCGCCCTGAGCGGAAGGAGTCATTCGATGATTTCCCATCCGAAAAAAATAAAAATAAAAGTACTTGTATAGTTAGGTAAATATTGAGTAAGATTGTTCCACTTGACTACACGTAATCTTATTATTTATAATTGGTCTGTTGAGCTCAGAAAACATACCCTTCTGTATAAAAAGTATTGTCAACCGGGTAATTACCTACATGACTTTCTGTACATATATCTCCATTAATTGCAATAACAAGTCGAAACCAAAAACTTGTTATGAAAACTCTCTATGTCGAACTTATTTTTCAGGCTCTTCCAAGTAAATATTTCTTATGTGCCCCGATTTTCTCACATTTCTTCAGATCAATCTAAAAACTCTACCAAGAAACAGTCAAGTCTTTAAGTTTAGGGTTCTGTAGTCAAGGCTAGGTAGCTGTATGTAGCAGCTATAGCTTTTACCGGGTTGAACTGTGAGCCAAATAGAGTTCGAGTAAATCGTAGTTCACAAAGTGCAACATTATCTTTATTATTAACCCCCGACCAAAAGCTATGTATCGTGTTCCACGCGCGTCTCAAAGAGATGTCAGCAAAAAAGGAAGGGGTCCGCAAGGTCCGATGCCTGCCGGGGGGCTGCGGGACTGTTCGAAAGAGATAGCGGGGCTCTAGAACACAAAGAGCAAAGAAGGAACATGGATGGGTCTGACACTTCCTTCCACTCCGCCCAGAGCAAAAATTAAAAAAGGCATCACTGCTCCTGACCGGATAAACCGATTTTGTTTAAGTTTTTTTCGTATGAAAGGTTTCTTAATCGAGAGTGTTTCCAACTATTTTTCAAAAAAACTCTGCTCAGCTGTTTGGAGATCATCACTTCTTTTCTAGTTGATGAAGGGATATAATCAACATCCACTAGTAAAACCGTAGCTTTTCCTTTGGTGTTTAAAGTTAGACACTTAGATAATCATGACAAAACTAAAGGTTATTTGACTACAGATCCCTAAAATCTCGAAACACATCCTATCACAAAAACTTCTCAGAAATTGGAAGTAGCGACAGCAAATAAAAATTTTGCGTGCTCTAGGAAAATTGGTAAAGTTTTTCGACAAAAAAAAGTAAAAAAGTTTTCCATACATGTGGCCTACAAGGTGATATTGTAATCCAGACTTTTTCGAGTCTCTGGAGTAATGAATCTGATCGCTTTCGGTTAAGCTTGTTTTTTCGAATTGTTGGTGTTTTTTTTTTGTCGACTGTAGTAATTGTCTTGATAAACTTACTGGTTTACTCGGTAAATGAATAAACATTGTGATGTTTTTTGAAAGATCAGCTGTTGCCGTAAATTAAAAATAAGCACAATGATGAGCCAAACAATTGTGTAATTTTTGTTGTAATTGTGGAACACTGGTTGAGTGACATGTCAAAATTTAGCTCCGTAATTTTAAATTAGATTTAATTAATACTTTAGTGTAAAAAACTTGTATTATTATAATTAAATGTCTATTAAGTGTATTAATACCCAAGATTATTGTTTTCACGGAAAAATACACTGTAACACGTAGTGTTTGGTTTCCTAACTCAACCGGTAACCTATAACACGAACAGCTGATGTACCTGCGGATCTATCTGGGGAGTATAATTGTTTCCTTTTAATGTCTAATAAGTAGCTCATATTAACCAATTAAAAGCTCTGTAGCACTAAGTTCATTATTCTGACTAATCTGGCACTCTTTTGTAGTTGAAGTTAGGTTCTGTGTCAGTGAGCACTTGTTAGTTATGTAGTTGTGTAGTTTGTAATAAGTAAATGTACTTGCTATCTATATATTTAATTAACTAAATACACAACAAAAAAGTATGTTGGTTATTCTTTAATAATTTTTGGCATTATTATTCAAATAAGTCCAATAATTTTAAACCAAGAGTCCTACCCACTTCATAAAAAAGTTAAAGACATGAAATCAATTTAAAGTTTAACTTAATTTAATAATCTTATTAAAGTTTTTTGTGTAAGACTCATAAGCCTACCACAGTTACCAATTTATTAATCACATTCCAGTCTATTCTCACTTTCTTCTTTCATTTCTAGCTTTCCTAATTTTGTCCATCCAATTAGTTCTCACCATTCTTTGTATTTCTACTTTCAGTTCTATTCCCTGAAACCATGCCTGTGATGACCCGTAAGGCAACTACCCAGGAGTTACAGGCTAAGTTGAGAACGGCCCTTGATGAACTTAAGGAAGCAAACAGCAAATGTCAACAGCTGTTATTGGATAGAGAGGAACATGAGGTTGAAATCGAGAAGGTCTTTCACAAAAACACAAGCCTGAAACGGGAGCTAGTGGACCTGCACCAACAATACATGGATGTTGTTGAGGAACGGGACAATCTGCGGGTGGTCACAGATGGTTTCAACGACTGCAGTAACCATTATGAAATGGCTTTATGTAAGGTTAGGGACTTAGAAGTTGAACTGCTTCATGCCAACAAACAAATTATTGAGTTTCAGAAAGAAAGAGAATGTACTCAGGTTAGGGAAACAGATCACCTATATAATGAATTATTAAATTCAAATTGCAACCCACATTTCTTAACAACAATAGATCTTACTGAAGATTCTATTCTGAAATATAATTGTAGTAGTTATAAAGTAAGCCAAAATAAAATAAAGAAATATGCAAAACTAAATAGAATTATAAAAAAATGCAAGAAATTTAAAAAACAACAAAAACACAGTTCCAAAAATATTCAACTAATAAAAGAACGTGTTTTCCTCATAAAAAAGTTGAATAATTATCAAATTAAATTAGAGGATAGTAAGAAGTTTTATGAAATAGACACTCAAAACTTACAGTCTGAAATTGAAGTTTTAGAGCGTCAACTACAGTCATGTTATTCTATGTATGTAAATTCTCAAAAACAAATTAAGGAACATATCCTTGCTGCAAACGAATTAGTTGATAGCGGTAATAGTAATGCAGACTGTGTAGACACGATGACCTTCAACAACACTCAATGTACATCACAAAGTGAATCCAGCCCGGACACTCTCCTACCCGAGGTAACGGAGAACCCGACCCGGCTGAGCAGTGTTCCGGACTGTATCTCCATTCAAAATTCACCAGATATTGTACAAGGTTCATCACAGGTAGGTCAAATAGATAGTAGTTCTCCCCCTTCTTGTAATACACACAGTTGCTGCTCCATTTTGTTCTCAGATAGTATAGGAAAAGGGTTAGGCAAGTTAATTAGTAACAATCTGAGTCATTCTTCTCTAAATTATTGTACTCCTCAGGCTTCTTACAACCAGATAATAACATCAATAACTCGGAAGGAATTTGATCCTAATACCATTATAACTGTACTTGTAGGTAACAGTTCTAACGTTAAACTTGATGATATCACGGACAATGTCACTCAACTATTAAAACTAAATTGTAAGAGAGTAATTCTGTGCTCCTTCCCGTACTTTAAGAAATTGTCTAGCAAGCAAAACCATTTTATCCATGCCATAAATAATCATTTGCATTTTCTAGTTAGTCATTATAGTGACAGGTTGACATTTTTCGACACTAACAGTTTCGTTCAGAAATTGAAGTCAACCAGAAACCATGCGTACTTACCTATTAGTTTTAGACGTCAAATAGCTCGGCTATTAGCTTTTAATATAAACTCAGACATATGTGGTATGTCGCAGTTTTTTGTAAATAGGTCTACGGAAATTAGTAATTATACTAATTGTAATTATACAAATAGTATTAGCTTAGATTTAAACTAGTCAATAAGACAATAGAAGGTACGAGTGACAATTTAGTTAATCTCGTCAACTTCGAGGTATCTTCTAGCTCTCAATCAAATAACTGTAAAAAAGGGGCTGAGCAGAATTACTTAAAATTGTTTCACCAGAATATTCAGGGACTTTCTTCCAAAGAACTAGAAATAGAACTATTTTTAGAAAAAACTAAGTTTGATATTATCTGTTTTACTGAACATTGGATGAAAGATTATGAAGTAATGCAAATAAATTATGAGAATTACAAGGTGAGCAGTTGCTTTAACCGAAAATCTAAGATGCGTGGGGGTTCATTAATCTTAGTAAAAAATTGTATTAAATCTAAGTCTCGTAATGATATAGTCGATCTATCGGTTGAACATAGCATTGAATTGTCTTGTGTTGAGCTGGATAAGCATGTAATAGTGTGCGTTTACAGACCCCCTAATTACCTGAACTATTCTATCTTTGAGTCAGTAATGGAAGATGCTTTGGCAAAACTTGTAACTGGTAATAAACCAATAATTATCTGTGGTGACTTTAATGTCAATATCATAGAGAATAATGTGAATAGCAGTAGATTCTTAAGTCTCTTTAAATCATTTAACTTGTCAAATGTGTTTTCAGAACCAACTCGAATTACGACAAATACTGCTACATGTATCGATAATGTTTTTTGTTGCTGCGATTACATAAATAAATCCATCGTAAATTACCTGCCTTCAGATCATAGTGGTCAGACGGTTACTTTCGCATACAATAGACAATTACAAAGAATTCAGATACAAACTAGACAAATAACACCCAGCAATCTAGACAAATTTAATAATAATTTAATTAGCAAGTTAAGTATACCGGGTCATATTAGAAACAATGCAAATGTATTTTATGAAGAATTCTTTTCGGTAGTGCACACTGAATTTAATAATACTTTAAAAAAGAAATCTAAAACTATTGGCCCAAAGTTTATTTTCAGTGACTGGGCAACACAGGGTATTCGGAAAAGTAGGGAACGATTGTTTGAGCTGTACGGCCTTAAGCCTTACATCAACACTGAAGCTTTTAATAAATATGTTGCTACTTACTCGAAAATTTTTAAAAACACTTGCAAGGTAGCCAAATCCTTATTCATTAGCAACAAGATTAAATCAGCCGACAACAAAATAAAAACGGTTTGGAAAATCATCAACAGTGAAACAAATAGAAATAAAAAACAAGGTAATGACTTCACACTAGAGACATCGCGTGGCCTTGTGAGCTCCAACAATGAAGTTGCTCAAGAATTTGTAAATTTCTTTACCAGTATCCCACTTAAAACTACAGAAACCTTAAATTCCTCTCCCTTGCTCTCTATTGATTTATTGAAAGCGAACGTTTCAGCCTGTCCAAATGAATTTAAATTTCAGCATATAAACCCCATAACAGTCATAAAAGGTTTTAAGCAAATTAAGATCAAATTAACGGAAGATCTATGGGGTATGTCTATCAAAGCTTGTACCTCAATTATTGAGACTGTAGCGCCGTATTTAGCCTCAATATTTAATTTGTGCGTGGATCAAGGGGTCTTCCCGGATCTAATGAAATTCAGTAAGGTAATACCGCTTTTTAAATCCGGGGACAGTAAAGACACCAATAACTATAGGCCCGTATCCGTGTTGCCGGTTTTCAGCAAGGTGTTTGAAAAGATAATGCTCAATCAAATGCTTAACCATTTTAACACTAATAAAATATTACACGAGCAACAGTATGGTTTCACCAAAGGACGTTGTACAACTGACGCCGGTGTCACTTTATTAAAACACATATTTACTGCGTGGGAAGAGGCACAAGATGCCATAGGAATCTTTTGTGACCTTTCGAAGGCATTTGATTGCGTAAATCACGAAACCCTGATCTTGAAACTTCAGCATTACGGTTTAGGTAAACTTGCGCTCAGTTTAATAAAATCGTATTTGAATGATAGACAGCAGCAGGTACAAATAAATGGAGTCAACTCAATGGGTTTAAAAGTAAAAATGGGTGTACCACAAGGTTCGATATTGGGTCCCTTCCTCTTTTTAGTATATATTAATGACCTACCCCATCTATTTAACAATCATCCGCATATGATGTTGTTTGCTGACGATACTTCTTTAATATTTAAAATAAACAGACGTGCCACTAATCTTGATGACGTAAATAACGCCCTACTGCAGGTCCACGATTGGTTTACCGCTAATAATTTAGTACTAAATGGGAAAAAAACTAAATGCATTAGATTTGCTCTACCAAATGTCAAAAGTAGTGATTGTGACATAATATTGAATCAAGAGAAACTAGAATTTGTCGATAAAACGGTTTTCTTGGGAATCACGCTCGACTCAAGGTTACAATGGGGTCCTCATCTAACATCTCTTGCAGGACGGCTAAGCTCAGCAGCATATGCTGTTAGAAAAATCCGTCAATTTACTGATGTTGATACCGCGAGGCTGGTCTATTTTAGTTATTTTCATAGTATTATGTCATACGGTATTTTACTATGGGGACGGGCTGCAGACATCGAGTCTATATTTATTCTGCAGAAAAGAGCCATCAGAGCCATTTATGAATTACGTAGACGCGATTCTCTAAGAGAACTGTTTAAGGAACTTAATATCATGACAGTACCTTGTCAATACATCTATGAAAACATCATGTACGTTAGAAAAAATCGGCATTTATTCAGTAAGAGAGGGGACAGACACCACTATAACACTAGAAATAGGGACCAACTAGTTCAGCCAGGTTTCAGGCTTGCTAAAGTGGATTCATCTTTCATGGGGTACTGTTTGAAATGTTACAATAAAATACCTCCCCACATTCTTCAACTGAATGAGACGAAATTTAAATCTTGTATAAAACGCACACTATGTAGGCAAGCATATTATAAGTTGGGGGATTACATTGATGATAAAAATGCTTGGCTAAATGCTGGTCCTGCTCCACAACCATAGGTGGGGGGGGCAAACTAATTGTTTGTACTGGTCGGACATTATTTGAGTCCATCGACACGTAAAGAAGAAGATGAAGAATTGATTCCCATGTTAATGTATTGTGGAAGCTGCAGAAGATTGTAAAAATATACTTGCATTGTATAGATTCCAGTTCTTAGTATTATATAATTGCATAGCACATGTGTGAGTACTTTGTACTGTTCAGCCACCATTTACATTTATTTATCTTTCATTGACTTGAATATGCCTTGGTGACTGAGAGAATGTCATGCTCACTTAAATGTCTCGCTGATGGTGGCGGGTGTGTCGGGTCATTTAGTTCTCTTCAATATGGTTGAGTTGAATGGCGCCGGTACATGCGTCATGTCTGTGAACGGGCGCTGTCAGTTGGGACTGGTCATCTCTTAGCTGCCAAGGTTCATTTTAATTACTTTATTCATACATTTTTAATCTAATCTTTCACTCTGGATGCTCTTAGTGTGCACGTCTTTCTACATCGTTCTCACATATATGTATAATCTCAAAAATAATGATGTAACCAAGATTTTGTAACAATATTTTGATTTTAAAAGAGTGTCCATGGAGTTTCTTGCCCATTCTTCTCCATAGAGATCTACGCTAGGGAATGGGCAACTACAGTACTTTCTCAAGTTATTATGCCTTGTGACTGGGACTGTAGCTTTGATTTTCTTTTTTGTATTTTTGACTTTCAAAAGTGCCGTAATGGTCTAATTGAAATAAATGCTTTGAGTTTGAGTTTGAGTTTTGCGATTTCTGACTTTTTTAGTACTCCAACCTGGGTTGGTCCCATTAAATTTTCGACCAGTATAAGAAACAGAACCGATTGGCATCAACATTTTTTTGTATAAAATGGCGATTTTCTTCTAATTGCATTTTTTTTTTAAATCTGTGAGTGGGGATTAAAATTTCTCGAAAAATTAAGGATGACCTTTTTAGACCATTTTTTTATTTTTTTTTATTATGTAGCTGTAATGGTTGAGGTAGTTCCCCTCACTGCCCCGCTGAAAGTTTCGAGCATTTATAAAAGAAATCCAACATCAATCTCCGAAGATGACTCTGTTTACAGGCACTTAAAGAAACACAAAGAAATCTGCTTGTTGCATAATACGAAGCAAAATACCGTAGCGTAGACTGGAGCTAAATCTGCCTGAAACTTGATCTTTACTTTAGACGTTAGGGTGTAAATAAGTAAAGGTATAGACTGTTGACTGACTTTAAATGTAGCATAATCAGCCTATAATGTTCCCACTGCTGGGACAGGCCTCCTCTGTATGAGAGGGAATGGGCTATCTACCACGCGGGCCCAGTGCGGGTTGGTAGATGTCATATGCCTTTGAATTTTTGGTTCTGGGATATGCCGGTTTCCTCACGATGTTTTCCTTCACCGTTTTGAGAGCAGTGGTGATGAATTAAATTCCACAAAGTAATGCGCCTGCCTGGGTTCGAACCCTCAGCTCTCTGCTCGTAAGTTGGGGCGGCCACCACTGGCCTACCGCTGTTCTCTGTTGTATTTATTTGGATGCAAAATGCTACATAATATAGACTAGAGTATTGAATTGGTTGAACTTTTGTATGGAATTAAAATTTCTCAGCAAATTCTTCGTGATTTCGGAAGTAAGAAGTTTTAAGGGCATCACAAGTAGGGTCACAAGTTGAGAAAGGTTTAACTTCTCAGACTCAATTGGTACAGAAATAAATGTTCAAAATTCTATTGCCCGAAAAATCGTATCTAGTTAACAAAATCCCTGCGTTTACCAATTATTTAATATCCGGGAAAATTTATAATAACACCAGTACTTATCCTGCGTCTTCATCCGCAAAAATTGCGATAGCTCGGCTAATATAAGTATACATAATATAAATATAATTTAAAGGACCCACGAATAATGTATTTTCATAAACAATTTTTACATTGTGTCGAAAATTCATTAAAAACTAACACAACACGGATTTTAATGTTTACAATTCAAAAATAAAATAATACAATTAAAATTCGGTACATTAGCAAAAAAACAAAAAGTTATTAAAAAGTAACTGCAAATAAATCATTTCAATAAAAATAAATCAGGGTAACGAAAAATAAATAAATCATGTCAATAAAATATAAATCATGTAAATTAAAAAAGTGAATAAATTATGTGAATAAAAAAATTAAAATCACACAAATAAAAAAATAAAAAAATTATGTCGTTAAAAATAAACATGTCAATAAACAAATAAAAATTATCATGTAAATAAAAAATTAATCATGTAAATTAAAAAAAGTAAATAAATTGTCAATAAAAAAAATCAAAAAATGACATAAAAAAAAAAATGTCGATAAAAAATAAACATGTCAATAAAAAAATAAAGAATTATCTTATTATATAATTTCTATCAGTAAAAAAAAATTGAATTGAAGCGTTAGTTCCAGAGATTATTGAATGCTGTATGTAGACATTTAATATTTGGACTATAAAAAAATTCATTTCATTTCATAGCTTGCCTCATTGGTAATCTAAAGTTAAGATGTTTCTACTCTTATTTTTAGTTCAATTACAGCTTTTAGCGGAACGATAGGATGGCTGCAATTGTGCCTGTCTGAGTATCGAAGGAAAAACTGCGAAAAACTACTGGTTTCAAGAAAATTCGACAGCTCTTTCACTTTTTATAGACTTTTGAGAGCATAGTTACACAGATGGTGGATACTTTAGCGTAAGTACTGAAGTTTGCGTAAGATATTAGCGTTTTTTCTTTGGTAACCAGCGCTATTTTCTATAACAATAGTTGCCTTGTTTTGTTATTCGACTAAGGACATTACGGTCATCTGCCTAGCCTTTTCCCAACTATGTTGGGGTCGGCTTCCAGTCTAACCAGATGAATCTGAATACCAGTATTTTACATGAAGGCAGTTGCCTATCTCACCTCCACAACCCAGTTAGTACCGGGTAATACGCTGCCCCAGTTGGCTGCGTTTAAAAATCGGTGCGCGCTTAGGAATACCTCCATGTTATGACATTTCTCAGACTTTTGGGCCACTAACTAACTGGAACGACTGTCAAAGATCAAAAAATGAGAGCCGGGACAAACGGCTTAACGTGCTTTTCGAAGTACAGAGGAAACTCGGTATGTAAGCGACATATTTACAAAACCTTGCCAATTTTTCTTGACCTTGGCCAAACTTAACAGCCTTTATCCAAGTTCAAGGATATTACGATCTTCTCATAGATAGTGGCCAGATATATGATATGCCTAATTCAATATCTTAAGATTAAAGCCTCAATGGTTGAAAGGCAATTAACTAGTAATGAGGCTCGAAATTAGAATTTGATTTTATAGCCGAGTTAAAGGAGACAAAAAATAAAGAAGTTTTATAGTCAGTGGTTGGATTTTTATGTGACTTTTTTATTGAGTTCTTAGAAGCAGTGGAGTTTTTTTTACATTCCTTCTGAATATTTTATTTCGTTTATGAATACCTTGAAATTTGACGAATTTATATTTGTGGTGTAATAGCGTGATGATCTATGTGCATTCATAAAACGCCAATTTTATCTGTTCATTGTTGTCAATGAATTGCAAGTATTTTTTTTTAATTTCCTATTGAATTAAATAATTTCTTAAATATAATAATTTTGTCATTGGTAATTGAAACTTTTTCACCGATAACTGGGCATAAAAATGTTGAAGAAAATTAACATTCTTGAGAAGCGAACATTAGCAATTTTCCTCACATCAAATTCAAAACATTCTTAAAGGATATTTTAGAACTAGTGTTAGGGTTTGGGTATTTTGATTTTGCTAATCGATTATTTTAATCGATATTCGTATTATAACAGCTTTCATTTTAATATTTTACGCTTGCAACTTTACCCTTTTATTATATTCGTAGTCGCTCTGTGATTGGTTGACGCAAAATGGCGGGAACCAATCAGAGAACTCGCTTCCTTCCCGCGCAAAAATGGTAGGGTCAACGTCGGTTAACAAAACGCTTGGCCGGTTGCGCGGTCTCTTGGTTCTTGGAACTCGATGTAATAGGGTGTGAATTAAGAAGTGCCTAGTGTTAAGATTGATTATTGTATGTGCAGTTCAAGTAAATTACAAGATAGTCTCGTATAATATTTGTGTCTTTATTCAACTACGTCCTGTCCCTGCTAGTGATCCGCTACATTTCAGAAGTGGGATAGCAACGTAAGTACACGCCCATTAATTGGCAATTATTATCCTTACTTCTTTTTCAATAACCACTGCTTGGTAACACGATTTTTAATTTTTAATAGTCGTTTATAGATCTTTAGTTAGTCGGCTTATACAATTACATAGCAGAGATAAAGAATTCAAGGGTTTTTACAATTATTTTACATAATCATGATTGGGTACCTACCCACAATGACTTTGCGTTATACCGATCTGTTACCGAGTAAAGGCATTGATATTCTATGATTGACTACGTTGTGTTACACTGTTTTTCTTGCATTAATCTCAGTTTAAGTAGTGTGAATCATTTTTACGATATACTTTCAAACCTTTAGTAAGATTGCTTACTATATTAGCTAAATAATATCGTAGTTTTATAGATAACTGTCCATAAACCTACCAACTGTTTTGATATTTAACACGAATATTTGAATTATAGATCTTTGTTCACTAGACATTCCAGATTTTTTTTTAATATTTTATTTTGGTTTCTGGAAACGTGTATTATTTACAACAAACTTTAATTTGATTCGCACATAGTGTGTTCATTCAGACATATTAAAAGGGAGCAACATTTTACCGCCCCATTTTCGACATACGATAACTAGTTAATGGAATGCAGTTATAATCTACTAATAGTTGAGTGTTGTTTGAATTGTCAGCTTTGAATTGCATACGCATACAGAGTAAAAATAGACAACAAGGTCATAAATCGCTTAAACCAAAGCTAAGGTTGTTCTTCTTTTTTCTTTTGAGCTCTTTCATCATGGATGGGATATCCAGACGCCCAAGCATGGAATCCAGTCATCGTCGACTTGAGACGCCCTACCCAACGGAGCATCGAAGTAGGAGCCGGGTGAGAGACCACAGTCGTAGTCGGTTACGATCCCGCAGCCCGCGTCGTAACCGAGATGAAGAACTGGGTTCGAGTCACGAACGAGTCAAGCTTCTAGAGAGGCAGCTGCTAGAAGAACGGGAGCGTCTTCTACATGCCAAGACCTGCAGCCGGAGTCGCAGCCGACGCAACGCGCGGCGCTCATCGCCGCGGCACGCCACCCAGCGAAGCAACCGCAGTCGCAGCCATCGCAGTGAGGCACTCTACCATGAACGGCGACGAGCGGAGGCCGATCGGCACGACGGTGACGGTCCACCTGCTGAGCATCGTGACGTCGCGGGACACTTTAAAAGGTCACGTAGCCCATCTGTTTCAAAAAAAAATATTGTTGATGTTTTCAAATGTTTGAAAGATAGTTTGGCATCTCAACCCGCCCGAGACACACGGTCTTTCCAAAAAAATGATCACATGAACATACTGCCTAATTTTGATCCTTCTATGAAGAACCAACGAATCGATGTATGGCTCAAAAAGGTCAATGAGTCTGCTAGTATCTACGGTTGGGATGACAAAACTATCGCTCACTTTGCTATGCAGAAACTTCAAGGCCTCGCCAAAATATGGTATGAAGGCTTAAACTCGGTTTTGTTTAACTGGCAAGAATGGCAAGAAAAACTAATAAACGCCTTCCCTTGCGAACAAAATTACGGTCAGGCCTTGGAGGAAATGCTTAAAAGAAGGAGTAGGTATAATGAACCTATAGAGGTTTACTTTTATGAAAAACTTGCTTTACTTAACCAATGTGACATTGTCGAGAAACGTGCGGTAGATTGCATCATTCATGGGATTAGTGATAGGACACTCAAATCAGGTGCTCTAGCTTTGCGGTCCTCTCACCCTGATCTGCTCTTGCAATTTTTGATGAGCAGCAGAGATTCTCAGCATTTCGATCGAAACCATAACAAGAACAAAAACGATCACTCTAGTACCCCTAATGGTCAGCCCAGTCAAAGTTCGGGTGCTAAGTCAGGTTCAGTCCCTGGATGTTACAATTGTAAAGAAAGGGGTCACGGCTTCTTACGCTGTCCTAAACCACTTTTAAGATGCACAAAATGCAACAAAATAGGGCATACAGTTGATAACTGTAACGCGCAGGTGCAAAGTAATGTCGTAAAACCCAGTGGCAATATTCCAAAAGCCATGTGTATCGATGTAGCCCCTCAGGGACGCGACTCGCACCCGAACTCGAAATTTATGAAGGATGTAAAAATTAACGGTACCTTACAGCCAACCTTTGTAGATTTTGGGAGCGAAGTCACGCTTATAAAAAGTCTGTAGTTAATGAGTTAGGCTTGACCCACGATCATATCCCATCATTGTTGAAAGGGTTTGGAAACGGTATAGTAGAGTCATTAGGAGGGTTGTTACTTAATTTTGAGGTGGATGGCGTCAACGCTCAGGTTCCGTGCAAGGTTGTGTGTAATAATTTGTTAGAGAAATCCGTGCTTATAGGGCAGTCCTTCACCGAACAACCTCACATTATAGTTTATAAGGATGTGACTAGACTACAATTTATCGATATTGGCAATGAAATGCCACATCCAGATCTGAATCTAACAGAGTCCTCTCTTAAGATTAGGGCAACAGGATTGGTAGAGCTCTACGGTGCAGCATCAGTGAAAGCATTTATTGAACCTTCCACATGTGGTAGCATTCTCTTGAAAAATGTTGTCGCTGGAAAACCAAATAAACAGTACCTTGTTTGTGGAGGTCTCTATCACTCTGAAAATAGTCATGTCTATATAACCGTGTTCCCATGCTCAAGTTCCTGCAGTATCACAAATAATTCAGTTTTATGTCGTGCAAAGCGAGTAGAGGTTGTTAGTAGAGTAGTTGTCGAACATCCAGAAATCCCTATGGCGATTGAGGACGACTTCAATGAGGATCTTGTTCGTGTCGGTGATAAGGTGCCAGAAGACGTGAAACAAAGGTTGTTCGAGTTGCTTAGAAAATATCAACGTTGCTTCGCATCTTCTCTTAGGGACCTAGGATGTACCAACGCGACCGAGATGAATATAGAGCTAAACAGTGAACGCCCTGTCGTCTATCGCCCTTATAGGTTATCGCATTATGAACGTGAGAAGGTACGGGCAATGGTGAAGGAGATGCTGGACTCGGGGATAGTAAGAGAGTCGATCTCAGGGTACGCCAGTCCAATTCTACTCGTTCGCAAAAAGGATGGATCGTTTCGAATGTGTATCGATTACCGTATGCTTAATTCTATCACGGTGAAAGAGCGCTATCCTATGCCTATTATCGAAGACGAAATAGCACGTCTTACTGGCCAGGCTTGTTTTATTTCGCTCGATCTTACATCAGGTTATTACCAGGTGCCAATTTTGGAACAGAGCAGACACCTCACCTCGTTTGTCACGCCAGACGGACAGTACGAGTTTAATCGTATGCCGTTTGGCTTGGCTAACGCACCGGCCGTTTTTCAACGGATGATGAATTCGATATTAGGGTCGGCTCGGTTCAACAAGGCAACTGCCTATTTAGACGACGTCCTTATTTTCTTAATGAATGTTTAGTACGGCTTGAGGAGGTATTGCAAGTTTTTGAGAAAGCAAATCTCACTTTGAACCTTTCCAAATGCGATTTCTTACGGGACAAAATCGATTATCTGGGTTACGAAATCAGTGCAGCTGGGGTTAGGCCAGGCGATAAAAAAATCATTAGTGTCACGAATTTTCCACGACCTGAGAATGTCCACAATGTACGCCAGTTCCTTGGTCTGGCTAGTTATTTCCGTAAATTCATCCAAGATTTTGCCCGAATTGCATTGCCTCTCAGTAAGTTGCTAAAAAAGGACACCTCATGGACATGGGGTGATAGTCAAGAGGAAGCTTTTGAAGTCTTGAAATCTAAGTTAGTCGATAGGCCCATTCTTGCAATATATGATCCTGCAGCAGAGACAGAGCTTCATACCGACGCAAGCAGATTAGGTGTTGGAGGTATATTAATGCAACGCTCCGAAGGAAGTGATGCTTTTCGTCCAGTAGCTTACTACAGTCGACAAACTTCTCCTGAGGAGAAGAATTTCCATTCGTACGAACTCGAAACTCTAGCAGTAATCTGCTCTTTGCGAAAGTTTAGGGTCTATCTGCTAGGGAAATCGTTTAGGATCATTACAGATTGTAGTGCTCTACGATCTACGTTCTCAAAACGAGACCTAATACCGAGGATAGCACGCTGGTGGCTCTTACTGCAAGAGTTCCAATGTTCGGTCGAGTATAGAGCAGGCGTTAAGATGGGCCATGTAGATGCGCTGTCCCGGAATCCAATCGAGAGCTCGGAAGAGAATCCCATCGATTTATCTTTGGTTCTGTCGATCAGTAGTGAGGATTGGTTGCAAACGCTTCAGCTTGGTGACACCGAACTCTGTAGGATTAAAAACATTTTAAAAGATAGTCTTCATGAGAAGGAACTCCGATACATAAAAGATAATTTTGTAGTCAAGAATAATAAATTGTTTCGTTGTTTAGGTAATGATAAAAATAACGTTCGTTGGGTGGTGCCAAAAGGTGCGAGGTGGCAAGTGTGCCGGGCAAACCATGATGATATTGGTCATTTTGGGCTGGAAAAGACCCTCGAAAGAATAAAGAAACACTATTGGTTTAATAAAATGTCCAAGTTTGTCAAAAAATATGTTAGTTCATGCATTGAATGTGCCTATGCAAAAAATAAGACTAAAACACGCGAGGGTCTGCTCCATCCCATCACCAAAATAGAAGTACCATTTCATACGGTGCATGTTGACCACCTCGGGCCTTTTGTCAAGTCAAAGAGGGGCTATACTTACTTACTTGTAGTTGTAGATGCCTTCACCAAATTCTGTTTTATCAAACCCGTTAGAAGTACTAGTAGTTTGAATGCGATTAGAGTTCTTGAAGATATATTTTTTACATTTAGGGTCCCTGATCGTCTTGTAAGCGATCGTGGGACCTGCTTCACATCTCATGCTTTTAATCGATTTTGCCTGGACAAGGGAATTAAGCATATTCTTAATGCAGTAGCCAGTCCAAGGTCAAATGGCCAGGTTGAACGTTACAACCGTACAATCCTCGACTCTTTGAAAGCGATGACTGTCAAATATGGTGAAAAGGATTGGGATAGTCATATACGGAAAATTCAGTGGGGTCTAAACAATACTTTTCAGAAAACCACGGGTAGGACGCCATCAGAGGTACTATTTGGAACTAGTATGAGTAGCGAAATAAATCCCATTCTTAACGAAGTTACCAAAGACTCTCGCGAAAACTGCGAAATTACCGCTATTCGAGAGGAGGTCAAAAAAAGGATTGATAGCGAGCAAGTTAAGCAAAAGCAGGATTATGATAGAAATAGGGTGCCAGCCCGGATATATGTCGAAGGTGATCTCGTCAAAATAACCAAGACTTGTTTCAATAATGACGGACAAAGTAAAAAGCTCATGCCCTCGTTTATAGGGCCCTATCGTGTTACCAGAGTCTTAGGTAGGGATAGATACAAGGTAGCACCGGTTCCGGGTTTAGTCAGCATGCAAAACAAACGGCCTACAACCGTGGCAGCAGATCGTATGATGCCATGGATACACATTGCGGCCCTTGAGTTGAATAATTCGGATACCAGTGGCAATGACGACGAAGACCAAACTGAACCATAATTTGACCATTTTTGTATTCTTCCACGCTCTTTCCACTAAGTTTTAGAGACACTTAGCTACAGATGCATGTCATTCATTGTTTCAGATCAGGCACGAGAATCGATCGGATCGTGACTTGATTCAACGAATATTCAGATCAGGCACGAGAATCGATCGGATCGTGACCTGTTTCAACAAATGTTCAGATCAAGCACGAGAATCGATCGGATCGTGACTTGATTGAACAAATGTCCTGCTGGCTGCCACAAGTAAATCGATCGTCTTGTAGGCATCAGTTAGGCCCCCGAAAAATCGATCGTTCGGGTTAAGAGTTCGATGATGGGTAAACCGATTAATCGATCGTTCGGACCCCATAGCAAAGTTTCACTGTAAGTGACAGAGAACATAATTCGATGGTTGTTTTCTGATAAAATTCGAAGAGAAATCTAGTAATAGAAATTATACAAGATATTACTGATCTGATGGATGTAATTCGATAACTAGACGTAACAATCGTTACATATTTTTTTTTAGTTGATTTGTACCTACTTTACGTTCCTTGACAGTTGAATCAATCTTATTTGTGTAATTGAGTTTAATATTTACATCAGTTAAGAATCATCTCAACCTAATGAACTGTTACCTATTGCATTTGTACATACTTAATGAACTTATACATAATATAGCGTTTATATTATTTAGCTTAGTAAATCTGTATAAGAACTATTATTAATTTGTAAAGTCGTATTACACACAGGCGATGGTTACCTACTATCGTAAGTTGATATGTAAAAACCAAGCAACCTGCCAGCGTTCCGATTGTTAGGGTTCCACCTGGTGTCGTGTGCGGGGACGCACACGTTGTCAGGACGGTCGATTGTTAGGGTTTGGGTATTTTGATTTTGCTAATCGATTATTTTAATCGATATTCGTATTATAACAGCTTTCATTTTAATATTTTACGCTTGCAACTTTACCCTTTTATTATATTCGTAGTCGCTCTGTGATTGGTTGACGCAAAATGGCGGGAACCAATCAGAGAACTCGCTTCCTTCCCGCGCAAAAATGGTAGGGTCAACGTCGGTTAACAAAACGCTTGGCCGGTTGCGCGGTCTCTTGGTTCTTGGAACTCGATGTAATAGGGTGTGAATTAAGAAGTGCCTAGTGTTAAGATTGATTATTGTATGTGCAGTTCAAGTAAATTACAAGATAGTCTCGTATAATCTTTGTGTCTTTATTCAACTACGTCCTGTCCCTGCTAGTGATCCGCTACACTAGCAATGACAGGCCGTGATTCTTGTAACCAGTAAAAAAATCTTCTTGTTCTGTGACAGCGACCACTTCAAGATACAGTACCTACGTTACAAAATACAATTCACAAAAATTAAAAACCATAAAATGACAACAAAGCCAAACTATACCCTGCACGTCCCAATCAAAAAGACAAAGATTACCGCGTGACTCAATTTGGCTACCTACGTCATTTATTTGTAACTTGGATGTAGAAAGGGTCAAAAACAAGTCATTGAGATGGAGATTGATGTGCATGGGGACGGTATATTCTACCATAAAATGAATAGTTATACAAATATCAATTTTATCCATGGACACACACGTGAAAAATACTTTTGCTTCTTTTTAATAAAGCAGTAGCTCCTTAAGAAGTCCATTCGCGCAAGTGTCCATGCGCGCAAATGTCCGTACGCGCAAAGGTCCAGGCACGCAAATGTCTTTTCGCATAAGTGTCCTTCGCGCAAATGTTGTACATCCCTTATTTTGGCAACAAATTTTGATGTGACGTCATAAGCTCATCCAAGCGTGACCACTTCGCCATGTTTTGCGCCGAGTTTTCTGGTAAATTTGCTGTCAAACGGTATCGCGCTAAAAGTTTTTATGTTGTTTTCTTGAATGATGATGTATGAAAATGGCAGTCATTTTGTGCACCAGATTTTTGTAGGTAGTCACGCTAGTTTTATAGGTATACCCAGTTCATAAGCTTTCAAGTTAGTGAAGCGAGCTCACCAAATGAATAGTCCGACACGCAAATAAAAGGAATATAAATTAGTGGGACAGTCAAGTGTTACGAGTGCTAACGAGACCTCTGGTATGTCCAGGGTGAACGAGTGGTATCGAGGTAGCGGGAGCGGAGGCGGCAGCGATAGCGGGTGCGATTAGACTGCCACAGTATATTACGAGTTGATGTTCATTTTGATTTCATTTTGCTCAGTCGTTTTTGTTCAGTCCCGCCTCGTTGGTCTGATAGTCGCAAGCTTGACTGCAACATGAGGTCCTGGGTTCGATTACCAGGTCGGGAAAAGTGTTAAAAAACCTTTTGCAAAAAAAAACCGACTCCAAAAAAAATACCAAAACAGTTCGGAAGTCGGTAGCAAAAAAGTAAAATTATTCTAGACTTTTTTAGTGTTGTTTTTACGGTTTGAGACGCCACGCGAGAGGTCTTGCGTTTATTATGTTACCCTTTGTATTATTTAACCCTGTATTATTATATACTTGCTTTCCTTGACTCCCGCGACAGCTCCCCACCCTGGTCCAACCCTAGCGGGTCCATTTTGGGTACTCGTTATACCTCGCGCTCCGTTAAATTGAAGTGGCTTCCATTTTAGATGAAGCAGTATTTTCTCGTTCTTAATTAGTTTTTGAACAACACATTTGTGAAGTACAAAGTTTGTAGTTCCGAGTTTTTTTTTGTGGAGTGATGTTGGTGGTTCCGGTGTTTTTTGTTGTTTGTTCAAAGTTTTATTCGTTTTTTCTCATCATGTGATAAGAAAAAGTCGAGGAAGCCGTAGTAATGGGAAATGGACGTGAGATAATAAATATAATAAATATTGCTGGACATTACACACAGCGCTATCTAGTGCCACACTAAGCAACGAGGCTTGTGTCGTGGACACCAGATAGTTGATATACTACATAGATACTTTTTGTTTGTAAATACATACTTATTATACATATAAACATCCATGACTCGGAAACAAATTAATGTCCATGCTCATCACACAAACATTTGCTCCGACCGGGATTCGAACCCGGGACCCTAAGAACGTAAGGCAGCCTCACTACCGCTGCGCCAATCAGGTCGTCATAATGGTGTATAAAACAATGAACAATAAATACTTTTAGATATCGTCTAATATTATGTTGTTGCTATATATGTGAAGCAAGAAAATCATAATGCTTTCAGACCAAACATACTCGAAACTTCTTAAGAAAGGGGGTGTCTGTGAGATATCAAGATATGAGATATCAAGTAATAGAGAAGTATGGAAGAAAAAGTCATGCTGCGCCGACCACAAATTAATTGGGACGAGGGCAGTATAATGATTATGAGCTACCTTACTTATTCACACCGTGGCCCCGGAACACAAAGGGCGATGAAGGAACATGGATGGGTTTTAGTCAGTAAAAGTCTGACACTCCCTCCTGCTCCGATCAGAGCGGGAGGAGTCATTTGATGATTTCCCATTCGAAAAAAAAAAGGGATAAATTACAGCTTTCATTGATTACTATAGTTGGTGCCAGACTCTTCGATACCCGCAATTACATACACAATTAAAATAACAATGCACCACACCCGATCGGGTACGGCTGGGGACATACCGGTTAAGATGAGAATAGCGGTCATTGACCCACCTACATTTATTAAACTTCTTAACTTTGCAAACTAAAAATAAGCCTGTTCAAGTTTTGAATCGTCATCTATCGTGATCTTCAACATTTTTTCTAATGAAAAACGATACACTGGTTTATTTGTTTCGGTTCGTACGAAGAGATATTAGGGAAAGGGCAATGACTGCTATTCTCATCTTAACTGGCACAAACTGTACCACATTTGTGCGTTTTGGTAATTTGAAGGTGAAACTTTGTGTTGTCGAGCAAATGACGAAGTTTTGGGCTAACATTCGAAGCGCGTTTTGCACCTCGATATTTATCTAGTACTAGCTGATGCGCGGCTTCGCCCGCGTGGATGTCAGTTATCGCGACCAAAAGAAATCAAGGCATTTTGATCCCGTTCCCGCAACTCTCCAACAAATATCATTATTGTGAGATATGGAACTCACCTCATGATAATCTTACTCCCTCGCACTTATACCTCGCTCTCTTTCTATTTGAGAATTGGGAATGCCATGTGTGTTCTGTACATAATAAACAGTGATTAATTAATTCATGCGTTTAATTGAGATAAAACAAATTGGCGACGAGGGAAAAACTCAGTGCAGTGATTAAACAAAAATTGAGCAAAAATAATGGATTATTAGACAAAAAATTACGAAAAATTAAAACGCCTGGCGTGAAGTTGGCTACAGAACACTGGTTTGCATAGCAAAATTTTAGACAACGTACACAAAAACTTGACAAATTATATACTTAAACCGTTCTCGAGAACCACTATCCTATTTTGAGTTTATCGCGAACAGACAGACAGACAGACGCGGCGGAAGACTTTGTTTTATAATAATGTAGTGAGATATAAAGTGTAAATTAGTGTTGCCACAGCAGTCTAAGTACGGACCGGGACATTAGCAGTAAGTGGCTGAAAATATCCATGTAATGTAAAAAAAAAAAACCTACCTACTTGTCACCATTTTAACTTTATTAATCAGAATAAAATATTTAAAAATGAAATTAAATATCTACAAAATATCCATGTAATGTAAAAAAAAAAAACCTACCTACTTGTCACCATTTTAACTTTATTAATCAGAATAAAATATTTAAAAATGAAATTAAATATCTACAACGTAAATTCTAAAATGTAGATTCTACATATGAAACACTATAATTGCTATGATATTTTTCAGATTTGTTCACCTTATCTAACAGCTCCTGTTTGCCCATAACATATTATTTAGGAAATTCTGAACTTGCATTCAAGTATGCTTTCGACCGTGTCTACGTGAAGGCGATTACGTTCTTTATTCAACTGTACGCGTATTAACACGTTGCAATTGAAATACCGGGACATTTTGTAGATCAACCGGGACGACCGGGAAAGAAGTTCCAAATCAGTGACATGTCCCGGTGTACCGGGACAGATGTGAATGGACCCTTGACGAAGCCGTCAACCAAGCATACTGTGTAAAACAAGGTAACACTGCGCACAAATTATTGCTGGAAAACTACTTTTTGTCTGAAAAATCATGGAATAAGGGAGTGCTTAATGTATTGCACTCAAAACATTGTGCTGCTGTATGCATTGGATAGTGTACGGGTCATGGAGGGATGGTATATCGAGTAGGTAATTTTATATACCTTTTTTAAAAACAGTGTATTCAAGGTGAATCTTTGACCTTTAATATAATCCGCAACTAGTAGATTCGAAGGCATGATTTAGAATGAACTTACGAATAAACTTTACATTTAAAAGCAATAAAAGTCCTGTATTGAGCAAGTATCGCAAAAGCTAGAGTTTGCGACAACAACCACTGACAGTGACCGATCGACGAAGTTTCATTAGCAACGCCGCGCTGTCAAATTTTCTCAAAGTTCGGACAAAGTGCAATGTTTTAGGAAGTTTTAGGTATTTGTATAAACTTTGAGCTTAACTTTATAACAAGAAAAAGTATGCGCCCAGCTTGTGGGACGACACAGGACAGTTTTAGTGTCTTTATTTTATTTATAGGTGCCGACATCTGCAATGCCTTATGAACTTCGCGTCGCACTTGACGTCACGTAAGCATATTTTTCTGCGAGATTAGCCTAATACCTCCTGATACGTTCCTGAGAAAAAGGGTCTTGACAAACGGACAGACGGACAACAAAGTGATCCCATAAGGGTTCGGTATTTGCGGCCTGAGTTACGGAATCCTAAAAATCGACTTGTGCGGCTCCAATATTTTAGCCACAAGATTCATGAAAAACATGAGGTGTGTGGACTATGGAAGGCCAACTATTACCTACTAAGTTACCTTAGTGGATTTTAGTGTGTAGTAGAATGAATGTCCTTTCATTGTCAATAACTACGACTTTTTAAATAGTTGGCCTTCATAGGAGCGTGGCCTTCCATGGTCCACCCACCTTATATTCTGAAACAACAAATAAATAATCTTTTTCTTCGTAAATCACAATTGAATTTATCACCACCAATAAAAAAGCTGTTTCCTTAATAATATCATCCGAAAACGCTTCCCATTACGTGGGTGTTTCGTAATAAATTTAAGGAATGTGATGGGGAGATGATACGTGAGTACACTGTTAATGCGCACCCTGTATACTCCAGATATAACACCCTGTATAGCCCGTAAAGTACTGTGGGAATCCGCTTTTCTTTTGTTGCGATGATTTGAAATGACAATCCTCGTGTGAAATGTGTGCTGAGTTGACAGTTGAGCTGTCAATCTTACTTGTATAACACGAAGACTAATTAAAATGACTTCTTGCACTACAACAACAACAACAACAACAACAGCCCATAACGTCCACTGCTGGACATAAGCCTCTCCCATGATGGGAGGAATTTGCCGTAATCTCCACGCTTGGCAGGCGGATTGGAGATCGCAGTGATGAAAGACTAATAGAAAACGCTGCTGCCCATTCTCTGGTCTACGGAGGCGCAAGGTGTTCTGCCTCAGACATTAGTCGCCTTATACAAAACCCGTGAGTGTAATGGGTTGGTTCTATTCTACTCTGCCGGATACCACGCGGCTATTCTTGCACGGTGGTGTTTGCACTAGCACAGGCGTTAATTCGGGAAAATTTTATTTTTATAAATGTCACCACGTCGTCGCTTGTAGCTAATACTTAAAATGGAAGTGTTTATTTTTTTTTACCACATACAAGATAACGATTTATAGATTTTGGATACCTGGCTTTTGTTCGTATTGAACACTACTAATAATACAAATGCGAAAGTTTGTTACTCGTTCACGCAAAAACTACTAAACGGATTTTGATGAAATTTTGCAAACAGATAGGTTATAACCTAGATTAAAACATAGAATACTTTTTATTCTAGTAGTAAGATCCCATGGGACAATTATCAAACTTCACGCGGACGAAGCCACTGGCAGAAGCTAGTTAAAAATAAAAACTGCCTCATTGGTCGAGTGGTCGCACGCACGACTACTGAGCATTAGGTCCTGGGTTCGATTCCCAGGTCGGGCAAAGTGTTATTGGGTTTTTCCATCAGGAATTTCTCAGTAACAGTCACGGGGCCTGTATTTGTGCTCGGTTGATGGCAATAGGCTCGCTCCCTATAACACGAGACTTTAAAATATCACTGGAGAAAAGTGGGTGTACTATTTTTTTTTTGTTTTTTTTTGACACCGGTCCGTTCGGAGGTAAACATTTTTTGTCTACGTCTGTACGGACCAAAATTAATTGAGAGCAGTCCGTTCAGACTAAACACCCCTCTACCCAGCCCTTGGTGGATTACAGGCGTGATGTTTTTTTATTTATTTATAGTTAATTAAAACGGTAAATACCGATTACAATAATTAACATAGAAACACCAATTACATTAATGAACAAAACAAGATTAAAAACAACCAGTTGACACCATTAAATGGTTTGAATTAAATTACTAATACTAACACGGAACAGTGGACACCCTTGCATACTTTCTCTCACAGAACATCAGACATATTCGCATAATCTTACTCCATTCATCCGCAAACACATCACATTCAGGGTTGGCAATCAGAAGGGCGTTGAGCGTCCTAAGAGTCCGACATACAGGAGATTCAGCTCTGTTGTATAAGTTATGTTACCTAAATTAAAATCAGTAAAATCCAATTTCCCTTCTTAACTTAACCTAAACATATACTCAACGTATTTAATTTTCCCTCACATGGTCCGAATATAAATCACCCTTAACCACGTAATTACAAAAATACTTTCGTCTGAAACTCTCCCAAAGTTAATTGTTTTAGGTTGCACCGCAAAATTCTCGAAAAACTTCAATTCGTTTCATTCAAGTTTTGTAACTCAAATTAACGATGTTCTTAGTAACGAGCTCTAATTTGTGTAAATTGTAATCTACACTAATCTATATCTATACTCTATACTAATATTATAAAGAGGTAACATTTGTTTGTAAGTTTGTATGTAGGGGTTAATCTCCGGAAGTAATGAACCAATTTTAAAAATTGTTTCACTGGTAGAAAGCTACATTCTTCGTGAGTGCTATAGGCAATATTTTATTCCCGTACTCCCACGGGAACGGGAACTACGCGAGTGAAACCGCGGGACGTCAGCTAGTAATAATATTATAAAGAGGAAAGATTTGTGTATTTTTGTAATGAATAAACTCAAAAACTACTACGCCGATTTCAAAAATTCTTTCACCATTAGAAAGCTACATTCACCTTGAGTAACATGGGCTATATTTTATCCCCGTACTCCAACGGGAACGGGAACTACACGTGTGAAACCGCGTGACGTCCGCTATAGTTCAATAGAAAGCAAAGAAACATCTAATACATCGGTTTTGTTTCGACAACGCAGATATTTCGTCAAAAACGTTAGTTGTTCGTTGAGTTTCGGTGAAGTAAAAAGTCCCATCAACCTCCGGTTACATTTGGAAAGAAAATAGTTGAAGTTTTGGTGTTAGCGTTTTGACTTTTAGAAACAGTTTTAGAAGTCAAAACTGTAGTTACAGACGTTATAGAACCTGTCTGAAGTCATCATGTTTTGTGACCCCAATGTCGCATTGTTTTATGACCCCATGTTGTGCTTTTTGTTAAAGTTGATATTATACTAAAAATAATAAAAAAAAACATTAAGGCTTTGGTTTTTTCTGTAAACTTCTTATATCACTGAGCATTTTCGTATTTAATAATAGGGTAGATGAAAAAACAAATCTAATTAGTCCGTCAGATAGATTACCAAAAAATATTGGACACTTATTTTTTTTTGTTCCTTAAACCAAAATTGACGAAGATACGATTCTTATAAAATGCTCAATACGTCACGCCGTGTTATAATTTTGAGGTCGTTGTGACGTCACGAGCTCTATGTTAGATGACTAAAAGAACCTAATTAGTCCGTCAGATATGACGGACTAATTCGATTTTTTTAGTCATCTACCCTATTCACTGCTGTTTGCAGTCTACCTTTGGAATTATATTTTTACGAGAACATAGCAAGCACTTTTTGTCAATCCATTCTTTCAAAGTCAATGTTAAGTCAGTAACAATCTAAAAGTCACCAAAGTAACTTAGTACTAAATTCAATATCGCGTCGGCTTTTAGTCGCTACAAATTGAGTGCGGTTTTTTTGTGACGATCTGAAGCGTATGTTTAGTCAAGTCATAAAATAAATGTAAATATTGGGATGTTTAAAAAAATGGAAAATAAATTTTACTCTGCTTGCTAAAAGATTGAGATAAAAACGAGGGCAAGAAAAAATGTCTAAAAAGCTGCACTACATTTAACATGAATAAGTAATTTACATACTCGTATGTAGACATAAACCACTTAAAAGGGATAGTAAAAAGAATAATCCATAAAGATGGAAGATGACAAAAGTATCTCGGTAAAAATAATAATAGGTTGGTATAATTTTATGATTTCAGATACAAAGGATGTTGAAAAAATACTACGAAGTTTAGATTTGTGGGAGAGTGCTGAACACGATCATTATAATCTGGTTTCCTCTGGGCAAGCTAAGACCCCCCTAAGCCCCGCCATCGCTTCAAATCAGGCGTGTTACAGTTGTGGCTAAACGCGAGCCGATTTAGTGTAGTTTAAAAAATATATTTAGTTGTATTTAAGTTTGGAGATATATTATAATTAACTAGCTGACGTCCCGCGGTTTCACCCGCGTAGTTCCCGTTCCTGCGGGAGTACGGGAATAAAATATAGCCTATAGCACTCATGAATAATGTAGCTTTCTACCAGTGAAACAATTTTTAAAATTGGTTCATTACTTCCGGAGATTACCCCCTACATACAAACTTACAAACAAGTGTTACCTCTTTATAATATTAGTATAGATAAGCTGACCCAACAGAAGCTTTCTTCTACCAAAAAGAAAATTAAGGCAGTAAATTAAAAAAAACTGTTCGACAATAAGGCCACCTACCATTTCCAGCTTAAGCTAAGAACCACCCACAATCAAACACATTCCGTATAGAACAGCCAAACACATGATCAAAAGACAAAATATTAAAGTTGACGAGACTATGAATACGGCAGTCATTGTCGACCTTTGACACCGCGGCCGTGGTCGATATTTGCAGATTCATATCACTCTGATTGATGTAGATGAAAATCTATAGGAGACGTCGCGCCTTAACCATATTATAGAGGTCAAATATTTTTGCTGAACAATTTATGAATAAAGGCTTTTTCTTGACGTTGGTAATGCTGTATTCTTAGGGCGGTTTTCACTATCAAAATACACAAACATAATGGGCTAGTTTCCACCATCAATAAGTTGCAAATCTATTTACTCCGTCAGTTAGAGTATTGGATAATAATGGACACGTATTTCTTGTATCAATGAATATTGACAAAGATAAAACGCATCAAAACTCGAGAGTAGGGGATCGTGACGACAGAACGCACTAAAAATTATACCAAGGCGTGACGTATTGAGAATTTTAAAAGCGTCGTATCTTCGTCAATTTTGGTTTCCGTAACAAAATAAAAAATACGGGTCAAATATTTTTTGATAATGTAACTAACGGACTAATTATATTGTTTCAGCTGACAAGCCTATTTAGCAACGCGCCAGTAATAACTGAAACGTCAATTAGATGTAGTACATCCTTATTATTATTATTTTTTTTAAAGAAAAAATATCGACTGGCACATTCATTTTTTTTGTTATGAAAATTGGCAATTTTCTTATTGATTTGACAACTTTTCCAAAATCTGTGAGTGTAGATCGAAATTTATCAAAAATGTTTGTTTCTTGTCGGCCCGTACTGCCTTATCATCAAATTCTACCGTGACAACAGAACTGTTTGTACACACGGTTGTTTCTAAGGCTTTGGATGTGCATTTTGTATGATTGTTTTAATCAAATCATAGTACAGGCTTGTGTCCTGAGAAAATCTATTTGGTCCGTCAGTTAGATTATAAAAAAATATTTGACTCGTATTTTTCTTTTGTTACGTAAACCTAAATTTACGAAGTTACGACGCTTTTATAATTCTCAATATGTCACACCGTGGTATAATTTTTAGTGCGTCGTGACGTCACGAGCCCCACTCCCGAGTTTTGATGCGTTTTGTCTTTGTCAATATTCATTGATTTACAAAAACAAAAAATACGTGTCTATTATTTTCCAATACTCTAGCTGACGGACTAAATAGATTTGCAATTTATTGATGGTCAAAACTAGCCTATTAGATGTAGTAGATCCATATTTTGATTCTAAAGAAACAATATCGACTGGCACATTCATTTTTTTGTTAGGAAAATAGGCAATTTTCTTATTGATTCAACATTTTAGTATTGTAATGCAAAGGTGGAAAAACAACTAACAATACTGTTACAGTAACCCATCTAATATTATACTGTAATACTAACATGAGATCAAAAGTCCAAACTGTTTTGAACTGTATGTATAATTGTTTACTGTTGAAATTCACTGTTGTAACAACCCTAATTTAGAATCAAACTTCACCGATTTGAGGTGATGTTTTCACCTCCACAAGCAATATGAAATCAACACGACCGGGGTAAATAGATTACTTTTAAAGTAATTTTGATATACTGGGGCTTTGAAGTTACGAGTAGGAACTCAAGTTTTTCGAATTACATGTGGACTGTCTTGTGTGTAAGAAATTCTGCTTCTTTGGCTATGTATGTCTTTTCTATAGTTACCTATACCTATTTCTGTGTCTACATGCGGAGTGTCATGTCTCAAATTTAGGGCACAATTGGCGCAGTGGCTGACCGATTGATCCAGTTCAGCAAAAACTGCATCGATATGTCAGACTTGGTACATTTATTTTAGTTCTGTGTTTTTTCCCCCTGCAAAGATAAGTTGGTTGACTCGTAATCTAACACAATGTGCTTCTGAAGAAAAAAACACAAATGGAAATGCTGTAATCGGCGAAATGCTACTTGTTTCCGATGAGCATTTCCTAACGAACATAAACGCAAAATATTCGACTGACATTTTAATTCATACATCCCGCAATCAAACCTTGACTCACAGCCACCCTACTCCCAAATACCAGGAGACCAAAGTTCGTAAGGATATTGGTACTTTTTATGACAGATGAAAATCGAACGATATCTCAGACTTCTCATTATAGGTTACTTTTTGTGAACACCTCGAGTTAATAAAGGGAGAATTTTGCGGCTTTTTTTATTAACATTTGCAAGGAATTTGATGGAAATGAAAGACTTTATACGTGTCGCTGAGATGAGAAAGATTTTACGCATAACTTCGGGTTACGAGTGAATTGGATTTTTTCGTTTCCGTGCCTTTGTTAGTAAAGGAAGCCAAAGTCGGCTTCATTTAAAAAAATACTAGGAGTGTCTCTAATGTGAACGTAGAAGGCTATAAAAATAGACGAAAAGCAAGATAATTAATGAATGTAGCGATCTAATCGACTTGCACTTTGACTCACTATACAGTCTAAAAGCGAAGACTTTGAAAAACCTAGATAAGGATTAACTTAGATTTTTTTTTCTTTGTTATGTGTGTCAGGATTTAAATAACATGTAACGATTTAGATTGAGTGGTAGTTTCATTTAGTAGTTTATATATACAAAGGTAGTTTTCTTCTTCTTTTTCTATATTGATAAACGATAAATGATGTTTATTTTGCAAGTAGATTTTTACAAACACTTTTACACGACATTTTTTTAAACTAGATGGGGCCGGTGTTTCGTAGGTACCTGACTACTCTGAGAAGAAACAGCCGAAACAAACTCAGAGGTCATAGTCTATTTTGAAGTCCAGACATAATATTGCTAAATTCACATGAGGACTATGCAGATTAGTGTCTGAGATGGTCTTTTGAAGAAAGAACCACACAGATTTGAGTGGACCTGTCGTACATACAACTTTCGTCTTGCATGCCGAGTTTACCTATAAGTGATTGTACACTATTGTTTATCTGCTTTTGCTTGTTTTTATGCCCGTAACTAGTGTAAACAATTGTTGGTAAACCAATAAATAAATAAACACTAAAAAAATCGATGAGTGGACTACGAGTAGGTATCTGAAAACAAAAGCCAAATATTCGCAATGTCTTAACGCACTCGTATTTTGTGTTCAATGAGCTGTTATGAAATTAGTTTTACGATTGATGCTTTCTATAATCTATCTACAACCTTTTGAAAAGTCGCAAATTAATCTTTTGAAATTAAATCATATTTCACTCGCGAAAGTTTTACTAATTCATCTTACCAAATCAATAAGTAACAGCCGCTCAGGTCGATCTTCAGGTTAAGCTGCACTTGCCTAGGTTGGTTCGTGGATGATCACCTATTACATACCGAATTTCCTCCGTGCCTCGGAAAGCAATTAGCCGTTGGTCCCGGCTGTCATTTGTAGATCTTTGACAGTCGTTACAGGTAGTCAGTGGCCCAAAAGTCTGACACTTAGTCTTACCAAAGCGTACCGTATTACCCTGTACTAACTGGGGTGTGGAGGTCAGATAGGCAGTCGCTCTATGTAAAGTACTGATATTCAGCTGAATGCGGTAAGACTGAAAGCCGACCCCCAACATAGTTAAGAAAAGGCAAGGCCGGTGATGATGCTATGATATCAAAATGTAAAAAAAAAAAACAAATTTTTACAAAGTTTTACACCAAAATGTGTCAAAATTACAGTTTGGCCGCTGAAAGAATGCGATCCTGACAGGTCACGAGTATTAGTATTATTGATTATGTTATATAACTTATAGCTTATATAACTTACCTTTTATTACCCTTTTTGCCCTATTAACAATCAATATTATTGCAAACGATATCATTCAATCAAGTAACAATAAATGTTATAATTTCGCGCTAAATATATGTACCTACTGACAGACGTCAGGAATCCATCCTCTCAGCGGCCAAACTGTAGAACCAACAATTTCATGAATGTCAACAGCGTATCCCTGTCAATGTCATCCACGCGCCAAAATATTCATGTACAGCCATACTTTCTTATTCGCCGACCATGTCTAATTTAGACATAGGCATAATTCATATTGGAATTCATATCAACAACTAAGTTATGTTAACATCCCTCTCCAAGCAATAAAAAACATAATATACGAAGAAGTTTCTACATAAAATGAACCATCTATACGATTTCCGCAAACCTTTCTCGTATGTATAATACATAATATTATGATTATCCCTATGGTTTCATATCCCATGCCGAAATATGTAACAACCAATAAATTATGGAGGAAAGTCTTCATAAAGACATTTTTTTCTCCATAACAAGATCAATATAAATCATATTATATCTGTACTAGCTTCCGCCCGCGGTTTCGCCCACGTCGGTAATTTTCCCACGGGTTCGTAGATTACATCATCATTTGCCTAGCCTTTTCCCAACTTTGTTGGGGTCGGCTTCCAGTTTTACCGGATGCAGCTGAATACCAGTATTTTACATGGAGCGACTGCCTATCTGACCTCCACAACCCAGTTAGCACCGGATAATACGATACCCGCTGGTAAGACTGGTTGTCAGACTTTTTGGGCCTCTGAATACCTAACGACTGTCAAAGATCTACAAATGATAGCCGGGACCAACAACGGCTTAACGTGCTTTCCGAGACACGTAGAAAACTCGGTATGTAATGGGAGGTCCCCCACCCACAGACCAACCTAGGCAAGCACGGCTTAACCTAACGATCGACCTGAGCGGCTGTTATTATTTAGCCACGAGTTCCTCCGGGTTCGTAGATTACATATTCATGTCTATTTTCTGTGTGCACGATTTCCCTACAAACATCTTATCTTATATACTCCTCCTTATAAACGCCCACAAAATACCCACACATACGATGGCATACTAGATATGGCTCGAGGCCAAATCAGCGCCACGTATGCGCGACATCGTCTTCAGGTACTTGGAGTAAGGCCTCGTGAGCTCCAAACTCATTTATTCACTTAACTGATGCGGGTGAAGACTAGGCCTTGAAAATAGCGTGGTTGAGGCCAGGAAGTTGGTTCAAAAATCAAATCAAATCATTTATTCTTTGCAAACATGGGTAATAGGTACATAGATGTTAATTTATGTTAAAGTTCTCCACATTTTGCCGTCACATGGGCATGCAAATAATTGGTTTACAATAAAATTATAAATTTAAAATTAAGTGGCATGTCATTGGAATTAGGTAGGTACGTCATACAATAAAAAAAAATAAGCAATAAATTAAATATTAATAATGTCAAACAGAATGGTTGGAAATCTAAAGTATTGAAGTTTACATCCGTCTTTCATATTCATATTAATTTTATTTTGAGTACCATAAGTTTAAAAAGATGTTACAATAGGCTTACAGCTAATAACAGGGCAAAGCAATAAACAAAATTTAAATTAAATTTTAAATAATAATAAATGTAGTTAATATTAATAAAAAGTAGTTAATAATCATGTCTTTTTTCTGTGCTATCAACCGTTGAAGAGTTCTCTCTTGAGGAGGCGTCATGTCTGTCTCAAAAATGTATGTGAACATCAGAATGACTGGCCAAAATGACCGATCAATTTTAAAATATTACTAAAATCAAATACCAATTTGCTACTATTTGATACCATTGTTTAACTAATTGATACCTAATTAATAAAAGAGAAAATGAATTTAAAAATTGGGCAGTCATTTTGATGTTAGGATGTCTGCCCACATTTAGAATCTCCACGTAAGGGCTCTAATATTTCAATTCGCCTTTACAAAAATGTAGTACCTATTTGATACCTAAACATATATTTTTTCTAGATTTTTAGGGTAAAGAATAAATATTTTAGGGCCTTTTCCCCGCTTCCAAAATAAAACATACTTTTACTCCAACTCGCCGTTCTCAAGGCCACGATCTGTACGGAATTGTTTCTCTAATACAATTTACTTGTAAGGATCGTTTATTAGCTTAGTAATGTCACCCTTTTAGTGGCACAGGTATCAATGACGATCTCGACAAGAATATTGGTAATAGGAGAGTTATTTGATTAAAAATTACTTGGCTACGGTTTGCTGGAGGTCGAAACTTGAAAGTTTGTCTATTACGAGAGGTTATAAAACTTAGACACTTGGTAGAAATCTTAGATGTTTTCAAGACAAAAAATGTCTTGATAATCTACTCATGTAGAATCCAGACTTTTCTATGTTAGGAGAAACTTAGGCCAAAATGATAGTGTGACTATTGACAGGGGAGAACGGAAAAAAAAACAAACAATAGGCTCGTTTCCTATCTTCTTCTTTGTGAATTCCAAAACAACATAACAGTTCCGGGTGGACAATCATGTACCTATTTAGGAAACGATATCCTTTTTAGCACAATGGTAATGACATTAGGTTGGTGGCTGTCATAACTCAAAATACGAATCGAAAATATCATACTTTACCACGTGTTAGGGACTGCACAGACGAGAGACTATCCGTGACGCACTTTTTAGTCAGTGAAAATAGAACCTAAGTAATTCTAAGCATACGACGCGCAAAAAGTCCGGCGGCCTAAAATTCCGTGTCATTCTGGCAGCTCACGCCGCGCCGCGCTGCTCCGCCCCGCCCCGCACAAAAGTCATCATCATCATTTCAGCCGAAAGACGTCCACTGCTGGACATAGGCCTCCCCCAAGTGTCGCCACATTGACCGGTCTCGTGCGACTCGCATTCAGCGGATTCCCGCAACCTTCACCAGGTCATCGATCCACCTAGTGGGAGGCCTTCCAACGCAACGTCTTCCGATTCGCGGTCGCCACTCCAGAACTTTTCAGCCCCGTCGGCCATCCGCCGGCCGCATAAAAGTGCGCGAAAAAAATAGAACGTTTGCTTCAACGCGTGCTAACGCAGACGGCGAACACTTTTAGTATGCAATTTGCACTCGAATAGAATGATCGAAGATATGCGTCGTGTGCGTTGAGTCTGCGTTAAATCCGCGACGGACTTTTTGTATGTCATGCAGACATTTTGTGCGCCACAGACTCATCCACACAAAAAGTCTGTCATTTGCGCAGGCCCTAAATGAAACAAAAAAACATCGCACGATCTTTACACTGATCACGTCGTACAAACGTTACAATAACATCTGACGTAGCTAATGTCTCGTCCCCAAGTTGGCAACTTCGTAGACATCTGAAGGCTGTCAATCGATTCCCACAGCGTTTATTGGCTCGTTAACGATTTTATATTTTGGGCAAGTAAAGTGCTGAGCAAATACTGTCACGGATATTTTATTCTTGTTGGGTGAAAAACTTTTGTGATTACAGGTTTTAGCAGACTTTTTTATAACATTAATTAGATACGTAACATTGATTATTATGTAAGATGACAAAAGATATTGAGGCGCGCTATCCTCAGTTCTGCATGCTGTCTGGAAATCCCAGTTTCCTAAATAATAATCCCTAGAAAATAGTCAAAGCTAAAATGAACGTAAATCGTATCAAGAAAAGACACTTAGGAGCACTATAATGTTTCGGCATCACCTCATCTCATAATACCCTTTTGCCTTTACTATTAGAACCGATACGATTAGATACCGCTACGATACTTACCTACATAAGTGGCGCACGGTTGGCGCAGTAGCTGAGCGATTGACTGCTGCGTTGCGTGTCGCGGGTTCCATTCCCGCATGGAACAAATTTGTATGAACTACAGGTAGCTGTTTCGGGTCTGGCTGTTTGTGTCATGTGAGTTTAAATGTTTGTAAATGCACCCACGATGCTCGAGAAGTTCCTAGTACAACGCACAATTTTTATAAAGGTTACCGCAACTTTAAAAAAAAGTGTGCAGTTTGAGACTTTCATAGCAAGTGTTTGGATATATAATCTCTCTCTCCTCTTCTATGTAAGTCTATGGTAACTTGAATCGAGCATTGTCATTGTCACTGATGTGTAGGGGACTTTCTGTAACGAGTAAAAACGGGTTCCCTATGTCAGATCGAAACACTATTCTGCGAAAATTGTTACATCGATGATTATACATCGAAGCACACACACACACAACACAGTTTTTTTTATTTATGATTCACATCTATTCCTGGATTTACGTACCATTATTTCAAAGAAAAATGTGTTTACTAAATATTTTCGAAGTAACGTTACATAGAACAAACAAACATCGAAGAAACAAAGGTTAAAAAAGGCGTAGTTCAAACATAACGTCGTATTATCAAGGCTTCGATGTATAGTCATCGATGTAACAATTTTCGCAGAATAGTGTTTCGATATAGGGAACCCGTATACAATACCTACACATATAGTCTTTGCTAGCTCAACCGCGGCATCAAATGTATTGGGCCTTTCCAATAAAATTCTCTCTTTAATAAAAATGTAAGCACAACTGGATTCCAGGTTTCATAAGAAAATATCATTGAGTATGCTGTCGTTGATGGGCCCAAAATCGCATTGTATTTTTTCAAGCCACTCCTCCGTCCGTCCTTGCATCCTGCATAACAGAAAGAATGGTGAACAGCTCCAGTTGCTGGAAATCGCAGTGTAAGCTAATATTTTTCAAGTCACTCCTCCGTCCGTCCTTGCATCCTGCTTAATAGAAAGAATGGTGTACAGCACGAGTTGCTGGAATGGCTATGCTTTTGAACTGACATGGTCACTAACACTAGTGACTAAACTTGCTTTTTATCTTGTTGAAAAAATACCCGTGCTTCAACTCACTCTCACTCACTACCAATAACAAGAGGGGATAGTGATGGCCATGCCTGTATAAAAATCTACGAGGACGACCAATACAAACATTACCAAACACTTAGAACAAAAAAATAATACCATAGTCGGTGACCTTTGTTTGATTGATTTCGTTTTTTTGTCACCGACTTCTAAAGCTAAAGTTATTTTTCACTTTTTTGTGTTTTTTTGAAGTCGGTTTTATTTTTTTGCAAAAAAGTTTTTTATTTTTCCATTTTTAGTTGTTCCCAAACAAATATTTGCCATGAATTTATTTGACATTGTTAACAATACATGGCCATGGTAGTAGGCGTATCCCCAATATATGGAACTTAACATACCTTGTTTTTTTTTCGGATGGGAAATCATCAAATTACCCCTCCCTCTCATAGAGAGGAGACCTATGTCCCAGCAGTGGGAACATTAATAGGCTGATGATGATGATGACCCCTCCCGCTCTGGGCGGAGCGGAAGGGAGTGTCAGACTTTTACTGACTAAAACCCATCCATGTTCCTTCTTAGCCCTTTGTGTTCCAGGGCCGCAGTATCTCTTTAGAACAGTCCCTTTTGCTGACATCTCTTTGAGGCGCGCGCGGAACACGAACGCGCTAACTTAAAGTACCTAACTGCCGAAATCTGGGTGTATTGTATACATCTGCGTACCCACTCAGAGCATACAGGCGTGATGTTACGTCATTTGAGGCGCGCGCGGAACACGATCGCGCCAACTTAGCATACCTAACTGTCGAAATCTGGGTGTATTGTTCACATCTGTGTACCCCCTCAGAGCATACAGGCGTGATGATACGTCATGATGTTGATAAACAATAAACATCCAAGCGATTGCAACATTCTCGGCAGATTTGCCGTCTATTTTTGAAGAGTTCCATTGTATATCTCCGAAGATCAGCATCAGATGTTTACAATTTAAATGGGACTACACGAAAAGCACCAACTTTCAAACAAAAAAAGAATTATCAAAATCGGTTCACCCAGTCGAAAGTTCTGCGGTAACAAACGCAAAAAAAAAAATACAGTCGAATTGAGAACCTCCTTTTTTTGGAAATCGGTTGAAAAACCAATTTTTGCTGCATCAGAACGCCAAGTAACTCGTATATTTGGCACCGACCACCCAATGATTCGTCGGCAAGCAATCAATCGGGTCTTACAGTTAACGGCATCGTTAAACATTCTGCAGTGACGCTTCTGGGTCAAATAATGATCTCGGCAATAAAAACGGTGTTTGGAAGTAATTCTCACTTTGTTTGGGTACGGGGTATGTATCTTTTAGGGTCATTTTGATTCGCATAGATAGCTTACTGAGTCCCTCGGGTTTTTACTTTATGGTCTTACATATATTATTTCATAGCGGTGTGACCGTTGGACTATCAAGTCGTTGGTCCCAAGTTCGAACTCAAGACACGCATCTCTGATTTTTGCCGGTGTGTGTATTTGGGCATATACGTACTTGACAGTACGTAGCACTCGTTCTCACTGGCGTCAAGAGCCGTGGTCATATCGAATGAAATAATTCATGAAAATCTATATCATCATCGTCATGAAATATCTATACTTTTTATTTATTTATTTATTATTAATTACAACGGTATACACCAGTAACAGTAATTAATTAATTTCTTATGTATTAAATAAGCAGCGAGCGAGTGAGCAGCGGTGGCCCAGAGGTGGCGGCCCCGACTTACGAACAGTAAGTCGTGGGTTCGAACCCAGACAGGCGCATTACTTTGTGTAATTTATTTCATCGCCACTGCTCTCAAAACGGTGAAGGAAAACATCGTGAGGAAACCGGCATGTCCTAGAACCAAAAGTTCGAAGACGTGTGACATCTACCAATCCGCACTGGGCCCGCGTGGTGGATTATAGCCCATTCCCTCTCATAGAGAGGAGGCCTGTGTCCCAGCAGTGGGAACATTAATAGGCTGATGATGATGATGATGATGATGATGATGTATTAAATAAGCTACAATTTCATATCGATAGGTACAGCATGAATATACATAAAAAAAAAAACATTTTGGTTACAAATTATTAGAACATACTGGATATATACGTCCAATTATTCAAATACAATGTCTTTCACAAAATCTCGAGCACAATAACATAACATAACATAACTTTACACGACTGCGAGGTTTCATCAACGAAAAATTGAACCTTTGCTCGCTGTATACTTAGAATGCAGTGAGTCTAAGTCGCGTTATGTCTAGACCAAACGAGATGTCGGCGTATTGTGACATAAGTCAATTCCGTTTTAGTTCAATAACGAGATAGGCTTAATGACACTAAGGTTCATTGAGTTTTAGTTCAAGAGTAGTAGTTTAGCTTTGTTTTTTCTTTGAACTCTATTAAAATTTACTAACAAAAATTGTCATAAATTGAAATAAAAATCAATAATTTAACATCTTAAATGGAAAAAAACTCTACTTAATTACTAACAAAAAAACTACAAATAAAATTAGCATCTAAGTTATTTGTTCTTGTTTTGCTAGAAATAAAAGGCTTTTTTTTATTAATGCTCACACATAACCTTTTCACTAGCTTTGATCAGATTTGATACACATAGTTCAAATAATTTATCATTCCAAATATCTACTCAATTTTATAACTAAGCATTTATCACTTTTATACATGAAAGTTTCTTTTGATAAAATAGCTTTAGTTCGATATGAGATGTTCGCTTCAATACCCTTTTTTCATTTAGTACTTAGACAGGCTTAGAGAGTTATATTTTCAAAAAGTTCATCATAGGATATTTTATAGATATGACAGATATATCAATGATAAATGAAGTCAAGGCAAGGTCAAGTTTCATTTAAAGTTTCTACCAAGGGGTAAAAGCAGCCATCGACCCTTGCTGCGGATGGGTGACCACTAACCGTTCTTTACAGTCTTTTTTTTCTCTGGTGGGAAATCATTCAATGACCCCCTCCCGCTCTGGTTGGAGCGGAAGGGAGTGTCAGACTTTTACTGACTAAAACCCATCCATGTTCCTTCATTGCCCTTTGTATTCCAGGGCCGCGGTTTCTCTTTCGAACAGCCCCGTAGCCCCGGCAGACATCGGCGCTTGCGGACCTCTTCCTTTTACTGACATCTCTTTGAAGCGCACGTGGAACACGAACGCGCCGTCGACATGGCCTCTGGTCCAGTCCATGGCCCAGTACATCTCCCGCGGCTCCTGGGACGCGAGGTTCTCTCCCTTTCACGTTGCGCCACCTCCTCTGCTAGCATGACTGCTTCGCAGACAAAGGTGACGGTTTCCCATTCCATCTCGCTCCGGACCATAGACTGAACCAGGGCCGGACGCGAGAGGTCACCGCCGCCGATCGCCGCTACGAGGACACGGCGGTGCTCCGCCCACGCGGATCTTTACAGCTTAATAGACAATGTGTTGCTGGGGAGTTTGTTCCGTCACTTCTTCCCAACAAAAACACTAGAATGTGGCCACGTAGACGGGCGTTTTGGAGGACTGTCTCTATAGTCTGAGCCAGATAAGTAGGAATTAAAGGTCATTATGGCTCTTTCCTTAATTTCTCTGCGTATACCTATGCAGAGAGATTAAGGAAAGAGCAATAATAATAGAAGAGTAATAATAATGTATTTTCGGGGTACCCCCCGACAATAAAACGGAACGTTTATAAAACGGAAGCTGTGCCTGAAAGCCTACTATCATGTTAATCACTATCTTGAAGATAAAAAAGCTTGGGATTAAGCTGCTCCAATGAAATTTGCTCTGTGAATGTCGAAATTTCGGACTTCGCTTGTTTATTATTGATTCCTTTCTTTTATACACTCTGACATTGAATTTTTTTGACATGTATTTTATTATTTTACTTTTATTTTTTTATTTTTTATTATTTTATGTGACATTTACTGATTTGACATGAATACTTATTTTATTAAGTATTTATTTAACTTTTTTTTTATTATCATTGCGACACTTAATGATTTTTGTGATTTTTTTATACTTACATTCATTTGGAAAGAACTTGTTATTAATTTTATTTGATTATTGTGAATGTGGGGGGACCATGTGGGTCACATTTTTATTTTTTGTTTGTTTTTTTCCCACAACTGTCTGGCAGTTTGAGTACTATAAGCGACTTACCCAAATGTCCTTTCTTTGGTATTGTTCGTCGTTTCGTTGAGCTCCTTGAGTTATAAGTCGAGCTACACGTTAACTGATAAATGCTTGCACTGACTGGACAGGTCCACTCAAATCTGTATGGTTCTTTCTTCAAAAGACCATCTCAGGCACTAATCTGCATAGTCCTCATGTGAATTGAGCAAGATTATGTCTGGACTTTAAAAGAGACTACGACCTCTGAGTTTGTTTCGGCTGTTTCTTCTCAGAGTAGTCAGGTACGAAACACCGGCCCCATCTAGTTTTAAAAAATGACGTATAAAAGTGTTTGTAAAAACCTACTTGCAAAATAAACATCATTCATCATTTATCATTTAATGCATTATAAATCGTTTTTTATTATTAGAAAAAGTCAAGGATCACGATAAAGGTAGTTTCGGGACAAGTTTATGTCATTATTTCTGTTTTCGGAATTATGTATTTGAATGAATGTATGCGGGTTAATGACCTTTATTTCCTACTTATCTGGCGCAGACCGCCGGTGGCCTGTGTTGCTCTATGGACGCAGACTGTAGTAAATTTTCAAAAAGTTCTGTTTCATCACCTGGCTAGCCTTTTCGCAGAGTATTTAAGGATCGTAACAGATGGCAGTCTGTGGCTTCTGCCTATCCCCCTGGAAAAGGCGTAAGTTTACACGTATACGTGGACGATGAATCGAAGAAATATCTTCATTTTATTCTTCTCCAAAAAATCCAGTTTTATTTCTTAAGTACATATCTTCGAACACTTGAGAGATTTTATAAATAAATTAGATTCGAGGAATAAAATCTCCAAAAGTATACCTAAAACAGGCCAATAATAAACCTTTCCGATAATGTATTTTAAGAGGATATTCAAGAAATATTAGTCCTTTCCTAGCCCTATTAGGCTTAGTAAGCTAAGCCAGAACTCGAAAATTCATTCATGGAGAATAATCGAACTGAAAATGTAAAATCAACCTTATTCGTTTCAGAATTAGATGGAAAATTGTGTGCTGCCGTAATCTCATCTTCAGTCTAATTTTATTTGAAATGGAATTAATACATTTCTGCCTCGGAAATTCTTCAGGAAAGTTAGGATTGGCAATAAAATAACGATTAATGAACACGAAAGATGTTTTTCTTGTACTTAGCAACCGTTATTGGTTAAACAGGAAACTCGTTTTTTCTTCAGAGTACTTATACTCATTCGATTGCGTTAACATGAACTTCAATTTGTGTAGAATAGTTATGTTGTTTCCGTTGTTATTGAATGTCAAAGCGATCGGATCGATATATACGTACACACTAGTTTATGTTGTTATACTTTTTGACTCTCTCGAAGGACAGTTTCAAATTGTCTTGTTGGGATACTCGTAGCAAGATATAGGTATTTAAAAAAAATACCAATCAAATTGGGAACCTCTTCCTTTTTGAAGTCGGTTAATAAGACAATTCAGTTTAGTAAGGTAAAGTGTTAAGGCTTTTCAAAACTATAATTTTAAATTACGTATTGAACACAATCTCACGCCTGTAATTCCCAAAGAGTTAGGCAGAGGTATACCCACATTTCGCGTCATGTTGAATTTCCATGTAAAAGGGGCGAGCCTATTGCCATCAACTGGGCACAAATCCAGACTCCGTGGCTGCTACTGAGAAATTCCTGATAGGAAAAAAACTCAATAACATTTTGCCCGACCTGGGAATCGAACCCAAAACCCCACGCTCAACAGTCGCGTTTGCGACCACTACACCAACGAGCTAGTCACTCACGTATTAAGCGGAACGTCCACCGCCAGCTAAACTAATTAGGAACTAAGCTCAGTGAAGTTAAATAGCTTAGCTGGCATAGTTTGCGATGGACGCACATGTATGAAAAACTGGCTCAACTATGCGAGCTAAGCTAAACTAACTTAGTTTAGTTGGCGCTAGACGATCGGCTTTAGAGTCCGATAGTATTTGTTTTGTAAATAAGAGAAAACCTGGCACGTAATAATGAATTAAAACTTAATTACATGCTGCGAACGACATTTCCAAAAAGAATCTTTCAAGAACTTTTAAATAATAAATCTGTCTCTAGATGCAAAAGAAAGCATATCAATTCAGTTCTACCAAACAAAAGAAAATCTATAGACTCGTTCAAATGCATGCTTTGTCATCCAGATTTTCGGAGCGTTCCTGACCTAATTTCGAACAGCACAAAACAGGAATGATTTATTAAAGTTTTAGAAGTAGGCGGAGTTTATCGCCAGAACTCCTGAAGTGATTTACTGGTACTGAATTTAAATATACTGACGGTAAATAGTGAAGCTTGGATCCAACAGCGGACGATGTAGTGGTGAATTAGATTTCAGATGCACTGTTTTAGACTTTCACGGTTCTTCACTACACTTAAAGTACTTACGGGATAATTTCCGTGATTTTCTTTATTTATGAGCTCCCGATATTTCGACGCTGTTGCAAGCATCATGATCGCGGGAAAATGAAAGATGATGGAGATGTCGAAATATCAGTTCCCTTCGCGAGGGGTTCATCCCCCCGCCTATGGCTCCGCCACCTGCGGTGCTGGAAGCGGACCACCAGAGTGACGACGATGACGTTTCGGAAGTGACTGGGCTAGACCTCTCTCGGGCCCCGACTGGAGGGGCTCTTAAGCGCATGCTTGGAGAGAGGCCACTTCCCGCTTCGTTTGAAGACGGGGAAGCTGGTCCTCATTCGGAAGCCGGGGTGCCCTGCGGACTCTCCATCCGCATACCAGCCCGTGGTGTTGCTCGACGAGGTGGGCAAGCTCTGTGAAAGAGTAATTGCAAACCGCCTCGCCGAGCACCTTGCGGGGACGGGGCCGGATCTTGCGGAACACCAGTTTGGCTACCGCAAGGGGCACTCTACGGTGGACGCCATCATGCGCTTGAGAGCCTTCACGACGGGGATGTGGTGTCCCGGGGTGGCGTTGTCTTAGTGGTGTCTCTCGACAACGCCAACGCCTACAACTCCATGCCCTGGAGCTGCATTAGGGAGGCACTCCGGTATTACCTGGTGCCGACCTACCTTAGTCGTGTGGCCGGGGACCACCTAACGGACAGAGCCGTCATCTACCCCGGTCACAGCAGAGACTGGAACCGGCGAGAGATGTCGTGCGGTGTTCCACAGGGATCGGTTTTAGGGCCGCCCTTGTGGCACGTCGAGTACTACTGGGTACTGCGCGCCGACCTCCCTAGCAGTGTCAGCATAGTTTGCTACGCTGATGACACGCTGGTACAGCACAGGGGAGGTTGCACGAGGCAGCGGCCGAAACTATGACACGCGGAATTGCGATAGTCGTTGAGAGGATCCGACAACTGGATCTCGAGGTGGCATTGCACAAGTCCGTGGCCATGTGCTTTCATGGGCCTTGGAATGCGCCACCGCCAGTGATCCTCACTGACGGTAGGAGGGGTATCCGTCGGCGTCGAGTCGACGTTGAAGTACCTGGGACTTGTCCTCGACAGCTTATGGAACTTCGTAGAGCATTGCCGACGTTTGGCCTCCAAGCTGGAACGGACCGGGGCTGCCTTCAGGCGGCTCCTGCCCAACCTGGGGGGTCCAAACGCCTCGTGCCGTAGTCTCCACGCGGGAGTCGTGCGGCCGTGCCATGGCCTTTTACGGGGCCGCGGTGTGGGCGCGTTCCTTGAGGCGGCGAGCCACCTGAAGGCGCCCCAGAAGGTGGTAGCCGTAAGGCTGGCCCGTAGGTACAGCACGATCTCCCGTGAGGCGGCGAGCCTCCTTGCCGGATTGCCACCATAGGATCTGGAGGCGATAGTCCTCACGCGCCTGCATGAATGGCGCGCGGAGGCGCTACGCCGGGGGGAAACGCCGCTGCCGCTCCAAATTGTCGCTCAGCGATCAAACTTCCGGCGGGATCTCATGGCGACATGGAGAGAGTGACTGTCGCAACCCCGTGCAGGGCACGCTACAATAGTGACGATAAGTCACCAGTCTATCATAGCAGGTCTTTGAATTTTTGTTTTGAGGACGTTCTGGTTTCCTAGTTTTTGGTCACCATTTTCAAAGCAGAGGAATCCGCCTATCTGCAAAACTGCTGAGATACAAGCCACCACTTGATCATCATGACTTCATATTCGTTTTTGGCTATGAAATAATGTACCTTATTACTTAGGGCATTAGAGTGAAAAATGGCAGGCCGTCAGTAAACTCTGTAGTACAAGAGTCATGAGGTACAGTGATTAACGCTTTACGATATTGTCGAAGACAAAGTTCAGCCATTTTAAATGAACCACTCTCAGCATATTGAAACAGGGTGATAATAAAAGTGCAAGAGCTCTCATCGCCCATAAAATTGGGTTTGATGTTTGACTACCCTTTAATTTTGGACGGGGCTGCTAAAATGTTGCTTTATAATGACAGTTTTATTGAATAATTTTATGTAGCGCAAGAGGCGTCACAGTGTGTTCATGGATGTGATAAAAATGTAGATAAGAAAAAAATTAAAAGTAATTTATTCAAAAACGTCAAAAAGTCTAAAATTGTTTTCTCGAAATATTGGAATCTCTAAGAATTTATTGATATAATATTGGTGTCGATTCTGTTGTGCAAAATCTAAACTTAATTTAGGCTATAATTGCTATCTTTTACTAAAAGACCCTTTAGTAAATTAGTTTGTCACCTCTAACTTTGTTCATAGCTATCTATGAACTAAGTTAGAGATGTCAAACTAATTTATGCCTTGCGCTTCACGGTGTTTTTAGTCGAGTTTTTACGTGCACCCTTCATTTGCATGGAAATATTAGTTCCAAATAAATTTGACAGCTCTAAATTACGTCCGTCTCTTTCTCGTTTTATTAGAAAGAAAAACATATCAGTATCTTTAATTAAGTTTAGTTTGTGCACAACAGAATCGACACCATTGTCTCTTAAATGAAAACTAAAACAGTAAATCTATACCAGGTATAATTATATACCTTTACTATTACCTACGTACGTATACTAGGAATAATTCTGAAGATTATTCCCACTCCCCCCGTAAGTAGTAGAGTAATTGAGTTGAATTAACAGTGACGTCACAGTTGCCTATTGCCATACAAAATCTATGAGAGAACCGCGTTTTGACAGCTCTTAAAAAGTATCTCAATTGATTGGTGTGTCATCCGCCCCATTATTGATCCAAAAATTATTTCAATACTGAAGAGCTACACAATATCCCCGAGTGTGAAAGGCATTACGGTGTTTCCTTTAGATAATTTCCAACTATAAGGTAAGCGAAGCCGCGGGCAAAAGTCTTAAAACTCGTTACTCATCGAAGTTTATTTTCAAAAGTTCATCGAGGGATAATCAATCTATTTTTGTCGGCAAACTGTCCATTTTTTATATTTTTAAGAAACTTTATGACTGTGAGTTTTAACTATCAACAGTCATACTAAAATAAAACACTTAAAAAGCGTCATTTTAAAGCTCCCAAAATGTGTTCGACGTTATTTAATTTTACTAAATGAGGTAACTTTATTGGCGTTCATTTTAATATTTCCCCACTTTAGCGATGAAATTGTAAATAATTATATTTTAACGACGGGTAAGTAAATAATATTTTAATTAGTTACGCATTTCAAAACGGTAGGAGTTTCATATCTTTACATAAGATAAAGTAGAATACCATTTCGTTGAGTATAAAAAAACTTTAAAAAAAAAAAAAAAAAAACCGACTTCAAGACACAAAAAAGTGAAAAATAACTTTAGCTTCAGAAGTCGGTGACCTGTGTTTGATTCATTTAGTTTTTTTTGTCACCGACTTCTTTTTTTCCCTTTTTTTGTGTTTTGAAGTCGGTTTTATTTTTTTTGCAAAAAAGTTGTTTTATTTTTCCATTTTTATTTGTAATATCCTATACAAATATTTGCTATGCATTTATTTTACACTGTTAACAATACATATCATGGTAATAGGCGTATCCCAATAAATGGAACTTAACATACCTAAACTATTGAAATTTGGGTGCATTGTACACATCTGCGTACCCCTCAGAGCATACAAGCGTGATGTTACGCCATGATGTTGTATAAACAATAAACATCCAAGCGATTGCAGCAATCACGACTGATTTACCATCTAGTTTTGAAGAGTTCCATTGTATATCTCCGAAGATCAGCATCAGATCTTCACCAAATTTAAATGCGACTATTTCAGGAGTATACTCTTTTAAATAAAAAAAGAATTTTGAGAATCGCTTTACAAATGGAGGAGAAATCGGTGAACATACATGAAATTATACCACACGACTGAAGTAAAAATCTTCATAAAATGAAAACTACTAAGCAAAACTATGTTAAATTTTGATCGGACCAAATGGCAACTATTCCGCATCTAAATAAAAAAGAATAACGTAAATCGGATCATAAATGTCAGCGTAATCGGTGTACATACATTAAAAAAAAAGAACAATCGAATTGAGAACCTCCTCCTTTTGGAAGTCGGTTAAAAATTGTTCACAACATTGGTTCACCATCTGCCTAGCCTTTTCCCAACTATGTTGGGGTCAACTTCTAGTCTAACCGGATGCAGCTGAATACCAGTATTTCACATGGAGCGTCTGCCTATCTGACCTTCACAACCCCGTTAATTGAAAGAAGATTAGTTGTAATAGTACAAGATTGGTTGTCGAACAACAATGCCTATTTTTACAAACACTAAACGATATCTTATCTTCTTATATTAGTTATTGGCAACCCCAATTAACTCGCAAAGCAAGGCAACTCTCAAACGAACGCCACAATAAAAACTTAAGTTGTATTTTCAAAGCTTAGCACGATTTAAAATTTCAGCGGTGAAGTTGTACTTAGACATTAATTCAGTTTTTGCTCATTGTTAAGTACTCGAACATAACTTTATAACTGGCGTGGGTATTAAAGCCTAATTAAGTTATTTGCAGCCTAACCACAGCTCTATTATAGTAACTGTAAGAAAGCTAACAAAAGAAACTTAAATATTCTTCGAGCATACTGCAGTTGAAGCTATGTTACATGTGTTGAACTTGGCGCAAAACACAAACATGACGGCTTTGTCACAAGTCTTGAGAGAGTAAGAAAATACAGAAGTCCCATTCAATTTCAAATTCAATTCAAATTCAAATTCAAATTTATTTATTTTCTCCCACAAATATTTAGATGTAAACAGTATACGATTAAAAACATTTTGAAGATGGGAGACAGGAGCCCATACTAGGTAAAAACCTGTGCTACGGGTCTCCTGGTCTCCTTATCTCGGATACATTATTCAGAGCAATTACACAACATACAAATAACAGTAGCAGGGAGCATTACAGCTAATGTACAAAAAATTAAATGCAATAAATAAAAATAAATACAAATTAAGAGAATACAAATTATGAAGTGGTGTTTTGTTAGGTTTGTGATTTTGTTTGTGAGTGTATAATGTGGGTGTAGTGGTTTTGTGTATGTGAATACGAGTTGTGCTTGTGATGTTTTGTGTGTGTGGGTGTGTAGTGCATGTGTATTATACTTCTCTGTAACTGTATAACAATTTCTCAGTATCGTCATAAGTAAGTGTAAGGAGCCATTTTGAGACCTTACGCCTGCATTCAGTTTTCGTTACTGGATAAATTGTAAGCAACTTATTAGCAATATTATACAGACGTGGCCCTTGGAAGAAGAAGAAATATCGGCTAAAACTCTTCCTAGCCGGCCTAGCTTGGCAGACTTGATGAAAACGCCTACTTTTAGGACTGGATTACGACTACTGTAGTTCAGGGAGGCATGTTGCCTAAGTATAGTAGCGAGAATGTATAATTGTCTAACCGTTAAAACTTCAGCTTGTTGAAATAGGTCTGTCGTAGGAAAAAGACGCGGTTTGAATAGACAGATTTTTAGGATAAGCCTTTGAGCTCTTTCTAGTTCAAGGAGGTGTGTTTTGGCCGCTCCACCCCATGAAGAGATGCAGTAGGTGAGGACAGACTGACATAGCGCAAGATAGACAATTTGAAACTCATTTATTTGTTTGTTTGTGTGTTTACTACGATTTAACTCTAAAACTACTCGACCGATTTTAAAAATTCCTTCACCAGCAGAAAACCACGTTTTTACTGAATAGCATAGCTATATTTTATCCCCGTACTCCCACGGGAACGAGAACTACGCGGGTGAAACGTGACGTCCACTAGTTCACACTATCTACACTTTTACATCTACATTAATATTCTAAAGAGGAAAGATTTGTATTTTTGTGTGTATGTTTGTAATGAATAAACTCAAAAAGTACTAAGGCGATTTCAAAACTTCTTTCACCATTAGAAAGCTACATTCACCTTGAGTAACATAGGTTATATTTTATCCCCGTACTCCCACTGGAACGGGAACTACGTGGGTGAAACCGCGTGACGTCCGCTAGTATTTAATAATTTGGTCAGAAATAAAAAACGTGGAGGGAGACCTTAATCTAGCAGGGGGAGAGTATGGGTTCATACAAATAAATTGCAAAAAGCTATACTAAAATTTGGCAAATAGGACGATGAACGACGCACTGCACGCTTAAGAGCAGTTTCAGAGCGTACTTTTCAGCGCGTATAAGCTCGAATCAGGTACGCAAGTTTACGCGCGCCACATTTTGCACTTTGAAAATCGAACGCGCGTAGTCATGCTCATGTTCGCTCGAAGCGGTGGGTTCTGTCAGTAGCAATATTTTATTATCTCCGTTGGCTCACACAAGCTTACAAGCGCGTCAACCCTAGTAAGAGTTGTGCGTGTGGCAAAAGTGCCTATACAGGGTTAATTTTCAATGCCCGAACAAATTTTCAGAAAATGGTTTAGAATCGATAATATTTTCAATATAATGAAAAATAAAAGCCGTGTGGTATCCGGCAGAGTAGAATAGAACCAACCCATTACACTCACGGGTGTCGTATAAGGCGACTAATGTCTGAGGCAGAACACCTTGCGCCTCCGTAGACCTGAGAATGGGCAGCAGCGTTTTCTGATAGTCTTTCATCACTGCAATCTCCAATCCGCCTGCCAAGCGTGGAGATTACGGCAAATTCCTCCCATCATGGGAGAGGCTTATGTCCAGCAGTGGACGTTATGGGCTGTTGTTGTTGTTGTTGTTGAAAAAAAAAACAACATTTTTCAAACATATCATTCCTGTCCACCACTAAAAAGCAAATGTGCGGATATTACATTAGCACATTTCAGTTCAACAGCCTAGATAGGTAGCTGTTAGCACACAGATACATTTGGCGGTGCATCTACGCACACAAGTGTATTGATTCCCACTAGGTTCATGATTTAGGAAATTTTTAGAACACTTTCAAATGAATGCTATTATTTTATTTTATATTTTTCGACACTAATATTTAAAATGCACTTTTGGTTTGATATCTAGATTTTAATTTTTAATTTTGGCTGGTCATTGAAAACTAACCCTGTATAAGTGAAAATACGTTAAATGATAAATGATGTTTATTTTGCAAGTAGGTTTTTACAAACACTTTTACACGTCATTTTTTTTAAACTAGATGGGGCCGGTGTTTCGTACCTGACTACTCTGAGAAGAAACAGCCGAAACAAACTCAGAGGTCATAGTCTCTTTTGAAGTCCAGACATAATCTTGCTCAATTCACATGAGGACTATGCAGATTAGTGTCTGAGATGGTCTTTTGAAGAAAGAACTACACAGATTTGAGTGGACCTGTCCAGTCATTGCAAGCATTTGTCAGTTAAGTATCGTGTAGCTCGACTTATAACTCAAGGAGCTCAACGAAACGACGAACAATACCAAAGAAAGGACATTTAAGGTCGCTTATAGTACTCAAACTGCCAGACAGTTGTGGGAAAAAATAATCAAAAAATAAAAATGTGACCCACATGGTCCCAATATTCACAATAATCAAATAAAATTAATAACAAGTTCTTTTCAAAATGTATGTAAATAAAAATCACAAAAATCATTAAATATCACAATGATAATAAAAATTAAAGTACTTAATGAAATAAGTATTCATGTCAAATCAGTAAATCTATACTTAATAATATAATATTATAAAGCTGAAGAGTTTGTTTGTTTGTTTGTTTGAACGCGCTAATCTCTGGAACTACTGGTCCGATTTGAATGATTCTTTCAGTGTTGGGTAGTCCATTTATCGAGGAAGGCTATAGGCTATATAACATCACGCTGCGACCAAAAGGAGCGGAGCATAAATGATTTTTTTTGCAAAAACGGGGAAAAATGTATTTCTTTTGTGAGCTGTTTCTCTTTTATGTGACGCAGACGAAGTTGCGTGGGTCAGCTAGTGTCACATAAAATTATAAAAAAATATAGTCAAAAATAAAAAATATAAAATACATATCAAATCATTCAATGTCAGAGTGTATAAAAGAAAGGAATCAATAATAAACAAGCGAAGTCCGAAATTTCGCCATTCACAAAGCAAATTTAATTGGAGCAGCTTAATCCAAAGCCTTTTTATCTTCGAGAATTAATTTTCGAAAGTTAATCTGAAACTGCCCTAACGAAAGCATATTGTTACAGAGACTGCGTAAAAAATCAATAAAATAATAAGTTAGAACCGGCCACAAGCTACCGTGACGCGACGGTATTTACGTGAAAGAAAGTTGCATCGCCTTGTGAACAGGGCGTTAAGAGTCCACAGTTTAGTCCACAGCGTTAAGAGTACATTTTTTACGTAAATTCATGATTTTTGACGCAGTAATTCTCAGCAGCAGTAAGATATTTTAATTATTTGCTTAAGAATAACGACAGTGCCATTCTCTTTCTTGTAAGTTGGAGTTACACATTTTCATTTCTTTTCGTGTAATTTACTATAAATATTTTACGAACTCAGTTTGCAAGAAAAACCGTCGACGATGGAAATTTAACGCTCAAATTCACATAGTTACATTCAATTCTTATAAAAGCTAAAATTACTAAAAAATACGTTGAATGTTTTACTTGTTTATTGGAGTTTTAGAATTTCTTTAAATTCCTTGAGTTTTCACGGAAAAAATCGTAAATAAATAGTAATTTAAGCCATAAATGTCTTAATTCAGCGTCCATTATATTCCAAATAAACTCAATTTTATCAAAGAAATTAATATGATATAAAACTTCGATCTACAATGAATAAGTTTCATTAGTTTTCGTTTGTCAATATAATAAAACAAAAATACAATAAATAAAATTAAAGTACCTACTATAATTCTCAATTCAGCTCGCTCCTCAGTCTCAGTCAGTCTCGTCTCTAATATTCGTCAATATCAATCGAAAATTGTCCAAATATCGCTATTATTATCGACTCGTGTACGCCGACCGAAATAATTTGATCCAGGAAGTAAAAATCAAAAATTTGCCTAAAAAATGTAATAGGACTCTTTAAGGTTTGTTTTTATCCACGTTTTTGCAGAATTTATTATGTATGATCTTTATAAAATATAGGACTACTGCCCAGCTTATCTTCATTGTGATTTACTTTCTTACAACTCACAACATGCAAGGAAGCCAAAGTTTTCTTGTATTTGAGTAAAGACTTGCAGTTTCCGTTGAAGCATTATTAATGCCGTTATGTGCATTGTGCAGCGAGTGGACTGTATTATCACCTTTTATGTAGCAGCTCACTGGGGACTCCAAGAGAGGGTTTTGTTAAAGGGTATGCACTGAATGAAACACTGACTTTGTTAAATTTGTAGCAGACTGGGACTCAAAATACCGTATTACTGAGGAGCCAAACGGGCATAGTGATCTTCTTGACGTTTCGCAAAATACTGATTAACTACTACTACGAGGATGTCGCTGCGCCCCCGTCAGGGGGCGCGGCGGGCGGCGTCGGGGCTATGCCCCCTGGCCGCGGATGCTATGCCGAGGCCTGTGACAACAGGCCTGTCATTGTGTTGCCTGGGAGGCAAGGCCTTGTGGCATGCGGCAGCAATGTCGCATGCCTGTGAAAGATTGCTATGAAGTATTCCGTAGGCGCGCCTGCAGCGCTGTCCATACAGCGCTGCTTTCTTCACGGCACCTCGGCGGTCAGTCCCCGCCAGGTGAGACCCGAAGGAGGCCCGGCGGGGGACGACCAGCGACAGAGGTGCCGACTCCGACGCACCTACGGAGGATGTAATGGTTCCCGCCCGCCCCGCTTCCAGAGCTAACCGGTTACGTTACGGACGAAGAACCGTAGTGTGTGTATGGGCGGTAATGTGTTGTGTAAACACCGCCCAGTGCAAGCGTGGTTCGCGAGCCCGCGCCGCGATCCTACGCGTGTGTTGACGTGCCTGTATAGGGATGCATGTATGGTCATAGCTGCGCGGCCTGCCTATATTAACTTAGCACAGGTCGCGCAACTGGGTGTGTGTTGTGTGTGTGGAGTCATTCGTGTGTAGGTAAGCTGCGTGTATCCGGGAAAAACAGCTTACCCAGGCGTCAAGTCCGGTGGTGATGGGTCATCCTCCGCTACCAGGTCACGGGGGAGGGGGCGCCTCGCGTCAGGGCGCAATGTGCTTGACGTGGGGCCAAGCAGATGCGTCGGCACGCGCGAACATTCCCGTCGCAAGGCGCCGGATGAAGGCATCCAGGCTCTCGAACCCGAGGTCCCGCACGATGACGTCATTCCTCACGAAGCGAGGGGCATCGACGATGGTCCGCAGCGCAAGATTTTGCTGCGTGCGGAGGAGCTTCTTGTGACCCTCGCATGTGAAGACGTACCATGCGGGGGCGGCGTACGTCAGAATCGGACGTATATAAGTTTTATACACGCCCAACTTGACGCGCACCGGCAGTCGGGACGAGAGCACCGGACGGAGCTGGTGGCGGGCTACCCCAGCCCGAGCCGCGACCTGGCGGACGTGATGGCCCATGGTGAGCCGACGGTCGATGGTGACCCCCAGGTACTTCACCCGGGGCGACCACTCGACGTCGGCGCCTTGAAGAGTCAGAGGTGGTGGGAGGGGCACTAGTCCAGTGACCATCGCCTGCGTCTTACCCACGTTAACCGACAGCCGCCACTTGGACAGCCAGTCCGGCAGTAGGTCTAGCGCGCGCTGCATCTTGACCGCCGCGTACTTCGCGTTAAGCGATGTAGTAATGTACGCGGCGTCGTCGGCGTACAGCGCGAGCATCGCCTCTGGCGTCGTGGGGATGTCATCGGTGTAACGTGAGTAACACGCTGGCGACACGCAACTGCCTTGGGGCACTCCAGCCAGCACCGGGCGGGCACTGGAGAGCGCTCCCTCGACCACCACGCGGAAGCTTCTATCTGAAAGAAAAGACTGGACCACCTTTACAACGCGGCGAGGCGCGTCGGACGTGGCCAACTTGAAAATGAGGCCCTCGTGCCACACGCGGTCGAAGGCCTTCTCCATGTCGAGGAGTACTGCGACCGCATACTCCTTCTTGTTGACGGCTTGCGCCATGTGGTGCAGCACCCTCGACAGCTGGAGCGTCGTGCTGTGTTCCGACCTAAACCCAAACTGTTCGGGCCGCGGGTCGATGTGCGGCTGGAGATGCCGCAACAGGAGTTTTTCGAACACCTTGGAGGTGGTGGGCAGCAGCGTTACAGGCCGATAGCTCTCCGGCTTCAGTATGTTTTTCCCCGCCTTGGGCAGCATGATGACGCGCCCTTCCTTCCACGAGGAGGGGAACGTCCCAGTGCGCAGTATCGCCGTGTACAGGCGCGCCAGCGCCGCTACCGTACGGTACGGCAGTTGGCGCAGCACTGCGTTGGTGATACCGTCCGCACCGGGGGCCTTCCTGGGTTTCGTCCTCAGGATGGCGCGTCTTACTGCCCAGGCGAGAAAAATATGGGCTCTTCCTCGGGAGCTATCGGCGTGGCGAAGTAGTCCCCAAGGTGTTTCTCGACTGTTGCGACATGGTCGACGTCGCTGGTCGGGTTCGGTCGGAATTGACGCTCCAGGTGCTCGGCGAAGACCTCCGCGCGGTCCTCTGCGACATACTTGAGTGCCCCGCCGCTATCCAGTAGTGGGCGCACCGGAGCTGGGGCATTCGTCAATTGGCGGCAGAGTCTGTGGGCGGATGGCCAGCTGCCAGCCGCCTCTTGGATGCGGTCTTCCCAGCTCTCGGCTTCCCGGTCCCGCAACTCGGCCTTAATCCTCTCCGCGAGGCGGTTCACTCTGGTCTTCAATGAAGGGCATCTCGACTGTTGCCACTGCTTGCGAAGGCGCCTCTTGTCGGCGATCATCCGTCGTAGATACGCAGGCAGGGGCGGCTGCAGCACTCTCCCCTGCGGTTCCAGCGTTGTCGCCGCTTCCAAGGCGCTCCGTATGCAAGCAGTGACGTCATCCGCGGTCTGGTTCACGTCCGCGGAGGTAATCATGGGCCGAGTTGGAGTGGTGGCCTCAGCCTTTTCTTTAAAAACTTCCCAGTTTATTCGTCGACGTGGCGCTGCGGGCAGCTGTCGGGTCGGCATCCCCTATAGGACGACGAGAACAGGATGATGGTCTGACTGCATCTCGTCGTCTAGCACCTGCTGTGCGATCTGGCAGTGTAGCCCTCGGTAGGCCACGATGTCCAGCAGGCATGTAAGCGTTGGCGTCCGGGTAGTGGGTGGGCGTCTCTGGGCCGGACACCGTGTAGCCGAAGGCTTCCGCGTCCGCGTAGAGTCGCCTGCCCCCCGTGTTGGTCGCGGCGGAGTTCCACGCTGGGTGCTTGCAGTTAAGGTCACCAGCAAGGATCGTCGCGCCGCTGTGAGCCTCAAGAAGGGCCCTCAGCTCTGTGGGATCCAGTTTGGCCAAGGGCGCCTTGTAACAGGCGTAGATGGCGAGATCCTCGCCGGCGACGTGCAGCTGCACGCCCAGCGCGTAGAACGTGCCGAGCGACGGCACAGGGAGTTCTTGATGGACGACCCTACGCCTCACCAGTACCGCCAGACCACGGTAGGGAGTGCCGAGTGCCGACCTTTCATCTTTCCTGTAAGCGAGGTAGCCCGAGATTCTGAGCCTGTCAGCTGGTCCCAGGTGCGTCTCGCTTACTAGCGCCACGTCGATATCTTCTTCGTGTAGGAGGCGGCGGAGGGGGGCGACCTTACCTTTAAGGCCGCGGGCATTCCAGTGGATTACCCTCAGCGGCCTAGCCATACAGCTTGAGGAGGGAGGCCAGGCCGTCGAGGATAACCAGACCCGCGTCTTGTCCCTGCCTTATGGCTTTGATTAAGTCCATTAGCAGTTGGACGGCGCAGGCTGTGAATTCCTTTGTCGTTGTAGGTTTCTTCTCCACGCCGGCAGCTGGACCGGCGCGCGCAGCCTGTTTGGGCCGCTGTTGTTGTTGTTGTGGTTGGAGGGCTGGGGGCCGCGATGTGCCGGCACCAGCAGACAGCCCTCTCTTCTCCTTCTGAGGTGGTGGCTGCGACGCGATTTTGGGTGGCACAGCCTGCGCCTGGGACGAGGTAAGGTCGTCCCGTATTTCCTCTGTAGGTGCGGGGGGGGGGGGGCTCGGCTGTCTTGCCTTTTCCCCTCCGTTTCTTCCCCTTCCGCTTCCTCCGCCGCTTTGTGGAGGAGGGGGGGGGGGCTTCTCCCCTGATGGTGGGCCCGTTGGCCACCGCCATGAGCGACGCGCCTTGGGCCTCTGTGACGGCCACGTCTTGGGGCCCCTCGGTGACCTGTTGAGGTCGGCGTGAGGCGGTCGTGGCGGCGACAGTGCCCGCTCGCCTGTTCCTGATTTCCGCCTGGAAGGTGGGGCAGCGCACGTTGTTAGCGGGGTGATCACCCCCGCAGTTGATGCAGGTCGCTGGCTCGTCTCGTGGGCGGGGGCAATCCCGCGCAGCGTGTCCCTCTCCACAGCGGACACAGGCGAGCGGCCGGTGACAATGGTGCGACGAGTGCCTGAATTTTTGGCACCGGTGGCATTGGGCGGGCCCTCTTTTACCCCGCCAGGCCTCAATCTTGACGCCCTTCATACACATGAATGTATGGACGTCAAATATGGACCTGGCCTCCGGGGTCCTCTTAAGGACGGCGTGGTACACGCAGCCGGGTCGTCCTGCGCGCGCCTTAATATGGCGCACATACTCCGGCTCGTATCCCATTTCCCGGAGCTCCTCCTCAATCTCCTCCGGGGGGGTGTCTACCGGCAGCCCTGTGATGGCCACCTTCATGCTTCGCTCCGCTGGCAGCGAGTAAGCAAACCACGAGGTGCCGTCCGCCTTTTCCAGGTCCGTCAGGTAGCTCTGGATCATCCTAAATTCGGCCTCGCTGTCGGGCCAGAACCGAATCCCCTTGCCATATGGGCGGGCATTGGGGGGATGACCCAGCTTCTGCCTGATTGCCCTAAAGTGGGCGGCCCAACCCGGCAGCTTCTCCACTGTCAGCGGAGGATACTTCGGCCTTTTGGGTGGCTTCGGCTTGGGCTGAGAAGTGGCTGTCTTGTTGGACGCTCCTCCGTCGTCCACAGGGGCCGCCGGCTGAGCTGGGGAAGAATCAGCATGAGAGGCACTCACCCCGTGTTGTCTAGTCCTGGGTGAGGGCGTCGGCGGCGTCGGCGACGCGGTGGGCGTGCGCCTGACCGCCTCCGCGAAGGTGGGCGAGGCGGCACTGCCCTGGCCACGCGGCGGCGCGCGCTCGCGCTGCGGCCGCGGCGAGTCCGGGCAGTATCGCTTGGCCTCTTCTTCTTCGGCTTCATCGGTGCTGCGGCGCCGTCGCTGGGGACGCGGCTCCAGCTGGAATTCATAGCCGAATCCCAGCGACGGCGTCGGTGATGCAGTAGGGGTGCGCCTCCCTGAGGCGCTCCGGCCGGAGTCGACTGAGCCCCCGGACGCTATCGACATGCTCGAGCCGGCTCGAGACGAGCATGCCGACAGCGCCGCCGGCGAGTCGAAGGCCGAGGCGCGGGGTGGCGCCGGCGAGTTGGGTGCTTGCGGCGCCGAGGACGTCGGACGGCCGCCAGGCGCCAGCTTAGGTAACGGGCGTCTATCCCGTTCCGCCTGGGCCGGCCCGGCCAGCGAGCTGTGGCTGGGGCCAGTGGCGGTGCGCGGGGTAGGGGTGTCGCGGCTGGTGGAGGCCACCGCGGACGCAGTCCCAGAGGGCGCAGTCGACGCGGCGGGCCGTGGATCAGCGGTGGCACGGGTGGTCGGGCGCGCTGTAGGGCGCACATAGGACGCCGATGGCGCCACGGGGCGAGCCGCGCTCGTGGAGGCTCGCGGCGTAGGCGCGGGAGCGCGCGCGGGAGGCGCGGAGTCGCGCCCTGTACCGCGCGCAGTAGGTGCAGTGGCGCGCGCGTGTGGCGCGCGTCCGGCTATTGCAGCGGCAGGTTCCGGGGCCTGGATCGGCACCGGACGGAATGCGGGAGGGCGCACGGCTACGGCATGCGGCAGGCTTGGCGAGGGCGCCGGCGCACCGCGCGCAGGCGCCGGCGTCGTCGCCGAATCGGCCTTGGATGCCGCCGTGCTTGTTCCGCCTTGGGAGGTCCTCTTCTTGCCAGACCTTACCTTCTCTTCACTCCGAGGAGAGGGGGGTCTGGCCAGCGTTGGACCAGTCGCTCCGTCGTCGAGAGACGGTAGCGAAAGCGGCTGGTCCGACTCCGGGAGAGGTTCTTGCTGGCTGGCATTGTCTTCACGGCCTAGTGAGCCGCGGGAGCCAGGCTTCGGCATCTTTTTCTTAGTAAAACTTCACGCTGGGACGTGATCTCGCGACCGCAACGGTGAATTTGGCACCGGGTAGCGCAGGGGCGACTCCCCCCGTGCTCACACAGGTGCTACGCACTTGTGTGAACACAGGGAAAGTGAAGCGTTGTGGCGGTCCGAGCGAAACAGTTTCTGTCGGAGTACCCCCAATCGACGGCACAATTAAAACAAAAACTTCCACTGCCTACTCGTCAGATGTCGCTTCGTACTCCTGGACGATGAGCTGTGTGGATCACTGGCGAATCCCTGATTAACTACTGATTAGTGCGGCGTCTTTTATAATAAAATGCTTCTAGAAGGTTCGTGCATCGCGCGCTTTCTCACACACGCGTGCAACGCTTCCTATTGGCTATTCTGAGTCCCCGTTACGTAATCCTTTATTAATATTTAAATGAGCTTGCCAGCGGACCGCACACATAGAAAAGGCAAACTCGCGTCGAAGCTGGCAGCATAGGTACATAATAGAAAATAGGCATAACAAATCTTATAACTAACTATCCTAGTGTTTTAGTATCGCTACTCGATACTAGATGGCGTTGTGCATTGACGTCACATTTCTGAATCGCGGTGTTAAGATTTTCAAACATGGAATGACCTCCGCGCGGTACATTATTTGATTTACATTACGGCGAGATATTTTTGGTACTTTTGTACGATGTAAATGTTCCTATGATTTAACAGGTATGACTGCACCGCCCGGGTTCACGCTGCTGTCGTGCACATTTCTCCCGCCGTCGCTGTCAGGCGACTTCCGTGGGGAGCACGACAATCTTCTTTGTTGGTCTTCGGAGTACATGACCTTTGGTTATCACGTCTACGACTCGTACCTCTCCGTCTGCACCTGGTAACACCTTCGTTACCCTTCCCTTGGGCCAAGTGTTACGTGGGAGGTTGGGGTCGCAGATCACGACGATGTCTCCGACCTTGGGTGGGGTGCCGCTACCGTAGGGCTCCCGCCGGTTTTGTAGGAGCGGTAGGTATTCACGTACCCATCTTCGCCAGAAGATGTCTGCCAGTGCCTGGGCGTGCCACCATTGCTGCCGCGCTATGACGTCTGCTTCAGTGAAATTACCCGGTGAGGGTACATGTGAGTTAGGGCCGATCAGGATGTGGTTAGGCGTGAGGGCTTCGGGGTCGTCTGGTGCTACGTTGACATGTGTGAGTGGCCTGGAGTTCATCGTATTTTCTACTTCTACGAGTAGCGTAGCGAGGGTCTCGTCTGATGGGTGAACTTCTTTCAGTGTGACGTACAGTGCTTCCTTGACTGCCCTCACCATCCTCTCCCATGTTCCGCCCATGAACGGCGATGCGGGAGGTATGTATCTCCAGCTTATGGACTGCGCATTGGACTCACTACCTAAAGCACTTAAGGTGCTTTCTCCTAGTTCCCTATCAGCCGCTTTGAAACAAGTAGCGTTGTCACTCCATATTTCTTTTGGACAACCTCTCCTACCTATAAATCGCCTGAGAGCGGCGATAGCTGAATCTGCACTAAGTGAATTTGCTATCTCTATATGTATAGCTCTACAAGTAAGGCATATAAATAAAGCTCCATACCTTTTTTCTTTATGTCTACCTACAGTAACAGATATGGGGCCTAAATAATGTAAACCATTGAAAGTAAAAGGTCGTACATGATGAGCTAAACGGGGGTACGGTAAGTTTCCTGTAGAGGGATTGGCTGGCTTTGCTTTCTTTATTCTACAGTATAAACAGCCTTTAAAACATTATTATTTTACTGACGGACGCAGTCTCGTTTTCCAAACACGCTGTCTTAGCTCGTTTACCGTTATCTCGGTTCCACCATGTTGTAACTTCCTTTCATGCACATGTGCTATGTATAGCTTCGTATATCTGTGCTTACCCTCAAGTACGATAGGGTTTTTTATTTCTTCATTTACGTCTTGTACCGCTGTGATTCTCCCGCGCAAACGTAAAACACCTGTGTTGTCTAGGTATGTACTTAATACGGATAATGGGCCGTCGCCGGGCACCGCTTTGTTTTCATTTATGGCGGCAATTTCTTTTGTGAAGCTCTCGGCTTGTGCGCCTTTGACCCATTGTTCCTCGGTGCGTAGAATATAAGTAGCTGGTATTGGAATGTAGTTTACTGTTTTTTGGAATGTTATTTTTTGCGTAACTTTTTTATTAAGTTTGCTTTTGTTTCTTTTTTCCCATGTTGGATCTTTTAATGCATTTTTCTTAGTACGCTTATGTTCTACAGTGTGTCTGCTTGGTCTACACAGGTCAATGAACTGAAGTACCCGTGCGGTTGTTCTTATCAACCGTGTCCATTTGGAAAATCGTGTAATTTTTGGCAGATGATCGTTTAGTTTTACGTCGTTAATTACATGACATTTGACGCGTTCTTCGCCAGTGTTTGTGGGCGCAATGACCTTTTTGTCTTGCGGCCATTCATCTCTGCTCTTTCTAAGGAATTCTGGACCGTTGAACCACCTGTGCTCCGAATTAAAATGTTCCGGGGTGCCGCGTGTCGCGTCGTCTGCTACATTGTATTTCGAGGGTAGCCACCGCCATTGGTTTTTCTTGGTGAGTTCCTCAATTTCCGCAACACGATGCGCCACAAAGGTCTTGAATGTGCGTGGTTCAGCTTGTATCCAGGCCAGAGCGGTGGTAGAGTCGCTCCAGTATGTTATGTTGCTCACCTCGAAGTCATGTTCTTGAATGACAGTCCGGGCTAGGCGCGCTCCTAATAGTGCGGCTTGCAGCTCTAGCCTAGGTATTGATACTGGTTTCAGTGGGGCTACCCTGCTCTTGGCTTCCACCAGGGTCACTTGTACGCTGCCGTTTGACCTTTCCGTTCGCCAATACACCGCCGCGGCGTAGGCCTCCTCACTCGCGTCTACGAATGTATGTACTTCTCTGGCTATGACGTCACCGTAGTCGTAGCAAAGTGGGATCAGTAGTGTTTCTATAGTACTTAGTGAATCCATCCATTGTTTCCATTTTGGTTGCAGCTCCTCGGGTAGTGGCTTGTCCCACTCTGTTTTATACTTCCATGTGTTTTGAAGTATCCTTTTAGCCGGTATAGTGACAGGTGATATAATTCCTAATGGATCGAATACAGACATTATTATGCTGAGTGCCTCCCGTTTGGTGGGTGGGCGTGTGTTGTTTAATAATACAATAGGTGTTTTGTTTTTGTTAATTCTAAATATAAAACAATCTTTATTAGTATCCCATCGTATTCCTAGGGCTTTCTCGGTGTCGTCGCCGCCTACTACTTTTATGTCTTGTGAAGGTGCAAGTTTATTGTTCAACACATTTTTATTATTTGATATCCAACCACATAAAACAAAGTTGGCCTTTTTATGAATGTTATCTACTTGCGTTGTTATTTTCTTGGCTTCCTCTTCGCTGGGAAAACTCTGAAGATAGTCATCCATATAATGATTGTTAACTATTGCTGACGTCGCGGCTGGGTATCTGTCAGCAAAGTCGCTAGCGTTGCGATCCTTTATGTATAGCGCTGTACATGGGGATGACGTCGCGCCAAAAATAAGAGATGTCATACGATATTCGTCTGGCGGTCCCTTCCGTTGGTCACCGCGCCATAAAAATCTCAACGCATCACGATCTTCTTCTCTTATCTTTATCCTCATGAACATTTCTTTAATATCCGCTGACACAGCTATTTTATTTTGACGGAAACGCATTAAAATACCGGGCAACGATTTTAACAAGTCAGGTCCCGATAGAAGTAGGTCGTTTAGGCATAGACCCGCTGTTTTTGCTGCTGCATCGTGTACGAGTCATGGCGGCTTATGTGGCTTGGCTGGGTTGACCACTGGAAAGTGAGGTAAGTACCAGGTTTTGTTAGTTGTGGAGGTATCGGGTGCCTTTTCTGCATAGCCTGAGTTGAATAGATTGTCAAGGCGCTGCAAGTATTGGGTCTTGAGGTTCTCGTCCTTATCTAGGCGCCGTTCTAGATTTTCTAGCCGCTTTAGGGCTAAGTACCTAGGTAGTTGTTTGGTATTTTAGGTACCTCTTGTTTCCACAATAGTCCGGTCTCAAAGCTGCCATCAGGTAATTGTCGACTCTTCTGTTCTAGTATGTCTAAGGCTCTCTGTTGCGGGTCATCTCTAGATATCCTAGGTTCTATGCCTAGTGATTCTAATTTGAAAAAGTTTCTCATGCTTTCTTCTATTTGTTCCAGATTTTCTTTCATTTTAATGTTGCCGCAAAATGTAGCTATAACTTTGTTTACAGAGTACTGACATCCATGCAATACCCATCCAAGTTTTGTGTACGATGCTACCGGTTGATCACGAGCGCCTGTTCGTGTTTCTGTGGCTACTAACAAATGCCAGTTATCTTGGCCTATTAAAATCATTGGCCGCGCGTGCTCATAAACAAGAGTGCTATGAATGTCGTTCAAATGCCTACAATTATTTATGTCCTCGGTATGTACAGTTTGTGCCATAATTTCAAGCCTATCTACGGTGCGCGCTGCCTCTATCTTCTGTGGCTCGCCATGGTGCTTGTCTTGTATGTGAAAGCTCACGGTTCGTCTATTCTCATGCCTGATCTCCGTGCCTATTCCTTGTATCCACATAGGTTTTGCTGGCCCATCTGCACCTAGGACATCTGCTATTGACGCGTCTAACAAAGTGACTGTACTTCCATCATCTAACAAATAATATGTATCTACACTTGTATGTGGTCCGCTCAATGTGACAGGTACTATTTTAAAATACGCGCGGCGATTCTCAGGCGATATCGTTGAAACTGTTTCCCGCGCTGACGTAACAGCTTCGTGTGTGACGGACGGGCGTCGGCGCAGGAAGCGGCGCGGGCGATGACGTCGCTACATTGTTGTGTGTCGCCTCCACTTTACGCTCTTTATGTAATAGTTTGTGATGTTTCATGTTGCATTCTTTTTTGTCACAAATAGGTGCTTTACACATATACCTTCTATGCTTGTTTCGTAGACATCTAAAACACATGTTGGATTTTTTTGCTATTTCCCATCGTGCGTCTATGTCTAACTGTTTATATTTATAACAGTCTGGTAATTTGTGGCCATGTTGCTCGCACGCCGGGCATTGTTCGTTTGATGTTTCTTTATTTACGTTGAACGTGCGTTCTACTCCGCGCCGTTGTCGTGTATTGTTAGCGTTGTCATTGTTTCGTTCAGGCTGTACGTACGCACCACACTTGTCTGCCTCTTCATTCATAAACATAGCTAAGCGCTTTAACTCGGGAATATCTTCAATCTTTGTATTTGCCGCATAATCATACCATTTGTTTTTTTAATATCGGCGTTAGTTTTTCTACTATACAACGCGACATTTCGGGGCTATGTAAATACTGTATTCTTTTTAATGCTTCTACCGTACCCACCGTGTTTGCTATACGGCTAGCGAATATACATATGTCCCTAGGATTATCATTTAATTTAGGTAATGACTTTATTTTATCCAACTCGGCTATAATCAAGGCTTTGGGCCTACCAAAACGTCTTTCTAGTGCGTCTATGATGACCTGGGGGTCAGATTGACTAAACAATAGACAACCTACAGCTTCCTTTGCGGCGCCTCTGAGGCTTATCCTAATTCTAGCAACATTTTCTACACAGGAAAAATACATTAGTGACTCACAATACGCGGCCTTTCCACTCACCGGGTTTTCCATCAAAGATTGGTAGCTGCTGGATGTACTTGGGGGGCTCTCTTGTACTGCGCGTGGCCTGTGCTAGGGCCGCGGCGAGGGTCCTCACGTCTATCAATTTATCACTCACTACGTTACCGTGTAACACTTTATCACTCGCGATATTGCCCTTGTTTATATTCGCACTCAATGGATTACGTACACTTTCTTCGTGGTCGTCGTCCCACAGCGGTTGAGCGCCTGTCGCGGCGCCGGTGTCCTTCGCTGCGTCTCTGCTTGTCCTACCGCCACTGACGTCATGTGGCAGTGGTCGATTCTTACCTCCGGGTGGCGGCGCCGGTCACGCTAGCCACGTTCCAATCCTTACGGAGGAGAGTTCGCCCACCATGTCATCGTCGTCCTCACTTGAGTCAGCTTCGGCTCTGACACGCTGCAGATGTATCTCTTGCAGCTCTCGCTCTGCCTGCGCTTGCTTCACTTTCATTTCAGCCAGCCGCTCTTTAGCCTCAAGCTCCGCGAGGCGCTTCTTTGATGCTGTAGAGCGGCGTGACCTGGTGTCGCCAGGCTTAAGCGTAACATGTGAACCAGTATTCTTGGTGCCACGCGTCGTAGTCTGCATGGCGTCGGAGCTAGTAGTCTCCGTAGATCTGCTGCCTGTGTCTGTTTCAGCGACCACGCTCGTTCCGGTCTCTGGTGCCGGCTCGCTGGCACCTGGTTCGGCGGTCACTGACGGCTCTCGCTGGGCCTGTTCTCTCTTAGAGTCTCTGCTACGGCTGCGAGTCATCATCTTCCTGCTGGCTCTTGATGATTTGGCTACGAAGGACCAGAATGTGCAGCGAGTGGACTGTATTATCACCTTTTATGTAGGAGCTCACTGGGGACTCCAAGAGAGGGTTTTTCTTAAAGGATATGCACTGAATGAAACACTGACTTTGTTAAATTTGTAGCAGACTGGGACTCAAAATACCGTATTACTGAGGAGCCAAACGGGCATAGTGATCTTCTTGACGTTTCGTAAAATACTGATTAACTACTGATTAGTGCGGCGTCTTTTATAATAAAATGCTTCTAGAAGGTTCGTGCATCGCGCGCTTTCTCACACACGCGTGCAGCGCTTCCTATTGGCTATTCTGAGTCCCCGTTACGTAATCCTTTATTAATATTTAAATGAGCTTGCCAGCGGACCGCACACATAGAAAAGGCAAACTCGCGTCGAAGCTGGCAGCATAGGTACATAATAGAAAATAGGCATAACAAATCTTATAACTAACTATCCTAGTGTTTTAGTATCGCTGCTCGATACTAGATGGCGTTGTTCATTGACGTCACATTTCTGAATCGCGGTGTTAAGATTTTCAAACATGGAATGACCTCCGCGCGGTACATTATTTGATTTACATTACGGCGAGAGATTTTTGGTACTTTTGTACGATGTAAATGTTCCTATGATTTAACAGGTATGACTGCACCGCCCGGGTTCACGCTGCTGTCGTGCACATGCATATTTTATAAAGCGATACGATACAAATTGTTTACTCAGTTGTTTATTGCCTTCTTTATTGGTATAACGGGCTGGTGTCCGCAACTCCACGTCAAAGCGCGTGTTTTGCGTATGGGCTATAATCCACCACGCGGGCCCAGTGCAGATTGGTAGATGTCACATGTCTTCGAATGCGAACAGAGGGAATTTTTGGTTCTAGGACATGCCGGTTTCCTCACAATGATTTCCTACACCGTTTTCAGAGCAGTGGTGATGAATTAGACTACACAAAGTAATGCGCCTGTCTGGATTCGAACCCACGACTTATTGTTCGTAAGTCGGGGCCGCCACCACTGGGAGACTGCCTGATTTAGTCTAGTGATTGAAAACAGTAAGTACTACAGTAAACGCTGCTAAACTGCTAAATGCTAACTATTAAATTCCATCAAAAACTCAAAAGCAATTTTGAGTCTGGATTTCATGGTAATAAGAGGCTCGCTTCTGTATAACAAACACAGGATGTCCTAGAACCAAAAATTCGAAAACTTGTGACAACCTCCAACCCGCACTGGGCTTGCTTGGTCAAATATGGCCCACTTTCACTTTTTTAATGGGAACGTTTAGGCTGATTATGAAAACATGACTAACAAAATGTGGCGGAAATATGTCCTGTACCTCATGTCTACCATCCACTCGACCAACGAATATAAATAATAAATATCGCTGGACGTTACACATAGCGCCATCTAGTGCCACACTAAGCCGAGGCTTATGTCGTGGACACCAGATAGTTGATATACTACATACCTAGATACTTTTTGTTTGTAAATACATACTTATTATACACTAGCGGAATTTACGCGGTTTCACCCGTGTTGTTCCCGTTCCCGTAGGAATACGGGGATATAATATAGCTTATTTTACTCTGGGTGAATGTAGCTTTCTAATGGTGAAAAAATTTTGCAATCGGCGCAGCTGTTTTTGAGTTCATTCAAAGAGGAAAGATTTCTATTTTTGTGTGTGTGTACACACACAAAAATAGAAATCTTTCCTCTTTATAATATTAGTGTAGATAATATAAACATCCATGACTGGGAAACAAATACCTGTAATAACAATGAATTTTTATACAATAAAATCTACTGCAAGCTGCAATATCAACAAATATTATAATAATGGTATAACTATAAACCGGAAGATAAACGACTCAATACACACAACAGAACCACAAGCCGAAGCAAGTTAAAAGCAGCTGCTACTGAAACTGTGTGGTAAAAACGCTTTAGGCTAGAGAAACTATCGCTTGCATACTAAAACTAAATCCTTGCTAGACTAAGAACTAAATCCTTGCTAGACTTAGGCCCTTACTCAACCAAAGTGAAGACGAGTAGAGGGAAGTTGAGTTTTTTTTTATTATTGCTCAACACTAGGAACTTCTTTATTTTGACGACCCGAATGGCGCAGTGGTAGTAAGGCTGCCTTACGCTCTTAGGGTCCTGGATTCGAATCCCAGTAGGAGCAAATGTTTCTGTGATGAGCATGGACATTTGTTTCCGAGTCATGGATGTTTATATGTATGATATAAGTACATACTTATCATACATATAAACATCCATGACTCGGAATCGGATTTACAAACAAAAAGTATCTATGTAGTATATCAACTATCTGGTGTCCGACACAAGCCTCGTTGCTTAGTGTGGCACTAGATGGCACTGTGTGTAGAATAAAAAAAAAAAATATATATATATATTTATCGTGGCGGGTGCGTTAATAAATATTTTAATTCTTAAACAGCCTGACCCGGAACAACTACCTGTAAGCTCCATATGAAACGACCAACTAGAACCGTGCACCTTTTTTCGACGATTTATGAGTACTCATGTAGGCCTATGTGAAATAAAATATTTTGATTTAATTTTGATTGGTCGAATCGCACTTCTCATCTCCGCTTTGGTGCAGTCCGGGTCTAAGGGTCCGGTCCGATACAGACAAATTTCAGACGCGGGTTTGGCCAAGTAATATACGGATGTATCTGTCAATGTCCGTTGCTCAAACGCGTTTTAAGAAACGAATGAGTTGAGCTGTTTTAGAATTGTTCAAGGTCAGTCGGTTGAAAGAATAGTATTGTTGATATTATTTATATCGAGGAAAAAAAACACGTGAACTGCAAAGTTTAAAATAAGCTCTCTAATTCGCATAAAATGATTTTCTTCTGTTTTCGTTATAGTAACCTCTAAATGGATCGGAACCATCCTCAAGAGAACCAAGGTTACCGACGTAGCCCAAAGAATTGCCAAACTTAAGTGGCAGTGGGCAGGGCACATTGCTCGCAGAACGGATGGCCAATGGGACCGAAAAGTTCTGGAGTGGCGACCGCACCTGGAAGACGTTGCGTTGGAAGGCCTCCCACTAGGTGGAACGATGACCTGGTGAAGGTTGCGGGAATCCGCTGGATGCGAGCCGCACGGGATCGGTCAATGTGGCGACACTTGGGGGAGGCCTATGTCCAGCAGTGGACGTCTTTTGGCTCAAAGATGATGATGATGATGGGCCAGAACCGAAAAAAGTTAATAAAAACAACAATTAGTTGGTATACAACACTGTTATGTTTTTTTATTCCTACACACCAGCACCTTCATGTACAAAAACATGTCAACATTTTTCGCCGACCAATCCCCTGTGTTGTCAGTACTGGCGAGAACAACAAGCTTTTATGAATTCAAAATGACGTCACTCCTGAAGTTAGCTCAAAACGTTTACGTTACGCTTGGAGAATTTTGCGCGACTGTAACCGTTCTGCACTCAACTGTACATGTGACTGTGTCAAGTGTTTCATATTATCTGTGAGTCAGAGTCGTTTCAATTTATTGTAGGTTCTTTTTATAGATTGTATTTTTAGATTTAGATTTTTGAAAGAATAGTATAATACAGGCTGTTTGTTTTAACTGTGACAGTTCGAGTCATTCTTTATTGTATCCATTCGCGTTACACCACACATCCCCCTTAGCGTTCTCATCTCAGCAACATACAATTACCTTACATTCATCCCTTTTGTGGCCCAACATTCTGATTCATATAAGACAGCAGGTCTAACTATGGTTTTATAAATCTTACCCATGATTTTAAGGGGAATGCGTGAGTCGCATAATTATTATTCCTGGGAAAAGTGTTATTTGTGTTTTTTTATCAGAAATTTCTCAGTAGCAGCCAAGGAGTCTGGACTTTTGATGGCAATAGGGTCGACCCCCTTTGTAAACATAACTGTTGTAATGTGAGTGTACAATTAGGTACACCTTTGGCTAACTCTTCGGGGATAAGCTCACTTAAAGTACTTACGGGATAATCTCACTTAAAGTACTTACGGGATAATCTCACTTAAAGTACTTACGGGATAATCTCACTTAAAGTACTTACGGGATAATCTCCGTGATTTTCTTTTGCTTTTATGAGATAAAAAACACGGAGATTATCCCGTAAGTATTTTAAGTATAAGCTAACGTAATCTTATGGAAATAATGTTTATGTGTATAGCTGTTTGTGTGTGTAAAAATTGTAGTAATAGCAAAGAAACTTCCTGTATTAAAAGTTTTAATAAAAACAAAACCTGATTTGTGCCGGTATTTTCTTCTGGGTGAGATATTCTAATAGAAAATGCCAGAACTATAAAGTTTACAACTATAACTCCTTGGAAGATGAACTCGGGCTGCAAAGAATGTTTAATAAGAATTCTCCAGTTTATGATCAACAAGTTTATGTTTATGAAGGAACCTAGGTTGAGCCACAACCCTGTGAAAAATCTGGAATTTTGGTCTAAGGACCAAATAACGCTTTTGTAGTTTTAAGTTTTAGATTTGTTTTCTTTTTTCTTGAAGACTTTTTTCTGAACCCGACATTGTCAAACGTTACTTAACAATTTCACGTTATTTGGCGTCATAATTATCTTAGCTCAAAATATCCTAGTGGTACTATCAAGTAACAGGTCTCGAATTCTAAACCAAGACGGACATTCACCTCTGATTTTTAAGATTCATGTGCGTATTGTATAATTATCATTTGCTTCAGTGAAGGAAAACATCGTAAGTAAATTAAAGTAGCATACCTCAGAGATATTTCTCGATAGCATGAATGTCAGAGACCCATGGGAGGCAAAAAAACCGGCCAAGAGCATGTCGGGCCACGCTCAGTGTAGGGTTCCGTAGTTTCCCGTCCGTCACAATAAGTGTTCCCACTTATGAGTTTAAAGGTGGGTATCCATTATGTAAAAATGCTTGCATATACGAATATACTACAAACTTAGTCCAGAAATTATTTTGTACAACTTTCTGTCTTTTTTGTATAAAAACTGTTTCCATCAAGTTCAAAATGATTTTCCTAGAAAGTCCTTATAAAGTTCTACTTTTCAGATTTTTTTCATATTATCTAAACTTATGGTTCAAAAGTTAGAAAAAAAAAAAAACTTCCCACTTTACATTTAGGGGGGCTACCCTAATAAAACATTTTTTTCCAATTTTTATTTTACCACTTTGTCGGCGTGATTAATATACATATTGGTACCAAATTTCAGCTTTCTAGAACGGTCACAGAGATTAAGCGAGGACGGACGGACAGACATGGCGAAACTATAAGCACAGTAGTATTACGATACAGTATTCCGACTTCATAGAAACGGACGAAACGCGAGCTATACCTACGCGCCTCGATCTAAGGGTGCACTTGGGGCGCAGACAGTCACGGCTGTACCGCAGTGTCGAACGGACGGTATGTTGTTTTTTTAACAATAACCGCGCGATTTTTTCTCTAAAAATCAGTTAATATGACGAGTAGGAAATATTGTGCTGTTTTTGGTTGTATGAATTCGTCAATAACGCATCCAGACATAAGTTTTTTTAAATTACCTGGAAACTCTGAAAGGTAAGACTATAAAATAATTTTACTTACTAGTAGGTAGGTACATAATGTGTGTCTTTTTAATGGATAAGTATTTTCTTTTATCTCACGAAAAAAAAGGTGTTTGGATTAATAAATAAAGCGAATAGAGTAACGGAAAGTTATTGAGACGAGTGAAATAGGTAGTTATATGCGGTTCTGAATGAATCATGATACGGTAGGTACCTACCTACTTACGCTTGTGTTAAAACTTCGGTGCCTATACTTTAAAATTTAACAATAAAGCATTTCGTACGACTCAGTCGAGGCGCAAATATTTTTCGGTCGCAAATTTATAAGCCCGATTTGTTTTTCGAACAAAAACATGTTTTTTTAATTAAATCTACCAATAAAAAAACAACACGCATTTTTATTGAACACTTCCTATTCAATATACAAAGTATTTAATTTATTTATATAAAAAGGATATTTACAATCACAAAACTAAATAGAAACAGAAAGTAGGCAAATGTAATTAAAATGCTGGAGACGGGCAGCCCTAACGCATGTTTACGTACCGCGCGGCTGTAGGCATTTATTTCTATCAGGCGGCCGAGTTACACTACTGTATCATAATATTACCGTGCTATAAGGGTTCCTAGTTGACTACGGAACCCTAAAAACGATGTTTATTTTCAGACAACTAAGTCCAAAGAGGTTAATAACAGAAATCTTATAAACCATGTTAGTACCAAAAAATAACAAATGTGAATGGTTAGTATAACAGAAATCTTATAATATACTATGATAGTACAATAAAAATAACAATCACAATGGGAATAAATTATATAATTAATTCTTCATTTAACCTGCATTTAGCGGCAAACTCTGACACGAGTTTAGGCACTAACCAAACAAAAAAGAAACGGGAAGAAAGCCAAGCATGTTTCTGTCACTGTGGTTTATCTGTCAAAGTAGAAATGTGAGACAGAGACGGGAATAATGGAACATGTCTAAATCAATTCCCGTGCTAAGTAACGTTTATCAATCTCACTCTCAGTGCTTCTCAGAAGATAACTAATTTTTAAAAATAGTTATGTACAAATATTGTATTTGAGTTCCAATTGTCTCGCTTTATATTTGATTCAAAATGACAAACTTTGAGCCTGAAACCGCAAATCAGATGGAATTCCGCCTAAGCAAAATCATTTCTTTTAAGAATACTAATTAGTTTTTAACCACAAATTATATAATAGGATGTTTCTATAAAACCGCTGCTAATTTCCTAAACAAAATATGGAACAACTTACGCCAGCAAAAAAAATAAAGGTCCAATACAAATATTGGTCGGCTTGTTCTAGACAAAACACGTGAAGGCGTGTTTAAAAATCTAGACTATAGAACGTGACCTGACTATTTTATGAACTGGGCACGTTCAGCTGCGATTAGGCTGAAACTGACATTTTAGTTTTGTACAATAATAATATTGGTGATATTTGTAAGTCTTAGTTTAAAAAGGTCTTATTGTGAAACTCATCGGTCGTATTTTTCACTAGCTTCAGCCCGCGACTTGGTTCGTCGGAAATGATCACAAGGGAATATACTACCAGTATAATACGTATTCTATGACTCAATACATGTTGTGGTCTGTGTGTGTCGAATTTCATTGTAATCTGTCCAGCTGTTAGGCGGTTATTACACGACACCGCTCGTCCGCGTGGTTGGGCAGTGAAGCGGATCACGTCTCATTGGCTTAAAATTATAAAAAAATTAAAAGAAAAAAAATCTTTTTAAAAACAAGCTTTTATTACTTATTAATAAAAAGAACTAAAAAGTTAAAAATAATTTAAACCTTATAAGAAAAATAAAAGCGTGTTACATTTTTAGGCATATACACCTTCATTATTTTTCGTTTGCAATCAAAATGTAACACGCTTTTATTTTTCTTTAAGGTTTAAATTATTTTTAACTTTTTAGTTCTTTTTAATAATAAGTAATAAAAGCTTGTTTTTAAAAAGATTTTTTTCTTTTAATTTTATTTTTAACTTTTTAGTATTTCTTTGTTCATAATGTTTCCATGAGTATAGGACAAAAATGGTTCATCCCCCCAGAGGTCCGTTGTAGGGAGATAAGTGTTTCAGTAAAACAGGGTTCACCCTGGTACTCTGAGGCGCAAGCGCAACTTTAGAGATATGACATATTTATACATCCTCATACCATTTAGCCCTGCACGTGCTCACCTTGGCATTAGGTCATCCATCTAATTAAAAACAGAATCCACATTCATAACAAACGGAACGAACGAACGAATGAACTTATTTTCCCGAAGATGGTGTCGCATATTTACGTCCACCAAACCACCACCACTCACACTCACCACCCATTAAAAACGATCCACCCATCAAGAGACAAATCATACTCGACACGGTAGTGACGCATAATTACTGAGTTCCTATGGCCACCTTTCTGCTCCACCATCAGACCCTGTTACCATCTAGCACCAAAGTACTCATCAAGATGAATCAAACGAGCCCAAACTCGATGGGGTTATGTCGTTCAATTACTGAGTTCCTATGGCCATCTTCCAGCTCTATCATCAGACCCTGGTTACCGTCTAGCACCAAAGTACTCTTCAAGACGGATCAAACAAGTCTAAACTCGATGGGGTTGTGTCGTTTAATTACCGAGTTCCTATGTCCATCATCAGACCAAGGTTACCATCTAGCGCCAAAGTACTCATCAAGATGAATCAAACGAGCCCAAACTCGATGTGGTAACGTAGTTTTATTACGGAGATCCTATGTCCACCTTCCAGCTATATCATCAGTCCCTGGATACGATCTAAAGACCCATCTAGACGAATCAAACGAGCCCAAACTCGATAGTGTCCGTTTCGACCGCGCGGCCACAGCGTTTTTTTAAAAAAAAACTATGCCAAGTTTTTGTAAAAGTTTGTAAAAGTTGATTCCCAAAACCATAAATTTGTCAAAGTTATGGTTAAAAAGTTATAAGGGTTTGAACGTGGCCGCGCCATCAAAACGCGGAGAACCGCGCGGCCACGGAGATCTTTAAAACTAAGCGTTGCAGACACCTGAAATTTAGGTAAATAACAGGTTTTAGGGGTGATTGAATTTGTAAAAAATTTGTAAAAATATACTAAAAAATCCTAGGTTTATATTTTAGGAGCTATAAGACTAAAACCTCATGGCCGCGCCATCGAAACGGTGAATAACACGTTATCGCCGATATCTCGCTGAAAAAGCATCGTAGAGGTCTGAAGTTTTTTGTAAAACACAGATTTGAATTTGTCAAAACTGGTAAAATATTTCAAAAAGTCTTATGGTTATATTTTAGGAGCTGTAAGACTACAAACCCATGGCCGCGCCATTGAAATGGTGAAAAATACGTTATCGCCAATATCTCGCTGAAGAAGCATCGCAGAGGTCTGAAGTTTTTTGTAAAACCTAGATTTGAATTTGTCAAAACTCGTAAAAATACACAAAAAAATCCTAGGTTTATATGTCAGGAGCTGTAGTACGGTATCGCTTATAACCTTCAAAACGTTCTTAATGTTTGGTTAGGGTGACTATGACTTATTGCTTAACTTCAACCTATTACATTATAATTATTTTTCAAGGATTATTATAAATTAAATTAAAATGATAAGATACAAAAACATGTTTATTTCTTAAAAAATCACATAAATCACAGATTGTTAACTTACATATTTCTGACAAAACCACAAATCACAGATTATTTACTTACAGTAAGATTTTTTTTTATATTATATTTTTTTAATACGACTGTGAAGTATGGTGTGTTTAAAATTACTGTTTTTTTTTTAAATATCTTAATCATCTATGTGAGGAGCCCGTGGCTAAATAATAACAGCCGCTCAGGTGGATCTTTAGGTTAAGCCGTGCTTGCCTAGGTTGGTCTGTGGATGGGTGACCACCCATTACATACCGAGTTTCCTCCATGCCTCGGAAAGCACGTTAAGCCGTTGGTCCCGGCTGTCATTTGTAGATCTTTGACAGTCGTTACAGGTAGTCAGTGAACCAAAAAGTCTGACAACCAGTCTTACCAAGGGATATCGTTTTACCCAGTACTAACTGGGTTGTGGAGGTCAGATAGGCAGTCGCTCCATGTAAAATACAGGTATTCAGCTGCATCCGGTTAGACTGGAAGCTGACCCCAACATAGTTGGGAAAAGGCTAAGCAGATGATGATGATGATGAATCATCTATGTATAGTATAGACCATAATTATGTTAGATTATGTATTGTCATAGGTTGTTCGGAACTTGCGTGCATTTCGGTTTTACCATCGTCATAACAAATCATTCTGGAAATACTATGCAATGACACTTATTTCTGTAATAATACAAACAGGGTGTTAAAGTAGTCGTGTGCCATAGCTTAGGGGTGAGTTCAGTATCGATAAAGGAAGCCGTAAAAAATTAAAATAAAATAAAAGCACCTAACTGAATAATCTGTGATTTAAGTATTTTTTATAATCAAAAAAATAAACTAAAATGTAACGATAGGATCATCATCATCATCATCATCAGCTTATTAATGTTCCCAATGCTGGGACACAGGCCTCTGAGAGGGAATGGGCGTATAATCCACCACGCTGGCCCAGTGCGGATTGGTAGATGTTACTCGATGTCAATCAATATTTTACAAAAACATAATTATGTTTTTAAATAAAAAAATTAAATAAACATACGACTCTTCATTTTTATTTAATTTAGGATCCTTGAGAAATAATTTCTAATACAATAAGTGGAAAGTTTTCTGTGAACTATAAGTCATGGTCACCCTATCGAAACATTGAAAATGTTATTACAGGGCTAATATTATAAAAAAAAAATACTTTTTTGCCTACTATCGTTAGTTCTACCTAATTAGGTTTTGTTTACAAAAAAAAATCAAGCTAATACTTACTTTCTTCGATAAATAATCACGACTTATTTCTAAGCAATATCGTACTTCAGCTCCTGAAATATAAACCTAGGATTTTTTTGTGTATTTTTACAAGTTTTGACAAATTCAAATCTGTGTTTTACAAAAAACTTCAGACCTCTGCGATGCTTTTTCAGCGAGATATCGGCGATAACGTATTTTTCACCGTTTCGATGGCGCGGCCATGGGTTTGTAGTATTACAGCTCCTAAAATATAACCCTAGGACTTTTTGAAGTATTTTTACCAGTTTTGACAAATTCAAATCTGTGTTTTACAAAAAACTTCAGACCTCTACGATGCTTTTTCAGCGAGATATCGGCGATAACGTGTTATTCACCGTTTCGATGGCGCGGCCATGGGGTTTTAAGTCTTACAGCTCCTAAGATATAAACCTAGGAATTTTTTGTATATTTTTACAAATTTTTTACAAATTCAATCTGTTATTTACCTAAATTTCAGGTCTCTACAACGCTTAGTTTTAAAGATCTCCGTGGCCGCGCGGTTCTCCGCGTTTCGATGGCGCGGCCACGTTCAAACCCTTATAACTTTTTTACCATAACTTTGACAAATTTATGGTTTTGGGAATCAACTTTTACAAACTTTTACAAAATCTTGGCATAGTTTTTTTTTTAAAAAAACGCCGTGGCCGCGCGGTCGAAACGGACATAACTCGATAAGGTTATGTCGTTTTACAACGGAGTTCCCATGGCTACCTTCTAGTTTCACCATCAGACCCTGGATACCATATAATAATAATAAATAAAATAAATATTGCTGGACATTACACACAGCGCCATCTAGTGCCACACTAAGCAACGAGGCTTGTGTCGTGGACACCAGATAGTTGATATAGTACATAGATACTTTTTGTTTGTAAATACATACTTAACGACCTGACGACCTGATTGGCGCAGCGGTAGTGAGGCTGCCTTACGTTCTTAGGGTCCCGGGTTCGAATCCCGGTCGGAGCAAATGTTTCTGTGATGAGCATGGACATTTGTTTCCGAGTCATGGTTGTTTATATGTATGATAAGTATGTATTTACAAACAAAAAGTATCTATGTAGTATATCAACTATCTGGTGTCCACGACACAAGCCTCGTTGCTTAGTGTGGCACTAGATGGCGCTGTGTGTAATGTCCAGCAATATTTATATTATTTATTTATTATTATACATTATAAACATCCATGACTCGGAAACAAATGTCCATGTTCATCACACAAACATTTGCACCGACCGGGATTCGAACCCGGGACCCTAAGAACGTAAGGCAGCCTCACCACCGCTGCGCCAATCAAGTCGTCAGAGAGAGCTATGGAGACAAAGTACTCGTCAAGACGAATCATACGAGCCCCAACTCGATAGGGTTATGTCGTTTTATAACGGAGTTCCTATGGCCACCTTTCAGCTCCATCATCAGACCCTGGATACCATCTAAATACAAACTACTCATCAAGACGAATCAAACGAGTCCAAATTCGATGGGGTTATGTCGTTTTATATCGTAGTTCCTATCGCCATCTTCCAGCTCTATCATCAGACCCTGGATACGATCTAAAGACAAAGTACTCATCAAGACGAATCAAACGAGTCCATACTCGATGGGGTTAGTTCGTTTTATAACGGAGTTCCTATGGCCACCTTCCAGCTCTATCATCAGTCCCTGGATACGATCTAAAGACAAAGTACTCATCGTGACGAATCAAACGAGCCCAAACTCGATGGAGTTATGTCGTTTTACAACGGAGTTCCCATGGCTACCTTCTAGTTCCACCATCAGACCCTGGATACCATCTAAAGACAAAATACTCATCAAGACAAATCAAACGAGCCCCAACTTGATGGGGTTATGTCGTTTTATAACGGAGTTCCTATGGCCACCTTTCAGCTCCATCATCAGACTCTGAATACCCTATAGAGACAAAGTACTCATCAAGTCGAATCCAACGAGCCCAAACTCGATGGGGTTTTGTCGTTTTACAACGGAGTTCCCATGGCTACCTTCTAGCTCCACCATCAGACCCTGGATACCATCTAAAGACAAAGTACTCATCAAGACGAATCAAACGAGTCCATACTCGATGGGGTTAGTTCGTTTTATAACGGAGTTCCTATGGCCACCTTCCAGCTCTATCATCAGTCCCTGGATACGATCTAAAGACAAAGTACTCATCGTGACGAATCAAACGAGCCCAAACTCGATGGAGTTATGTCGTTTTACAACGGAGTTCCCATGGCTACCTTCTAGTTCCACCATCAGACCCTGGATACCATCTAAAGACAAAATACTCGTCAAGACGAATCATACGAGCCTCAACTCGATAGGGTTAGTTCGTTTTATAACGGAGTTCCTATGGCCACCTTCCAGCTCTATTATCAGTCCCTGGATACGATCTAAAGACAAAGTACTCATCAAGTCGAATCCAACGAGCCCAAACTCGATGGGGTTTTGTCGTTTTACAACGGAGTTCCCATGGCTACCTTCTAGCTCCACCATCAGACCCTGGATACCATCTAAAGACAAAATACTCATCAAGACGAATAAAACGAGTCCCAACTCGATGGGGTTCTGTCGTTTTATAACGGAGTTCCTATGGCCACCTTTCAGCTCCATCATCAGACTCTGAATACCATATAGAGACAAAGTACTCGTCAAGACGAATCATACGAGCCTCAACTCGATAGGGTTAGTTCGTTTTATAACGGAGTTCCTATGGCCACCTTCCAGCTCTATTATCAGTCCCTGGATACGATCTAAAGACAAAGTACTCATCAAGTCGAATCCAACGAGCCCAAACTCGTTGGGGTTATGTCGTTTTACAACGGAGTTCCCATGGCTACCTTCTAGCTCCACCATCAGACCCTGGATACCATCTAAAGACAAAATACTCATCAAGACGAATAAAACGAGTCCCAACTCGATGGGGTTCTGTCGTTTTATAACGGAGTTCCTATGGCCACCTTTCAGCTCCATCATCAGACCCTGGATACCATATGGAGACAAAGTACTCGTCAAGACGAATCATACGAGCCCCAACTCGATAGGGTTATGTCGTTTTATAACGGAGTTCCAATGGCCACTATTCAGCTCCATCATCAGACCCTGGATGCTATATAGAGATTAAGTACTCGTCAAGACAAATCATACGAGCCCCAACTCGATGGGGTTATGTCGTTTTATATCAGAGTTCCTATATCCACCTTCCAGCTCCATCATAAGACCCTGGATACCATCTAAAGAAAAAGTACTCATCAAGACGAATCAAACGAGTCCAAATTCGATGGGGTTGCGTCGTTTCATTACAGAGTTCCTATGGCCACCTTCCAGCTCCATTATCAGATCAGCTCCATGTTCTCATAATATTGCATTGCCCCGCGATATACATATGCGTGCAAAATTTCAGCTCAATTGGTAACCGGAAAGTGGTTGAAATTTAACTTGCAAGATTTGATTACAGACAAACACCGGGACAGGTGAAACTAAATAAAAGCTTGTAAAAAAGTTAGATCCAAAGCCAGTCGCCAACATACTTAAGGATCCCTTCTTTTTAACCGACTTCAAAATGGAGGAGGTTACTATGTTCGACTGTATGTATTTTTTTTAGGTGTGTTCGCCGATTTCTCCTCCATTTGTGGACCGATTTTCAAAATTATTTTTTTATTTGTAAGAATATACTTCTGAAGTGGTCCCATTTAAATTTGGTGAAGATTTAATGCTGATTTTCGGAGATATACAATAGAACTTTTCAATAATAGACGGCAAATCTGTCGTGATTGCTGCAATCGCTTGCGGCAACTAGCGGTGTCGTAAGAGAATCGTCTTAGAGCGTAAAAATGTGGCAGACAAACAGTGTTACTTTTGCATTTAGTATTAGTATGGTTTGTTGATATTTGTAAAAGATTGAATTGAAAGGTCTCAAAGATTTTATTGTTTTACTCTTCGAAATAGAGTTTTAGTTTTCATGAAAAGTTCGACTGTTTTATTGAGATACAAGCTGACAGGCCACCTGTTACAATTCGGTTTTTGTATTGAGAAGATAATATTATTTTTATTATTTTAGTAGTACCTATTTTTTAAACTGCATCGTTAGTCTAGTTTGGATTTGTGGCCGGTTGATGGCAATAAGATCGCTTCTTATTATGGGACTAAACATAATAATATCTGGCAAAATGTTGGTGTACTGTTACGTACACCATTGTCATATTTTGAGTTTTTTTTTTTTTTATAAAGGGTGCAAAATACCTCTTAACGAAGCCGAAATGCACTTATACTCCCCATCATTGCGATCATTTTTTTGTTCTTCACCATACCTCGTAACCTTCTAGTTAGGGAGATATTGGGGGTCATAGTTCCAACTTTTTGACAAGGTTTTTTTAAAATACAAGTTATTAGTGTAAGATTTTTGCTTTTCCATTACCCTCGTACTATTCAATCCATCCATCACCACAATGTTTTGAATGCGTTAAATTGAGTTAAAATCATAAAAAAACATGATTTTTCACCCCCAAAAATAAAGTCATTTCCCGGCAATATTTTTTACTTCAACTTACTTAGTTTAATGTAGGTACAGAATGCTTGGTTGACGGCTTCGTGATGAGGTTGTTTACACCCTGTATGTTCTATAGATATGGTAATACCAATATTTTACGAACACTTCCGGATCTCTTTTTTTTTTTTTACAAGTTTGACAATTTGAAAATAAAATGTAACTAAAGCTGCTTACACAGAGGACATTAAGTAAATATTGGTATCAGTACAAAAAGTCTCACAGGATTTATTTTTCCTAAAAGAAATACTTTCAATAAGTACTAAGATTTCTTACGGTACAGATATTTTTATTAATTTTGTTTTGTAGTCACGATGAAATTAGGAGAGCGCAGAAGGACAAAAATATAATACTTAAGAAATCTTATTATCTTATTTTAATTATATAAACTTGAGCACGCAAAACTGGCAAAGAAACGTATACCCTTTTAATCAGGCACTCTGCCTGAATGTGTATCATGTACGCTCACATTTCTCGTGGCTAAATAATAACAGCCGCTCGGGTCGCTCTTTAGGTTAAGCCGTGCTTGCCTAGGTTAGTCTGTGGATGGGTGACCACCCTTACACACTCAGTTTCCTCCGTGCCTCGGAAAGCACGTTAAGTTGTTGGTCCCGGCTGTAATTTGTAGATCTTTGACAGTCGTTAGGTAGTCAGTGTTCCAAAGTGAAATTGGTGAACACGCTGGTCTTTTCAATTTTTGGATACGGAGCAGAAACTTGGACCTTGAGAAAGGCCGACCGGACTCGTATAGACGCCTTCGAGACGTGGTGTTGGGGGAAGATGCTTCAGATACCCTGGACGGCATTCCGCACCAACGAGTCCATCCTACGCGAGCTCAAGATAAAGACCAGACTCTCTACGACCTGTCTCCGCAGAGTTTTGGAATTTTTCGGCCATATAGCGAGGAAAGATGGCAATAACCTCGAACAACTGATGCTTACCGGTAAGGTGGATGGTAAACGACCAATAGGTCGCAGCCCTTTGCGATGGTCCGACCAAATAAGCACTTCTCTCGAAACGAAATTTCATGATGCGCTTCACTTGGCCAAGGATAGACGGAGATGGCGAAACATTGTCAAGGAAAAAAATATTTCAAGGGTGGATCACGACCCTCAGTAATGAGGAGCACGACTTGAGGAGGAAGTAGTCAGTGGCCCAAAAAGTCTGACAACCAGTCCTACCAAGGGGTATCGTATTACCCAGTTCTAACTGGATTGTGGAAGTCAGATAGTCGCTCCATGTAAAATATTGGTATTCACCCGGTAAGACTGGAAGCCGACCCCAACATAGTTGGGAAAAGGCTAGGCAGATGATGATGATGTTTATATGTCCCATTGAATAGAAGGCGAGTCTATTGCTATCAACCGGGTACAAATCCAGAAATGTAGATGCTACTGAGAAACTCCTAATGGAAAAACTCAATAACACTTTGCCCAACCTGGGAATCGAACCAAGGACCTCTTGCTCAGTAGTCGTGCTCGCGTCCACTATAAAAAAATAAAATAAAATAAAATAATCTTTAATTCGGATAAGCAACATCCATATGGGTTAGTAAAAACAAAAAGATAACTTATACCTATGTTAGTAAACTTATACGTATATCTATTTGACAACAAGGCTGTTGTTCAAAATGCATCTTCGAACAACATCACCTAACAAAGGAGAATCCAACCTCCCCGCTATGGTCTTCAGGATGGAGTTGGAGCTGTCCCGCACTCTGCAGAGCAAAGAGGCAGATTTCTGTCTGACTATGGCGTGGAAGCCATCGACGTGTGCTTGTGCAAACATACCTGATGCACTGCAGAAACGGGGCAGCCCCATCAACATCCTGAACCCATTATTATATTGGACTATAGAGATCTATGACGCAGATATTGAAAATGTTGTCAAATTCTGCTACCGCCATTTATGATTTCTTTATCTGCATGGTCGCAGTCCATGGCACCTTTAGAGCAAGTGGTCTTACTTCTTATTTATTTTTTTGTAGGCTGAAGGCGGTAAATATTTGCCGCTCATAAACGTTGTAATGGTAAACGAGATATTTATTCGCGTCCCTGTCAAACGTTCGGATGTTAAAACAACTTCGTTTTTATGGAGCGACAGACTGAGTATTAAACATGGTTTTATTTGTAAAGATGGATTTATAAGGAGCTCGTGGTTAAATAATAACAGCCGCTCGGGTCGATGTTCACGTTAAGCTGTGCTTGCCTAAGTTGATCCGTGGATGGGTGACCGCCCATTACATACCGAGTTTCTTCCGTGCCTCGTAAAGCACTTTAAGCCGTTGGTCCCGGCTGTCATTTGTAGATCTTTGACAGTCGTTAAAAGGTAGTCAGTGGCCCATAAAGTCTGACAACCAGTCTTACCAAGGGGTTTCATATTACCCAGTACTAACTGGGTTGTTTAGGTCGGATAGACAGTCGCTTTGTGTAAAATACTGGTACTCAGGTGCATCCGGTTGGACTGGAAGCCGACCCGAACATAGTCGGGAATAGGCTAGGCAGATGATGATAATGATTTATAAAAGTGGTAGGAAGTTCACAATATTGCGATATGTTACCACTTTTTTTTTATAGTATTTCGTTGACTAATGAAAGTAGATATCTAGATTCGATGGCACGATTGGCGCAGTGGTTCCGCGATTTGCTGCTGCGCTGCGTGTCACGGGTTCGACTTATTACACGGAACTATTTTTTATATTTTTAGAATGTATCTTAGAATAGGTTACTATAGTCTGCGCCAGATTAGTAGGAAATAAAGGTCATTAACCCGCATACATTAATTCAAATACATAATTCCGAAAACAGAATTATTGACATAAACTTGTCCCGAAACGACCTTTATCGTGATCCTTGACTTTCTCTAGTAATAAAAATCGCAGCAGTCTTTGGGGACTGCCGATAGAAGTGAAAACAAAAAGTACATAGGACCCGCCTCACTCGTAGCAGTAGTTGTGCCCCGCGCATGCCAATGTTGTGCTACGCCGTAGCGGATGCTACGAGTGCTACGAACGGCTACGAAGCGTGACCGCACGTTACGTTACGTGACGATGAGTTCAATGTTTTTCCTTCACCCAAAAAGTGCTCAACGCGCCTAAAGAAGTTTTCACTTCAAAAACGATTCATATAATGTATTGTCGGGGTACCTACGCAGAGAAATTAAGGGAAGAGCAATGACCTTTAATTCCTACTTATCTGGCGCAGACTATAGACTAGAATAGACGACCCCAAACAAATTGGGTTAAGGGCAGGAGAATGATGATGCTAGCACTAAACGAACCCAAAATGCGATAATCATACCAAAAACATGAACCAAATAAAACCACAAGTCAATAACAACTAAAAATAGGCCCTAACCTTAATGCCTAATAGTTCAAGACCACGCGAACGTTTCTGTCGAATTAGGCGGACGCTCCCCTTCCGTTTCCGACGTCAATCACTTAGAGTAATAGCATAGACTACGAATTTATAGAAGAGACACTCCGCTCCAAACGCATTCTGTTAGCCACGAGCTAAATGCGTTTTGCGACACCGAAAGCAAGAAAACAAATGAAAAATGATGTCTAAAGCATGCGATGAATCATTGCGACGCGACGTGACTTCCGCAGCAATGAACTCACGCGACGGAAACGTTTGTCGCTATTATCCAACTTACGCCAGTTACATGACTCGAGACCGTGACCGGGGATGGGAAGGCTAGGAATGGAACTTGCGGCATAATTCTGCGCTCGATCATGATGATAATATTGAAAAAACTATACCTACATAGGTTGGGGGTACATAGGTTGGTTGCTTGTTGGTTGGTTGGTTGGTTGTTTTTGTTGGTGTGGTTGGTTGGTTTTGTGTGTACATAAATAACTAGCGGATGTCACGTGGTTTCACCCGCGTAGTTCCCGTGGGAGTACGGGGATAAAATATAGCCTATGTTACTCAAGGTTAATGTAGCTTTCTATTGGTGAAAGAATTTTTGAAATCGGCGCAGTATTTTTTGAATTTATTCATTACAAACATACCACACACACACAAAAATACAAATCTTTCCTCTTTATAATATGAGTGTCGATGTAGATTAAATAAATAGGTACAGGGTGAAACTCCCTCCCAACAAACAACAAAAAAACCTTCCACCCTGTATTTACGAAAAGTGTTCGGATTCAAATAAAATGCTGAACCTTGGCATCAACAGGACACGTCACTGAGCTTGAAAAAATCTGTCACATAGGTTGTATGACAGTGCTGACGCTCTACAGTTTACAAAGTCGTTTACTTTTTCTAAAAGTTGATATTTTCTTAGCGTGTCGTTGGCAATAATAGGCCTGTGTCCTGAAAAAAATCTAATGAGAGGTTTTCCTTTTGAGGTTTTAAAAAAAAACTTAGTTTCCAAGAACTCTATAGATGGCGTTGAACTTACTATGCCAAAGCCAAAACGCTTGAAAAAAAAACACTGTGTCACGTCACATACTCTCGTTGACTGACACTTTCATTTTCTTAACCTTCCGAATATAACCAACATTTCTCGCGCTTTGTTAAAATCAGTTTTTTTAGGTTCCGTTCCTTGCATTATCATACTTACTCCTAGCGCCATCTATTCAGCGACTAGGGAAGAGCTAAAAAGAAAATCCCTCATTAGTCCGTCAGTTCGATTTTTAAAAAATAATTGACATGTAATTTATTCTTTTGTTACGTAGGCCAAAATTGACGAAGATACGACGCTTTCAAAATTCTCAATACGTCACGCCGTGCTTTGTAACGTCATGAGCCCCCATCCCCGAGATTTGATGCCTTCTAACTTTGTTGATATTCATTGATTTACAAAAACAAAAAATACGTGTCCATTATTTTCCAATACTCTAACTGACGGCCTAAATAGATTTGCAATTTATTGACGGTGGAAACTAGCCTATTGCCAGCCTATTGTCAGCCCAGGACTGAGCCTAATTTGGTGCCTTTAGTAGCGTCCATCTGTTCCTGTAATGAACAATAAACAGGACACGCAGGCCATGAGATTAAATGCGCCATCGTTTGTGGAACAGCGCCACCATTTACAAAGTTGATGTTCCATGTTACAAGTAGGGGTAGGTAGTGACAATGAGTGTCACTTCTATACGATTTCCTTACTCTTTGACACCAAGTTGTTTAGTTCGACATGATAAGTAAGTTGTCTGTTGTTGAACTTGACGACAATATTGAAGCGTTTACGTCAATGTAATGTTTGTTGAGAATTTGGGAGTGAGGATATGTCTCTTGGGGAATTCGAGAGATAGGAGAAAATGAATAAATACTTCTTGTATCAAGGTATTAAGGTTGTCTCAAGACTGACGTGTTCATGTCACAATAATTAATTATAACTTACACGCCTTGTAATCCCCGAAAGGTTGGGCAGAGGTGTACCCCTATTTATCGTACTTTTTAGGGTTCCGTACCCAAAGGGTACAAACGGAACCCTATTACTAAGACTTCGCTGTCTGTCCGTCTGTCTGTCTGCCCGTCTGTCCGTCTGTCCGTCTGTCCGTCTGTCCGTCTGTCTGTCACCAGGCTGTATCTCATGAACCGTGACAGCTAGACAGTTGAAATTTTCACAGATGATGTATTTCTGTTGCCGCTATAACAACAAATACTAAATATAGTCAATGGTACGGAACCCTTCGTGTGCGAGTCCGACTCGCACTTGGCCGGTTTTTTATAGTTTTGTTTTTTTTTTCACTTTTTCTTAATTGCCTATTTATTTTGTATCTTTAAAATATAAGGGAAGAGCGGAGCCTTCAACTACAGGCATTTTCTATGCCTAAATGGAGACTCCTTGACATGCTATGTAACCCAAATTGATACGTAATAAACTTTTTTTTTTTTCCTAACAAGTACATACATTACACCAGTTATGTTAAGTCCCATGATTACATTAGAGGTTAACATTTGTGGTTGCTGGCACAAATGAAAACAGCAACCACAAATGTTAACCCAGACTAATCCAGACTCCGTTGCTGCTACTGAGAAATTCCTGATGGAAAACCTCAATAAAACTGCCCGAGCCGGGTAACTACAGTATTTACACAAGTTATTTTGCCTTGTGACTGGGACTGTAGCTGAATGTTTTTTGTTTCATACAATTTCTAAATATTAAGGGCCATGTACTACCTCAAATAAGCAACTCTATTTGTGGTGGTTCAAACTTCGTTTGAAATACTGTTAGAATAAAGTTCTAATCAGCTAGCACTACAAAGAGGTTGTTACGTCAGTCACTGCAGGCCGAATAGTGCGAAATGAGTGGTTTTTATTCTTTATAAAATCAAATTTTCGTCTTTTGGAAAAATATAAAACATAAGACCTGCTTTATAGTAAGTTCAGTTAGTATGCAAACTTTCATGATCTAATTTGAAGTACTTTTTGAATACCAGGGGTTTATTGTTCGATTTGGAGGTAACTTTGGGTTTTTTTCTATCGAGAAAAGTTTATGGAATCATGTTTTCGCCAAACATAGGACTTAACATTAATCCTCAACTTTACCATATATTTATTTCAATATTAATGCTGCAGTATTTTAGGCGTAAATGAGGATCATGCTAAGCCATTTGAGGTAGTATAGGCCCTTAAGTATTATTTATATGGCTTGCCTAAATGCTTCTTATTTAATAAGCCACGAGTTCCCTGATCACGTTATACTTTGTCTTTTTTAAACTTTCACGATCAAAACACATTATAAAACACATATAAACGGGTATTTTCGCGAATTTTTACCTTTAATATTTGCCCGACGTTTCGACCGGATTGCACCAGCCGTGGTCGCGGGAAGACTGAAGTATTGGAGGTACCGCCACAGCAAAGCGAAGGTGTTTATTCAACTACCCCCACTTGATCTTCATAAATGTTAATTTAGGGCCGGTTCACACTAGGACAGCACACTACACTAACAGTGTCCGCATACTGAGATGATTTCACTTGACGAGCTAATGGGTGGCATCCAGATAGCAGACGCAAGCAAAAGCAAAAACACATTGATGTAACAAGACAGCCAGCATTCATGCCTTATGTGAAAGGGGTTACGGACAAAATTGGGAACCTTTTCAAGAAGTTTTCAATAAAGTCGATTTATACTCCATTCAACAAAGTGGCTAAGCGTCTGCGTACACCGAAGGATGTAGTACCTTTCCAGGTTCCTGGTGTTTACAAAATCGATTGCAGCTGCGGCCGTTCCTACATAGGCCAAACGAATAAGCGAACAGTCGCTGAAAGGGTCAAGGAACACAGCAGCGGTCAAAAATCGACAAATAAACAAGTCCGCTATAGCGGAGCATGTGATAGACTCAGGACCCAACCACTGGATGGAGTTACACAACCCAAAAATCCTTGCAAATGAGAAGCACTACTATAAGAGAATGGTTCGGGAAGCGATTGAGATCAAGAAGTATCCTAATTTCAATCGCGAAGACGGCTTCAGACTCTCTCCCGCTTGGAATCCAGTGATCACTAAGTGTACTCGTCAAGTGAAATCATCTCAGTATGCGGACACTGTTAGTGTAGTGTGCTGTCCTAGTATGAACCGGCCCTAATTAACATTTATGAAGATCAAGTGAGGGTAGTTGAATAAACAGCTTCGCTTTGCTGTGGCGGTACCTCCAATACTTCAGTCTTCCCGCGACCACGGCTGGTGCAATCCGGTCGAAACGTCGGGCAAATATTAAAGGTAAAAATTCGCGAAAATACCCGTTTATATGTACGTTATACTTTGTCATACTTTTTGCGTTGTAGCAAATGCATTACCAACTTTATGGAGCCTTGCCATACCAGGTAGCGCGCTAAGCCTAAATGGTTTAGACGCCAATCAACTGTCTGCCTATCAATCAGTTACATTAACTGACAGTCCAACTGATACATTGACAGCGAATAGTATAAGGGCTCATTTCCGGACACGCGGCGCGTTGTGCGGCGCGTCACGCGGTGCGTTGCGCGTTTTTCCGTTTAAGGAGAGGCGGCGTGTGCAGCTGCAGTGTCATCTGTCATATGTTTGTATTTGCGCGTGCACTGCCGCGTTGACTGTGGCGGTGCACGCAGCGCGGCGGCAAACGCGCGTAAAATCGATTCTCCGTAAACGCTCTCATTTGCTATATGTATGAATTTTAAGCGGCCCGCGCCGCTAGACGCGCTGCGCACCGCGCCGCGTCTCCGTAAATGAGCCCAGCCTGTGAGCTGTGTCACCTTAGGAATACTATGAACACACGAATTAAATACATTGTTTTATAGACTCCAGAGTTGACATTTTATCTTCGATTATTTAAAAAAAACAGCTAAAAGTATCGGTGACAAATTACGGTCGAAATATATCCAACCAGCCAATACCGTCTGCGTGTGTCCTTTTATTATTTAGTGAATGGTTTACTTGCGTTTAGTTGAAGTTTGTTAGGCGAGGGCTACAAGAAAGCAGAGGCTGTAATTTTCAACTTACTGCACTAATTATATCATAATGTACTCCTATAGTTGAGTCCTAATTCGATAGAAATCATCATCACTCTCTCGCCCTTTTCCCAATTCATTTGGGGCCAATCAGTCATATCTGTTTTTGTGCTAAATCTAAAATAATGCTCATTTTCACTATTAAAAAAAGACACGTGAATAAACCGAAATGTTGAATTTCCAACTCTATGCGCCAAGCATTGCGTTGATAAATCTAACAATAAAGTTTTGTTAAGGGCTATATATCCCTCAAATGGCTTAGCATGATCCTCCGTTATGCCTAAAATACTGCAGCATTAATTTTGAAATAAATATATGGTAAAGTTGAGGATTAATGCTAAGTCATATGTGTGACGAAAACACGATTCCATAAACTTTTCTTGCTAGAAATAAATTCCAAAGTTACCTCCAAATCGAACAATAAACCGCTGGTATTCAAAAAGTGCTTCAAATTGGATCATATAACTTTGCATACTAACTGAACTTACTATAAAGCAGGTCTTATGTATTTATATTTTTAGTCCAATCAATAGATTTTTTTTAAATCGTAAAAAAAACACTCATTTTGCACTATTCGGCCGCAGTGACTGATGTAACAACCGCTTTGTAGTGCAAGCTGATAAGAACTTTACTTCAACAGTATTTCAAACGAAGTTTGAACCACCACAAATAGAGTTGCTAATTTTAGGGTTAGAAGGGGCTTAAGGCATTACATATAGATTTCGCCTAAGCTTTAATGGAAACGGGCATAACTCATTAGGATTTGGGTTAAGCTCTAGGCGGAACTTTACCCAAGTCATTTAAGTACGTAAATTCTGGTTGATTAACGCTTCTATCAACTTGAGTCAGTGTTTAGGAAACTTGTTGTACTATTTACTTGAAGATTACTGGAGCCATGCGTTCATTTGAAAATAGGATCTTTGATATCCTATTATTATTATCATCTGCCGCATGTCGGAGGAGCAATGGGCAAAAATCACCACTCAGTGGATACCAAGTAGCAGGAAACGACAACGCGGCAGGCCCAGAAGGAGATGGCGGGATGAGCTAGACTCTTTCGCAAAGGATTGGCCTACAATCGCACTAGATCGGGAAATATGGAAGAGGGAAGGGAGGCCTTTGCCCTGCAGTGGGACAGTATAGGCTTATAATAATAATAATCGGCTTAATAGCCAAGAGCCTCGACCAACATTTTAGGAGGCTCTCGCTTGGCAGCTGGATCAAGGGCTTGATTCAGAAAGCGGTACTCCTGGACACGGCTCGTATTGTTAGGAGGTTCCTCTCTCAAGAGCCCTGACCACCGGCAGCTCGGACCCTATTCCCGATACCGGTGGACTACAATTTTTTTATATTTTTAAATGTTTTTTATATATTTTTTTAATTAAAAAAAATAAAAATAATAATAATATAAATAAATTTAAAATTCAAAAATGTTACAAATTTGTTTACAAATGAATAAAGGAAATAATAATAAAAAAATATAAATGTGAAAGTTTGTGAGAATGGATGGATGTTTGTTACTCTTTCACGCAAAAACTACTAAACGGATTTAGATGAAATTTTGCACACAGATAGTTTATAACCTGGATTAAAACAGAATACTTTTTGTCTCGGTAGTAAGATCCCATGGGACAATTATCAAACATCACGCGGGTGAAGCCGCTGGCAGAAGCTAGTATCCCAAATAAGCAGACGACCCGAATGGCGCAGCGGTAGTGAGACTGCCTTCCGTTCTTAGGGTCCCGGGTTCGAATCCTGGTAAGAGCAATGTTTGTGTGATTTATATGGACATTTGTTTCCGAGTCATGGATGTTTCTAAGAATAATAAGTATGTATTTAAAAACAAAAAGTATCTGTGTAGTATATCAACTATATACTGTCCACGACACAAGACTCGTTGCTTAGTGTGGCACTAGATGGCGCTATGTGTAATGTCCAGCGATATTTATTTATATTGTGTAAAGATTTCTTCAATGGAAACGTGTCAATTTTAGATCCATTGTCGTACGTCAAAACTAGTATTAATAGCTGACATGTTAAAAGCTTAAAGTTTCCTTCGACCTGTGGTCAACAGTGCCCAACTACCCACTTAAGTCGATTCTCAGAAACTCTCATCCAATTGCTACCAGCCACCTGCGAAGATGTTTCTCCACAGAGCCTGAGGGCGTCTCACTAAACGCGGTTCTACGGCTAATATGGCCTGGTCATTGCCAATTCAGCATATTCTATTCTGGTTCTCTGTCTGATGATTTGAAGATTAATATCGTGAGACACATCTCCTGGTTCGATCATCCGTACCCTCCACAGTTATCATTGGGAAGTCCGTATCAAACTTAGTCGAATCGCCAAGCTGTAGTTTCTACCAATTTATGTTAACCTAGTAACTTGCCAAACGTTTGTGATTCGCCAGCCAAGTGTAACTCTAGATTGAAGAGTCCAAGTTTGTGTTAGGAAGCTCGTCAAGCCATATTTGACCAATTCGTTCGGACGTTATGACTGGTTTTACTTCGAGGGGAATATGTGGAAAAGGTGTTGAAAGAGGAGAAAATCCTTAATGTTAAAACTATCTGGGGCGTACTACATGTTTGCAACTGCCATGCTAATAATAATTTTAACAGATTTGTAAAACTAAACAAAGTCAGAAACGATGCAGCAAGCAAAAACGAGTGAGGCGTAGAACTTAATATTAAGGCACTCGGTAGGTATGTCATTTATACTACCACACAATTTTTTCTTTTGTTACCTACTCATTATCATCTGCTTAGACTTATCCCAACTATTTTGGGGTCGGCTTCCAGTCTAACCTAATGCAGCTGAGTACCAGTATTTTACATGGAGCGACTGCCTATCTGACCTCCACAACCCAGTGCATACTGGGTAATAGGTACGATACCACTTTGGTAAGACTGTTTGTCAGACTTTTTTTTTTTGGCCACTGACTACCTGTAATGACTGTCAAAGATGAACAAATGACAGCCGGGACCAACAGCTTAACGTGCTTTCCAAAGAACGGAGGAAACTCGGTATGTAAGCGTGGTCACCCATCCACAGACCAACCTAGGCAAGCACGGCTTAACCTTAAGATCGACCCGAGCGGCTGTTATTATTTAGCCACGGCTTCTACCTGTTACCTACTCACACGTTCAAAATACAAGGTTTCTTTTCTCTCGAAAATGAATAAAAACTATGGAGAAATTACAGGCAAAATGACAGCAGAACATTTGCCTACCCTGATACAAAACACGCAGACTGATACTACAAAACAACGTTACAAAATACTGATTTGTCATCCTCAACGTAATCAAATCACAGATTGCAACACATTGCCCAGACCTGCTCGTGCTCACCTTGCCAAGGTCGGAGGCATAATTTGGAACACCCGTTAACATGGTCATGTCAGAAATTATTAAAAAGATAACAACCGTTACAGTCCGATACTTCATTTCATGAAAAGATAACGTAAAAAGATTAATTAGGACTGATTAGTCACGTCCATTTTGACCGATATATCTTCTTGTTACATAAAAATATCAATTTTGTAATTTTTGGTTGAAAATGTGAGTGAGCTCGTGGATAAATAATAACAGACGCTCGAGTCGATCTTTATGTTAAGCCGTGCTTGCCTAGGTTAGTCTGTGGATGAGTGACCACTCATAACATACCGAGTTTCCTCCGTCCCTCGGGAAGCTCGCTAAGCCGTTGGTCTCGACTGACATTTGTAGACCTTTGAGAGTCGTTACAGGTAGTCAGTGGCCGGAAAGTCTTACAAAGGGGTACCTATCGTATTACCCAGTACTAACTCAGTTGTGCAGGTCAGATAGGCAGTCATCATCATCATCATCATCATTTCAGCCGCAAGACGTCCACTGCTGGACATATAGGCCTCCCCCAAGTGTCGCCACATTGACCGGTCGCGCAGCCTTCGCCAGGTCATCGGTACACCTAGTGGGAGGCCTTCCAACGCAAAGTCTTTCGGTTCGCGGTCGCCACTCCAGAACTTTTCGGCCCCATCGGCCATCCGTTTTACGGCAATGTGCCCAGTTGCTCCATGTAAAATACTGGTATTCAAATGAATCCCGTGTGACTGGAAGCTGACCCAAAAAAAAAGGCTAGGCAGATGATGATGATGACTTGTGTGTGTGCTGAGACACAGGTATACCATCTCTTTCCTCGCATATAGTTATGGGTCTCCATCGGGATGAGTTGAATGACGTGAGATTGGAGAGGCCTATATCCAGAAGTAGATTTATGTAGGCTGATGTACTTTTATCGTGTGGTTTTATGCCACCCTTGGGCCTCTGACTTGACTTTACATGTCATCGAGAAATATCTCTCAGGCATGCTGGTTTCCTCACGATGTTTTCCTTCACCGAAGCAAGTGATAATTATACAATACGCAAATCCGGGGTTCTCTTCGAGGGTAATCTTGGGTTCAAACTCGGGACCTTTGACTTGTCAGTCTGATGATCACACCATTAGACTACCTAACACCGCAGATAATGCTGATGATGCAGAATGACCGTATCATACTGCATCATCATCAGCCTACAGAAATGAAGCTGCTTCTTCTATTTCTGAAGCTTTCCGAACATCATCTGCCTAGCCTTTTCCCAACTATGTTGGGGTCGGCTTCCAGTCCAACCGGATGCAGCTGAGTACCAGTATTTTACATGGAGCGACTGCCTATCGGACCTCCACAACCCGGTTAGTACTGGGTAATACGATACCCCTTGGTAAGACTGGTTGTCAGACTTTTTGGGCCACTGACTACCTGTAACGACTGTCAAAGATCCACAAATGACAGCCGGGACCAACAGCTTAACGTGCTTTCCAAGGCACGGAGGAAACTCGGTATGTAAGGGTGGTCACCCATCCACAGACCAACCTAGGCAAATCGACCCGAGCGGCTGTTATTATTTAGCCACGAGCTCCTCTTTAAGCTCTTAAGCTTTCCAAACGCAATACAATTTTTTCCTCAATTCTATTAGTTTTTTTCTAGAAAACAGTTTTCAACAACCCAGGGTCAGTCAATAAATTCATAAACAACTTTTTGTCCCTAATATCAGAAAATACCAGACCTAGTTTTAAATCAAATAATAATGATTTATGTCGGGAAAATGTGGCGTGTAATTTTTGAGACCTAATTTACAAAAATAATCCCAACTTTCACATAACGAATGTAGCTGTTTTTGATGTTGTAGAAGTAATTGAAAATATTTAATTATTTTTTTTGCCGAAAAAAGTGGGTTTTATTTGTTTTTGTGGGCTCTCGATTTTGCAAGCTTGATTGAGCATGATTTATCTGGATTAGTCGTGGCTATGATTGGCCGCCGTAACCGAAAACGGTCAGGACAAATTAAAATAAAATAAATATCGCTGGACATTACACACAGCGCCATCTAGTGCCACACTAAGCAACGAGGCTTATGTCGTGGACAGTATAGTTGATATACTACACATACCTCATCACGAATCCGTCAACCAAGCATTCTGTACATCAGAACTAAGTAACTTTACGCAAAAATTATTGCTGGGAAACGACTTTTTTTTTGGGGTGAAATGTTTTGTATTAAAACTCAATGTAACGCACTCAAAACATTGTGCTGATGAATGGATTGAATAGTATATATATATATAATTATGTATAGTCCTCCTTACCGATTTCGGTAACGGCGTACCCTTTGGAACTACTTCCGTGCGTGTGCCCTTATATGGCTGGCCAGACCGAATAGTACGGAGGTCGTGGAGGTGTTTAAAGTAAAAATCGTACATTAAGAACAAGTATTTAAAAAAAAAATTGTCAAAAAGTGGGAACTTTGACCCCCAATATCTCCGTAACTAGAAGGTATGGTGTAGAACAAAAAAATGATCGCAATGACGGGGAGAACAAGTATCTTTAAGAGATGTTTTACACCTTCGTTAAGAGGTGTTTTACACCTTTTAGATATTTTTTGTTTGTATTATTTGTATCATGCAACACAAATTGGTTGCTGAAACATCTTATCCAATGAATACGCGACATTAATCTACGTAACATCAATACTAGAAAAAACCCAATTACGTATATACGTCCACCGATCTTGGATCTGACCCCACGTTAAGCAATCGCCTTGGAACCACTACATCTAAATCCCCAGTGATAAATCTAGGCGCATTTAATTTGAGTTCCTGGAGTTCCGAAGGTCTGAAGATCTGACATGTGATGAGGGTATTCTACATACCGCGTTCCAAAAAGCCATTGTCCTATATTCGTAATTTATGGTAAGCAATTTTGTATCGAGGGCAATATTTTTGCGTATATGTTGTGATAAAGAAACATATAAATAGTGTAGGTATGCAAAGGTTTAAAGAAAAAAAATAAACCAGCCAAGTGTGAGTCGGACACGCGCATGAACGGTACCATGCCATCGTAGTAGTACCCCCTTTATTTTTTAATACTTAATTATTTCCCTTTATTTTTTAATGTTTGTTGTTTTAGCAACAACAGGAAAAAAAGTGAAAAAATATAAACAGAAAAAGTGGTAAAAGAAGTGATAAACATAATATATATTTTCATAATATTACAAGTCCTTTACCTGATGGAATCTCCCATCCGCAAAAATACCCCACTTCTGTACAAAAAATAAAAAAATAAAAAAATTTCATAAAAAAAATAAGATAATATTATATTTTAAGGGATAAGCTTTAAAATAAATTATTATTTTATTATTATTCAATATTGGGTGCTAAACTTCTGTGAAAAAATGCTCAATATTAAATAAAACAAAAAAACGGAAACAATATATAAAATTATGACTTTCATCCCCGATTAAACCCCTTTAAAGATAAAATTTTCAAAAATTATTCCATGCTTGCATTTGTTAAAGTATTTTAGTTGAAAATTCACGCTTGTTGATCCAGTTTTGCTGTAGATTTAATTCTTTAGAATTCAGCTGGTTTGTAGGAGATTTTACCCTAATAGGGCATAACGATCTGGGAATCGGAAAATAATGCGAAGTAGACAGGTATTATTGGCTAAAAAAAAAAAACAATTATTTTACACTTTTTTATGTTCATTGAATATTTAATGAGTGATTGATAAATCTTTATAACCTTTAAACAACAATAAAATAACTACCAGCAACAAGTTATTTAAATAATGAGCTGAAAAATATGCCCTTTCACTAGGGTTTTATATAAAAAATTAACATACAAACATAGACTGTTAAAATTATAACCCTCTCTTTTGGCTTCGTCGTAGTCGGGTAAAAAGACTATGATTTCAATAATTGGAAAACAGTGTACAAACTAAAAGGTTCGAATTATTATTAAATCATAACATTTAGTTACAAAAATAAAACTTTGGAAAACTTTTGGTTAATAGCAAAGAAATACGCGAAAAACCTTTTAGAGGAATCCCAAAATGTTTTTGTTATGAATAAGTCTTTAGTCCTCAGGGTATTATTAATAAGATATTAGTTAGGTATTGTCTAGGTTTTATTTTATATACTTTTTTTAGGGTTCCCTACCCGAAGGAAAACCAACGGGACCCTATTACTAATCTATCCATTCTATCAATACTAATATAATCTAATCAAATCCTCCGCTGCTGGCTGTCCGTCCGTCCGTCTGTCAGCGGAATTTATCATAGGTAGACAGTTGAAAATTTCACAGAATGTGTATTTCTGTTGCCGCTTTATCGACAAATTTAATATTAAAGTGGGCTCCTCTACTTCGGTGGTACGGAATCTTTCATGCGTGAATCCGACGCTTACTTGCCAGGTTTTTTTTAAAGAACCATAATATTACAGGACATCGAGTAGGCATTATAAACTATCAATTTAAACATTATAAACTATCAAGCCATGGTCTACAGACCATGGCTTGATAGTTTATATCAAACTAAATCAAACTATCAAGCCATGGTGGTGGTTGATATCAAACTATCAAGCCATGGTCTGTAGACCATGGCTTGATAGTTTGATATCAACCACGTTAGTTAGTTTGATATCAACCAGTTTTTAATGCGAATAAAACAATCAGCTACTCCAAACGAAAACTTTTTTATTTGACGCTAAAAATCATAAAATTGGTCAACGAGTCCAGTTGACCAATTCATAAATTCATTAGGTTGATCAGACCCATGGGTCTCGCCTATATGGTATCAATTTACTAAAGAGCCATAACAGCTTAGGGAATTTTGCACTTTTGTTTGACGCTGTTGTTTTTTATTGATATTTTTTTAGGAAAAAAAATAATGAATGATTCTTTTATTGGGCCTAAGCGGAACAGTCGTCATTTAATTTGTTATCAATACAATTTCAAAAATGACTGACGACCTCCTAACAATATCATCCAAGCACAAAAAGAACACTGTCAGTTATTTTCCCTAACAAATAAATTATATATTTTGCTAATACACCCTTTTATCTTAGAGTGCAGAGATCCTTTTAATATGTAATTGACGCACAACATTAACCACTAAAACTGTTACAAGAAAATTTATTTTAAAACCATTTTAGTCAATTAAGAAAGGTCTTAACTGTCGTTTAGTTCACAGGCTGTTTCGTATTTGATAAGAAAATTATTGTTTAATTAAAAATAGTTTTTGCAAGACAAATAAAATAAGTTTTTAACTTTTTCATCGCACCTTTAAAGCGGGTTGTTTGTCAATGGTTTTAAATTATTTACAAACAGGTCCGGGCCTGTCTTTATTCAAAATTTAATTATTTATTATTTTATTTATTTATCACTTAACAACTTGTAACCCTCCCCATCCGTGCCCGAAGCGGAACGGTGCATTGTTATTTTAATTGTGTCTGTAATGGCGGGTATCGAAGGGCTACAAGTGTTTTACTTACTATTCCGATTAAAATGTCATATTGTTACAAACATAGTATTTTGGAAATCATATTTTTATGCAAAAGATTCTATTTTTGTGTTACTGGTTCATTCTTGCGGAAATTGCCTTGAAAATAAGTGTACTACAGAGAAATCACTATTAAAAAAACAAAAAAAACCGAAGTACATTTTGCCCGACCTGGACATCCAGGACTCTATTCCAGGACCCGAGGTGCACCACAAGACAATTAAAGCAGTGAAAAAACACATTTAAAATACTATCCACTTGTAACTCAAAAACAAAGGTTCTATTATTTGAATGTCATTTTCAACTCTACTTAAATAAGTCTTGCACCACCCACGCTCTGAGAACAATATAACAAATGAGCTGAAAACTTTGTAATAAACATCTTCATTACGGTCCTAAATAAATCACTCGAAGCAATCTCACTTTGAAAGTATTCTCACCTTTCCAAGTTCTGTTTAAATTAACGATTGTATGCGCGTTTTGTTTTTTGTAGCAATTAAGCAGTAATTAGCCGTGTGGTATCCGGCAGAGTAGAATAGAACCAACCCATTACACTCACGGGTGTCGTATAAGGCGACTAATGTCTGAGGCAGAACACCTTGCGCCTCCGTAGACCAGAGAATGGGCAGCAGCGTTTTCTGTTAGTCTTTCATCACTGCGGTCTCCAATCCGCCTGCCAAGCGTGGAGATTACGGCAAATTCCTCCCATCATGGGAGAGGCTTATGTCCAGCAGTGGACGTTATGGGCTGTTGTAGTAGTAGTAGTAAGCAGTAATAAGAGCATTGCTAATCTGTTTTAGTTCATACGTTTATATGTTTATTCAGCTACATTTGTCTAGTTTATAGTATTATGTCGTATCATTGAAAAAAAAAAACGATTTTGTTGAAAGCTACCTTTTGCTAGCAGCTTCTTTCTCATAAAGGCGGAAGTCATTCCATGATTTGTTTAAAATATTTGCATACAAAACTAACATTGATAAACTAAATAAACTAACCTAATACATTGTTACAATAGGGAATATGCATACATTTTTTTTTTATTTCGATACGGAATGTTAAAGTGCTATAAAAATAATTACAAAAAGCGAAAACAAGACATAAATCGGCCAAACAACACAAAAGTTATAACCATTTAAACTTTTGTTTCTATCTCTTTCTAGATAAACGGAATTTAGTATGGAGTTTGTACGTCGATGCAGAGAATGACCTCATGCACTTTATCGGATCTCTCTGTCTAATCAGCAGTTTCAAATGCTTATAACTTGGTATTTTTTATAGATATTAAAACAATAATTTCACTTTGCTATTTCTGATGTTAATAGGCTTTGTTTGGAGTGATAAAAAAAATCATACATAGGCCCTATTAAAACATATTAAATAAATCAAAACAAATAAACTAACAACAAAAGGGCAAATAAAACTCTTCCTCGACTCCATCAGTTAGTAATATGCCTAAGAGACTGGTGGTGTTGGTATGTTGTATGGAAACAGCCTCTGGCCAAGATTTGCAGAAATAGTTTTCATGCTTAGCCTTTTATTTCTCACTGCTGAGACTCAGATCTGTGGATAGTATCAATATTATCAATAGTATCAATCCACCACATTCAAAATCGTTTGTCACAAAATCATAATTCAGGTTTTTTATGATTCACAAATACAACACGAAACTACAGATTTTGTTAAACTGCTTTTGTACTAAACTTAATACCTTAGATCAGCTAAGATAGAGTATTATCCCGAACTATTCAAAAGCAACTTAAATCTATATTTGCATATTCACATTGCCAAGTTTTCGTCAACTTGCCAAGTTGCCAAGTCTTCCGCTAATTATAATAAGTTGAAGTTTTGAACAAGCTTTTTGAACAAACATATTTAAACCATGAACGTGTCCTGAAGTTAGGCAGAAATTAATTTGACGCACGTGCTCGTGCTGTCTAGTCTAGTAATTTTTGGCCTTGTTCCTGGGTACTGCGAAATTCGCTCATTATTCATCTTTTATTCCGGAATAAATAAAATAGTTGATTCTCATTATTGAGCTACTTAAAATAATTTTTATGATAAACTTTCAGACCTTAGTGTCAAAAAGAAATTAATGGCAATCGTTTTCCAATCAACGTTTTATTGTGTGTGTGTTTTTTTTTCTGTCTTAATGGGTGCAATAATACCCACAACGAACCTAACAGGGTAAAAGGTAGTTGGTATATGTAACATAATAAATCTATTATTAAAATAAATCAAATAATGGCATAAGAAAAAAAAAATCATTTAATTAGGACCAAACAAAAAAGACCGAAATTACAACGGAAACGAAGATACATTATCATATCTGTTATGATGTTTATTAAAATTAATTTGAAATTACGGTTTATTCCCATCTCGGCACCCATGAATTTATTTATCTTGTCTACGAAAAATTCCCATTTCGGCACCCTCTCATGAATCATTTTAATTACGATTGCAAATATTTCTTCATAAGTTATAAAAACTGATTAAAATCTGACTCAGCAATATTTCACTGAAGTTGAAACCTAACTTGCACCACCCTCTGTCTTCTTCAAAATAAGTTTTCAGTTCCAAGTTTTGATAATATTTTGCTCTCTTGATGTTTAATTCTATTATGGCATTAAGTTCTAGTCTCATTTAATTTATTATCTTAATTAAATTAATGAAGACTTAGGGCGACAGAGACTTTGAAAGGATTTTGAATTGAAAAGGTGGTTGTTCAAATCCGTGCGAGAAATATTTGGTATTTTGATATTGCCATCATTTGTGATTTTTGGTGGACCTAGTATGTGTGTAATATCGTCATATCACCTAATGAAGTTTTAAAAATGATTCCTGTAAAAACGCTATCTAACAATCAAGCATATACACAAGGCAATATATATTTGAGTAACAATAGATTTGACTGTATTGAATCACAAAAATAAGTTACGCTATACTGTTGCTGCACACGACTGCAGCCGACCGCGTCAGGCCTGTGTCACTCCGCGTGTAGGTATTAAAAACATACCTACAGGCGGCGGCCCTTGCGCAAGGGCCAATCTAGTAGCACAGTTTTACGATCCATACAGTTGCGCAACGAATGTACTTCCGTGGAGCAACGGCGGGGATCTTGCGGGGGGTTGGGCGACGCGGTACGCGCTCTACGATCTCGCGCAGTTCATAGCCTTGGACGTTTAGGGCCGACGCGTCTGTGTAAATCGTTGTTAATACTATTAATAATCGTTATAATATAACTTGAATATAAATGGTGTACACTTGTTGCGTATACGGGTGTGCCTCGACGAGCACCAATAAGGATAAAGATATAAAATTTCATAGATTTCCCCGTGACGAGAGGTAAGTTTATCTTCCTATAAATTCGAATTAGCCACCTAACCAAGTAACCATCTAGTACCTACTATTACTATTTTCGTTTAAATTAGTAATACCTACCCGTCGTATATCTAGTACTAAAACGCCAAGTAGGTACGTAAAGACAGACCTTATGCCTTAGCCCTCCTATACCTGCACCTATAGCTCTGCCGGCCAACTCTACTGCGCTAATTGTGAACGCAGGTATATCAAAAGAATTGTTACGCGTTCCATACATGTTGGATAATTACGAGAGCAATTTGAAAATGTGATTTTTTGTTTGTTGAGATATCTTGATGATTTTGGTACCAAATGAAAGGTCTAGGTCTAAAACCATTTTACCCGTTTGAATCGTGTAAATTGGTCCACGCGTTTAGGAGATAATATAGGTAGAGAGGTATAGAGTAATATAGGTACCATAAACTTGGATCCAATCCACGTCTTTTTTGTTTTGTAAATATTTAGTTTTAAATAGTGTTTAAAATAGTATATAAGTATGTCTTGTAAATTAATATTGAATTAATAATGTAAATAAATGATTACAAAATCACATTTCTTTTACTATTATTTTTTGACAACCCTTACACGCTTACGACTCAGAGCTTAAGTACCTACACGCGTGGCGGCATCGTTCAACATCAAAGGCGTTTCCCAACTGTATGCATTGTAAAACTGTGCTAGTAGACTGCCGCAAGCGAAAGAAGACACGCGCGCGCGCTATTTGTTTGACCACGTTCAACTTTCTCGATAATTGCAAAAAGATATTTATTTATTATGTTCCTTAAATAAAATTTGATAGGATAGTTTTTAAAATAATTGTTACACGTTTCATACATGTTGGATAAATTACGAGAGCAACTTGAAAATTATTTTTTTTGTTTGTTGAGATATCGTAATGATTTTGGTGTCAAATGAAAGGTCTAGGTCTAAAACCATTTTATCCGTTTTAACACTTCAATACCCGCAATTACAGACACAATTAAAATAACAATGCACCGTGCCTCTGGAGGCACGGCCGGGAGCATACGGGTTAATCATGTAAATCGGTCCTCGCGTATAGGAGATAATTAAGAATTAGTATAGTGAAAATGTAAACAACCAGAATATTTGATATTTTTGTTCTGCGAACTTTTTAATTAACGCAAAATGTGAAAATATTATTATTGTCAGTTAATGAGGAATGTTAAACGAAGAGGTATTTAAGTAGCCTAAAGATTAGTTTGTTTTCATTGTTTCAAAAAAATTCGTTGTGTATTTAACTAATTGACCGTGAAATCATACGCATCAAACATAGATAGACTACGTGGTCAAGTAGGTAGGTAAGCGATACCTAAATATTATAGTAGCAGCGGCAAGCCGACAACCCTAATGCCACAGCTAGCGCGTCACTCCGCGCCAGACAGCGACCGAGTTACGCGTTAGAAGAGAGCGGCAACGTTTAGGTTAATATCGCGATAGGCATTGAGCGCTTATGCGAGCTGAATTGCACTTTGTTGCTTAGTAGCGAGAGTCGCTATTCCTATTAATTGTTGCGCGAAGTGCCACTTCTGTACTTGTTATTCTGTGACCGCGTTAAGAGTCCTATTACATTTTTTACGTAAATTCATGATTTTTGACGCAATAATTCTCAGCAGCAGTAAGATATTTTAATTATTTGCTTAAGAATAACGATAGTGCCATTCTCTTTCTTGTAAGTTGGAGTTACACATTTTCATTTTTCTTTTGGTGTAATTTACTATAAATATTTTACGAACTCAGTTTGCAAGAAAAACCGTCGACGATGGAACAAGTTACATTCAATTCTTATAAAAGCTAAAATTACTAAAAGATAAGTTGAATGTTTTACTTGTTTATTGGAGTTTTAGAATTTCTTTAAATTCCTTGAGTTTTCACGGAAAAAATCGTAAAGAAATAGTAATTTAAGCCATAAATGTCTTAATTCAGCGTCCATTATATTCCAAATAAACTCAATTTTATCAAAGAAATTAATATGATATAAAACTTCGATCTACAATGAATAAGTTTCATTAGTTTTCGTTTGTCAATATAAAAAAAAAAACAAAAATACAATAAATAAAATTAAAGTACCTACTATAATTCTCAATTCAGCTCGCTCCTCAGTCTCATGTCAGTCTCGTCTCTAATATTCGTCAATATCAATCGACAATCGTCCAAATATCGCTATTATTATCGACTCGTGTACGCAAACCGAAATAATTTGATCCAGGAATTAAAAATCAAAAAATTGCCTAAAAAATGTAATAGGACTCTTAACTTGATATCATGACTGAACGAAGTTGAACGTACAACTATTAGTATCTTGTTATGATGCGATATTAATGAGATTATGGTGTTGTTGGAAAGGAAATATCATCATCTTCCTGACCTTATCCCATGTTACTTGGGGTCGTCGCAACACGTTTTTTTTCTCCCACTCTCCCCTGTCAACCGTCACACAATCATTTACACCTTTTTCATTCATATCATTCCTCACACAAACCATCCATCTGTTCTTTGGTCTTCCTCTCCCTCTACATCCATCAACATTTATATTCATCACTCTTTTAGTCACATGCGATTCTTGTTGGAAAGGAAATATAATCTAGTTTATTTTGATATCAAAAAAATAAGTAAAAAGTTAATAGTTTTTCATCAAATTAATATTTTATAGCAAAATATCCGTTTTTATCACTGTTTTTCAAGTTCTAATTTTGTTTTTTGAGTATTTATAATTATAATTATATATTATCTTGATTTTTGGTTTAATAGTTTCCTTATCTATTTTGATAATCACTGTACATTTTATATAGCTATAATTCTTGTAGTTTGCGATCTTCAAGTGATTTTTATCTAATTGTCAAATTACTTGCGAATAGTGTCGCGAACATGCGCGGTTGACGCGACTCGCGAATATAGTCACGTGACACGTCACAGGCCAGAGGTTATAATAAAATTGTAAACAGAGCGACAAACTAAACAAAAAATAAATAACTAAGTCCATCAGCGATGCAGTCCGTCTGTGGGCAGCCTTAGAGTAGTCATAGTACTTATATGCACTCCTACATTTGAAATGTTTTGTCAAGAAAAAGACCAAATCGAACAACATTCCATTTTACGCCCAAGAATCTCCTCCTGCAACCATTTTCACGTAGCTATCTATTTCCTCGTAAACAATGAACTAGAAATACATCTTCAGAACTCGGAACCACCCGGAACTATATTGGTGACAATTCACAACAGTGAGAACATGTGTAAAGTACTAACTTTGACCTGAAACTTTGCACTTACACAGTTTTGAGACCAAAAATATTGTATTGTTTTAAACACATCACAACATGTTTTAAAACTTAAAATTAAGTTGTTTTGTCGAGGTTGTTTGTCTTATTTGTCAGAATATCAAAGAAATTAGCAAGACATTCTTTTTTAATAGGTTTTTTTCACCAAGGACGAACAGTCGTTGTAGTCGTAAGCTTCTTAACCCGTATGCTCCCGGCCGTGCCTCCAGAGGCACGGTGCATTGTTATTTTAATTGTGTTTGTAATTGCGGGTATTGAAGTGCTACGTTCTGAGCTGAAGTATAGCTGTAGTATGGAAAAAAGATTTTTCTTTTTGTCTGAAAGTGAGTTTGATAAAGCCAATTAACAGAAATAACATAAACATCACTAACCTTACCTAACAGAAATAAACAACATGTTAATATTTTTTATGTGGATAAGGCTGGTGTTTGAGAAAAACCCGTAGATCGATGTATAAGTAAACTTCTGCAGACATCCGTGGTTGCAAAACTATTAGTTACATGTCAGGAACCTTCGCTATACTGAAACGGGGTATCTAGACCAAAGAAACAAAAAGAAAGAAACAATCTGCTCTCTCGCCACCACGTTGACCTGAATAACTACTGAACAGACAATTTAATAAAATACTATTGTATATTATATAACGGACTGGTGTCCGCAACTCCACGTTAAAGCGCGTAATTTGCGTCTGGGCTATAATTCACCACGCGGGCCCAGTGCGGATTGGTAGATGTTACATGTCTTCGAATTTTTGGTTCAAGGACATGTCGGTTTCCACACGATGTTTTCCTTCACCGTTTTGAGAGAAGTGGTGATGTAATAAATTAGCCAGAAAGGCTCGTTCTCACTGCGGTCTCTGTATAGATTTAAGCATTTCCTCCCATCTAGCACCAAACTCACTTTGGTCCAGTCACTTGTGATTCCCATGAACTATCAGACTATGCTGATGTTTGTTGCTCTGATCTTTCCCAAGAACTTCTAAATAAATTGGATCGACTTCTCAACAATTGTATTCGGTTTGTTTTTGGCCTTCGTAAATACGATTACATTTCTTCCTTCCGTTCTCAGCTTATATGGTTGCCTATCCGACTCAGGAGGACCCTCAGATCTCTCTGCTTGCACTTCACGATTTTGAACGATCCACGTGCTCCCGATTATCTAAAGACTTATTTCAAAGTGTTGGGCAGTTCTCAAAGTCGTAACCTTCGTGCTTCAAAGAATCTACTTCTCCAAATTCCTTCACACCGTACAGGCTTTATGTCAAATTCTTACGCTATCTCTACTATAAAGCTCTGGAACGCGCTACCTTTTGGCATTAAAAAGGCTGAAAGCAAATTCACTTTCAAAAGAAAAGTTCGTAACTACTATTTAAGTCAGACTAAATAGCTCTCAAATCGAAGTCGAGTCATAATAATAATTATTAGTTTTATCACTATTTTATTTTTTATTTTTGGTATTTGATAGAATATCTATTAGTTTATTTTGTGTGTTAGTAGTAGTTTTTTGTATTAGTATCAATATACTCGTAAGTAGGTATATACATTCTCGTTAACAAGAAGTTAGTTTTTTAGACATTATTTTGTACCCTATCACTATGTTCTCCTATTGAACCCAAAGGTTGACTGGTAGAGAATGCCTTGTGGCATTAAGTCCAACTATATACCACTCTTGTACATGAAGTTTAAATAAAAATAAATTACACAAAGTATTGCTTCTGTCTGAGTTCGAACCCACGACTTACAGTTCGTAAATCGGGGTCGCCACCACTGGGCCACCGCTGCGAAATGAAAGACTAATAAAAGATTTACAATATTTTCTTCAGCTAATACCCCAACTTTTTGAATATGGAGCAAAACACTACCAATAATGAATTTAAAATGCATGTCGACCGGATGCCAGTGAAGCTGTAGGCTTGTATATCGCAAAACTAGAGCCCTAGGACAGCACCTGAGACGCCTTGGATGACTTCCTCAAGTTGGCGAGAAGAGGCGCAACATCAAGAGAAGCGGAAGGAATAGGAGGCCTTTGCCCAAGAGTGGGATCAGGATAACAAATCATCATCATCTGCCTAGCCTTTTCCAAACTATGTTGGGGTCGGCTTCCAGTTTTACCGGATACAGGTGAATACCAGTATTTTACATGGAGCGACTGCCTATCTGACCTCCACAACCCAGTTAGTACCGGGTAATACGATACCCCTTGGTAAGACTGGTTGTCAGACTTTTTGGGCCTTTGACTACCTAACGACTCTCAAAGATCTACAAATGACTGCCGGGACCAATGGCTTAAAGTGCTTTCCGAGGCATGGAGGAAACTCGGTATGTAATAAGTGGTCACCCATCCACAGATCAACCTAGGCAAGCACGGCTTAACCTAACGATCGACCCGAGTAACTGTTATTATTTAGCCACGAGCTCCTCGGGATCAGGATAACAAAATAATCATTAAAAAAAAAGAATAAAGTCAACAAGGGTAAATTCAAAATATTTTACTTGATCTTTCTTAATAAGAAGATTTACAGTCAACCCAAGTAAAGCGCCAATCTTTCACGACAACCAAGTTATTAGGTAATTTTCCTTAAGATGTCTGTAGCCATTTGCCCTGAAAAAGAAAAATTTCGATACAAATTACGTCAATATTTTCGGGGCTTAAAACGCTTGTTTTGCCGTCTTATTGATTTACGTCTTCTCTGCGAAATTGATAAAGACTGTAGAAAAATCTTGTTGCAAGTTATAAAAGAGTGTTGATAAAAAAAGTGTTATTTTTTCATTGAGCTATTACTACTACGTATGTATAGAGAAGACAGCGCGAACAAAATCTGTGCACAGTGCGGGGCGCGCGGGGGTGGCTAACCCCGTATATACTCTGTAGCGAGCAAGCGACTGAGTGAACTGCGGCCGGTCGACTGCAGTTGAACGGAGCACAGATTTTGTTCGCGCTGTCTTCTCTATCCGTAATAGTAATAGCTCAATGTGGTTTTTTTTATTCGCTAGTGCCTCAAAAAGTAAAGGAACCTTCAATTACGATTTTGGACTAATGTCTTGCATACATAAACATCTTTCCTGTTTTTCCGAAAGGGAGGCAATACACCTATATATTGCTAGTTTTGTATATATGACCTTTTCAACGCCATTGCCACATAAACGTGTGTATAGTGTTTGATATATATTTATAGTATTTTATAAATTATCCTTGTAGTTTACCTTGGTATTAATTACATTATTTTCAGATGCACACCTACCACTGCTTGTCTCTGCATCACCCAAAGGTTGACTGGTAGAAAATGACTATGGCATTAAGTCCGCCTCTGTACAAATGTAGTAAATAAATAAATAAATAAATAAATAAATAAATAAATAAATAAATAAATAAATAAATAAATAAATAAATAAATAAATAAATAAATAAATAAATAAATAAATAAATAAATAAATAAATAAATAAATAAATAAATAAATAAATAAATAAATAAATAAATAAATAAATAAATAATAAATAAATAAATAAATAAATACATGACAAGCAAGCGCGTGCCCTATACGCCTAACGACACAAATATGTGACAAAATGGTAGGTCAGCGTTGAGGGCACGCGAATGCGTTTATGCTCTGGCGTTAAAACCACCGTTCGCAAATAAAGAAATTTACAGTTACAGCCTGTAGTCTGGATTTCTACCCTGTATCAAGAAGGTAGAAATCCAGACTACAGGCTGTAACTGTAAATTTCTGATGGAAAGACCATAAAGCACTTTATCTTACCTGGAAAACGACCCAAGATCTCATATTCAGCAGAGTAACGCTTACAACAAGTAAAACTCGTCACTTCTTGTTTGCCAATAACAACGAACTGTTATAAAATCAGCAGTTTGAAATCGGAAATTTCTAAAATGAATTGGATGGTAGGTAAATGTTGAAAAGTTATCATTTAATTATAACAATTATCAATTAATTAATTAATTTGGTTAGATTCAGGTTAAGAAGTCCCTTGTTTATTTACAAACAAATACAAATCTAAAACAAAAGAAAAAAAAAACGTTGCAGCAAATAAAGGCCAATCAAATAACAATGCGTCTTCACAACTCCACACTAAGTCTTGTCTACACAATCGGAGAACAGTTTGTATTTGACAGAACTAGCGAGAGAACAATACAACGTTGTGTCTCGGCCCTTATGCTGAACCTTTCAGGAAGATAAGCGCTTTTAGATGGAGGGGTTGCAAACTATTGTGTAATTTTATGCAAAAACAGTTTATTGACAATTGCATAATTATAGTAACCCCCTTTGGTAAGGTTTTTGTATGCGTATCCGGGGTACTTAATTAATGGAGGCAACTTAGGGTCACCATTAATAATGAGGGATTTTCTTTTTAGCTCTTCCCTAGTCGCTGAATAGATGGCGCTAGGAGTAAGTATGATAATGCAAGGAACGGAACTTAAAAAAACTGATTTTTAACAAAGCGCGAGAAATGTAGGTTATATTCGGAAGGGTAAGCAAATGAAAGTGTCAGTCAACGAGAGTATGTGACGTGAATTTTTTTTTTCAAGCGTTTTGGCTTTGGCACCAACTATCATAGTAAGTTCAACGCCATCTATAGAGTTCTTGGAAACTAAGTTTTTTTTTTAAACTCAAAAAGAAAACCTCTCATTATGGTTGCAGTGATTGAAAAAGGTTGTAGTGACTGCCAAGGACTGTGCGCTTCTATTTGGTACAAAATGTTTGAAAACACCACTTCAGTCGCCGGCCGGCTGACTGTACTTTGTTAAAATTGGTTTGATTAAAGTAATGCTCTTTCTGGAACAATATTTTGGATACATCATCATCACTTTCCTGCTTTATCCCAATTTATTAATAAGAATAAATTGGGATAAAGCTTATGGGCCTATACTACCTCAAATGGCTTAGCATGATCCTCCGTTACGCCTAAAATACTGCAGCATTAATTTTGAAATAAATATATGGTAAAGTTGAGGATTAATTTTAGGTCTTATGTTAGGCGAAAACACGATTTCATAAAATTTTCTCGATAGAAAAAATCCCAAAGTTACATCTAAATCGAACAATAAACCGCTGGTATTCAAAAAGTACTTCAAATTAGATCATGAAACTTTGCATACTAACCGAACTAACTATAAAGCAGGTCTTATGATTTTTATTTCTTCCAAAAGACGAAAATTTGATTTTATAAAAAATAAAAACCAATCTTTTCGCACTATTCGGCCACAGTGACTGACGTAACAACCGCTTTGTAGTGCAAGCTGATTAAAACGTTATTCTAACAGCATTACAAACGAAGTTTGAACCACCACAAATAGAGTTGCTAATCTGAGGTAGTATAGGCTTTTACCAAGGTATTGGTAATTAAAACACAATAGGATTTTAGAATGTTTATTATCGAAATGGCCTAATCTATTTATACAATTTCACCCTAGGGGTAGTTGTCTGATCAACTAGCTAAAATATAAACGGACCAATCACGAGCGACCTGGTGCGTGAGCCCCCGCGCAGCTACTGACTACGTCACTCGCTCCGGCAAGCCACGGGAGTTGAACACACGTAAATAAGCGCGCGGCCGGCGGCGGCGCCTCAGTGTTGGAAGTGCGTGCGTCGCGTGAGGTCGTTGATGATTCCTTGCAGGTTAGCTGGTACAGGCTCTTAAGTATTGCATGTGTATGTGTATTATCTTCTTCTTCCATACTTCTATATTACTCATCATATCATCAGACACCTCTTTTCTTGCCATAACTATCATCTTTTTCACAGTCCATCCATCGTTTCTTCCTATAATCTTATACCCATCACATTCATACTCAAAACTTTCCTCACGACATTTTCCTTATTCCTTCGCATCACATGCCCGCATCAACCGATTACACCACACAATTTTCAGTCGGATAGTCATACCTTCATCTTCGGTTTTTTCCTTTATTGCTTTAACTTTGGACAAGGAAACTACAACTTTTCAAAATAACAAGGGCGGCACAAAACCAAGCAATTAAAATAAATAATAAAAAACCTAAGCATTAACATAATAATCACGATGTAAAATGAGAAAATAATAAGAGTAATTAAAATTACATTAGCACGCATTGTGACGCGACGTGCTATCACGTGGCATTCCACAGACACATGTATGACACCCTGTGTTCAAAACTTGAAGATTTTGAAACTAGATTAATAGGGCAAACATTTTGATATCACGTTCGTTTTGCGTGCACCTAAAGTAAATTCTCCACTGCTGGGACACAAGCCCTCTCCGTGTAAGATGGAGCAAACCGTAATCCACCACGAGGATCCAATCAATCTAATTCTAAATATTTAATAATGTCGCAACTTGCTTAATGTGAAGCAATGACGCGGTTTAGAGTGGAACATGCTTGCTTAGAACAAACCGATTCACTGGAACTTTGAAAATATGTGCCTTCATGGGCACTTAAAAGTATTAAACGTGAAAAGATAGAGTGCACGCTCCGGGTTGGTCGTTTCCTATGGAGAAAAAGCTGGCAAGAAACTCCATGGTTATACTCTTTTGTTTTTTTTTTGGTTTTACAATGTTAATAAGTTTCAGTGTGTGGGGTTACAGTTACAGCATATGCTTGGCAATAAGTAGTTGCTTACTTTACAAAAAACGTAACACAAGATAGGGAAACTTAACAAATCGAAGCATATAGGAATCTAAAAGACCTGTCAATGCCCTATGATTCCGAATTCACTGCTTCCCAATCAAATAAAGAAAAACTTATTTGTAAAATCGACTTAAAAACTAAACAGCAACCCAAAGGGAACAATAATACAGCAATAGATTATTTGAACTTCATTGAGTGAACTGTCGTAGTTCACAAACTTTCGAGTCGAGTCGAAGTTAAACTTCCCACGCCGTACTCGGTCCGGGGTGTTATTGTGAATCGGTATTAGGAGGACTGAATTGTATTGTTGCTGGCATAATCGTTGGGGTTGTGTTTTCTGCGTAGAAAATTATCGACTTCGAATTTGTAAATAACCGTTCTGTGCGTGGCTGATAAATAATAATTGACCTATATTAACCTTATTAGCGGTCGAGGTTACGGCGTGGCAAAGGGTGTGAAGAATCCCCGGATAGGATCCGGCTGCCTATACCAACGACTGGACCTGGCAACATATAACACGCGTTCACTCGACTGACGAGAAGATAGCGGAACTCGAAGAGGAATTGAGCAGGCTGCGATGGAGTATTGTGGGATTATCTGCGGGCCTAAAATGGCCACTTTAGCAGAATCATAATGTATTTCACTTTAAAAAAAAATATATCTTTAAAACGGACTTTATGAGAATGACTATAAAGTCCATTTTAAGAATTTACATTTAGCAGAATCATAATTTAATTCACTAAAAAATTAAATCCTTAAAACGGACTTTATGAGCATGACTATAAAGTCCATTTTAAGAATTTACATTTCTTAACGTGATTCATATTAGGATTCTGATAAAGCGGCCATTTTAGACCCCCTGAAGTCCGAAGAGAGGGGGAGGACACGATAATCCTAAAATCCGGCAACCTGCTCTATTTCTGTGAACACCACCCTGGGACTGCCGGTCACCCGACCGGCAGTCCCAGGGTGGTGTTGGGTTTATCGTCCACAAGTCCCTTGTGAACAACGTGGTGAAGATCGAGAGTGTGTCGACCAGGGTGGCGTACCTTATACTCAGAATATCCTCAAGATATTCGCTGAAGGTCATAATGAACCGGATGATTAACTCTTCACAAAACCGTCAACAAAGTATTCTGTACATCAAACTAAGTAACTCTACGCAAAAATTAGCCACGACCTCCTTAGTTTCGTATACCATGGGACATGGATTATTAATATACAATTGGGATTTGCATCCTATAACACCTATACCTCTTTGGAACATACAAACGTGTTGTTATATTAATGAGGGATTTTCTTTTTAGCTCTTCCCTAGTCGCTGGATAGATGGCGCTAGGAATTAGTATGATAATGCAAGGAACGGAACCTAAAAAAACTGATTTTAACAAAGCGCGAGAAAACTAGGTTATATTCGGAAGGTTAAGCAAATGAAAGTATCAGTCAACGAGAGTATGTGACGTGACACAATGTTTTTTTTCCAAACGTTTTGGCTTTGGCACCAACTATCATAGTAAGTTCAACGCCATCTATAAAGTTCTTGGAAACTAAGTTTTTTTTTAATACCTCAAAAAGAAAACCTCTCATTGCTAGGCTTTTTATCCACCCTATAGCAAAAAGAAGCGTCTTCATTAATCTAGTTTGTAGCATAATCAAAAAGTAGTTATTTACGAATACTCAACGAAAAGTTTTATCTAGCAAAAGTATGGCATATTAAATTTGTTATGATGTGGCGGGTATTAGAGTGGTTATGAGTTTTATATATACGTAGTTTCATGTCTGTAGTTAGGATTAAGGTTCGTTTACATGAGAGAGTGCATTTTTTTGTCTAATTTTATCTTGACATATTATTATTTTCCTTTCTGTGTCGGTCTGCGCGTTAATTCTTTTAAAGCAAGCAACCAATTTTGGGATGGGGTTTTATCTTTGATTAAACAAATATTCTGGAAGACATAGAGACCTAATTATGTATCCTTAGCACTTTCTTTTTGCATACACTGTTTTAAGCTTTCACGGTTCATAACTATACTACAAATGTCACTTACGGGATATCTTCCGTGATTATTTTTTATTTTTGAGCTCCCGATATTTCGACGCTGTTGCAAGCGCCATGCAGCACCCGCGATCGTGGCGCTTGCAACAGCGTCGAAATATCGGGAGCTCAAAAATAAAAAATAATCACGGAAGATATTCCGTAAGTGACATTTGTAGTATTCTTTTTGCATATATATAATACACCACAATTTTTTAATTAGTACAAAAAAATGGGGTTCTATACCCTTTACTGATCATATTTATGTACGACAAAACGAAATTCCAAAATGGTCTACGAAAATTTGTCATAATTGGTAAACTCATAACTAAATCAATCATTCATTCAGATGATCATGCTACTAGAAAATGACCACGTGAACGCGAGAGTGAGAGAAAACGATTAATCACGTTATAAATTATATAATTTCAATTAATTCAATAACACTTCAATTGTATAATTATATAAATTTCGTTTTGTCGTACATAAATAATTATGATCAGTAAAAGGTACGGACAGATCCCCATTTTTTTGTACTAATTGAAAATTAGTGGTGTGTACTTATCATTTTGTACAAAAAAAAACATTACACGCACATTACCCCATATTTTACATCACAAGATATATGAAGACAAGGCTCCTTCATAAATAAAACCTACACAACTTTTAGCGCTTAAAAAATTTCTGAAGCAAAGGGTAATCTACCAACAAATGATTAATGGTACTATTGAGGAGTTGACAATAGGGTCTTTGGGGCGGAATTTGGGTCCTTCCTTTCGGTTTTGTGTGGTAGGACAGTTTCGTACATGAGAGTATTCGTCCTTGTAATTGTGTGGGCAATCCCAATTAAGACTAGCCAATAATCTAGGTAGGACATGGTTCTGATTAACTGTTGCTCGCACGACCTTCGTCCGCGCTAAATTATTGAAAAAGTATTACTTCCATAATTGAATCACAGTTTTTTTGTCAAAATTACTCCTTATAATATCAGCTATCTGCCAGTAAACGTCCCGTCAAAATTGGTACAGCGGTTTCGGAGATTAGCCACAACAAACGGACAGACGGTTTTTTTAAGTGTTTTTTTATGACTAGTTACCGTATAATATGGTTTACTAATGTTGCCATAATTTAAAATGCAATAATTTTTTTTACATAAAATTATTTTCACTAATTTTACAACAAATTAATTATGTAAATTAATTTTATGACAAATAACAGTTATTACTAATAAGTGGATATGACAAGCGTTATTAGTATATATTATGATAATAGTGCAAGTAAATATTATGACAGGGGACGATTATGGGAAACATTAATAGTACAAATCATTTTATGGAAAACAAGGTATTACCGTATAATACAGGGTGTAAAAGACCTCATCACGAAGCTGTCAACCAAGCATTCTGTATATCAAACTAAGTTACTTTACGTAAAAAATATTGCTGGGAAACGATTTTTATTGGGGTGAAAAATCATGTTTTGTGATAGACTTTAATGTAACGCACTCAAAACATTGTGCTGATGGATGGATTGAATAGTACGGGGGTCGTGGAGGTGTTTAAAATAAAAATCTTACATTAAAAACTTGTATTAAAAAAAAAAAAACTTGTTAAAAAGTTGGAACTTTGACTCCCAATATATTTTCAAAAGCATTCAGTAAGTAGCCGTTATTTTGAAATTACAAACAGACACGTCTTTAATTTTATTTATTTGTATAGATGGGTCGGTAAGGCAATCCGCCACGACCGGACAAAGATCAGATGCACGATCAACGGCTTTAAATGCTTGTAGGTACTTAGGCATGAGAGACTGAACTTATATTGTCACTTACGGGATATCTTCCGTGATTAGAAATTGTTTTGAGCTCCCGATATTTCGACGCTGCAAGCGCCATGATCGCGGGTTAACTGGAGAATGCGGGTGGATGGAAAATAAATTGTTAGGAGCAGACAAATTTGTCTACCCTCCTTCTCTGTCTTTTGCTACGCGCACTATTGGAACTCGCCACTAAGTCACGACAAAACACTCACAGTATCACCAGGTTTTGTGGAGTCCTTATCATGATGCCGGCTGCTACTTTTGAGCATACTCAAAACTGGATTCCACGTACTCGACAATTTGAAGCCATCCTCTCGATTGATCTCTTGATTGATTTATCCCGTAAGTGACAATATAAGTTTAGTTTTTGTGAAAGTTCAAAATCCCATTCTAAACTTGTGCGACCTGAAAATCGAACCCAGCCCAGCAAGACTTAGCAACGAGAAAGTTACTAAAAGTACCACATAGCAATATCAGCCAGCAAATATTTACTTTCGACCTTAGCCTTTCAGAGAACCCCTCGGGGCCCTGGAGCAGATTCCTAGTTATCAGAAATTTCATTAAGAGGCTACCCATTTGACAAACCTAACATAAAAGGGATGCCCTAAAACCTACACAACGTTTAATTTCAAAACTTATATTAGCTTGAATCTCTGGAGCTATCTGAACCAAAGCCTTTTTCGCTATAATATGCTTTGATAAATCTGATTGAAGTTAAGTAGATATAAGACAAACGGGAAAAAAGAATTTTATTCTATACTTTGTAATTCGTAGATGAATAGAGGGGCGTTGTGAACGAACGCTGTCAGTTGTGACTGGTCAGCTCTTGATTGCCACGGCTTATTTGAATTAATAATTTTATTTTTGAATTGTTTTATTTTTTTGTTTTTACTATGGACACCTTTAACGTGCATATCTTGCTACATTGTTGTCACATAATGTACCATCTCAACATGAATGATGTAACCAAGATTTTGTAAAAAAAATCTGATTTAAAAGAGTGTCCATGGAGTTACTTGCCCGTTCTTCTCCATAGAGATCTATGCTAGGGAATGGGCAACTACAGTACTTTCACAGTGTTTATGTCTTGTGACTGGGACTGTAGCTACATTTAATTTTTATCTTTGGTTTGACAATTCACGCGCCATTCACCTGCGTCTGTGTTCCCACCCACATTTAACCCGCCTGCCTTCAAAGCAAGAGTGAACAGGCATCTTCTGGGCACGCTCATTCCATCATAGATCTAAACCATCGCTTTCCATCAGGCGTGATCGAGGTCAAGAGCAGGCCCATATTGTAAGAAAAAAAAAAAAAAAATTGATAGAGTGATTCAAGAGGAAGGTTTTATTTAATTTGCGGGTGGGCGAAGCCGCGGGCATCAGCTTCCTTTATAAACTGAGTTTATTTAAACATTGGGAAAAAAGTCCCCACCTTCAACAGTTTTGAAAAAGTTGTCATTCCCACGGTTTGGTTATGTGGGACTTGCACCTACTAAAAAGCATCACCGTGAGCCTACTGTCGCCTTGGTGGATGACTCGCGTGAACTGCTACGCATGACGTTCGCGGACCCCTGTTAGAAACTTAACCTAACTTAACTAACTAAAGACATATACATAGCTTTATTTAAAAAAAAATCCCATTGATTTTGCCATTGAGAAAGACAATAAATATTTTTCTTCATTCTCTATAACATATTGATTGGGCGGGGAAGGTCCATACAAAATCCCCCATGGTCCTTTGACAAGACAAGACAAGACAATTATTTGTGGAAACATGTGTATACATCTATCTATACTAATATTATAAAGAGGTAACATTTGTTTGTAAGTTTGTATGTTTGTATGTAGGGGGTAATCTCCGGAAGTAATAAACCGATTTCAAAAATTCTTTCACCATTAGAAAGCTACATTCACCTTGAGTAACATAGGCTATATTTCATCCCCGTACTCCTACGGGAACGGGAACTACGCGGGTGAAACCGCGTGACGTCCGCTATACAAGATATGCAGGTTGTTCATAAACAAAAAGATCCATCATTAATTGATTTTGATTTATTAAATTTTCAATCCGGTTGAAAAAAATGAAGATCCTTATTCTAAAATTTCCTCCAACAATCTCAGCAGTGTAACCCTACCTCTATCTCAGTTAAACCCGTTTTACTGTGATCTAATTCGAATATGTTTCCGAGCTATGCGTTTCACTCAAAACGTTTATTGGTCGTAACATCACGCTGTTTATGGCCGTGTACATAAGTAGAGATCGTAAAGTGGGCGCTGTCGGGTCTATATGCGATGTTATTATGTCACTGGAATTTTCTATGTGCGGTTATAATTATTATTAGCGGGTTTGGTGGATTTGGCCTTTTTAGTGTTTCATCATCATCTGCCTAGCCTTTTCCAAACTACGTTAGTGTCGGCTTTCAGTCTTACCGGATGCAGCTGAATACTAGTATTTTACATGGAGCGACTGCCTATCTGACCTCCACAACCCAGTTAGTACTGGGTAATACGATTCCCTTGGCGATATCCCTTGGCTCCTTGACTGGTTGTCAGATTTTTTGGGCCTCTGACTACCTAACGACTGTCAAAGATATACAAATGACAGCCGGGACCAACGGCTAACGTGCTTTCCGAGGCACGGTGGAAACTCGCTATGTAGTGGGTGGTCACCCATCCACTAACCAACTTAGGCAAGCACGGCTTAACCTCTATAGGTTGGGTCAATGATTGACCCGAGCGGCTGTTATTACTTAGCCACGAGCTCCTGGCCTCTTTCGTGTTTGAGAAAATTATTTCAGCACGGAATCACACACTGACAGTTACTCGTAGGTATTAATAGGCCTCCCCTAACTTCTGACATTCTTCTAATTCATCCTTTTCCCGCGATCTTGACGACATCGTCAACCCAACGCGCTTTTGGACGGCCCTGTTTTCTTAAGCCTGACCTCGGCCACCATTCGGTCAAAACCTTACTCCATCAGTCATCTCCGCGTCTAGCCAGATGTCTTGCCCAACTCCACGTTAGGCGTATCGCCCTGTCCCCGACGTCGAAGACTTTTCTACGATTTCGTTGTTTAAGATGTCACTAAGAAAATGTAGAAACATCATTCTGATAGAAACTGGACCTTCTTAGTGTACGAACACAGTGGCCGCTCGAATCGAGCGTGCGGCGGGGCGGCGCGTGCAGCGTTCATGTCAAACACATGCATTTATATGTGAGTGGCCACAGTAGACGCCCGCCGCGTTGTTCGGCAGCTCGACGCCCCGCAGAACGCGCTGCCCGACGCTATAGCGTCGAGCGGCCACTGTGTTCGTACACTAACAAATACAGAGTGAAAACAACCTCATTACAAAGCCGTCAACCAACCATTCTGTACATCAAACTAAGTAACTTTACGCAACAATTATTGCTGGGAAACGACTTTTTTTTGGGGTGAAAAATCATGTTTTGTGGTAGAACTCAAGGTGAATAAGTACGGGGGTCGTGAAGGTGTTTATAGTAAAAATCTTACAATAAAAACTTGTATTAAAAAAAATCTTGTCATAAAGTTGGAACTTTACCCCCCAATATCTCCGTAACTAGGTATGGTGTAGAACAAAAAATGATCGCAATGATGGGGAAAACAAGTGCCTTTTGGCTTCGTTAAGAGGTTTTTTTACACCCTTTGTGATTCTGATGGAAACTGGACCTTCTTACAAAATGTAAATGATTTTACGCCCCGCCGCACTGCGCCGTGCCGCATAAAAGTGCGCGAAAAAAATAGACAGTTTGCTTCAACGCCTGCTAACGCAGACGGCGCACACTTTTAGTGTGCAATCTGCACTCGAATAGAATGATCAAAGATGTGCGTCGTGTGCGTTGAGTCTGCGTTAAATCTGCGACGGACTTCTTGTATATCATGCAGACATTTTGTGCGCCACAGATTCATCCGCACAAAAAGTCTGTCGTCTGCGCAGGCCCTTATTGTTGTAAACGCACCCACGTTACAAGAGAAATTCCAAGTGTAGGGCAATGTTCAAAAAAAGAAAACTACTGCATACAGTAAATTAATGCTGAATAACAACATAATTTTACCCGGATAAAACAAACAGTTTTTCTCAAAAAGCATGTCGTTTGCTCTACTTTAGTGTCATGCATAGACAATTTTATTTCAAGAATAAACCTATAAGTATGTAGTAGAATTTATCATCATCATCATCATCAGCCTATTAAAATTCCCACTGCTGGGACACAGGCCTCCTCTCTATGAGAGGGAATGGGCTATAATCCACCACGCGGGCCCAGTGCGGATTGGAAGATACCACGTCTTCGAATTTTTTGGTTTAGGACATGCCGGTTTCCTCACGATGTTTTCCTTCACCGTTTTGAGAGCAGTGGTGATGAAATAAATTACACAAAGTAATGCGCCTGATTGGGTTCGAACCTACGACTTACTATTCGTAAGTCGGGGTCGCCACTACTGGGCCACCGCTGCTCTGCTGTAGTAGAATAAATAAAGAGTATAAACAAGTTAATAAAAATAACATTCAGAACAGAAAATAAACTGGCTTCTCTTAAGCCAAAAATAAGCATTCAGTAAAAAAAGGTATGTATTTTTATGGTATTAGACCATCAACAGTACACAATAGAGTTAATGTATCACATTAAGTAAAGTATTTCCAAAAGACCTTACACCAACAAAAAGATCCAACTATAATAATAACATTCACAAAAATAACCAACAAATAAATGAAAGAAAAATACTTGTTCAGGCAGAAAGGATTGACTGAATAAAACTTCGCTTTCTGAAGTAAATATTTTTGTGAATAAGTTTCTTTTTATTGTTTGTGTTGAACTAAAAGGAGTATTAATTGTAATTGTAAGCGACGCGATGATTCGACGGAGCAAGTGTTTAATTTAATGTAAATTGTTGTTGTTTTATCCATACTTAATATGATAAATGGGAAAGTAAATTTGTTTGTTTGTTTGTTACCTCTTCACGCTTAACCCACTGAACCGATCATCCTGAAATTTTGCATATATATTTTCAGGTGTACAGTTACGGACATACGGTACGTTTCATCCCGAAAAAAAGTACTGTTCCCGAGGAAAACAACAATAACGTGCTTTTGGTAATAGGTGGCGCCACGTGTCTTTCGAATCACGATTGAATTAAATTATAATAGAAAAACTTTTGTAGTGTGACATGAGTTTTTTTTTTTATATTGAAGTACTTTTTAAACCCTATTTTTTGAGTCTAGACCAGTTTTACATCCTCCTTACTACAAATATAACATAAATAATAAATTATTATAGATGCGAAAGTAAGTTGCTTTGCTTGATACCTTTTCACGCCCTGACCCGCTGAACCGATCATCATGACATTTTGAACATAGGTACGTTGTAAGAGATACATAAAAAAAATACACCTTTCATCCAAGAAAAAAGGATTGTTCCCGAGGGATAAAGTAATTAAACAAACTCACTTTCGAATTAATAATATTAGTTAGGATAGGAAATACATATATATTGTGAGTCGAGTGTCAATACAGGTTTTTGGTAGCATAAATTCAACAGTTTCACAATCTGCTTGATAGATGGCGTTGTACTGATGACGGCTTTTCTAAATCGCGGTGTTAAAATTTTCTGTGGGAGAATGATCATCGAAGATTTTTTTGATCGTTGTTGGGATCCGGAGGTCTCGGAGGATGGTACACTTCTTCAAATAACACAAGCACTGTACTTTATGACCTTTTTACTTTGAACTTTGAACTAAATACAACCTTTTGAACTTGATACTTTTTGCACTGTATAATAATTTTTGAACTGAATCTGAACTCTATGTACCTTTACCTAACCAAATAGCGTGACAACCTTAATTGCGACTTCTAATTCGCCGACAACGCCATCTAGTTCTGCAAATGTACAACTTTACATTTTGAACTCTTGGTGAACGGTTTCTAAACTGACATGGTTCTGAACATACCGCCCACCAAGGACATTATTGAAGGAATGTCCTTCATGAACTACAACTTAAATTAATAAATTATTCTTTTTTAACATAACAACGTTTATACATTTAAAAAAACTGAAACATATTCAATCTAAAACTACTTATTTGGCTAAAAATAAACATAAATTCAGCTATCTGCAATTGGTAAAATACAAAGTTTGGATGCTGGCCTCTTAATAGTAGAAGATTTAGTGCGTAATGTGACTACACAGTTGATATTATCAGCACCGGGATGCTTCTCTATTACACGACCTAACAACCAACGACTTGGCGGCAAATCGTCTTCTTTAACTAAAACAATGTCACCAATTTTTGGCTCAGGAAATTTAGAAGACCATTTGTACCGGTTCATAAGATTGGACAAATATTCTTGGGACCAGCGCTTCCAAAATGATTGAAGCATCCTTTGAATAAATTGCCACCTTGACAAATAACTAACATTTGAACTTTCATAATTTTTATCTGGCACATAAACTATCGGTTCGCCAATCAGAAAATGTCCAGGGGTTAACGCCAGGGGTTCACCAGGATCAGCAAAGTTAATAACGCTCATCGGTCGCGAATTTAAGCATGCTTCCACTTGATTGAGGAGTGTAGACATTTCCTCGTACGTAAGTGTAGAGTCACCGATTACCCTTTTAAGGTGAAACTTGGTGGATTTTACACCTGCTTCCCAAAGACCACCGAAATTGGGAGCATGAGGCGGTATAAAATGCCACTCTGTATTGTTTGCTTCCAGGTGTTCTGCTATTGCTGGCTGTATAGAAGCCAACTGTTGTAACTCTCTGGAGGCACCTACAAAATTAGTGCCATTATCGCTCCACAATTTAGCGCAGTGACCTCGTCTCGACACAAATCACCGAAAGGCAGCTAAAAACGCTTGTGTACTCATATCGCTGACTACCTCTAAGTGAAGAGCGCGTGTGGACATACAAACGAAAAGGCATATATAGCCTTTGTATGAACGATGACCACGGCCCTTTGTCGTTCTTAGGTTTATGGGTCCAGCATAATCGACTCCACTATGTAAAAATGGTCTTGCTGGCCTACATCGGACTGATGGAAGATCACCCATCAGTTGATTTCTAACGCTAGCCCTCTGTTTTGCACAAATAACACATTTGCGAACATGTTGTTGGATCAGAGATCTAGCACCTATTATCCAATAGGCTGATCTTAAAAAGTTTGACAGCAACTGAGGACCTCCATGCAATGTTTTCTCATGCGCATCTGCTACTATAAGATGAGTCAGATGGCTGGAATGTGGTAAGACTATCGGGTGTTTCGAATCTTCGTCTAGTTCCGACTTTGCAAGTCGTCCTCGAGCTCTCACGATACCCTTTGTGTCAAGAAAGGGACAAAGTGACTTGAGTTTGCTAGATTTTAGTTGTAAATAACCTTTGTCCTGTAATTGTAGATATTCTACTGTAAATATATCTTTTTGTGTTTGTCTTATACAACATTCTAAAGCTGCTTCTAACTCTATTTTTTGTAAATAATTACGTTTAAAGGTGTTATTCTTTAAAAAACTTCTGCAAAATGCGATTACCCTAACTAATTTTTGTAATGACGAATATCGCTCAAACATTGAAGGCTCGGGCACTGTGGCAATGTGTGTTTTTGTTGTTTCTTCTAAGTCGATATTCAAATCATTTGGCCTTTTATAAACTATTGTTCTCTGAGTTAGAAATGGTGGTCCAGAAAACCATAAATTATTATCTACAAATGCACTAGGTAAAATACCTCGTGAGGCACAGTCTGCTGGGTTATCCTTGGTTTTCACATGAAACTATTGAGATGCCCTCTCCGCAGCTATCTAGGTCATTTGCGTTATGGCTGCATTACACTTGATAGCTATCTAGTACATTTGTATGGCGCGCACCCGCCTAAAAAAAAACTGCATTAAAAACCGTCTAAAACTGTCTCCTCTAGAGCTTATACCTCTGTGTTCAATTCGTTACTAAATTCCTCAATAATAAAATCGAACATCGCAACACTACTCCATAGACAACTTGCCGAAAAAAAAAAACAACTTTCATTTGACAGACGGTGAACACTCGAATTTACCTGCGCAGCAAATGTCGTGATAACTCTGGTATTTTTAATGGTAGCTGATACTATTATATATCAAAATTATCCTTGTGAACCGTGCTTCATTATTTTGTCAACGTAAATTCGTTTTGGAATCTCGAAGTTGCAATATTTCGCCCGTGAAAAAGTAGTTATTATATGTACCTATAGTGATTGTGTTGTGTGAAGAAATACGTGATTTAGTGACTAAAACGTGTGTGAAATGGGAAAAACAGTGCTTAATTAGTGAGGTGATTAGATTGTTCAACTATCTACACCAAAAAACATGTGGGTTTGTGTGTTTTTTCATCCAACACCGGCTGGCAAAAATTAGTTTCCAGATGTAAACAAACAGTGAGTATCTAGTTTCATAAGTATATTTAGATATGATGCTATTGAGCTATAAATGAGATTGTGGTCTTGTTGGAAAGGAAATATAGTCTAGTTTATTTCTTTAATGTTAAAATGGATAAAAAACTAAGAGAAAACTGATATTTCTAGCGAAATATCAGTTTTTGTAACTATTTTTGGCTATACATTATGACTTGGAGTATATAATTAAAGTATTTCATTTTGATTTCTAGATAAGTAGATTCCTTATCTAATCAGCTTGACAACAGTATTTTTGAAATTGCTCTAGGACTTGTAGTTTTTGAGCTACAGGTGTTTTTATCGGATCGGGCAGAAAATGTTTTGAAAACTTGCAAAAATTTTTGCATGTGAGCGGTTACGGTATTTGCAAATCCGCGCGCTTAGCTGCGGAGAGGATAGTGGTCAATATCTCCGAGGTGCGATTCGCCACAAATGTCTTCCATCTGCTTGGATGGCTGTTAAGCCAAGCCAACACGACAGTGGAATCTGTCCAGGCCTTGATTCTATCCTTAGAAATATTCAGGACATCTGCTGTTTCTATTAGAAGATTTGACAACAGAACTGCTCCACACAACTCTAAACGAGGTATACTAATTTGCTTGATGGGGGCTACTCTGGTTTTTGCAACCAACAACGAAATATGAACGTTGCCTTCAATATCTACTATCCGCAAGTAAATTACGGCTGAGTACGCGGTTTTAGAGGCGTCACTGAAGCCATGCAGCTCAAGATCATCGTGCGACTTAATTCCAAGCCAACGAGGTATCCGAACTCTGCTAAGTAGTGACAACTCTTCACGGTAAGTACTCCATTCCTTTATTAATTCAGTGTTTAGTTCTTCATCCCAACTAACACCTGCAAGCCATAATTTTTGGATGAATATTTTTGCTAAAACCACACTAGGAGCTAACCAACCTAGTGGGTCGAACAATCGGGCTATGTCTGATATAATTGTCCTTTTAGTTACAGGTGCAGTTGTCAACGGCGGAAGATTCACCGAGTACTGGAAGGTATCTTCGTTGCGGTTCCAGGTAAGTCCCAAAATTTTTATTGTACTATCTAATTTGATCTCTAAGTCCTTGTTCTGTTTAATATCTATTTGACCTATTGTTTTGTCCTTGTTTCCATTTGTTCTTGTTTGATCTCGTTGTTCTTTAACATCATTCTTTTCAATTGTTTCTATTCTCTTAACCTCTCCGCAGCTATCTAGGTCATTTGCGTTATGGCTGCATTACACTTGATAGCTATCTAGTACATTTGTATGGCGCGCACCCGCCTCAAAAAAAACTGCATTAAAAACCGTCTAAAACTGTCTCCTCTAGAGCTTATACCTCTGTGTTCAATTCGTTACTAAATTCCTCAATAATAAAATCGAACATCGCAACACTACTCCATAGACAACTTGCCGAAAAAAAAAAACAACTTTCATTTGACAGACGGTGAACACTCGAATTTACCTCCGCAGCAAATGTCGTGATAACTCTGGTATTTTTAATGGTAGCTGATACTATTATATATCAAAATTATCCTTGAGAACTGTGCTTCATTATTTTGTCAACGTAAATTCGTTTTGGAATCTCGAAGTTGCAATATTTCGCCCGTGAAAAAGTAGTTATTATATGTACCTATAGTGATTGTGTTGTGTGAAGAAATACGTGATTTAGTGACTAAAACGTGTGTGAAATGGGAAAAGCAGTGCTTAATTAGTGAGGTGATTAGATTGTTCAACTATCTACACCAAAAAACATGTGGGTTTGTGTGTTTTTTCATCCAACACCGGCTGCCAAAAATTAGTTCCCAGATGTAAACAAACAGTGAGTATCTAGTTTCATAAGTATATTTAGATATGATGCTATTGAGCTATAAATGAGATTGTGGTCTTGTTGGAAAGGAAATATAGTCTAGTTTATTTCTTTAATGTTAAAATGGATAAAAAACTAAGAGAAAACTGATATTTCTAGCGAAATATCAGTTTTTGTAACTATTTTTTTGCTATACATTATGACTTGGAGTATATAATTAAAGTATTTCATTTTGATTTCTAGATAAGTAGATTCCTTATCTAATCAGCTTGACAACAGTATTTTTGTAATTGCTCTAGGACTTGTAGTTTTTGAGCTACAGGTGTTTTTATCGGATCGGGCAGAAAATGTTTTGAAAACTTGCAAAAATTTTTGCATGTGAGCGGTTACGGTATTTGCAAATCCGCGCGCTTAGCTGCGGAGAGGAGTAATTCTTGACTGTTACTATTCCATTTTTGTAATACAAATCCACCTTTTCCTAATAATGCTATCATTTGCTTATAGATTTCAATGCCTTCTTCTGCATTATTGCATCCTGTCATAAAATCGTCCACGTAGAAACAATTTAAAACCTTATCTGCAGCTAGTGGGTAGTTCTCGCCTTCATCAACAGCGATCTGACGCAAAGTTTTGATTGCTTGGTACGGTGCAGACGCTGTTCCAAAAGTCACAGTCACAAGCTCGTAATCTTGTATCTCTTTGTCCAAACTGTCACGCCACAGTATTCTTTGGAACATTGTATCTTCTTCAGCTACCTTCACTTGACGATACATTTTTACTATGTCCGCTACAAGTCCTATAGCATGTACTCTCCATTTTAAAACCGTGTGACGTAAATCAGCCTGCAGTGTTGGACCAACCATGAGCGTATCATTTAGTGACACTCCTTTGGTGTTCTTTTGAGAGGCGTTGAAAACAACACGAACTTTAGTGGTGGTCTTGTCATCCCTAATGACTGCGTGATGCGGTAGATATACTGCTTCTTCCCTTTTGCTATCATCTTTTTTCACGTGCCTCATATGACCTAACTGTAAATATTCATTTATTACTTCTGTGTATTTTTCTTTTAACTCATAGTTCTTTGCTAATCTTCTCTCTAATGCTTGAAATCTCGATTTAGCTATGTCACGTGAATTTCCAGACTTGCAGAGAGGATCTTCATCTCGGAAAGGTAACCTGACTACATATCTACCATCGCTGTCTCTCTTAGTAGTCTCACTATAAAATTCTTCGCATTTCTTTTCCTCTGGTGTAAATATCCGTTTGGTACTAATTTGCTCTTCAATTTCCCAAAATTTCTTTAAAATATCATCAACTTGCACCTTGCAATGCATTACGTTAATTTTATTTGAACAATTACTTTCAGGACCGACTACACCTGACAGTACCCAACCTAATCTAGTGCTCTGTGCTGCAAGACTACCAGAAGGACTCTTTACTAAACCTTCCTTAATAACGCAGCTATAAACATCAGCACCTAACAAAATATCGATTTTGTTGGGTGTGTTGAAATCTGGATCTGCTAAACACAGACTATTGACCTCTAACCAGGTGAAAGCATCCGTGCTTAAGCTTCGCTCTGGTAAGTAAGAGGTGATCTTGCTTAAAACGTAAGCATTAAACGTGAAATTAAAACTTAAATCGACGCGAGACTTGATCTTTATTTGTACCATGTACTTTGTCATGGTTGACCTATTGTCTCCTAATCCTAAAACAAAACCTTGAATAGGAATCTTTTTCAGATTAAGAAATTGAACTGCTGCTTCTGTAATGAAACAAGCCTGTGAACCTTGATCCAGTAAGGCTCGAACTATTTGTTATCCACCCGTCTTTGACTCAGCTTTTATCAGCGCAGTGGCTAATAAAACTTGTCTGGGTTTGTGTACCTTCCCTGTTGACAAGCAAGAAACTATCTGGTTAGCACTAGTGGAAGGACTGGCACTATCAAAAGTTAGCTTTACTTCAGGGTCTTGGTCTTCATTTGCCGACCCACTGTTTATTATGTAACAACGAATGATGGCGCTTTTGGCAAACTCTACACCTGGTGTCCTTTTTACAGTTATAAACTGTGTGGTTACTGCCTAAACAGTTAAAGCATATTGTATTTTTACGTACAAAATCACGTCTAGCTTCAATTGCTTGTTTTGCAAACTTTTTACAAAAACAAAGTTTGTGAGCTTCAGTACAGAATTCGCAAAGCATGTTGGACGGCTTTTTGGCTAGCATTGCTTTCGAACTATGAACCTGTGAACTATTACTAGCCTGGTGAGCCCCGGTTTTTCTCGGCTCTATACATTCTAATGCGCGAAAACGACTTTCAAGAAATAATTTAAGTTCCTGAAAGGTGGGCAACTCGTTGTTTAAATCGTTAGAACTGCTTAACTCCCATTGTTTTCGCGTTTCATGATCTAATTTAAATGTTACCATGTGGATGATGATAACATCCCATGTGCTCACATTGATGTTTAAATTTGTTAGCGCGTTAAGGCAGTCACTGGTGTTATCTAACAGCTCTTTTAATGCGCCAGCTGATTCTACATTTAATCGCTTCAGAATGAACAACCTTTTCAAAATACAATTGACTAAATACCTTTTATTAGCATAACGCTTTTCCAACTGAGACCAACATTCACTGTAGTTGGCATCTGTGATTGGTGTATACCTAATCAACTGTTCGGCTTCACCAGTAAGATGACTCTTAAGATAGTGCAGTTTTTGCACATTATCTAAAGATGCGTTATTGTGCACAAGCGACTTAAAAAGATCGTGGAAGGCTGTCCATTCACTGTATTTGCCAGAAAAATTAGGAATTGTGATCTTGGGCAATTTAATGGAAGAACTTGTACTTGATTTAACAATAGTTGAAGCATTATCTGCTTGATGTACAGAATCCCTGACTAACCGTATTTTATTAAGAGTTGTTTTCATTAAACATTTATAAGTAACATAAATGTCCTCTGTAGTATCATAGATATCAACCACATTCTGCACTATATCTTCTGCTTTGTAACGTTCATATAATTTAGTGTTAATTTCTTTAAACAATGCCCAATCTTTTTCTAATAGTTCTTGCCTAGTTTCTATATATTCTATCGTTAATCTGTCTTTACCAGATTTTTTAAAATTTGTTAATCCCTTTGTGATAACATTCTGTTGATCTTTTAACACGTTAATGAAACCTTCCATTATTACAAGTCTTAACATGCACACAAATTGGTAATTAAGGAAAGTTTTCGAAAATTAAACTATTAAAATTAAATTTAAAATTTAACAATTAATTAATTAACTTATTTTTAAAGTCCAAGATAACGAAGTTATTTTCAAAGTCGAAACTTCGTCACTATTTCTTTAGAGTTCAAAATTGTTTGACTCGACCTGTTTGTCCAATTCGTGGACAGGATAAATAAAATAAAAGAATGTACTCACAAAACTGCACTTCACACAAATACCGTTTTCAACCTGCCAGTGGCGCCGTCTGGTAGCCGCTGTCTGAACTGCGCGTGACGTCACCTATGACGTCGAGTGATGGCTGCACCTGCGTCATCGTCTTGAAGTGTTGATCTGGGAGTGGCGCCCTCTGTGGCCACTGTCCGCTGCTGCTGACTCTCCTCACCACCAAGCCAATGCTGTGTGGAGCTGCCGCCGCTAGTGACGCCCTCTGTGGCGACTCCAACAACTAGTCCTCCACAGCTGATTCAGCTCACCGCCGCTAGTGCGGTGGAGGAGGGAGGACCGTGTACCTTGCTGCAGCAATCCACTGCAAGTACACGGGACGGAGAAGACAAAAACTGTCCAGAGATCCGACCATCCGGCTCGAAGGACCAATGTTGGGATCCGGAGGTCTCGGAGGATGGTACACTTCTTCAAATAACACAAGCACTGTACTTTATGACCTTTTTACTTTGAACTTTGAACTAAATACAACCTTTTGAACTTGATACTTTTTGCACTGTATAATAATTTTGAACTGAATCTGAACTCTATGTACCTTTACCTAACCAAATAGCGTGACAACCTTAATTGCGACTTCTAATTCGCCGGCAACGCCATCTAGTTCTGCAAATGTACAACTTTACATTTTGAACTCTTGGTGAACGGTTTCTAAACTGACATGGTTCTGAACATCGTAATTGTCTTTAGCTATGGTATCGTAATTTTATTGTCGTTAAATAGGGGTTTAAATTGGTTTTTCTGATTTCTAAAAAAATATTCGCTTGGATTGGTTGTCTAAATCTGCGGCACTTAATTATCAATTAAGCGTTGTCGATCCTACTTGATCCGACTCGATCCTTAATACAAACAATTGTATGAAAATAAAAAAAAAATCTATAATAGTTCCCTTTAATTATTTTTTGGTTGGTTTGTTATTTTCAAAGGTTAGGTTTCTTTGTTTCTTTTTTCCATATTAAAATGCCTAATAAACGTAGTTCCAACTTAGGGAGGAGCTCATCGCGAGCCTGAACAGCGAAAATTGCTTGATTCCAAAAATCCTCCGTTCGTAGCGAATTAAAAAGGCAATGGTAACAAAAGCCACTCAGTAATCCTACTATGAAACAGCCAGTTCCTAATAAGAAAGTTTCCTGTATGGATTTTTACGCCTACCTCATGATGCTTCGTGTTAATGATTTGAACCTTCTTCTACGGTCAAGACAGCTGTTCTAACATTTTTTAGTATGTACGTACGTCAAAGTCGAGAGGCAAACGTCTTCGTTACATTTCTTTAAACCAGAAATAACTACGAGCTGAAAATTACATTCTGCAAGATCCGATTAGCACGGATGGAAATTGGTAATATAAACCCCAACTATTTAAGCCGAATTTTTGTTATTTCCTCGACGCTATCAGCATGAATATACATAAAACACTTTCGCCTATGTATGCACTACGGCAGGCCTGACCTATTCGTGACTTTCGCCTGCAATCCCTCATTGAAGAAAATAACAGAAGAGCTTATGCCTGGGCAAAGAATTACTGACCGACATGATTTAGTTGCCCGCGTGTTTAGTTTAAAGGTCCACAAACTAATGAATGTTATTTCAAAGGGAAAAGTATTTGGAAACGTTCAATGATACATGCATACGTACCGTTGCCGTACACCTAGGAAATGGACAGCCTGTTTTTAATGAACGTAAATTCCGCATAAGGATTTCATCACCTGAAGCGGCGATCGGCGGCGGCGACCTCTCGCGTCCGGCCCTGGTGCAAGCCATGGTCCGGAGCGAGACGGAATGGGACGCCGTCACCTCCTTCTGCGAAGCAGTAATGCTAGAGAAGGAGGTGGCGGAACGTGAGAGGGAGAGAACCTCTCAACGACCCGGCCGCCGCGGGAGACGCCCCGGGCGTCGGGGGCCACCACCACGTGGCCCCCGGCCACCGTAGGCGCGGGCCTGTGGACGGTGAGCTATGGGCTAGCTCGCCGTCCGTCCGTCTCATGACGACAGGCCGTGTCGACGGCGCGTTCGTGTTCCACGCGCGCCTCAAAGAGAGTCAGCAAAAAGGAAGGGGACCGATGCCTGCCGGGGTTGCGGGACTATTCGAAAGAGATACCGTGGCCCCGGAACACAAAGGGCGATGAAGGAACATGGATGGGTTTTAGTCAGTAAAAGTCTGACACTCCCTCCTGCTCCGCCCAGAGCGGGAGGGGTTATTTGATGATTTCCCATTCGAAAAAAAAAAAAAAAAAAAAAAAGCATTTCATCACCTCCTAAAACCACTTCAACCACCTTTTTCAAGGCCCCCGTTGTTATACATAGAACACCTCAAGAAGGGAGTAAAAAAACCCGTTCAAGGTACGCCTGTTGAAGATTGGCTTGGGGTAAAATTATCGGACGCTCTTGGTCGTATATTATACCATCCATGTGACGAACTTGAACTTGAACATTGCAGGTAGCAGGGGTGCATTTGGAAAAGCCATGCTTTTCCCATGGCCAGCTATATGTAGCATGTTTGCGTGTGTCCAATGCCCAGAATTTATACCTATGTATTAGCGCCAAATAGAAGGACACACAACATTCTATATAGGAGCGTCCTAGAATAATGTTCCGTTCTGATTCCATGTATGCAACGGCCAGAGGTCATGTCACAACAAACAGAGTACAACCCGAATTGATTGTCAAATTCAAAATTTACGCGAGCGAAGCCGTGGGCGAAAGCTAGTAACATAATAATTCGAAAAAGTAGTTTTGATACAGGTATTAAAAAAAAATATGCTGCAGTCGATAGGTTTCCAGTCTAACCGATTTCAGTATTTTACATGGAATGACCGCCAATCTGACCTCCAAAGCCCGGTTAGTATTAGGTAATACGATACTCCTTATGACTGGTTGTCAGACTTTTGGGCCACTGACTACCTGTAACTACTGTCGAAGACCAACGGCTTTACGTGCTTTCCGAGGCACGGAGGAAACTCGGTATGTAATGGGCGATCATCTATCTATGGACCAACCTAGGCATGCGTGGGGATGCATGCATGCATAACCTGAGGGTCGACCCCGAGCGACGGTTATTATTTAGCCACGAGCTCCATCAAACAGAAAAAATGTAATTTTTTTGGTGTGTTGATACATAAGTTTATTATGTCGAAAGGTTGGAATCGCGCCACAAAATCAACTTTAAGTCATTCGTGGTACGGGTTCCAACCCACCATCTACAGACCTGCATGAAGGAGGACTTTTGGCCGAAGGGTATCGTATATCGACGTTTCCGAGGGCGGTTATGCGACACCACGCAGCGAAATACGACGCCGACAACGTTGCGGGTATAGTTTTATAGTTTAAAATATGTATTAGTATGTTATTGTTGTTAATTATTATTTTGTGTATTTTATCTATGGGCCTTAGTCGCCTGACAAAAAAATGATTGTTATTATATTATTACTAGCTGTTGCCCGCGGCTTCGCCCGCGTGAAGTTCGGTAACTGTCCCACTGGATCATACTAAAGGGATAATAGTGTCCTCCATGTTAATCCAGGTTATAAACTATCTATGTGCCACATTTCATAATAATCACAATTATTATTATCACAATCACCATCACTATCACAACCGCCATCATTATCACAATCTCCATCACTATCACTATCACAATCACCATCACAATCCCCATCACCATCACTATCACAGTCACCATCATTATCTCCAATTATCATCATTAACACAACCACCATAATTACCACAATCATTATCACAATCACCATCACAACCACCATAACAATCACAATCACCATCACCATCACTATCACAATCACAATCACCATCACAATCCCCATCACTATCGCTATCACAATCACCATCACCATCACAATCACCATCAAAATAACTATCACAATCACAATCACCATCATCGTTATCACAATAATTATCATCGTAATCACAGTCATTATCACACTCACCATCACCATCACTATCTCAATCACCATCACAATCACCATCACAATCACCATTACAATCACCATAACAATCACAATCACCATCACTATCACAATCACCATCACCATAACAATCACCATCAAAATAACTATCACAATCACCATCATCGTTATTACAATAATTATATATCATCGTAATCACAGTCATTATCACACTCACCATCACTATCTCAATAACCATCTCAATCACCATCACAATCACCATCACAATCACCATCACAATCACCATCACAATCACCATCACAATCACCATCACAATCACCATCACAATCACCATCACAATCACCATCACAATCACCATCACAATCACCATCACAATCACCATCACAATCACCATCACAATCACCATCACAATCACCATCATAATCACCATCACAATCACCATCACAATCACCATCACAATCACCATCACAATCACCATTACAATCACCATCACAATCGCCATCACAATGACCATCACAATCACAATCACCATCACAATCCCCATCACCATCACTATCACAGGCACCATCATTATCACCAATTATCATCATTAACACAACCACCATAATTACCACAATCATTATCACAATCACCATCACAACCACCATAACAATCACAATCACCATCACCCTCACAATCACCATCACAATCACCATCACAATCACAATCCCAATGACCATCACAATCACCATTACAATCACCATCACAATTACCATCACAATCACCATCACAATCACCATCGCTATCACCATCACAATCACCACCACTCTCAGAATAACTATCACAATCATCATCACCATCACAATCATCATCAAAATCAGTATCACAATCACCATCATCGTTAACACAATCATTATCATCGTAATCACAATCGCTATCATCATTATCACAATCACTATCATCGTAATCACAACCGTTATCATCGTATTCACAATCATCATCATCACAATCTCCATCCTCGTCATTACAATCATTATAATCATAATCACAATCATTATCATCGTAATCCCAATCACTATCATCTTAATCACAATCATCATGATCACAATCGCCATCACTATCTCAACCACAATCATTATCACAATCACCATCATTATCACAATCACCAACACTATCACAATCACAATCACCATCACTATCACAATCACCATCACAATCACCATCACAATCCCTACTCTCGTTATCACAATCATTATCATAGTAATCACAATAATCTACATCATTATAACAATCACCATCACTATCACAATCACAATCACCATCACAATCCCCATCACTATCGCTATCACAATCACTGCCACTTTCACAATCACCATCACAATCACCATCACCATCACAATCACCATCAAAATCACTATCACAATCACCATCATCGTTATCACAATCATTATCATCGTAATCACAATAATTATCATCTCAATCATCATCACAATCTCCGTCCTCGTTATCACAACCATCGCTATCACCATCACAATCACCGACACTATCACAATCACCGTCACTGTCACAATCCCCATTACAATCACAATCACCATCATCGTTATCACACTTATTATCATTGTAATCACAATCATTATCATCGTTAGCACAATCATCATAATCACAATCATCATCATCGTAATCACAATCATTATCATCTGGATCTCAAAATAAATGCCATTTTCGTAATCAGCACCCCTGATAATCTCGGTATCAACACCCATATTGATTTTTAGAAATTTCAACCCCATCGCACCCCAACAGGGAATGGTAGTATTTCAGGTCTGCCACATTAAATCTTAAAATTGTTGTTTTTGTAATACACCCGACCCAATTCACCATTAAAATAATAAGTATGTTGAATTTCAGGCTTTGTTACCCCATTTCCCCCTTTAGGGGTTGAATTCTGAAAAAAAACTGAAACACAAACGTTAACTCATTTATCGATAGGGGTACTCCTGTTAAGTTTCGAATAAAGTAGTCTAACTAATCTTATTTCCCCACGTAATCTTTGGACTCCCGTTCCAACCCCTAAGGGGATGAATTTTAAAAAATCCTTTCTTAATGCACCCCTAAACCTCATAAAGAACCTTTGTGCCAAATTTGGAATCTCTAGACTCAGCGGTTTGGGCTGTGCATTGATTTTTATTCTTTGCCACCCCATTTCCCCCTCTTAGGGGTTGTATTCTGAAAAAACCTGAAACCCGTTTCTACTCATTTATCAAGAGGAGCACTCCTGTGAAGTTTCGAATAAAATAGTCTAACTAATCTTGTTTTCCCATACAAACTTTGGAGCCCCGTTTAACCCCTTTAGGGGATGAATTTTGAAAAATCCTTTCTTAGTGCACCCCTAGACCACATAAGGAACCTACTTGCCAAATTTGGAATCTGTAGACCCAGCGGTTTGGGCTGTGCGTTGATAGATGAGTCAGTCAGTCAGTCAGTCATTCAGTCAGTCAATCAGTCAGTCAGTTTCTTCTTTTATATATTTAGATTATTAATACATAGAATAATGCAGTAAAAGTTTTATTTCATGAATCAGAATTCAGATATATTTATTACGTAATGTAAATAATCCTTTCTTCTTACGAAGGCAGAAACAATGTAGGTAAATAAATAAGATTATACTCGCAGATAGGCTCAACCCAAAAGGGCAATAAATCGGTAATAAGATGAAACGCAAGCCAATCCAATATAATGTGAAATAAGGTAATAGGAACAGTAAGGGGCCGCCTCCACGAGCGAGAGAATTGCGGCGATTCAACGTATTTCTATACGAATATATCACCGCGATTCTCTCGCTCGTGTAGACAAAACGTGGCAAGGACGATAATATCGCCGCTATTCTCTCGCTCGTGGAGACGGCCCAAAATAGAGTGTTTAGACAAAACGTGGCAAGGACGATAATATCGCCGCTATTCTCTCGCTCGTGGAGACGGCCCAAAATAAAGTGTTTAGACAAAACGTGGCAAGGACGATAATATCGCCGCTATTCTCTCGCTCGTGGAGACGGCCCAAAATAGAGTGTTTAGACAAAACGTGGCAAGGATGATAATATCGCCGCTATTCTCTCGCTCGTGGAGACGACCCAAAATAGAGTGTTTAGACAAAACGTGGCAAGGACGATAATATCGCCGCTATTCTCTCGCTCGTGGAGACGGCCCAAAATAGAGTGTTTAGACAAAACGTGGCAAGGACGATAATATCGCCGCTATTCTCTCGCTCGTGGAGACGGCCCAAAATAGAGTGTTTAGACAAAACGTGGCAAGGACGATAATATCGCCGCTATTCTCTCGCTCGTGGAGGCGGTCCCTTAATACGCAGACTGATGAGATCGAATATTCTCGTTTTATTTCTTGATTTAGGATAAAGCCTTGAGAAAGCGGAATAACCTGAGATAATTCTTAAAAGTACCTAGAAGTTAAACAAGAATTATGAAGAGTATGTTTCATTTATTTATGTCCTAACAATATTATAAATGCGAAAGCTTGTGCAGAGGATGTATGGATGTCTGGATTTTTGTTACTCACGCAAAAACTACTGACTGGATTTGGATGAGGTACACAGATAGTTTAGCTTGTGGCTAAATCGATGGCCCCACCGAATAAACGTGCAAGAGTTCTTACACGAAATATTTTTTTTCTGATTTTTCGTTTCTTTTGCCCATCCTGCACCTACTTAATTTTTTTTATGAATTTTAGACTGAGAACACGCCTATTATAATAGTAAATATGTTTATTCTAGGGAAATAATTAATTAAAAAAATATATCAATAATAGTTTATGCTTCTATTACATGCTTTTTGAGTCGCCAGGTACACAAGAACAAACATATTAAAACTTAAAGACCATTAAGAAGTTTTGGGATTGTTTTCGAATTTGGGTAATGTATTCTTACACGTTTATTCGTGTAGAAATGTACGCAAATTTAATTACTAACGTTTTATTCCACAAAATGTAAGTTTGAAAATAAATAGGTTATTAAAATTAAAGTATTGTATTGTCTCTTACTATAATTATTTTTTTCTAAAATTTGTGTTAAAGATTCAAACATTAATATTCTTTGCATATTAGTTTAAGTATATCGCTAGTAACGGTAAATAAACAAATGTTTACGCAATAAATTCTATTGCAATCGTACGTAACGCTAGAAAGGGGTAGGTACAGGGGTAAGATGCGAGTGAAATTAAGTGACTAGCTCGGAAGGTCAGTCTTGCTGTGATTCAAATGTTTGTTTTTTATTTAAGTATAACAATGAGAAGGTATCAGGATACTTCTAGTCGCTGCAAAAGGATATTAGAATTAGCAAACTGTCAATGAAATGAAGGAGCAGCATGAGATGATCCTGCAATCATCAGACGAGGCGTGGAAGTACCGGCAGCTCAATAGACGGATCTCTAAATCCTTGAAGACCAACCTCCGCCGCTCTAATACCGAGCGTATTAAAGACGTGATCGAGCGGCACAAAGGCTCCAAGGTATTTACAAGAGATCTGGGTATTGAGCAGAGCCAGCTCAAGAAACTGACGACCGACGATGGCAGAATCTTATCCGCCAAGCTGGAGCTTCTGAGGGAGATCGAGAGCTTCAATGAACAGTTGTACACGTCAACCAGTAAACCCGTTGTAGATCTAGCAAACAACCCAAGAGCTAGACTGACCCGACACTATACCGAAGACATCCCGGACATCAGCCTGAACGAGATTAGGATGGCTCTGAAACAGCTTAAAAACAACAAGGCATCGGATGATGACGGAATTGCGGCCGAATTGCCGAAGGCGGGTGTAAAACCGGTACTTAAGGACCTTCAGAAGTTGTTTAATTCCGTCATACTCGAGGGGAAAACGCCCAGGCAAGGTACAGGGGTGTGGTGGTAATCTTCTTTAAGAAGGGCGACAAAGCCCGGCTGAAGAATTATAGGCCAAGCCATGTCTATAAGTTGTTTTCAAGAGTCATCACGAATCGTCTCGCGCGCAGGTTTGACGATTTTCAGTCTCCCGAACATGCCGGTTTCCGAAAAGGCTTTAGCACCGTGGATCACATACCTAGAATACATACGCTGCAGCAGGTTATGCCGAAGACCAAAGAGTATAACCTGCCTCTCTGTTTAGCGTTTGTGGACTACGAGAAAGTTTCGATTCGATCGATATCTGGACTGCAGTCTCTCCAGCGGTACCAAATCGACTACCGGTACATCGAGGTGTTGAAGTATTTGTACAAAAACGCCACCCTGTCAGTCCAACTTCAGGACCAAGCCTCGGAACCTATCCTTCTGCAGCGAGGTGTGAGACAGGGAGACGTCATATCTCCGAAACTGTACACCGCTGCACTGGAGGATGTCTTCAAGGTTCTGGACTGGAGAGGGCTAGGCATCAACATCAATGGCGAGTACATCACTCACCTTCGGTTTTCCGATGATATAGTGGTCATGGCTGAGACCATGTAGTACTTCAATACAATGCTCGATGACCTCAGTAGAGCTTCCGAAAGAGTGGGTCTTAAAATGAACATGGACAAAACCAAGGTCATGTTGAATGTCTATGTAACACTCACTCCTATCAAGATCGGAGACACTACAGTAAAAATTGTAGAAGATTATGTGTACCTTGGACAAACGGTCCAGTTAGGTAGGGGAGGTCTAACTTCGAGAAAAAGGTCAATCGTCGAATCCGACTCGGCTGGACAGTGTTCGGGAAGTTGCACGGTATCTTCTCGTCCAACTTACCGCAGTATCTCAAGACGAAAGTATGACCAGTGAGTTTTGCCAGTGATTACATACGGGACCGAAACGTAGTCGTTCACAATGGGCTTTATCAGACGGCTGAAAATCACCTAAACGGCAATGGAGAGGGCTATGCTCGGAGTTTCCTTGCGTGGTCGAATCAGAAAAGAAGACACGCTGAAGATTACCGACGTAGCCCGAAAAATTGCCAAACTTAAGTAGCAGGCAGCGGGTAGGGCACATTGCTTGCAGAACGGATGACCGATCGGGCCGAAAAGTTCTGGAGTGGTGACTGCGAACCGGAAGAGGTTGCGTTGGAAGACCTCCAACTAGGTGGACCTATAAACCTGACCAATGACCGATGACGATGGCTCAGGTTGCGGGAATCCGTTGGATGCGAGTCGCACGGGACCGGTCAATGTGGCGACACTTGGGGGAGGCCTACGTCTTTCGCCTGAAATGAGGATGAATGACTCCAATTCATGCACTAGGCAAAATCGTAACCGATTTGAGTTTGTCATGTCGTCTTTAGCGTCCAACAAATTTAACATCAAAATAACTCATCGATTTTTAGAGAAGGGTCATATCCAATCGGAGGGTGACTCTATGCATGCTGCTATTGAGCGTTCAAAGAAAAGACATACTATAAACACTCCCGATCAAATGTATTACTTGATAGAGAATGCAAAAGTTACTGGGCAGGAAGACGAATCGAGAGGTGCAAATCATGATAAGGACTAACTCAAGAAGGCGGCGGGGAAAACCTACAGATGCTGAAAGCTTAAAACGGGCGTGCACTCGACCTGATTTAAGGATTTGATAAGTCTGTGTGATTCAGGAGCAACACCAAACCATTATCACAGTTTTTATAAAAAGCTACTGCCATTGACAAACTCCATCTCGGTTTGCAATGACAAGGAGGAAGAGGATTAGGGTTTCTAATAGTGCATTTGGTTTTGTTTTTTTTTTATCAAGAATTCAAGAAGACTAGTACTTTGTTTTTACGTGGTTATACAGAACTATGTTTTTTTAATTCTATTTATATCTTTATTTTATTTCATCCTTTTACAGAATTATTTATATTATTATACCATGCATTAACAAAGATGTATTACATAAATGAAAACTGATCTTATTAACACTAATATAAATGTATACGATCTTTCCAATCATTAATAGCAGAACATTGTACTGTAAACAAGCGTGTAAATAGTTAAAGCTAGGCTCAAAAATAAACTTGATTAACGGAGAATAATAGTGTAACATTACAGTACGTTTTATTCGTTGTGTATTATTACACGAATAAACGTGTAATGACATATTACTGTGACCTAGTCATGCAAATTTCACAAGAGTAAAAAAATTAAATGGTTTTTCATGAATTTCCTTGAAGTTCGTTGATGTTTAAAAAAAAGTAAATATACAAATCTGTAGTTTATTTTTTTACCTATAATTCGATAATACATTATTTATACCTATTTACAAAATTATGACCGTTATTGAAGTTTGAACGTTTTTAATTTTTCCTGAAAAGTTGTCATTTTTCTCTTACACGTTTATTCGGTGGGGCCATCGAAATAATAACAGCCACTCGGGTCGATCTTTAAATTAAGCCGCGCTTGCCTAGGTTGGTCTGTGGATGGGTGATACATACCGAGTTTCCTGTGCTGTTGGTCCCGGCCATTTGTCCATCTTCGACAGTCATTACAGGTAATCAGTGGCTCAAAAAGTCTGACAACCAGTCTTACCAAAGTGTTTCATATTACCCAGTATGAACTGAGTTGTGGAGGTCAGATAAGCAGTCGTTCCATGTAAAATACTGGTACTCAGCTGCATCCGGTCAGACTGGAAGCCGACCCCAACATAGTTGGGAAAAAGCTAGGCAGATGATGGCACAGATAGTTTATAACCTGGATTAACACATAGGATACTTTTTATCCTGGGAGTATGGTCCCGTGGGACAATAACCGGATTCGACTCGGGCGAAGCCGTGGGCGTAAGCTAGTTCTCAAATAAGTGAAAGGACAGATTTTTGCAGCTTGACCTTGAACATTGATCAATTTTTAAGGTCATGGCCAATAAACACTCCAATACCCATATATTATTATATCGCTGAAAAAATCAAACACAGAACATTTTTTTCGAATAGCAAATTTAAAGAAACATTTTCTCAAAAGAATTAGGTACAAATTACAAAAAGCCAAAATTACTTTCTCACTCTCTACTAATATAAAAGAAAGTTATTGGAACAAAGTTAACGTTTAACGTGACGTCAGGGCGTTAACTTTGTTCTCGCAATTAATTTAACGGCAATCTTGACGGTTTGTTCAGTTTAAGGATAGCATTGAAGTTTTGGTGTGGAGATTTGCGATGGTCGATTTGTAACGTTACATTTTCCTGGTAGGAACCAGAAAACTGTAAGGTCACACTGAGCACTCACCTACCTAACTTTCAGTCTGGAGGGGAGTACTGTTAAAAGGAATAGTAGTAGTAGTAGGGTCCCCTACTACTACTACTATTCGAGTTATAAAAAAATATTATTAAGAAATAACCTAACATAAAGGACCTACCTATACGGAGCTAGAAGTTAACTAAACCCTCACTAGGCCAGAGAAGCTGGTGAACGAAAATGAATATGAACGTAGGATGAAATAGAGAAAGTCGGCTCTCTCGGCTATAATAGTAGTGGCCGAGGCACAGAATAATAACTAGTAACTAGCGTTACAGAAGCTTTACTTCGCAATGGTTTTCAAAGAAATATGTACTCAATCTGATAAACAATATGATTTAATTTAGCTCGCGTTCCAGTCGAGCACGTGTTCATTTACATACCTACCAAATTTTTTTTGAGGGAATATGGGCCTTAATTCACTGGACTACGGTTCATAATAAGTTATACGTATTGAAAGAGGGGCCACCACCACGTGGCCCCCGGCCACCGTAGGCGCGGGCCTGTGGACGGTGGGCTATGGGCTGGCTCGCCGTCCATCCGTCTCATGACGACAGGCCGTGTCGACGGCGCGTTCGTGTTCCACGCGCGCCTCAAAGAGAGTCAGCAAAAGGGAAGGGGTCCGTAAGGACCGATGCCTGCCGGGGTTGCGGGACTATTCGAAAGAGATACCGTGGCCCCGGAACACAAAGGGCGATGAAGGAACATGGAAGGGTTTTAGTCAGTAAAAGTCTGACACTCCCTCCTGCTCCGCCCAGATCGGGAGGAGTTATTTGATGATTTGCCATCTGAAAAAAAAAAAAAAAATGTAGGGTGGAGGATCGTCACTCCTATAGCCCGGGCAACAGATGCTAAGACATGGCACGGGTACGCGTTAACTTATATCCCTCGGAGGAGGGAAGGTTCCCTTGGTCACTTTTATAACATTCAAGACTTGTGATACCTTTCAGCGCCAGCCGTAGACTGAAAAATCCACCACCTGGCTCCTGTCATCTCCAGATGATTGTCATTTTTTTAATTTAGAAAGAATTTCTAGAACATAATAGAAAGAAAAGATAATGAGGTCGATGTGATGTTTTTTTTATTTTTTTGTGTGCATGTTCAGCCTTTTTTTCGCCAATTGTGAACCGATTTCTATGATACTTTTTTTGTTTGGAAGAAAATTACTTCACGGTAGTCCCGTTTAAATTTGGTGAAGATCTGATGGTGATCTTCGGAGAAATAAAATGGAACTCTTCAATTATAGACAGCAAATCGGTCGTGATTGCTGCAATCGCTTGGATGTTTGTTGTTTTCACAACATCATAACATATCATCACGCCTGTATGCTCTGAGGGGGTATGCAGATGTGTACAGCACACCCGCATTTCGACAGTTAGGTTCCATTTTATTGGGGGTAAGCCTATTACCATGACATGTATTGGTAACAATCTATACTATAATGTTATAAAGAGGTAACATTTGTTTGTAAGTTTGTAAGATTGTATGTAGGGGGTAATCTCCGGAATTAATGAACCGATTTCAAAAATTCTTTCACCATTAGAAAGCTACATTATTCGTGAGTGCTATAGGCTATATTTTATTCCCGTATTCCCACGGGAACGGGAACTACGCGGGTGAAACCGCGGGACGTCAGCTAGTATGAAATAAATGACTGCATCGTTGGTCTAGTGGTGGCGAATACTCAGCATGAGGTCCTGGGATTGATTCCCAGGTTGGGCAAAGTGTTATTGGGTTTTTCCATCAGCAATTTCTCAGTAGCAGCCACGGAGTCTGGATTTGTGTCAGCGCTCGCCCCCTATTACATGGGACTTAAACAGAACTGGCAAAATGTGGGTGTAGGTACTACTGGGTACACCTCAGCCCAACTCTTCGAGGTTTACAGGCGTGATGGTATGCTAAGTTAAAATAAATGTATACTCTAATATTTGTATAGGATATTACAACTAAAAATGGAAAAATAAAAAACACAGAAGTCGGTGACTTCTGTGTGTTTGATTCAGTTTTTGCCACCGACTTCTGAAGCTAAAGTTATTTTTCACTTCGTTGTGTTTTTGAAGTCGGTTTTTGTTTTTGCAATGAAAGTTTTTTTTTTTTTTGGGGTGAAAAATGACGGTTTATGGTAGCTCAAAATATTGTGCTGATAGATAAATGTATTGAATAGTACAAGGGCCATGGAGGTATTTAAGATAAACAATAGTGACATTAAAAACTCGTCATTAAAAAAATCTTGGGATTAAGTTGGAACTTTGACCTCTAATATCTCCGTGACTTGAAGGTTCCCAGGTATGGTCATTAACAGAAAAAAAAATCGTAATGACGGGGAGAACAAGCGCTTTTCGGCTTCGTTCAGTGTGTTTTTACAGCCATTATGTTTCGACGACTTTTTGGCAGAGAGCTAGTTGACGGCTTCAGGTCACTGCAAGTTGGAAGTCGAAAAACTTTGTCGCCGGCATGTTTTTTTTTTATATAAGGTCACAGGGCTGTGTGTATAGTAACCTTAAAATACTTTATATGAGCGAATTTCTATTAAACTGCAAAAAAAAACATGCGGGGCAGTCATTGGGGACTGCCGATATAAGTGACCCGTCCCTTTGCGTCTATTGGCCTTGTTTCTTTGTGTCTCCTGCTGATATGGAGGGAAGTGGAAATTACGGATTTTCCTACTCCTCCGCTATACTTTTCTGATTAATTTCGTTGCGGGATCCAAGACAGTTAAATTCATTCTCTGGGACTTCGTCGAGCTTCATTGTCTCGGCGCTTTTCTGGTGGTCGCCACTGTTGATTCTGGTTTTCAGGAGTTACAGTGGTTTGGGAACAGTGTGGCAGGCTTGCCGATATAAGTGAAAACTTAAGTAAATTGTGAATTGTATCGTCGAGCATATCATAGTACCCATTTAAGTAGGAAATAAAGGTCATTGCTTTTTCCTTAATTTATCTGCGTAGCTACCCCGACAATACATTATTAATCGTTTTTTATTACTAGAAAAAGTCATGGATCACGATAAAGGCAGTTTCGGGAAAAGTTTATGTCATTATTTCTGTTTTCGGAATTATATTTTTGAATAAATGTCTGCGGGTTAATGACCTTTATTCCCTACATAAATAGCGCAGACTATAGATTATTATTTTTGAATTATTTTTGGTTTGACAAGAAGTGCTTTGTTATTTTCTCACCGTTTAAACCTTCCCTGGACTACGACAAACATTTTAAAACCAAAATCAGCTAAATCGGCGCAGCTGTTCTCGAATTTTAGCGAGCATAAACGAACGATGACGCGAGTTCCATGATTTTTGTTCACCCAAAATAGCTCAACGCGCCTAAATAAGTTTTCACTTCAAAAAAATACTTAGGTTTTAATATTCCGCAATTAATTACTATATTGATGAATTATAGCTTTAGTATACCAATTAATCAATTTACTAAAACAAAATGTGGAGTAGGCGTTGATTAATTACTTGTAAGTTGTCCATTAAAGTTATTGATTCGCCATTTATGTCCAAAATGGTCCATGATTATACTGTCTACGATAATTATTTTAGGTGCCTTTTAACTAAATTGCTAATTAGTAAATAATTATGCTATTGAAATGAAAATGATTACATTTGTGTTGCAGTGAGTGAAACTTTAAGGTGAATATAGGTAACTATTTTTATTAAAAAACCAATGAAATTTAAAAACCGGCCAAGTGCGAGTCGGACTCGCGCACGAAGGGTTCCGTACCATTATTTAAAAACATTAGACAAAACTGCAAAAAAATCACGTTTGTTGTATGGGAGGCCCCTCTTAAATATTGATTTAATTCTGTTTTTAGTATTTGTTGATATAGCGGCAACAGAAATACATCATCTGTGAAAATTTCAACTGTCTAGCTGTCACGGTTCATGAGATACAGCTTGGTGACAGACAGACGGACAGACGGACAGACAGCGAAGTCTTAGTAATAGGGTTCCGTTTTTACCCTTTGGGTACGGAACCCTAAAAAGAGAAAAATAAGTTTAGTTTCAGAAGTCGGTGACTTGTTTGTTTGATTAATTAGGGTTCCGTACCCAAAGGGTAAAAACGGAACCCTATTACTAAGACTTCGCTGTCTGTCCGTCTGTCTGTCACCAGGCTGTATCTCATGAACCGTGACAGCTAGACAGTTGAAATTTTTACAGATGATGTATTTCTATTGCCGCTATAACAACAAATAAAAACAGAATAAAATTAATATTTAAGGGGGGCTCCCATCCTGCCGGGGTTGCGGGACCTGCCGGGGTTGCGGGACTATTCGAAAGAGATACCGTGGCCCCGGAACACAAAGGGCGATGAAGGAACATGGATGGGTTTTAGTCAGTAAAAGTCTGACACTCCCTCCTGCTCCGCCCAGGGCGGGAGGAGTTATTTGATGATTTCCCATCCGAAAAAAAAAAAAAAAAAAAAAAAAAAAAAAAGGGGGGCCCCCATACAACAAACGTGATTTTTTTATATTAATTGGTACGGAACCCTTCGTGCGCGAGTCCAACTCGCACTTGGCTGTTTTTTTTTTTTGCCACCGACTTCTGAAGCTAAAGCTTTTTTCTCTTTTTTGTGGTTTTTGAAGTCGGTTTTATTTTTTGCAAAAAAGTTTTTTATTTTTTCATTTTTAGTTGTTCCCAAACAAATATTTGCCATGTATTTATTTTACATTGTTAACAATACATGTCATGGTAATAGTCTTATCCCCAATAAATGGAACTAAACATACCTAACTGTCGAAATCTGGGTGTATTTTACACATCTGCGTATCCCCTTTTTTTTTTTTTTTTTTTTCGGATGGGAAATCATCAAATAACTCCTCCCGCTCTGGGCGGAGCAGGAGGGAGTGTCAGACTTTTACTGACTAAAACCCATCCATGTTCCTTCATCGCCCTTTGTGTTCCGGGGCCACGGTATCTCTTTCGAACAGTCCCGCAACCCCGGTATCCCCTTTAGAGCATACAGGCGTGATGTTACGTCATGATGTTGTATAAACAATAAACAAGCGATTACAGCAATCACGACAGATTTGTCGTCTATAAAAAAAAAAAGAGTTCCATTGTACATCTCCGAAGATCAGCATCAGATGTTCACAACATTTAAATCGCATCACAAAAAAAGCACCAGCTTTCAAATAAAAAATTAATTTTCAAAATCGGTTCACCCAGTCGAAAGTTCTGAGGCAACAAACACAAAAAAATAAAAATACAGTCGAATTGAGAACCTCCTCTTTTTGGAAGTCGGTTGAAAACAAAAGAAAGAGATTATTATAAATCATAATGTCCACTAACTACATAAACAGCTGATTAGTGATAAGTGGTCGTAGGTAGTGTGTTACTTGAAATTATGAGTTTAACTCAATTTGAACTAGGTATATTTTATCGTCATCACGCCTTTAAAGTTCCGCTAGGTAATTCAATTTGACTTAATAGAAATTATTTTTAGATTAATTTTGAGAAATAATGAGACATTTTCACTAGGTATTATACTCAAATTACTAAGAACATTCACCTGTAAATAATACTGTTCTACATTTTCACTCTATGAAACTTATATTACTAAGAACATAATTTTAACGATAATAAATTATGTTATTAATTAATTTAAACCAATAGCTGGATAGCAAAATAATGTTTACATTTTCAGATCCAGATTTATGAATAATTAAATTCGTAATTTAGTGTTGATACAATTTCCCGGGAATTATTGTTTACCGTCTAGGGATTATTAAATTCTTGGAATCGCACTATTCTGCAGTGCTTGTAATTTCATCTTTCACAAAGTATTTACTAGCTTAACGCAATAAAAAGTGACACAGCAGCTTCATTAAGAGCTATTCTTGTAGTGGTGAAGTTATAACTCGTTTAGTTTGGAAATTGAACAAAAATACGTTTTTTTTTATTGATGCTACTCGTATTTGCTAAGACTCACGAAGACAATTTAATAGCACCTACTAACAAACCATGAAACAAGCGTGTATCAGCTGGTATTTGTATATTTACAATATAAACAAATAAATAAGATTGAAATGTCTTTTTGTAATTTCAAAATAACGGCTTTTTACTGAATGCATAATTATGAAAGTATATAGGTACGTTACTTTTAACAAAAAAAAACTTGTCTTTTTAATATTTGTCTGTTCGTCTGTTTGTTCCGGTTAATCTCCGAAGCGGCTGGACCGATTTTGACGAGACTTCTATTATCAAATAGCTGATGTTATAGTTTGATTAGGTTCAAACTTAATGGTGGCTCGGAAGTTAGCTGCGAGTAACGGTCTGCGCAGGAATAACGCTCTAAACTTTATGGCGATTCGAAACTTATAATGTTAAGCTGCGCAGACACAATTTTAGGTATCAACGGGGCGCAGATGACGCATCGTTTTGTCTTTATAATGCGCAGACCGTCACTTGCAGCTAACTTCCGAGCCGCCATTATGTTTGAACCGAACTATAACTTTTATTAAGCTTTTAATTTAGAAAAATGGATGAACAAAATAAGCAAATAATATTTTTATAATAATTTTACTCGGATGAATGTCGCAGGCAACAGTTAGTTTCATACTAAAAGTAAATTAAGTTTAAGAGTCCCTTAAGTAACTAATTATCATACGTGTTTGTTCCCATAACGAATACAAGAACACAATATATTTTTCTTCATCTATTTTTGCCTTACATTGTACCCTGTCTTAATAAGAATAACACAACCTTATTATTACACAAAACACAAACTTCACAGACATAAACTCCAAAATCCGTATCCTACCGCTAATTCTGTTAAATAATTACAAACATAATACATAATTACTTTAACTTCCCCTAACTTGTAGATTTCAATTAATTTCAAAGTTAAACATTATCGTCTAATATAAATTAACTCCCATACTTAACAAAACTCACTTAATCTCCACAATGTTGTATCACAATACAGGCCGTTTCCCGGGACGATACCATCGTTAATCCCGGCCCGTCCCGTGATTTCCGGTTACGAGGCGCAACACTATCTAGGGGAATATTCTCAAGTAATTACTATGGTAATAGGAATCATGAATATTAAAAGTAGTCTTGTGTACAGATTAACTTATTAGATAGATTAGAATAACAAATTGAGAAATAGGGGTTTGTTGCTGAGTTGGGTAATATTTACTTAGGAAATCTAAACATCGATGCGTCAACTGTTACCATGTTTTCAGCACCTCTCTTAAGGCTAGCGCACACCGGGAACGTCAGAGCACAGCATTATATTATTATTATATATGTACTATAGTTAGACGACCCGAATGGCGCAGCGGTAGTAAGGCTGCCTTACGTTCTTAGGGTCCCGGGTTCGAATCCCGGTCGGAACAAATGTTTGTGTGATGAGCATGGACATTTGTTTCCGAGTCATGGACGTATAAATGTATAATAAGTATGTATTTACAAACAAAAAGTATCTATGTAGTATATCAACTATCTGGTGTCCACGACACAAGCCTCGTTGCTTAGTGTGGAACTAGATGGCGCTGTGTGTTAAAAAAAAAATATAGTTGGTGCCAGTTAAGATGAGAATAGCAGTCATTGACCAACCTACATTTATTAAAGTTCTTAACATTGAAAACAAAACAAAGGCTGTTCAATTCTGGAATCGTCATCTATCGTGATCTTCAACATTTTTTGTAATGAAAAAAAAATACAAGGTTTATTTGTTTTGGTTCGGACGAAGAGATATTAGGGATAGGGCAATGACCGCTATTCTCATCTTAACTGGCACCAACTATAATAGCATACGTTCGCGACTTGTAGTTCTCTACTCCAAGACAACAATCTCTCAAAAAAACGTTATTTTGGGCCTGAAAACCCGATTTATTTTCAATTAATTGCCAAATTAAATTTTTAGTTGCTTTGAAATCAATAAATAGTTGAGTCATTGAGTTGAAAAAAACAGTGACGTCACAGTGTGCTATTTCCATACAAAATCTATGAGAGAACCGCGTTTTGACAGCTTTTAAAAAGTATGCGTGTCATCTACCCTATTGTCCCACGGGATCGTACTACCGGCTAAAAAGTGTGTTAACCCTAGATCACTAAACATATTTTCGAGTTACACAGTCACTAAACATTAGTCATTTCGACTAACAAAACGAAACCTCAATATTTTTCATTAAATGAAATTTATTAATTTTAAAAAGTAGGTAATATGAGAGTACATGTAATAAGACTTCCTAAAAACTATTAGAGACTTTGAAAATGTTATTCCTGGCAGCCTGAGCAGAGAGGAATGGTATGTTCGCCACAATTGGCTTTCATGCAGGAGTGGCATGACACTTTAGTCATCCTGTGCTTCTGATATGGGCAAAATGCGCAAATTTTTCGTTTGTTTGACTGTACTGGAGAAGTACTTGCCACGACATATTCAATTTGCAGGATATCTTTGATACTGGTCTTGATTCTTCAAAGCTTACCTTGACTCATTCTATTCGCGCAATCACTAAACATTAGTCCGTGAGGCTAACAATTCGCCAAAACTCAGGAAGTAAAATACGTGCAGACGCAATACATGCGCATGGGGCACTAAAACATTGAATTAGGAAGGTACTGAGTGCGGTGGGTCGGGGAAGTATCGGGAACTTACCTAAACAGCGAATGCATCGGGGCCGTGTCGCCTGTGAGACTAATGTTTAGGGATCTAGGGTTAAGGCGCTGTGAACACCAAAATCGCGCACACTGTCTATTTGTATGGCAGTAAATGAGACGTCACTATTACTGGGCGGCCAGATTTTAGAAGAAAATAATGAATAAATATTGAAATAACAAAAGTGATAAATAAAAAGAATAAATAAAAACAACAGTTCCCTTTATTATTATATATTACATCACTGTTATTAATATTATCAAGATTTGTTTATCTATACTAATATTATAAAGAGGAAAACTTTGTTTGTTTGTTTGTTTGTTTGTAATGAATAGGCTCAAAAACTACTGGACCGATTTAAAAAATTCTTTCACCATTCGAAAGCTACATTATCCACGAGTAACATAGGCTATATTTTATCCCCGTACTCCCACGGGAACGGGAACTACGCGGGTGAAACCGCAGGACGTCCGCTAGTAAATAATACAGTTACAATTGCTACAATTTCAATTTAAATGGTTATTTTATGGTTTTTTTTTATCGAGAAAATTTACCGAAAACGTGTTTTGAACACAATGGTCCACCCATAAATATGATCAAAATTAACATATATTTTTTTAGCTACTCTAAAATGTATACATTTTGCTAAAAAACTGTTTTGTGAAGCCTATTTTGTAAATGACAAAAAATGTAAAAAAAATCACAAATGTAATTTATAACCTGTTTTAAGGTGCTGTACTATAGTATTACAGCGCCTTAAAACAGGTTATAAACTACATTTGTGCCAAATTTCATCCAAATCTGGTCTGTGGTTTTTACGTAAAAAGTGTAACAAACATCCAAATGTCCATACATCCTCAAAAACTTTCTTTTCTTTATTTTTAAATAAATAAATTTTGTGGGATTTATTTACCCAACGTAAATTCATACAGCTAGCTTTAATAACTAGTGAAGGTTTTTTTATGTTGTAGGCCTAGAATAATTTCGTATCAGGTTTCAGGTTTAATATACTTTATTCTCAAAAAGACAAAAGAGCCACTTCATGAGAACTACTACTACAACAGCCCATAACGTCCACTGCTGGACATAAGCCTCTCCCATGATGGGAGGAATTTGCCGTAATCTCCACGTTAGGCAGGCGGATTGGCCCCGGGACCCGATGGCTTGCCTGGCAAAGCCTGGGTCCTGGCCTCAGAGGCTCTCGGGCCCCGACTGGAGGGGCTCCTAAGCGCATGCTTGGAGAGAGGCCAGTTCCCGCTTCGTTGGAAGACGGGAAAGCTGGTCCTCATCCGGAAGCCGGGGCGCCCTGCGGACTCTCCGTCCGCATACCGGCCCGTGGTGCTGCTCGACGAGGTGGGCAAGCTCTTTGAAAGAGTAATTGCAAACCGCCTCGCCGAGCACCTTGCGGGGACTGGGCCGGACCTTGCGGAACACCAGTTTGGTTTTCGCAAGGGGCGCTCTACGGTGGACGCCATCATGCGCGTGAGAGCCCTCACGACGGGGGATGCGGTGTCCAGGGGTGGGGTTGTCTTGGCGGTGTCTCTCGACATCGCCAACGCCTTCAACTCCATGCCCTGGAGCTGCATTAGGGAGGCACTCCGGTATCACCGGGTGCCGACCTACCTCCGTCGAGTGGTCGGGGACTATCTGACGGACAGAGCCGTCATCTACCCCGGTCGCAGCGGAGAATGGAACCGGCGAGAGATGTCGTGCGGTGTTCCGCAGAGATCGGTTCTGGGGCCGTCCTTGTGGAACATCGGTTACGACTGGGTGCTGCGCGCCGACCTCCCTAGCGGTGTCAGCGTGGTTTGCTACGCAGACGACACGCTGGTGCTGGCACAGGGGGGGTCGCACGAGGCGGCGGCCGAAGCGATGACACGCGGGGTTGCGATAGTCGTTGAGAGGATCCGGCAACTGGGTCTCGAGGTGGCACTGCACAAGTCCGAGGCCATGTGCTTTCATGGGCCTCGGAATGCGCCACCTCCGGGATCCACACTGACGGTAGGAGGGGTATCCATCGGCGTCGAGTCGACGTTAATGTACCTGGGACTTGTCCTTGACAGCCGGTGGAACTTCGTGGAACATTTCCGACGTTTGGCCCCCAAACTGGAGCGGACTGGGGCTGCCTTCAGGCGACTCCTGCCCAATCTGGGGGGGCCAAACGCCTCCTGCCGGAGGCTCTACGCGGGAGTCGTGCGGTCAATGGCCCTTTACGGGGCCCCGGTGTGGGCGCGTTCATTGAGGCGGCGAGCCGCCCACTACCTGAACGCGCCCCAAAAGGTGGTAGCCGTAAGGCTGGCCCGGGGCTACCGCACGATCTCCCGCGAGGCGGCGAGCCTCCTTGCCGGATTGCCGCCATGGGATCTGGAGGCAATAGTCCTCGCGCGCCTACATGAATGGCGCGCGGAGGCGCTACGCCGGGGGGAAACTCCGCTGCCGCGGCAAATTGTCGCTCAGCGGACAGACTTCCGGCGGGATCTCATGGCGACATGGAGAGAGCGACTGTCGCAACCCCGTGCAGGGCACGCCACAATAGTGGCGATAAGTCCCCTCTTTGAGGAGTGGCTTGAGCGACGCCACGGCGTCCTCACCTTCCGCCTGACGCAGGTCCTCACCGGACACGGGGTGTTCGGGAGGTTCCTGCACCGAATCGGGCGGGAAGAAACGTCCGGGTGCTTCCACTGTGAGGATCGACCGGAGGACACGGTGCAGCACACGGTGGAGGTGTGCCCCGCGTGGGCGGAGCACCGCCGTGTCCTTGAAGCGGCGATCGGCGGCGGCGACCTCTCGCGTCCGGCCCTGGTGCAAGCCATGGTCCGGAGCGAGACGGAATGGGACGCCGTCACTTCCTTCTGCGAAGCAGTAATGCTAGAGAAGGAGGTGGCGGAACGTGAGAGGGAGAGAACCTCTCAACGTCCCGGCCGCCGCGGGAGACGCCCCGGGCGTCGGGGGCCACCACCACGTGGCCCCCGGCCACCGTAGGCGCGGGCCTGTGGACGGTGAGCTATGGGCTAGCTCGCCGTCCGTCCGTCTCATGACGACAGGCCGTGTCGACGGCGCGTTCGTGTTCCACGCGCGCCTCAAAGAGAGTCAGCAAAAAGGAAGGGGTCCGTAAGGACCGATGCCTGCCGGGGTTGCGGGACTATTCGAAAGAGATACCGTGGCCCCGGAACACAAAGGGCGATGAAGGAACATGGATGGGTTTTAGTCAGTAAAAGTCTGACACTCCCTTCTGCTCCGCCCAGAGCGGGAGGGGGGAGATCGCAGTGATGAAAGACTAACAGAAAACGCTGCTGCCCATTCTCTGGTTTACGGAGGCTCAAGGTGTTCTGCCTCAGACATTAGTCGCCTTATACGACACCCGTGAGTGTAATGGGTTGGTTCACACACGCTCACAATGGGCCTCATCAGAAGGCTTAAAGTTACCCAAAGGGCAATGGAGAGGGCTATGCTCGGAGTTTCCTTGCGCGATCGAATCAGAAATGAAGACATCCGCAAGAGAACAAAGGTTACCGACGTAGCCCGAAGAATTGCCAAACTTAGGTGGCAGTGGGCAGGGCACATTGCTCGCAGAACGGATGGCCGTTGGGGCCGAAAAGTTCTGGAGTGGCGACCGCGAACCGGAAGACGTTGCACTGGAAGGCCTCCTACTAGGTGGATCGATGACCTGGTGAAGGTTGCAGGAATCCGCTGGATGCAAGTCGCACGGGACCGGTCAATGTGGCGACATTTGGGGGAGGCCTATGTCCAGCAGTGGACGTCTTTCGGCTGAAATGATGATGATGATGATGTGCTCCTTCATAGATGATATTCTTTCTAGCGTAATTTGTACGTGTATGTATCTCATCATTCATTCTTATATTCATATTTGACAATAGCCTAAAAGTCAGACAACCAGTCACACCATAGCCATTTATTGAGTTATCCAATAAACCATAATACTGAAGCACTATAACTTGTCACTCTTATAAAAGACTTCATGGTTTGTAAACATCATTAAACTTTGATTAGATTCGTTATTTCAGCTGCATGGGACTTACAAACAATGCTATAAAATTTCTATATCTCTAACAATGCTTGAGTAATTTGTGCAATCTCTTTGTAAGCCTATTTGTTTACACATAACGCTCTATTGCCTATGCGCGACCTGTGAAACGAACAAAATATCACGATAAACAATCAACTTGGGGCCTTTCGGAAGCGAAATTATCAAATGCCCCTCCCGCTCTGGGCGGAGCGGAAGGGAGTGTCAGACTTTTACTGACTAAAACCCATGCATGTTCCTTCTTAGCCCTTTGTGTTCCGGGGCCACTGTATCTCTTTCGAACAGTCCCGCAGCCCCGGCAGGATGAACTTGGTGCCTCAGGTTCGATTTCCAGGTCGAGCAAAGTGTTATTGGGATTTTTGTTGTCAGGAATTTCTCAGTAACAACTCAGAGTCAGGATTTTTGTACAGATGATGATAAATTGGCTCGCCCCCTATTACATGGCACTTAAACAAAACTAGCGGAAAGTGCCCAATTCCCCATTCCATCATCGGACGAGCAGAAATACGGCAAAGTGTCACTGTTATTATTTGAAGTCCTACAAAGCTTAACAAAGCGCCTCCACATTTATCCACCAACGATTGTCTTGGCATTTACACGCGGATATGGTCATCTCTTGTACTAGAAAACTAATTTGGTTTTTCAAGACTCTAAGACATGTTACTTCAAGGACTTTAGTAATAGTATAAGATCCCTTTAAGAACGACCTTCACCGAGCTGGTTATTGGATGAAAAGTGTTTTATTTCAAATTAAATATGTCAAAAAATATATTGCAAACGGGTTGTCTAAAAAAATAAAATAAAGCAAAAAAAAAACTATAAAGCTCTCTATAAAGCTCTGGAACGCGCTACCTTTTGGCATTAAAAAGGCTGAAAGCAAATTCACTTTCAAAACAAAAGTTCGTAACCGCTATTTAAGTCAGAATAAATAGCTCTCAAATCGAAGTCTAGTCATAATAATTATTTCTCGCTATTTTATTTTTAATTTTTGGTATTTGATAGAATATCTATTAGTTTATTTTATGTGTATGTATATGTATTAGTATCAATATAAGTATATACATTCTCGTTAACAAGAAGTTAGTTTTTTAGACATTATTTTGTACCCTATCACTATGTTTTCCTATTTATTCCAAAGGTTGACTGGTAGAGAATGCCTTGTGGCATTAAGTGCGCCTATGTACCACTCTTGTACTGAAGTTTAAATAAATAAATAAAAGGAGAAATTATTTATTTATTTATTTATTTATTGAAACTTTATGCACTTATAGTACAAAGGCGGACTTAATGCCTTGGGCATTTTCTACCAGTCTACCTTAGGGTGATGCAGAGACAAAACAGTAGGTGCAATAGTACTAACCGAACATTTCAGAATAAAATATAATAATAAATACTTAAATACATACATACAACAAAATATACAAAGTGAAGAAAGATAAAAAATACAAAACAACAGATAGAGAAAAACAACAAATCAATTGTAGGACGAATCTGCCAACTTCTTGAGTAGGTGTTCACGAGCTTTGACCTTAAATGTGAACCGACTGGTAGCCGTCCTTGTATTCAAAGGGAGCGCATTCCAAAGGAAAACTGCCTGGATAGGAAAAAAAAATTAAATTATCTTGTTTGTGAAATTATCTTGTTGCACCAGAAGTCTCGGTTAAAACCTCTTATGCGAAAAGATAGTCCACCAGACAATCCGCTTCCATTTATAAATAAAATAAATAAAAAAAGCCTTTATTCGCTGACCAAAATACAGTTCCTTTTAAACTCCAGTTGAAAAAGAAATACAAATAAAAAAAGACTTAATTCTATTAGGTAAACTATAATCTTCAGCAATCAGTTTGTTGGTCAGGTTGTCCTTCGACATAGGCCTCCCCTAGTTTCTTCCACTCATCTCTGTCGCGAGCCAATTTTCTCCATCTTTTTGGTAGGTCATCTTCCCATCTCTTAATTTGGCGACCTTTTTGTCTCTTTCCATTTCTAGGATACCATTCCATTACGTCTCTCGTCCATTTTTCTCTGTCCGTTCTCATAATGTGACCTGTCCAGTTCCATTTCAGTTTTTTTACTTTTAATAAGACATCGCTTACTTTTGTTCTTTTCCTTATTTTTGACGTCGTCGTCCACCTATCACGTAGCCTTATATTTAGCATGCTTCGCTCCATATTGCGCTGGCAAACTATAAGTTTTTGGCTGGTTTTACTCGTAGCTGGCCAAGTTTGACACCCATACGTGAGGCATGGGAGGATGCACGTGTTATAAAGTTTGCTTTTCACTGACATTGGTATTGTTTCGTTTTTAACTATTTCTTTTAGCGACCAGTACCGTTTCCAGGTGTTGCTTATTCTCCTATCAATTTCTTTGGAATGCTGGTCTTTAATTGATATTACCTGTCCCAAATATATATATTCATCTACATATTCAATAGCCTCCTGCCCTGTGTATATCTCCGCTTCCATTAATTACAACTAATTAAATAAACTTTTAAATATTTACCCTATGTGTTATCGTGAATGTAAGAAATCTTTAACAGACTGGCTAAAATGCAAAATTTATGGCGACATTGAAACTCTTTTACAAAGCATCATGTAATAATTAGATGGAAAGCGACACACACACATACACACACACACACACGTTCACACACACACACATACTCCTAGATTTAAGTTTAATTTCTTTTCTTTGTATGTAAGTACACTCCTACATTATTTTTGTTACTAGTTTTAGAAGAGCGGGGTCTCCTAGCACAGGTATTTATCATACTTAAGGAGGCCTCTATGCAAGATTATAATAATGTAGAAGTTTGTAAAGTTATCTGAAAAATACATTTATTTATTGTGTAAACAGCCAGACCGCCAGTGTATGGTATCTCTGTCTAAGTCTTTGTGGATTATCAGCCGGATGTTATATCATTTTATGATAAACAAACATGCTAGACCGTCGTAGAATGCCAAAAAGCTTTTAGCTAGGATATTATTTTCCCGTTGACAGTTTCACGATCCGTCAAATAATTTTATGCGCTATAGTACCGAAATAGGATTGAGCTAGATGATAGATGCGTCTGTGTATGTGACAGCTCAATTTGAAGCTGTTATGGCTATTCGTTCCAGCTTGCATTCATTTCTCTACAGAGTTTATAAGGAGCTCACAGCCATGGAGTTTCTTGCCCGTTCTTCTTCATAGAGATCTACGCTAGGGAATGGGCAACTACAGTACTTTCACAGTTTTTATGTCTTGTGACTGGGACTGTAGCTACATTAAATCATCTCTGTTTCGACAATTCAAAAGTACCTGTAACTGGCCTACTTAAAATAAATCCTTTGATTTTTATTTTGTTCGTGGCTAAATAATAACAGTCGCACGGGTCGATCTCCAGGTTAAGCCGCGCCAGCTTAGGCCATGCCGTGGAAGGGTGGACCACCAATACAATATTATTATTATTATAAAGTTTCCTTAATTCCTCGGAAAGCACGTTAAACCGCTGGTCCCGGTTGTCATTCGTAGATCTTTGGCAGTCGTTGCAGGTAGTCAGTGGCTGAATGCCTGACAACCAGTCTTACCAAGGGGAATAGTTTTACTCAGTATCTAACTGGGTAATGGAGATTAGATAGGCAGTCGTTCTATGTAAAATACTGGTATTTAGCTGCATCTGGTTGGACTGAAAGTCAACCCTAATATAGTTGGGAAACGGATAGCTAGATTATAATTCATACCTCTACAGCGCCCCACGGGTTGATCTCCGAGTTAAGCTGCGCTTGCCTAGGCCGGTACGTAGATGGGTGACTATTATCAATTTCGTAGCATCAAACGATATTTTAACGCTCATTCATACTTAACAGCAAAACTAAATTTGTTCATCATTGTTAGGTACATTAATATAAAAACAAAGTTACTGCTGTAGTTTCACGAAAAGTTCCATTTCTCAAAAACTGTCAAATCTCATTCAAGCTAATTCTCGTTGAAAGTTCTTTTGAGGTTTTACAAACCTATATCTTTTTAAAATGTATTTTTTTTTTTACTTTGGAATTTAGAGGGGAGACACAATTATTAAGACTTTAAAAACGAATATCTCATCAACCATTGACTTAAGAAAAAAAAAGTATTCGAGGAACTTCGATAATTATGATTTTTTAAGAGCTGTAGGTACCCACACATTTATACACGCTTATTTTTAGGTCGTTCTGGAAACGAAAGCCATAAACTCGATCATCGAACTCGGAACGATTGAGACTGATTTTTTTTTAAATAACTAAAAAATAAGAATTATATTTTTCGTAAAAAATAACGAAAAATTAAATTTATAAATTTGTTATTAAAAAAAACAGTCCCAATCGTTCCGAGTTTAAATTTCACAAAAAAAGCGGATTCAAAATAATTTACATTTTTAAAACTTTAATCATACTTACAACCTAACCAAAGGTAAATCATGATCTAGATTAGGACTTAGAATTCTATTCATCCCTGTAATACGTATTATTAAGATAATGTCTGACCTATACATGGAAAAAAGCAACAATAGCATAAATGACCTTTTTTTGGCCACACAATAGAAAAAAAACACAGTGTTCCTTCGCAATACGGAACACAGTAAAACCGAGTCACAGTTTTATTATTTTCTCTTTTAGTTCAGAGTGTTTGCCATTCGTCTACTGTGCACTCTAGCGTCCCGTAGAAAGGTTTTTTGTATGCACTCGAAATGTGTGTACTTTTTTTTGATAAAAATATTTAAAAAGTGCTTTCATTTCTATTTCGTTTTTCTTGCAGATTAGTTTTGTTCGTATGTACTATTGTGTTTTATAATTAATTTAACTGTAAGTGCCTGTTTCACCATAGCTACGATTAAGTTTCTGATAACTTACTTGGCAGATAATTTCATACAAATTCTGTTCCATTTTCTTAATTTATCCAGTAAGCGGTGACTATTCTTAATTAGACTACTATTATTTACTTCTAGAACTTCTAGTTTGATTATTATTACTTAAGTTAGTTTTAATGCCGACCTGATTGGCGCAGCGGTAGTGAGGCTGCCTTACGTTCTTGGGGTCCCGGGTTCGAATCCCGGTCGGAGAAAATGTTTGTGTGATGAGCACGGACATTTGTTTCCGAGTCATGGTTGTTTATATGATATAATAAGTATGTATTTACAAACAAAAAGTATCTATGTAGTATGTCAACTATCTGGTGTCCACGACACAAGCCTCGTTGCTTAGTGTGGCACTAGATGGCGCTGTGTGTAATGTCCAGCAATATTTATTTATTTATTTTATTTTAATGTTTAATTTAAGTTTGTTGTACCAATTTGATATTTGTTATAGTTGTTAATAGATTTATTTTATTTTAAAGCTTTTACTGCCCTAATTAAATTATGCAATGTAAAGTGATGGCCTGAAACACAGGTTTGAATAAACCTAGATCAGGCAGGTCGCTACCTAACATTTGAATTCGACATTTTTGTTACTTGCAACTGTTATATTATACTGTAGTTATAGTTTACTTAAATGCACTAATTATACAATTCTTTAAGAAATAACACTACTGCACCTAAATGTACACTTTTGTAATATCTACTTTTTAAATAAATTATTCTTATTCTTAAATTATTCTTATTCGGACATCGTGAAATAGGCCCTAAGACTCTTAACGGAGTTTCAATATCTTGCAAAAATGGTTTTGTTTCGTTTTCATAAACCAAGTTGATCAAAGTTTTGCTTCGTTCACATTCATACATTTGGTTAAAAGGTGGTGTTGCAAAGTTGATGGAAAAGTCAGGTGCAATATAACTCCGGTGTTCACTTAAAACATCACGAATAAGGTCAGTGTATAACCTTATTGCTTCTACTCACATGTAGTGAGTAAATAACTTAAATATTAAACTTATATTGTTACTTACGGGATATCTTCCGTAATTGTTCATTGTTTTGAGCTCCTGATATTTCGACGCTGGTGCAAGCGCCATGATCGCGGGTTAACGGGGGTAAGTGACAATATAAGTTTAGTTTTAAACTGTGAAAGCTTAAAAAAGTGTTTGAACTTAATTATTCTTTAAGGAATGTATCCATTATGATCTGCCTTTGCCTTTGCCTATAATGATAAATCTTTACCTACCTGGGTCGTGGGTGACCCAAAAAAATATTTAATAGAAAATTACAAACTATAATGACCTTTAATCCATCCAAAGGTTGTCTTTATAAGATCGCTTTTAGCGATAAGTCCGCCCATTCTGTCACCCCTTGTTAAATGTTCTACATTTGTATCTGTAATTTTTATGGTGTACATAATAAAGAGTATTATATTCTATTAAATTCTTGCCGTGTGGTATCCGGCAGAGTAGAATAGAACCAACCCATTACACTCACGGGTGTCGTATAAGGCGACTAATGTCTGAGGCAGAACACCTTGCGCCTCCGTAGTAGACCAGAGAATGGGCAGCAGCGTTTTCTGTTAGTCTTTCATCACTGCGATCTCCAATCCGCCTGCCAAGCGTGGAAATTACGGCAAATTTCTCCCATCATGGGAGAGGCTTATGATCACACGGATGAAAATTTACTTTGGTTAAGTAAAAAAATGTAAAGAACAACTTTACGACTGTCTACTTATCTACTACTATATATAAAGATAGTCGATCAGAGGAACGGATTGACAACGCGGAACCTTATAGGGTTATTATCCCTTTGGGTACTCTGCACCCTGTGGATACGAAATCCTGTAAACAAAACAAACATGTTTGAAACAAAACAATCTATCTTTTTCCAACAAAAAAAAACAACTTAAAAAAGTGTTCCGACCGTTTCTGTTTATTTTCCCGTTAAATTATGAACATAATTACTTACTTGACAAACTGTCTGTTTTGCCGTATTTATAGTCCATCTCTGCTTACCCCTCTGGGATCATTCGGGTTTACTGTTCAACACCATTCAGTTGACATTTTTAAAACAGTTCCTTTTTTTATTTTTTTCCGCAAGCCAGGAATTAGTGAAGCATTCATCCTTGTTTTTTTAAGGAAAACTTTTTTAAGGTTTTTTGTCAAGCAATAAGAAAAGGTTAGAAATTAATGTTGAAGGCCTTTCATTTGTGATTTTGTACGAGTTCATTAAAAAAACCGGCCAAGTCAGAGTTGAACTCGCGTGGAGAGGGTTCCGTACAATGCCAAAGTCAAATTTTCCGTAGTGAATGTGTTATATAGAGTTTACCACTTTATTTTCAATTGATAGAATTCTTATAGGTTTTCCTGTAATCTACAAGCAATGAACTATATATATATTTTTTTTTAATTTGTGGCTCAGTAGTTTTGGAGATCAGCGGGGGAAAGTACAATTTTCGTCTTATTTCATGAATAAAATCAAAACTATTTATTTTACAACTATAAAAAAAATTGAGATCCACATAACGAGCCTTTTTGATATTTATGACACAGTAACGTTTGCAAAACTTTTTTTTAATTTCCTAATTTGTCCCCCGAAAATGATCCTTACTTAAAAATAATATTTATTTACTTTGCATATCTGTGTTTGGGTCATAGGGTTACACCATTGTACCAAATTTTACCTGATTTGGTCGAGTAGATTCGGAGCAAATTGGCTGTTCCTGACGCACTAGTGATCCTTTACGTTCCATATTTATTTTATTTTTTGTACGGAACCCTAAAAAGGTACTACTTTTACTAAAGTTTTGTTTTTCTTCAGGCGTGTACTGTATTTTTCAGTGTTTTTCAGTATGTCCGTACCAAATGACCGGTAAATATGGATCTAATAAAGAAATACCAATTTAATTGTCTTTGACATTGTGCTAAAATCCAAATTCCTACGTTACTGAAATATATAAAAAACCTACGTGGTAGTCGTAAAAAAGTGTTCTTATAAAAGTTCTAATGTTCCTCTTATACGGGTATGGTGCCAACCAAACTTAGTAATATATTGTTACGAGCTGGGTATGGGATAAATTAATTACTACCGATGAAACAACTGAATAACTTTAATAATCACAAAACACTTCAAACTCAATCACAAGTACACTACTGATCACTATTCGCTTAGATATCGCACTCACTAGTTCACTTCGATTCGTCCCGTACTGTAGCCAAAATAATACTGCCCGCTCCCGCAAACACGTCGACTATTTATATGACGACCGAACGTTTGAGAAAAATCCATAACTTCCCAGAATTTTCTAGGCAATTCATACTAGGTCATTGTCCTTCGAGAAACTTCCACAACTTTTGTACAAAGGAAAGAAATAGGTACTTTATGCTCTGGGCGTACGGTCGAAATTACAATGACAACTTCTTGATGTATTTTATAGGTAGTTTGCGAATTTATTGACATCGTTGATCCTAGTCACACCTCGGTATGGTCCATCCCAGTTTGCTTGTAATTTCGGAGACTTCCCTTTGCTTCTTACTGGGTTATGCAACCACACCAGTGAACTCTCGTCGAAACCCCTACTATTTGCCTTTTGGTCATAACAAGTCTTCATCGTCTCAGACATCTGTTGGCCGGATTGTCTAATATGCTCATAAACATCATTCAACTTGTTACGCAAGTCATTTGCGTAATCTGTTACACTGTGTGGAGCATCAGGGGGAGTTCCAGTGATTAAATCTGCAGGCAACCGTAATTCCCTTCAAAAGTTCGCGAAGGCGGGCGTCACAGTCGTACTTTCGTGGACTGCGCTGCGGTAGGACAGAAGAAACGGCTGTATGTGCTTGTCCCAATCCCTTTGTCTGCTTTCCACGACTTTTGTCAGATATCTTTCCAACGTTTGGTTGAATCGTTCCACCATTCCATCAGATTGTGGGTGGTAAGAGGTGGTTCTGGTTTTGTGGGTACCCATTAATCGACAAGTCTCCTGAAATACTTGCGATTCGAAATTCCTTCCTTGATCGCTGTGTATTTCTAAGGGTACTCCAAAACGACAGAAGACTTCCTGAACCAATTTATCTGCGACTGTTGTAGCTTCTTGATTAGGAATGGCGAAGACTTCTGGCCACTTTGTGAAGTAATCCATGACCACCAAGAAGTACTTGTTCCCGCTCTCACTTTCTGGAAATGGTCCCGCAACGTCTAGTGCTATCCGTTCCCAAGGGGCTCCAACATTGTACACTTTTAATGCTCCTCTGCTGCGTGTTTGGGGTCCTTTCACGGCCGCACAACTGGTACATTTGCGACACCAGTCCTCCACATCATCTCGACAGTGGATCCAGTAAAAGCGTGCTTGAATTTTTAGTAAAATTCTTGACAAACCTTCGATAGTAGCAGCACAAATCCAGAAATGCTCTGACTCCAATCCTTGACGGCAACTACTTTTTCTGGGTCTGTTTGAACACCTTCCCCCGAAACTATCTGCCCTAAAAAGTTCACTTGCTGTCTGAAAAACGAGCACTTTTTCGGACTTAACTTGAGATTTCGCCGCCCTAGTGCTTGAATGGCCAAACGACCAACTTTACCAAAATAGACTTTTTTATATCAAACTATAGCAACCCTTATTACACGCTTTATAATGTATATATTACTATTTCAATAATATAAAAAATACTAGTCAGGTTTCAAATTCATAAAAGATTTTGGTAAACTTTTCGTTATATCCATTACGTAACTTTTAAAAAATGTCTCCTTTAAAATTTGCTCAATGGTTGTTTGGCCATTCAAGCACTAAGGCGGCGATTTGCTGTTTGGATTTTCGACAGCACTTGATTGAGGTTTTTAAGGTGATCTTCAAATGTACGGCCCACGATGATTATATCGTCTAGATAGACAAGACATGCGTCTCCAATCAATCCGGTGAGTACTTGCTCCATCAGCCTTTCAAACGTCGCAGGAGCATTGCACAATCCGAATGGCATAACTTTAAACTGCCACAATCCTTTCCCTGTTGAGAATGCAGTTTTTTCCTTATCCTTGGGGTCTATTTCTACTTGCCAGTAGCCACTTTTCAAGTGTGGTAAACCACTTCATACCAGTCAGCGTATCCAGTGTGTCATCGATCCTAGGCAGCGGATAGCTGTCCTTTTTCGTGACATCGTTCAGTCGTCGATAGTCCACACAGAAGCGCATACTGCCGTTTTTTTTCTTTACCAGGACCACAGGAGAACACCATGGACTCGATGAAGGCTCTATAACACCGTCCTTTATCATTCCCTCCATCATGGTTTCCACCTCTTTTTCACGTGCAACTGGCAGTCTTCTTGGTCGCTGACGGATTGGTAACTCGTTACCCGTATTAATCTTATGCTGAACTAGTCCAGTTCTCCCTATGTCAGCATCATTTGAAGAGAAAATGTCAGCGTACTGAAGTAACATCTTCTTAGCCTTGTCCATTTCTTCTTTAGATAAATCGCAGTTATCCAAAAGTGTTGACACGTCAAACTTTGTACTACGAATTTTATTTCCGGTAGGCAGATTTTGTAATTGACGCATCCAAGCTACTTCCTCGCAAGTGCCGATTAAAGTGCCCTTCTTAATCACTTGCTCCTTGTCACTTAGATTCAGTATGCGTACTGCTGAGACGTTGTTGGCCTTGACCAGAGTCCGTGCCATCTTCCATGGAAAGTCATTGTTCACCCTTTCTATCAGAACACTTCGATCTTTTTGTCCAGAATTCCGTGGTAAACTAATTGGCACAATCGTTTCTGATCTGCGAGGAAGAACAATCTCCTTCAAGCAGTACACTTTCCCTGATGGTGCACCTTCCATGAAGACTTCTTCTGAACCACATTTCAATACTCCTTGATCAACGTCGATCTCACAACGATATTTCCGCATAAAATCCAAGCCCAAGATGCAATCGTCCACTATGTCGGCCACGATGACATTGTGCTTGTAAAATCTGTCACCCAATTTTAACTCCACCTCCTTCTTGCCTCGGACGGTTATGTGCTGACCGGTAGCTGTTAGTAATCGTATACGGTCGTGGTTACCAAAGTAGTCCCCAAGAAACCGACTTGCTAGGTGAGAGTTAACGACCGTGTAAGAAGCTCCAGTATCCAACGTCAGTTTGCATGGTGTTCCGTTGACTTCACCTCTGATAGTCAGGGCTGTTCCCGTCATGTGCTTGCGAGATCAAGATTATCGGGGCTCTTTCAATACCAGCCAGCACCCGCCCCCCAGTCCTGGCATTTACTCGTTTCCCTGCTGTGGCTGGGCAGTCACTTCAGCCACTCTTCCTTGCTGATCTTCTCGCGGGGTGTTGCGCTTTGGACAACTTGACCGAAGGTGACCCCTTTTTCCACAAGTGTAGCACCTAGGACTGTACCCTTGCGGGCGCTCGCGTACAGGTGATGCTACAAGCTCCCTAACGCGGTGCGTTCGGTGGTCTTGCCTCACTGCCTCTACTTCTAAAGCATGGGCTAAGGCGTCCTTCAATGTTTTATGATGCCCAAGTCTCACGGCGGCTCTAACTTCTAAGTCACGTATTCCTTCAACGAACGCTTGTACCAGATTCCCATCGATCAGTGCAGGGGCAGACTGGTATGCTTTCCGAACCAGCTTTTCAACTTCCAGGGCCCACTGCTGTAGGTTCTCGGCACTACGCTGGACACGATCCTTCAACTTAGCACGAAATACGTGCTCCAGGTGCGCGTCGCCGTATCTGGACTCTAACGCCTCCAGCAGCTGTTCGTAGGTCACATCCTTGCCAAGCGCTTCAAGAATGTTGAGGGCCTGGTCTCGGAGGCCCAAAGTGAGCGCGGTCATGGCTTGAGATTTTGTCCATCCATTCGCCTTCATAACGGCCTCAAATTGAATTTTATACGCCGACCACGAAGATGTTCCATTGAATGGAGGCACCTTAAAGCCCCGCGCTGAAGGTGCAGGAACTACTGAAGCCACAGTCACATCTCCAGTCTTCAGTTCTCCCAAAGCCTTCTTCATCCCAGCGATCTGCACTTCGGCCTCTGAGATGCGATTCTCGTGCTGGTGAACCTGATCCTTCATTACCTTCAGCTCTTTGCCGAAAATTGAATGAAGATCCTTTATGAGGATCATCTGTTCTTCTTGACGACGAGCCTGCTCCTCCTTAACTCATTGTAACTGCTCTTGTAACTGGCGTAATTTATCCCTCTCTTCTGACACCAAATTGTTATGAGCTGGGTATGGGATAAATTAATTACTACCGATGAAACAACTGAATAACTTTAATAATCACAAAACACTTCAAACTCAATCACAAGTACACTACTGATCACTATTCGCTTAGATATCGCACTCACTAGTTCACTTCGATTCGTCCCGTACTGTAGCCAAAATAATACTGCCCGCTCCCGCAAACACGTCGACTATTTATATGACGACCGAACGTTTGAGAAAGATCCATAACTTCCCAGAATTTTCTAGGCAATTCATACTAGGTCATTGTCCTTCGAGAAACTTCCACAACTTTTGTACAAAGGAAAGAAATAGTTACTTTATGCTCTGGGCGTACGGTCGAAATTACAATGACAACTTCCTGATGTATTTTATAGGTAGTTTGCGAATTTGTACCTACATCATTCGATACATACCTACTACTACCTACCTACTTAGTTGTAGGTACCTACTATTAGAAGCTACTTGTATTGTAGGTATGGGTAGGACGTAACAATATTATTATTTACCCCTTTATTTTATTTTTTTCGGATGGGAAATCATCAAATGACTCCTCCCGCTCTGGGCGGAGCAGGACGGAGTATCACACTTTTACTGACTAAAACCCATCCATGTTCCTTCATCGCCCTTTGTGTTCCGGGGCCACGGTATCTCTTTCGAACAGTCCCGCAACCCCGGCAGGATTATTTACCCCTTAAGTTCGCATTCTAAAAAAAGAATTATCAAAATCAGACTATTCTGTAAAAAGCGTATATACATAAATAAAATATACGCGTCGACTTCAGAAACTCCTCCTTTTTTTTTCGTCTTTTAAAAAACCGGTTAGATCTTTGCCAGCATTTTATGATACTAAAAATAATACTCTTCAAATGATACTAAAATAAACTTTTGATAACACTCTTCAATATTAACTTCTGAAAAATACACCCAAGACTCCCTAAGATACTCCATAACCTTGTTTAACAAAAGTCATAGATCTACTTTTTTTGTTGTTTGTTTACTTTTATGTAAACAACTGAATAATTAATAATTATTTCTGTTTCGTTAACTTTGTTTATTCCTTTTTTGTCTACTTTACTTGTTTCTTATTTGATGAATGTGGAAAGGAAAATAGAAACAAGTTGAAAGAAGTTTTTCAAGAAAAAAAAGTTATCTCCGCGTTCATTATTTTAATGTTTTGTCAGAATTATTTGTGTATAGTTTAATTTAATTGTAATTTTATTGTAGAAAGTCTTAATGACGTAGAAAGTTATGAGACTGTAAAAAAATATATTCTTGTTTATTTTGTGGTTAGTGCCTAACCTGATGTCAGAGTTTATAGGCCACTCATGGGCCTCGGACTTGGCTATACATGCCGTCGAGGAATATCTCTCAGGAATGAAAAACTTATGAAATTAATCATTGACCGTAGATTGGTTTATAACATTATACTACAATGTAGACTTTTAATAACGTGTTTTATTGATAAATCATAAATTATGTTTATTTTGCAAGTAGGTTTTTACAAACACTTTTATACGTCATTTCTTAAAACTAGATGAGGCCGGTGTTTCCTACCTGACTACTCTGAGAAGAAACAGCCGAAACAAACTCAGAGGTCATAGTCTCTTTTGAAGTCCAGACATAATCTTGCTCAATTCACATGAGGAATATGCAGATTAGTGTCTGAGATGGTCTTTTGAAGAAATAACCACATAGATTTGAGTGAACCTGTCCACTCAGTACAAGCATTTGTCAGTTATCGTGTAGCTCGAATTATAACTCAAGGAGCTCAACAAAACGACGGACAATACCAAAGAAAAAACATTTGGGTAGGTCGCATTTAGTACTCAAACTGCCAGACAGAAAAAACAAACAAAATAAAAATGGGACCCACATGGTCCCCACATTCACAATAATCAAATAAAATTTTATTTGATTAGAATAAGAAGTACTTTTCAAAATGAATGTCCATAAAAATCATAAAAATAATTAAATGTCACAATGTTAATAAAATTAAAAATAAAAAGTAAAATAACAATACTTAATAAAATAAGTATTCATGTCAAATAGGTAAATTTCACCTAAAATAATAATAAAATACTGATTTAAGTATAATTTCAATAATAAATTAAAAATAGTACAGGTTGGTCAATATTTCGCCAGAACTTGCAAAGGTATCTCAAAAGGGAACTACCAAATATACTTTCCACGGAGAAGCGAAAGAAAAGCTACAGTGAGTGGCTTACTTTTTCAAAAAGCCAATACCATAGGCCGCATTTTTTTAAAGAAAAAAAAAAAACATTCAACGGAAAATCTTAACAAAGGGGTCCCTCAAAATAATGACGGACCGTGTTTACAAAATTCAATTTGTTCCAGACTGTTTTTTCGCATTGTCATTTATTTGATTACGAAGCTTTCGGGCGACTAATTCTTGTGGGTTTTGTTACACCGACCTGTAACTTTATAGAAGACCCCGACATTATTTGTCATATTTTTAAGGCTTTTTTTTCTTAAATACTAAATACATTCTATTCATCTGCAGAGCCGTTGGCGTCACGTCAAATTCATATTAGCTACATATCTGTGCCTGACGGCTCAATAAAGATGCTTAAAATCGCCTCTGACTCGAAGTTTTATCTTGTCTCCCGTGGCTCCAACGGAAATATTATACGTCACCACCAAATAAAAAGACCAAATAGAAAGACTGAAAAATCAAAGCGGTGGCGGCGACATACGCGGCGACGTGCTAAGGCATGTTATGCCTCTGCAATCACAAACTTTTAAACATAATAAATCCATTCAAAACATTGAGCAGTTAAATCTCACGTTTGTGTAATTAAATTCATACCAATTTATCAAACCAGAATGAAAATAAAACGTCATTTCGATTCTGGGAATTAACACCGCTAGTAGTCGAACATGACAGATTTCTCTTATCGACTTCAAAAACGCGCACATTTTAACAATATAATTAATCAATGTGTTTTTATTTATCTCACAGGTAAACATGGTTTTTATCACAATATCCATTAACGCCTATAGTTTTGATTGTTCACGGATGTTAGTAAAATGAGCGATTTTATAGTTTACAGTAAAGTTTATACAAAACAGTATTGAGTGTTGAGTGGTTTGGGATAAACATTACCATAAACTTGTACCTCTTACTAATAAACACAGAATAAAGTTATTCCAAGTTTAAACCTATGAAAATGTATGGTTATTCTTTTGTTATTCCTGGTATAACTTTATTCCGTGTTTATTAGTAAGAGGAGTAGAGTTTACAGGTAAATATATTTTAAATTATAGGAATTTTGTCTTTTCACAGCGCTGTAAATAATGTTCTTGTATTTCGTTTTAAATTTAATATTGTGTTCATTTTCTAAGTTAGCAACACGGTGTAACAAACAGCCATTGCAAAGTAACTTATTTCACTTTACAAAGGCACTTTTTTGTTCGCACCATAAAATAATTGGGTCAGTGTTGATTTTATCGTAGAGAATTAATTGAATTGCCATAGTTTTACTTGAACGAACCATTTTTTTTTTAAAGAATGTATAAAATTTAATAAACAATTATCATTTTTGTTTAACGCATTGGGAATGTGTTTCTTGGGTTTGTTTCTTGGGTATGTTCGATCGTCAATTGTTTGTTTACAATGTCGCCTAGAAGCGAACCAGAGTGTTGCCGCTCGCGCCCCTAAGTTTCCTCGTTTTATGGTTCCGTATCCAAAGGCTAAAAATTGACCCTATTACTAAGACTCCACTGTTCGTCTGTTTGTCTGTCACCAGGCTGTATCTCATGAACACTGATAGCTAGACAGTTGAAATTTTCACAGATGATGTACTTATGTTGCCGCTATAACGGAATATAAATAAAAAAATACAGAGGGCAACTCTCCTACGATGGTACGGAACAATTCATGCGCGAGTCCGACTTACACTTGGCTGGTTTTTATTTTATTCTATCCGGGTACTTTTTTAACTTGTCATTAAAAATGGATAACATGTAATAGAATCGAATCTCGATACGCAATAATACCTTTACGAATCGAACAGTGTTTTTTTTTAAATAAATCTACCTACATCATTCGATACATACCTACTACTACCTACCTACTTAGTTGTAGGTACCTACTATTAGAAGCTACTTGTATTGTAGGTATGGGTAGGACGTAACAATATTATTATTTACCCCTTTATTTTATTTTTTTCGGATGGGAAATCATCAAATGACTCCTCCCGCTCTGGGCGGAGCAGGACGGAGTATCACACTTTTACTGACTAAAACCCATCCATGTTCCTTCATCGCCCTTTGTGTTCCGGGGCCACGGTATCTCTTTCGAACAGTCCCGCAACCCCGGCAGGATTATTTACCCCTTAAGTTCGCATTCTAAAAAAAGAATTATCAAAATCAGACTATTCTGTAAAAAGCGTATATACATAAATAAAATATACGCGTCGACTTCAGAAACTCCTCCTTTTTTTTTCGTCTTTTAAAAAACCGGTTAGATCTTTGCCAGCATTTTATGATACTAAAAATAATACTCTTCAAATGATACTAAAATAAACTTTTGATAACACTCTTCAATATTAACTTCTGAAAAATACACCCAAGACTCCCTAAGATACTCCATAACCTTGTTTAACAAAAGTCATAGATCTACTTTTTTTGTTGTTTGTTTACTTTTATGTAAACAACTGAATAATTAATAATTATTTCTGTTTCGTTAACTTTGTTTATTCCTTTTTTGTCTACTTTACTTGTTTCTTATTTGATGAATGTGGAAAGGAAAATAGAAACAAGTTGAAAGAAGTTTTTCAAGAAAAAAAAGTTATCTCCGCGTTCATTATTTTAATGTTTTGTCAGAATTATTTGTGTATAGTTTAATTTAATTGTAATTTTATTGTAGAAAGTCTTAATGACGTAGAAAGTTATGAGACTGTAAAAAAATATATTCTTGTTTATTTTGTGGTTAGTGCCTAACCTGATGTCAGAGTTTATAGGCCACTCATGGGCCTCGGACTTGGCTATACATGCCGTCGAGGAATATCTCTCAGGAATGAAAAACTTATGAAATTAATCATTGACCGTAGATTGGTTTATAACATTATACTACAATGTAGACTTTTAATAACGTGTTTTATTGATAAATCATAAATTATGTTTATTTTGCAAGTAGGTTTTTACAAACACTTTTATACGTCATTTCTTAAAACTAGATGAGGCCGGTGTTTCCTACCTGACTACTCTGAGAAGAAACAGCCGAAACAAACTCAGAGGTCATAGTCTCTTTTGAAGTCCAGACATAATCTTGCTCAATTCACATGAGGAATATGCAGATTAGTGTCTGAGATGGTCTTTTGAAGAAATAACCACATAGATTTGAGTGAACCTGTCCACTCAGTACAAGCATTTGTCAGTTATCGTGTAGCTCGAATTATAACTCAAGGAGCTCAACAAAACGACGGACAATACCAAAGAAAAAACATTTGGGTAGGTCGCATTTAGTACTCAAACTGCCAGACAGAAAAAACAAACAAAATAAAAATGGGACCCACATGGTCCCCACATTCACAATAATCAAATAAAATTTTATTTGATTAGAATAAGAAGTACTTTTCAAAATGAATGTCCATAAAAATCATAAAAATAATTAAATGTCACAATGTTAATAAAATTAAAAATAAAAAGTAAAATAACAATACTTAATAAAATAAGTATTCATGTCAAATAGGTAAATTTCACCTAAAATAATAATAAAATACTGATTTAAGTATAATTTCAATAATAAATTAAAAATAGTACAGGTTGGTCAATATTTCGCCAGAACTTGCAAAGGTATCTCAAAAGGGAACTACCAAATATACTTTCCACGGAGAAGCGAAAGAAAAGCTACAGTGAGTGGCTTACTTTTTCAAAAAGCCAATACCATAGGCCGCATTTTTTTAAAGAAAAAAAAAAAACATTCAACGGAAAATCTTAACAAAGGGGTCCCTCAAAATAATGACGGACCGTGTTTACAAAATTCAATTTGTTCCAGACTGTTTTTTCGCATTGTCATTTATTTGATTACGAAGCTTTCGGGCGACTAATTCTTGTGGGTTTTGTTACACCGACCTGTAACTTTATAGAAGACCCCGACATTATTTGTCATATTTTTAAGGCTTTTTTTTCTTAAATACTAAATACATTCTATTCATCTGCAGAGCCGTTGGCGTCACGTCAAATTCATATTAGCTACATATCTGTGCCTGACGGCTCAATAAAGATGCTTAAAATCGCCTCTGACTCGAAGTTTTATCTTGTCTCCCGTGGCTCCAACGGAAATATTATACGTCACCACCAAATAAAAAGACCAAATAGAAAGACTGAAAAATCAAAGCGGTGGCGGCGACATACGCGGCGACGTGCTAAGGCATGTTATGCCTCTGCAATCACAAACTTTTAAACATAATAAATCCATTCAAAACATTGAGCAGTTAAATCTCACGTTTGTGTAATTAAATTCATACCAATTTATCAAACCAGAATGAAAATAAAACGTCATTTCGATTCTGGGAATTAACACCGCTAGTAGTCGAACATGACAGATTTCTCTTATCGACTTCAAAAACGCGCACATTTTAACAATATAATTAATCAATGTGTTTTTATTTATCTCACAGGTAAACATGGTTTTTATCACAATATCCATTAACGCCTATAGTTTTGATTGTTCACGGATGTTAGTAAAATGAGCGATTTTATAGTTTACAGTAAAGTTTATACAAAACAGTATTGAGTGTTGAGTGGTTTGGGATAAACATTACCATAAACTTGTACCTCTTACTAATAAACACAGAATAAAGTTATTCCAAGTTTAAACCTATGAAAATGTATGGTTATTCTTTTGTTATTCCTGGTATAACTTTATTCCGTGTTTATTAGTAAGAGGAGTAGAGTTTACAGGTAAATATATTTTAAATTATAGGAATTTTGTCTTTTCACAGCGCTGTAAATAATGTTCTTGTATTTCGTTTTAAATTTAATATTGTGTTCATTTTCTAAGTTAGCAACACGGTGTAACAAACAGCCATTGCAAAGTAACTTATTTCACTTTACAAAGGCACTTTTTTGTTCGCACCATAAAATAATTGGGTCAGTGTTGATTTTATCGTAGAGAATTAATTGAATTGCCATAGTTTTACTTGAACGAACCATTTTTTTTTTAAAGAATGTATAAAATTTAATAAACAATTATCATTTTTGTTTAACGCATTGGGAATGTGTTTCTTGGGTTTGTTTCTTGGGTATGTTCGATCGTCAATTGTTTGTTTACAATGTCGCCTAGAAGCGAACCAGAGTGTTGCCGCTCGCGCCCCTAAGTTTCCTCGTTTTATGGTTCCGTATCCAAAGGCTAAAAATTGACCCTATTACTAAGACTCCACTGTTCGTCTGTTTGTCTGTCACCAGGCTGTATCTCATGAACACTGATAGCTAGACAGTTGAAATTTTCACAGATGATGTACTTATGTTGCCGCTATAACGGAATATAAATAAAAAAATACAGAGGGCAACTCTCCTACGATGGTACGGAACAATTCATGCGCGAGTCCGACTTACACTTGGCTGGTTTTTATTTTATTCTATCCGGGTACTTTTTTAACTTGTCATTAAAAATGGATAACATGTAATAGAATCGAATCTCGATACGCAATAATACCTTTACGAATCGAACAGTGTTTTTTTTTAAATAAATCTACGTAAGAAAAACTTCTGCAAAACATTTCGAACATACTGTTATGTATCTAATATTCGCTACTTATATCATTCTACCTACGAAGGGTATTGGAAAACGGGACCCATTTTTATGATTAGCTAGGAACGCGGTCGGATCTGTGATCAGATGCAATCATATCGCACTTCCAATATATTGGTACGTAGCCACGGTAGAGGACGGTACGAAATAGTACATTTTGATACAAGTGGAGAAAGTTTGTTATTGCATTCGAGGCGGAATTATAATACCCGAGCCGTAGGCGAGGGTGTTTTTGAGCCGAGAACTGCAATAACAAATGTCCACGTGTAACAAACGACGTTTTTCAACACACTTTTGAAGAAATAAAATAAAATATAACGAAAAATATTTTTATCACGACCTAAGAAACTATGATTTTAATTTTCTTTTTTTTTCGCGCTCTGCTTTCACCAGGTTAAAGGAGAGGCAAAGGTATGAAACCGATAAACAGCCTAATATAAAAATAGATTTATTTTATATTTTGAATTCAGAACACAAATAAATGTTAATTTGTGTATAAAAAAAACTATTGCTTTTTAATAATCATGTTTATCTATGATATTCTATTTATAAACACAATTTTAATATTCAAAAAATATTTATTCCGTACAGACACGTAGTAGTGCTTTGCCGAAATAAAAAAAAACATTCACCTCAGACTGGCATTGAACTAATTTGGACTAAGTATAGGTATACACAGATAACTGTGGCAATTTTCATTCCCGCACACGTGCGGGAAAATGGAAAAAACGCACACGTGGGAAATACATTGCATGTTGTACCTAATCGTAGTGCGTTATGCACCAGTTTTCGAGGAAGTGTATTGAAAAATATATAATAATAATAATCCATTTATTTCAGGTAACAAGACCCATACATAAATACCTTAACCTAAAAATACATTTTTGCAGAGTTGTACATAATAGTACAGACACATTTAACCAGCATTGTGTAAGTCCCATATAAAAGGGGCGAGTCTATTGCACAGGGCATAAATTTAGACTCCGTGGCTGCTACTGACAAATTCCGGAAAAACCCAATAACAATTTGCCCGAACCAGGAATCGAACCCAGGTCCTCAATTCAATTGTACCGTCTGTCTCCGAGTTTTCAGTATTAGGTTAATATATCTACCCGCCAACTTCTAATAATCCTTAGTAGTCTCTCTCTATCTCTCTCTCTCTTCTTCGACCCTTGGCCACCCAATGCTGAGTGTAGGTCTCTTTCAAATAGTGTTGCCCAAATGCAAGACCAAGACGAGACCTTAGCCAGTCTTGGTCTTGGTCTTGCGTCAATACACCTGGTCTTGGTCTTGGTATTGCGCAACTCGCAAGAGCGAGACTCGCAAGACTTGCGAGTCTCGCAAGTCTTGCGAGACTCTACTAGTGGGACTAGACTACTTTCAAATTACCTATTAAATAAACACGTTAGTTTAGATCTTAGAACAACGTAACAGAGTAAGTACATGTTGAGCTAAAAATGACATAGGCATAGTGAACCACCAAATTAATAAAATTAACTTTTATTACACATGTGAACGGGTATTTTCGCGATTTTTTACCTTTCATATCAGCCCGACGTTTCGACCGGATTGCACCAGCCGTGGGAAGCAACGCGTGGTAGCTGGGCTGGTGCAATCCGGTCGAAACGTCGGGCTTATATTAAAGGTAAAAAATCGCGAAACTACCCGTTTACATATGTATTATAATGTGTTTTGATCGTGAAAGTTTAAAATTAACTCGACAGTAATAAAAAAAAAATTACGCAATTTAGTACCTAAGCGTAATTACTAACTTTATGTAGGTACCATTAATAATTTTCTGTACATGTACTGGCTATCCTAAACTCTTCACAAACAGCTAGCGGTTAAAATAATTTTCTCATATACTTTTCATCTTCATCTGGACTTGGTACTTCTAACTAATAAAATTAACTTTATACTTTATTAACTTAAATGCGAAAAGCAAGAGTCTTGCAGGCTTGGTCTTGTTCTTGCTCAAGTCTTGCAGGGCTCAGTCTTGGTCTTGGTCTTGCAAAAATGCAAGAACAAGACCAAGACCGATTTTGGGCAGTTTCAAATCTATCCACTTTTGGCGGTTTTGTGTTACGGCTATCCAGTTTCTTTCGGCCACTTTAATGAGATCATCTGTTCACATAGCAGCCTCAACCAACTTCAAATCTCCACAGTAAATATAAAATCGAATTGAATTGAATTGATTTACGAAACCGTTTTAGACGCAGACTCTTCCGGTTCCCGTTTCAATGTTATTAGGTACTTGAAACTTTTATTTTATGTACTGTTCAAACCGAGGTGAATCCCGCTGAGACTACATGTTTCTTGGCCATTATTCTCCATAGAGATCTACGTTTTGGAATAGGCAACTACAGTACTCATCATCAACCTGTTAATGTTCCCACTGATGGGACACAGGCCTCCTCTCTATGAGAGGGAATGGGCTATAATCCACCACGCGGGGCCAGTGCGGATTGGTAGATGTCACATGTCTTCGAATTTTTTGGTTCTAGGACATGCCGGTTTCCTCACGATGTTTTCCTTCACCGTTTTGAGAGCAGTGGTGATGAAATAAATTACACAAAGTAATGCGCCTGTCTGGGTTGGAACCCTCGGCTTACTGTTCGTAAGTCGAGGCCGCCACCACTGGGCCACCGCAGCTCTCACTACACTACTACATGTAGTGTAGTAGTGTAGTGAATGTGTAGGTACACTACAGTACTTATACAAGTTATTAGCCTTGTGACTGTAGCTTCACTTCTCTTTTCTGACATTCATAAGTGCCTAAGATGTTCACCTCAGTTAGATCAAAGCGTTAAATTCAAGTGTTTAAAACCTTTTCGGTTCAATAGCTTTACTGATGTAGTAGGCTTCATTATTCTTCAGAAAGGTGAACGCACTTACACAGGCCACTTGAGCCTCGCGCCACGAATATTTATGATCATCAATCATTTCGGGGTTTTTGCGTAGGAGCTGAGCGATGGGTTAGCGCTACAGGTCATGGCTTAGATTATGGCGTGAAATAGACTTATATGTAAGTAGTTTTTCCATGTCCAAGTATTACTGTACTGAAAGGAGACAGTTTTTTTTAGGCCCACTTCGACATTGCATAAATATTGTTCATATTACACCAAAAAAAAAGTAACCATTTTATTACAGTAATAAACGAAAGATTACATAAAAACGAAACCGGAATCTTAAAATCATAATTAATAAGTTATATTATGATATTTTTTGCGAGTCAAATCATTCCTGTTGTGGTCAATGTCATTTGACAGAAAATACTTACGTAAATAGGGGCGTTTTTTCCGTTTAAAACAAAAAAATACGGTATCCATTGGTAATAATATGCTGTAATTATAATGGAATTAGAATATAATATAAAAATAAATAATATTAAACTGTGAACTTTATAATGCTATTTTTAAAGGTTTCCGCTAAAATCTTTTAGATGGTATAGAAAATCATCATGGCACGGAACTTTGTAAATCCGTCTTTTTGGTGGTTGACACTTGACAGAAAACTTCATTTGACATTTACTCTTTCTGTTTATTTCGATTTTCGTGAAACTGTTTCTGCGATTTTTTCGCATTTAATAAAAACTATTTTATGAAAATGGTATCTGCTGGTCGTTGTGTCAATTGTGCAGTAAGATTTCAACGCAATGTGCGAATACAATTACATAAATTGCAATAAGCGTCCTCTGTTGCTCAGTAGCTGTACTACTACTTCTCTACTAGGAGTTGTTTGTTTGTCGATTTTTGCTATCGATATTTTTTCACGTTAAGTCGTAAATAATAAGTATCAAAAACGTAATTTTACTGTTCTGGTAATCATGTTATGTCGTTCAAGTGTCAATATGATGGGAATAAATGTTATTGGTTCGCTTATATTTCTTTAAAAGCTATCAAAGATATACTCGCTCCGCGATACGTGCTCACCAGTATCATTGTTGTCGGGAAGGGAACAAGTACGTAGCACGTGCAGTGTTGCGCAGGACAAACCGCTCCGAGCGAGTGGTGCGATTAATCGCCCGTCGCACTCGCACACTCGTTTATAGCCCAACTACAAAACTATCGGAACTACATACTCGCTTCTCGCTGCTCGCCAACGCATTTCTAGTTTCCAGCTCTACTCACTTCTCGCTCATCGTTGGCTGTGGGAAATCTTGTCACATGTAATAGTAGGCGAGCCTTTTGCCATTAATCGGGTACAAATCCAGACTTCGCAGCTGATATTGAGATATTCCTAATGGAAAAACCCAATAACACTCTACCCGCCCTGGTAATCGAACCCATCATGCTCAACAGTCACGTTTACGGCCACTGGACCAACGAGGCAGTCTTAATATAATACAAATATTTAATTAATCTTACCAAGCGTTATCGATAAGATTTATCGATAATTTGATGCCATCCTAAACTGTAGCACCCCTATCATAGGTGGTTACTAGTGGGATCTACCGTGTAATAGCTGAATTATAAAAAAAATATATATATATTTGTGTTTTTTCTATTCATAGCTAGATAGCGCTACTGACGTACGACATCAAAATTATTGTATGACATTAGTCCCAATATCCGCTCTATGTATAGTCTTTTTAAATCTCTTTGGATTCACGTTTCATTTTCGAATTTCTCATCATTCCGGTTAGACATGGCTTAGCTAATATTACCACTGTAATCTAGAGATTACAAGGAAGAAATCTATATACGTTTCAATAATATCTGCTACAATTTATGTGGGTGGCCTGTTCTCCAAACAAAAAAAATTGTCTCCTTTTGGAAAAACATAACCTCTTTTGCTACCTATCCGAGTAGTTTAGGTTTTTACAATGACACGGCTCGTGGCTAACTAATTCGTCGATCATCATGAATAAGCAACGCTTGCTGAGGTCAGTTCGTGGCTTAGTGACCAACCATTACATACTGAGTTCCCTTCGCGCCTCAGAAAACACGATATGACAATGGTTCGTAGGCGTTGTTTTAATACTTCAAAGTCTTTCTTCAAATATTGCTCCGTATGCTGTTATAGTAGCACAAAAGAGATTCCCTCTCATACAGACCTGTATCCCAGAGGAGCTCGTGGCTAAATAATAACAGCCGCTCGCGTCGATCTTTAGGTTAAGCCATGCTTGCCTAGTTTGGCCTGTGGATGGATGACCCATTACATACCGAATTTCCTCCATGCCTCGGAAAATACCTTAAGCAGTTGGTCCCGGCTGTCATTTGTAGATCTTTGACAGTCGTTACAGGTAGTCAGTGGCCCAAAAAGTCTGACCACCAGTCTTACCAAGGGGTATTGTATTACCCAGTACTAACTGGGTTGTAGAGGTCAGATAGGCTGTCGCTCCATGTAAATACTGGTATTCAGCTGTATCCGGTTAGACTAGAAGCCGACCCCAACATAGTTGGGAAAAGGCTAGGCAGATAAAGACAGACCTGTATTCCAGCTAGCCCGCAACACTATTTCGTAGTAGGAAAAACACACACACTGAACGTTGCATCCCAGCAGTGGGAACGGAAGGCTGATTTTGCTTATTCATTCTGATAATGGAAACACACCCTTCTAGGTTTTATAGTCATAAGGCGAAGAAACTTCTGACTGGATTCGAATTTACTAGGAAGGACACGGGATGAATAAAATATTGCGAAACATATTTGCATGTACGAACCGCAAGTCTTGAAAATTATCTATAGGTCGCGGTTTGTCACGCATTGTAGGACTTATATTTACATGTTTGAACCAAGTCTTGAAAATTATCTAAAGGTCGCGGTTTTGCACGCATTGTAGGACTTGTATCTGCATGTATGAACCAAGTCTTGAAAATTATCTAAATGTCGCGGTTTTGTACGCATTATAGGACTTGGACATTGTCACGAGCTTGGGTATGGGATAAATTAAAACACCATTGACGAAACACCAAAATTTTTACCAAAGATCCAAGTGGTATATTCTGGAAGCTTCTACACAGCCCAATAGTGGAACATTCTAGTCTTGAATGTTGAGTAATCTACAATGTTCTCGTAAAATAGAACACGTAACAATAATATTATACAAGCTGTGCGCCCGAAATTTCCGTCTACAAACATGGCGAAGTTCTATATTAACTTTCATTCCATACTTAATTAAACCTTTGTGGGAAAAAAGTTCAAAACCCTTCCTTACCCAACGAATGAGTGTATCGCTATAATTATCGTCCTGCATTCCATTTCAACTAAGACTACGTTCCACAGTAGCTTAATTTAGAAATTAAGTACTGATGCATGAAGATCAGCGATAGAAGAGCAGCGGTGGCCCAGTGGTGGCGGCCCCGACTTACGAACAATAAATCGTGGGTTCGAACCCAGACAGGCGCATTACTTTGTGTAATTTATTTCATCACCACTGCTCTCAAAACGGTGAAGGAAAACATCGTGAGGAAACCGGCATGTCCTAGAACCAAAAAATTCGAAGACATGTGACATCTACCAATCCGCACTGGGCCCGCGTGGTGGATTATATAGCCCATTCCCTCTCATAGAGAGGAGGCCTGTGTCCCAGCAGTGGGAACATTAATAGGCTGATGATGATGATGCATGAAGATAACCAAGAATATTATCTATAAGTAATACAATCATAATCATCATCTATCTAACCTTATTCTGAACTAAATTGGTTGGGGAATACCCGCTTTCTAACATGTACCTATTAAAATGCAAAACTGTTTTTACTTTAATTGTACTTTTTTCTGTTGTTTTTCTAGCTGTCAAATAAATCTGACCAACGGGAACAAAAAATTCCCATTGGAAAGACTAGTCTAACCGTCAATCTGACCACTGGGAAACACCCCGTTTTTACACGTACCGACTGCGTATATGACCTCCACTTCCCACTTACTGGGTAACACGTAAACTATAATAGAATACCTATGGAAAATAAAATTGTAATAGCAAATACTGAAAAAATCTAATTAGTCCGTCAGTTAGATTATCAAAAAATATTTGACCCATATTTTTTTTTTTTTGTTACGTTAACCAAAATTGACGAAGATACGACGCTTTTAAAATTCTCAATACGTCACGCCGGCGTGGTATAATTTTTAGTGCGTTTTGACGTCACGAGCCCCCCCACTCCCGAGTTTTGATGCGTTTTATCTTTGTCAATATTCATTGATTTACAAAAAAAAATATGTGTCAATTATTTTCCAATACTCAATACTGACGAACTAAATAGATTTGCAATTTATTGATGGTAGAAACTAGCCTATTCACTAAGGTAAAGCAATAAGAGGATGTTTTAATGCTTCTGGCAATCCATCTTCTTTAAGCTCTTGAAAACTTCCTAGGTCACACACAAGAAGCTTAGCTATCGTTAGCTATCAATAGATATAGTATTATTATGTTTGTTTTATTATAATATGTCGTTATTAATGGCCTTTATTTGGCTCCAATGACCCAATCCCACTAATAGATTACTTTATACATGTGACGTACTTACGGCTATAGATATTTAATGCTTTTATTTCCGGTAGGAATTTCTCAGTAGCAGCTACGGAGTCTGGATTTGTGACCGGTTGATGGTAATAGGCTCGCTCCCTGTCCTTATGTGCGACACTGTTGTGACAGACAAGTTACATATAGTGCCGCACGTAAGAGACTACTGTAATATTTGATTATTGAATAATGTCTTTCGTGTAATTTCACATTTTGTAATTAATATTTTAATGATTTAATAATTTAGTTTGACATTTATTTATTTATTTTGACATTTATTTATTTATTCTGGATCATTTGTGTATTTTTACTTTTGACTTGCTAATTTAATCGAGTTTAATGTCAATAATGGTTTTAATGTAATTTTAATATTTCTGATATTTCAATAATTTATGTGTTTGGTTGCTATTTTTGTTTTATATGGGTCTCGGACCTGAAATAAATGTTTTTTTTTTTTTTTTTTTATTTATTATTTATTACATGGGACTTACACATAACTGGCGAAATGTGAGTGTGCTATTAGGCACACTTGTGTCTAACCCTTCTGGGATTATAAGCGTGATGTTATGATAAGTATTTCCTATAGTTTATTTTCTAAGGACATTTTATTGAAGGTCATTCGTAGTATTTAGCCGACGAAAAACAAGGAAGTTCTCAAAACGATGCGTATTGTTTTTGTTATTTTAGTTTGGGCTAAATTAAGGTGAATCCCACAAGGTTTACGAGATAAAATTCGCCGATCGATGGTGTCAATTAACTTGCTTGTTCGTATTTTTGTGTATTTTACCTGTTCAAATGTCAATCATAGTCAAACGGAACGAACAGCTTACTGTACTCTAACTTTTTTTCTTGTGGTCCCAAAATACCATTCAAAAATATTTAAGGGGAATCCGGGACCGCGGTCCTGGTCCCGAAAGCCTCCCGACCCGAACGTTGGAAGCAGCCAGCGCGAGCAACACGAGAAAATCGACAAATTATAAATGAATAATTTTTTGTAATATGCGGCCCCACCTCTTCGCGATCCGGCAAACATGGCCTGCCAAGTCCCATTTTAGTTTAGCGACTTTTTGAGCTACGTCAGCAATTTGAGTTCTGGAGCGTAGTGTGGTGTTCCTAATTCGGTCGGTAAGTTTAACGTCAAGATGCTACGCGCCATTGCCCGTTGGTAAACCTCGAGTTTGGACTTCTGAATGTTACTCAAAGACCAAGTCTGTGCACCACATGTCAGTATGGGGAAAATACACATGTCCATCAGCTTACGTCTTAAGGGGAAAATCGCCCTTGAATAGCTCTTTCATGGACCAGTAGCTCTTCCAGGCGTTTTCACAAAACTGAAGCCCTGAGACAGCTAGACGGGGTCGCGGAAGACCGAGGAGAAGATGGCGGGACGCCTTGGATGGCTTTCTCGTTAATTGGCGATAAGAGACAAGTGGAAGGAATGGGGCTGGCCTTTGCCTAGGCGTGGGACAGCTCAGGCTAAATAAAAAATAAAAATAAATTGCCATGTTCTACAAGGTGACGAGCGGCTTAGCGTACACACTACTACACTACACTACTATAACAGCCCATAACGTCCACTACTGGACATAAGCCTCTCCTACGATGGGAGGAATTTGCCGTAATCTCCACGCTTGGCAGGCGGATTGGAGATCGCAGTGATGAAAGACTAACAGAAAACGCTGCTGCCCATTCTCTGGTCTACGGAGGCGCAAGGTGTTCTGCCTCAGACATTAGTGGTCTTATACGACACCCGTGAGTGTGATGGGTTGGTTCTATTCTACTCTGCCGGATAACACACGGCGTTGTGCGTACACACAAACAATTTTAATTCCAGTCATCATCTGCCTTTTCCCAACTAAGTAAGCGTGCCAAAAAAAACTTTTCGGCTGTTATAAATGTTATCAACTACGTCATGTTATATAAAGTGATAAATAATGTAATGGAAGTGACCCTTCGCAAGTTTCCAAGCCATCTAGTTATTTATTTATGGATCTTGAAATGGACCGAGAGAAGTCGTAAATAAAAAGTTTCATTGATCGGAAAAAAGGTCATCCCCAAATATAGGTACCAAAAACTAAAATATTATAACCGCTTTTTCAAGTAAATAAAACACCAACCGATCTTATGATGTACTAGAGTTTTATTCTAGAACTTGTGTAATAAGGGGCAAAACTTCGTAACTTCTAAATGGATCTATAATACCACAAATGCGTGCTCTAATTGGATAGGTCAACTCAAATCTGTGTGGTTCTTTCGTGACATTGACACTTATCTGCATGGTTCTCATAAAATCTGTCAAAATTATATTTGTCTCGACTTTAAAAAAGTCTGTGACCTCTGATCCTGTATATTTCTTTCTTCTCAAAGTAGTCGGATAGGATAAAACATCCCTACCAATGTATTGTGACGTGTGACAGTGTTTTTTTTAAACAATGTTCACAAATATTCAAAACATTACCTGCCTAGCCTTTTCCCAGCTATGTTGGGGGCCGGCTTCCAGTCTAACCGGATACAACTAAATACTAGTATTTTACATTGAACGACTGCCTCTTCTGACCTTCAGAACCCAGCTAGTACCGGGTAATACGATACCCCTTAGTAAGACTGGTTGTCAGATTTTTGGGCCACTAACTGTCACGACTGTCAAAGATTTTTAAATGACAGCTGGGACCAACGGCTTAACGTGCTTTCTGAAGCACGGAGAAAACTTTGTGTGTAATGGGTGGTCACCCATCCACAGAACAACCAAGACAAGTTGGGCTTAACCTGAACATTTATGCGATCGGCTGGTTATTATTTAGCCCTGATCACCTCAATAAGTTCAAATAAAACCTAGTTAGAATTAAACCAGTAATTTATTTAGATATTATTACGGCTAGCTAGTAAACTATAGTTTGTGCCAGTTAAGATGAGAATAGCGGTCATTGCCCTTTCCCTAATATCTCTTCGTACGAACCAAAACAAATAAACCATGATGTATCGTTTTTCATTCCAAAAAATGTTGAAGATAACGATAGATGACGATTCCTGACTTGAACAGACTTATTTTTGGTTTTCAAAGTTAAGAAGTTTAATAAACGTAGGTGGGTCAATGACCGCTAATTCTAATCTTAACTGGCACCAACTATAGCTGGCACCAACTATGGCTTTGAGTGTAAAACCAACCTACTAATGTTTGCATGGTCTCAAATTCCGTCCTCATCATCGATCATAATGTACATTAATTATTTTGTAAATATACGCTTTTCGGATAATGTCATACATACACCAGTCATACATTATGTGCCTTCACGACTATCCCATGAGGGCCAGGCAGATTAGTAGCTTTACCGATGGGGATTGATCGCGGAGAATGGAAAACCAAATGTGCACAATTATGTAAGTATAGATGAAAAACAGGAAATGTAAATCGCTTTAGTATTTTCCTAGAAGGTTAGGGAGGAGAAATCTTTTAGTGTTAAAAGAATACAACAACATACGCTCATATGCCCATAACGTCCACTGCTGGACATAAGCCTCTCCCATGATCGGAGGAATTTGCCGTAATCTCCACGCCTGGCAGGCGGATTGGAGATCGCAGTGATGAAAGACTAACAGAAAACGCTGCTGCCCATTCTCTGGTCTACGGAGCCGCAAGGTGTTCTGCCTCAGACATTAGTCGCCTTATACGACACCCGTGAGTGTAATGGGTTGGTTCTATTCTACTCTGCCGGACACCAAACGGCTACAAGACTAAAAGAATAATTAAAAATCTATTGCACACATTACATAACATCACGCCTGTAATCCCTGACGGGTAAGGCAGAGGTGTACCTAATAGTAGAGCCGTGTGGTATCCGGCAGAGTAGAATAGAACCAACCCATTACACTGACGGGTGTCGTATAAGGCGACTAATGTCTGAGGCAGAACACCTTGCGCCTCCGTAGACCAGAGAATGGGCAGCAGCGTTTTCTGTTAGTCTTTCATCACTGCGATCTCCAATCCGCTTGCCAAGCGTGGAGATTACGGCAAATTCCTCCCATCACGGGAGAGGCTTATGTCCAGCAGTGGACGTTATGGGCTGTTGTTGTTGTTGTTGTTGTTGTACCTAATAGTACACCAACATTTCACCTGTTATTTTTAAGTCCCATGTAATAGCAGGCGAGCCTATTATCGTAGCGTCATTTCGTTGAGCTCCTTGAGTTATAAGTCGAGCTACACGTTAACTGACAAATGCTTGCACTGATTGGACAGGTCCACTCAAATCAGTGTGGTTCTTTCTTCAAAAGACCATCTCAGACACTAATCTGCATAGTCCTCATGTGAATTCAGCAAGATTATGTCTGGACTTCAAAAGAGACTATATAACCTCTGAGTTTATTTCGGCTGTTTCTTCTCAGAGTAGTCAGGTACGAAACACCGGAACCATCTAGTTTAAAAAAAATGACGTGTAATAGTGTTTGTATAAAACTACTTGTAAAAATAAACATCATCATCATCATAACATCAACCGGGCACGAATCCAGACTCCGTGGCTGCTACTGAGAAATTCTTGATGGAAAAACCCAATAACACCTTGCCCGACCTAGGAATCGAACCCAGGAACTCATACTCAGCAGTCTTGCTTGCATCCGAGGCCAACGACGCAGCTATCGCATATATTCTTTGCTACTAATTCTATATTTTTTTGACGACTCGAATGGTGCAGTGGTAGTGAGGCTGCCTTATGTTCATTTGTTTCCGAGTCATGGATGTTTATATGTATATTATGTATGTATTTACTAACAAAAAGTATCTATGTAGTATATCAACTATCTGGTGTCCACGACACAAACCTCGTTGCTTAGTGTGGCACTAAATGGCGCTGTGTGTAATGTCCAGCAATATTTATTATTATTATTATTTATTTATTATTATATAGCTAATTCTCAACCTAATTTGAAATAACGACACCTCTCAAGCTAAAATCCATCGAACCGTTCAGACCAGAAAACGTGCCAAACAATTATACAAACATACTCTCGAAAAACATGGGCCTCTTTCTGTCGCAGTTGGGTAAAAATTACTTTGATTTTAATGCTCTTGTGGCTAAATGGGTAACGACGCGTCCCGACTAAATTAGCCCTTGCCGAGGTCAGTTTGTGGATGGGTGGCATCTCTTTACATACCAAGTTCTCTCCGTGCCTCAAGCACGGTTAACCGTTTGTCCTGACTGTCGTTTGTAGACCCTTGATAGTCATAACAGGTAGTCAGACATCCAAAAGTCTGATAACCAGTCTTATCAAGGGGTTTCGTATTAGAGAAGGAGGTGGCGGAACGTGAGAGGGAGAGAACCCCAAGTCCCGGCCGCCGCAGGAGACGCCCCGGGCGTTGGGGGCCACCGTAGGCGCGGGCCTGTGGAGCGTGGGCTATAGGCTAGCTCGCCGTCCGTCCGTCTCATGACGACAGGCCGTGTCGACGACCTGTTCGTGATCCACGCGCGCAAGTGCCGATGCGTGCCGCGGCTGCGGGACTGTTCGAAAAAGAGATACCGAGGCCCCGGAACATAAAGGGCGATGAAGGAACATGAATGGGTTTTAGTCAGTAAAAGTCTGACACTCCCTCCTGCTCCGCCCAGAGCGGGAGGAGCCATTTGATGATTTCTCATCCGAAAAAAAAAAAGAAAAATAAAAGGGTTTTGTATTACGTAGGCCTGAATTAGTGTCGCGCTGACGGTCAGTCGCGTACGGTCGGTCGCATACGAGTATGCGCCGTATGCGCCGTAGCCGTAGCCGTAGCTCGTAGCCGTAGCTCGTAGCCACTGAGGCTATAGCCTGTGACGCTGACATCAGCGGCTACCGACAGTTGTATTTTGTTCTCGCTGACGTCACGACCGACCGTCAGCGTGACAGTAATTCAGCCCTTACGTACTGGGTTGCAGAGGACAAATAGGCAGTCGCATCATGTAAACTAATGGTATTCAAATGCATCCAATTAGACTAGAAGCCGATCTCAACATAGTTGGGAAAAGGCTAGGCAGATTAGAAGTCCAAAGTTTCCAAAAAAATCGAAGACATGTGACATCTGCCAATCCGCACTGGGCCCGCGTGGTGGATTATAGCCCATTCCCTCACATAGAGAGGAGGCTTGTGTCCCAGCAGTGGGAACATTAATAGGCTGATGATGATGATTAGAAGTTGTCTGATTTCAATTACCAACTGATTTGCAACGGATTCCGCATATAAATTCTCCTCTTAGTTACCACCGCTTTGTGTTATAATGTACCTACTGTTGAAGTGTGTCCACTTGATTAACGTCACGCATCCGATTTCGACGAACACAGGTACTTTACAGTATAAATGACGTCATTCGATCAATCGTCAACGGGATTTATGATTCTGTTCGAATTTCAATGAGAGTATGTGATTAACTTTGGAAATAATTATGTATGTACCTAATTAGTTTGATTATGTAGTGGAATATTAATTAAGTCTTCGGTGAATTCAAATAGCATTTATGAATCGGGTATACTCGTATTAACAAATTGAAATCTGACCTACATAGCCGATTATTATTTTGAAAGTTTTTCTAAATTACTTAGATTTTTTTAAATCTTAGCTAAGTAAAGAGCCATAGTCAAAAAGAATTTGACTGGTAATTAATCCCCTACTGGTTACGAGTTTTTTATATGGTCTGCGCCAGATAAGTAGGAATTAAAGGTCATTGCTCTGTCCTTAATTTCTTTGCATAGGTACCCCGACAATACATTATGAATCGTTTTTTATTACTAGAGAAAGTCAAGGATCACGATAAAGGTCGCTTCGGGACAAGTTTATGTCATTATTTCTGTTTTCGGAATTATGTATTTGAATAAATGTATGCGGGTTAATGACCTTTATTTCCTAGTTATCTGGCGCAGACTATAATTAGTCGTGCGTTTGGCTGCAACTCACCTGATGTGAAGAAATGACGCGACCTAGGGTGCAGCACGCTTGCTTAGAAGAAACCGATTCACTCGAACTTTGAATAGATCTGATAAATGATAAATGATAAATGATAAATGATAAATGATGTTTATTTTGCAAGTAGGTTTTTACAAACACTTTTACACGTCATTTACGACGAACAATACCAAAGAAAGAACATTTGGGTAGGTCGCTTAGAGTACTCAAACTGTCAGACAGTTGTGGGAAAAAATAAACAAAAAATATAAATGTGACCCACATGGTCCCCACATTCACAATAAACATATAAAATTCATAACAAGTTCTATTCAAAAAAATGTAAATAAAAATCACAAAAATCATTAAAAGGCACAATGATGATAAAAAAAACTAAAATACTTAACTACGATCTAGATTATAATGGCCAGGGAACAAAGAAGCCAGCAGTGTGCTCCACAGACTGGCGGTTCGCGCAATAAATGTGAAAGCGTAGTGTTTTGTTCAGGTTCATGATAAATGATAAATGATGTTTATTTTGCAAGTAGGTTTTTACAAACACTTTTACACGTCATTTTTTTTTAAACTAGATGGGGCCGGTGTTTCGTACCTGACTACTCTGAGAAGAAACAGCCGAAACAAACTCAGAGGTCATAGTCTCTTTTAAAGTCCAGACAATCTTGCTCAATTCACATGAGGACTATGCAGATTAGTGTCTGAGATGGTCTTTTGAAGAAAGAACCATACAGATTTGAGTGGACCTGTCCAGTCAGTGCAAGCATTTGTCAGTTAACGTGTAGCTCGACTTATAACTCAAGGAGCTCAACGAAACGACGAACAATACCAAAGAAAGGACATTTGGGTAGGTCGCTTAGAGTACTCAAACTATCAGACAGTTGTGGTAAAAAATAAACAAAAAATATAAATGTGACCCACATGGTCCCCACATTCACAATAATCATATAAAATTTATAAAAAGTTCTATTCAAAAAGAATGTAAATAAAAATCACAAAAATCATTAAAAGTCACAATAATGATAAAAAAAAAATTAAAATACTTAACAAAATAAGTATTCATGTCAAATCAGTAAATGTCAAATAATAAAGTAAAAAATAATAAAATACATGTCAAAACATTAAATGTCAGAGTGTATAAAAAATAATAAAATACATGTCAAAACATTAAATGTCAGAGTGTATAAAAAAGGAAAAAAAAAAAAAAAGAAAGGAATAAATAATAAACAAGCGAAGTCCGAGGCTTCGACATTCACAGAGCAAATGTCATTGGAGCAGCTTAATCCCAAGCCTTTTTATCTTCGAGATAGTGATTAACATGATAGTAGGCTTTCAGGCACAGCTGCCGTTTTATAAACGATTTGAATTTATTTAGGCTTAGTGCTTGAATTTGGCTCGGAAGTTTATTGTAAAAACGTATACATTGGCATCTGAACGTACCCCCTATTTTTTTGAGCCTCGTTGCAGGAACAACAAATTTGTGTTTGTTCCTCGTATTTATGTTGTGGATATCACTGTATTTTTTAAACAAATTAATATTTTTGTGTGCGTACAAAAGGTTTTCATAAATAAACTGAGAAGGGACAGTAAGAACATTAATCTCTTTAAATTTTTCTCTGAGGGAGTATCTAGGAGTTAATTTATAAATTGAACGAATTGCCCTTTTTTGCAAAACAAATATTGTCTGAATATCGGCGGCATTGCCCCACAAGAGAATACCGTACGACATCACGCTATGGAAATAACTAAAGTAAACTAAACGGGCTGTCTCTAAATCAGTTAACTCACGAATTCTTCTAACGGCGTATGCTACAGAGCTAAGTTTTTTTGACAATTTGTCTATATGCGGGCCCCACTGAAGCTTGGCATCCAAAGTTATGCCTAGGAACACTGTGCTATCTTCCGGTTTTAACTCTTCATCCTTAATTAGTACAGTAGTTTCCACTTGTCTTACATGGGGTATCGTAAACTTAATACATTTAGTTTTTTTCTCATTTAGGAGTAGGTTATTAACATTAAACCAATTAACGACTTTTGCCAGGGCGCTATTAACATCATCCGTAACTAAATGCTGACGTTTGAGTTTAAATAAAAGAGAAGTGTCGTCTGCAAACAATACTATGTCATGATTATTCTTTATGAGGTGAGGCAAGTCATTTATGTAAATAAGAAACAAAAATGGACCAAGAATTGAGCCCTGTGGTACCCCCATTCTTACTACGGATCCGGGAGATCCCTTCCCGTTAACATCAACTCTCTGAATCCTATTACTCAAATATGAAATAAGAAGATCCAGAGAGGCGTTACGGATTCCGTAGTGGTGTAGTTTCCTGATTAATGTTTCATGAAGAACGCAATCAAAAGCTTTAGATAAATCGCAAAAAATGCCTAAAGCATCGCATTTGTCCTCCCAGGCATTATAAATGTGTCCTAAAAGTTCAACACCAGTAGTTGAACGACCCCTTGTGAAACCGAACTGTTTTTTATGCAATAACTTATGTTTATTGAAAAAACTTTGCATTTGTGCCAAAATTATTTTTTCAAAAATTTTACTAAAGGTGGGTAGTACTGAAATGGGTCTATAATTAGTGGGGTCTGATGTACTACCCGATTTAAACAATGGTATTATTTTACTACCTATATTTCATCAGATCAGGAAACTCACCACGGTCAATACAATCGTTAAATATTACAGCTAATGAAGGAGCTACAATGTTTATAATGGATTTAGCAACGTCTACAGAATGACCCCATAGATCGGCGGTCTTTTTAACATTTAAGGTGTGAAAAGTTTTAATTATATCTTTACAGGTGACATATTGAAAATTAAATTCGGAATCACAGACTGAAACGTTTTCCCTTAGTAAAGACTCGACCGTCACTCGTCATGGGACCTCAACTATAATTATAGGTATATAGCGGTGATGTTTTGCCGTATCTCTGTTCAACTGATGATAGAATGGGATGGGGAATTAGATTGTGTAATTCCAACACCGAAGGTATTCCCATTTGAGCACCAATCCATTTAATGGCTTGGTGCTCAATGGAGAACAATAAAAAATATTTAACTTAATTCCCTTTTGAGCACCTACGGTGCGGTAGCTTTTAGTGATAGGGTGTATAATAGTTTTAAAAGCTAAAGCTACCGCACTATAGGTGCTCAAAAGGGAATAAAGTTAAATATTTTTTATTGTTTTCGATTGAGCACCAAGCTGGAAACCACAAACCAAATGTGGACTGTGGACGTGGAATTGTGGACCAAATGGATTGGTGCTCAAATGGGAATACCTTCGGTGCTCAATGCATTGGTGCCCAATAAATAGGTGCTCAAACGGGAATATTTCCAAAACATACTCCCCGTTTCGCCTCTTATGTTCAATATAATATTATATTAGCTTATTCTGTACGCACTCGGCTGAATGCAAAATTTTTCAAAAGCGCTTAGTGCTTTAATTTTATTTTATTTTTTCCCCATGTCATTAATGCCTAGCCTAGTGTCTGAGTGTATTTATTACTTATTGCTTATTTTAATTCAATTTATTTGTATTATTATAGTGCTTGCTATTTGATGATCCTAAGGTTCCTACTACCATCTTTGTGACTCGTGAGAACCTGTAATTGGCTCGGTGTCGCTTATACAATTGTTACTCACTTATGTTAGCTGTTCTCCTTTTAACAAATAAATAAGTAAATAATGTGAGCCTATTATCAACTGGACACCAAATCAAAACTCTAGGTGCTACTGTACCACTTGGCCTGACCTAGGAATCGAACCCAAAACTCAGTAGTGGAGCTTGTTAACAATTGACCCATCCGCCAAGTAGCCAAGGAAACATTGTATAAATTAAAAATCACTGATTTTTACCCTCGAAATCAAAATAAAACAAAACAAACACAACACCGTAATCCTATTACCATTCATACAAATACCAAACCAAATTGACGAGACAGTCCTGAAACCTTTGTTCGTAGGTACAATAACTCAATTGTATGGGTCAACAAAAAATGGTATTCACATGCCTTTGAGCACCGAATTGCGTTCATACCTGCCAGTGACCTTTGAGAAGTAGATACAATGGCAAATGTCGTGAAATGGACTTGGGCCTTAGAAGTAGCGGGTATGATTGTACAATATACAAGGTGTACGGACCCTATAAGGAGTCGGCAACCACTTCTTCCCCACTGCTCAACTAGATTGCTCAACTGCTTAAAGTTGAACAGTGGGTAATACCAACGGCTCAACTGTTAATTGCTCAACTATGAATAGTTGAGCAGTGGGTAATACCCGCTGATCAACTAAAACTGCACACTATAGTTATAGATTAGAAATAAAGACTCTCTAGAATTAATATACTTCACCAACTACAAATGAGTGATACGAGTGACATTATCAATGTCAATTACAAATAAGTGTATTAAATAGGTATTAACAATAGATTAGTGGCCAGTGCCTCAAGAGCAGTTGAGCAGTAGGTTATATGTTTGATTTAATAACAAGATGACTACTGTTAAACTAAGTTGAGCAAAAAATAGTTGAGCTATAAAGCATAAAATGTTCGGTAATACAAACTATGTCCACAGCTCAACTGCGGAACTAGTTGAGCAATCTGGTTGAGCAGTGGGGAAGAACCATCCTGTACAGCAAACTAAGTAAATCCCCGTAACAAATATTGCTGGGAAACGACTTTTTGTTGGGGTGAAAAATCACGTTTTATGGTAGGACTCAATGTATCGCAATGTGTGCATGAAGTCCTGTTTTCGATTTTCAGATCAGGCTAAATGTTATTAGATTTTTCCATCATGAATTTCTCAGTAGCACCCACGGAGTCTGGATTTGTGCCCGGTTGATGGCAATTGGCTCGCCCCTTATTACAGGTCTCGGCACATAACTCTAGCGCTGAACGAAACGTGGAGGGGATAGCTGCGCATGTTCTACGACTGGAGAGCCAATCGGCGCAACGCACGCCCCAAGACACATAGTTTTTACTTCTGCGCAATAACGGTCAGCGCTAAAGTTTCATGCCGCGACCTGTACATGGGACTTCAAACCTAACTGGTACACCGCTGCCTAACTCTTCGGGGATTACAGGCGTGATAAGATAAAGATTATATCACGTTTAAAGCCGTTGCTAAATTAAACCTTATAAAGTAGCGATTCTTATGAAATATTACAACAAATAAGAGTCTACATAAAAATCCATCAGTCTCTGCTAATTAACTTTTCGAAGAAACACCTCTTTGTTGTTTTGCTAATGCTTTATCTAAAAGATTGTTTTTCAAGGAAGCTCTCAAAACAATCGCCACGTTTATTTAACACGTGTTCAAAAGCGTTGGTACCACGTTTTAGGACAGTGGACCATGACAAGCGTTATAAAGATTATGTCATCATTCTCCTGCCCTTATCTCAATTTAAGCAGAGAGAGAGAGAGAGGGAGAGAGAGAGAGAGGGAGAGAGAAAGAGAGGGAGAGAGAGAGAGAGAAAGGGAGAGAGAGAGAGCAGCGGTGGCCCAGTGGTGGCGGCCCCGACTTACATACAGTAAATCGTGGGTTCGAACCCAGGCAGACGCATTACTTTGTGTAATTTATTTCATCACCACTGCTCTCAAAACGGTGAAGGAAAACATCGTAAGGAAACCTTTGATTTTAAAGGAGTGTCCAAGGAGTTTCTTGCCCGTTCTTCTCCATAGAGATCTACGCTAGGGAATGGGAACTACAGTACTTTCTCAAGTTATTATCTCTTGTGACTGGGACCTGTAGCTTTGATTTTCTTTTTTGTATTTTTGACATTCAAAAGTGCCGTAATGGTCTAAGTGAAATAAATGCTTTCAGTTTGAGTTTGAACCGGCATGTTCTAGAACCAAAAATTCGAAGACATGTGACGTCTACCAATCCGCACTGGGCCCGCGGATGGCGGATTATATACGCAAAATATGCGCTTTGACGTGGAGTTGCGGACACCAGCACGTTATACAATATAGGCTGATGATGATGATCCCAATTTATTTGGGGTCAGCGCAGCTGATGATGTCTTCTTTTCCATACTTCTCTATTCCTCATACTTCTAAACGTAATTATAATATTCATGTTGCAGGCCACAACTACCTATGAACAAACCACAGTTTTCAAAGCCCGCCACTGAAAAACATGCAAATTGTATTGTTCTTTTACCCTTTCCGTCAAATTGGGTTCCGTTTCATATGGTGTTTTGTGGGCCTCATCAATTTTATTGTATGAATACATGCATAACATTATGAGAGGTGTTTTCATGTTCTTTTATATTGTATTTTCTATTTACTTATTCGTGAAAGTTAAGTAAAGGTCTTTGCTTTTTGACATTCACAACTGTCGACTAGAATACGAAATGTAGAAAGCCTCTAAGATATTATCTTTCAAAAGCCGAAAATGCCTTGAGATATAAATGTAGTTAACTTATATACTATTCGGGAAAGTTTATTTAAGTAAAATGCAGCTGAATGGGATTCGGTATGATTTTTTTTTTTTTTAATAAAAAAAAAACAGGCGAGAGGTCAAGAACATTTCAAAACCGTTTTTACAATGATAGTACTAAAATTATATTCTTCACTGAAGATTATAAAAATAACTCTCCTCAGTTCCTCACAGACAGCATAAACCGGTTTATGCTGATATCATCACGCATATAAGAGCCTATACTACCTCAAATGGCCTACCATGATCCTCCGTTACGCCTAAAATACTGCAGCATTAATTTTAAAATAAATATATGGTAAAGTTGAGGATTAATGCTAAGTACTATGTGTGACGAAAACACGATGCAATAAACTTATCTCGATAGAAAAAAAAATCCAAACTTACCTCCAAATTGAACAATAAACCGCTGGAATTCAAAAAGTACTTCAAATTAGATCATGAAACTTTGCATACTAACTGAACTAACTATAAAGCAGGTTTTTTGTGTTTTATTTTTTTAGTCCAATCAATAGATTTTTTGTAAATTGCAAAAAAAACACTCATTTCGCACTATTCGGCCGCAATGACTGACGTAACAACCACTTTGTAGTGCAAGCTGATTAGAACGTTATTCTAACAGTATTTCAAACGAAGTTTGAACCACCACAAATAGAGTTACTAATTTTGCTCAGGGAACCGCCTTAATCAATACTAGGCTGAAACTCCTGATGACGAGACCCTTTAACACGTTACCCGACCTGGGAATCTGACCCAAATTATCATACTCAGCAATACCCCCTGACCAACGAAGCATCAATCAATTTACTTAACCAAATTCACTATTGTGCAATGTCCTCACCAAAATTCCAATTACCAAAACTCAACTCAAAATAGAATCACAGCTAGAGTCATACACAGAGATTACACAGGTGCGATCTAAGTCAAGTTTCTCTAAACCCTGAGCTTCGTCTACTTCTCGCAATCAACGCGTATTGTGCACCGTACATAAGATTCGATCTTACATCTTAAGGCTACCTTCACATTAAAGCAGTTATAGGGACGATAGGTAGCCTTCTTGTTAAAATTATCGCAGCTTATCATAAGCATAATCAGCATATAATATGTTCCCGCTGCTGGGTCACAGGCCTCCTCTCTATGAGAGGGAATAAGTTATGAGCCAGTGCGGGTTGGTAGATGTTTCATGTCTTCGAATTTATGGTTCTAGGACATGCCGGTTTCCTCACGATGTTTTCCTTCACCGTTTTAAGGGGAATAGTGATGTAATAAATTACACAAAGTACATTTATATCTGCTTAATATCATTAGAATTTAACGATGACAAATAATTATAAAAAAATTAAATGATAAATTCGTGGAGCCAAGGATGAGTTACAGGGGCTGAATAGAGCATTTAACCCCATCTTTCAGCCCGTTCAATTTGGCAAACAATGGTTCCAAACATCATGTATAATATTGCCTTTGTTTTACGATGCGTTGATCAATTTTTTCTATCACTGCCCGTCACTCTCTTGCAGAAACAGCTAGAAACGGAATTCCCCCAAAGATAAAATCCACGACAAAGTGAGAACGCTCCCTTACATGCACTTACCGTCACTTGGTACAAGGCGACATACTTGGTCGTGTGCAGAACTGTCCCTGAAGAGAAGTGGTATGTTATACGTAAAGTTCAGTTCTGGAGAACGAGCTAACTTGAGTGGGGTGGTGTGATGATTTTAGGTTAACGGGTTTTGGATGTATTCTGGAATTCTTAGCGAGTGCGTTATGTTCAGAAAAAAGTGTACGCTGTTAAAAATATTTGACTTTTTTTGTTGTATCTATTTTAAAATTAAAATAATGATATTCTTTTCACTATATGAAAATAAAAATAAAAACTCTTAATCAAAATTATTCATTGAAGTATAACTAATTTATAGACCCTGGGGAACAAAATTTATTCCATTCTAATAGCTTTCGAATTTAGAAATAACATTAAATTCGTTTGGATTTAATCAAATAGTATAATTCGTTTACAATATACTTTACTTCAATACAAAACGGATAAAAATAAAATCAACAATAGCAAATATACATACCTAATCATCATTGTAATTTCCATTACGGTAGTCTTTGGACCCGTTAATAATATATTTCAAACACTGTTTTCAGCTTTCACGGTTTAAAACTAAACAAAAAAAAAAAACAGAACAAAAAAGCAATCACGGAAGTTAGCCCGTAAGTGACAATATAAGTTCCGTTAATATTTTTATTTTAAAAAGGTCGAGTGGATTTTAATAAAATTTGGCACATAGGTAGATCATGGCCTAATGGACGTAAGTAGATAAATAAATAAATGTCATGGCTTAAGACATAGAATTTTTTTGTCCTATCCGCGGCCAAACACGTGAGAATAAGTTGTCAAGTACTCTTAAGGGCCTATACTACCTCAAATGGCTTAGCATGATCCTCCGTTACTCCTAAAATACTGCAGCATTAATTTTGAAATAAATATATGGTAAAGTTGAGGATTCATGCTAGGTACTATGTGTGACGAAAATACGATTCCATAAACTTTTCTCGATAGAAAAAAATCCAAAGTTACCTCCAAATCGAACAATAAACCGCTGGTATTCAAAAAGTACTTCAAATTAGATCATGAAACTTTGCATACTAACTGAACTAACTATAAAGCAGACCTGCTTTATAGTTAGTTAAGTTAGTATGCAAAGTTTAAAAAACACATAAGACCTTATGTGTTTTATTTTTTCCAAAAGACGAAAATTTGATTTTTTATAGAATAAAAACCACTCATTTCGCACTATTTGGCCTGCAGTGACTGACGTAACAACCACTTTGTAGTGCAAGCTGATTAGAACGTTATTCTAACAGTATTTCAAACGAAGTTTGAACCACCACAAATAGAGTTGCTAATTTTGCTCGGGTCTTGTGCCAAAATAATTATTCAAAGTAAAAGTATTTTCTTTCACTAATTACACGATAATTATACATAATTCCCAAGCTCCACATACACATAACAGACTCATTTTCATTAAACCAACTTTTCAGTTCCTCTGTCCTCAAAGCGGGTGTAATTCTAAAGAACATTTAGGCACGTGCCTTCAGTTTTAATTTTCCTAGTCTTTGAGCTCTTACAGCTTTGCTTCAGATTAAAACCACAGACTCTAGAGCGTAATGGGAAATCTTGGAGGCTTTCGGTACCTTTACATATTTTTAATGGCTGGTAAGTATTATATTCTTGAGAGAAAGTTTTATTTTTTTTCCGCCATACTGATAACAATGATTTAGCTATGGAGTATAGATGGCAGAACTCCTTGATACGGCTCGTATTGTGAGGTATTCCTGTATCTGGAGCCCTAACCACCGTTAACTTGGACCCTGCTCCCTACACCGGTGGATTACAATTTTATAAATTTGAAATAATGCATGAATATGTGTAGGTGCAGCGATGGCCCAGTGGTCGCGGCCCCGACTTAAGAACAGTTAGTCGTGGGTTCTAACCCAGGCAGGCATTACTTTGTGTAATTTATTTCATCACCACTGCTTTCAAAACGGTGAAGGAAAACGGTCGAGGAAACCGGCATGTCTTAAAACTCGCACTGGGCCCGCGTGGTGGATTAAAGCCCATTCCCTTTTACAGAGAGGAGGCCTGTGTCCCAGCAGTGAAAACGTCAATAGGCTGATGATGATGATTTTAAATAAGTGTATGTCATAAAATCTTTTCATTTTACTCGGATTCACCATATTGACATAGAACTATTTCTCAATCCAATATAATTCACTTACATACACTTAAAAAAAACCGGCCAAGTGCGAGTCAGACTCGCACACGAAGGGTTCCGTACCATTGACCATATTTAGTATTTGTTGTTATAGCGGCAACAGAAATACATCATCTGTGAAAATTTCAACTGTCTAGCTGTCACGGTTCATGAGATACAGTCTGGTGACAGACAGACGGACAGACGGACAGACAGCGAAGTCTTAGTAATAGGGTTCCGTTTTTACCCTTTGGGTACGGAACCCTAAAAACGACACACATTTCCAACCCTCACAAAAAAAAAACCAACAATAAAAAACAACATGTCGTCACCCAAATATTGACGAACTCCATCGATGTTATATCCAGTAACAAACCCAATATTCACTTGTGGACATCTTGTTAGAGAATCCATCATTTTTATTAACCCTTAACTTGGCTGGGTGAGGGGCCAAACCATCAAACTTGGAGTTTGTAGTAAAAGTAAATTGAAAATGGCGGTTTCCTCCATATTGTTTTACTTGTATCCTTGTGTGATGTGCTATGTGTGATAGTTGTTCTTGTGTATTCAATTTTGTAAGGTGTTTGTGTAGGAGGAGCTCGTGGCTAAATAATAACAGCTACTCGGGTCGATCGTTAGGTTAAGCCGTGCTTGCCTAGGTTGGTCTGTGGATGGGTGACCGCCCATTACATACCGAGTTTCCTCCGTGCCTTGAAAAGCACGTTAAGCTGTTGGTCCCGGCTGTCATTTGTAGATCTTTGACAGTCGCTATGTAGTAAGAGGCCCAAAAAGTCTGACAATCAGTCCTACCAAGGGTTATCTATCGTATTACCCGGTACTAACTGGGTTGTGGAGGTCAGATAGGCAGTCGCTCCATGTAAAATACTGGTATTCAGCTGCATCCGGTTAGACTGGAAGCCGACCCCAACAAATTTGGGAAAAGGCTAGGCAGATGAAATGTGTGTGTTTTTGTGAGGTAAAATATGTTTGTAGTGACAGTTATGTTTCTAAAAGTAGGTTATTTTTTTATTATTGTAAGCCATTTGTGTCTCACTGTAGGGCAAAAGCCTCCCTTCTCTATTTCCACTTAACCCTATCCAGTGATGCTATCCGCCAATCCTTGTGAAAAGATTGTATGTGTTAATTCAGGTTCCAAGCCATCATTATGCTAAATTTTATCCAAATCCGTTCAGAAGTTTTTGCGTGAAAGAGTAACAAACAGTCATCCATCCATCCATCCATCCATCGTCACAAACTTTTACAATTATAATATTAGTATAGGATTACATTGTTCGAGAGTTTAGGAGAGAACCTAGTAAATGAAAATGAGTTTTTACCACCTGCCCAAAATTGTTCCCGATTTTAATAAAGGTGCCATCTTCCGCCTAATGTTGGAATAAAAAATAACAATTTTGACTTTCCTACTATAATTTTATCTAACACCAGGACACACTTTCAGATATTTCAGTTTTACGTACCATAGACCCAAAAATGTACATCCGAAAGAATAGTTAAAGCCGCAATCAGGTAGTTTACACGCACGCAGGTCGTACTCGTAAAACTGAACGAGGAGACCTACCACTAACCGTAGGCTTGAGGTTTACTTTCAGGGTTGGCGCTTGCAAGTTTCTTTGAGTCTGAGATAGAGTATGGGTTTTTTTTTTGGGACCACCCGCCACACTATTCCCAAACCACTGTAACTCCTGCAAGCCAGAATCAACAGTGGGGACCACCAGAAAAGCGCCGAGACAATAAAGCTCGACGAAGTCCCAGAGAATGAATTTAACTGTCTTGGATCCCGCAACGAAATTAATCAGAAAAGCACAGTGGAGTAGTAGGAAAACACCGTAATTTTCACTTCCCACCATATCAGCAGGAGACAGAACGAAACAAGGCCAATAGGCACAAAGGGACGTTTACAACTGGGTTAGGCCCGGTTGCCTAGCACCACGGATAAATATTAACATAAATGGGTCCTAAGTTGGGAGCATATTTGAGTGAGTATATTTGATTCCAATAATAGGTATGGCAAAAACGCTTGAACGCACGGAAATTAGTATTAGAGTATGGCTCACATACACGGTGTAAACGGACCTCTCACAATGCTGTCAACCAAGTATTGGACCTCAGAGCCAAAAAAATTTGAATACGAAATCTCCCCTAGCGATCATATCACCCTCAAATCAAATAAGAATGTGCTGCTCTCAGTATTATTATTATTAATTTTGTCTCTTTTGCCTGTTTTAGATAGCTTTCACTAATAAGATGTTGAAAAAAATTTAAAAAAATACAAAATGCAGCAAATGCAGTTGCAGTCGCTTTAATAGCATACTTTTTTAGATAATACAAAATCACTCAATTAATGCAATTAGTTTTCGTTGTAGAAGATTACAAAACTGAAAGGTGACATCCCTAAGTTCCAACTCCACTTACAGTTTCCCCCATACAGTTTGATGACGGCTAGTTCAATTTTCTGCTTTACTACTCAAATTGTATCCAGAATTGTCATCCAAATGTTTGTTACGTGTCTCAGAGATTTCTGGCATTTGAAAATGGACACGAAAACAGATTTTAATAGGCCCTTAAATGGTGTTTCAGGAATAGGGATGTCAAGATTGTTTTGGAGCGTGGTGGAATTATCAGGAATGGGACTTTTGAATTATTAATAAAACTACGCTTATGTTTTTTTTTTCAACAAACACATTTTTAATCACCAGACAAGCAGTTAATTAACACTTAGGGCCTTACGCAGACGGCAGAGTATCCGTGACGCAGTGTTTAGTCTGTAAAAATAGAACTTAAGCAATTATATGCAGTAACGCATACGACGCGCAAAAAGTCCGGCGGCCAAAAACTCCGTGTCATTCTGGCAGATAACACCGCGCCGAACAAAAGTGCGCAAAAAAAATAGAACGTTTGCTTCAACGCGCGTTAACGCAGACGGCGCACACTTTTTCTATGCAATCTGCACTAGAATAGAATGATCGAAGATGTGCGTCCTGTACGTTGACTCTGCGTAAAATCCGCGACGGACTTTTTGTATGACATGCAGACATTTCGTGCGCCACAGACTCATCGGCACAGAAAATCTATCGTCTGCGCAGGCCCTTAGGGAGTCACGTCTTAATTTGTTTCACAAGCACTCGCTATCGGGTCCGCTGGACCCAGTATAATAAACATGAGTCTTTTCCAAAGCTGCATCATCATCCATCTAGCCTTTTTCCAACTATGTTGGGGTCGGCATCCAGTCTTGCCGGATGCAGCTACTGCCTATCTGACCTCCATAACCCAGTTAGTACCGGGTAATACGATACCTCTTTTAAGCTGCATAATAATCGTAAATGTTTACTTTCTTATAAGGATTATATAATGTATAATAAAAGATATTATTGAATTAAATGTAAAAAATATATAAAATAAATATTTTCCAAAAATCTAAAAATAATATAAAAAAAAATCACGAAAAATTAAACTAATAAGTATATATATATATATTTTAATTGTTATTTTTGTTTTTAAAAAGCAGTCCCAATAGTTCCGAGTTCGATGATCGAGTTTATGGCTTTTGGTTCCAGAACGACCTAAAAGTAATCGTGAATAATCTGAAGCTCGGAAACGGCTCCAACGATTTTCATGAAATTTAGTATACAGGGGGTTTCGGGGGCGAAAAATCGATTTAGCTAGGTTTAATTTTTTTTTTTAAAAACCGAGTTAAGCTCGGTCATCCAGTTAAATGATTTATAAAAATAATAATTGGGGATTATAGGCGTGATGTTGTCATGTTCAAATAGTTTGATCTCAATTTTTGTCCATCACCAATTTATGTACCCAGACTAAGAAATAACCGTTGCGTGTTCAGACACGTAAAAAATAAAGTAATAAAGACAACTTCATTCGACAACATCAAGCTCGATGGAAAACTATTGAAAATACGAATTTTGTGTGGGCTGAAACTTTTTAGTAAATAATCTTGACGAGCTTGGATTAAACAAGGGTGGATATGCAATCAGGTTTGCGCAATATATAATAGGATTGTGTCCTAAAAAAATCGAATTAGTCCGTCAGTTAGATTACCAAAAAATATTTGACACGTATTTTTTTTTTGTTACGTCAACAAAAATTGACGAAGATACCACGCTTTTAAAATTCTCAATACGTCACGCCGTGCTATAATTTTTAGTGTGTTGTGACGTCACGAGCCCCCACTCCCGAGTTTTGATGCGTTTTATCTTTTTCAATATTCATTGAATAATAAATATGATCTTTTATTAAATGTACATTTTAAATATTTCTTATAAAAATATTAAAAAAATTGTAGCCCACCAGCCGCAAAACTTCTTTTGAGGCGACTGTATAAAGACGGTACTGTAGTGGTATGAGTGGACGATACTCTACCTGGGCACTTTAAGACCGAGGCCGGTGTGCGACAAGGATGCATCTTATCGCCGTTGCTATTCAACACCTATACAGTCATGCGCATTGTCTTGGAGGAATAGGACAAAGGTATATCAGTTGGGGGTCGCGTGATAAATAACCTTAGATACGCTGATGATACAACCTTTCTCGCACAGTCTCGAGAAGATATGGAAAATCTTCTGATTCGTCTCGAGACTACCAACCTCAATTTTGGACTTGCCATTACCCGAGACAAGACGAAGATGATGATAGTAAGCTGGGCTGAAAAAAGAATTAACGTACAGAGCATAGCTAACTGCGAAGTTGTACAGAGCTAGTTCTACCTTCTTTTTTTTCGGATGGGAAATCATCAAATGATTCCTCCCGCTCTGGGCGGAGCAGGAGGGAGTGTCAGACTTTTACTGACTAAAACCCATCCATGTTCCTTCATCGCCCTTTGTGTTCCGGGACCACGGTATCTCTTTCGAACAGTCCCGTAGCCCCGGCAGCTATATCTACCTCGGTTCTACTACCTCCAATACTGGAGGATGTGGTGACGAGATAAAACGACAGTGCACCATCACCAGGTCGGCAGTGGAACGGCTGGGAAAGATTTGGGGGACAGGAGGATTACCAAGAAGACGAAGATCAGATTGATGAAATGCCTTGTCTTTCCGATCTTTCTCTATGTTGCCGAAACTTGCTCTCTGCGAATGCAGGATCGCCGTAAAGTCGACGCTTTGTGTTGAGTGATGTTCGATTTTATTAAATAGAACTTAGATATACTTATCCACTTTTGCTTAATCTAAGTGCTCGTTCGAATAGTTGAATTACATCGTTAATGCAAAGTACTGTTTTTTTATCGAAAATATTAACTTTAATCTGATGGCAATCGTGCTCATTTATTTTTATAGACGTATTACTTTAATATCATGTGGTAATAAAAGAACTTAGCAAGCAGTAATACTGATAGATGACATGCCTATTCTGTCTAACCGGATTCTGATGAATACCAGTATTATAAATGGAGCGACTATCTGTCTGACCTCCACAACTTAGTTAGTACTGGGTTATAAGAACCCCTTGGTAAGACTGCTTGTCTTACTTTCAGGCGGCTGACTTTGTAACGGCTGTCAAAGATCTACAAAATTAAATGACAGCCGGGACCAATACTACCTCAGATTGAGAGAGATTAGCAACTCTATTTGTGGTAGTTCAAACTTCGTTTTTAATGCTGTTAGAATAAAGTTCTAATCAGCTTGCACTACAAAACGGTTGTTACGTCATTCACTGCGGCCGAATAGTGCGAAATGAGGGGTTTTTATTCTTTATAAAATCAAATTTTCGTCTTTTGGAAAAAATGAAAAACATAAGACCTGCTTTATAGCTAATTCAGTTAGTATGCAAAGTTTCATGATCTAATTTGAAGTAATTTTTGAATACCAGCGGTTTATTGTTCGATTTGGAGGTAACTTTGGGATTTTTTTCTATCGAGAAAATTTTATGAAATCGTGTTTTCGCCAAATATAAGACCTAATATTAATCCTCAACTTTACCATATATTTATTTCAAAATTAATGCTGCAGTATTTTAGGCGTAACGGAGGATCATGTTAAGCCATTTGCGGTAGTATAGGCCCTTAAAGAATATAATTGAATAGAATACTCTTTATTATGTACACCATCAAAATTACAGATACAAATGTAGAACATTTTACAAAGGGTGACAGATTGGGCGGTCTTATCGCTAAAAGCGATCTTTTATAGACAACCTTTGGATGGATTAAAGGTCATTAAAGTTTATAATTTTCTAGTAAATATTTTTTTGGGTCACCCACGACCCGGTAGGTAAAGATTTATCATCATAGGCAAAGGCATAGGCAGATCATGATGGAGACATTCCTTTTTTTTTTTTTTTCGGGTGGGAAATCATCAAATGACTTCTCCCGCTCTGGGCGGATCAGGAGGGAGTGTCAGACTTTTACTGACTAAAACCCATCCATGTTCCTTCATCGCCCTTTGTGTTCCGAGACCACGGTATCTCTTTCGAACAGTCCCGCAGCCCCTGCAGCTATATCAACCTCGACTCTACTATCTCCAATACTGTAGGATGTGGTGACGAGATAAAACGACAGAGCACCATCACCAGGTCGGCAGTGGAACGGCTGGGAAAGATTTGGGGGGACAAGAGGATTACCAAGAAGACGAAGGTCAGATTGATGAAATGCCTTGTCTTTCCGATCTTTCTCTATGTTGCCGAAACTTGCTCTCTGCGAATGCAGGATCGCCGTAAAGTCGACGCTTTGTGTTGAGTGATGTTCGATTTTATTAAATAGAACTTAGATATACTTAGCCACTTTTGCTTAATCTAAGTGCTCGTTCGAATAGTTGAATTACATCGTTAATGCAAAGTACTGTTTTTTTATCGAAAATATTAACTTTAATTCTGATGCCAATCATGCTCATTTATTGACGTGACAACGTCTTATAAATTGGTTTGCCGGGTGACACTTCAAGAAACTGCGTTACGCTCCGCTCACGTTATGCGCTCACAATGAGAGCGAGTGAGAGGCACGCGTCCCTTCCACTCGGGCATGGTTAGCCCGCCTAAGAGCGAGAGAGTGTGTTGAATATTCACATTAAAATTATTTTACCACTCAAAGTCGTTGTCACGTAAAACTTTCGCCCGTATACCGACTTTACAGGCAACCAATTTTTTTATAGACGTATTACTTTAATATCATGTGGTAATAAAAGAACTTAGCAAGCAGTAATACTGATAGATGACATGCCTATTCTGTCTAACCTGATTCTGATGAATACCAGTATTATAAATGGAGCGACTGTCTGTCTGACCACCATAACTTAGTTAGTACTGAGTTATACGATACCCCTTGGTAAGACTGGTCTGGTTGTCATACTTTCAGGCGGCTGACTACTTGTAACGACTGTCAAAGATCTACAAATGACAGCCGGGACCAACGGCTTAACGTGTTTTCCGAGGCACGGAGGAAACTAGGTATGTAATGGGCGGTCACCCAGCGTGCGTGATCTAAACCTACATAGAACAGCGACGGAATAAGTTTATTCTAGACTAGCGGACGTCACGCAGTTTCACCCGCGTAGTTCCCGTTGCCGTGGGAGTACGGGGATAAAATATAGCTTATGTTACTCAAGCTGAATGTAGCTATGGTGAAAGAAGTTTTGAAATCAGCGCAGTAGTTTTTGAGTTTATTCATTACAAACATACAAAAATACAAATCTTTCCTCTTAATATTAGTATAGATTTATTTTACTATCCTCGTCCTTAGGACATTTTCACTTTTTAATTTATAGTTTTATTTTATTTTATTGAAAGCTAGCTACCTATTCAATGATTAGATAAATTCATTCAGAATCCTAGTATTCTGAATGAATTCGTCTAATCTTATTAAGAACTAGCTGACCCGCGCAACTTCGTCTGCGTCACATGAGAGAGAGGGTCAGAGAGAGTGTGATACCTTAAAAGATAGACATTATTATGCTATTGCGGATTTTATGTTGAACTTTTTAAGAGGAACAATTCCCTAATACATGATTGTTGCGTAACTTTAACCGTTTATGCAGCGCTCGCAACGGAAGTTCTCAAAAGAAATAAATTTTCCCCGTTTTTGCAACATTTATCATTGATGCTTCGCTCCTATTAGTTACTAAATTTACATCATCACGCTACTGCGTGAGTTGTCGCTAAAGCTTGGTAGTAAAACTACCTCGTATATAATGGGTCTTTTTAGGCCCCGACTTACGAACAGTAAGTCGTGGGTTCGAACCCCGGCAGGCTACATGGAGACATGGAGAGAGCGACTGTCGCAACCCCGTGCAGGGCACGCCACAGTAGTGGCGATAAGTCCCCTCTTTGAGGAGTGGCTTGAGAGACGCCACGGCGTCCTCACCTTCCGCTTGACGCAGGTCCTCACCGGACACGGCTGTTTCGGGAGGTTCCTGCACCGAATCGGGCGGGAGGAAACGCCCGGGTGTTTCCACTGCGAGGATCGACCGGAGGACACGGTGGAGCACACGGTGGTGTGCCCCGCGTGGGCGGAGCACCGCCGTGTCCTCGAAGCGGCGATTGGCGGCGGCAACCTCTCGCGTCCGGCCCTGGTTCAAGCCATGGTCCGGAGCGAGACGGAATGGGACGCCGTCACCTCCTTCTGCGAAGCAGTAATGCTAGAAAAGGAGGTGGCGGAACGGGAGAGAGCCCGGGCGTCGCAAGGGCCCATGCCTGCCGGGGTTGCGGGACTGTTCGAAAGAGATACCGTGGCCCCGGAACACAAAGGGCGATGATAGTCAGTAAAAGTCTGACACTCCCTCCTGCTCCGCCCAGAGCGGGAGGAGTCATTTGATGATTTCCCATCCGAAAAAGAAAAAAAAAAAAAAACTTTGTGTAATTTATTTCATCACCGCTGCTCTCAAAACGGTGAAGGGAAACATCAATCCGCACTGGGACCGGGTGGTGGATTATAGCCCATTCCCTCTCACGGGCCGCAGAGAGTAGGCCTGTGTCCCAGCAGTGGGACAATTAATAGGCTGATGATGATGATGACTATAAAGCTGGTCAGTCTATTTAAAAGTTATCTGGTGAGCACATTTTTAGTCATTAACCATTCTAGCATAATAGATGTCGCTGCATCGTACATAATTTGATGATTATTTCTTCTTGAACTCTTGAAATTCGTATATCTTCTGATAGAATTAACCGATTTCGATGAAACAAAAACTAAGTTAAACCTCAAGTTGCGTATAATTTTTGTATATAAACATTGTCAGCATTGAATTCGTAGATTTTACGTGATGTGCGCACAAACAAACAGACAAACAGACAAAAATTTCAAAAATGATGGAAATGGGTTCTGTTACTTATCTTTTCACACGCTGGCTATTTTTTGTTTCAATTTCTTCAATGTACAAAAATGACTTTTCTACAGATTTATTACCTATATGTATAGATTTCGATAAAATACGATTCTTTATTACAAAAGTGTTTTAATTAAAATGTACGATTGTACAATAGACAGCAAGTCAGTGGTGACTAAACCAGTGTAAGTTGGCCTTTAGATTTATCGCAACTTGGTACTACGCTAGACCAGCCCAAGGTCAGAGTGGTACCACCGATGTGAGGGACCGTTCGATTGGACCTCCAAAGTGGTATTGAGATTTTATTCTGAATAATTGAGTTATCCAATGGTTCTGAGACTGTTAATTGGCTTACCAATTTGAAACGCTTTGCTTTTAGAAAGAACTATTACTACTAACGTAGTTCATGCTTACTTTTAAGACCTTTATCAACTTTTTGTGCACTTTTGACAATGACTTTGGGTATTAGGTAAACTAGGGTTTTTTTAGGGTTCCGTAGCCAAATGGCAAAAACGGAACCGTTATGGATTCGCCATGTCTGTGTGTCTGTCCGTCCGTATGTCACAGCCACTTTTTTTCCGAAACTATAAGAACTATGCTGTTGAAACTTGGTAAGTAGATGTATTCTGTGAACCTCATTAAGATTTTTACACAAAAAATATAAAAAAAGCAATAAATTTTGGGGGTTCCCCCATACTTAGAACTAAAACTCAAAATGTTTATTAGGTATTGATATTGAGGTTTCTGATATATTTTTTTCTAAACTGAATAGTTTGCGCGAGAGACACTTCCAAATTGGTAAATTGTGCCCCCCCCCCCCCCCTGTAACTTCTAAAATAAGAGACTAAAACTACAAAAAATATATGATGTATATTACCATGTATTCCACCAAAAATTGGTTTGAACGAGATCTAGTAAATAATTGTTTTTTTAATACCTCATAAACGTCGATCAAAGTTACAACGAACTACAAGAACTTTTATATTATGTTACTTGCTGCTACGGAACCCTTCATGGGCGAGTCCGACTCGCACTTGGCCGGTTTTTTTAAACCTTGCCCCCCTCTATGAATTTCTCCAATATCGTAGATGCATTTACAAACATTAATATTTACATACACAAACAGTAAGACCCGGAACAACTACCTCTAGGCAAAATAAATTTTTGTTCCATGCGGGAATCGAACCCGAGACACGCAGTGCAGTAGCCGATCGCTCAGCCACTGCCGTTGCGTGTGCCAACCGTGCCGTTAATTGATTAGTCTTGTAATGAGACACAAATTAAACATCATCATCTGATCACTTTGGTTGATGTACAGAATGCTCGAGTGACGGCTTCGTTTGGCTGCGGGACTGTTCGAAAAAAATACCGCGGCCCTGGAACACAAAGGGCTAAGAAGGAACATGGATGGGTTTTAGTCAGTAAAAGTCTGATACTCGACAGACGAAGAAGTCGAAGTCTGGTCTCGCTCCGCCCAGAGCGGGAGGAGTCATTTGATGATTTCCCATCCATCGGAAAAAATAGTTTTACCTTGTATAAAATTTTATTTCTCTTCACAAGTTTTCTCAATTTTTATTTTCATTATCAAAGGTGGTCTAACAAATATTTGCACGACGCATTTATTTTCTAAATAAAGGTGTAAATCAAAGTAGATTTACTTTACCGCTCAACGTTTTCGAGAACAAATAAACTTATTTGCAATTAGGTTTTATTTCGCAAGCTTTTTAATATTATTTACCCTCAGGATAGTATATCAAATGCCAACAAATAATAATGTCACCAAGAATATATATTTGCTAATAAAAATTGGATTCCTAATGGAGCAATAATTTAATTCTTTTGTTAAATATAGAAATTCGGAATTTGATTTATAATGACAATTTTGTATGACCTTATATTGGGGTTAGTTACTCTTGAACAATAGACTTATTTAGGCTGTATATCATCTGCCTAGCCTTTTCCCAACTTTATTGGGGTCGGCTTCCAGTCTAACCGGATGCAGCTGAATACCAGTATTTTACATGGAGCGACTGCCTATCTGACCTCCACAACCCAGTTAGTACCGGGTAATACGATACCCCTTGGTCAGACTGGTTGTCAGACTTTTTGGGCCTCTGACTACCTAACGACTGTCAAAGATCTACAAATGACAGCCGGGACCAACGGCTTAACGTGCTTTCCGGGGCACGGAGTAAACTCGGTATGTAATGGGTGGTCACCCATCCACAGACCAACCTAGGCAAGCACGGCTTAACCTAACGATCGACCCGAGCGGCTGTTATTATTTAGCCACGAGCTCCTATTTAGACTGTATAAAGAGTGTAAAAAACCTCTTAACGAAGCCGAAAGGCACTTGTTCTTCCCGTCATTGCGATCATTTTTTGTTTTACACCATACCTTGGAACGTTCTAGTTACGGAGATATTGGGGGTCAAAGTTCCAACTTTTTGACAAGTTTTTTTTAAGAACCCTTTGGCAGAAATGGAACCCTTATAGATTCGTCCTGTCCGTCTATCCGTATTTCTGAATGCCACAATTTTGCTGTTGAGTGTTATTTGACTTATGAGCGTTAAAAATATTGTTAATTGTTTGGAGCTACGGCACCCTTTATGTGCGAGTCTGACTCAAACTGACTGATCTCCGAAACTACTGAGCCTAAAATTTTGAAAAAAATACAAAATATAGCTTGCATATAGCTTCATTGCTTGTAGATTACAGGAAAACCAATAAGAATTCTATCAATTGAAAATAAAGTGATTTTCGGGAGACAACTTAGGAAAAAAGTTTTGCAAACCTTACACTGCGTCATATAACAAATGAAAGGGGTCGTTATGCAGATCTCAAATATATTTTTGTTATTATTGCAAAATAAACAGTAGTAACAGTAACAGTAGTAGTAGTATAATATAATTTTATTCATGGGAGAAGACGAAAATTGACCATTGCCCCCTAATCTCCGAAACCATTGAGCCTAAAATTTTGAAAAAAATACAAAATACAGTTAGATTACAGGAAAACCTATAAGAATTCTATCAATTGAAAATAAAGTGGTAAACTCAATATAAGACTTTGGCATTCTATGGAACCCTCTCCACACGAGTTCAACTCGCACTTGGCCGGTTTTTTACCACTGGGTAAAGCAAAAACTACAGAAGGGCCTGCCACGTTTTTTACATACGTCACTTCATCCGCATTCATGCATCTGGGCTATACGCCTGATCTGCCTGAAGAACATCACCAATAAGGTCTCACTCTATATATACATCACGGCGTTTAAACACACAATACTTTTTAGGGTTCCGTACCCAAAGGGTAAAAACGGAACCCTATTACTAAGACTTCGCTGTCTGTCCGTCTGTCCGTCTGTCTGTCTGTCTGTCACCAGGCTGTATCTCATGAACCGTGACAGCTAGACAGTTGAAATTTTCACAGATGATGTATTTCTGTTGCCGCTATAACAACAAATACTAAAAACAGAATAAAATTAATATTTAAGGGGGGCTCCCATACAACAAACGTGATTTTTTTGCAGTTTTGTCTAATGTTTTTAGGGTTCCGTACCCAAAGGGTAAAAACGGAACCCTATTACTAAGACTTCGCTGTCTGTCCGTCTGTCCGTCTGTCTGTCACCAGGCTGTATCTCATGAACCGTGACAGCTAGACAGTTGAAATTTTCACAGATGATGTATTTCTGTTGCCGCTATAACAACAAATACGAAAAACAGAATAAAATTAATATTTAAGGGGGGCTCCCATACAACAAACGTGATTTTTTTGCAGTTTTGTCTAATGTTTTTAAATAATGGTACGGAACCTTTCGTGCGCGAGTCCGACACGCACTTGGCCGGTTTTTTTTTTTTACCAAGACTCAAACTTACCTGTAATACAAATGTGGCCTCTTTGCTTCAACTTTGGTTTGTGTAGCTGCGTATTTTCACTCTCTGCCCAACAGTATATAATATATAATATACCCATAACAAATCGTGTGTTTGCACGATTAGATTTTCTCTGAACTTTGATAATAATTGAAGAATCTCTTCCAACACATTTGCGACAATATTTCCTTCCCTTCATAATCGTCTCCCGTCAGGAATTTCCACAACGCTGTCGTTTTACGAGCCGGACAGTAATCCAATTTCTTTTTACGTTCGTCACTCTTACCAAAACTGCTATACATCATACTTGTTCTATACATCCGACGCCTTTTTTGCCTCGCATTTGGGTCAGCTATCAATCTGCCCAAGATCAGGATTGGGGAAAAACTTACCGTTGTTCTTACATATAGAATGCTTCAGGCGAAAAATTAAAGGACAGAAACTGTAGTAAAGAACTATGTGTGCGTGATACAAAAGTCAGCTCGCTTTAAATATGTTTTAGAAGTGAAAACTAATTTAGCCGCGTTGAGCACTTTTTGGGTGACGGAAAAACATTGAACTCATCGTCACTTGACGTTACGTGCGGTCACGCTTCGTAGCACTCGTAGGCGATCCGCTATGGCGTTGCACCACACAGGCATGCACGGGGCATAAACAGTGCTATGACTTGGGAGGGGCCTGAGTACTTTTTGTTTTCACTTCTATCGGCAGTCCTCAAAGACTGCCCCGATTTTTTTTATGGAATCGTTTATTTTATATCTGTCACAGTTAAAACTGTTAAGTTAATCAGTCAAAACTAATTTTGACCCGTGAAAACTAGTCAAAACTACTTTTGACCGGTGACAACTATTTTGACAATATCTTACATTTACTTTGAAACTTAATTAAGTTGTTTGGTTTTTTTGTGATCCTTTGAAAAAAATCATGTGATTCTAGGACTAGGTAATTACAATTGAAGCTTTCTAAAGTAACATATTTTTAATGCAGAAATGCATTTTTACTTCATAAGGGTTTTGACTGACACCCGTCAAAAGTGGTTTTGACCGATTAACAGTTTTGACTGTAACATATCCAATGATTCCTCTGACTCGGACTTATTGCTTGGTCATGGTGACCCAAAGCTGCGCAGCTGCAAGTAGTCGAAGAAAAGTGTTCAAGTGTTCTTGAAAACGTACTAAAACAATATTTTTTCTGTTATAAAAATTATTGTTTTAGTATGTTGTATGTGTATAAAAATATAAAAAAACGGCCAAGAGCGTGTCGGGCCACGCTCAATGTAGGGTTCCGTAGTTTCCCGTCCGTCACAATAAGTGTTCCCACTTATGAGTTTAAAGGTGGGTATCCATTATGTAAAAATGCTTGCATATACGAATATACTACAAACTTAGTCCAGAAATTATTTTGTACAACTTTTTGTCTTTTTTGTACAAAAACTGTTGTTTCCATCAAGTTCAAAATGATTTTCCTAGAAAGTCCTTATAAAGTTCTACTTTTCAGATGGAGATAGAGGGGGGGGACACCTTGTTTTTTACTTTTGGAGCGATTATTTCTGAAATTATAGACATTATCAAAAAATACCTTTCCAACAATATATCACACGTTAGGGTTGAAATTAAAAAAAAGTCACTTCCCACTTTACATATAGGGAGGCTACCCTAATAAAACATTTTTTTCCAATTTTTATTTTACCACTTTGTCGGCGCAATTGATATACATATTGGTTCAGCTTTCTAGTGCTAACGGTCACAGAGATTAAGCGAGGACGGACAGACGGACGGACGGACGGACAGACATGGCGGAACCCTAAAAACACGCTTCACAGTTACGTCATTTTATTTATCAGCAAACCCGTTAAAAAATAACTTGTCCGCCATCTTTCGGAGTTGGCCATATTGGATTTAAAATGAAGTCACTTACCTAACCATGCATTGTCACCCAAATTAACTAAATATCGCTGGACTTTACACACAGCGCCATCTAGTGCCACGCTAAGCAACGAGGCTTGTGTCGTGGACACCAGATAGTTGATATACTACATAGATACTTTTTGTTTGTAAATACATAATTATTATACATATAAACAGCCATGTCGACTCGGAAAAAATGCAAATGCTTATCACACAAACATTTGCTTCTACCGGGATTCGAACCCGGGACCCTACGAACGTAAGGCAGCCTCACCACTGCGCCATTCGGGTCATCAACATAAGAAAATTAAACATGTACAGTCAAAGGTCAAAATTCCACTTCCACCGCAATGCACATTATCGTTTGCGCTATACGGGCTCCGGCGCCTATACACACATACCCATATTTATCCGTGTGAGTGATGTTCCAACGCTAACAAATTAACATGTCGTGTAGCATCGCTACGAGTAATAATATAGATGTGGTCAATGTTAGACAAGGATGACAATATCAGTAACTTCTTTTTATCACCGTCTGATTATTTTTTTCATAGTAATGCAAAATTTTGACAAGTTTGCGTAAGTTAACATTAGCTAGATCGGTAACGAGGCTAGTGTGATCGGGATAGATGTGAGTTCGAATCCAAGATGGACCGGTTTTTTATGTTTTATTTAATTATGTTTAATAATTTATTTTTGTAAGTTATTTTGAACAAATAGATATTATAATAAATATATTATAAAGGTAATTTATTATTACAATAATGATAATAAATGAAACAAACAAGTAATATTATTTTTTTTTTTATAAAAGAAGTCCTTTACACTTACTTATGTTATTATTGTAGTATAGAATGTTAAAAATCATATTTAAGGTTACATAATATAGATATTATGAAAATTATGGCATCATTTAAGAGGTTAAATTTAACTATTCATTTTCTCAATGAAAAGAGGATTGAAACTTAACCTCAATTTTACAATAATATAAATACTAATTTGTTTAAGTTACGGTCACTATGTCCCCTGACATAAAATTACCCTACCTGTTTAGGATTTTTAATATTTCGTATGACCTCCGTTAGCCTCGATACAGCTAATGAGACGTCGACGCATAGACGCCACAATATTTGCACAGACATTTGTGCCACGCAAACTATCCCATAATTGCATGCAATGGGATTTGAGTAGCTCAGGGCATCTCTCGTCCCGAGCTTCCCATCTTTGCACCATTAAACCCCATACATTTTCTATAGGGTTTAAGTCAGGGGACCGAGCTGGCCAAGGAATAACTTTAATTTCCGGATGATTGCTAAACCATTCGCGAACAATGCTGGCACGGTGAATAGGACAATTGTCTTGCACAAAACTTATCTCTTCTAAGTCTTCTGCGGGGTAGATATTACGCACCGTAGGCAACATTACATCATTCAGCACTTCCACATAGTTGGCACTGTTGGCTCGCGTCGATATAAAACTTAATTCACCGGGCCCTTGAGCACTTATCCACCCCCACATATTCACACTGATTCTGCCGAACTCATCGGCAAAACGAGTTGTTGGGATGAAACCATTCGTCTCATATTCAGCTACCATATAACGTCGCTGAGGCTGGCTAATAAGAGGTGGTCTTCCGCTCCTCTCACGACTCTTCAGGCTACCTTCTTCCTCAAACCTCTTCACCCAGCGCCTAACAGTCTCTCTCTAAAAAAAAAGTCTATATTACACAATTGCAACAAGCGATTTAGGTCTACCATTATATTTTGTAGGTATCATCACATAAAATTTAAAAAAAATAAACTTACGCATAAACCGGTTTCATTCGATATTTGAGATATATTAAGGCCAGTCGAATATAGGGCCACAATATTTGCCTTAGCTTCAATTCTAATATTAGCCTGCATATTGAATTCAGAAGAATACTAAAATAGCAACAGCAAGATAACACAAACGCTCGTAACTATGTTCACCAACCAAGAACAGCGAATAGTGGAATAATTTATGTGAACTAGTAAAGTAGTTAAAATATACAGGTAGATTTGAAACAAAGTGAACTTATCACTTTGTTTCAAATCTACCCTCATATTTTAATAACGACGCTAAGATTGAAAATTATTGTAAAACGAAAGAATCTTCGTTTAGTTGTGGAATATATTTTAACATTATATTTTGTTAACAACTCGGCATTTATATTTCACATGTAATACTTAAAAAATGTTTTTCATGTTTGATGTGAGACTCGAACCCGAACACTCGCCATGCGAGGCGCAGGCGCAGTGCTAACCAATTTGGCCACTGTATCACTTACACAACTCATTGAAATTTGTAATAACAATCTTAAGCGGGCAACAAGTTGCTAATGTGTAAGTGTTGTCAAACGTTCTTATAGAAGAAGGTCATAAGTACAACTAATATTGCTTTGCCATTGTGTTGCGAGATTGGCAGTCGACTTCTGACTGTTATAGTACATAAGCAAAATTTCAGCTCATTCGGAAACCGGAAACTGAATCAAATTTAATTTCTAAGGTTTTTTACATAGTTACAGGTGAAACTAATAAAAGTATGTTTAAAAAATGTCGTTAAAAGTCCTACGGCCAGTTACTGATAGTAGACTTCCTTTTTCAAGTCCAAAACCGATATACTTAGCTCAAAACATTTACCAGTCTATACCATCGAATTTACGTGCCCGTTACAAAATAAACGACCACCAGCTTTTAGGATTAACACTTCAATACCCGCAATTACAGACACAATTAAAATAACAATGCACCGTGCCTCTGGAGGCACGGCCGGGAGCATACGGGTTAAAGTAAGCTTAACTTCAAAGATCAATCGTGCCGCACGTAACTTAAAAATTCCCAAATATGTCAAAAATGCAATATCCCACCCACACGTTGCATTTTTTAATAAACATGGTACTTACAGACTTACATCTACGTAAAAGACCTCATCACGAAGCCGTCAACCAATCATTCTGTACATCAAACTAAGTAACTTTACGCAAAAATTATTGCTGGGAAACGACTTTTTTTTTGGGGTGAAAAATCATGTTCTGTGGTAGAACTCAAAGTAACGCATTCAAAACATTGTGCTGATGGATGGATTGAATAGTATGGAGGTCGTGGAGGTGTTCAAAGTAAAAATCTTACATTAAAAACTTGTATTTAAAAAAAAAACTTGTCAAAAAGTTGGAACTTTGACCCCCAATATCTCCGTAACTAGAAGGTTCCCAGGTGAACAAAAAAATGATCGCAATGACGAGGAGAACAAGTCTCTTTCGGTTTCGTTAAGAGTTGTTTTACACCCTTTAGATATAGTTAGATAGTGCGTTGTCACATGCCAAAAATACGAGTTTTTGCGCAATATCACTGCTTGTACTGATAAGGGCTTTATTACCGACTGTGTAGTAGGAGGTTCGGTAATCCGAGCGTAAGGGGAAAGGATTTGGAGTTCCGTAGTGAAAGGTTTCACAGTCAGTAAGCTTTATTTTTTTTATGTACTATAACGCGCGTGAGACCACGGACGCAGACTTTTTAACCCTACGTGACCGTGATAAGATTTCTAGATTATTCAAACCACAGACCGACGTCTGGGAGGAACTTTTGTCTGAATGGCAATGTAGGTGGGATAGTTCCATCAAGGGCCGACACCTCCACCAGTTCTTTCCATCCGTTCGTGAACGGCTGGCCAGGACATGGCTGGAGGTTGATCACTGTGTTGCTCAATTTCTCACCGGTCATGGTAACTTTAAGAGTAAATTATTTTCCTTCAATCTTGTTGACTCGCCTTTTTGTCAATGTTCCATAACTGACTGCGAATATGAACAATCAGCACATCATATTTTATGGGAGTGCAGTCTTTGGCAGAATGAACGCAATATTATGTTGGATAGTGTACAGGTTACATCCGGAGTTATTTACTATACAGACCTTGTAGAAACTAGGACAAATTTCCGTGTGTTCAAGCGTTTTTGCTATACCTATTATTGGAATCAAATATAACAGCTCACAACTTAGGACCCATTAATGTTAATATTTTATCCGTGGTGCTAGGCAACTGGGCCTATCCCAGTTGTAAACGTCCCTTTGCGCCTATCGGGCTTGTTTCTTTCTGTCTCCTGCTGATATGGAGGGAAGTGTAAATTACGGATTTTCCTACTCCTCCGCTTTACTTTTCTGATTAATTTCGTCGCGGGATCCAAGACAGTTAAATTCATTCTCTGGGACTTCGTCGAGCTTCATTGTCTCGGCGCTTTTCTGGTGGTCGCCATTGTTGATTCTGGCTTTCAGGAGTTACAGTGGTTTGAGAAAAGTGTGGCGGGCTTGTCCCAAAAAAAAAAAAAAAGTCAGTAAGCTTTCGTTTTATTTGCAGGTTTTGTTTTGGCTTAAAGGTTTAAGACCCATTTTTTTAAAACTTTTATATAAGTACTGCTTTTTTCGTAAAATACATAGCCCTTTTTTGTAACTAAGTTTTTTTTTCATAGATTGAATTTTAGTTTTGAAACAATTTTAATTTCATCCTTTTCAGTCAAAATTAACTTCAGAAGACTTGCGGTAGGGCAAGCATAATCAAATATTTTAGCTTGATGAAACTTTGGATCATTATTAGCATTATGTTTAATTATTCAAATTTTAACAGGATTATTTTTAACTACAATATTATTATATTATAGCTGACCCACGCAACTTCGTCTGCGTCACATAAAATAGAAACAGCTCACAAAAGGAATACATTTTTCCCCGTTTTTGCAATATTTTTCATTTATGCTCTGCTCCTTTTGGTCGCAGCGTGATGTTATATAGCCTATAGCCTTCCTCGATAAATGGACTACCCAACACTGAATCATTCAAATCGGACCAGTAGTTCCAGAGATTAGCGCGTTCAAACAAACAAACAAACTCTTCAGCTTTATAATATTAGTATAGATTATGTGACTACGATTAATTTTTCACGTTTTCTAAAATTACGGGTGGTATAATCTAAAATCTCACCACGCAAGCAAAGACATTCAAATATTTACGAGCGGCAGACGGGACAAGACGAAGAAAATCGTAATCCGCCATCATCATCGTCATCGTGTTCAGCCTTGTGTCGTACGCCTGCCAGGCAGCGTTCGTGTCTCAAAATCGAAAATGTTGGGGATCAAAATATGTCTAAGAAAATATTCCCAATGTCGGCTATGTCTCTTAAATCTCCTTTGCACCTAAGTTAGTTTAGATTCCTTACCTACTGAACCCTTTTTCTTATAAGACCTTGAACTTTTCTTCTGTTTTCATTCAGGCCACTTCATAATTTACATAAGCTTAACATATTCTCCGAGGTTTCATAACTTAACCGTTTACCCAACATTGCAAGTAATGGCTTGTTCTAATCCCGAACATCGCATTATTTCGCGTGACTCTGACTTTTGCGGGTCTATTAATTGCAGATAAATGCTCTTAATTACTTTTATCTACACCCATGCTATAAATCCTTTATAAAAGTAGGTATCTGAAACAGTTAGCTTATTGCCAACATTAAAACAGCCAGTGTCATAACATCCAAACGGGTGTTATAATGTTGTACTAAATTTCATTATGCAACTCGTTTTAAAAAATAGTAGATTTTACAACAAGTGCACAAAACGAACCATTTTCATCCGAGACTTTTAGCAGCCCGAGCCGAAGGCGAGGGCTGATCGTAATGTCGATGATAAAATGCATTTTGTGGACGAGTTATAAACTCTGCTTTTTACTTCGATTGCGAGGAAATAAAACAGTAGTATAAATTGAAGAAATTAATAAACGCACGAAAAAACTAGAGCTGTTTCCCGCCACTTTTTTTTTTTAAATCTTATGACATTGATATTAGACTTGGGCTGCAGACTTATACAGCCTACTATTAAATTAATTTTGTAATAATAATTTTCTTAAATGAATTAAATAACATATCGTAGGTACTTAAATTATTTATTTTTTGTATTTTATGTCTTAAAAACACGCAAATAAACATACACATGAGCATGACTAACACACGAGGCGTAGCCGAGTGTGATAATAGTATCACATGAGTGTTTACTATTGTATTATTCGCCTCGTGTGATAAACCCACATTCCTGTTTTAATAAACAACCGTTGCATAAATAACTATTATTATGTACTTTAACATAGTATTAATAACATCACACCTTTAATTCCTGTAGGGTTAGGCAAAGGTGTACCTTATAGTACACCCAGAATTGGAATCGCGTTTGTCAACTTTGACAACCATCACCTGCCTAGCCTTTTCCCAACTTTGTTGAGGTCGGCTTCCAGTCTAACCGGATGCAGCTGAATACCAGTATTTTACATGAAGCGACTGCCTATCTAACCTCCACAACCCAGTAAGTAACCGGTAATACGATACCCCTTGGTAAGAATGATTGCCAAACTTTTTGGGCCTCTGACTACCTAACGACTGTCAAAGATCTACAAATGACAGCCGGGACCAACGGCTCAACGTGTTTTCCGAGGCACGGAGGAAACTCGGTCTGTAATGGGCGGTCACCCATCCACAGACCAACCTCGGCAAGCACGGCTTAACCTAACGATCGACCCGAGCGGCTGTTATTATTTAGCCACGAGCAACCAGTCCTGGCAAAAGATATCGCATGACGCAGTAACTAGGTTGTAGAGACCAGAAAGGCAGTCACTCCATGTAAAATACTAATATTCAGTTACATCTGATTTGACTTCATGGAAGCCGATTTTAACATAGTTGGTGAAAAAGGCTACACACATGATGATTTCGTCAGTTATCTTTAACATCATGTAATAGCGGGCGCGTCTATGGATCTTTACTGCCATTTTATCACGATAGGCGGCGCATCGTTGACATGGTCATTGACAGCTGTCAGTTCAATACATTTTATAACCTATCATTCAGTAAATATTAATTTTCTCGTAATATGCCTCTGTGTGCTGTACCAGGATTCCGGATTCAGAACACAGAGGCATAAATATTATTGCATTATGTTTCAGGATGTTTTTTCTTTCCTCCTTGTTTTTTCAGTTCCTCTTTCAATTCTTTACCTTCCAGGTACAATACATGTTGTCAGAAACGATAGTGGACCGGTCTAAACACAAAAAATAGCAAGAACCAAAGCGTAAACAAAGCGAAAACGATTTGACAGCAGCCATCTCGCCAGTGGCGACATCTGTCCTGAGCTTTGCGTGTGGATCCCCAATGTCGTCAACCGAGCACAAATTCAAACTCCGTGGATGCTACTGAGAAATTCTTAATGAAGAAACCTTTACCTGGAAATCGAAGCCAGGACCTCATGCAAGCAGTATCTAAACTTGCAATCACTAAACCAACGGCGCAGTCATACAATAACAGATCTTCTACTTCTATATCGAGTGGTTAATGATTAACCTGGTGTCAGTTTTTATCGTGTGGTTAGTAAGTACCTAACCTGGTGTCAGAGTTTGTATCATGTGGTTAGTAAGTACCTAACCTGGTATCAGAGTTTTTATCGTGTGGTTAGTAAATACCTAACCTGGTGTCAGAGTTTTTATCGTGTGGTTAGTAAGTACCTAACCTGGTGTCAGAGTTTTTATCGTGTGGTTAGTAAGTACCTAACCTGGTGTCAGAGTTTTTATCGTGTGGTGAGTAAGTACCTAACCTGGTGTCAGAGTTTTTATCGTGTGGTTAGTAAGTACCTAACCTGGTGTCAGAGTTTTTATCGTGTGGTTAGTAAGTACCTAACCTGGTGCCAGAGTTTTTATGCCCGCCCATGGACCTCTGACTTGGCTTCACATGCCGTTGAGCAATATCTCTCAGACATGCTGGTTTCCTCACGATGTTTTCCTTCACCGAAGCAAGTGATAATTATACAATACGCACATGGATCCGAAAAATCAGAGGTGCGTGTCTTGGTTCGAACTTGAGACCTATGACAGCAGTCCAACGGTCACACCACTAGGCTATCACTGCTATAATAACAGATAAATACTCTTTATTACTTTTAGTAGTTAGTTCTCTAATGTGGTCATCATCATCATCATTCTCTTGCCCGTATCCCAATTCATTTGTGGTCGGCGCAGCATGTCTTCTTCGTCCATACTTCTCTATTTTTGGTCATCTCATCAGACACTTCTTTTCTTGCCATATCATTCTTAACACAGTCCATCCATCGTTTATTTGGTCTTCCTCTACTGAAATACCCATCCACATTCATACTCAAAACTTTCCTCATCCCTCCGCATCACATGCCCATACCACGACAACCGATTACCACACAACTTTTCAGTCACCGGCGCTACTTTCAGACTTCCTCTTATATACTCATTTCTAACTTTATCCATTCGCGTAACACCACACATCCCCCTTAGGTTCTCTAATGTGGTATTTACATTATAACTAAATGGTTTATGGTTTTAAACTTAATTAATGTAGTCGGTGAAATGTACCGTATAAGCATTATTATTGTAGTTTTAGGCGTTGAAATTCTACTAAATATTATTATCTAAATTGGAAATCCGAAGTCGTAGGAGAAACTTTTAAAGTACATAAATATTAATAGTGTTACGTCGTACTCGTACCTACAATTACAAGTAGGTAGGAAGATAATAGTAGGTAGTACGTAGGACGAGTCTCGAATGATGTAGCTATAGGAATGGTCATTGTAATTTCGACCGGACGCCGAGGGCATAAAGTTCCTACTTCTTTATCTTGTACAAGTTGTGATGGGTCAATGACCGACTATGTAATTGTCTAGAACGTAATTCGAATAAGTCGTGGATCTTTCTAGAAGGGTTGGTCACCATATAAATAGCGGACATGTTTGCGGGAGCGGCAGTTTGATTTTGGCTACGCAACGAAGCGAATCGAAGTGAACTAGTATGTGCGATATCTAAGCGAATAGTGAGCAGTAGTGTACTTGTAATTAAGTTTGAAGTGTTTTGTGATTATTAAAGTTATTCAGTTGTTTCATCGGTAGTAATTAATTTATCCCGTACCCAGCTCGTAACAATAGTTTGAAGGATGAGTAAACTTTAGGTTATTGCCCTTAAATCTACAAAAATAATGTTTTGTTACGAATTACTAGATACAACGGCCTCATTGGTTTATTAGTCCTGGGCCCGGTTCCTAGGTCGGGCAAATTGTTATTGGAGATTTCCATCAGGATTTTCTCAGTAGCAGCCACGGATTCTGGATTTGTGCCCGGTTGATGGTAATAGGCTCGCCCCCAATGACATGGGACTCAAACACCTCTGCCCTACCCTTCGGAGATCACAGCGTGATGTTATGTTATGTTACTAGATACAACCACAGAGGTTGGATACGAATGGCAATGCTGCACTGGCTGAAGACTGTCATTCTAGAGGAATGTTGTCACATCGATGTTTGCGTGGTTACTCTCTGCTGATGTCAGGTCGTGTCAGGTCCTGCCGGGGCTGCGGGACTGCTCGGAAGAGATACCGTGGCCCCGGAACACAAAGGGCGATGAAGAAAAATTGGGTTTTAGTCAGTAGAAGTCTGACACTCCCTCCTGCTCCGCCCAGAGCCCAGGAGTCATTTGATGATTTCCCATCCGAAAAAAAAAGGTAGTGTCAGGTGACTCGCTGTCGTACCACGTCCATGACAAACTGCTACTAATATAATATATGCAATCATGCCTGATACTAATAAAGTTGCTGTACCAGTTATACGCTGTTCACTTCTGATAAAACCCATCTTGCGCCCGTGAACATAATATAGGTAGGTACGTTTTAAGATTCCACAAGTTAGCCAGCATATGGCCAGAACCAAGAATAGTTTCTGTGTCTGGGTGTAGGTACGGGTATTACAAATATACTTTAATTAATTAATTGAATATAATTATACTTTGCACTTCAATTCTACGAATAATAGGCTGGTTTCCACCATCAATAAATCGCAAATCTATTTAGTCCGTCAGTTACAGTATTGGAAAATAATGTACACGTATTTTTTGTTTTTGTAAATCAATGAATATTGACAAAGGTAAAACGCATAAAAACTCGGGAGTGGGGGCTCGTGACGTCACAACGCACTAAACATTATACCATGGCGTGACGTATTGAGAATTTTAAAAGCGTATCTTCGTAAATTTCGGTTTACGTAGCAAAAGAAAAAATATGTGTCAAATATTTTTTGATAATCTAACTGACGGACTAATTAGATTATTTCAGGACACAAGCAAACTATTGTGGTGAACTAGTAACCATGCAGGTCTATTTGCCATTCAGCATTTAAGGCTGTTCAGAATCAAAACCTAGTAACTCATAATTTCAAAAATGTCCAGGAAAAGCCAAAAACATGTTTGCATCCTTAATCGTCTGCCCTATTTGAACCATTAGAGTTAGGGTTATGAATGTTAGACCAAAATGTGCGTAATAAAATCAGCTACACTTTTCAATTGTCTTTTACTCAAGAAGGCGTTCAGTACAGCTTAGAACCTCCTTACTATTTAATAATTTGATCAAATATACCAATTATTCAATAAGGAACCAAATCATAACACAGTAAGTATACTTACTAGGTTTTAAAATTGCGTCTGATTTGTAAACGTGATTATCTTTTAAAGTTCAAAAGATAGTATCTCATATACTACAGAAATTAAAACACATAATACAAAATAATAAGTGAATGTATTTATTATTATTCATACAAGTACAGTTGACTACCTCACAATAACTTTTACATAAATAACGTTGATCAACTGCGACAAAAAATAATCGGAATGCGATCGAAAAATCGAATATATTTATATTCGATTAAATATCGAGTTAATTTATTCATCTATTTAGATGAATAAATTAACTCGATATTTTAAGAAATAGTCTGTATTATTTCCAAGTAATAATTAATATAGTAATAATAGTAATAATTAAGCTTAAGGCTACATCATCTGATTCTACGCTGCTCGTAGCTGATGTCCCAGGTACAGGATTTTCATAATCTATAGCAATATAAGGGATAGCTTCTTTATTACTCTCTATGGTATTAGATCCGAAAGAAAATGAAAAGCAAGCTGTTGGTAAGCAAGTCCCCAGAAGCAGTTATGATTGATAAAAAAAAATAAAAAATTAAAGCAAAATGAATAGGGACGCAACACATAGTTAATATGTGATATATAGTTTTAAAGATATAAGCATACAGGCAGAGCCGGACAGCGACATTGTTTTATACTATGTAGTGATGAGGTACTAGACCGAATACTAATACTAGACCTAGAACTGGACCTGCAGTAGAAAATCACTACACATCACTACTTCAAGCAGCGAGATGTTTGTCCCCGCACTAGCTTTTACTTTGACAGTTCATGTTGGCGGGAGAATGAGTATGCTGACGATATTATTGCTAATATTTTGTAATAGTTCAATAATAATTTAAACCCTTAACAAAGTATAGTCTAATTCGTTTTAATACTACCGCCAATAAGTAAAAAGAACTGGCTATCGTACTTTATAACATTCACCGAATTATAGGTACTCAGTACTTTTAAAACACTAGATACCAGGGTTTCAAGCTAATGAAATGCTAATAAAAAGAAAGAAGATGCGTATGTAAGTGGATTTCAGTAATAACTGAGCATTATAAAGCTTTACTTATAAACAGAATCCCATAAAAGAACCAACAAATAAAAACATTGAAATATTTTGAGGTTAATTTCATGCTACGACCAAATTTATATAAAATTTAATAAAACTATGTGAAGGTTTGTACTTACCTAGTTTCTTCTGCATTTTTCATAGCATTAAAAATGAGTTTGGACCGGTAAAACTGTTGACGTCTCATTTTAAACTGACTTACTGGCCACGGGTACGAATGACCGACGAACGAATGAATGGCACAATTTCAAAACAAAGTAACAGTGAGTATCAAAATTAAAACCTAGTAACTGACTGACCTTACTAGGTTTTTGAAATTGTTTTCTGAGTTACTACGTAATGAATTTGTTATTTTAGGGAAACTAGACATGGATTACAAATTAGCTTGACTTGCTCAATATTTTTTTATATTTATCTTATGAAAATGGCTGTTTTAAGCACCTGGTCACAAGGACCTATACCTAGTAAGTCAGAAAATTGAATAAAACGAATTTCCCAAAAATCTGAGATACTAGGTTATGAATTTGAACAGCCCGTAAAAAATTACATACGGAACCCAACCAACTAAATATTTTATGTCGCCATGACGTCATTGCAATGACGTAATGAGGTGGGTAATAAATTTTGAACTGCTACCGAAAATATATGTATACCTACCTACCTATACGTTCGCATGACAAAAATTATCAAGCCGCATTTTCCCAGCATAAGCTGACCTATTATTGTAAGGAAAGTCTATAAAATGCAGGGTCTTGGTATAGCATGATAAGTCGTCATCTCTACATAGTTTACGAGGTCGGTATAACACGTTCAATGAAGATTGCGAACTATTTTATGAAGGCGCTTTTTTGCGCTAAGAAAAAATAGCAGGGACTATTTTCTTCAGGAAAGTTATTAACGCTACTGTGCTTTGACCTTTTTTATGGTGATTGATGTGACATAGCTTCATAGGATTAGTACTCTCAAGCGTCACTGGCATCGGGTCCTGTATTCGATTCTCCGATCGGACAGTGTTGTTATATCACCTCCAGTACCACACCAGTCGTAGATTATTGCACCGTTGATGATTATTATGTCACCGTTTTTTTTTTTGAATGGGAAATCATCAAATGACTCCTCCCGCTCTGGGAAGAGCAGGAGGGAGTGTCAGATTTTTACTGACTAAAACCCATCCATGTTCCTTCATCGCCCTTTATGTTTCGGGGCCACGGTATCTCTTTCGAACAGTCCTAAAACCCCGGTTATTCTATGACCCTGTCATCCATCATAATCTGCCTAGCCTTTTCCCAACTATGTTGGGGTCGGCTTCCAGTCTAGCTGTATGCAGTTGAATACCAGTATTTAATATAGAGCGCTTGCCTATCTGACTTCCACAACCAAGTTAGTAGGTACTGGATAATACGATACCCTTTGGTAAGACTGGTCGAACGCCACTGCTCTACTCTTTAAGAAGTTCAGGCATAACATTGTATCATGTATTTGGGATAGTTATATAGATTTGCGTGGAGGAGCCCGTGGCTAAATAATAACAGCCGCTCGGGTCGATCGTTAGGTTAAGCCGTGCTTGCCTAGGTTGGTCTCTGGATGGGTGACCGATTACATACCGAGTTTCCTCCGTGCCTCGGAAAGCACGTTAAGCAGTTGGTCCCGGCTGTCATTTGATAGATCTATGACAGTCGTTAGGTACTCAGATGCCCAAAAAGTGTGACAACCAGTCTTACCAAGGGGTATCGTATTACCCGGTACTAACTGGGTTGTGGAGGTCAGATAGGCAGTAGCTCCATGTTAAATACTACTGGTATTCAGCTGCATCCGATAAAACTGAAAGCCGACCCCAACATAGTTGGGAAAAGGCTAGGCAGATGATGATGATATAGATTTGTGTCATTTGAATGGCACAATTTGAAGCTCGCCACCTATTATGAATCTTAAACAAAACTGATCATTAATAGCTGCACCAATGCTTAACCCTTCAGGGTATACCAAGGGATACGAAATTGTATAATGTTATTTTTAGCCATGTGGTATCCGGCATTATAGCCGTGTGGTATCTATCCAGCAGAGTAGAATAGAACCAACCCATTACACTCACGGGTGTCGTATAAGGCGACTAATGTCTGAGGCAGAACACCTTGCGCTTCCGTAGACCTGATAATGGGCAGCAGCGTTTTCTGTTAGTCTTTCATCACTGCGATCTCCAATCCGCCTGCCAAGCGTGGAGATTATGGCAAATTCCTCCCATCGTGGGAGAGGCTTATGTCCAGCAGTGGACGTTATGGGCTGTTGTAGTATAATGTTATTTTCAACACACTTGCTCATAAAATGGCTCTAATTTCACCGCAATTAGGGATATAATGACACCTGTAATCAAACCGTGACTTTTTCATTGGTATTATTCACAAGTGAGTTATAGGGAAAACCCTAAACAAAAATCTTTTTTAAGAACAAAGCAAATCAACCAATAAAATAAAAATATTTTATTGGTTGAGTTGCTTTGTTCTTAAAAAAGTTTCGATAGTAAAATGTTTTATTTCAAATCAAATCAAATCAAAAATATTTATTTGCTAGAATATGGTACAGTAAATTGTGGTTTCATCATATCCTGTCATAACATGACGTGCAAATACATTCACAATAGGCGATGTCAATTAGTCTAACTTACAAATTACAGATTACAGGTTCTATTGACTTGTCCTCTAAGTAGTCCCTAACGGTATAATATCTTTTAGTTAGTAAGAGTTGGAAAAGTCTTTTTTTAAATATTGTGAACGGTAGGTCTTGAAAACTATTTGGTAAATGATTGTAAATAATAATCGACATGCAGTATACATTTAAATAATTTTAGTTTTATTGGTGGCAACCGAAGTCTATCTTTCTGCCGTGTTCGGCTATTTGGTCTGACAGTGCTAGTTTCAAATAAATTGTAGTTTCTCCTAACAAAAACACATATTTCAAAAATATATAGACATGGCAGAGGTAGAATTTTCAGTTTTTGAAATAGTGGCTTACAGCTATCTAAAAAGTGAGCTCCACAAATTGCCCGGATACATTTTTTTTGAGCTTTAAAAACTCTGTCAAAATCTACTGAGTTACCTCATATTACAATGCCGTATCTAAGTACAGATGATACATAACCATGGTATGCCAGCATTGCAGTGTCACAGTTTACTGTTTGTTTAATTCGTTTCAGGACATATATAAAACGATCTATTTTTGCAAGAATCTTATCTATATGTGTTTTCCAATTGCAATTTTTATCGACCGTTATACCTAAGAATACACAATTATCGACAGTGGTCAGGTGAGAATCTTTATAATGAATGTCTAGTTTATTTATGTTTGCGTTGTATGTTTGAAATTGTATTATGTTTGTTTTAGTCATATTTATTTTTAAGTTATTTTTTTCTAGCCATACGATTGCATTATCCAGAGCTTGAACGGTTTCCTTTTCTAAGTTTTTGTTATTGTCACTCTTAATCATTATTGTAGTGTCATCAGCGAATAGTATGCAATCCTTGCCTATCGCCTCTGTAATGTCGTTGATGTAAACTAGAAAAAGTACTGGGGACGTGCCATAATTATTTTGTTTATATTCCGACCTATAGGTTTTTTTTCCCTTTGACAAGTTTTTGTTATTTCCCCACATTGTACTCTATCAGAAAGGTAACTTTTGATCCAGTCGTTGGCCTTACCCCGGATTCCATAATGCTCAAGCTTTTTAAGTAGTGTTTTATGGCAAACAAAATCAAAAGCTTTTGTCATGTCTAGGAACACACAGCTTATCTTAGATTTTTGATTCAGACTTTCAGTTATGTATTTTACTAGCGCAAAACATGCTAAAGTAGTGGAACTGCCTTTCCTAAAGCCGAATTGTTCTTGTTTAAGAATATCACAATTTGTTACAAAGTTCTCTATTTTAATGCACATAACATTCTCAAATATTTTGGATAGAATTGGGATTAAGGTTAATGAGCGATAATTGCTCATGTCCGTTTTTGCACCTTTCTTATAAAGAGGTTTGACAATTGACCTTTTCAGGCGTGTTGGGAATACTCCTTCTGTTAGAGACAGGTTTATAATGTAGGCTAAGGGAGACACCAAACTCATAGCACATATTTTTAACACCTTAGTGCTCAAGTCGTCATATCCAGTCGAGTTGGTGTTTCGGAGACTGTGAATTATTTTATAAATGTCTGATTCATCTACTGGAGTAAGGAACATGCTTTTAGGATTTTGAGGAGTAGCTATTTTCATGTCATATTGCTTATTTGTATGAGCATTATTGGTCGTCTTTGTTTGATTTATATAGTAGTCATTAAATAAGTCACATATTTGTTTTGGATTGTTATAAACTTTACTATTGGTATTAATTGCGTCAACTTCCGAGTTACTTGTCATATTATTTGTGTTTGTTTTAATCATGTTCCATGCCGCTTTACTTACATTTTTGGCCCTATTAATGTAGTCTAAGCTATTTATCTGCTGAGCCTTGTGTATGCATTTTTTCAGTATTTGAGTGTAGTCGTCATATGTTTTTTTATTTTGTTTTTTGTTATGTTTGTAGAGATGATATTTTAAATACAATGTTCGTTTTTTAATGCAGCATCTTTTTATGCCCTTGGTTAAACCTCTATTTTTCACTTGTTTACAAGTATTTTTGATTTTAACTACCTCTCCGACGCTAAGCGCGCGGATTTGCAAATACCGTAACCGCTCACATGCAAAAATTTTTGCAAGTTTTCAAAACATTTTCTGCCCGATCCGATAAAAACACCTGTAGCTCAAAAACTACAAGTCCTAGAGCAATTACAAAAATACTGTTGTCAAGCTGATTAGATAAGGAATCTACTTATCTAGAAATCAAAATGAAATACTTTAATTATATACTCCAAGTCATAATGTATAGCAAAAAATAGTTACAAAAACTGATATTTCACTAGAAATATCAGTTTTCTCTTAGTTTTTTATCCATTTTAACATTAAAGAAATAAACTAGACTATATTTCCTTTCCAACAAGACCACAATCTCATTTATAGCTCAATAGCATCATATCTAAATATACTTATGAAACTAGATACTCACTGTTTGTTTACATCTGGGAACTAATTTTTGGCAGCCGGTGTTGGATGAAAAAACACACAAACCCACATGTTTTTTGGTGTAGATAGTTGAACAATCTAATCACCTCACTAATTAAGCACTGCTTTTCCCATTTCACACACGTCACTAAATCACGTATTTCTTCACACAACACAATCACTATAGGTACATATAATAACTACTTTTTCACGGGCAAAATATTGCAACTTCGAGATTCCAAAACGAATTTACGTTGACAAAATAATGAAGCACGGTTCTCAAGGATAATTTTGATATATAATAGTATCAGCTACCATTAAAAATACCAGAGTTATCACGACATTTGCTGCGAAGGGAAATTCGAGTGTTCACCGTCTGTCAAATGAAAGTTTTTTTTTTTTCGGCAAATTGTCTATGGAGTAGTGTTGCGATGTTCGATTTTATTATTGAGGAATTTAGTAACGAATTGAACACAGAGGTATAAGCTCTAGAGGAGACAGTTTTAGACGGTTTTTAATGCAGTTTTTTGGGAGGAGGGTGCGCGTAGTAATAGCGTGACAGATAGCGCTTATGTATAGGACAGCGATATACAATGTGTGACAGATAGCGCCGGAGTGGTAGGAAAGCATAGATTGTAAAAAAGGGTAATTAAATCATGCAGTCTATCGAAGGCATCATTTGTTGTTTGAGCTTCGTAAACTTCAGAAAAAGAGAGACTTGAGATGCAAGTTTTAAACTTAATTATATTTTCGTCACTGAGCTCTCTTACATTTTTAAATCAAAAGCTATGAAAGTCTTTAACTTGAAGATCAGTTTCTACGCTAACCGTTATTGATTGTGCTGATTCGTGGTCTGACAGCGCTAGATAGTGAATTGCAGATTTAGCGTCCTGTATGTTACTTACTATTAAGTCCAAACATGCGTTCTTTCTCGTAGGCAGTTTTATGTGGTTTATTAAATTATTATTACTAAGTATAGAGTATAAGTCATTAGATGTTTTATTTGTTTTCAGTGTATCAATATTCCAATCGCCACATAAGATAATTTTTTTGTTACCTTTTCTACATAGTTTATTAGTAAGAAGTTCCAAATTATTCAAGAATATTGAGGCATCACGTGTAGGTGTTCTATATATGCACACTATAATTAAGTTAAATTTAATTATTTCGATGGCACAGTATTCGAATTGAAAAGGAATGGGCAATGGTAGATCTTTTATTTCTTTAAATTGTAGGTTATTTTTTAATAATATACACGAGCCTCCCCTTCGTTGGTGAGTTCGAGAGAAGGATACCAGTCTATAGTTATTAAGTCTAAGGTTTTGTTCACAACCACTTTTTAGGAAGGTTTCAGTTAGACATATAATATCTACGAGACCCAGTTCTTTTTGTAAATTTGTAATGGCAATCTCTATTAATTCCTGTTTGTTCAGTACTCCAGCAATATTTTGGTGAATTATCGTGATTGTAGTATAATTAGTTTTGTATTCTCTTCTTCACAAGTGTGTTGAAAAACTTCGTATGATACACGTGTGTATTAATGATTACCGTTCTCGGCTCTCTTAAGACCTTATGGCGCCTCTGCGATAATCACCAACATTACACACTTGTACCTTAATTTACTATTACATTTTTAGGAAAGAAAACAACAGTAAAAAAAACTTAATCTAAATTTTATTCACGCAGGTAAAGCAGGCCTTTTCAATGATCTCTCAATTTGTCTCACACTCTTATTTCTAAGGTTAGGTACAGCGAACAAAGTGTACACTACACCAAACAGGTTTATACCGGTGAATATATAGAACGTAGTATAAATTCCGACGTATTCTTCTATGTATTGGAAGGTATGTACGTGGAGGAGTTTTACGATTTGTGAATATGCGTAGATTGCTCCTATTAGTGTTGCTCGGATCTGTAAAGAAAATAAACAAAAATATTAGTTAAAATTCTTAAGAAAGATAATTATATATTTTTTGGGAAGGTATATGAAGCTGGTTCGAGGTGACCCGGGAAAAGACTTCCTGGAAGGACTTAGTCCGTAGACTTTTGCCCAGCAGTGGGAAGCCCGCCACACTATTCCCAAACCAATGCAACTCCTTGAAGCTAGAATCAAAAATGGCGACCACCAGAAAAGCGCTAACACAATGAAGCTCTACGAAGTCCCAGAGAAACAAGTTGACTGTTTTGGATCCCGCAACGAAATTAATTACAGAAGTATAGCGGAGGAGTAGGAAAACCATAATTTTCTCTTCATGCAACGTTATAGTTTATGTTTATATTATACGCAATAAAAAAATATAGTATATATATATATAGTAGATGACACCATAAAACAATAATTCCCAGACACCTATCTTTAAAAAACACTTTATTTTGGGCCTGAAAACCCGATTTATTTTCAATTAATTGCCAAATTCGATTTTTTGTTGCTTTGAAATCAATAAATAGTTGAGTCATTGAGTTGAATAAACGCCATACAAAATCTATGAGAGAACCGCGTTTGGACAGCTCTTAAAAAGTATCACAATTGATTGGTGTGTCATCTACACCATTAAAAATATGGGACACAATACTGAGATAGCTTTGTTCACTCTTTTGGTGTTGTTTACCGTCTCATACATTAACCGTGGAACACAACAAAATGTCGTCTATCCAATCGTTGCAAACTTAATGCAGTTCCGACCCAACAAGAGGAAACATTTGAACTATGTTACAATACCATAGCACAAAATACAATACGATAATAAAATGAGGTTGAAGCTGAATAATATCCAGAGCATTTCTAAAGCCAACTACATATGAAGAGGCTAAACTGAACAAGTACACCTAGGCCAATTTCGGTTGATCAAATATTGGCATATTTTTTTTTTCTTTTTATTCAGCCTATACTGTCCCACTGCTGGGCAAAGACCTACCCAATTCCTTCCATATGCTCTTATCCGTGGCCTCCTCGGACCAGTCCTTTCAGCACATATGCGTTTTAAATTCGTAATGCGACCTAATAGGCAACGTTCCTTGGCCTCGTGCGTCACGACTTGCTTCAAGCGACATGACGTAGATTCGCCTGTTCAGATTTCGTAATTTTTTATGGTAGCATTACCAATTTACTTCTAGTAGTTGGTGATCCGATTACCTTTTAGTCCGTAACATCTTCCGCGAATGCTCGCCCGATCACTTTTGCTTGGCGTGGTAGACAGACAGAGAATTTGATCGTTATTCCAACATGGCTCGGACTGTTACTGTATGTTACTGTATTCAAATACGGTACGGATTTTAAAAATGACCGTCAAACCAGAACGTAAAACTGATCATATGTGGATAGCCTATACGAAACAAAAAGGTAATACACCGGTGCATATATACAATCTCGCCGTGACCTGGTTCAACTGAACATATTTTAATATTTGCAATATTTGACTCTACAACGAACCTGTGAGCTACATTTTCTTACAATTCCTTTATATGGAAACTTGTATTGCTTTCTTCGATATAATAACTTTTAATTGCATTTCAATTCTGTATTTTTCTATGCCTATTATCGGGTATTATCGGAACGGTTGAGAAAGATTTCAGGATGACCGTTGGAGTCATGTGACGTGACTTTCGCCAGGGCTCGTGTTTACGAGTCACAGCCGGTTTTTATTCAGCCCTGCAACGGTACACGTAGGTAACCAGTTATCACCCAATAGAGATGCGATTTTTCGTTTAATTTGCAATCTGGCTTCGATGAATTGGCAGCGGTCTGTTCAGACTAAACACCCTCACAAACAAGCTCATAGATTGTCATGATTGGCCTGCGCTGGGCCTAACCACGGGAAAACTGGGCACAGCGTGAAGATGAACCGGAGCTAGCGCCTTTAACAGGTCTCCACATTGCTTCATACCATACATGATAGTCGACTGGCCGGCACTGGACCGGGTAAGACCCGGTCAAGAGACCGCAAGAGGCACGCGCGCGCCTCGCTTGTCTCTTTCGTGTTAGTACCGACGCTCTGCATCTTAGTAACTCATAACAAATGTTCTTCTTTCATTTGTTTGAAGACAAGACGTTAAAATAATCTTAATTCTTACCTCCAAATTAAATATCTCCACCATAACAACAATGGGTAGTCCCCACGCCACTCCGTAAGCGAAGACCAGTATACCAAGCGCGGTGACAGGCAGCCATCTTAGTGACGTCACCGTTAAATCAGCTTGCGTGTATACTGCTAGTACTCCCATTGCGACTGACATTGCGACGTAACTTGCTGTTAGAAGGTGCTGAAAAGATTAGAGAATGAGAAGTAAGAATGGTTTTAATCGCAATGAACCGGGAAGACGACGAAATGAGGGGTTTTGAGTTCAATCTCTGCAAGTATCCCTAAGTACATTAATAATAATAATAAATAATTATAAATATTGCTGGACATTATTACACACAGCGCCATCTAGTGCCACACTAAGCAACGAGACTTGTGTCGTGGACACCAGATAGTTGATATACTACATAGATAATTTTTGTTTGTAAATACATACCTACTTAGTATACATATAAACATCCATGACTAGGAAACAAATGTCCATGCTCATCACACAAACATTTGCTCCTGCCGGGATTCGAACCCGGGACCCTAAGAACGTAAGGCAGTCTAACTACCACTGCGCCAATCAGGTCGTTAAACATTCAGAATTTATTTCATATCTCCTGGAGTGGTACTGTGTATTTATTGCAATTTACTTTATTGTTAAAATGATTTTGAAAAATCTCAATTTAAATCTCTTAATTAAACAATAACTATTAAAAGAAACAAACAACAAAATATTTTAACTACTACATTAGTATTATTCTCATAAATTATATTATTTTGTGCGTACATAATCTACGTGCCTAAATTACATATACATAATAATTATGTAGATATTTTTTAAGTCATCGTTCTCCTGCTCTAATCCCGATTTATTATATTACTAGCTGACGTCCCGCGGTTTTATCCGCGTAGTTCCCATTCCCGTGGGAGTACGGGAATAAAATAAAGCCTATAGCACTCACGAATCAAATCAAGATCAAATTAACGGAAGATCTATGGGGTATGTCTATCAAAGCTTGTACCTCAATTATTGAGACTGTAGCGCCGTATTTAGCCTCAATATTTAATTTGTGCGTGGATCAAGGGGTCTTCCCGGATCTAATGAAATTCAGTAAGGTAATACCGCTTTTTAAATCCGGGGACAGTAAAGACACCAATAACTATAGGCCCGTATCCGTGTTGCCGGTTTTCAGCAAGGTGTTTGAAAAGATAATGCTCAATCAAATGCTTAACCATTTTAACACTAATAAAATATTACACGAGCAACAGTATGGTTTCACCAAAGGACGTTGTACAACTGACGCCGGTGTCACTTTATTAAAACACATATTTACTGCGTGGGAAGAGGCACAAGATGCCATAGGAATCTTTTGTGACCTTTCGAAGGCATTTGATTGCGTAAATCACGAAACCCTGATCTTGAAACTTCAGCATTACGGTTTAGGTAAACTTGCGCTCAGTTTAATAAAATCGTATTTGAATGATAGACAGCAGCAGGTACAAATAAATGGAGTAAACTCAATGGGTTTAAAAGTAAAAATGGGTGTACCACAAGGTTCGATATTGGGTCCCTTCCTCTTTTTAGTATATATTAATGACCTACCCCATCTATTTAACAACCATCCGCATATGGTGTTGTTTGCTGACGATACTTCTTTAATATTTAAAATAAACAGACGTGCCACTAATCTTGATGACGTAAATAACGCCCTACTGCAGGTCCACGATTGGTTTACCGCTAATAATTTAGTACTAAATGGGAAAAAAACTAAATGCATTAGATTTGCTCTACCAAATGTCAAAAGTAGTGATTGTGACATAATATTGAACCAAGAGAAACTAGAATTTGTCGATAAAACGGTTTTCTTGGGAATCACGCTCGACTCAAGGTTACAATGGGGTCCTCATCTAACATCTCTTGCAGGACGGCTAAGCTCAGCAGCATATGCTGTTAGAAAAATCCGTCAATTTACTGATGTTGATACCGCGAGGCTGGTCTATTTTAGTTATTTTCATAGTATTATGTCATACGGTATTTTACTATGGGGACGGGCTGCAGACATCGAGTCTATATTTATTCTGCAGAAAAGAGCCATCAGAGCCATTTATGAATTACGTAGACGCGATTCTCTAAGAGAACTGTTCAAGGAAATTAATATCATGACAGTACCTTGTCAATACATCTATGAAAACATCATGTACGTTAGAAAAAATCGGCATTTATTCAGTAAGAGAGGGGACAGACACCACTATAACACTAGAAATAGGGACCAACTAGTTCAGCCAGGTTTCAGGCTTGCTAAAGTGGATTCATCTTTCATGGGGTACTGTTTGAAATGTTACAATAAAATACCTCCCCACATTCTTCAACTGAATGAGACGAAATTTAAATCTTGTATAAAACGCACACTATGTAGGCAAGCATATTATAAGTTGGGGGATTACATTGATGATAAAAATGCTTGGCTAAATGCTGGTCCTGCTCCACAACCATAGGTGGGGGGGGAGGGGGGCAAACTAATTGTTTGTACTGGACGGGCATTATTTGAGTCCATCGACACGTAAAGAAGAAGATGAAGAATTGATTCCCATGTTAATGTATTGTGGAAGCTGCAGAAGATTGTAAAAATATACTTGCATTGTATAGATTCCAGTTCTTAGTATTATATAATTGCATAGCACATGTGTGAGTACTTTGTACTGTTCAGCCACCATTTACATTTATTTATCTTTCATTGACTTAAATATGCCTTGGTGACTGAGAGAATGTCATGCTCACTTAAATGTCTCGCTGATGGTGGCGGGTGTGTCGGGTCATTTAGTTCCCTTCAATATGGTTGAGTTGAATGGCGCCGGTACATGCGTCATGTCTGTGAACGGGCGCTGTCAGTTGGGACTGGTCATCTCTTAGCTGCCAAGGTTCATTTTAATTACTTTATTCATACATTTTTAATCTAATCTTTCACTCTGGATGCTCTTAGTGTGCACGTCTTTCTACATCGTTCTCACATTTATGTATAATCTCAAAATTAATGATGTAACCAAGATTTTGTAACAATATTTTGATTTTAAAAGAGTGTCCATGGAGTTTCTTGCCCATTCTTCTCCATAGAGATCTACGCTAGGGAATGGGCAACTACAGTACTTTCTCAAGTTATTATGCCTTGTGACTGGGACTGTAGCTTTGATTTTCTTTTTTGTATTTTTGACTTTCAAAAGTGCCGTAATGGTCTAATTGAAATAAATGCTTTGAGTTTGAGTTTGAGTTTGAGTTTGAATAATGTAGCTTTCTACCAGTGAAACAATTTTTAAAATTGGTTCATTACTTCCGGAGATTACCCCTTACATACAAACTTACAAACTTACAAACAAATGTTACCTCTTTATAATATTAGTATAGATAGTTTTTATACTTATTAAATACATATAGATTTATTTATTTTTTTCGGCATCAGCGCTCCCAAAAACCACGAACTAAAAAAAACAGTATTTTTTCCATACCTTCCTATCCACAAACGTACAGCAAACCAAACCGAAGGCGCTTCCCAGTAACAGCGTGCTCAGAACCAGCATGTTCTGAGGGTCTGCAGTCACCCTAAGCTGCATCAACGTCTTCTGCTGATCCAGGAACAGGATGCTCCCGCATATTGCCGTTACGGTGTATAGGGATATGCCTATCTTTGTGCCGTCTAACCAAATTTTGTTTCGCACTGGAATGGAAGTAGATTTATTTTTTATTTAATAGTTCGTGCGTGATCTATTGATTGATCCTTTTTACTATTGGAAACATTTTGAGGAAGAATATTTTGTGCTTAATTAGATAAAGCATAATATTGTACTATACAAAGTATCAACGGACCAAGTACAGAATGTTTGGTACATCAAATCATCTAAGTAACTCTACGCAAAAATATTGCTGGGAAACGACTTTTGGGGTGACATTATCGTTACGGTAGGTTTCAATCATGTAATGGTCATGGTACTCTATATCGGCCGGCACCGCGCCAACCCAGCAATTAACTTGCCATTCAAATTAGTGTATTCAATCATGTGTCGTATAATATATGAAACATATAATATATGAACATAATGTCTATATGAAAAAGCTTACGGCGAGCTGTCAGCTCGCTTGCCGCTTCCATACAACTCGACTCACGGGCAACTCGGAGTCCACGCGCTGCAACTGCTGCAAGCGAGTGGACAGCGTGCTTACAGCGCGCCGACCGCATGCTTACTGCGCGCCGACCCGAGTTTCCCGCGAAACAATGTAGTTGCACCGTCGCGCCTGCGAGCTTGCACCTCGCCACTGGCGCGCGGACTGCGAGCTTACAGCGCGTAGTTAGTGCGCTGGCTGCTAGCCGTAGCCTAAATTTGAGGCAGCAGCTAAGCTGGTGCGGTGCCAGTGTAATGTGCAATGACCTTGACGCATTCCAAATATTGTGCTGATAGATGTACAGGCTCCGTGAAGGGTCCGTTTACACCTAGTATAAGATTGAGATTACTCAACCTGATGTTGAAATGAGAGATGTTATAACTATGACTATATCAAAAATATACTTACAGACAGTACAAACTGAAAGCTTCCCACTTGATTTCGCTTTATCACTTTCATCTTTGAGATTGGATATCTCTTTTGAGATGTAGGGATCATCCTCCGCCAATAAGGTGAGCTTTGAGAGATTCTTTCGCGCGTTCTGAAATGACACAAATTGTTTTGTTAAGGATTTTCACTGGATCCCTCGCTGTGTTCAGGCTTTTCTCACGTGACTGTGTATTCTATTGGCGTTATAAGTGAATTGAAACGCGAACATTAGATTGCCCTGGTATAGAGGTCGCAACTCGCAAGTGCAATTGCTGAGAATGAGGTGTTGCTTCGAATGCCATGTTGAGCAAAGTGTCGATTAGTTTCATTGGAAATGTTATTGGAGTAACCCGAAGTCTGGTGTAGGAGGCAATGGTATGGGCACCTTTCATTATCACGTTAAATGTTGATTTAGTTAATGGACTTTGTAGAAAGAATCACAAGCTAAGTTTAAAGTTACATTAAAATGTATAAGGTTTATAAGTTAAAAGTAGCAGCAATATGATACATATCTAGATGCATGATTTTTATCACTCTAAACAAAGCCTATTAACACCAGAAATAGCAAAGTGAAATTATTTTTTTAATATCCATAAAACATACTAAGTTAATAAGTATTTGAAACTGTTGATAAAACAGAGAGATCCGATACCGCGAATGACGTCATTCGCTGCATCGACGCGACGTACAAAATCCATACTAAATTCCGTTTATCTAGAAAGAGATAGAAACAAAAGTTTAAATGGTTATAACTTTTGTGTTGTTTGGCCGATTTATGTCTTGTTTTCGCTTTTTGTCATTATTTTTATAGTACTTTAACATTCCGTATCAAAATAAAAAAAATAAAATGTATTAATATTCCCTATATTCTTTGCCTTTTGGCAAGTGTTAGTTCCACAGTTATTGTATGACTCGCTTTGCATTGCTTAAAACTTTATACGAGTAATTATAGAATAATATTTTTTTATTTCAAATACAAATATTTATTGCTCAACACAGTACATTTTATACATTTACAGATGTCAAGTGAATGCGCAGTCCACTGTATTGTACCAATTTAGGCATGCAAAGGACTATTTAAAATAATATTTATTTGACGTGAGTCAAAATAATTATAGAATAATTATTTTGACGCACGAGATCCAAGTAATTGCTGCGTTCGCAACGTAAATTATAAAAAATAAACATTTATTTCAGGTCATTGACTCATAGTAGATACAAAACATTAACAACATTTTTGTCAATTTTAGTCAGCTGATTGAATACCTAATTAAATTAGGTAATTAAAAGAAAATAAAGTGAATTCAATGACAAAAATAATTAAAACGTTCATCATCATCATCATCATCATCATCAGCCTATTAATGTTCCCACTGATGGGACACAGGCCTCCTCTCTATGAGAGGGAATGGGCTATAATCCACCACGCGGGCCCAGTGCGGATTGGTAGATGTCACATGTCTTCGATTTTTTTTTGGTTCTAGGACATGCCGGTTTCCTCACGATGTTTTCCTTCACCGTTTGAGAGCAGTGGTGATGAAATAAATTACACAAAGTAATGCGCCTGTCTGGGTTCGAACCCACGACTTACTGTTCGTAAGTCGGGGCCGCCACCACTGGGCCACCGCTGCTCTATTAAAACGTTAGAAACAAATAAATTATGGTTGATAAGACCGTACATCGGGATTTGTGACTTGTTGATGGCAATAGGGTCACCCCAATTACATGGAACTCAAACACAACCGACCCAAAAAAAAGTTATACTGAAGGTACACCCATAACCCTGCGGGGTTGAACAACATAATATAATTTCCCAGGACAGTATGTCTGTTCGTATCCGCTTTGTTTCATAACCAGAAACATACCACACTCATTTGTTTCATACGAAGAAACACGGTATGTTTGTTCCAGACTGCACAGTATAATTATTTTAGCAGAACAGACTGTGAAATTCTATGTTGAGAATACTCTAGGGTTATTCAAAATCAAAATCAAAGCATTTATTTCATGTAAGCCAGTTACAGGCACTTTTGAATTGTCTTGAATTGAATTGAAATTTGAGAACGGGCAAGATGACGCCATGGACACTCTTTTAAATCAGAATATTGTTACAAAATCTTGGTTAAGTACATCATTTATGTTGAGATGGTATAATAAGTGAGAACAATGTAGCAAGATGTGCACGTTAAGTGTCCACAGTAAGTATTCCAGTATTAGTAAGTATTAACCTTATCTGTAGTAAGGTAGGCCAGAAGTAATTTTAGAGTATATTTACTTGTTATTTCTAGGACATCGAGCACAGATAATTATGTAAATGAATTGATAATAAGAAAATTACATTTTATACGCTAGTCTACTAAGTATAGAATTAATTATGTCCCCTATAACATTACATCACGCCTGATATTCCCGATGGGTTAGGCCTATGTCTATGTACATGTAAATTAATTGATAATAGGGAAATTACATTTTATACGTTAGTCTACTAAGTATAAAATGAATTATGCCCCCTATAACATTACATAACGCCTGATATTCCCGATGGGTTAGGCCTATTTCTATGTACATGTAAATGAATTGATAATAGGGAAATTACATTTTATACGTTAGTCTACTAAGTATAGTATTAATTATGTCCCCCTATAACATTACATCATGCCTGATATTCCCGATGGGTTAGGCCTATGTCTATGTACATGTAAATGAATTGATAATAGGGGAATTACATTTTATACGTTAGTCTACTAAGTATAAAATGAATTATGTCCCCTATAACATTACATCACGCCTGATATTCCCGATGGGTTAGGCCTATTTCTATGTACATGTAAATGAATTGATAATAGGGGAATACTAAGTATAAAATGAATTATGTCCCCTATAACATTACATCACGCCTGATATTCCCGATGGGTTAGGCCTATGTCTATGTACCTACACCCACATTTCGCCAGTTCTGTATAAGTCCCATGCAATGGGGGGTGAGCGTATTGCCATCAGCCGCGCACAAATCCAGACTCCGTGACTGCTACTGAGAAATTCCTGATGAAAAAACCCAATAACACTTTGCCCGACCTGGGAATCGAACCCAGGACCTTATGTTCAGTAGTCGCGTTCGCAACTACTAGACCAACGAGGCAGTCATCCCTCCCCCCAAACCCATACCCATTTCAGACGAAACTGGCGTTTAATCGCAGTATCCCCGGCCTTTCGAAGAAAAACAAGCATGGTGTTATGATTTTCTGGTTCGATTTAAATACTCGTAGAAGCACATAATGTGAATGGATTAATAACTAATTGAGTTCGTGCTACAATGTAAAGCGAAGAGTCAGGAGTGAGCTAAAATGTGCATAGCTTAACACTTCCGTGCCTCGACTTGAAACTGGTGTGATCTATCATAATAATTTATAATCCTTACACAAATCACTCTGTGTGCGTACACAGAGTGATTTGTGTAAGGATTATAAATTATACAGTGTAGACCATAGTTATGAAGAAGGCGTCTTCTTCATAACTATGGTCTACACTGTATCTATAGTGCAGTGAAACAAGACATCAATACCTGTGTGTGATATGTAATACAGGTTTTACCTAAAACAGACACCAGTCTCTTTGTAGTGAAAATTGACTTTGTACTGTTTATTTTGAAAAGAGAAAATAAATGAATTATATATTCCCTTTATTAATTTTTTAACAAATTTGTTACATTTTTTTAAATTAATTATAAAAAAATATATAAAAACATTTAAAACTATAAAAAAATTGTAGCCCACCGGTATCGGGAACAGGGTCCAAGCTAGTTGGTCAGGGCTCCAGAGAGAGGAACCTCTTAACAATACATGTCCCATTACACTACAACAGCCCATAACGTCCACTGCTGGACATAAGCCTCTCCCATGATAGGAGGAATTTGCCGTAATCTCCACGCTATACATGTCCCATGAATTATTATTATTATTATGAATGCAGACCAAAATAATCACCAACCTTTTTACTGCCTCGTTGGTGGAGTGGCCACAAGAGTGTCTGCTGAGTATGAGGGTTCAATTCCCGGGTCGGGCAAAGTGTTATTGGGATTTTTATCCATCAGGAATTTGTTAGTAGCAGCCACGAAGTCTGGATTTATGCCCGGTTGATGCCAATAGGCTCGCTTACATGGGATTTAAAACATAAATATCGAAATGTCGGTATACTATTAAATATCACCTCATAATTTAACTCTTCGGGGATTATTGGCGTTATGATATGAAAACAAGGCCAATTTGTTATGTTACTATGTTACTGTCTATTATAAAATAATGTCTGACAAGCAGTCCTAAACTTTAATTTATAACGTCTACAATTCAAGTTTTTGCCTATCAATTACTTAAACCGTTAACCGTATTATAGGCATGTAGGTACCAGATAATATTACGCTCTGAGTCAGGTTCGGAATTTAAAATCATTTAAAATCAATGCAACACAGGAACTTGGCAACAGAGCAACGAGCGCAGTATTATTCCGGACACGTGTCCAATCGACCGTATCCTCAGTTTCAATACGGATATAATGTCATTGGAATTGTATTTATTTTTATTGTTTTCAACTGTTTTTATTTCGTTGAAAATGTTGAAGTAAATCATAATATGTTCTCAATCGTAATCATGTTATGTGTCTCTCTATAGATTTAAGCATTTCCTCCCATCTAGCACCAAACTTACTCTGGTTCAGTCACTTGTGCTTCCTATTATAGACTATGCTGATGTTTGTTGCTCTGATCTTTCCCAAGAACTTCTAAATAAATTGGATCGACTTCTCAACAATTGTATTCGGTTTGTTTTTGGCCTTCGTAAATACGATCACATTTCTTCCTTCCGTTCTCAGCTTAAATGGTTGCCTATCCGACTCAGGAGGTCCCTCAGATCTCTCTGCTTGCTCTTCACGATTTTGAACGATCCACGTGCTCCCGATTATCTAAAGACGTATTTCAAAGTGTTGGGCAGTTCTCATAGTCGTAACCTTCGTGCTTCAAAGAATCTACTTCTCCAAATTCCTTCACAAATGTCAAATTCTTACGCTATCTCTACTATAAAGCTCTGGAACGCGCTACCTTTTGGCATTAAAAAGGCTGAAAGCAAATTCACTTTCAAAAGAAAAGTTCGTACTTACTATTTAAGTCAGACTAAATAGCTCTCAAATCGAAGTCGAGTCATAATAATTATTATTAGTTTTATCGATATTTAATTTTTGGTATTTGATAGAATATCTATTAGTTTATTTTATGTGTATATGTGTATTAGTATCAATATAAGTATTATACATTCTCGTTAGCAAGAAGTTAGTTTTTTAGACATTATTTTGTACCCTATCACTATGTTTTCCTATTTAACCCAAAGGTTGACTGGTAGAGAATGCCTTGTGGCATTAAGTCCGCCTTTTTTGTACATGAAGTTTAAATAAATAAATATGTTTTGTGTGTCGTTGCAATTGATTTGTTAGTTATAAAGTGGATTGTAAAATTATTATTTTACTAGCTGTTATATTTTATATATTATGTAACCATTCGATGAAAGATTACTGTATTGTATTTTTTTGCAAATGTCATTACCGACTCTGCAAATGATAATTTTAAATTCAAATATTTATTTAGTTTATATAAAAAGTTATCATCGCTGATTCGTTGCAAGATATTTATAGAAAAGTATTGACAATTCAGAAGTATTTTTCCTCGCACTAAAAATACTATTCCTCAACATCACAATGTGGTGTTAATTATATTAGTATTAGAGCATAGGCGTTAATTTGTAAGTCGTTACCCTACAGTTATTGGCAAATCATATGACGTATGCCAATCACTATTTTATAGCTATCTGATTTTATGATGCAGTCGCTCTGGTCGATCTTCAGGTTAAGCCGCACTTGCCTAGGTTGGTCCGCGGATGGGTGACCATCCAATACATACCGAGTTTCCTCCGTGCCTCGGAAAGCACGTTATGCCGTTGGTGACGACAGTCATTTGTAGATCTTTGACAGTCGTTAAGTAGTCAGGGGCCCGAAAGTCTGACAACCAGTCTTATCAAGGGGTATCGTGTTACCCCAGTACCTACTAACTGGGTTGTGGAGGTCAGATAGACATTCATAAAATACTGGTATTCAGCTGCAACCAAGGAACATAAATGGGTTGAGCTCCCCATCACTTTTTAACATTTATGTAAATGGGCTGATCCGTGAGCTCAACAGCACCGGAGTAGGCTGCTCAATAGATGGTAAAATAGTTAATAACATTAGTTACGCTGATGACATGGTGCTGTTGAGCCCATCGATCAGTGCCTTGAGAAAACTGGTTAGCGTGTGTGAGGTGTTTGCGGAGACTCATGGCCTGGCATACAATGTCAAGAAGAGTGAGCTGCTGGTGTTTCGGGCTGGGCGTAGGAGTCCCTCTCACGTTCCGCCCGTGATACTAGCGGGGGAGGCACTAAAAAGAGTTACGCAATTTGTGTACCTAGGTCATGTTGTAAATGAGGACCTGACCGACGAAGCAGACATAGAGAGGGAACGTAGGGCGCTGACGATTCGTTGTAATATGCTGGCACGCAGATTTTCCCGATGTTCCTATGCGGTAAAGAAGACATTGTTTAGGGCATACTGCCAGTCTTTTTATACGTGTAGTCTGTGGACTAGCTACACGCAGCGAACCGTCAGTGCCCTGCGGGTCCAATATAACAATGCTTTCAGGTTGCTGATGGGATTGCCTCGCTACTGCAGTGCGTCAGCGATGTTTGCTGAAGCTCAAGTGGATGGCTTTCACGCCATTATACGTAAAAGAGCAGCATCGCTGATGCGAAGGGTGAGGGGCAGTCCCAACAGCTACCTGAGGGTAATTGCAGACTACGTCCATAGTCCTGTTTGGAGGCATTGGATTGGGCTGCACATATTGTAGGCTGACTGGTGTTCTATTATTTGCTGTATTTGTGTCGTACTAACATAGTTTTAAGTCATCTTGATGTACTACTAACACTCTATGGACCGAAAAGTCTGAAATAAATGTTTTGAATTTGAATTTGAATAAATACTAACTGGAATGAGGACGAGCAACCCAAAAACATTCCGAGCGAGAAAGCTTCAAGAGTGGATGTTGTCTCTTTCTAATAGGGTGTCCAATAATCACACTAACTCTTGAGACAGTTACAGACTACTGTTAAGTTATTATTTAATGATGATGACCTGCAACTCGATAGCATTCTAGGCGAGATAGCTTCAGCCACCGTTGCTGCAGATTTTCATTATTAGGGAATCTGTTTGGAAAAACAATATTTGTATTTAATAAGCAAACTACTACCGACGCCATGTGCGATGTCCGATGTTTCTAATTTATAAAATGAAAATAAACTTTTGATTAGTATGTACGACAACGATGTTCGAAACTTCGAACTTAGCTGTTTTAATATTTTTTTGGATATTTTCTGTTTGTCAATCTAAAACATTGGTAACCCTAGTCGTAGTATACAAACAAAGTTAAAAAACTTACCTGAAAAACGAAATTCCACATCCAGCATACCCCTTACTACTACACCCCTTCACACAACACAATTTTACCATATTTAGAGCGGATGATTTCGCTTAAATACAATGAAAAGAACTTGAGAACGCAAAAATATGACTTCAACGCGAACATGTATCGGCCATGTTGTTTACATCGGTGACAAGGCAAGACAGAGACACCATCCACCAATGTCGGTTTCTCGCTCGGAACGTTTTTTATCTATTGAATCCATTAAACAAATTTGAACTCTAAGCTTTTGAGATAGAGTTTCTTTTATTTTTTTAGGATTTTGTTCGTACTCATTCCAGTTAGTATATAAGTTCCTTGGCTGCAACTGATTAGACTGGAAGCCGACCCCAATATAGTTGGGAAAAGGCTAGGCAGATGATGATCTGATTTTATTACTGTTAAAATGCATGTTAGATACCTACTTATTCAGATTACTTTAGATGTTTCTTTCACTTTTCATCTGCTAAATAAAAGACCCAAAATCTGAATTAATTAAAAAAAAAAAGAGTTAAAGTATTAAAACAACGCAGCATTGTTCAGTTGTTGTCAACAATATCGCGCAACTTTTGTTTATTGACTAATATTAGTATGTTCCTAGCAAAATGTTTCTTGCAACACAAAAACATGTTGCATCAACTTTGTTTCAATTACTGAAAGGCTTGCGTCATTTATAAATTAGTAAATAGCTTAAACCAGATTTCGATATGAATAGGATGTCGTTAAATACGTTTCATGGTTTATTGAAGGAAACAGCGTCATCCTGTCTTCATATAACAACAAACTGTGGTCACCCATCCGTTCATGAAACGTAGGTAAATACTATGATGGTTTCCAGAATTTCCGATTAAAACATGTGTCTTTAACTTACAGATGCTCAAGGCACTTCTGACTGCTAACCTGAAATGTGTTTGCGGATGAGTGGAGTAAGGAAAGCGTACTATATAATTATTATCTGGTGGTTGTTCTGTGAGAGAATGTGTGCAAGAGTGACCACTGTACCGTGTTAGTTTTAATTGTATTTAAATAATGTATTTTTGACAACTGGATGTTTTACGTTTGTTTTGTTATCTGGTTCTATGTTAATTATTGTAATTTGTGTTATACCGTTTTAATTAACTTTAAATAAGTAAACTGACGAAATGGTGAGTATAGGTACCACAAAGTACATACTGTCCTACTTTTTGTAGATTACTATTGCGATGTTATGTTATAATTATTTATGAACTAACTAAACTTATAACACTCACCTCATACTTCTTAACCATCACCAAATAACTGGGGCTCTCAACCAACACCAAGATTGAGAGGAACTGGACCATCACCAATGCCAGCATCAAATACAGCCTGACCTCCATAGCCATCATCTTTGTCATGTACCCTGCAGTCGTCATCAATGCCAGAAGGGGGATGGAGAATCCCCTCATAGTGGTGATTTCCCTGATGTATATCGGTAAGATGGTGAAGAGTCCTCCTGAAGATATACCGGCTAGTATATGCAGGATAATTTCAACGTAATAGAGGTTCTTTTTGTTGAGCAAGAAGTGGGGGACTAGCGATATCTGTAAAGAAAAGAAAAATATTAAATAAACTAAAATAACTAAACTTCTATACTACTAACAAGAAACTTTCAAAGGAGATCAAAAAAACAACGCTGCCAGCTGGTAATGTGCCCAAGAGACGGTGTTGCTACGTTTTATGGTAAAACACTAAGCCCGGGTCCACACTGCGGGCTTATAGGGACTAGGGCCAACGCGGGCGGGGACTAGGGCTAACGCGGGCGCGAATTATCAAACGTAACCACCATTTACGGGGCGTCTAGCGCGGTGGCCTTGAGCGACTTAGCGAGCGTTACTTTTCAAACTATCCTATTCGCGCGTTGTGGCCACACTGCGGGGCCTAGACAGCAAGCGACTTTATGCGCGGGTGCGACGGTATCAAACCAATTTGATCTTGTCGCTCGACTTATGCGCGTCTTGGACTTATTTGTTGTTTAAATGTGCGATTCAATCTAAACCAGCTATTTGGCAAAGTAATCATCCCAGCTACCGTGATCTCACAATAACAAGAAAATTATGGAGCTAATGGTGAATTCTCTAGCGTACAATCTTAATTCTTCGTAAAAAACTCGCCATTTATCTCTATGTTTTTATTTATTTCGTGCACACTCTCTCTTATGTTTAACACCTCCCATCTCAGAATCGGACTGTCTAGACAAATAAATAAATCAGCGCCCATAGTTTGCAACAACTAGAATACGTCTAAGCACTTTAGCAGCAAGCTTGTCAGTGTGGCCATCGCTCGCGCCCGCCGGTTGCGCCCGCGTTAGCACTATAGTTGGTGCCAGTTAAGATGAGAATAGCGGTCATTGCCCTTTCCCTAATATCACTTCGTACGAACCAAAACAAATAAACCATGTATCGTTACAAAAAATGTTGAAGATCACGATAGATGACGATTCCAGACTTGAACAGGCTTATTTTTGGTTTTCAAAGTTTAATAAATGTAGGTGGGTCAATGACCGCTATTCTCATCTTAACTGGCACCAACTAAAGTCGTTAGGACCGCAGTGTGGACGCACACTTATAAAAATAAGACCTAAGGGTCTAATTGCAGGTCAACAATCTATTCAAAATAATTTTAGGTGTGTCTGTTTAATTCGTAATTTAAAATTTAACCATTAGGGGATAGTCTAACAAAAATAAAAATAAAAAAACTTTAATGAAAATAATTTTACACCATCAACGAACTGCACCGAAGTTTATTTATTTATTTATTTATTTATTTGGATCTCCAACAAAAGATACACAGATACAATATAAGTCACAGTTATACAAAGGTGCTTTTAAGTGTGTTCCTTCAATTACAGGAGACCACAGCATGCACATAAAACTAGGTGTTAACACAAAAAAAATGTAAATAATTCGAAAAACAATACAAAAACCAAAATAATAAAAAGCATTTGATGACAAGAAATCATACGTATTAAAATTAGAGTTGTATTAAAATTTAATTACAAATAAAATCAAAATTAAAATCAAAATAAAATTAAAAATCAATATAAAATCAAAATCAACTTCAAAATAAACATCAATATCAAAGTCAGAATCAAAATCAAAATTAAAATCAAAAATAAATTGTATTAATCGTATTAAAAATTGTGTCTAAATTAAAATTGTTAATCTACATTAATATTGCAGTGGTCAATTTTTTTTTGTATTTAGAGATGGGGGAGGTTATGTCCATGTCAGATTGCTTTGACAATTCATTATATTGCCCACAGAGTCTTGGGAGAGCGGCGAAATGTCCTAGATTAGTTTTGGAACCTTTGACATAAAACAAATTGTAACTGGTTTTCCGGGGCAGGCGAGATGGCGCGTTCATATGTAATTTGCCTAGTAATTCGCTGCAGTCTATGGCTCCATTAAATATTTTGTGGAGTAGAATCAGGTCTGCCGTTTTTCGCCTGTCAGCAAGTGAGACCAATTTATAGTGCCCTAGTCTGTCTTTGTAGCTGGTTACCTTTTTAGCTAATCGTTCTTTGTAACACAGATGATACAGGAAGTGCCTTTGGACACTTTCCAGGTGTTTGATGTATATGTCGTAGTGAGGATTCCAAACCGGGCTGCCATATTCAAGTATAGGGCGAACCAGTGTGTTGAATAATTTTATTCTGGTAGACGCTTTTTTAAATTCTTTACTGTTGCGTAAGATAAATCCCAGAATTTTAAACCCCTTTGATACCGTGTTTAGGATATGTTTGTCGAATTTTAGTTGTTTATCTAGTGTGACTCCTAGGTCACGCATTTCTTCTATTTGTTTTAGTTTTTGTTGGCCAATCGTGCAAGTGTTTGGTTTGACAATTTTGTTACGGCTGAATTGCATGTAATAACACTTTGAGACGTTAAGGAGCATTTTATTCGTCGGAGCAGTCTATTCAGATCTTCCTGTAATAAGGCAGCGTCAGATTCAGTTACCATTGGTTTCATTATTTTCATGTCATCGGCAAAAAGATAGTATTTTGAATGCTTAAAGCAGTGCGTGATGTCGTTAATGAAGATGTTGAAGAGAATTGGGCCTAAATGTGAACCCTGTGGAACCCCAGATGTAGCTTTGAAAGACTTTGAATGATGACCACTTATTACTACTTTAGACGACCGGTCACTGAGGTAAGACTGAAACCACTTTAGCATTGATCCTCCTACACCCAAGTGCTGGAGTTTCACCAAAAGAAGAGAATGATCAACCTTGTCGAACGCCTTACTGAAGTCAGTATAAATGGTGTCAACAGGAATACGTTTATCTAAGGATTCAGATAGAGCCGACACGTAGCACATGAGATTAGTGGTCGTAGATCTGTATTTGATAAAGCCGTGTTGGTCGCTGGTGAGAAGGTGTTTTACATGCGATGTTAGACGTTCGGTTATGAGCTTCTCAAAGACTTTGCCGAAGATGACTAAAATAGAAATAGGTCTATAGTTAGACACCATGTTCTTTTGTCCTGCTTTGAAAATGGGTACGACCAGTGCCTTTTTCCATTGGTCAGGAAAAATACCGTCTCTCAGTGATTTGTTATATATAATGCTAAGAGGTAAAGCCAGCGCTTTCGCACATCTTTTTATAAACACGGGAGGAATACCGTCGTCTCCTACGCTTTTCTGTTCATCCAAGGACGTTAGGGCTCGGAATATTTCGCTAGCATTGAGTTCTAGTTTACAGAGAGTCGGCGAGTTGTTGATTATGTTAACATTTGACGGTTGCGAGAACGTAGTAGTGTTATAGACACCTGCAAAGTTTTCAGCAAACAAATTGCATATGTCGTGGCCAGTTGATGCAGTTTTGTTGTTGTAATACATTTCTGCGGGGTAATTGCTGCAAGATTTCCTTTTATTTTTAATGAAAGACCAGAAGATTTTAGGGTTTTTTAAAACCGCAGTTTCTAATCTCTCGATATATTGTTTGTAGCAAATCGTTCTCAACTTGCCACAATCAGCACGCAGTGTTTCAAATGATATAATATCAAGGGGATTATTGTATTTTTTTACTCTAACGCGAAATTTGTGTTTTTCTTTAAAGAGTCGCTTAAGCTTCGGCGTGTACCACGTCGGGTATTCCTTCCTAGATATCGTTTTCATTGGTACGTGTTGCTTAATAACGTCATGCAAAATATCATATAAGATATTGACCATCTCTCCAACCGAGGCACAGCCTCCCATTGAACTTTCCCAATCTATAGACATAAGTGAGGTTAAGATTTTGTCGTAGTCTGCCTTAAAAAAATTAGGTTTAGTGGACGGTTTTGTTTGTAGGAAGTTGACGTTGTTGACTGTGGGTATAGCGAACTCGAGCGGCGGATGTAAAGGATCTTCTTGTGTCAGATGTGTGTAGCAACGTGTCAGGTTATGTACTGTAGTGTTACAAAGAACTAGATCTAGTGTTCTAGATTTGTTATTTGTAAGGTAATTGTATTGAGCTAAGTCATTCATAGAAATATAATCAAGGAAGTGTTTGGTAACATCGTTATTGTTGGTAGGGCAAGGAGTAGTGTGACTCACCTGACTTTCCTCATTAGTTTTCCACGTTATGGTACCAAGATTAAAGTCACCAATGATAACAGTACGTTCGCTTTTGTCCAGGGCATTTTGAGCTGAGTCTAGGAATGTTTGGATGGTTTCTCGGGTTATCGGGGGAGGTAAGTACACGCCACAAATATAGATCGTATTTTTCTTATTACCGAGACAGACCGTATCGATGGAAATCCACAAATCCTCACATTGACTTTCCAAGTGCGACATACGACATGAATTTAAGTGCCTAGCTACAGCTATCAAGACACCGCCTCCGTGGCTACGTGCTCTAAATCTACTGGACTCGCGATCTCGCCTGTAGATTACATACCTATTGTCAAAAAGTTCTGAGTCGTAGATGCCATCGTTCAGCCATGTCTCCGTTAGCACAACTACATCGTAGTCTTGTAGAGACATGTTATGATAAAAAGTGTCGGTTTTAGTTCTTAGACCACGTACGTTTTGGTAGTATATCTTCAGATCATGATTGAATATAAACCGGTTATACACGTTATCTTGCACAGAACAATAAAAAACTAAAATAAAAAATGATTAAATTAACTAATAGTATGTAAGACCTCCTGACAAGTGATTACAATACGTTCAGATTGGTCAGTCTTCTTCATGAAAATTCTGCCATTACGCACCCACACGAATTTGTAGCCAAGCTCCTTACCTCGAAGTCGTGCCGCCGCGTGCAAGGCTTTATTATCAGCTGACAGGTGTTCAACAACGTAGATTGGAGTTGGTTTATCCATTGCAATGCCGAGGTGGCTTGTGTTCAGTTTGTTGTTGTTGTTGCTTTTGTTGTAGTTGGTTACCGCGGCGAGGAAAGAGTCCCGAATTCGTGGGGTGTTGAACTTTACGAGGATAGACCTGGGTCGGGAATTTTGGGTATCTTTTTTAGCGGTCCTAGTGCAGAAGGCAATATCAGCTTCATTAATTTGACATTTGATAGTATTACTGATTTGCAATATAGTAGTGACAATATTTTCAGAGCGGTTCTCTGGTACGTTTTGTAGTTCAATGTTGGTGGCTCTGTTGTGTTGTTCCATTAGGTTGATACGCTTATTGAGGTCTTGTACGGATGATTGCAACTTACTATTCTCTCTTTCCAACACTTGCAATTTAGAGGAGTTATGCTCAAGAGTAACTTTCATTTCTTCATATTTTTCGTTGAAGAAGTCTAGAGATGTACGAAAACCCAAAATCAACTCGCTGAATTGTTTGAACTGTTCCGCCACTGCTTCTTTGAGTGCGTTCGCGATCTCTTGTCTGATTATTTCTCTAAAAGAGCTCTTTGTTAATTCTGAGACTGTGTCGTCATTAGCGATTATTGGGCTCAACGTCGAGTTTTCAAGTTTCTCTCTGATCGACGTGTTGTTAGAGTTAGTAGGAGAGACCAGGCTTTGACTCAAAGTCGAGCTCTGATGGCGTTTATTGCGGGTAGTGACGTTAGTATCGGCCCCTATGATTGAGGTTTGTTTGGAATCATCGTCTGGCGAACTTACAGGGCTATCGGCTCGCGATGATCGTACCGGTGTCTCGGTGTTGTTGGTTTTCGGTAACTTGCTTATACAAACTTGGCATTTCCATATCGCTTTGTCCGACACTTTCATTGCTTTAAATCCCTTAGCAGTAGTATTGGAACAAGTAACTATAACTACTACTATACTATACTATAGTAACTAAGTTTCATTTAGACATAATATTCCAATTTATTTAGAATCGGCGCAGCATGTCTTCTTCTTCCACACGTCTCTTTTAATCGTCATCTCACCATAATCTGTCTAGCCTTTTCCCAACTATGTTGGGGTCGACTTCCAGTGTAAACGCATGCAGCTGAATACCAGTATTTTACACGAAGCGATTGCCTATCTGACCTCCGTAACCCAGTTAGTACTGGGTAAGACTGGTTATCAGACTTTCGGGCCTTTCATCATCAATTCATCAATCGTCATGTCACCAGCCACCTCCTCTAGCAATGTAATTATTTAAACATTCACTGCTACAACAATAATTTCCTTAACTATTTTCCAAAACTAAATCGTTTTAAATTCTTTAATACTATTTCGTTTTATGTTCTTCGTTATTGTTTCTATCTTCTAAGCTCTCATTTCGGAATTAAGTGTTTAGTTTTTCATTAACAACGAAACGAAAATTCATTATTCCAGTATTTTAGAAAGCTGCTTGTTTTATTAATTTTTGTATATAATACTTAGTGTTTATAGTCTAAGAAGGAAAATGAAGTCGGCAATAAACATTGCCGTTAATAGCTCTACGGAATTAACTAGCTATTAAACGCTAATTGAATTTGTTAATTTAACGATCGCCATTCAACGGCCTTTGATCCTTAGGGAGATTGTTGCTCTGTGTCCCTTGTTAATATTTTGGTGAGATTATTGACGGACAAGTAAATGAAAGGCTAACTTGCAACGAGTGAACCGTCATCAACGGTCCCGCATCGCGACTCAATAATTAAGATGATAGGTGAACGCAGATCTAGCCGCACTAGCTCGCCGTCCGTCCGTCTCATGACGACAGGCCGTGTCGACGGCGTGTTCGTGTTTCACACGTGCCTCAAAGAGAGTCAGCAAAAAGGAAGGGGTCCGTAAGGACCGATGCCTGCCGGGGTTGCGGGACTGTTCGAAAGAGATACCGTGGCCCCGGAACACAAAGGGCGATGAAGGAACATGGATGGGTTTTAGTCAGTAAAAGTCTGACACTCCCTCCTGCTCCGCCCAGAGCGGGAGGAGTCATTTGATGATTTCCCATAAAAGACCCAGCCGTACCGCACGCGCCGCAGTCTCCGCATTCGAATTCTTCGTATGAAGTTCTATGCAATCTGTGTCTGTGTATCTGTGTGCGAGATTGTATAGAATAATTCAAATGCGGTGATTGCGGCGCGTTTGGTGTGGCCAGGTCTACGTTCACCTTTAAAGCTCTAAGGGTATGAGGCACTGGTTCTAAATTTCCTCATCCCCGATTATGAAGGAAGGATCTTCCGACTAGATAGGTGCTGTGTCTGACTCTGGTGGGCTACTGCCCGACGGTTGTTGTCGGGATGTTGTGTTTATATAGGCCTAACTCGCGGAAAATTCTAATTAATTGATGCAAGATTTTAGTTCCTAATTTGCGAATTAAACGCTAGCGTACTTTTTGCCCATTTTTTATGTTCATCACATCATCCACTGGTGTACAAAGGCCTCTTCAATCGCACGCTGTTTAATTCGGTTCTCGGCAACTCTTAAGCTCGGCGCAAACGGGCCACCAACCACAGCCACCGGTAGCCAGCGACAAGCAGTTCACACGCTTTTTCATACATTTTGTTAAAACTCGCCGCACACTTGACTCGGTGGAACGCAGAGCTAAAAGGCTTATAGGCGACGAGACGTTGGCAGCTTCGCTTCACAGCCTAGCTCATCGGCGTAATGTTGCCTGCCTGTCGGTCTTCTACAGACTGTACTTCGGTGAGTGTGCGCAGGAGCTCCACGACCTGATCCCACCATCACCCTTTTACCACTGGACTAGCAGACGTACTGCGGCGTACCATCCGCACTTGGTTGACATCCCGATGTGTCGTACTAAGCGCTTCTCCTCCACTTTTATTGTGCGCACAGCCAAAGTCTGGAATTCTCTGCCTGCGTCTGTGTTCCCACCCACATTTAACCATTTAAGGCAGGCGCCTTCAAAGCAAGAGTGAACAGGCATCTTCCGGGCACGCTCGTTCCATCATAGATCTCATCCATCGTTTTCCATCAGGCGTGATCAAGAGCAGGCCCATATTGTAATAAAAAAAAATAAAAAAAAACACTATGGCCGGTGGCGCCCACTCGCTATAGCAGCGTCGGCGACTCGCGGTAACGTGCAACAGCCACCGGTGCTTGTAGTTGGTGGCCCGTTTGCGCCGAGCCTTGTCCAGCTGCTACCATCTACCCTGCGAAGATCGTCACTCCACCGAGCCTGAGGGCGTCCCACCTTACGCTTGCCGATTCGTGGTCTCCATTCAAGAACACGTCTCATCATCATCATCATCATCAGCCTATAATGTTCTTACTGCTGGGATACGGCCTCCTCTCAATGATAGGCAATGGGCTTTAGTCCACCACGCGGGCCCAGTGCGGATTGGTAGTAGTCACATGTCTTCGAATTTTTGGTTCTGTAATTTTTGGATAGGATTTTTGGTTTCCTCACGATGTTTTTCTTCACCGTTTTGAGAGCAGTGGTGATGAAATAAATTACACAAAGTAATGCGCCTGTCTGAGTTTGAACCCACGACTTACTGTTTGTAAGTCGGGGCCGCCACCACTGGGCCACTGCTGTTCCAAGAATACGTCTACCCCAACGGTAATCAGTTCTATGGCTAATATGGCCGGCTCGTTGACACTTCAGCTTAGGTACCTATTCTGTGCCCCATGTCAATAAGTTTGTTTGTGTGTCAGTTCACAATGTCGTTCGTAATCATTTCCGGTATTGTTAATGAAAACCAATCAATCTACCAATCTATCGCTGATTAGGTATTAATTATAGGTAGCCATCTTGGATGGCATTACTAATACTCAATAGGACTTCATGTGGATTAGATGATTGAATGCAGCCGCGCATACTGTGTGGGATAATGAGTTTGTAGAGCTTAGATCACGTATTAAGATATTGTTATGGTGTTATAAATCCGAAGGTCTAACATCGAAAATCGTTTTTTTTTTGGTCATTTCTATAATGGCCTTTCGGACAAAGCCCTCCCTTTCTCCTTCCAAACCTCTCTATCTTGTGCGATATCTGGCCATGTTCGCTCCGCAAACAAGATCAGATCGTCACACCACATTCGCCGTGGTCTACCTCTACGGGCGGAATCCACCGTCAGGCGTCCAGTGAGTGACGATCTTTACCCACCTCTCCGGCTGCATTTGCGCTACGTGGCCGGCGCACTCCCACTTTAGCTTGGCTGTTTTTTGTCCAGTTTTGGCGCGTGTAGATGGTTTTTACGCAATAATGCGGAAGCGCGCAGCATCAATGGTGGCTCACGTCATGGCCAGTCCTAACAAGGTTCTGAAAATGATTGCTGGCCGAGTGGACTGCCCTTATGTGGTTCGCTGCTGTCAGTTACATGTGCCACCGTATCGTGTTGTTTTCTAACTTTTAGTTTTTAAGGAATATGTTACTAACCCTATAATAGCCTCCGCTCGAATTAAAGTTTTTGAATTTGAATAATAAAGTTTAACGAATATTGATACGAATTAAAAACAGTTAAGCTCAACGGCACTTTAAGTAAGATATTTCATCATCACTGGTCTCAAAACAGAAAAGGAAAACTTCTTGAGGAGACCGGGAAGTCCTATAAATAACTCAGAATTATAAAGGTCACATGATATGTGACATTCACCGATCTGCACAGTCCCCGAGTGATGAAATAGGACCAATTCTTCACGAAGAGGAAGCCCAAGTTATTGAAAGCTGATAGGTCGGCCAAGATAAAGCCTTTTGCAAACGAAAATATTTTTGAACACAAAATATAAAAAACCGGCCAAGAGCGTGTCGGGCCACGCTCAGTGTAGGGTTCCGTAGTTTCCCGTCCGATGAGTTTAAAGGTGGGTATACATTATCTAAAATTGCTTGCATATACGAATATACTACAAACTTAGTCCAGAAATTGTTTTGTACAACTTTTTGTCTTTTTTGTACAAAAACTGTTGTTTCCATCAAGTTCAAAATAATTTTCCTAGAAAGTCCTTATAAAGTTCTACTTTTCAGATTTTTTTCATATTTTCTAAACTTATGGTTCAAAAGTTAGAGCGGGGGGACACATTGTTTTTTACTTTTGGAGCGATTATTTCCGAAATTATTGACATTATCAAAAAATGATTTTAGGAAACCCCTATTCATTTTTAAATACCTTTCCAACAATATATAACACGTTAGGGTTGAAAAAAAAAAAAAAAAACACTAGCCACTTTACATATAGGGGGGCTACCCTAATAAAACATTTTTTTCCAATTTTTATTTTACCACTTTGTCAGCGTGATTGATATACATATTGGTACCAAATTTCAGCTTTCTAGTGCTAACGGTCACAGAGATTAAGCGAGGACGGACAGACGGACGGACAGACATGGCGAAACTATAAGGGTTCCTAGTTGACTACGGAACCCTAACTATGTCTACAAAGTATCGCGTCCATAGGTCGTAACCGTGATAAGAGTAAAAAATAATTGTGTGCAAAAGCTCATAATCAAAAAAATAAAAAGGCATAAGTTAACTCACCCCTTGCACCATACTGACTAAGAACACCCCACTCATCCTTCCATGAGTATCCACGATGTAACAAAACACTGGTGCCACCACGCCAGCGCTGGCCACCATGGCCGTAGTGGTCCATTGTGTACCATTGTGGCTGATGAAATGGCCGGACTGCGCTGATGTCGTCAGATTGGTTGTTTCAATACCGTGAGTGAAGAATGGCAGGTTTACTGGAAATAAAGAGGGAGATGGTTAGAACGTTTGTATAAAGGGTGTGAATAGACCCGAAGCTGAAAGGCACTTGTTCTCCCCGTCATTGCGATTTTTTTTTATTCTAGACCATACCTGGGAACCTACTATTTACGGAGATATTGAAAGTCAAAGTTCCAACTTTTTCAAATATCTTTCTTCTTTTTTTCAAATATCTTTCTTAGACTAGTATCTTTCTCAAATACTAGTTTTTGACGTCATAACTTTACTTTAAATACCTCCATGACTCGTTTGCTAGACAATGCATCCATCAACACAATGTTTTGAGTGCGTGACACACATAATTGAATTTTACCGTAAAACGTAAACGAACGAACGTAACGTATTCAGCCCAAAATTGTATTTAATCGTTAAGTGCGATAAAAATGCATTTAAATTTAGCATTTTCAAATTTCGCGCGTAATTTGACGAAAACGCTGGACACAGTGGACGCCATATTGGTCATGACGTCAATTGGCTGTGTAAACAAATGCAGTGATATTTGAAGTTTACAGTTGACACTTCTAAGTTTACATAGCCGTATCACGTAATGACATGGCGACTACCTACTATAATGGTGTTATGAAACAGATTAAAAAAGCTGAAACCTTTGAATATAATTTTAAAATTTAGTGCTATTTTATGAACTAAAACTAACATTTTCCGACTGCTTTTTGCCTAAGCTACCTCAATAATATATTTTTAGTTTTTTCTTTCTCATATAGAGTAAAATACCCTTAGAGTTACTTAGTTTCATGTATAGAACGCTTGGTTGACGGCTTCGTGATGGGTCGTTTACACCCTGTAAACCATACATCATCTGCCTAGCCTCAAGTCAAGAGAGAGATATCAGATGTCTAGTTCATTTAAATCATACATTCATATATTTTGTCCCTAGAATTTATTTATGATCCTAAATACATTTATTTTGCAATTGTGTTTTTTAAATGAGCAATCTAAAAGTCTTCGGTTCACGTTTAGAAGCGAATTTAAAATATTTACGACCGTAGGGCTTTCAATTGTTATCGTTAAATTTATTATTTCGGTTCAATTTCAGTAATGTATTTAACATGTTTTATGTACTTAAGTATAAAGTAAAGGAGCTTCGAGAAAGCTTAAAGTTAAAAATACAATCCTAAAAAAGTGTTAAAAAATAACTCTAGAATGGCAAATTCGTGAAGAGCACAACATGATGTACATATATAGATAACGTAAGTATTACGCGTGCCACTTTTTGCACTATCTTAGTAAAAAACAAGTTACTATACAAAATAGGCTACGTTTTTGTTCCATAAATGACTAGAATTAAGTTTTTGAGATCTAACGTTGTTGTGTTAAACAAATTAGCTTGCTGAGACAGTAGCCACGTTAAGTATAAAATGCCGCAAAATGGTGCTTGCTTGTTATCTAGGTATTAATCCATATCTGTGGTTACATGGGATTTAAACATTACTGACAAAATATAGTTGTAGTACAACTAACACTGTTTTAAGCTTTCACGGTTCATAACTATACTTAATGTCACTTAAGGGATATCTTCCGTGATTATTAATATCGGGAGCTCAAAATAATCAATGATCACGGAAGATAAGCAAGTGACATTTTAAGTGTAGTACAACTATATTTTGTCAGTAATGTGTAACTACTCATCTGCCTAACGCTTAGGAGAAAACAGGCATTATAATCCTCACAAGGGCCTCGAGGGAAAATAACAATACTCAGAAAGAGACGACCTGTATCTCTGAAGTGGGAACATTTATGGCTGATTGTATGTGTTATGTCGGAGGAGCTCGTGGCTAACTAATAACAGCTGCTCAGATCAATCTTCAGTTTAATCCGCGTTTGCCTACGTTAGTCTGCAGTAGATGAGTGACCACGCATTAAATACAGAGTTTCCCCTGTGCCTCGGAAAGCATGTTAAAGGTAATGTCCACATATCCGCATCGTAAACATCGGACGCATTGCATCAAACGGATCTTAGTATTCTTTGTATAGAGAGTCACACAAGTGCGTCCGCACGGATCGCTCGAATTTGCTCATCGGCAATGCCGACGCCGCACGCCGTTGTTCGTCGCCGATGACGTCATACGGAATGCGGATCAGGTGGATGCGCCGAACTTGGCGTCATCGTTTAACAAAAAATCAGGAAACAGTGTGTGAAATTCTCCATATTGCGATCTTTTCTTCGTGTATCCATAATATTAAGTTCGAATTTTTTTTTTTTTTCATTTTCTTCCTCTTCTGCTGACAAAAAAGCAATTATTACGAATTGTTCTTCTTCGCTTTCCTCCATTATCTCACAGACACATTCCGCACATACGCTCACTACGAAAATCTGAATGAAGTGGCATCAGAAATCCAATCGCTGCCGATACAGTGCACGCACTGTGAAAAATTCATCCGTTTGATGCGATGCGTCCGATGCTTACGATGCGGACATGTGGATGCTTACCTTAAGCCCTGCTGTCATTTGCAGATCTTTGACAGTCGTTACAGATAGTCAGTGGCCCGAAAATCTGAGCACCAGTCTTATTAAAGGGGTATCGTATTACCCAGTACTAACTGGGTTAAAATACTTGTATTCTTGTAGCTGCATCCGGTTAGACTGGAAGCTGAACCCAAAATAGTTGGAAATAGGTTAGATTGATGATTTGTATGTGTTATGTTATAAATAACTACTAAATGTTTTTTTTACTACAACATTTTAAACAAGAAACTTTCCATAGTTGATATGCTTTAAGATGCTAATAAATAACCACAAGCTGTGGCTGGACCACGGCAAGTGTAGGCAGGCCAAGGAAGCACTTCCTGCTATCAATGGCCGCTTCACCAAACGCGCGCTGCGGTTGACCAAACCACAGCAGTGCGCACAGTTACTGCCGCAGTTACCGGACACAGCTCTTTTAATAAACACCTCTTTGTCTTAGGAGTCACAGACCTGTGCCGTGCCTGCATGGAGGAGGACGAGACAGCAGCCCACGTGCTTCTGCACTGCCCAGTGGTTGCAACATACAGGGCAAAGTACTTTGGTAACCCAGGTACTCTCCGCGAGATAGTCAGCAACATTGGGGCGTTACTGGCGTTTCTCGGGGAATTGGGATGGATCGAATAGTTTCCCACCCGCACGCAAAATACGCGCTTTGACGTGGAGTTGCGGACACCAGCCCGTTATACAATACAATACAATACAATATGCTTTAAGATAAAATTGCAACATTTCTTCAAACACCGGTCTACATACCCAGGCCTTGACCAAATAAAAAGTCTGGTAGACGAAAATAGGTCACAAGGTCGTTTCCATAAAGACTGTAGTTGCGTTTATATTGAACGGACACGCTTGGTCAACTCGCGTCTGGAAGGATTGAGTTCCAGTGGGTTGGATTACAGATGAGAGTTGATTACAATACATATATTTTGTCGGCGAAAAAATGAATTAAAATACGGTTTTTAATAAGATTTTTTTCTCAATCTTATCAAGGGGTATCGTGTGACCCAGTAAATGGGTTGTAGAGGTCAGGTAGGTAGATATATGTAAACGCTTGTACACATCGATAAAACTACGGCATCGTTGGCGCACTGGCAGAGCGACTGGCTTCTTGCGCCGTGTGTATTTAGCGAGGTCGATTCCCGCACGGAACAAATATTTTGTATGGCCTACAGGTCGTTGTTCCGGATCTGGCTATTTGTGTATGTGTGTATGAATGTTTATTAACGTACCCACGATTTAGGATAAATTCCTAGACGTGTGGAGCAACGTTTACAATGTATACAAATGACCTTCCACCCTAAATATACTCACTGTAAACGAGTCATTCATCATCTGGCGACTGTGAATCTCGCGACTGGTCGCGAGTTGGCACCTTCCAATTTTTATTTATTTTGTTGTCGTCAACGCGCACTCACGTTATAAAGTAGGTACAGTCAAATGCAAACGGATTGAAACCAATATCTTTAAATAAACAACTATTGCGTGTGTCATTTAAAGCGGCGGAGGGAGAGAGAGGCAGGCTGGCGGCGGGGGAGGGGTGGGGTAAGGGTTTTTTTTTTAAATATAAAATTAATTCATTGGTTTTTCGTTTTATACATTATCTATTTAAAGAAAGTGGTTACAAAGAAAATGTTTAAAAAAATAAAACAAAAATATTATACAAAATAAAATAATTATTTTCTTCTAATTGTAAAAAAAACAATAACAATTCATTACATTTATAATTTTACAAATATTTTTTTCTTTTTTCTTTCTTATATGGTACAAGCATTGCTCGTTCAAAGGAATTATTAGATTTACACAATACATTGTATTAGAAGTTTACGTAGTTGACTGTACATCTGACGTATTTTACGTATTTGACGCGAGTTGACGACAACAAAATAAATACAAATTGGAAGGTGCCATCTCGCGACCAGTCGCCAGATGACGAATGACTCGAGTAAAGGAGTAAACCCAGGAAAACGAGAATAATGTCTTATTGCACATGCAATTGCGCATTAATTTGCAAAACGTCAACATGACGGTCAATTGATGTTGATTTAGGTCATACCAATTGGAGATTTTCAATGAGCCGTGCGATGTCTATACCTCGACCACCTTTTTAGGATAGCTGCTCGCTTTTGACTGTAAGATCATGGGTTCGATTCCCACACCGGGCAAAGAGTTACTAGGTTTTTCCATCAGGCGTTTCTCATCCTGACTCCGGGTTGCTCCTGGAGTCTGGATTTGGGCCCGGTTGATGGCAATAGGCTCGCCTTCTACTAGATTCAGATTGACAAAACAGGCGAAATGTTGGTGTAATACCTGTATCACACCAACATTTCGAATCCACACAGGATTAGGCAGAGAGTTGTACCCTGGTACAACTCTCTGCCTAATCCTGTGTGGATAACAGATGCGAGATTTACTATTTGCTATTTGGTTTACATTTTAACATGCGTAAAATTACGTTGTAAAATGTAAATCACATAGCTTGGTCGACCGTATCTTTAGGACAATACACAATTAGAGCATAATTAATTCTTACACGATTCTCACAAAAAAAACTACCACAAGATTTTCTTTAGCCAAGGGAATAACGAGTAATTAGGAATTGCTTGTTAGAATTGGGACGTAATTAGGACAGCTTTCGCATTTCTTTTACCTAATTATCCGAACTTAGTTTGCACGCATTAAATCTGGACCGTACTTGTGTATGCCAGTCTACGACCTTGGTCATTGTCCCGATGTGGAGTTAATTTCCCAATTCTGACCAATCGCAATTCTGACCGACGCAATTGGGATTAGGGATGGCGAAAAAATAAAAGGGGTATAGATATTGGATATATATTAAAGGGTGTAAAACACCTCTTAACGAAGCCGAAAGGCACTTGTTCTCCCCGTCATTGCGAACATTTTTTTTGTTCTACACCATACCTGGGAACTTTCTAGTTACGGAGATATTGGGGGTCAAAGTTCCAACTTTTTGACAAGTTTTTTTTTTTTTAATACAAATTTTTAGTGTAATATTTTTACTTTAAACACCTCCACGCCCCCATACTGTTCAATGGCATATTGATAATGAGCATAATGTTTTGATGGCGAAATATTGAGTTCGTAGTTACTTAGTTTGATGTACAGAATGCTTGGTTGACGGCTGATGAGGCCTTTTACACCCTGTATATAATAAATAAATAATGCAAAATTGCGTAATTTTGAAGACCAAAGTAAGACTGTATTAGAGAGGAGCACGAACCGTATGGTGCCGATTCAATGATACAATTAAAATAAATCTGTCTTGAAAAAATGAATCTGCATTACTCAAATCAAATTGCATCACTAATGGCACGTACTTTTTCAAAGAAACTTTTCAGTTAAATTAAAATACTTTTATCTGAACTTCTACTTTTCTAGCAATTATGCCGATAACTATCCCCAAGAGCAATTTAATGTTCGCCGATAGTACTTCTAATCGTGTTAAGCGTTGCCATTCGATATCGCCTAATAGCATCCACCATTTTGCAGTTTTACGAAATGTTATAGGAGTCAAGAATCTTTCGGTAGATAATGTAAGTAGTTTTACTTCTATTAAAAAAACTTAGATGGATGGATGGATAGATAGATGCGAGGATAGATGGATGGATGGGAAGATGGATGGATGGATGGATGGGAGGATGGATGGATGGATGGATGGATGGGAGGATGGATGGATGGATAGATCTTTCTCAATGTTATAAATAAGGCATGAAACATAATTTTTCGTATTAACATTCAACTAGGACCAAATTAATGATCCAGCTTACATCATCATCTGCCTAGCCCTTTCCCAAATACGTTGGGATCGGCTTCCAGTCTAACCATATGCAGCTGAATACCAGTATTTTAAATGGAGCGACTGCCTATCTGAACTCCACAACCCAGTTAGTAAAGGGTAATACGATACCCCTAGGTAAGATTGGTTGCCAAACTTTCGGGCCCCTGACTACTTGTAACGACTGTAAAAGATTAAAAAATTACAGGTGCGACAACGGCTTAACGTGATTTCCGTGGCACGGAGGAAACTCGGTGTGTAATGGGGGCTTTAGTAAACTGATCCCACACAGGTGGATCCCGCGGGATCAGTCGACCTTATGAATTTTTGAATTTTATAGTAGAAAAGTTTCTTGGTATTAATTTATATGGTGATTCCCGTTGGCCCCATCGCTCGTGGTCACATTGGTGGGGCGGGGGTGGGTTTAGGTGTTGAGGTGGTTACCCATACACGAACCAACCCAGGCAAGCGCGGGTTAACGTGAAGATAGACCCCAGCGACAAGCTCTTCACACTTCTCAGCTTCTCACACAATATGCATGAGTTAGTCAGAATTATCGCTTTTAGATTAGGTATATATTTTATTGTTTTTGTAGTTGTTGATGAATGTGTAGGTGTGTGAGGTCTTGGGAGGACTCGGGAGCTCTTCAATGATGATTTATTTTTGTTGTTGATTTCTTAGTATTTATTTATACGATTTTACATGAGGTTTAAAGTTATAGTAAAAATGGCGTAAGTTAGCAACGTGGCGAGCCGCGTGTGCGCGCGCTTGCGGTCGGTCGGTCAAGTGGCGTGGCCAGTGTTGCCACCTTCAATTTGGACAGGTCACTAGAAGTACCATTGAATCTCGCTAGATTATGAAAATTCAGGATGTCAAAAATTCTTTAGAATTCCCTAGATCCTATTCAGTCATGATTACTCATGACTCTTCGCAGTTTTTCATGAAGTGCTAATAAAAATGAAATTAAAACACAAAGACCGTTAATGTTTCAAATTTTTAATATTTTTTAAGCTTATACATTCATGTTCATAAAAGCAATTTTTTATTTTATTTTTAGTTTTTAAATTTTTAATTATGCGTTTAAAAATACACAGAACCATCAAGAATTAAGAACAACTCGTCGTCCATCACGTCCGCCCCGTCCACCGAACCTTCTGCTACCGATGATGTTGATGTTGACGGCATCGGCAATATGGCAGCAGTAGTGCCATCACCTTCTTTTTTAGAATTTTTAAATGAATATTTTTTATTTTGTCAGCGTTGACAATAATTTTATTAAAAATACCTTACTCAATTTTATTTAAACAACCAGGGGCAAACAAGCAGACGAGTCACTATCATGATGAATAGTCATCGTCGCCTATGCCGCGCCCGCCGTCTTGAGAAACTCGCTAAAAATCACCAAATTTATATCTAGGGACTTAGCAAAGGAAAAAATCGTTGAGCTATTGCAAAATTCCCTAAATCTAGCGACAAATTCCCCAAAGTGGCAACACTGGGCGTGGCGTCATGCGCCGCCGTCGGGCGCTGCGATTGGCTCGCGCGCCCCTGCCCCCTCGTCTGTTGCTCCCCGCGTTCGCCTTAGTGGTGGGCCATAGATGCGTAGACATAGCCCCCGCCTTGGAAGGACCCGCTTCCAATGAAGTACATGGATATCACGAAGCAGCTCTGGAACCATCTTCTTCACCGTCGAGGAGTAATGGGCATAGTTTAGTGTAAGCCCGTCTAATTAATCCAGTCGCCGTTGTTATGTCAGCGACTCTGGAAATGCCATCGTTTCCAGTAAAGGTCTTGGTGACTCTGCCGAGGCGCCACTTTAACGGTGGCAAATTGTCCTCTTTTATAAGAACAAGTGTATTTGGTTTGATGTCTTGATCCTTGTTCTTCCATTTGGTTCTCGTTTGAAGCTCCGTAATGTATTCTTTTGTCCATCTTTGCCAAAAGTGTTGTCTCAATTGTTCTACTCTTGCATAGCGCGACAACCGTAGTGTTGGAATAGTCGTGACGTCATCACAAGCTGCTGCGGTGAGTGGACGACCAATAAGGAAGTGCGCTGGCGTCAGTGGCAGTGCATCAGTGGGATCAGAGGATAATGGGGATATAGGACGTGAATTTAGAATAGACTCAATTAATGCTAATACTGTACTCAACTCTTCGTACGTTAAATTTGCATTACCGACCACGCGACGGAGATGGTGTTTGCATGACTTAACCCCTGCCTCCCATAGTCCACCGAAGTGTGGAGAATACGGCGGAATGAATGAGAACCTAATATTTTCGTTAGCTGTATAATTTATAATTGAATTAATATTGTTTTTATTATTTATGAACGAATTAAGTTCCTTTGAAGCTCCGACGAAGTTTTTCCCGTTATCGGAAAAAATCTCCGCTGGTTTACCTCGTCTGGATATAAACCTTTTTAAAGCGAGTATGTAAGCTTCAGTACTGAGACTGGTAACTAATTCCAAATGAATAGCTTTTGTTGAGAAACATATAAACAAACAGATGTAACATTTTTCTAATTTAGCCCCTCTTCCTTTACGACTCAGTATGTGCAGTGGTCCGGCGTAATCAACGCCGCAACGATAGAACGGAAACTCTGATTCTAATCTCTCAACTGGTAAGTTGCCCATTTGAGCTTTTATTGTTTTGCCTTTTACCCGAGTGCAAACAACACAAGTACGAGTAGTTTTCTTCGACAAATTCCTACCACCTACTGGCCACCAACTTTCCCGTAAAGTGGACAAAAGTAGTTGAGGCCCAGCGTGCAATAAACGATGGTGCTCGTATTTAAATAAAAGTATCGTGAAATTATGTTTACTAGACAACACTACCGGGTGTTTTTTATCAAATGTAAATTCAAGAGAATTTTTAATTCTACCCCCAACTCGCATAAGTCCATATTCATCTAAAAACAAATTAAGACCAGATAAATTACGGTTGGACTTTATTGGCAACTTATTTTTTAAACAATCATATTCAACGGGAAAAGATTCCCTCTGTGACAATCGAGACAAAATAACCATCGAGTTATTGAGCTCATTAACTGATAAGGCACCGTGGGCCCTGTTTGATTTAAGTTTAATTCGTGTGTTAGAAATAAAACGCAACACATACGCCATTGTGTGTTTTAAACGATTTAAAGAAGAAAACCTATTGAATAGGTTTAGATCTGTACCTACTTGACATTCCATTGTCGCAGTAGTTAATTTAAGTTCCGGTAATTCATCAAAATTAATATTTTGATAGACGGACGTAAGACCTTTTTCCCAACTTGAGTTAGGTTTACGTAAACAACTCGGTCCGTGCCACCATAAATCCGAACATTGAAGCGCATCTATGCTGACGCCGCGCGAGACTAAATCGGCTGGGTTCTGCTTACCCTTTATATGTAACCAAGAACAACCTTCAGTAAGCTCATTGATCTCAACAACCCGATTCTGAACAAACGGCTTTAAAGAGCTCGGTGTTATATTTAACCATCCTAATACTGTCGTTGAGTCAGACCATAAATAAACGTTTTTAAATTTAATCTTAATTACTTTAATTATTTTACTAAACAATCTCGCACCTAACAATGCCGCACATAACTCGAGACGCGGTATACTCACCGGTTTTACTGGAGCCACTTTGCCTTTTGCACACAACAAGCGAACTGAAAACGCATCGACTGAATTATTATTATTACTAAACGCGCGGACATAGGCACAGGCGCCGTACGCGCTTTGCGAGGCGTCACAAAAAATATGAAGTTCAACTTGTATGTCGTTACAGAAATTACCTATAACGTGTCGAGGGACCCGTATAGTGTGTAAACAATTTAATGTTTTTATGAAATTATTCCAATTCAATTCAATGTTTTGTGGAATAGGATCGTCCCATCCAATTTTGCATAACCATAATTTCTGTAAAATAATCTTTGCAATTATAATTGTTGGTGACAATAGGCCCAGTGGGTCATAAATTTGCGAAACAATCGATAAAATAATTCTTTTAGTAACGACCGGAGTATTTCCGCTATCAAGTTTTGTTATGAAATGAAGTTCATCGCTCGCGCAAAACCAACCTAAACCTAATGTTTTATTTTGACAATTCTCTCCTAAAGACATTTCTTTCGATGAACTATTATTATTAATTGTATTCGTATCTTCCGCGTCATAATTATAAACCCATTTACGTAATATAAAACATCCCGAACTTAACACTTTAGAAACACTATCACATATTTTAGTTAATATCTTTTTATCATCATGACCGGTAATGAGGTCATCTACGTATATATCTTCCTTTATTACTTGCGAAACGACAGCATCATTACAATCTATAGCAAGTTGTCTAATACATCGCATGCTGAGGTACGGCGCGGACGCGGTTCCGTACGTCACCGTGTTAAGCTGGTACATGTCAAGTGGATCGGAAGGATTTTCCCGCCATAAAATACACTGTAAGTTACGTTGGTCTGGCTGTATAAGTACCTGCCTAAACATTTTTTCGACATCGGCACAAGCTATATACCTATGTTTGCGAAACCGTAATAAAATTGAAAATATGTCATTTTGCAGAATAGGACCTGTTAATTGAATGTCATTTAAAGATTTACTATTGGTTGTTTTAGCACTTGCGTCAAAAACTACTCTCAATTTAGTGGTACTACTGTTTTCCCTAAGGACTCCGTGATGCGGTAAAAAATAAGTAGGAAATGAGTATGATGTAATGCGACTCATATGCCCTAAGCTTAAATATTCCTGTAAGAATGCACTGTACAATATTTTATAATCAGGATTGTGCGCTAGCTTTCGTTCGAGTGATAAGAACCGGCTCTCAGCTAACGAAAACGATTCACCTAACGAATCAGCTGATTCCTTTAACGGTATGCGCACGGAAAACCGACCCTTATCGTCGCGTAATGTAGTACTAGAAAATAAATTTTCGCATGCACGTTCATCCTTGGAGTAATTGTCACTAGCAGTGATGACTTCTTCTAACTCCCAAAATTTTTTAAGTTGAACATCAAGTGTTTGTATAAAATTACAACTAATCTGATTAATGTGCAAATTCTTTGCTTGGATTGGACCTGATATGATCCATCCAAGTTTTGTGTTCTGGAGGCAAGGTCCTGCAGGTAATCTAATTAACCCTTCATTTAACAATTCCCAAAATAGATCTGCACCAATAAGAAGCTGAATTGTATGAGGCAAATTAAAGTTTGGATCTGCTAATGTTACATGATCAGGAATGTTAAAGTTAATATTATTGATGTTAAGCGATGGTAGTGGAGCAGTAATATTAGGTAAAACTAAACATTTTAAGTTTTTATTATAATTGTTAGTTTTAGACCTTAATTTAATTTCACATGATTGCGTGGACTGTGTAACGCTGTGTCCTACGCCTGTGACTTGGACAGTGGACTGTAGCATTTTAGTATTTAATTGTTTACATAAAGGTTCAGCAATAAAACATTGTTGACTACCACTATCGAGTAATGCTCGAATAGTGTGATATTTATTTTTGCTATCAGCAACCTCCACTAATGCTGTGGACAGCAAGACAGGCTGCAATGTTAAAGATAAACAGCTGTTGTCTTGCTTATTATTGTTTGCTTGAGTAGCTGAATGCAACACCGTGGTTTGTGACTGGCCTGAAGCAGCCTCATCCTGCGGTTTCACATGTGATGATTCATTTGTCAGTTTTGTGACACATTGAAGTAAAGAATTATGTTTTAAATTGCATTGTTTGCAGGGTCCAAACCAACAGTTTGCATCAGTATGGCCAACTCGCAAACAATTGCGACAAAGTTTCTTTTCTTCAATAAATTTAGACTTATCATTAACCGACAAAGTTAAAAACTTGTTACATGAATAAAGAGCGTGATTTCCATCACACAAATTGCAAACTCGCGAACGCTTTGTAGTTCTAGCGGATTGGTTTTTATTATTTTTAGAGTTCTCATTATTAGTTTGTGTAGCAACATAACTATGAGTGTTATTGACTTGATTTGACTGCAGCTTTTTTGGATTATTTTCGCCTACTTTATTGTTACTATTAGAAACTTTGACCATCTCCAGCAAATCTGCCCTATTTTTAAGAAACCTCATGAAATCCTCAATTTTAATTTTTGGTCGGGTCATCTTAGCGCCCGCAGAGCAATTTCCTTGTACAGCATTATTTATTAAATGCCCTGCATAATTTTCCCATTCCCTCTCTGTAGTAGCATCTAACTTTGATACTGTAGTAAAAATAACTATGGAATCCCACGACTCAGTTGGTTCACCTAACATTTTTAAAGATCTCAAATTCCTCAAAAGATTGTCAATTAACTTTCTGAGTTGAGCTGGAAACTCTTTGTTCATTGACTGCATAGCAAATAAAGCTTTTAAGTGATTGTTAAGTAGTAAGCGGTCATTATTATAGCGATTTTCAAGAAGATCCCATGCAATAGAATAATTCTCAGCAGAAAATTCTAAAGATTTAATTACTTGCAAGGCATTACCAGTTAGAGCAGAACGCAGGTAGTGGAACTTTTGTATGTCATCAATATCTTTTGAATGATGAATGAGAGACAAGTACGTGTCTTTAAACTCCAACCACTGATCATACGAGCCGTCAAAGGTTGGCAGCTTAATGGTAGGTAATTTAATGGAGGATATAGGTTTAAAAGCCATTTCTTGTGAAGTAGCTATGTTAAAACATTTGGCATTAGCTATTAATGAATAGTACTTATTTTCAAAGGACTCTCGTTCATTTAATTCGCATGTCTGACTATCTGGCACTAAAATATCTATTTTGTCTTGAACTTCCGTGAACTCATTTATTAGATTTTCGGCTTTTTCCAAGCGAACTTTAATTTCTGCCATTTGCGCGTTATTTACCATTGAACTTTCTAATAATTGTAACGAAGCAATGAATTTACCAAACAATGTCAATTTACTTTTGATTACGCCTCTTCTTTTGACTAAGTCTCTAACTATCTCTTCTTTCGACGCTTCGGTAGCCATGATGACAGACAAGGGATACTCACAATTTCAGAATTTGAATTTGCACGTAGGTAATTACGAAAACAAAAAAACAATATTAGCAATAATCGCAAGGAATGGGATTGGATATGGTAACTGACACACTGGATATGACTAACCTCTTTGCAGTTGCACTGATCTAAATCTTCGTCTTGTTGGCACGTGTTCGTACAATGGCGCCGGCCGCCGGGTGAACTTCTTCTTGAGTAATTAATTAATGCGACGAATGCTCGAAGATGTTTTAGATGGATTCACCACAAACAGGACTGGAAATCTTCTTAATTATTATATGGATTCACCACAGAGAGGACTGGAAATCTTCTTAGTTCTTCTTAATTTGGCTCGGAGGGACCAATTATGTTGATGAATGTGTAGGTGTGTGAGGTCTTGGGAGGACTCGGGAGCTCTTCAATGATGATTTATTTTTGTTGTTGATTTCTTAGTATTTATTTATACGATTTTACATGAGGTTTAAAGTTATAGTAAAAATGGCGTAAGTTAGCAACGTGGCGAGCCGCGTGTGCGCGCGCTTGCGGTCGGTCGGTCAAGTGGCGTGTAGAGATGAGCGTTGAATGAACGAACTAGTTTATTCGACCGTCCACGGACTGTGAACGAACGGACGGTTCACCAACAATCCGTGGACTAGTCGAATCCGTCGACGGCTCAACGGCAGTCGATCAACAACGGCTAAACGAGTAAACGCGTAAACGCTCGAACTGGGACGACGACGCGACGGACTGACTCAAGAACGTAGGCACACATAGCACAAATTCATTCGTCCTTAGAAATAAAATAATCACTCAAACAAATTTTAACTCTAAATCTAGCATGAGAGAGTTGATATTTGTATACGACGAGTGTAAATTACATCCGTCCTGTACAAATATCAACTCTCTATAGTTAGATTTAGAGTTAAAATTTCATTGGGTGATTATTTTAGTGATGAATGCATTTGTTACTTGCCTACTATGTACTCGAGTATGAAGGGAAGTTCAAATTAATATGTACCTACAGCGGCTACAGCACAGAGCAGTCTCTAGTCTACTGCCTACGTCGCCGTCACCGTCGTAGACTTCGTTGTAACGTTTATTTAAACGACTGCATAACCAAGTCGACGCATAAACTAGTCGACGAATTCAACTAGTTTATGAACTAGTCGATGAATTTAAATGGACGGTCTAGTTTCGTTTACGCCAAATGCGTCGACGACCCATCTCTAGTGGCGTGGCGTCATGCGCCGCCGTCGGGCGCTGCGATTGGCTCGCGCGCCCCTGCCCCCTCGTCTGTTGCTCCCCGCGTTCGCCTTAGTGGTGGGCCATAGATGCGTAGACAGTAGTGTATGTCAATTATTATTAATGTTTTTAAACTGACATGGTTACTTTCACTATTACTATAGTCTCTGTCAGAAAATTGAGAATTAAAGGTCATTGCTCTTTCCTTAATTTCTCTGCGTAGATACCCCGACAATACATTAAAAATCGTTATTTATATCCAAAAAAGGTAAGGATCTGTTGAGATATGTAAAAATTCATACCGTCATATCGTGAGGATCCTTCTTCATTGAATGAATAAAAATCAGTTATAAACCATGGCTTTACTTATAATTTCTTAAAACTTACACATCAAAATAAAATAACTACAAATAAATCAACATATTCAAATTCTCTCTTTAAACCCAACTCCATTCTTTCTCATATATTTACTGTCTGTGTCATTTTTATTCAAACCCGCTTCCTAACAACATTTTTCTTTTTCAACGACCATAGACTTTAAAAGCTGCCAGTAAATCAAAGACATAAAATTCTATTAACCCAATATTACAACATCCCCTCTGAATTTTATGTTTATTACAATTACAATAACATCTTATAGATAACTCCCATCAACTCATTTTAAACCCAACTTAACTAACCCACCCAACTTAACTAAATAAAACAAACAAACTTTTGAATTAACTAATCTAAACACCTTACATAACTAACTTAAACATTAAAATTTCAAATTAATTTTCAAACAACCTTAAATCCTAATAAACCTACATAACTCATCACATTACAGAATGTCCTTCACGTATCACTCACTATACACTGTCTCAATCTCAAAAACTTTGTCCTGTCTAGTGGTTTAGTTAATATATCTGCCAAATTATTTTTAGTCGAACAATAATGAATTTCCATCGTTTCGGGACAAGATTATTAATTATTTCTGTTTTCGGAATTATGTATTTGAATAAAAGTATGCGGGTTAATGACCTTTAATTCTCACTTATCTGGCGGAGACTATACAAGCTGAACTGAACTGTTTAACCTGAAAAACGAGATTTTTAACATGTTTACTATTTATTTCGAGTTCCCGATATTATATCTTATATCATCATTATCTTGCCTTATACCAATTCATTCCGTGCAAGCCAAGCCGTGTGGTATCCGGCAGAGTAGAATAGAACCAACCCATTACACCCACGGGTGTCGTATAAGGCGACTAATGTCTGAGGCAGAACACCTTGCGCCTCCGTAGACCTGAGAATGGGCAGCAGCGTTTTCTGTTAGTCTTTCATCACTGCGATCTCCAATCCGCCTGCCAAGCGTGGAGATTACGGCAAATTCCTCCCATAATGGGAGAGGCTTATATCCAGCAGTGGACGTTATGGGCTGTTGTTGTATACCAATTCATTTGTGGTCGGCGCAGCATGTTTTCTTCTTCCATACTTCTCTATCACTCGTCATCTCATTAGACATCATAAATTATAAGTGGACGACAAAACTAAAACTATAAATTGGTCTATCAATCATAACAATTGTATGATTGATAGAATCATACCAATTGTGAGGAGCTCGTGGCTAAATAATAACAGCCGCTCGAGTCGATCTTTAGGTTAAGCCGAGCTTGCCTAGGTTGGTCTGGGGATGGGTGACCACCCATTACATACAGAGTTTCCTCCATGCCTCGGAAAGTACGTTAAGCAGTTGGTCCTGGCTGTCATTTGTGATCTTTGGCAGTCGTTACAGGTAGTCAGTGGCCCAAAAAGTCTGACAACCAGTCTTACCAAGGGGTATCGTATTACCCAGTACTAACTGGGTTGTGGAGGTCAGATAAGCAGTCGCTCCATGTAAAATACTGGTATTCAGCTGCATCCGGTTAGACTGGAAGCCGACCCCAATAAAACTTGGGAAAAGGCTAGGCAGATGATGAATCATACCAATTGTGTCCCAATTCTTGAGAATTGGGACAGACTAAAGAACTGATTCTTTAGTCGACAGATGTTTATTTTTTGATTATGAAGCTTGAAATACGTTATTAGAAATTATATGACATCTTTACCAGATAAAATTACGTGCCTTCCTGCACACAAATAATGAAATCATTATAAAAACAAAGTGATTCAGAGGCTCAGATTTCATGATGACATTGTTTAAATATTTGTGAGTCATAAACATTATCTAGACACTTATCTTGTTAAAGTCAGACAAGCGTTAAGATTTAAATAACGGTAGATGATGTAAGTAGTTTTACTACTATTAAAAAACTTAGATAGACGGATGTATAGATGGATGGGAGGATGGATGGGTATTCGCCCATCCATCCTCCCATTCATCTATACATCTAATAGAAGTAAAACTACGTACATTATCTACCGTTATTTAAATTTTTACTTCGTTTAGATAGTTAGTACGTTACGTTTCGTTTTTTGGGTATCCACCCATCCATCCTCCCATCCATCTATACATCCATCTGCCTAAGTTTTTTTTAATAGAAGTAAAACTACTTACATTATCTCCCTATACAAGGGGTAGGTACATCCATCCGTATGAGAGGATGGACGGATGTACGGGAGGATGGATGGATGGATTGGAGGATGGATGGATGGATGGGAGGATGGATGGATGGATTTTTGTTACTTTTTCGCGCAAAAACTACTTATCGGATTTGAATGTTTGGCACACAGATAGTTTCTATCCTGGATATCACATAGGATACTTTTTATCCCAGTGGTACGATCCCGTTAATTGTATCCCTAGGCATTTCACAAAATCCGTGGCATAATCCAGCGACATTTCGACCATTAGTGCGTATACACGTAGAACGCTGGCTACCGGCGCCGGCGCCGATAATCACCGAACGTTTTCGGAAAGTTCCGACCTGCTTACGCCGTCAGAAATTGTTGGCGCTTATTGGCGCTGGGTCGGCACAAAGTATAGAGACTGCATGCGCCGACTACCTGCGCGGACCGGTGTCGATAAGCGCTAAGAATAGACTTGTGTCCTGAAAAAATCTAATAAGTCCGTTAGTTGGATTATCAAAAAATATTCGACACGTATTTTTTTTTTGTTACGTAAACCAAAATTGACGAAGATACGACGCTTTTAAAATCGTAGCTCGAGTTTTGATGCGTTTTATCTTTGTCAATATTCATTGATTTACAAAAACAAAAAATACGTGTTTGGGGGTATGAAGAACAGGGTGTAAAGCTCTTCATCCCCCGTAGAAAAGGGAGGATCCTCCGACCAGACGGGTGTTTGTGACGGGTGTCTGTTGGGCCACTGCCCGACAGTTGTTGTCGGGTTCTCGTATATAGTCTTATGTTGCGGATAACTCTGCTTGCGCGATGTAGGAATTGTCAGTTTTTAGTTCATCGTTCGTGTCATAGATGGCACTGTAGTACTTTTTGTTGATGTTGCTTTTTGTGTGTGCCGCTACTCGTTTCCATTATTTTCCAATATTCTAACTGACGGACTAAATAGATTTGCAATTTATTGATGGTGGAAACTAGCCTATTGTCCAAATGTATGACAGCCAATTGCGACGTTCCCAACTTTCTTGTAGTATTAGAAACCAGACACAACAACCAAACAAAAGCCGAATTTGCAATTTCCCAATTGGCCAACCCTAATCAGACGCAACCTATTTGTAATTGAATTTATTCAACATTCCCTATTTGTTTTTGGAAATAACCTAATGAAGGATAAAATATTTCGCACATAACTTGCTACGACATTGTTCAGTTGTTTATTTACACTGCTGGTTTGATTGGAACAATATAGGTGACAACTCTTGTAAAACACGCAATGAATGAGTGTGTGCGAGTCAAAACAGATTTTAATTTCGATTTTGTTGATTGGGAGGTCAGATTGTTGATATTAATGAGTGTACTAGATATCTATGTAGATATCCCTGCCTAAGCATTTAAACAGGGTGAAGTAAATTAGTTGATTTAATAAAAATAAAAAATATTTTGTGCGTGCACCTCCTCCTAAATCCATTATGAGTAGGTAACTATGTATATTGTCTGCCTCGATGGTCCAGTGGTCGTAAGCGTAACTGCTGAGCATGAGGTCCTGGGTTCGATTCCCGGGTTGGGCAAACTGAAATAGGGCTTTTCCATCAGGAATTTCTCAGCAGCCAGAACAATGACTTGCACACGCACTAAAAATTATACCACGGCGTGACGTATTGAGAATTTTAGAAGCGTCGTATCTTCGTCAATTAGCCTAGCCTTTTCCCAAGTTTTATTGGGGTCGGCTTCCAGTCTATCCGGATGCAGCTGAATACCAGTATTTTACATGGAGCGACTGCCTATCTGTAACGATAATACGATACTCCTTGATAAGACTGGTTGTCAGACTTTTTGGGCCACTGACTATCTGTAACGACTGTCAAAGAACACAAATGACAGCTGGCACCAACTGCCTAACGTGCTTTCCGAGGCACGGAGAAAACTCGGTATGTAATAGATGGTCACCCATCCACAGACCACGGCAAGCACGGCTGAACCTAAATATCGACCCGAGCGGCTGTTATTATTTAGCCACGAACTTTTTGGTTTACGTAACAAAAGAAAAAATCCGTGTCAAATATTTTTTGATAATCTAACTGATGGACTAATTAGATTTTTTCAGGACACAAGCCTCTAACTAACAGCAACAAGGCTACAAATGTGATTAGTGTGTGTTTAGTAATGTAGTATTGCTTAGGCACGCGCCCATTCCCATACGAAATGGTTCTTTAGTATTCAAACCACGTATTACACCAGCCATATTTATTTAATTGACTACCTCGATGGTCGTAGTCACTAGCACGACTGCCATGGTGTTCTGGGCACGATTCCCAGGTCGGGCACAGTGTTATTCGATGTTTCCATCAGGAATTTCTCAGTAGCAGCCACGAAGTCTGGATTTATGTCCGGTTGATGGCAATAAGCTCGCTCCTTATTACATGGGACTTAAAAACAAAACTGGCGATAGTGTAGGTATGTACTATTAGATACTCTACTGCCTAATACTTCGGGGGTTACACGCGTGATGTTTTGTTATGTTAAGGTGCAAGTTGGCAGCGGGCGACACGAAGTCGCCGCAGATGACGTGTCGTCGCTTCATGTCGCCGCGAGACTTCGCTGCCTCATGTCGCCGCGAGGCTTCGCTGCCTCATGTCGCCGCGAGACTTCGCTGCCTCATGTCGCTGCAATCATGATTTCGAACCCGGCATTTCAGTGTCAGCGACACTACTGATCTGTGGTCGGGTGACACTTGCGTCTGCCGCTCGACGACGCATCGCTAGCTTCATGTCGCTTGCTTTGGAGGGAATTTCATAGAAATACATAGAAACCAGTAGTTGCTGCGACACGTCGTCTGCGGTGGCTTCGTGTCGCCCGCTGCCAACTTGCACCTTTAGGCGCGGGACAACTACAAGAAGCGTTGGGCGCAGGCGAGGCGCGGGCGCGGCGCCACTTCTCTGTTTGTATAGAAGAGGTGGACGCGAGACATACTGAGACGGCGATGGCGCGGTGCCCACGCCACACCCCCGCCCGCCGCCTCTTGTATTTGTCCCGCTCTTGTATTTAAAAGCGAGATAAAAAAATGGAGCACAGGGTGTTGTGGCGCAACTTGATTATTATAAGACAAGCTCTACCTGACAACTGGTTAGAAAACGTCACAAATCGAAGGACAAATCAAAATCTAAAATATAACAAAATTATAAAAAAAAGGTTCCATTCACAGCCAGTCGCCAACATTGATATTTGATTGATTGATACAAAACAGTTCTCGATGAAATAAGATAAAATAAACATTGAATAAAACAACATACGCATATCCGCAAAAGCAAAATGAAAACATGTATGACTTCATAACCCAAGGCTAATCAACATGCATAGCAGCTTAAACATAAAAATAGAAAAAATAAGTCTGTCAAACATAACAGAACTTTATCATATTTATAAGCCTCTCTCATCATGGAATTTAGGCAGCGGAACTCAAATAGTTTACATTAACAACATTTTCGCAACCAAAAATACTTGTAAAACCTATGTTTACTGAAAGCTAACGCTAGAATCACGAAGTAATTGCGATTCTCGCATTCAGCTGAAATTACATTTACACGCACAGATCATTCCTTTCTGTCACTTATAATTAGAGGTACAATTTATTGAACGTTAAAATGTTTCCGATGCCAATGAAACCTTCATGTGACAGAGTGAGATATAGATACTTGAAAACGTCACATTATTCAAATAAACGAAGAAGAAAAAACACATAATAATATATTATAGAAAATAACTCATAAAGTACCAAAGCAAAGTTAATAAAATTGAGATGGAACCACCGCGCAAGCTTCTTCTATTAAATTAAAAAAGAATCACTTAAATCGGACCAGTAATCACGGAGTAATTGGTGGACAGAGTGAGATAGAGATACTTAAAGACGTCACATCATTCAAATAAACGAAGAAGAAAAAATGCATAATAATATATTATAGAAAATAACTCATAAAGTACCAAAGCAAAGTTAGTAAAATTGATATGGAACCACCGCGCAAGCTTCTTCTATTAAATTGAAAAAGAATCACTTAAATCGGACCAGTAATCACGGAGTAATTGGTGGACAGAGTGAGATAGAGATACTTGAAGACGTCACATCATTCAATTAAACGAAGAAAAAAAAACGCGTAATAATATATTATAGAAAATAACTCATAAAGTACCAAAGCAAAGTTAATAAAATTGATATGGAACCACCGCGCAAGCTTCTTCTATTAAATTGAAAAAGAATCACTTAAATCGGACCAGTAATCACGGAGTAATTGATGGACAGAGTGAGATAGCGATACTTGAAGACGTCACATCATTCAAATAAACGAAGAAGAATAAATATTATAGAAAATCACTCATAAAGTATCAAAACAAACTTAATAAAATTGATATGGGACCAACGCGCAAGCTTCTTCTATTAAATGAAAAAAGAATCACTTAAATTGGATCAGTAATTACGGAGAAATTGGTGAACATTAAATGAAAAAAAAAATGCACGACACACGACCTCTTTTTTATAAGTTGGGTAAAAATCTATGAAAAAAAAAAAAGCCTTTTATTTTATCAGCGCAATATACGTTTTGATCCATTGTTTACCACCAAAAATCGTCACCACTACAGTCATAAAAAAACGTCTTCAGTCGTTAATAAGGAGCGCACGCTCCTCGTCTACAAAGGACATTATTCTCTGTTGATAAGAAGCTTAGCGCCAGAACAGCTCTTTGACTACAAACACACGAAAATTCCGTGAAATACCGAAACACATTGTCTTTGTTTACTGTTATTGTACTATTAAGTTTACTTACCTACGTTGTGATAAGATGGAGTTGTAGGAAGTAAATTTATTGTTTTTTTAGATACATAATAATTAAGGTCTATCTATTCAAACACGAAATATTTTCAAAGGATCATCTAACGGCTATAACTAAGCCATAGCAACGAAAAAAAAAACATGTATCTAAGTTTTATTTTTTTATGACACATTTGCTCGTAAAGGGTCTCTTTTTTCACCCATTTCAATATCGTAATGTATCTCATTACGTACTTGTGCAGTAATGTAAATGTTCCGTCTAAAACGAACGGTACTTTTTTAAATCTTAGCAAAGAGTTTTTATGTCAGAAAAGTGGTCAATATTTTATGAATAAAATTAACTGTGGGAGATGAAATATAATAAATAAACATTTAATTCTTTAATTTAATTAATTTTGACAATAAATTACAACCATTTATCTGTAACAAAAACACAAAAATATTAATTTACTTTATTAGTAATACTGGCTGTTTTGTGTCTTTGCCTTAAAAAAAATGCGCTGATGCGCGGGCATCTTTAATTTGTGAACAAGTAAAAGATTTATTTTATTCGTTTAAAAAAGTCCCGAGTTTTATTTATTTCCTCGCAAGTATGTTATAAAACGTCGTATGACATACGTGCGCTTTGATAATTACAGCCTCTGCTTTATTATAGCCCTCGCCTACGGCTCGGGCTAGCAATATCGCCTCTGCTGTAATTTTCAACTTACCGCACTTATATCATAATGTACTATTACGAACTTATTATAATTCCAAAATTTCTTGAGACTTTAAACTATGGATGTTGAAAAAATATAAAGAACCAGTAATTATTATGTAGGTTATTTTTTTTTTTTTTTTACTCAGATAATCTTTTTTTTTCATTAAAATGGCTTCGTTATTGCCGTTAGATGATTCCCTAAAAACATTTCGTGTATGAATAGCCTTAAATATTTAGAAGAATGAAAATAGATGACAATGTTGCCTAAATAATTATTTTATACTAGCTGTTTCCCGTGAATATTATCCGCGTGAATTTATTATTAAAATATTACTTCCCTATTGGAATCGATCGGTTTGTTGGACGAAGGGCCTAAAACCCTTGAAATTGTTAAATTTCAAGGGTTTTAGGCCCTTCGTCCACGCGTAGTCCTCATCTTGAACTCGTTTGATACGCGACTGAGACTCTACTTTGCGTATGCTACTTGTTCTCGACCAACACTCGTCCACGCGTCGACCTAAATATTCGCGACTTTCCCACCGTTAAGGATGTCTGATTCAGAAAAGGAAATTTTATTACTTTTAAATATTGCTTCAAAGAAACAAAAGAAAAAAAGAAAATTTTGGATACATCCATATATTGAAAGAAATTTAATTTGTCGAGCATTTGTGGCTGCCAAGGAACTACAAGAAGATGATAAAATGTTTTTGTTATGCTACAGAATGTGAAAAAAACTTATTTGTCTTTTTTTTTGCACGAATAATACATTATTATGTATTTTTTTACACGGAACTCTAATCGTTTTTCTAAAATAAAAGTAGAGTTACTCTTAATAACATCAGATATGTGGCAGTAAAAGTCCCATCAAAATCGGTCCAGCCGTTTGGGAGATTAGCCGAAAGAAACAAACAAACCTACGCATAGACAGACAGGCAAACAAAAATTAAAAAAAAAATGTTTTTGTTATAAGGACCGCATATTACCGCTTATACTTTCGTATGCATTCAGTAAAAAGTAGTGTTATTTTGAACTGACATAAGGACACTTCAATTTTATTTGCTTGTATCATAGATGAAGTGATTATCTAACCGCAATAGCTACATGACTGACTGCACAGGTCATGATGAAATCCCAGGAGGACATGTCTGTTTTTATGCTCTAGGCCATTCCATTCGCCATTAGATTGTCCAATTTGATGGGGCTGACGGTTTAGGACCTAATTACATAATTAAAGCAGATTCAGGGTTGACGGAAGACCTCATTGTTCCATATTTGTATGAAGTTTTTCACACGTCATGCCAATCCATGTTTATGTGCAAATCGATTGGTTTGAAACCAATTTGTTTGTTGTTAACAACAATGGTCTATTTTTGCTACCATTCTTAATTCAAGTTCATGGTTAGTGTTTACGGTTTCCACTCACGTATGTTTTCTGGCTATTCATGATAGAGCGCCTGTCTATCTGACTTCTATATTCCAGTTACTGGGTAATACGAAACTACCCAGTGTCCATTCGCGCATATTATTATGTCTTTTAGCGCAAGTGCGTTCGCGCAAGTATCCTTCTTGCAAACATCTTTCGCGTAAGTGTCCTGATGCCGAGCTCAAGGTGGAATGCAATAAAATAATACCTTCTTGAATTCATGCCCGCCTAGTACTTTTCGTAAGATTACTAACTAGGGCCTAATTAATCTATACTAATATTATAAAGAGACATTTGTTAACATTTGTTTTTAAGTTTGTATGTTTGTAAGTTTGTTTGTAGGGGGTAATCTCCGGAAGTAATTATCCAATTTCAAAAATTCTTTCACCATTAGAAGCTACATTCTGAGTAAGAAAGGTTATATTTTATCCCCGTATTCCCACGGGAACTGGAACTGCGCGGGTGAAACCGCGGGACGTCTGCATAACTAACATCTAGACAATGTTGTGATGATTAAATATTTTATCTAAGCAATAATTTTTCCACACTAACACTTTTACTACCGATTATACCTTTTTCATATGTGGGACGAGTTGCAGAACGAAAATATTATTTATTTTTATTTTCATCAACTCGTCCCAAGTGGGTCGTAGGCATCTGGAACGAGTTGATGAACGACTCACTTACACTGACTGAACTGATCTGACTGGTTGTCAGACTGTCGGGTCACTGACTTCCCGTAACAAATAAAATCTAGGTACTGAGGGACTAACTAAAAGTTCTAACCTGACAATTTTATTGACCGACTAACTGAAGAGAATTTTGAGAAAAGCCACAAAGCAAAGATTCAAACTAAAGTTGAAGCACTTCTAAAATTTCAAAAGAAGATGATAATCAAACCATTTTTTAAATTACCAAGGAGTTCTAGTCATTCAGATGGTTACAAAATTGAAACAAATTGCTAAACATGAATTTTAATGAATAATACAAAATAAACTGAAAATAAAACAACAAGTCCAGTCCAGAATAGTCGGGATCCATATTGGATGGAATGATTTTAGTCTAGACGTTTCTGGAATAAACTTGTGTTTTTCTTTTCAGTTTATTTTTACACAGACGGGTTTTCATTTTTTTTTTTAATTTTTTTAGTTACGATTATAATAATATGTAGAATTTCTCATTATTTTGATACGTTTGATACAAATCCCGAAAACGTCTAATTCTTTAAAGGAATTTCCATCGTATGGATGATTTAATAATATGGTTATGATATACCATTTTAAAATCCTCATGATGAGCCCTTTAATTTGATACCCATATTGAAGTATTCAATTTTTTATTTTATTTTTTTACTTAAACAAGGTAAGTATAGCGTCTCACAGTCGTCATGTAATCATGTTGGTTGTTTCGCGTCACGTCTATAAGAACACTTGGGTTACCAAGACGAATCTAACGAAATAATTTAAATAAATCCGTGCAGCGGTTTGGAAGATATAAAGGAATAAAGAATATTACAAAGATAGGCGTGAAAAACATAACCCTTTCCTAACAGTCAAATAAACATACATAAAACAGAGGCACTAGCATGAGTACGCGGTATAAACGTAACATATATACAAACAAATAACTAACAAAAAATAACTAAATTATCTCACAAATATCTAGCATTTTTAAATTACAAACTCTCTCTCTCTCTTAAAAACTAGTTTCGTAATTTTAAGATTTTTTTATTAAAACACCTCTTAACGAAGCCGAAAGACACTTGTTCTCCTCGTCATTGCGATCATTTTTTGTTCAAGACTATACCTGGGAACCTTCTAGTTACGGAGATATTGGGGGTCAAAGTTCCAATTTTTTGACAAGTTTTTTTTTAATATAAGTTTATAATGCAATATTATTATTTTAAACACCTCCACGACCCTCGTACTATTCAATCCATCCATCAGCACAACGTTTTGAGTCCGTTACATTGAGTTCTACCAAAAAGCATCTTTTTTCACCCCGAAAAAAAAAGTAGCTTCCCAGCAATAATTTTGCGTAAAGTTAGGTACTTAGTTTTATGTACAGAATGCTTGGTTGACGGCTTCGTGATGAAGTTGTTTACACCTATATGAGTAATACAAATTTCGCATGACTTGAAAACATTACCAATATAAAATAAAGGTTAAATGAATTTTCGATAAAAAAAATCTACCTACGTATTTTCGTTAGGTTCACACCACACGCTTGTACTAGGACTTCGGGTTTAATACCCGAGGTCCTAGTACAAGCGTAAACTACAAACATAAACAATGAACGTGTCTCACGAAAAAGCAATATAATATACAGAGGTATTAAAGAAACAAAACATCCTTTTATAGGTAGCTTCTTAAAATCACATTGACAACCGTGTTCTAACTATTGTTTTACAAAAAAAATAACTCGTTTCATATTAAATGATCAGCTGTTTGCTTAAATTTGTATGAGAAGTCTAATTTTCTTTTAGCGATTTTTTGAAAATCACTGTACAAAAAATCAAAGAAAAACTTTTATTTTTTTATTTTCAAGAATTAATTACTAGATCTAAAGAAGCTACTTGTAAGAGGTTGTCAGTGAATTTTCGATGTCAGTGTATTTTTGATGTCAGTGTATTTTTGATGTCAGTGTATTTTTGATGTCAATGTATTTTCGATAACCCTGTATAAAGATAAATGAAAATCACATACCCAGCACAGCCAATAAGATCTCCTTCCACACACTGGGTTTTCTGTCACTTTTCTCCACATTATTAACTTGCTGAGTGATCGTATACACCATTGTCACTGAGTCACTACTGTTTCTGCCTACCCTCTCACTGGCACTGTCTTTATAAGCCGTCTGGAAGAAAATCACTGTTTGAGTATGATCCTTTTATAGTTTCAACTGTATTTGAGTTGTTCTTATCTATGTACACTTCAATGTAGAGGCGTGTTTAGATGTGTAAGATAAAGTATTAAAATTTCGAAGCTCTGATGTTAGTTGTTTAAAAGAAATGACTAAGTGCTCGTCATGTTCTGAAGTTGGTATTATACCATGAATGGACAACTGCCAGTCGTGACAAAAATATAGGTATTAACTTTTAATTGAAAGTAAGTGAATGCAAAAGTTGCCGTGTGATATCCGGCAGAGTAGAATAGAACCAACCCATAACACTCACGGGTGTCGTACAAGGCGACTAATGTCTGAGGCAGAACACCTTGCGCCACCGTAGACCTGAGAATGGGCAGCAGCGTTTTCTGTTAGTCTTTCATCACTGCGATCTCCAATCCGCCTGCCAAGCGTGGAGATTACGGCAAATCCTCCCATCATGGGAGAGGCTTATGTCCAGCAGTGGACGTTATGGGTTGTTGTAGTAGTAGTAGTAGAATGCAAAAGAAGACGCTTAAATAAAATACCACTAATAGATTTTCAATGCTCGGCAGTTTCGTCGTTGGTGGTAATGAACACGGCACGCATACCAGTTTGGTGTCTTCGATTAGAAAAATGCTGTTCCACAAAGAAATTAGACAATCCTACACTTTACTTGGGCAGCTATCACTATAGTCTACGATAGATAAGTAGGAAATAATGGTCATTAACCCGCATACATTTATTCAAATACATAATTCCGAAAACAGAAATAATGACATGAACTTGTCCCGAAACTACTTCTAGCGTGATCCTTGACTTTTTCTAGTAATAAAAACGATTCATAATGTATTGTCGGGGTATCTACGCCGAGTAATTAAGGAAAGAGCAATGCCCTTTAATTCCTACCTATCTGGCGCATACTAAAGTAAAAATATTAATGTGTTTAATGGAACTACAATAATGAATGATTAGAAAGGAGGAGACTGTTGACATGACGAGTAATAGTAAAAGTATTGAAGAAGAAGACCTGCTGCTCTGACCACAAATAAATTTGCATAAAGGCAGGAGAGTGAGTTAGCCGTGTGGTATCCGGCAGAGTAGAATAGAACCAACCCATTACACTCACGGGTGTCGTATAAGGCGACTAATGTCTGAGGCAGAACACCTTGCGCCTCCGTAGACCAGAGAATGGGCAGCAGCGTTTTCTGTTAGTCTTTCATCACTGCGATCTCCAATCCGCCTGCCAAGCGTGGAGATTACGGCAAATCCTCCTATCATGGGAGAGGCTTATGTCCAGCAGTGGACGTTATGGGTTGTTGTAGTAGTAGTAGTAGAATGCAAAAGAAGACGCTTAAATAAAATAGCACTAATAGATTTTCAATGCTCGGCAGTTTCGTCGTTGGTGGTAATGAGCACGGCATGCATATTAGTTTGGTGTCTTCGATTAGATAAATGCTACTCCACAAAGAAATTAGACAATCCTACACTTTACTTGGGCAGCTATCACTAGTAAAAATATTAATTTGTTTAATGGAACTACAATAATGAATTGTTGGAAAGGTGACTGTTTAGATGACGAGTAATAGACAAGTATGGGAGAAGACGAAATGCTGTGCTGACCCCGAATAAATCGGGATAGAGGCAGGAGAATGATGATGAAATGGTAGTACCTACAAGTTTGTGGTTACAGGGCAGAAAAAATATTTATTTATTTATATACACACACTTTTTATTTTTTAAATTTAATTAGAGAGAGAGAGAGTAGAGTAGAGAGAGGAGAGAGAGAGAGAGAGAAAGAGAGATTATTTTTAGATTTATCTATTTGTTAGTCTCCAATCCGCCTGCCAAGCGTGGCGATTACGGCAAATTCCTCCCATCATGGGAGAGGCTTATATCCAGCTGTGGACGTTATGGGCTATTGTTGTTGTTGTTGTTGTATCTATTTGTCTACACATTTTTTTTTAAAATCTTAATTCAAATGATATAAAAAAACGAAAAGGTAAACGTAATAAAGGCAAAAAAATAAACGTAAAATGAATGATTAAAATAAATAAGCTATTTAAAATATATATTTTTCGGAGTAAAGCCGCTTTTGCACTTGGTACAATTAGAATACAAAAAAATACTCACCGGAGCCGTAATTTTAAGTAACAATCCCGTGATACTATTAACAGTATATACAATAAAAGATAGACTGCGTACGACCTGCATTGTCACTGTCGATATCCCATACAATTTTCTCGCCCCGTATTTTATATGTACAGATTCAGAATGGAGGGAGTACAAAAGTTCTTTAGAGGTCTATGAACTTCAGGAAAATTGACCGCTACGTCACAAACTGTCACAGGTTAGGCTCTAACAACACGATAAAGTTATAGAAGAAGCAGTCCACTACAAACTTGACAGGCTTCTCGAATCGCACAAATTACTTCGCCTTTACCGAATTACGTTCAATTTCTGTTTGATTTGAACAACATACAACTTTCATTGACTATTGGAGGTGTCTGATGAGATATTGGGATGAGGGCAAGAGAGCAAGAGAAAGGTTAGTGATGATGATGTATGAACGTGTATGTAGCAAAACGAGTATGTAAGGATTATAGAGATGTCAGCAAAAGGAAGGGGTCCGTAAGGGCCGATGCCTGCCGGGGTTGCGCGACTGTTCGAAAGAGATACCGTGGCCCCGGAACACAAAGTGCGATGAAGGAACATGGATGGGTTTTAGTCAGTAAAAGTCTGACACTCCCTCCTGCTCCGCCCAGAGCGGGAGGAATCATTTGATGATTTCCCATCCGAAAAGAAAAAGGACAGGTGGCGTTCTATAGTATGCTAACCCCATGGATAGAACAAGACGTGAGCTTGTGTATGTTTGTATCGCAATTTAAATTTTTGTTAAGTTATATAGAGTGCGACATATCAAAACAGATTCGCCGCGTGGCATTTGTCTATAGTTGGTGCCAGTTAAGATGAGAATACCGGTCATTGACCCACCTACATTTATTAAACTTCTTAACTTTGAAAAACCAAAAATAAGCCTGTTCAAGTCTTGAATCGTCATCTATCGTGATCTTCAACATTTTTTCTAATGAAATACATGGCATTTATTTGTTTTTGTTCGTACGAATAGATATTAGGGAAAGGGCAATAACCGCTATTTAATTCTTATCCTAACTGGCACCAACTATAGCATTTTCCCATATAAATTGAAGTTGGCACACAGTTTAACCAATGTAGTTGAGTACAAGTACTTTACATTGAGCGACTGCCTATTCGACTATCACATGAGTAAAACGATACCCCTCGTTACCCAGTTTACAAAAACATTTGGGGCATGTCAGCGGCTCTGAAAGTGTTAAGTTGGTAGTCAATATTTCTATCTATTCACATTACAACACACCTATAATCCCCGAAGAGGTTGGCAATGGTGTACGTAACGTAATAGTACACCCGCAATTCGCCGGTTATGTGCCATCAAATAGGGTATTATGCATGTTTTTTTTTTATCACTCTAAACAAAGCGTATTAACACTAGAAATAGCAAAGTAATTTTTTTTTTTTAATATCTATAAAAAATACTAAGCTATAAGCATTTGAAACTGCTGATTAGACAGAGAGATCCGATACAGCGAATGATGTCATTCGCTGCATCGACGTACAAAATCCATACTAAATTCCGTTTAGCTAGAAAGAGAGAAACAAAAGTTTAAATGGTTATAACTTTTGTGTTGTTTGGTCGATATATGTCTTGTTTTCGCTTTTTGTCATTATGTTATAGTACTTTGACATTCCGTATCGAAATAAAAAAAACCGGCCAAGTGCGAGTCGGACTCGCGCACGAAGGGTTCCGTACCAATTATTATAAAAAACCGGCCAAGTGCGAGTCGGACTCGCACACGAAGGGTTCCGTACCATTGACTATATTTAGTATTTGTTGTTATAGCGGCAACAGAAATACATCATCTGTGAAAATTTCAACTGTCTAGCTGTCACGGTTCATGAGATACAGCCTGGTGACAGACAGACGGACAGACGGACAGACGGACAGACAGACGGACAGACAACGAAGTCTTAGTAATAGGGTTCCGTTTTTACCCTTTGGGTACGGAACCCTAAAAAAGAAAATTTAAGCATATTCCCTATTCTTGTATGCAGCTGATGTCACGTAATACAAATATCAACTTTAGTAGTGTTCACTATATTGAATTCAGACGTCAGTCTCAATTTTAAAACGTTAAAGTGGATATTGAACTTTATGAATGGGTGATTTAAAGTATTTTTCTGAAAAACACATTAGCTGACATACTTTTTTGGACACCAGTTTTGCATCATTGTCAAAGTCAGATTGATCTTTAATTATTATGTCCTTTACCAATAACGTTATTGTTAGTTCCTATATAATATCACGCCTATAATCCCAAAAGAGTTAGGCAGAGGTGTACCTAATAGTACACCCATATTTTGCCAGTTATGTTTAAGTCCCATATAATAGGGGGGAGCCTATTGCCATCAACCGGGCACAAATCCAGACTCCGTGGCTGCTACTGAGAAATTCCTACGGAAAAACCCAATAACACTTTGCCCGACCACTAGAGAAACGGGGCAGTCTGTTAAGTTCCTATCACTGAGATCTTTATTCTCCGTGCAATAAGGTTGCTTTTGCGTTGGGCAACTACAGTACTTTCACAGTTTTTATGTCTTGTGACTGGGACTGTAGCTACATTTAATTTTCATCTTTGTTTCGACAATTCAAAAGTGCATGTAACTGGCCTACTTGAAATAAATGCTTTGATTTTGATTTGATTGATGTTACCAGAAAATAACTGTGAAAGATCTATAGCATACGGCTCTATTTACTTCATTATGTACTGAACGTTCTTCATTGTTTCACTTAACATATTAAAATGATCAGTTAACTGTTAAGTTTTCAGTCAAATAAGTTGCTCTTTTTTGATGGATTGCTTGTAAATATTTAATTTTGAATCCAACGTAGTTTAACGTGGAGTGACAGACAACGTTTTATGAATCATTAAGTGTTGTGTTTTTAAGGCGACGCATCGTTCTAAAACCGGGCACGTGCGCTTCGGGACTGAGCGGGGGACTGAGCGGGGGACTAGGCGCCTGAGCGGGGCGAGGATTGCTAGCTTATAACATAAAGGACGTAAACGACAAAATGGTTTTTGTTATTTAATTCAGTTGGAAACGATAATTTTAAAAATTCCTTCTATTATTTTAAAGAATATGTATAGCCTCATCTACGGAGAAAGTTAAGAGGCTTAAATTGGTCCCGTTTGTCCATAACATGTGAATCTCTTTTTAAAAAGAGGTATGTTTGATATTTTTTTCTCTGTTACAAAAGTTACTTAATCATGTATTGAAAACTAACAAAATAAGGTTTTTATCATGAATTATCAGGTCACCAACTTATACTTTCATTTGTTTTGCAATTACTGAAAAAAATTGAAATCATTGACTCCAAGATTTCCAATGCGTCCTCTTAATAGTGCTTCGTACTTAATTGTTTTTTATGGTCGATAGGTGTGCTCTTTTTAAATCTACACTAATATTATGATTTGTATTTTTGTGTGTGTGTGTGTGTGTGTATGTTTGTAATGAATAAACTCAAAAACTACTGCGCAGATTTCAAAAATTCTTTTACCATTAGAAAGCTACATTCACCTTGAGTAACATAGGCTATATTTTATCCCCGTACTCCCACGGGAACGGGAACTACGTGGGTGAAACCGCGTGACGTCCGGTCTATACTAATATTATAAAGAGGTAACATTTGTTTGTAAGTTTGTATGTAGGGGGTAATCTCCGGAAGTAATGAACCAATTTTAAAAATTGTTTCACTGGTGGAAAGCTAAAGTATTCGTTAGTGCTATAGGCTATATTTTTTTCCCGTAGTTCCACGGGGAACGGGAACTACGCGGGTGAAACTGCGGGACGTCAGCTAGTTATAAGTAATTTAAAAAAAGGAAAGGGAGAGGAAGACCTAGGAAATGATGATTTATATTATACTCGTATAGCGGACGTCACGCGGTTTTACCCGCGTAGTTCCCGTTCCCGTGGGAGTACGGAGATAAAATATAGCCTATGTTACTCAGTAAAGACGTGGTTTTCTAATAATGAAAGAATTTTTGAAATCGGCGCAGTAGTGTTTGAGTTTATTCATTACAAACATACACACAAAAATACAAATCTTTCCTCTTCATAATATTAATGTGGATTTTAACAGTTGTGTTTTTAATATTAGTGCTTTGTACTTAATTGTTTTTTGTGGTTGATTGGTGTGGTCTTTTTAAACTATTAATAATTTTTAAAAAAGAGAAAGGGAGAGGAAGTCGTAGGAAATGATGATTATATTATATGAGGAATGATATGAAAGATTAATGATTAATGATATTAATTAAAGTACGTATATGATGGTTGACAGAGGAGAATGGAAGAAAAAAACGTGTTGCGCCAACCCGACGAGTGATATGGCACAAGGGCAAGAAAATTATGAACTAAAATACTACATTTTGATTCAAGTGGAGAAACTTTGTTAGTGCACTCGAGGCGGAATTAACTCCCGAGCCATAGGCGAGGGTGCTTTTGAGCCAAGAACTGCAATAATAAATGTCCACGTGTTTCAAACGACGTTTTTCAATACACTTTTGAAGAAATAAAATAAAAGAACGAAAATTATTTTTGTCAAGAATTGAAACTATGATTTTAATAAATGTTAATTTGTTTAAAATAGTAAATATTCGTTTTAAATAATCATGTTTATCTATGATATTCTATTTATAAACACAATTTGAATATTAAAAAAATATTTACGCCGTAAAAACGCATTAGTGCATTGCCGCAATTAAAAAAAAAAACATTCACCTCCTAATAAAGGCATTGTACCAATTTGGACTAAGTATAGGTATTTAGGTATTAGGTAGTTATCTGTGACAATTTTTATTCCCGCACACGAGTTGGAAAATAAAAAAAAAACACACCGTTGTTAAATACATTGCATGTTGAATCTAATCGTAGTGCGCTATGAACCAGTTTTCGAGGAAGTGTATTGAAAAATATCTATTGCTCGATAGAAATATAAATATGGTTATTAACGTGCGTAACAAGTAAAAATTAATTACCCAGAATAATATCTAGCCAAAGGGAAAATAATGACATGGAAAATGGAGCTTATTTTCTGACAACATTGTGATACAAGTGACTTCAGTAGTGAAGTATTTAATATCACAATATCGCAAGTTTTTCAAAAAAATTGTGTTAACGCATGAAAAAAAAGAACTATCATTCGTTAAAAAGAAAACACTCACTATGAACCCACCATTACAATCCCCTGCCACTTAAAATCACACTGTATCACTTTCAAAATAAGACACAAAATCCTTCACTTTTATAACTACCACCGCTTTTTACGGGCCTTTTAATATCCTTACAGATAAAGTATTACCGTTTGTATTAAACAAAGTAAATGTTCGAGACGTGACTATCGCCGCGTGCGATGATTCTGAGTTTAAACGTTAGTACTGCGCGGGCGCATTCGAGCGGGCGAGCTACTGCGCTAGCCCACTTGTAAAATGTTCATGAAGTTTGTTTGGTCAGTGTATTGAATCATTGACTGTAGTATTAGGTTGGTTTATCTTTGGTTTATTGGTTTATCGTTAGGTTTCTATAGAGCGATTGATTGGAAAAATCTGTTTAATTGGTTGGTATTTGTTGTTGTTTAATTGGTGGATACTTTTATGTTATAATCAAATACTTTTATATGACTTATTAACTAATGGTGTTACTGTTTTACTCTCTCATTAAATTGACATAAACATTAAAAATAACACTGTTTAGAGCATTTAAAAAATGTCTTTTAAAAAATATTTTACATAATTTCCTAATTTAAGGCGACTATCTCTTGTAGTCGCCTTAAATTAGACGACGTGCGGCTAAACGCGACTTTTATAATGCAAAAAAGCACATGATTCACTGCAATAAACAAAACCAGAAAAATATATTGTTACGAGCTGGGTATGGGATAAATTAATTACTACCGATGAAACAACTGAATAACTTTAATAATCACAAAACACTTCAAACTCAATCACAAGTACACTACTGATCACTATTCGCTTAGATATCGCACTCACAAGTTCACTTTGATTCGTCCCGTACTGTAGCCAAAATGATACTGCCCGCTCCCGCAAACACGTCGACTATTTATATGACGACCGAACGTTTGAGAAAGATCCAGAATCTTCTAGACAATTCATACTAGGTCATTGTCCTACGAGAAACTTCCACAACTTTTGTACAAAGGAAAGAAATAGGTACTTTATGCCCTGGGCGTACGGTCGAAATTACAATGACAACTTCCTGATGTATTTTATAGGTAGTTTGCGAATTTGTACCTACATCATTCGATACATACCTACTACTACCTACCTACTTAGTTGTAGGTACCTACTATTAGAAGCTACTTGTATTGTAGGTATGGGTACGACGTAACACTGCCCCCTCCTTAGACATGCTCGTCCCGAGCATCATTATGCCCGTAGTATCGCGCCAATCGGTCTACATGGACAATCTTAGGCGCACCTCGTGGACCCTTCTGTATTCGGTAGGTGACATCGTTGATCCTAGTCACGACTCGGTATGGTCCATCCCAGTTTGCTTGTAATTTCGGAGACTTCCCTTTGCTCCGTACTGGGTTATGCAACCACACCAGTGAACTCTCGTCGAAATCCCTACTATTTGCCTTCCGGTCATAACGGGTCTTCATCTTCTCAGACATCTGTTGGCCGGATTGTCTAATATGCTCATAAACATCATTCAACTTGTTACGCAAGTCATTTGCGTAATCTGTTACACTGCGTGGAGCATCAGGGGGAGTTCCAGTGATTAAATCTGCAGGCAACCGTAATTCCCTTCCAAAGTTCGCGAAGGCGGGCGTCACAGTCGTACTTTCGTGGACTGCGCTGCGGTAGGACAGAAGAAACGGCTGTATGTGCTTGTCCCAATCCCTTTGTCTGCTTTCCACGACTTTTGCCAGATATCTTTCCAACGTTTGGTTGAATCGTTCCACCATTCCATCAGATTGTGGGTGGTAAGAGGTGGTTCTGGTTTTGTGGGTACCCATTAATCGACAAGTCTCCTGAAATACTTGCGATTCGAAATTCCTTCCTTGATCGCTGTGTATTTCTAAGGGTACTCCAAAACGACAGAAGACTTCCTGAACCAATTTATCTGCGACAGTTGTAGCTTCTTGATTAGGAATGGCGAAGACTTCTGGCCACTTTGTGAAGTAATCCATGACCACCAAGAAGTACTTGTTTCCGCTCTCACTTTCTGGAAATGGTCCCGCAACGTCTAGTGCTATCCGTTCCCAAGGGGCTCCAACGTTGTACACTTTTAATGCTCCTCTGCTGCGTGTTTGGGGTCCTTTCACGGCCGCACAACTGGTACATTTGCGACACCAGTCCTCCACATCATCTCGACAGTGGATCCAGTAAAAGCGTTCTCGAATTTTTAGTAAAGTCCTTTTTACCCCCATATGTCCTCCCGAACATCCATCATGGTACAGCCGTAAAACATCCGGTACCTTAGCTTTAGGGACAACCATTTGTAGATGACAGCTGTCCCCTCGAGCGTTTTCCCATTTACGGCACAAGACTCCATCCTGGATCACCAAGCTGTTCCATTGCGCCCAATAACTCTTCGTGATGGAACTCATCGCAGCCACATCACTCCACTTGGGTTTAGGAGCACCAGCTTTGATCCACTCGAAGATCGGTTTGATGTCAGAGTCATTTTGCTGAGCCTGCTGTAGGGTTTCTTTCCATTCATCGCTGAGATCCATTCTAAGCATCCTCACGGGCACTACTTCCTTAGTCTCTTGCCGGGCACAGTGCTTACAGTCTTCAGGACAAGGTCTTCTCGACAGGGCGTCTGCGTTACCGTGAGTTCTTCCACTGCGATGTTCAGTTACGAAGTCAAACTCTTGCAATAGCTCAATCCATCTCGCCACTTGCCCTTCTGGATTCTTGAACTGTAATAGCCACTTCAATGCAGCATGGTCAGTTCTTAATTGGAATTTACGTCCCAACAAATATTTACTGAAGTGCTGCAATGTCTTTACTACGGCGAGTAGTTCCCGTCTTGTAACGCAGTAATTTCTTTCTGGTTTGGATAAAGACTTGCTGAAGTAAGCTATCACAACCTCTTGGTTTCCTTTCCGTTGAGACAGCACGCCCCCAATTCCAGTATTACTTGCATCTGTGTCAACTATGAAGTCATTTTCTGTGTCAGGATATCCCAAGATAGGCGTATTGCACAGACGTTTCTTTAATTCCTGAAATGCAACGTCGCAGTTCTCGTCCCTACAGAATTGCCGCTTTTCCTCAGTGAGTTTGTGCAGAGGTTTTGCAATGTCGGCAAAATTCTTGACAAACCTTCGATAGTAGGAGCACAAACCCAGAAATGCTCTGACCTGTGTCTTGTCTTTCGGAACTGGCCAATCCTTGACGGCGATTACTTTTTCTGGGTCTGTTTGAACACCTTCCCCCGAAACTATGTGTCCTAAGAAGTTCACTTGTTTTCTGAAAAACGAGCACTTTTTCGGACTTAACTTAAGATTTGCTGTTTGGATTTTCGACAGCACTTGGTTGAGGTTTTTAAGGTGATCTTCAAATGTACGGCCCACGATGATTATGTCGTCTAGATAGACAAGACATGCGTCTCCAATCAATCCGGCGAGTACTTGCTCCATCAGCCTTTCAAACGTTGCAGGAGCATTGCACAATCCGAATGGCATAACTTTAAACTGCCACAATCCCTTCCCTGTTGAGAATGCAGTTTTTTCCTTATCCTTGGGGTCTATTTCTACTTGCCAGTAGCCACTTTTCAGGTCAAGTGTGGTAAACCACTTCATACCAGTCAGCGTATCCAGTGTGTCATCGATCCTAGGCAGCGGATAGCTGTCCTTTTTCGTGACATCGTTCAGTCGTCGATAGTCCACACAGAAGCGCATACTGCCGTCCTTTTTCTTTACCAGGACCACAGGAGAACACCATGGACTCGATGAAGGCTCTATAACACCGTCCTTCATCATTCCCTCCATCATGGTTTCCACCTCTTTTTCACGTGCAACTGGCAGTCTTCTTGGTCGCTGACGGATTGGTAACTCGTTACCCGTATTAATCTTATGCTGAACTAGTCCAGTTCTCCCTATGTCAGCATCATTTGAAGAGAAAATGTCGGCATACTGAAGTAACATCTTCTTAGCCTTGTCCATTTCTTCTTTAGATAAATCGCAGTTTTCCAAAAGTGTTGACACGTCAAACTTTGTACTACGAATTTTATTTCCGGTAGGCAGATTTTGCAATTGACGCATCCAAGCTACTTCCTCGCAAGTGCCGATTAAGGTGCCCTTCTTAATCACTTGCTCCTTGTCACTTGGATTCAGTATGCGTACTGCCGAGACGTTTTTGGCCTTGACCAGAGTACGTGCCATCTTCCATGGAAAGTCATTGTTCACCCTTTCTATCAGAACACTTCGATCTTTTTGTCCAGAATTCCGTGGTAAACTAATTGGCACAATCGTTTCCGATCTGCGAGGAAGAACAATCTCCTTCAAGCAGTACACTTGCCCTGATGGTGCACCTTCCATGAAGACTTCCTCTGAACCACATTTCAATACTCCTTGATCAACGTCGATCTCACAACGATATTTCCGCATAAAATCCAAGCCCAAGATGCAATCGTCCACTATGTCGGCCACGATGACATTGTGCTTGTAAAATCTGTCACCCAATTTTAACTCCACCTCCTTCTTGCCTCGGACGGTTATGTGCTGACCGGTAGCTGTTAGTAATCGTATACGGTCGTGGTTATCAAAGTAGTCCCGAAGAAACCGACTTGCTAGGTGAGAGTTAACGACCGTGTAAGAAGCTCCAGTATCCAACGTCAGTTTGCATGGTGTTCCGTTGACTTCGCCTCTGATGGTCAGGCTGTTCCCGTCATGTGCTTGCGAGATCAAGATTCTCGGGGCTCTTTCAATACCAGCCAGCACCCGCCCCCCAGTCCTGGCATTTACTCGTTTCCCTGCTGTGGCTGGGCAGTCACTTCAGCCACCCTTTCTTGCTGATCTTCTCGCGGGGTGTTGCGCTTTGGACAGCTTGACCGAAGGTGACCCCTTTCTCCACAAGTGTAGCACCTAGGACTGTACCCTTGCGGGCGCTCGCGTACAGGTGATGCTACAACCTCCCTAACGCGGTCCGTTCGGTGGTCTTGCCTCACTGCCTCTACTTCTAAAGCATGGGCTAAGGCGTCCTTCAATGTTTCATGATGCCCAAGTCTCACAGCGGCTCTAACTTCTAAGTCACGTATTCCATCAACGAACGCTTGTACCAGATTCCCATCGATCAGTGCAGGGGCAGACTGGTATGCTTTCCGAACCAGCTTTTCAACTTCCAGAGCCCACTGCTGTAGGTTCTCGGCACTACGCTGGACACGATCCTTCAACTTAGCACGAAATACGTGCTCCAGGTGCGCGTCGCCGTATCTGGATTCTAACGCCTCCAGCAGCTGTTCATAGGTCACATCCTTGCCAAGCGCTTCAAGAATGTTGAGGGCCTGGTCTCGGAGGCCCAAAGTGAGCGCGGTCATGGCTTGAGATTTTGTCCATCCATTCGCCTTCATAACGGCCTCAAATTGAATTTTATACGCCGACCACGAAGATGTTCCATCGAATGGAGGCACCTTAAAGCCCCGTGCTGAAGGTGCAGGAACTACTGAAGCCACAGTCACACCTCCAGTCTTCAGTTCTCCCAAAGCCTTCTTCATCCCAGTGATCTGCACTTCGGCCGCTGAGATGCGATTCTCGTGCTGGTGAACCTGATCCTTCATTACCTTCAGCTCTTTGCCGAAAGTTGAATGAAGATCCTTTATGAGGATCATCTGTTCTTCTTGACGACGAGCCTGCTCCTCCTTATCTCGTTGCAACTGCTCTTCCAGCCGGCGAGCCTGCTCCTCTTGACGGCGAGCCTGCTCCTCTTTATCTCGTTGCAACTGCTCTTGTAACTGGCGAGCCTGGTCCTCTTGACGGCGAGCCTGCTCTTCTTGACAGCGAGCCTGCTCCTCTTTATCTCGTTGCAACTGCTCCTGTAACTGGCGAGCCTGGTCCTCTTGACGGCGAGCCTGCTCCTCTTGACGGCGGGCCTGCTCCTCCTTATCTCGTTGCAACTGCTCCTGTAACTGGCGAGCCTGCTCCTCTTGGTGGCGAGCCTGCTCCTCCTTATCTCGTTGCAACTGCTCCTGTAACTGGCGAGACTGCTCCTCTTGACGGCGAGCCTGCTCCTCTTGACGGCGAGCCTGCTCCTCTTGACGGCGAGCCTGCTCCTGCAGCAGCGCCATTAAAGCTGACAAGTCTGGCGCTACTGATGCTGGAGAAACTCCGGATGGACCAGCGACTGGCATTGACGTAGGCTGGACTCCACCCGGTGTCTGTGTCGGAGAGTCTCCAAACCGCCTTTGGTCCATGTCCTGCTGTCGCTGACTCCTGGTACGGATACCGTCCGTGTTGTCCTTTGGTAGAACTGGCATAATTTATCCCTCACTTCTGGCACCAAATTGTTACGAGCTGGGTATGGGATAAATTAATTACTACCGATGAAACAACTGAATAACTTTAATAATCACAAAACACTTCAAACTCAATCACAAGTACACTACTGATCACTATTCGCTTAGATATCGCACTCACAAGTTCACTTTGATTCGTCCCGTACTGTAGCCAAAATGATACTGCCCGCTCCCGCAAACACGTCGACTATTTATATGACGACCGAACGTTTGAGAAAGATCCAGAATCTTCTAGACAATTCATACTAGGTCATTGTCCTACGAGAAACTTCCACAACTTTTGTACAAAGGAAAGAAATAGGTACTTTATGCCCTGGGCGTACGGTCGAAATTACAATGACAACTTCCTGATGTATTTTATAGGTAGTTTGCGAATTTGTACCTACATCATTCGATACATACCTACTACTACCTACCTACTTAGTTGTAGGTACCTACTATTAGAAGCTACTTGTATTGTAGGTATGGGTACGACGTAACAATATGATATTCTTCAGGATATATGCTAGTATGATAGTGTTTTGAAAACATAATACAACTAATTTTACTCGATTAAAAAAATTCACCAACTTATTTCTAAAAATTTCTTATAACGAGTAAAACCATAGTAAAAAAATACATGCAATCATTCTGATGTTTTGGCAAATAATTCTAAATCTTCTCAAAACAAGCAACATATTAGCATCATAGTGTTTTACTTTTTTAGTCCAATCAATAGATTTTTTTGTAAATCGCAAAAAACCACGCATCATCATCATCATCATCAGCCTATTATTGTTCCCACTGCTGGGACACAGGCCTCCTCTCTATGAGAGGGAATGGGCTATAATCCACCACGCAGGCCCAGTGAGGATTGGTAGATGTCACATGTCTTCGAATTTAGTGGTTCAAGGACATGTCGAGAGCAGTGGCGATGAAATAAATTACACAAAGTAATGCGCCTGCCTGGGTTCGAACCCACGACTTACTGTTCGTAAGTCGCGGCCGCCACCACTGGGCCACCGCTGCTCTAAAAACCACTCATTTTGCATTATTCGGCCCGCAATGACTGCCGTAACAACCACTTTGTAGTGCAAGCGGATTAGAACTTTATTCTAACAGTATTTCAAACGAAGTTTGAACCAGCACAAATAGAGTTGCTAATTGAGCTCCTGTAGTCGCCTTAATGAGGAGGAGCTTGTGGCTAAATAATGGCTGTTATTTACGGCTCGGGTCGATCTTTAGGTTAAGCCGTGCTTGCCTAGGTTGGTCTGTGGATGGGTGACCGCCCTTACATATCGAGTGTCCTCCGTGCCTCGGAAAGCACGTTAAGCTGTTGGTCCCGGCTGTCGTTTGTAGATCTTTAACAGTCGTTACAGGTCAGTGGCCCAAAAAGTCTGACAACCAGTCTTACCAAGTGGTATCGTATTACCCAGTACTAACTGGGTTGTGGAGGTCAGATAGGCAGTCGCTCCATGTAAAATACTGGTATCCAGCTGCATCCGGTGAGACTGGAAGCCGACCCCAACATAGTTAGGAAAAGGCTAGGCAGATGATGAATTTCCTAATTTAAGTAAAATTCTTTTTTTATGTAAAATAAACAATTCAACGAGAACGGTATTCACATGTCCTTCACATGTAAGAACCAATAACATTTTGTAGTCAGGTATTAACAAAACCAGTTCTATAACAGTGTGTTCTGTTCTAGTTCTGTTCTGTTTATCACATGAATATTTTCAACATATTTGTAGAGCATTAGCTTTTGTGTACATAATTATAATACATTCGATTACGATACTTGGCTACCACTCCAGATCTTTTGAACATTATTGGCCATTTCTTCTGCGAGCAATGTGTTCTGCTTTTTATTAGAATCATTACCAAACAATGAAAAAGGCTATTCCTCTAATATAATTATTGTCTTAGTTCTAACACAAATCTGTTGTGATTTTTTACAGATGATAGTTCCAGAAGTCTGAAGAAGAAAAAGAAGATTATTTAACACACCTATAATCTCACAATACAAGCAAGTAAACTATCCCATTCAAACGATCACTCCCTTCAATCAGTGTAAATAACATTGGTACATGACCACGCATCCTGTTCTTTTATTCCTGTAATGAAAGAGATAGCGCTACTCCTGTCCCACTGTCTAGTTCAAAGGATGATTTATGGAAGACCCTGTCGGTTTGAATTCCAGTTATGCCAGTCAGTAGAGCTCCTCCATGAAACGCAAAACAAGTAAATAGAGAGGCTTTGCATTGAGCGTTTGTGCTGCTTACAGGAGTTTACTTACCGTAGACGACGGGCAGACAAGAATTCGTTTCAATACATTAATTCATCCTCTTCTGCCTTTTAGCCTTTTCCCAACTATGTTGTGGTCGGCTTTCAGTCTAACCATATGCAGCTGAATACCAGTATTTTAAAAAGACTGCCTATCCTGACCTCCACAACCTAGTAAGTAGTGGATAATATACGATACCCCTTGGTAAGACTAGTTGTCAGACTTTCGGACCACTCACAAAGATCTACAAATGACAGCCGGGACCAACGGCTAACGTGATTTGCGAAGCACCGAGGGAACTTGATGACCCGAATGGCGCAGCGGTAGTAAGGCTGCCTTACGTTCTTAGGGTCCCGGGTTCGAATCCCGGTCGGAGCAAATTTTTGCGTGATGAGCATGGCCATTTGTTTCCGAGTCATGGATGTTTCTATGTATAATAAGTATGTATTTACACACAAAAAGTATCTATTAGTATATCAACTATCTGGTGTCCACGACACAAGCCTCGTTGCTTAGTGTGGCACTAGGTGGCGCTGTGCGTAATGTCCAGAAATATTTATTTATTAATAAATTATTTTTATTTATAACTTCGTATGAGATGTGTGTTTATCTTTGGAGGAGGCCTTTACCCTCAAATAGAGGGGTACAGGCTAATTAAAAGAAAAAAAGAAAACCAAATCAATTTAATCATAATAATAATAAAATAATAATTTATAAATAAAAAAAATAAAAATGTATAATTATAATGCATGATGATTTAGATCCACATTTAAGTATATTGATTAATTGTAATATTTGTATACTATAACCACAATAAGAAAATCAATGTAAAATGTATTAGTTAGTTATTAGATGTGAAATAAAAGGCTTTTTATTTTTATTTTATTTATTTATTATGAGATGTGTGGTCACCCATCCACGAACCAAACTCAGTAATTGCAACTTAACTTTGAAAATTGACCCGGTGCGGCTGTTAAGATTTACCCACAAGCTCTTCAATATTCTAAAAATAAAATTAATAATTAACAAAACAAATGATTTCAAATACTCGGAACAGGCTTCTGTCCTGAAAAAATCTAATTAGTCCGTCGCGTCAGTTAGATCATCAAAAAATATTTGACCCGTATTTTTTCTTTTGTTACGTAAACCAAAATGGACGAAGATACGACGCTTTTAAAATTCTCAATACGTCACGCCGTGCTATAATTTTTAGTGCGCTGTGACGTCACGAGCCGGACTCTCGAGTTTTGATGCGTTTTAACTTTGTCAATATTCATTGATTTACAAAAACAAAAAATACATGTCCATTATTTTCCAATACTCTAACTGACGGACTAATTAGATTTGCAATTTATTGATGGTGGAAACTAGCCTAATATGTAATTAATCAGTTCTGTTGTTATATGATGATGAAAAAAACTTCCAGTCTTTTACTGCGATCTGGGTGTACATCATGAAAACTATTTACCATGCCTTCCGTCATTCCTACGTTGAAAATCCCCTATCCCTATGCCCCATTCTACTTATGGTCGGCGCAACACGTTTTCTTCTTCCATACTCCCCTGACGTCACGGCATGATTTACTCCTTTCTCTTTCATATCAGCCCTCACACAATCCATTTATCTTTTCTTTGGCCTTCCTCTCCCTCTCCATTCATCATCATCAGCCTATTAATGTTCCTACTGCTGGGACACAGGCCTCCTCTCTATGAGAGGGAATTGGCTATATAATCTACCACGCGAGCCCAGTGCGGATTGGTAGATGTCACATGTCTTCGAATTTTTTGGTTCTAGGACCGGTTTCCTCACGATGTTTTCCTTCACCGTTTTGAGAGCAGTGATGTTGAAATAAATTACACAAAGTAATGCGCCTGTCTGGGTCCGAACCCACGACTTACTGTTCGTAAGTCGGGGCCGCCACCACTGGGCCACCGCTGCTCACACCATTCATAAATTAAAAAATAAAACCTCTGTAGTAGACGGACAAGACAGTTATCACCAAAAAATCATCTTTACGACTTCACAATAAGAACACCTAACCTGAAAATTCTGAAATAAACTGCTTCTGAAAGCCACTTGCAGCACAGTGAGTACAACATACTTGAGATAACGTGAGTGCTTACGTATCAAGATTATTATGGGTATACCCACTTATAAAAGGTATTATGAACGATAGTGGCTCTACCGGGTCTAGGACACAATAAATCACGAACAACTATAATTATGATAGAAATGAACACCAATCAGCTGTTATGAAAGATAATGCACTGTTGAATAAGTTTCACCTGATAGATTTTTCTAATGGGGACGCTAACGCTGTGGAACTTATGACGCTAGCATAGTTGGTACACAAACATCGTCATTGGGTGAAAATGTGGTAATGTCATTTTATATTTCAAAATAGCTTAAGCTCATTGATCAGATTGCGACCAACTATGGTGGCGCCATCTGAGATTTACTTTGCCGTAGCCACCACATTATCTTGCGATATCTACATAATTATCAACTGCTCTAGAAAAAGGGAACCTCCTAACAATACGGACAGTGTCTATCAGTACCGCTTTCGGAATTGATCCAGATCCTTGATTCAGCTTTCTAACAAGAGCGTCCTTTTTTTTTGGGTGGGAGATCATCAAATGACTCCTCACGCTTTAGGCGGAGCAGGAGGGAAGTGTCAGACTTTTACTGACTAAAATCCATCCATGTTCCTTCATCGCCCTTTGTGTTCCGGGGCCACGGTATCTCTTTCGAACAGTCCCGCAACCCCGGCAGGCATCGGTCCTTACGGACCCCTTCCTTTTTGCGACTCTCTTTGAGGCGCGCGTGGAACACGAACGCCCCGTCGACACGGCCTGTCGTCATGAGACGGACGGACGGCGAGCTAGCCCATAACCCACCGTCCATAGGCCCGCGCCTACGGTGGCCGACGCCCGGGGCGTCTCCCGCGGCGGCTTGATCCAGATCCTTGATCCAGCTTTCTAACGAGAGCGTCCTCAGGTATTGTTCGTTTATCCTGATTGACTATGAAGGCACTGCTCAAACCAGTGGATCGTGCTAAAAGGAGAGCATTTTTTAGGCCCACTTGGATGTTGCATTTATTATTGTTACTAAGTTATGTTACACTAGCGGACGTCACGCGGTTTCACCCGCGTAGTTCCCGTTCCCGTAGGAGTACGGGGATAAAATATAACTTATGTTACTCAAGGTGAATGTAGCTTTCTAATGATGAAAGAATTTTTGAAATCGGCGCAGTTTTTTTTGAGTTTATTCATTACAAACATACACACAAAAATTATAAATCTTTCCTCTTTATAATATTAGTGTAGATTATGACACCAAAAAAAAGTAACCAATTTATAATAGTAATAAACGAAAGATTACGTAGAAATGATACCAGAATCTTAAAATCATGATAAATAAGTTTTATTATGATATTATTTTGCGAGTCAAATCATTCCTGTTGTGAATGTCAATGTCATTTGACAGATAATACTTACGTGAATTGGGGCGTATTTTTCCGTTTACAAAAAAAATACGGTACCCAGTGGTAATCTTACCTGCTTTAATTAAAATAGAATAGAATATAAAAAGAAATATTATTAAACTGTGAGCATTTTTAATGCTATTTTTTTAAGTTTACGCTAAAATCGCGTGGTTGGTTTAAACAATCAACGTGCCACGGAGCGTTGTAAATCCGACTTTTTAGTGGTCGACAGACAACTTCGTTATTTATTTTGACATTTAAGTCTTTCTGTTAATTTCGATTTGGTAAAAGTGTTTTTGCATAGTTTTCGCATTTATTCCGGTTAGACAAGGCTTAGCTAATATAAACACTGTAATCTATCTAGGGGTTATAAGGAAGAAATCAACATACGTTTCATTAATATATGCTACAATTTATGTGGGTGGTTTAATCTCCAAACAAAAAAACATGTCTCCTCTGGCATACAGGTAGGTAGACATTACTCATAGGCATCGTCTATGAAAAGATTAAAAAAAACAACTCAGCGAATGAAATAGGGTTTGGTAGTTTTACGAAAAACCGTCTCCATGCGATGCTGGTACAGGAGAGACGACTAGTATACGAGTACAAGGGGTTAAAAATTTTAAATTCTTAAAATGGACTTTGTGAGCAAGTCCATTTCAAGAATTTAATTTTTTTAACGTGATACTAAGATTTTGCGTGGATTCTGCTAAAGCGGCCAGTTTAAACCCGCAAGTATGGAAGAAAAAAACATGCTGCGCCGACAAAATAAATTGGGATAATGATGATGATTCTGCGACATACAGGTTGATAATCATTGCACATTTGTAGTAAACAGCTGGCTTTTTAGTAAAGTACCGTAGAACAACTTGTATGTAGGGGTGAATGATGATCTGAATACGTGGTATCGGGGTAACCGTGGTGTGTACCGTTTTTTTTTGGATTCACATCTACAGAACCCTCCCGCTCTGGGCGGAACGGAAGGGAGTGTCAGACTTGTACTGATTAAAACCCATCCATGTTCCTTCATCGCCCTTTGTGTTCCCGCAGGGCTTATCTCTTTCGAACAGTTCCGCAGCCCCGGCAGGCATTGGCCCTTGCAAACTGGAAGGGGTCCCCGGAAGAAGGGGTTCCAGATTGCTGACAACTCTTTAAGGCGCGCGTCAAACACGAATGCGCCGTCGATACGGCATGCGTCGGTGTCCCCGCTACCCGTATACAACAACACAACAACAACATCCCATAACGTCCACTGCTGGACATAAGCCTCTCCCACGATGGGAGGAATTTACCGTAATCTCCACGCTTGGCAGGCGGATTGGAGATCGCAGTGATGAAAGACTAACAGAAAACGCTGCTGCCCATTCTCAGGTCTACGGAGGCGCAAGGTGTTCTGCCTCAGACATTAGTCGCCTTATACGACACCCGTGTGGGGTTGGTTCTATTCTACTCTGCCGGATACGATACCACACGGCTACGGCTACCCGTATACGAGAATCCAATAAGTGAAGCTCGTAAATTAAATCGCTTGTAACAACAATCGTGAGTGATATATAGCTATTTAGTTAATTGCTTACCACAACAGGAAACTAAGTAACGCGTATCCATTTGTTTTTTCCGAATGCCATGTTAATTAGTTTGAAAAACTTGCTTTTTAAAGTAGGCGCTAAATGTATTTTCACGACATTTCTGATAGTACGTTAGGCCGCACTTCAGTAATAACAAAACCAGTTTGTGCTGGCCTCACGTTCCATTGAAACATTATTCGACGACCTGATTAGGCAGCGGTAGTGAGGCTGCCTTACGTTCTTAGGGTCCCGGGTACGAATCCCGGTCGGAGCAAATGTTTGTGTGATGAGCATGGACATTTGTTTCCGAGTCATGGATGTTTATATGTATAATAAGTATTTATAATAAATAAACCCAACCCCGCCCCACCAGTGTGGACACGGGCGATGGGCCAACGGGAATCACCACATAAATTAATATCAAGAAACTTTTCTACTTGACTATACAAATCATAAAATTGGTCAACGGGATCAGTTGACCAATTCAAAAATTCACTAGGTTGACTGATCCCGCGGGATCTACCTGTGTGGGACCAGTTTACTAAACACCCGTATTTACAAACAAAAAGTATCTATGTAGTATATCAACTATCTGGTGTCCACGACACAAGCCTCGTTGCTTAGTGTGGCACTAGATAGTTCTGTGTGTAATGTCCAGCAATATTTATTATTATTTATTTATTATTTTTCTCTAGGCCAGTTGAAGGTCAGTGTTACTTGTGACGTGTGTAGAATCATTTAAGTTTTCCATTTTATTATTTTTACAGAAAACACACTCGCTCGGATGACGTTGTTCACGACACTGATAATATTATTTAAATGCTTTGGAAAAAGTGACAATGTTGGTCAACAACCTTGTCAAATGCAAGTCACTCGTGCGCTTCAGCAAAACTATAGTCTGCGTCAGATAAGTTGGGATTAAAGGTACCCACCCGCATACATTTATTCAAATACATAATTCCGAAAACAGAAATAATGACATAAACTTGTCCCGAAACGACCTTCATCGTGATCCTTGACTTTTTCTAGTAATAAAAAACCGGCCAAGTGCGAGTCGGACTCTCGCACGAAGGGTTCCGTACCAATTATTATAAAAAAACCGGCCAAGTGCGAGTCGGACTCGCGCACGAAGGGTTCCGTACCATTATTTAAAAACAGTAGACAAAATTGCAAAAAAAACACGTTTGTTGTATGGGAGCCCCCCTTAAATATTAATTTTATTCTGTTTTTAGTATTTGCTGTTATAGCAGCAACAGAAATACATCATCTGTGAAAATTTCAACTGTCTAGCTGTCACGGTTCATGAGATACAGCCTGGTGACAGACAGACATAGGTCAGTAAGGCGTCTTGAGGAACGGACGTGTTCAACTCTCTCGCAAAAATACAATAAAAAGTGCAAAGAACTATGGACCATGATCTATGGTAATAAAAACTATTGTGGAGTGCAGTATAAACAAATAAAAAAGTGATTTAATATTAATCAGATCCGCACGTGCGCTGAGGTAAGCTCTTCACCACCTCGCGGGAAAGAGACGGGACGCGAAATCAAAATAATTCGTCCTTGTCGCGCGAGCGTTTCTCCGAAGAACACCTGCGAGAACACCTGCGTGGGCTCGCGGATTCGCGGAATCAAGGTCACGAATTCGTGGAATCAAAATCAAACCCCCGAACTTACCATAATAAGTATCTAGGTATTTACCAAATTATTGGATAATTATGCTGTGTCAAAAGTGCAAGAAGAAACTGGCGATTAATGGATCTCATTTCCTATGCCAAGGTACTTGCCAAGGAACATTCCATAGGAATTGTGTAAAAGGGTTGGCAGCAGACATGAAAGCAGGTAGAACACGAATCTTTTGCAATAATTGTGAAGATGAAGAATCCGAGGAAGAGGAGCAGGAAGTAGTGGCACAAGGGTTCGAAAAAATCCTAAAGGATATACAGAACAAAGTCAATTCACTTCCGGGATTGCAAAAACAACTAAATTCCATCATAACTAGCATGGCGGTCCTCTCAGAGAAATATGACACCATACTAGTAGAACACGAAGAATCGAAAAAGAAGATTTGTAAGCTCGAGAAATCCGTCGAAAGTGTCAATAACAAATGTGTGTACCTAGAAAAATGTAATATCGCACTTGAACAAAAAGTGCATGAATTTGAACAATCCACACGTAAGCACAACATCGAAATTGTAGGTATCGAGCAAATGCCGGATGAAAATATAATGGAAGTAGTTAAAAAACTCGGAGATACATTGGAGGTGAACTGCGATGATATTGAATGGGCGAGCCGTCGTCAACAACGGAAAACAAGCGACAAACCAGCCACAATAATAATAGGATTCAAGAGTACGGGTACCGAAAATCGGAATTCTTGGTTGGCAAATCGACGAAAGCTCATTAAAGTTAACAGCAGCATTATTACCTCAGGTTCACAGAAAAATAAGATATACGTGAATGAAGATCTCACTAAAACCACTCGAGAATTGTTGTGGAATACCAAGAATCAACTCAAGAACGTCTACAAGTACAATTGGGTTGTCAACGGCAGAGTACTGGTGAAAAAGGAAGAAGGTGATAAATCTGTGTGGGTTAGGTCGGAAGGTGATATTTGTGATCTGCTCAAAAAGTGAAAGTGATTCGTGTTAAACTACCTATACAAATAGGTATCTAAGTGATGTGTGGTAAATGATAACATTATTTATAACATTCTCGTTCCTCGACAATATTGATTCAATAACTGATGGTCTAATTGTTCCTTTATGTGTTGATGACATAAACAGCTGGACATCAACATTAGGTAGAAATAATGACTTTTGCTTAATTCATGTCAACATCAGATCTCTAAAAAAACACTTTAACGAGTTATTAGTCAGTTTAAATAATAGTCTACAATATATTGATGTAATAGTTATAACGGAATCAAATATAAATTTCGAATGTCTGGGTTTTTATAAGATTGATGGGTACACAGTAAATAGTTTCACCCGCACCGGGCGAACCGGAGGAGGGGTGTTAGTGTATGCACGGGAGGGGCTCGCTGCTCAGGTGATCGAGCCGCTGATACCTGGCGAGATGTACTCCGCGGAGTGTGTTTCGGTTTCATTTAAATATGTCAACGAACAAATTTATTTAATTTCCATTTATAGGCCGCCGAAAATAAATAAAATAGATAAAATAATACAATTTATTGACGAATTTCGTAATTTGCTTGATAACATACCGCATAATACCAAAGTGATTTTATGCGGTGACATAAATATTAACTTGCTTAAACAACAGGATAGACATGTAACTATGTATGAAGATCTATTAGCTGAATATGGGTTCACAAAATGTATAGATCGAGTCACACGTAGCGAAATTGTCATGGGTAATTTAGTAGAATCATGTTTAGATCACATTTTTATTCGAGCGCCTTTTGCACATATACAATCAGCTATAATACGAACCAAAATATCTGATCATTACCCTGTATCGGTAGCAGTAGAATGGGATCGCGCTCAAATTGATAGCCAAAGCACCACTGTACATACGAGCGCGACTGCGCAAGTCTCATACTCGCGCGCGCTTTCTGAGACTACGTCACGACGTGTCCTTGATAATCGAGCGGTGCGGGAGAAATTATCATGTGTAGATTTTGATAATCTCTTGTTGATTGAACGTCCAGTCAAATTGTATGAATCATTCAGACAAATATTTGCTGATATTTATGAGTCTTGCTATAGAAATAAAATTATTAACAAAGGAGTCCGAAATAATAAAAGCTGGATAACGAAAGATCATAAAAAACTATTGTTAGAAAGGGACAGACTTTTTGCAATATGGAGTAATGAACCAAAGAATATGGTTAAACGTTTAGAGTACACTAAATATAGGAACAAATGCTATAAAATATTAACTAAATGTAAAAATGAATACGATAGGCAAAGTATAATAGATTGTAACAATAATATAAAAAAGTTATGGGATAAAATACATGTAATGATGGGGAAGAATAAACAATCCTTAGATAGTGTAATATTAAATAACATTAAGACGCAAGGCAGTGTAAAAGATATTTGTGATAAGTTCTCGTCAACATTCACAAACGAAATTGAAAATATAAAACACAATTGTGATGCGAAATGGTTAGACAGAAGCACATATGTTAAGGAGAAGAGTATGTGTATGCGATGGCGACCAGTGAATAGTCAGGATGTAAAGAAAGTTATAACAGGCATGGATATAAATAAATCACCCGGAAGCGATCAAATACGCATGTCTGATCTTAAATATTTGGTCAATAAAGTAAGTCCCGTACTCGCACATCTAATAAACTTATGTGTAAGCACATATACATGTCCGAGCAAGTTAAAGGAGGCGATAGTGCGTCCTATTTTTAAAAAAGGTGATCGTAAAATATTTTCCAATTACAGGCCAATAGCTATATTATCAAGTGTAGACAAAATTTTAGAAAAATGTATAGTTAATCAAATAGGAGATTATCTTCAAAAAAATTGCATTATTAGTGAATGTCAACATGGATTTCAAAAGAGCAAAAGTACGACCACCTTATTATCTAAGTTTTGTGACGAAGTTAATAATAATTTAAATAAAAAACAATTTGTAGTGGCCGTATTTTTTGACTTTAAAAAAGCATTCGACACCTTAGAAACAAATACTTTATTAAATGCAATGGAGGAGTGCGGGGTGGGAGAACCACTTAACAACTGCCCGCGTAGCATGGCGACTAGAAACGGGGAAAGACTCGACAAATCTTTTGTTCATCTGTCATTTTGTCGATATTGAATAGACAAAATGACAGATGAACAAAAGATTTGTCGAGTCTTTCCCTGTTTCTACGTCGCCATGCTACGGGGGCTGGTTCCGTGACTATCTCACTATGAGATATTACCGCGTAAAGGTGGACGAGACGTACAGCGACGCGAGGGAGATGAGGTGCGGGGTGCCGCAGGGCGCGGGATGCGGGCCTGTATGCTACCTAATGCATGTTAACAGCTTGTGCGGCGTATTACGTAGCTGCTCGGCGTACATGTTCGCGGATGACCTGTGCGCGCTACGCGCCGGCACCGACCTCACCGAAACTTGTCGACTAGTACAGCACGACATAGACCGCGTCGTTGAATGGGCCCACGACAACGGGATAATCCTAAACGCGGATAAAACAAAGCTAGTTATAATTCGCTCACCATATTTACTACCACCTGGCGACCCACCTCCGATGTACACACATGAGTTTACTTGCATTCATAACAACCGTGTTAACTGTACTTGCAAACCTATTGTACGTGATAAATGTGTAACATATCTCGGAGTAAAAGTTGACGAAAACTTCTCGTGGTCAAACCATATTGAGTACTTATGTAATAAACTTAGAATACTACTCGGTAAATTTTACCACCTAAGCTTTAAAGTACCAAATAATACTCTTAAGTGCCTGTATTTGCAATTAGTTGACCCTATATTAAGTTACGCCCTCAACTGCTATGGACTCACATTCAAAAGTAATTTGGAAAAATTAGAAGCACAACAAATTCGATTTTTAAAACTATTAGTCAGCAAGAAAACCAAAAACAAATGTAAAGATGATTATTATAAGTTATTTAAAATTTGCAAAATTCTTCCTATCAGCTTAAAACATAAGTACCTACTTCTGGTTAACAGTCATGGCAGCTGGGAGCGTCACTCGCTAGTTACCCATAACCACGCAACTAGGACAGTATCAGCCGGTAAATTTGATGTACCTAGAATAAGGAATTATTTTGGAGACCGTACGCTTGATAAAAGAGTACCATATCTTCTCAACCGATTGCCTGCTGACATAAGAAGTCAGAAAATAAAAGGCAAATTCGCCAAATTACTTAAGCAGTTCTTTCTTAAGAGTCTGTAAACCAGCTTTTTAGGAAAGTGGTTTACAGATTGTTGAGTGAGAGCAAATAAGTAACTAGTTAAGTAAGTAATTATTATATTAGATTTATGTACTGTAGATAAAGTAGTTATTCCGTTCCAATATCCTGTAATCGTGTTCCATTCGTGTTCCGTTCCCGCAGACAAACCGTGAAAATGGTTTTGTGGGGCATTGTAATAAATTTAAGACTGCTGTAAACTTTCATTTAATAAATAAATAAATAAAAAAAAAAAAAAAAAGACGGACAGACGGACAGACGGACAGACGGACAGATGGACAGACGGACAGACAGCGAAGTCTTAGTAATAGGGTTCCGTTTTTACCCTTTGGGTACGGAACCCTAAAAATCACGTTTGTTGTATGGGAGCCCCCCTTAAATATTAATTGTATTCTGTTTTTAGTATTTGTTGTTATAGCGGCAACAGAAATACATCATCTGTGAAAATTTCAACTGTCTAGCTGTCACGGTTCATGAGATACAGCCTGGTGACAGACAGACGGACAGACGGACAGATGGACAGATGGACAGACGGACAGACAGGGAAGTCTTAGTAATAGGGTTCCGTTTTTACCCTTTGGGTACAGAACCCTAAAAACGAATCATAATGTATTGTTCCCCAACAATACATTATGATTCGTTTTTAGGGTTCCGTTCCGTACCTACGCAGGTTACGGTACGCAAATTAAGGAAAGAGCAATGACCTTTAATTCCTACTTATCTGGCGCAGACTATTTATATAGAATACTAGCCGACGTCCCGCGGTTTCACCCGCGTAGTTCCCGTTCCCGTGGGAGTACGGGAATAAAATATAGCCTATGTTACTCGTGGATAATGTAGCTTTCGAATGGTCAAAGAATTTTTTAAATCGGTCCAGTAGTTTTTGAGCCTATTCATTACAAACAAACAAACAAACAAACAAAGTTTTCCTCTTTATAATATTATATTATTAGTATAGAAGAATAATTTATTTGCTTAAAATACAGGTGTTACCAGTTGTTGCGCCGAGCCCAAATAAATTGGGATGAGGGTAGAGGAATAATGATGATAACAAATATTACGATTAGCTGAATTAAAGTAAAATAATCTTGAATAAAAAAAATAACATTAAAGTGCACTTAAAACTAATCTTAACACGTTCAACGCGGAACGAGATCTTTTAGTTCTCGTTTATGACGTTTCAGTATCGCGCAAGTGAAATCCGATGTCCATCCCGTTTCGGCAAATGATATTTCTGTATGTTTCTTTACTGCTAGAGTGAGATAAATATATTTTCTGATGTTAGGTACTTCGGGTGTAGTATTTTTATGAATGAAAACGAACGAGATCTGATAGTTCTCGTTGCGACCAAATAGTAAAATTTTGCATCTAGTTTGGAACGAGAACTAAAGGATCTCGTTGCGATCTCGTGCGAAGCTTAATGAGAAAAGAATTAGTGCCGTGATAACTTTCGATGAGTGCACGTTTTATTGAAAGCATCATAACGAAATTCACAGGAGTTCGTTTTAACCTGGAAAAAGATGATCCGGAATTGACCATCGAACACAAATATATAGTAAATACCAAGAAGAGACGTTGTGTGAGTTGCTACGAAAAGGCACGAAGAACAATGACTAGCAAAGAAGCTGATAAAAAGACAAAACAGGTTAAAGGTTTCTGTGTGAAATGTAAAAAAACTATGTGTCTTCCGTGTTTTAATGAAAAACATTGACATTTTTTGTACTAAATAAAATAGTTATTAAGTTTCTAATGCCTTACTTTTGTTTTATTAGAATAAATGATCCTGTATCGATTATGTTGTTTTTCTTATTGTTTCCCACCACTATTTTTTTATCGATACTGTGCAATATCGGCGAAACGAGATCTAAGAGTACTCGCATTTTTTTGATATCATGTGCGGAACGAGATCCAAAAGTTCTCGTTTTTTTATTTAGAATATTTTCCAGTATTTTGTTTTAGATAACTTGAGGCGGTGAAAACGAACTCAAAGGTCTGTTCATCCCATACCTGCACATACAAAAAAAAAATAAGATTATTCAAATTTCATAGAAATATTGAGGTTTGAAGTGACCAAGTCGTACGCGATCTATTGGATCTCGTTGCGTCATTCCTTGTGGATTACAACGAGGACTTTTAGATCTCGTTGCGTCATATTAACTAGATGCATAAATGGGCTTCCGCGATGAACGTGTTAAATTATTATTTTTTTAAACACAAATTTAAGCTTTCACGGTTTAAAATTAAACTTATATTGTCACTTACGGGATAATATATCTTCAGTGATTGTTCATTGTTTTGAGCTCCCGATATTTCGACGCTGTTGCAAGCGCCCGCCGCATCCGCCGCGCCCGTCGTTGAGGTAGCACTTCAATACCCGCAATTACAGACACAATTAAAATAACAATGCACCGTGCCCATTTGAGCACGGCTGGGAACATAAGGGCGCGATCATGGCGCTTGTAACAGCGTTGAAATATCGGGAGCTCAAAACAATGAACAATCACGGAAGATATCCCATAAGTGACAATATAAGTTTTTTTTTGTTTCTGAAATTCTTAGAAAGTGTAAAAATAACTTTCTGTCAATTATTTACGCAATTTATATTAAAATATTAGAGTTGAACTTGAAGCCGACACAACATAATTCGTCATAGCGTACATTCGGAGTAACGTACTTCACGATAACGAACATTCTGAATAAGTAGATCGGAGTTTGAAACTTCGGAGTTCCGTAATATAGCCTAGACATGACTAGGCTAGCTAGGTAGATGATGTGGGGTCATTGTAACCCGTATTCCATGAAATAACCTCTAAACAATGTTTAAAATGGAGTACAGTTTTGACCCCTTGGGTCAATAAAAGACAATACCAATAAATTCAATATTAGGTCCCTTTTAACTTTTAGGAGTCAAGAACACTCTAACAATAAATATATGAAAGTATTATCTTTATTAAATTCTAACCCTTTAGGGGTCTCCGAGAAAACGTATGAAAATTCCATGAATCCTTTGAATTCCCAAAAGTTTCACTAAACAAATATCAATGTTCAACCAAGCAAGAGTTTAGCCTCACTTGCTCGAATTCGTATTACATGGAAATATACTTATGGCTATAAAGATTTTAATCTTGGTAGGCCACATTCTAAAACAAGCGAGCATCGCGCGAACACGCGCGTCGCGTTCTTTTGTTTCGGCGTCGCACTGATAGAGAGCGCCATATGGTCTTCCAAATTTGAATAGGTGCAAAGAGATTTAATATAGTCTATAGAGGTTCATCATCATCATCTAGCCAACCCAACCTTACCAGCCCAGCCCAACCCAGCCCAGCCCAGCCCAGCCTAGCCCAGCCTTTCCCAATTATGTTGGGGTCGGCTTCCAGTCTAACCGGATGCAGCTGAGTACCAGTATTTCACATGGAGTGACTGCCTATCGGACCTCCACAACCCAGTTCACACTGGGTAATTCGATACCCTTTTGGTAAGACTGGTTGTCAGACTTTTTGGGCCACTGACTACCCGTAACGACTGTCAAAGATGGACAAATGACAGCCAGGACCAACAGTTTAACGTGCTTTCCGAGGCACGGAGGAAACTCGGTATGTAAAAGTGGTCACCCATCCACAGACTAAGCTAGGCAAGCACGGATTAACCTTAAGATCGACCCGAGTGGCTATTATTATAAAGCCACGAGCTCCTAGAAAGACGAGTGACGAGAGAGACGAATATAATAGTCTATAAAGGTTATCAGAAGAAATGTCAAAGAAAAACTGTAACGTCGTAGGTGTTATGTACCAGACATTATTTGTAAGTCTGAGAGGTTCATAACCGACATCAACCAGTTGATTATATTTATTGCAAACACCATTTTGTGCCACTTGCTTAAAATCTCCCATGGCTGCTCTCCATGGCTGACTTAAAAGTCTTAAATAGACTCCGGACACAGATTGCCTGAAGCGAGGAAAACCTGTTCAGGTGGAGATTCATAGATGACTCTGCCTTCGAGTGTAAATGTGGTGTTCTTTTTTAGGCCTTCACGGTTTTTCACTACACTTAAAGTACTTACGGGATTTTCTTTTATTTTCATGAGCTCACGGATATTATCCCGTAAGTACTAGTGAAATGTGGTGTTGCCCCATAATCAATGGGACACTTGATATCGTGTCCCGCCTATCCTGTTGTTTGCATATCACAAGAGCTGATGGACGCTACTGAAAATGCCAAAGCCGACGCCAAATATATTATCATCGACACGCTAAAGAAAATAGATTGCGTGAGTAGACTATGTTCACTTTGTCCCGTCTATCTTGTATATTTAAATATTTTTGAATAAGGGATATAATAATTAGAAGATCGCGGATTCGCGCAACGGTCGCTTTAATTAGGACACAGGGCTAGGGGAAAACTTTAATAGGCCGATTTGAAACAATTGAAACTAATATTGTGGCTTTAATATTACAGTTTCTGGGAGTAGAAATGGGTTCTGAATGTCCGATCTTATTGTTCTTTGAAATGTTTACGGTTATTTTTAATGAGCATTTTAACCCTTTTGTTAGAAATAACCCAAATCGTTTACTATCATTTTCGTGCCACCATTATCATCCTGATGTATTCAATTTAGTTCTGAATTCCAAGAATACAATAGATTGGTGTCGACTCTGTTGTGCACAAACTAAACTTAATTTAGGCTATTGCTTTACGTTACTAAAAGGCAGTGCGAGAAATAGACGGCTATAGTTACGAACTAAGTTATAGATGTCCAACTAGTTTATGCTTTGCGCTTCACCGTGTTTATAATCAACATGTTTTTACATGCACTGTTCATTTGTATGGCAACATTAGTTCCAATTAAATTTGACAGCTCTAAATTACGTCCGTCTCTTTCTCGATTTATTATTGAGAAAAAGATAGCAATAGCCTAAATTAAGTTTAGTTATTGCACAACAGAATCGACACCATTATCTACATAACACGGCATCATGCTTGTAAACCCTGAAGGGTTAGTCCGTAGAGAGGCATGATCTATCTATCGGTACAATCCTCTGCTGGAGATAAACCTCTTATTTCACTAAATACATCTTTACGCCTATAATAACAAACGTAAATACGTGTTGTACATAATAACAGGCGCATTTCCATTTCAATGTTCGCCGAAAGTTCCGGTTGTTCCAAATATTGTAACTGTCTGATGTCACAACTTAGTCCTCAACAGAACTACAATATTCACACAAACTTGATCTGGAATATACGGAATAGAATCAGGGCTTTAAGAGGCCGGCGACCGTTGCGTAGTTCATATAAACGTAATACCAAAATAATTTGTAAATCAAACATATTCTTATGGTAGTCTGTATTTATTTCGATTGGATAACAGAATATCTATTTTTCCAAATATATATTTTGAAAGGACAGCGATATAAAGACGAGATATTATAAGGAATTTAAAATTTCTATAGAAAACTTATTTTTCTCATAACTCTTGTTTAAATCATTGTCCATTCAAAATGTATACACCAGCCTGCAAAAATAAGTACTACACTTTTAAAATTTAATTTTAATTATTATATATTTAATTTAAAATTAAATTGTAAGAGATTTAAAACAAAAAACGTTTATAGCAATTTTTATCAGCTTTATTAGTTTTTATGTACGAAATTAAACTCATTTTCGAGACCTTTTTTGTTTCGAAAGTATATCTTGTGTACTTAAAAAGTTATTGCAATTTTAAACGTGTGATACTTATTTTGCAGGCCAGTGTATTTGGGAACCTAGATATTCTGTATTCCAATCGGAATAAAGACACAGAATATGTTTGATTTAAAAAAACATTTTGGTATTACGTTTGTATGAGCCTCTTAACTAAAGTGAAATAAGACACCATGGAGGAGTTATCAAACATATCGGAGTTATGAAAGAGAAAGGAGTACATGATGCCGTGACGTCTGACAGGATGAGAATGGAAGAAGATAACGTGTTGCGCCGACCTCAAGTAGAATGAGACAAGGGCAGGGAGACGAGAGGAGTTATCAAACCAGTCTTACCAAGGGGCATCGCGTTATCCGTCTTGACAACCCGATTGGCGCAGCGGTAGTGAGGCTGCCTTACGGTCCCGGGTTCGAATCCCGGTCGGAGCAAATGTTTGTGTGAAGAGCACGGACATTTGTTTCCGAGTCATGGATGTTTATATGTATAATAAGTATGTGTGTATTTACAAACAAAAAGTATCTATGTAGTATATCAACTATCTGGTGTCCACGACACAAGCCTCGTTGCTTAGTGTGGCACTAGATGGCGCTGTGTGTAATGTCCAGCAATTTTTTTTTTTTTTTTCTAGTAACGGTTGTGGAGGTCAGATAGGCAGTCGCTCCATGTAAAATACTGGTATTCAGCTACATCCGGTTAGACTGTAAACCGACTGCGCATAGCTCGGAAAAGGCTAGGCAGATAATGCTGATTAGAAGGGCTATCAGAAAAAATAACATTACGTCAGTATTGTCTGCGATGGGTTAGGCAGATTTGTTGTTACTCGGGGTCGGTGCAAAACATTTTTTTCGTCAATTTTCCGTTTTCTACCGTCACGAGAGCAGCGGTGGCCCAGTGGTGGCGGCCCCAACTTACGAACAGTAAGTTGTGGGTTCAAACCCAGACAGGCGCATTACTTTGTGTAATTTATTTCATCACCACTGCTTTTAAAACGGTGAAGGAAAACATAGTGAGGAAACCGCCATGTCATAAACCAAAAAAATCGAGGACATGTGACATCTACCAATCCGCACTGGGCGAGCGTGGTGAATTATAGCCCATTCCCTCTCATAGAGAAGAGGCCTGTGTCCCAGCAGTGGGAACACTAATAGGCTGATGCTGATGAACCGTCACGCTAATATTATTATTCCTTTCATAGTCAAAAGACGTACTGTTTCCGATATAATTTTCACGTCAAAAACAATTGACAATCTCAACGTCCCCGCTACAACTTCGCTCCGCTATAACCCTCTAACCAAAGTTGATAACCACTCCAGAATTCAAAGTGGTTGTTACCCATTCATCGTACTGCAGTTAACGGCGGTTTTGGTTAACCTTGGTCTAATAATAATAGTAATTCAAGAGTCTAAACTTGGTTTATAGGCATTTGAATCGTTGAGAAGTTTGTTGGTGTTAGATTATTGAACCTGTTTTGGATATCAATGAGGTTAAGTGGTCCAGGATTTTCAATATATAAATAGTTTGACTGTCTCGTTTATATCGGTAGCAACTACTTCCCGGATCGGGCAGTGGAATTGGGTTATTCATCAGTAATTTCTCAGTAGCACTAAGCAGGGGCCCTGATCAAATTTTTGTATGTTAGGTTAGAACTGTGACCAATCAACGCAAAACGCGCAACACAAGCGAGTGAAGCGATCTGTGCGATCGTAATAGTAGTGGGTATACTATGCCAAATCGAATGCCAAATAATCGAATTTCAACGGCCATTATAAATCGAACGTCTAAATACTCGAATCTGTATAAGCTTTTCGATTCAGTGTTGGGGATATTAAAACGAGATTTATTGACATTATTGAAGAAGAAGAAGAAGAAATAGTACATTGTTCACCGAGAGGAGAAAGTGACCGATTACCGTCGAGGGTGTCGTTCAGTCCCACTTCAGCTTAGCGGCTTTTTGAGCAACGTCAGTAATTTGTGTTTTGGAGCGCAGTGTGGTGTTGCGTACACGGTCGGTTAGTTTGACGCCTAGAATGCTACGCTCTATTGCCCGCTGGCAGACCTTGAGTTTGGACTTTTGATTATTTGTCAAAGACCAAGTCTGGGATTCATAGGTCAAAATGGGAAGAATGCACGTGTCCATGATTTTAGCGACAAAAGAAGGTTTGCTTTCATAAGCTCCTTCATGGACAGTAGCTCTTTCGGACATTTTCGGTTCGTCTTGAAACTTCGTTTTCTTGCCTGGACTGGAACGAAATTAACTGGCCCAAGTAGATGTATTCATGGACATATTGCAATTCTTCACCATTTTCTCTGATCCTATGCTTATAAAATGAGACAAACATAATTACCAATATGTGGCTGTACCACTGCCTACCCATGTGTCGATTGTGGGCGTAAAGTTATAAATTGTTTTGGTTAATAAACCACTCCAGACCAGTTTCAAGCGTGTAATGTACGAAGTTCCTCCAAACCAGTAAATGTTTCCGTTGTACATACTCGCAAACAGTCTATAGTGGTTTTGGCAAAGTTTTTTAATTACCCGCCCTCATTGCTTTAGGCTTATATGTGGGAACATTATTGACTGTTATTTGTTTTCCTTAGCCCATATTATCCCACTAATAAGGCAAAGGCCTTCCTCATAGTCTTCCACTCTTCTTTCCGTATACGGTTTACTTCGGCCACAGCTTCGGCCAATCTTTTACAAACGCCTTTAGGTCGTCACGCCAGCGTTATGTTTTTATTGATTACATGCAATCTAGAATTAAGTTCTAGAGTGTTGTAACGTTGTTTTTTTAAACAAATTAGCTTATTGCGACAGCAGCCACGTTTAGCATAAAATGCTGAAGCCGGTTACGCGAAATAGGTGCTCTTGTCTAGGTATATAACATATTATCTGTGGTTCGAACCGTGCGTGTGCACGACCTTCAATTCATAAATCAGGACTGATACCACCAAGACAGCAGCGGTGGCCCAGTGGTGGCGGCCCCGACTTACGAACAGAAAGTCGTGGGTTCGAACCCAGGCAGGCGCATTACTTTGTGTAATTTATTTCATCACCGCTGCTCTCAAAACGGTGAAGGAAAACATCGTGAGGAAACCGGCATGTCCTAAAACCAAAAATTCGAAGACATGTGATATCTACCAACCCGCACTGTGTGGTGGTTTATAGCCCATTCCCTCTCATAAAGAGGAGGCCTGTGTCCCAGCAGTGGGAACATTAATCAATCAATCAATCAAAAACTTTACTTCGAACAAGAGTCCATATGGGTTAGTAGCGAGTACTTATGAGCTATGTTAAAAAGATCAATTCAAATTAATTAATTAATACAATTAAACCTAATTCAATATAATCCTATTCATTTCAATATAATCCTATTCATTTCATTATTACATTTAATCTAATTTAATTTAATCTAAATTTAATTTACCCTAAACTTAACTACTACAGAAACCAAAAACAAAAAGAAAAAAAACAAACTAATTCAAATATTTTTCCTCGGCACCGGGCCCGCAGCTGTGCCTACGGGACCAGTGCATCAGAAAAGGGCAGTCTGGCCTCTCCACAATAACCTTCAGAATGCTGTTGGAGCCTCCACGTATCCTACGCATTAGGGATGCCGTTCTTTTGCGCATGATAGCCTCGAAACTATCTATGCGTGCCTCGGCAAACATACCCGACGCACTACAGAACCGTGGAAGCCCCACCAGCACCCGGAAAGCATTGTTGTACTTAACACGGAGGGCGTTGTAGGCTCTCATTAATAGGATGATGATGATGACCACCAAGACACCACTCGAATGTTGAATGCTCGAATGTTTCCGTTATACTCTGCCACTGTTTCTAATGGTTTCGGCAAAGTTTTTTAATTACCCTCCCTCATCGCTTTAGGCTTAGATGCTTCTCATTAGCAGCTTCTTGGAACCGAGGAACCTTCACGTGTTGAATAACAGGATGGGGTATTGAAAATTGATCTTAATGCCAAGATAACCCGAGTTTTAAAAATAAGTTATACGTATATAACGCATGTATCCCATGTTGAAATACGTTGTAATTACTCTGTGAGTTCGTATGAATCAAATAAAAAATGCAAATAGACACATCGTTTTGTTGCGTAGGTGCCCATACCTTCCCTCTGGTAGAAACATAATATTACGCCTGCAAACCTAAAAGAGTTAAGCAGAGGTGTACTTGATAGTACGTATATATTTCGCCAGGAATGCTTTAGCCCCATGTAATAGGGAGCGAGCCTATTGCCAGCAACTGGGCACAAAAAATCAGACTCCGTGGTTGTTACTAAGAAATTCCTTATGGAAAAATTCAATAAAAAAATTCTCGACCTGGGAATCGAACCCAGGACCTCATGCTCAGCAGTCCCGTTTGCGACTACTACACCAAAGAGGTAATCCAGTGTGATGTGTGTTACAATAGCACGTAATTAATAAATAAATATCCATAATACCTCTTAGCGTTAAACATAACAGCCCGTACATACGGAAGTTGATCTCGCTCAAATGGAAAATCAGCAACGAATTATATCTTAACATTTCTGATTATAAGTAGGATACCGACTTGGAAATCTCTGAATAGACTTCGAACCCAGGTCGGCCGTAGCAAAGACAATCTCCTCAGATGGGGGTTTATGGACGGCTCAGATCTCAAATGTGTATGCGGCGTGTCTCCACAGACAATGGCCCATCTTCCATCTTGCGCCGCATGCCCTGACACCTGCACACTTGACGACCTTATGACTGCATCAGCAAAAGGAGTTCGCATAGCTGAATTTTGGGCCAAACATATTTAATAAATATTTGCCATCGACACGCTAAGAAGAAGTAGGATACAATAAATAATATATAAGTAGATTATTAAGCCTCATGTTTCAAATTATTAATCCGCCTTACCCTTATTAAACCATTTTTCTGAGCTCACTTGGGTATGTTAAGATTCGTAGAATATCTATCTATCTGTTAATGAACACAAATATTGTGGCAGAATTGAAACCATGTTTTTTGGACATTCAATTTTGTGCAAACCGCAAAAATCTATTCAAAACATTTAGTAGTTGGTAATTCAATAAATAATTGTGTCATCTCGACCAAATTGAACAATTTTGAAATCCTCAGTGAAATAAATTACAATCTCATTCATCTTTATCAATTAATTGCTTTCAAAGTGTCAAATAATGTGGTTTGTTTGTTCAATTAAAATGTGGGGGCCCACCCAAAATGACATTCTATTAACGTTAACGATGATGAAAAGGTCAAAATGTATTGAATTTACATATTATGCTATTATAACGAAAAGCTTCTGACAATCCAGTTGGTTTAGGTGCAAAAGGCGTAATTCTCAAATTGGCAACAGAGTCGCAAAAGGACTAGTTCTCAAAATAGCCAATTCACAAAAGGACTAAATTTTAAAATGCCCAATTCGCAAAATGACTATTTCCTAAAAAACCCAATTCGTAAAAGGACTAATTCTTAAAATGCCCAATGAAAGTACTAATTGTCAAAATGGCAAAGGAGATGGAAAACGGTGGGTCAAAATGTAATAAGTTGAGTTATGGTCTAAAAAATTAGTCAAAATTGTTTATTTTAAAATATCAAAAAGCAGCTCAATTATTATTCTCAATCTGGAAGTGGAGAAAAATGAGAAAGATAGTTTCATAACATTATCGATTTAATTAATCGATTACAAAATTACAAAAAGAAAAGCTTTGCCCACTTCACTTCGCGGAGAAATGCATGGCCTTGGTTGTTTTGGGCACCTGGTTAGGCTGGAAGCCGACACACATAATTGGGAAAAGGCAGATGAAGATCAAAGTCATAATATTTACTATTTAACGTTGCCATCTTCTGTTAGTATCTACGTACGCTCCGTCGTCGTTTACGTGCAATTGAACGTTCAAGTGAAGTAGATAATTGTTTCCCTTCTTAGTTACAATTGGAGCTATGTGTAGTACAGATCTATCGTGGGTCATTTACACGCAAAAATAAGAAATTTACGTTGTAAAGACGGCCAGTATGTCTAGAAAATGATGCACATACTTTAACAAGTATCAAATGTTATTAGCAAAATGACTAGAGGAAAGTCTCCGGGTCATGACGGTCTAAGCATCGAGCACTTGCAGCATACTGGTCCTCACATCTCTAGAGTACTTGCTATGTTCTACTCATTGTGTATGTGTCACTCGTACCTCCCTTGCGATTTCATGAAGACTATTGTCGTGCCTATCATTAAGAACAAAACTGGTGACGTAGCCGATAAGTGTAACTATCGACCCATTTCCCTGGCTACCATTGTCGCAAAGGTACTTGACAGCCCGCTGGATGTGCAGTTAGAGGGTTTATTGAACCTACATGATGCACAGTTTGGATTTCGTAGTGATCTGGGTACTAAAAGTGCTATTCTTGTTCTCAAAAACACGGTGCAATATTATACAGGATGTCAGACTCTTGTGTATGCTTGTTTCTAGGATCTGTCCCGTGCGTTTGACATCTAAATATATAAAAGAAGAAACTGACTGACTGACTGACTGACTCATCTATCAACGCACAGCCCAAACCGCTGGGTCTGCAGATTCCAAATTTGGCTAGTAGGTTCCTTATGTGGTCTAGGGGTGCACTAAGAAAGGATTTTTCAAAATTCACCCCCGAAGGGGGTTAAACGGGGCTCCAAAGTTTGTATGGGGAAACAAGATTAATTAGACTATTTTATTCGAAACTTCACAGGAGTGCTCCTATTGATAAATGAGTAGAAACGGGTTTCAGGGTTTTTCAGAATTTAACCCCTAAGAGGGGGAAATGGGGTGGCAAAGTATAAAAATCAATGCACAGCCCAAAGCGCTGAGTCTAGAGATTCCAAATTTGGCACATTGGTTCCTTATGTAGTCTAGGAGTGCACTAAGAAAGGATTTTTCAAAATTCACCCCCTAAGGGGGTTAAACGGGGCTCCAAAGTTTGTATGGGGAAATAAAATTAGTTAGACTATTTTATTCGAAACTTTACAGGAGTGCTCCTATTGATAAATGAGTAGAAACCGGTTTCAGGTTTTTCAGAATTCAACCCCTAAGAGGGGGAAATGGGGTGGCAAAATATAAAAATCAATGCACAGCCCAAACCGCTGGGTCTACAGATTCCATATTTGGCAAGTAGGTTCCTTATGTGGTCTAAGGGTGCACTGAGAATAGATTTTTCATAACTCACCCCCTAAGGGGGTGAAACGGGGCTCTAAAGTTTGAATGGGAAAACAAGATTAGTTAGACTATTTTATTCGAAACTTCACAGGAGTACTCCTATTGAGAAATGAGTAGAAACGAGTTTCAGGTGTTTTCAGAATTCAACCCCTAAGGGGGGAAATGGGGTGACAAAATCTAAAAATCAATGCACAGCCCAAATCGCTGAGTCTAGAGATTCCAAATTTGGCACATAGGTTCTTTATGAGGTTTAGGGGTGCACTGAGAATAGATTTTTGAAGATGTACCCCCTAAGGGGTTGAAACGGGGGTCCAAAGATTACATGAAAAAATAAGATTGGTTAGACTATTCGAAACTTAACAGGAGTACTCCTATCGCTAAATGAGTTAACATTTGTGTTCCAGGTTTTTTCAGAATTCAACCCCTAAAGGGGGAAATGGGGAAACAAAGCCTGAAATTCAACATAGGTATTGTTTGTATGGTGAATTGGGTCAGGTGTATTACAAAAACAACGATTTAAAGATTAAATGTGGCGGACCTGAAATACCATCATTCCATGTTGGGGTCTTGGGGTGCGATTGGGTTGAAATGTCTAAAACTCAATATGGGTATCGATACCGAGATTATCAGGGGCGCTGTTTACAACAATGGCATTTATTTTGAGATCCAGAAGATGGCGGATTCGACTTCTGTTCAGGGTTATTGTTGATTTATTGTGATAACGATGATGATGATTGTGATAATGATGATTGTGATGATGATGGGGATTGTGACAGTGATGGTGATTGTGATAGTGACGGTGATTGTGATGATGATAGCGATGATTGTGATAACAAGGATGGAGATTGTGATGATGATGATTGTGATTACGACGATAATGGTTGTGATTACGATGATAATGATTGTGATAATGATGATAGTGATGGTGGTTGTGATGGTGATGGTGATTGTGGTGATTGTGATAGTAATGGTGATTGTGATAATGATTGTGGTTGTGATAGTGATTGTGATGATGATGATTGCGATTAAGATGCTAATGATTGTGATAATGATGATGGAGATTGTGATAGTGATTGTGACAGTGAAGAGATTGTGATGGTGATAGCGATGGTGATGGTGATTGTGACAGTGATGGTGATTGTGATTGTGATTGTGATAGTGATTCTTATTGTAATGGTGATTATGACAGTGATGTTGATTGTGATAGTGATGGTGATTGTGATGGTGGTAGTGATGGTTGTGATAACAAGGATGGAGATTGTGATGGTGATGATTGCGATTACGATGATAATGGTTGTGATTACGATGATAATGATTGTAATAATGATGATAGTGATGGTGATTGTGATGGTGATGGTGATTGTGATAGTGACGGTGATTTTGATGGTGGTAGTGATGGTTGTGATAACAAGGATGGAGATTGTGAATTATCATCGATTGTGATTACGATAATAATGGTTGTGATTTCGATTATAATGATTGTGATAATGATGATAGTGATGGTGATTGTGATGGTGATGGTGATTGTGGTGATTGTGATGGTGAATTTGATAGTGATAGTGATTGTGGTTGTGATAGTGATTGTGATGATGATGATTGCGATTAAGATGAATATGATTGTGATTACGATGGTAATGATTGAAATAACGATGATGGAGATTGTGATAGTGATTTTGATGGTGATTGTGATAGTGATTGTGACGGTGAAGGTGATTGTGATGGAGATAGCGATGGTGATGGTGATTGTGATTATGATTGTGACAATGATGGTGATTGTGATAATGATGAGGATTATTGTGATTACGATGAATAGGATTGTGATAACGAGGATAGTGATTGTGATAATGATAGTGGTTGTATAGTGATTGTGATGGTGACTGTGATAATGATGGTTACTGTGATAGTGATTGTGATAAGGATTGTGATCATGATGATTGTGATTAAGATGATAATGATTGTGATTACGCTGATAATGACTGTGATTACGATGATAATGATTTTGATTACAATTATAATGATTGTGATTACAATTATAATGATTGTGATTACGATGATGATGATTGTGATAATGATGATTGTTATAATGATTATTGAGATAACGATGATAATGATTGTGATTGCGATAATAATAAGTGTGATAACGATGATGGTGATTATGATAGTGATGGTGAATGTGATTGTGATGGTGATTGTGATAGTGATTGTGATGGTGATTGTGATGGTGATGGTGATTGTGATGGTGATTGTTATTGTGATAGTGATGGTGATTGTGAAAGTGATGGTGACTGTGATAGTGATTGTGATAGTGATGGTGTTTGTAATAATGATTGTGGTTGTGATAGTGATGGTGATTGTGATCATGATGATTGCGATTAAGATGATAATGATTGTGATTACGATGATAATGATTGAGATTACGATGATAATGATTGTGATTACGATGATAATGATTGTGATTACGATGGTAATGATTGTGATGACGAGGATAGAGATTGTGATCATGATGACTGTGATAACGATGATAAGGTTTGTGATTACGATGATAATGATTGTGATAATGATGATAGTGATTGTGATCTTGATTGTCATGGCGATTGTGATGGTGATTGTGTTGGTGATTGTGGTGGTGACTGATGGTGATTGTGATTGTGATTGTGATAGTGATGTTGATTGTGATGGTGATGGTGATTGTGATAATGATTGTGATTGTGATGATAATATTAAATTGTGATGATTGTGAAATTTTGCACATAGATAGTTTATAACCTGGATTTACGTGATTAACTGGTAGGACACTATTTACTTCATCAGCCCATAACGTCCACTGCTGGGCATAAGATGAGAGGAATTTGCCGTAATCTCCACGCTTGGCAGGCGAATTGGAGATTGCAGTGATGACAGACTAACAGAAAACGCTGCTGCCCATTCTCAGGTCTACGGAGGCGCAAGGTGTTCTGCCTCAGACATTAGTCGCCTTATACGACACTCGTGAGTGTAATGGGTTGGTTCTATTCTACTCTGCCGGATACCACACGGCTAGCACGGACACTATTTATCCCTTTAGTATTTTTCAGTGGGACAGTTACCGAACTTCACGCGGACGAAGCCGCGGGCAACAGCTAGTAGTTTCATATAACGTTTTGTGACATAAACTGCGGAAGAGAAAAGTGCCGGCAGAGGTGTTGAGTATCTTTCAGTACTGGTACAACAACCAGCTTAATAGTGTGAAATGGGCCGATAAGCTCTCCGTATGGTATGGTTTAAAGTGCGAGGTAAGGGAAGGGGGGATAACATCCCCAAAGCTTTTTAACCTCTACATCAACGATCTGATCGTTGGGCTCAGCAGTAAGCAAATCGGGTGTCGCATTGATGACGTTAATATTAACTATATTAGTTACGCAGATGACATGGTGCTACTGAACCCAACGGTCAGAGTGCTTAGAGAACTGCTCATCATCTGCTAGGATTTTGCGCTTACGCACGGCTTGTCATATAATGTTAAAAAGAGCAAGTTCTTGGTCTTTAAGGTCGTCGGTGGCAAGTGCCCAGTGACTGTACCTGTGATTAAGTTGAACGGTCAGGAACTAAAACGGGTCTATCAGTTAAAATATCTGGGGCACTACGTAGCCGACGACCTTAATGACCAGCAGATATGGTTAGAGAACGTAGGGTGATGGCAGTCCGGTGTAACATGTTGGCCCGCAGGTTTGCACGTTGTAGTAAGCAAGTTAAAATATCGTTTTTAAAAGCTTACTACCAAGTCTTCTACACGTGCAGCCTGTGGACCAATTATACTCAGCGGACCATCAGCGCCCTACGGGTCCAGTATAATAATGGATTCAGGATGTTGATGGGGCTGTCCCGTTTCTGCAGCGCATCTGGTATGTTCGCGCAGGCACACGTCGACAAATTTCATGCAATAATTAGGAAGAAGTCTGCGTCGTTACTCTGCAGAGCACGGGCAAGCTGCAACTCCATCCTGAAGACTATAGCAGGGAGGTACGACTCCCCGATATTTGGGGCTATTGTTCGTAGATGCATTACGAACAACAAGCTTGTGTCTAAATAAATAATAAGTTGTAACATACATACATAGTTTATAAGTTTATTTTTACTAACCTCCTATTGGATGTTGCTTGTCCGAAATAAAAGTTATTTTATTTTTATTTAGAAGCAAATAGATACTCATTAGGTTACAAAGAACCCGAAAGCCACTTATTCTGCCCGTCCGTTATTGCGATCATTTTTTTCTTTCTGACCATACCTGGGAACCTTCTAGCTACGAAGATATTGATGGTCAAAGTTTCAACTTTTTCACAAGTTTTTTTTTTTATACTAGTTTTTTTTTTTTTTAACTCCATGACACCCTTACTGTTCAATGCATCCATCAACACAATGTTTTGAGTGTTACATTGAGTTTTACCATAAAACGTGATTTTTAACCCAAAAAGAAAATCGTTGCCAGCAATATTTTTTGCGGGATACTTAGTTTGATGTACAGAATGCTTGGTTGACGGCTTCGTGAAGGGTTCCTTTACACCTTGTATGTAGGTACCTACATGAGTTTGCTACTAAGATTTCTTCACTCTTTGTTTATCGTTCCGCACTTCTGCTACTACAACAGCCCATAACGTCCACTGCTGCACATAAGCCTCTCCCATAATGGGAGGAAATATGCCGTAGTCTCCACGCTTGGCAGGCGGATTGGAGATCGCAGTGATGAGAGACTACCTAACAGAAAACGCTGCTGCCCATTCTCTGGTCTACGGAGGCGCAAGGTGTTCTGCCTCAGACATTAGTCGCCTTATACGACACCCGTGAGTGTAATGGGTTGGTTCTATTCTACTCTGCCGGATACCACACGGCATAACAACGTAATCAGCTTTATAACACTCCCAGAGGCACTGGCCTCCTATTTCTATCCTCCTTTCTAGGTCATGTCGGTTTCCTCACGATGTTTTCCCTCACCATGTTGAGAGCAGAGTTGATGAAATAAATCGTTTATTGCCCATGGTACTACCAGTGTTATACCACCAGTAGTACCACGGGTAAAAAAAACTTCCCGTGGTACTACTGGATCGCTTGGTAGTACCACGGGTTTTTTTTTACCTGCCTCAGTGGTACCACCACTGGTGCTAACATTGGTGGTACCACAGGCAATAAACGAAGTAAATTACACAAAGTAACGCACCTGTCTGGGTTCAAACCTACCACCTGCAATGCAAGTCAGGGCCGTTACCACTGGGCCCCAATTTTTTTTCTCCATCATAATCATCATCGCTCATTACCTTTGCAGTCCAGTGCTGGACATTCAACTTGATCTTCAGTTACTCATCATCAGCCTAGCCTTTTTCCCAACTTTGTTGGGGTCGGCTTCCAGTTTTACCGGATGCAGCTGAATACCAGTATTTTACATGGAGCGACTGCCTATCTGACCTCCACAACCCAGTTAGTACCGGGTTATACGATACCCCTTGGTAACACTTGTCAGACTTTTTGGGCCTCTGACTACCTAACGACTGTCAAAGATCTACAAATGACAGCCGGGACCAACGGCTTAACGTGCTTTCCGAGGCACGGAGGAAACTCGGTATGTAATGGGCGGTCACCCATCCACAGACCAACCTAGGCAAGCACGGCTTAACCTAACGATCGACCCGAGCGGCTGTTATTATTTAGCCACGAGCTCCTCTTCAGTCTTGATCTTCAGTTACTCCAACCCTGATATTAGATAATATATATCTCCTGTTGTGCTTAGCGCTCGTGGCTCAATAATAACAGCCACTCGGGTCAATCTTTAGGTTAAGCCGTGCTTGTCTAGGTTGATCTGTGAATGGGTGACCGCCCTTACATACCTAGTTTCCTCCTTGCCTCGAAAAGCACGTTAAGCTGTTGATCCCGGCTGTTATTTGTAGATCTTTGACAGTCGTTACAGGTCAGTCAGTGGCCCAAAAAGTCTGACAACCAGTCTTACCGAGGGGTATCGTATTACCCAGTATTAGCTGGATTGTGGAGGTCAGATCAGGCAGGAGGCAGTCGCTCCATGTAAAATACTGGTATTCAGCTGCATCCGGTTAGACTGGAAGCCGACCCCAACATAGTTGAGAAAAGGCTAGGCAGGTGATGATATCTCCTGTTGTGCCCTGATTAATATGTTTCCCAAGAATACCTTAAATCTTAGAACACAACATATGAAGGAAGTATAAATCATTTCCTTATTCTCTGCTAGTACATAAATGCCCTTTTTAAACAAGAACAACGTATTCATTCGCACTTTAACTCTAATGTACGGGAAGTGTGTTTGTGTTTTTGATTAAATGACAGTTTGATGTTAACACCATTATGTTTATGGAATCAGTTTCATGGATGCCTTGAGTAAAGAAAAACAGTGTATCACCTGTTTTTTTCGTGTAAATTTTAAGTTACAAAACGTATTCCATATACTTAAGACGTGAAATCATCTGCCTAGCCTTTTCCCAACTATGTTGGTGTTGGCTTCCAGTCTAACCGGATGCAGCTGAATACCTGTATTTTTCATGGAGCGACTGCCTATCTGACTTCCACAACCCAGTTCATACTGGGTAATACGATACCACCTTGATACCACTTGGTAAGACTGGTTGTCAGACTTTTTGGGCCACTGACTACCTGTAACGACTGTCAAAGATGGACAAATGACAGCCGGGACCAACAGTGTAACGTGCTTTCCAAGGCGCGAAGAAAACTCGGTATGTAAGGGTGGTCACCCATCCACAGAACAACCTAGGCAAGCACGGCTTAACCTAAAAATCAACCCAAGTGGCTGTTATTATTTAGCCACGAGCTCCACTTATATCCTATACTTAAGGCGTGAAAATGTAAATAAAAATGATCGTCTAAAACACAATAATATATGTTTATGTTGAAGTTGTGGCTTTCCCTCACAGCGGATGTCTGTCAACTTTTAAAACTGTCTAAAATAAATAATAAATTAAAAAATAAACGGTGCTCCACTGCTACAATGTTACAGAATCCTTTCAACGGTTTTTTTTATAAAACCACGCGTCACGGTCATGATAAAGAAAATTACTCATTCTATGTACCTACTTACTTATGTAGTTTGGTCTTCGTGCCACTGTACAGTATACGTGAGTACACAATATGCGAAAGAGCAATATAAGTTTTATAAATAATCTTTGTGAGACCTTGGCGGTACCATTTATTATGGGTATTTTCTAGGTTGTGAAGTCGTGAGTTATTAGAAAGATTAGATAATTAAATAATAATAAATAAAATGTCACTGTAAATGAGGTTGTCGAAATGTGGAACGTGGGTACAGCAGTCATTGTGCCGATAGTCGTGTCGGCCAATAGCTTAATAGCCAAGAGCCTCGACCAACATCTTAGGAGGCTCTCGCTTGGCACCTGGATCAAGAGCTTGATTCAGAAAGTAGTACTTCTGGACACGGCACGTATTGTTAAGAGGTTCCTCTCTCAAGAGCCCTGACCACCAGCAGCTCGGACCTTGTTCCCAGCGCTGGTGGGATACTGTTTTTATAATTTACAATGTTTTTTATGTAGTTTTATTAAGAAATATTTAAAAATGCTAAAAATATGTGTATAAATGAATAAATGAAAATAAAATGATGAAATGATTTTAATAAATAAATGGTAAGTGGTATTTTATTTTAAACTAGCTGACTCGCGCAATTTCGCCTGCGTCACATGAGAGAGAGAGAGGGATATAGAGAGTGTGAGTCATCCTTATAAGACAGACATAATTATGCTATCGAGGATTTTTTTTGAGCTTTTTAAGAGGAACAATTCCCTCATACATGATTGTTGCGTAACTTTAACCGTTTATGCAGCGCTCGCAACGGAAGTTCTCAAAAAAATACATTTTCCCCGTTTCTGAAACATTTATCATTGATGCTTCGCTCCTTTATGTAGTAGCGTGATGATGTAAATTTTCAAAGCAGCGTCATGTAGACTAATCTAGAGTACCTTATGCTATAATAACTTTTTCACTTCTCATGCTCTAAAGTTCGCCTTTATGTCGTGCGTAGGCGACAAAGTGGCTTTTTATGCTCTAGAGCACTGACTGACTGTCCACCTGTCTGTCTATCCGTCTGTCTGTCCCTCTGACTAAATTCACAATTTTTCTCGCACTCAGTATAGTGTAACTCACGGCGCTAAAATCCCATTATAACTCGGTTCCTATTTACTACCTTACTAAAGCTCGGTAGTAAAACTACCTCGTATCCACTCAACTGTGGCGCTGTCAAACCTAAAAATTGCGCGCGACCGTGGAGCCCTGTCTGTGGGGCTCGACCGATTCGGCGGACGTGATTAAAATGACTATATCTCCAAAATTTCGTTAGTTAGCTCGCTACCAGTTATATCATTGGAATCGTTATTAAATTAGCTAACAGGTTATGTACAGTTTAGTATAGTTTTTCCATGAAATGTATTAGTAATTGCAACGTGTGTTCAGTGTGAGGGAAAAATACCAGTTTCTTGTGTAAAGGTAATTATAATTAAAAAAATAAACCGTTTATTCAACAAATTATTGTTTAACTTACACAAAGATACATTAGTTCATATAAATCAAACAAAAAAACAGACGTCGCAATACATTTTTTTCAACTCACAAGCCTAACAAAACATGACGTAATTTATGAGTGCCGCATTCCAAACAAAAGAACGGGTTTGTTTACACTTCCATTGTCAGAAGTCACAACGCCTTGTACTTTGAACTATATTTTAATAATAATGTTTGGTTTACATACTTGACACCGACACAGTTTCAGCTCTTACAAGTCATCAGTTAATTAGAATAAAATAAACAAACCATTTGTGTAAATTTTCTTACGATGGTACTGGTGGCCCACATATAGCATTTTCGAGCCCCCTCGCTTCGTAGATATAAATTCCATGTTGGATGTTGTGGGAAACTCGTTGGAAGACATCCTTACAATTTTTTATTTAATAGACTTTGAAATACTTCACAAAATAAAATTTGTGTCGTGAAATTACTTACGACGTGAGAACGTCACGATGAGTTCATTGTCAAGATATCTTTTTTTTAGCAATTGCCTTTGGATACTATTGTAGTGGCCGGAAGCTTTTGAAAAGTTTTTATACAAATCAACAAAATAGAGTGTCAACAAACAGACAACGATGGTTGCGAAGAAGGAAAATAAATTCTTCTATCGTAACTGGTTACGAAACTTAATCATCGGGGTGCTTAGTTGCGGTTAAGGAATAAGTTTTTTTGATTCGCAACTAGTTGCGAACATGGAGTATAAATTCCTAATTCGCAACTGGTTGCGAATCGCAGTTGCGAAAACGGCCGGAGGGTTAAAAACAGGCGTAAAAACAGCCACTTAAACATTTCATCACAGTTTATATTTTGTTGCCTCAATTTGAAATCTTTTTTAACATTCTACATGTTGAAGATATTTACAAAACATTAGGCTTATAAAAAATGCATGCTGTCTAACAAAAACATTAATTAAAATCAATAATCAAAACGAACAATTTCACTAAAAAATCTTGTAAACAACGGCGCTGATTGGTCAAACGCGTCGACGGCATTGAAATCCGGCTCTATGATTGGGCCAGTGGCAAGCCGCGGCAATTCTCATTGGTCGGGGCTCACGAAAGTTTTACGTAATTAGAATTTTGAATTGAACACAACCAAAATACGATAACATTAAAATTAAACGCCTAAGATATATAATACGATACATAAAAAACACACGTAATAGCCATAGTTTGCATTTCTATCAATAATTAATGCCAAAATACCGCGAAATGTATCAGCGTCTCTTCAACGGTTTTTCATGTTTGTTGAAATGACTATTTCTGGCCGAAATCTCTAACAATTAGACTGTTTCTACATTCAAACATGTTTATTACTTACCCAGGCATGACGAAAACACAACACAATACCACACAACGCACTATATCACACACTATAGCACACAGAAGATTTTTTGTTCTAATCTGTGACGACCAGTTGGCGCGCGGCGCCTTTCGCAACTGAGGAGCGGTATATTAGTCAGTTAGAAGTTTCGTTCGTTGTTGAACTGTGGCAAAATGTCTTTCTTGTTCTTTCTCCTACACTCTGTGCAAATTTGAGCGAGATAGAAACAAGTTCATCATTAAAATTATGTCAAATACGAACGCAGAGACTACTCGGCCACTTTGGCCGAGCCACAGATCTGGCTTACTTTTTTCGCTCGGCCAATTTGGCCGTCCCACAGACAAGGGGGTATATAATGGGTCATTTTAGCCCCTTGTATTACAATGTACGGTGGCGCAATGGTGGCGGCACCGACTTACGAACAGTAAGTCGTGGGTTCGAACCCAGGCAGGCGCATTACTTTGTGTAATTTATTTCATCACCGCTGCTCTCAAAACGGTGAAGAAACCGGCATGTCCTAGAACCAAAAATTTCGAAGACATGTGACACATCTACCAACCCGCACTGGGCCCGCGTGGTGGATTATAGCCCATTCCCTCTCATAGAGAGGAGGCCTGTGTCCCAGCAGTGGGAACATTAATAGGCTGATGATGATGATGCTGATTTTAAAGCCAGTCAGTTGATTTAAAATTTATCTGATGAGCACATTTTTAGAAATTAGTACCTACCATTCTAGTACATAGATGTCGATGCATCTTACATTTGATGATTAGTTCTTCTTGAACAATTTAAAAACGTATATCTTCTGATAGAATTAACCGATTACGATGAAACAAAAACTAAATAATACCTCAAAATACGCACAATTTTTATGTATAAAAGTTATCTACATTCGTTTTGTATATTTTACGTGATACTTGATCATCGAAACAGATAAACAGACAAAAATTCCAAAAATGCTGGAAATGAGTTCTGTTGGTTACCCTTCAACACCCTGGCAATTTTTTTTCGAAATATTTTCGATGTTAAAAAATATTTTTCTACAGATTTATTATATGTAAAAAGAATAATATTTTTGGTTTAGTCTTTTTTGTGTTTTCTTTTTAAAGACTAAACTGCTGAGCCATGAGGTCCTGGATTCAATTCCCGGGTCGGGCAAAGTGTTATTGGGTTTTTCAATTAGGAATTTGTCAGCCACGGAGTCTAGAATTGTGCTTTTTTGATGGTAATAGATGTTCCACACAGAGTTAGGGGAAACATAAGTAAAATGCCGGAATTGATTTAATTCACAAGCTTTATTAAAAATGTGTTATAGACACCGTACAAGTACAATTAAGAGAGAGGAAAAACTTCCAAAACAGTAGTGCCAACACCATAAAGTAACTAATAGCTAACTTATGTTCGGATATGTCTCGAACATGCTCGGGCCTAAGCCAAAAAATTAATTAAGACCTATTTTTACATAATAAACTTAATACCTAAAAAAGAAAACAACTAAAATGACCAAGTAATATAACATGGTTTGACTAAGTAATCAAATCTTCAAGCAAAGATACCTAACTGAAAATAGAAAATAGGTAAGTACATTTTTTTTTTTTAATATTACATATATCATACTTATTTCAGACTAGGTATTTAGGTTACACATAATCTTAAACGTAGCTTAGTTAAAATTTTAGTTAACTTAGTTTAAATTATCTAGCTTACACTAAGTGAGAATCGACCCACAACAATGGGTTTTGAGAAAAAGAGAGAAAAAAAAAACAATATCAGTACATTTTATACCGTTATTATAAACTAATTATAATCAATAGGGAGTGGACAAACTTTCATTATACTAGTTCTAATGACAAACCCTTTAGATGTTTTTACATCAAGGGCGCGAACTAAATTGTCGTTGCCTGGTATTACCTTTACAATTCTACCTACTGGCCACTGAAGAGGAGTAACATTATCAGACTTAATTAGTACCATAGTACCTTCCTGCAGATTAGGCTGAGAGCTCTGCCATTTAGGTCTGCTCTGTAGCATTGTTAAGTATTGCTTGTGCCATTGGGCCCAAAAGGTTTGTTGTAGTTTTGTACATTGTTTCCAGAAACTAAGTTTTCCTATATTTATATCAGTTAAGTTTAATTCTGGATATGAAGTCAATGGCGCACCTGTGAGGAAATGCCTGGGCATTTCCTCACAGGTGCGCCAGGGTGCGCAGGGCGCAGGTGGTGACATGACATACCTCACACCTGGGTGTGAGGTATGTCATGTCATCGGAGTCTCTAGAAAGAGGGGTAAGTGGTCGAGAGTTCAGTATACTCTCAATCTGAACCAAAACCGTGTACATCTCCTCATAGGTAAGTACAAGGTTACCTATCACACGCTTTATATGATATTTAATACTCTTGATCCCTGCTTCCCACAAACCACCAAAAACTGGTGAGTAAGACGGTATGAAGTGAAAGGAAATTCTTTCTGAATTACTGAAATTTATTATTTCGTTTTGGTGCTCTGTGGAATTCAGTGACTCATACAACTCTCTTAGTACGTTATTGGCGCCTCTATAGTAACTAACATTGTCACAATATATTTTAGTAGGTTTATTTCTGCGACTAATAAACCGTTTTAAACAACCCAAAAAGGTATTGGTTGTCATATCGGAAGCCAATTCAATATGAATGGCTTTTGTAAGAAAACAAATAAACATAACGACATACGCCTTAGTTATAACCGGTTTTCTAATTCTAGTTTGCTTTACACTGAAAGGACCGGCATAGTCAGTACCTACAATTTGGAATGGCCGTGTTGTTGGTTATTCCGTGGACTACTTTTTTTTTAACAGTGACATCTGTCTAGAATCTGTACTACCAGGGTTTATATTGGGGCATAATACGAACTCCATGATGTGTATTAGGCACATACCAAATTGCCAACATCATTGTTGTAATTATTTCCAACACTGACCCTTGAACCAATATAAACTCATTTATATCACATTACACACATTAAACACAATAAATAAGTTAAGCATAGACACATCCGCTGTCTAAAAATAATAAAACATTACAACAGCAAAATCATAGCAAAAGTATAAACTTATTAAAGTATCCGTCACATAATATAAACAGTAAATATTCAAAACCATGTGATACGGATCTAAAACAAAATTATGCTTCTGCAAGTATACCTTACCTACTGCTTAGAACCATTATGTCATTTATTTAAAGATAGAAATAAACGACATACAAACTTATCGTGTTTTTCCTTTGCCAACGGTTTCGTTAAAATGTCGGCCACCATTTCATCAGTAGATAGGTATTTTATAACGACTGTACCTTCCTCAACGATTTCCCTGATGAAATGATGTCTTACGTCAATGTGTTTCGTTCTGGCATGGTATTATCATTATACAACGTAATCCTTATACTGTACCCCATAAATTTCGAACAGAAACTTGCGTAGAAAAAGAGCCTCTTTACAAGCATCTGACAAACACATATATTCGGCCTCTGTGCTTGAAAGAGCCACTGTTCTTTGTTTTCTACTCTCCCAAGAGATGGTAGAATTTCCAATTTTGAACACATAACCGGTATAAGATCGGCGATCGACCTCATTTGACGCAAAATCAGCGTCAGCATTATGCGACGATATCCAACCCTGACTTCTGAAAAGTTAAATAATGATCAGGCGTACCTTTCAGATAGCGAAGAACGCGTTTTGCCGCCTTCCAGTGAGTCTCGTCGTACGCGTCGTTGAACTGGCTGAGCAAGCTGACAGCGTGCGCAATATCCGGCCGCGTACATACCGCTATGTACATCAGACATCCGATCAGGCCTCTGTAGTCGTGTGTACAATCCTTTTTTGTAGATTTCACGAGCTTCAGACCGGTCTCCATAGGTGTTCGCGTAGGTTTGCAATCTGACATGTGAAATCGTTCTAGCACCTTCTTAATATAGCTTGACTGGTCTAGAGTTATTTGATTGTTCTGTCTGCAAATCCTCATTCCAAGAATGTGATGTGCTGGCCCTAAATCTTTGATTTCGAAGGACTTCTTTAATTCTTCTTTGATTCCTGCCGTATCTCGGCAACCAGCTGAAGAAAATAGCATTATGTCATCAACATAGAGCGCAATTATAATCATAGATTTCCCGCTCGACTCGACATAAACACAAGGTTCGGAAGATAAACGTTTGAACTTCATTTTGGTCGTCAAAACGCCATTTATTTTCTCATACCAAGACTTCGAAGCTTGCTTCAGTCCGTATATGGCCTTATTCAACTTGTAAACTTTATCTTCTTGGCCTTTAATCTTGTAGCCCTGTGGCTGCTCCATAAAAACGGTTTCCTTTAAATCTCCATTCAAAAACGCCGTTTTTACATCCAGATGCTCGATGTTAATGTTATGTTCCGTTGCTAAAGCTAGTAACGTACGTATAGTAGAATACCGTACTACAGGAGAGAACGTTTCTTCGTAATCAATACCGTATTTCTGGGTATAACCTTTTGCAACTAGGCGCGCTTTGTACCTCAATATTTCCCCGTCGAGGCCAAGCTTTCTTTTAAAGATCCACTTGCATTTGACAGGCCGTTGCTTCGTATCGCGGTCAGTCAGAGTCCAACACTTATTATCCATGAAGGATTTATACTCTTCCGCCATTGCGGCTTTCCACTTACTTGCTTCTGGGCCATTCAGTGCCTCGCGTACTGTCTGAGGGTCCCCCGTGTCACTGTGTACAGTGCGTGCTACACTAGCTGACTCAAACTCACTAGATTCGTCCATAGAGTTCTCGTAGTCTTCCAGGGTGGAATCTCCTGGGACATACGTCTCATCCGCAGGGTCATCTGGGGTCTCACTACTGCTCTCAGAATCATCTATCGTAATGGCGCTGTTATCTTGACAGTTTTCGTTAGATATTTCTGCGGGCTCTTGGGTAAATCGGGTAAAGCAGGTTGCACTGGCACATTATCGGTGACAGTTACATTGTTCGGAAACAAACCAATCTGAGTGTAACGTGAACTGTCATCCTCAACCGATGAAGTGTCATTCCAAAAAACATGTTCTAGAAAAGTGACATTTCTTGCTTTTATGACATTCTTCGGGCTCGCCGGATCTATCAATCTGTAACCCTTTGACTCGTCACAGTATCCGACAAAAATAAATTTCTTACTTTTGGGATCTAATTTGTCCCGTTTGTGCTGTAGAGCATAAGCTTGACAACCAAAAATGCGTAGGTAACTTAGATTCTCCTTTTTACCTGTCCATTTTTCTTCCGGTGTACTGCCCATCACAGCCTTAGTTGGAGAGAGATTCTTCAGATAGACAGCGGTGTTAACTGCTTCTGCCCAAAATTCCTTTTTCAAGCCTGCTTCCTGGAGCATGCACCTGGCTTTCTCCGTAACGCTTCTGATCGCGCGTTCCGCGACTCCGTTCTGAGCTGAGGACCTTGGAACCGTGGTCTGATGTCGAATCCCATGCTTCTTCAGGAACTTCTGAAAATTAGAATTAACATATTCACCACCATTGTCACTACGAAGAACTTTTATTTTCTTATTGGTTTGGTTTTCTACGAGAGCTTTAAATTCCTTATACATCTCAAAAACCTCATCCTTTCTCCTAAGAAAATAAACGAATGTTTTTCGTGACAGGTCGTCAATGAACAACAGAAAATATCTTTTCCCACCTAGGGACGGGCACGGTAGTGGTCCCATGACGTCACTGTGAACTATTCCAAGGATTTCCTTGGCCCTAGTCTCAGATTTCTTCGGAAATGGCAACTTAGTCTGTTTACCTAAGATGCAGGAAACACACGACTGAAAGTCATTGTTGTCATAAGAAATACCTTTGACCATACCTTTTCGCAGTAACTCCATGCTTCGGGTGTTCAGATGCGCTAGACGATGGTGCCAAATTTGTTGCGTTGACTGGCTTCCAGTAGCAGGGGACTGCGGCGCTTGCTTCACGATCACGGCAACAGGATGACTCTTCATCTTCAGTTGACGTGCCGGCACCGCTTCGCTGTCACCTATACTTACAGACAAAGACGAACACATGGCCTGCGAGGATGGCTCGCTACACGAAACAGAAACAGTTTCAATGGCATCAAGTTCATAAATACCATCTCTCAGGGTAGCTGTAGCCAAGACCTCCCCATTGTCATAGACTGTACACACGCCAGAACGAAACACAATTTCGTAACCTTTCCTATCCATCGCACTAACGGATAACAAATTAGCAGACAATTTAGGGACTAAGTACACATTACTTATCGATCTCACACTATTGTCCTTTAACACAGCTTGCGCAGTTCCTTTTCCAGCTGTCGGCAATGATTCACCATTGGCAATTAAGACCTTCTTTGGCTTTTCAGTTGTAAAATCAGATAAAACACTGCGATCATTGCAAAAATGCTGCGCCGCACCGCTGTCGACGTACCAAACGTCTCGCTTGACTCCTGCGGCCAACGCTGTGAGATGCGCCTGACTTTTCCGGCCACTCTTTTTGCCGTCAGAGTTGTCAGCACAATCCTTCTTGATATGCCCACTCTTTTTGCATCTGAAGCACTTAATTGATTTCGGTGCTTTCCGAGCTGCTTAAGCCGTAGCATCTTCGCTTTTCTCATTGCGTCTTGCATTTTCTAGAAGTAATTTCGCTTTGACATTTTCGCTTGACAATGACGTGTTCGAATTTTCTAGAGCCATAATCAACGGGTCGTAATCGCTTGTCAAACCGCTGAGTAAAATCACGGCCACGAAGTCATCTTACAAAGCCGCTCCGATGTCGCTCAGTTGTTGCGATGTATCCATGACCTTATTTACATATGCCTCCATACTCGCACATTCGCTTAATTTGGTGGCGAACAATGTGCGAAGCAATCCGAGCCGTCGTGACAAGCCTCGGTCCTCGTATGCCTTCTGCAGGTTGTTCCACGCTTCGCGAGCTGTCTTTGCATTTCTAATTTGTGGAAATACACAAGACTTCACGTTCAAGGCGATTTTCGCGAGCGCCTTTTCCTGTTTCTTCGCGTCTTCGTTTTTATTTTCATTTGTGCCCACACAATCCCTAAGATCGTCGTGGATGAGCACCATCCGCATCATAAATTTCCAGGATGGATAATCTTGGATCCCGGATAATCTATATCTATAAAAGAGAAGTCCACTCACTGACTGACCACTCATCACGAAATCTCGGAAACTACTGGGCCGTGAGGTCCATAATTTGGCACAAGCACTCTCTATGGAGTGCAGGCGCGCACTAAGAAAGGATTTTTTAAAATTCGCACCCCTAGGGGTTGAAAAGGGGTCTCAAAGTTTGTATGAAAGTCCTATGTTTTTAAAGTTAGAGACGTGAATGTGGGCCTGAATGTTCCTTTTAGCTTCTTGGTGCTCATTAAGGTTTAAGGTTTTATGAAATTCGGCCCGTAAGGGTATAAATGTTTAATGTTTGTATGAAAAAAGTGGAAAGATCCAAATTGAATCTTACAGCAACGCGTTATTGCATACTTTACATTGAAATAAGAATTTGGAAGTTCCTTGAGGTTTATCTTCAGTTTTTTAAATGCGAATTTGTAGGTGGCCGTATGTTACAGTAATATGCAGCTGCAGGCGTCTGCTGAAAGGTAATGAAATGAGGTTCTATAACGTTCTAAAGTTTTTATGCCAATTTCTAGGTAGCCAGTATTTTTCGTCTGCTGAAAGGTAAGAAAAAACGTTTCAAAAAACGAACTCATGAATCAATCACAGATTACAGAATAGTGTAAAACCTGAGGTTAGGATACAATGACTTACGCGATTCATGTTCAAGCTCATTTCTGTTCTGCGATATTTTGCTACTACTACTAATTTGCTTTGAAATATTTGTCATCATTGTTGTTTGGTTTGTCTTCGTTTTGGTTCAAACTATTTCATGCCGTGGCATTTCTGTACAATGAAAATATTTAGAAAAAAATAGTAGGGTGTTAAAGGATCACTAACAGAACCCATTTCTACCATTTTAAAATTTTTTGTCTGTATGTCTGTGCGGGGTCTTTTGTTACAGCATCACGTGTAAATTATAAATCCAATGTGGTTAGATTTAATGCACAAATATTGGGCATAACTTAGAGAAGGTTTTAGTTTTTGTTGTAATCGGTGCTTTCTATCAAATGATATAAATGAACTTAACGTGTTCAAGAAGAACTTATCATCAAAATGTAAGATACTCGCAGCGACATCCATTCAACCAAAATGGTACTAATAACTAAACATGTGCTCACAAGTTAACTTTTAAATCGAGTGACCGTCTTTAAAAAAAGTTAAGATAGCAAGAGGTACTATAACTTAGTCTATATGACGCTGCTTTAAAAATCTACATAGCCAATATAGTGTGTGTTAGACCACTTTCCATGTCTATAGATGGCGTTGTTCATTTCACTCCATTTTCTGAATCGCGTTGTTAAGATTTTTCGTGATAGAATGACTCTCGCCCGAGTCAGTTGCCTTGATTTGGTGTTATGCCCACGAAACAAATTCAGGAGGTTCTCAATTCAATGCGTATATTTTTTATACAGGACCATGCATAACTTTTTACAGGTAATTCCGATATTGCATGATATTTTTTTTTTGTGAAAAGCGTATAATTATCTCAAAGTTGGTCCTATTTAAAATTGAAAAATCGTGCTTGGGCTCATTTCATGCACCTTAATGAGAACTTTAGACCTAGCTGGAGTATGAAAGTCATCGAAGGTCTGACGATGGAGACGGAAGGCAATTGCAAAAGCTCCGCAAGAGTTTGCAGCAGCTATGTGGTGTTTGGGCTCATTTATGCAGCTTGATGAGAACTTTAGACCTAACAAGAGCATGACTTTCATCGAAGGTCTGACGATGGAGACTGAAGACAGTAGCCAGAGGTCCCCGAAAGTATACAGCAGCTATATCGCGTTTGAGCTCATTTCATGTATCTTGATGAGAACTTTCGACCTTGCTAGGGTAAAACTATCATCGAGTGTCTAAGGGTGAAAACGTAAGGCTGTCGAGGGAAGCCTCTAATTGAAAAAAACAATATTTCTGAGAAATGTAATTGTTACCCACTTGAATCTATACTTATTATAAAGGAGAAGAGTTTTTTTGTTTGGTTGGTTCAACGCGCTAATTTTAGGAACCACTGGTTCGAGTTAAAACGTATTTTAGTGTTGGATAGCCCATTTATCGAGGAAGGCTATACGTTATATAAGATCACGCGATAATCAATAGGAGCGGAGCATCAATGAAAAATGTTGCAAATACAGGGAAAAAATATTGCTTTTGAGAGCTTCCGTTGCGTGCACTGCGTAAACGGTAAAAGTTACTCAACAATCATCCATGTATGACGGGATTGTTTCTCTTATAAAGTTCACGATAGCACATGTCTATCTTTTAAGGTTGACTCACACTCTCTCTAACCCTCTCTCTCTTATGTAACGCAGACGAAGTTGCGCGGGTCAGCTAGTTTTTCAATAAAAACATTCTGTATGGCAGTTGCCATCTTTTGTTGTCATGCGAATAAATTTTGAAATAAATTTCACGAAATCACACGCGCACACTTGGAAAATAGTAATTTAGAGTAGCGAATTTCAAACGCTCGAATTTAATAATTTAATGTTATTTTTTTTTTAACGTTCTGCTACCATGTTGGTTATTCCGTGGACTACTTTTTTTTTAACAGTGACATCTGTCTAGAATCTGTACTACCAGGGTTTATATTGGGGCATAATACGAACTCCATGATGTGTATTAGGCACATACCAAATTGCCAACATCATTGTTGTAATTATTTCCAACACGTGTCATATTGACTCTATCAAGAGGGAGAGAACCCATAAGTTGATATGCATTTTTGGCCTTTAACCTGAAACATAGCACGCATTTATGTAAAACTGATTTGACTTGACTATTAGCATTGATCAACCAATATCTTTCATGTAGACTACTCAGAGTTAACTTCTGTCCCGCATGTTTGAGTCTGTTCAATGTTACCTTTGGACATTGACTCAGCACTCGGCCTGGCTGACGCGCGGCCCAGTTAAAAGAATGATTTGGTTGCATCTTACACGCATAGGACACATAGACTTTGTATAATAGTGTGTGTTAAGAAATAAGTAGTATATAAGCAGAACATTTTGTAAATAAATCAGATTTGAATTTTATATTCTTGTCTCATTACCCCTCACTGTGGCCAAGACACCTTTAGCCATCTCTGATCAGTCTCGTGAGTCTGCGGGACTGGCAGTGAGTGTACCCTTCCCGAACCTGGTATTCCTGTCTACTATCCGTCTGTAACCTTAGGTCGCATGGTGCAGACATCCTGAACTTATTTATATATTTATTTATCACACACTAGGTATATGGTAGGTTAGGGCTGTAGGGCTTATAGGGCTTAGGGTCGTAGGGACTGTTAGGCTTGTAGGTCTTCGTAGGTTCCTTTAACTTATCATATATTTTCATGTACCGTCACACCCTTGACAGTATTGCGGCCTTACGTGACGTTTGTTAAGGGTGGACGTACAGAGTCTAATATGTTCATGAATAATTAATAATTTGGTCAAAGTTGAACCTTTGGGCAATATAATAGGGTGTTTTTGATCGAATGTTAGATTTGCATTTTGCAATCTACCACCCACTCTTATGAGACCAAACCCATCAACAAACGGATTCAAATTACTTAAATTTGACTTCTCATTCATTTTAAACTCACCAAATTTAAATTCCTTTTAAAAATACTTTCTTTGTTCAACTTTGATCAAATCATTGAGTGCAGAAGTTAACTCTTCTGGACACAAAGTTCCTTTTTTCTTGTTAACATTTTGTTTTTTACAATTAAACAAAAATCGTTTCACATAGGATAATATTCTAGTCATTTTTCCTACATCTGAATGTTTTTCAATGAAATCTTGAAAGTGATTATTTACCTTACTACATACATAGGAAGCAGGTGAAGGTTTTTTGAGCTCAGGAAGTTCAAAATCGATTGGTTTTGTACTTTCTAAAGGACAGTGTACATAATTTATATTTTGTAAATATTGAGGACCATGAAACCACAAAGAATTCCCTTTAAGTTCGTGAGGCTCTACTCCACGCGACAGACAGTCGGCTGGGTTTTCATTTGTGTTTACATAGTTCCACTGAAAAGTTTCACATAACTGCTTAATTTTCTCTACTCTGTTTGCAATATAAACGGTGAGTTTCACTGGTTCTATATTTAGCCAAGATAAAACTATTTTTGAATCGGAGTACAGAAATGTATTGATATTATCATATTTAAGTGACAAAGTGTTATATACTTTTTTATGTAGCACTATTTAGTTCGAGTCTTGGAGTGGTGAGAATTTTGTTTTTTGGATTGATACGAGACTTAGATTATAAAATATTGACTGTTACTTGATTATCAGGGCTAACTACTCTCAAATACAAACAACAGCCGTGAGCAATATTTGAGGCATCAGCGTACCCAACCAGTTCTATTTTGACGTGGGATTGTACATTAATATTTCTAGGTACAGAAATATAAGACATGTCTATCAAATTGTTAGTAAAGTCAACCATTTTGCTATTAAGGTACTCTGGTAACACATCGTCCCATTTCAAATTCTCAAACCAAACTTGCTGCATCAAATACTTTGCCTGGACCAAAATAGGTCCTACAAGGCCTAAGGGGTCGAAGAACTTACTAATAAAACTAAGCATTTCCCTCTTAGTGAAGCGTTCTTGTTTTTCAGTTACTGGGCATTTCATATTTAAAGTGTCAGTATGCACATCATAGGAAAGTCCTAGAGTCTTTATGTAAGTGTTATTTACTTTGTCAAAATTTTTACTGCTTAACTGATGAATAGATTCAGAAATATCGCTTAAAAGCTCACTGCAATTAGAACACCATTTGTGTAGGGAAAAACTAGCTTTATCCATAAGCTCTATCAGTTGTCGTTTTGTTTCTGCGAGCTCTGCCAAGTTATTACCACCGCACTGGATATCATCAACATAACTTGTGTTTTTTAAGACAAACGAAGCTAGTGGGTACTCATCTTTATATCTATCAGCGAGTTCGATAAGGCAGCGGGTGGCTAGAAATGCAGAGCTTTTTAGACCATAGGTAACAGTTTGCAACTGAAGACATTGAACGGGTTGCGTAGGCGAATCTCGCCAAAGAATGTTTTGTAAACGGCGATAGTCGCTATCTACTAGGATCCCACGATACATAGCCTTGACGTCACAGAGTAGTACATATTGGAATGTTCTAAATAAAGTTAGAATATCGAAAAGATCATTCTGCACAGTGGGGCCGTTGAGCATGATGTCATTTAGACATAAATTATTGCTTGTTGTCATACTCGCGTCGAAAACAGCGCGGGCAGGTGTGGTCTTACTATTGGGTTTTAAAACCGGGTGATGTGGAATGAAAGAAACGTTTCCTGCCTTGAGATCATAATTAGATATATCATAAATGTTAGCATGACCCTGACTAACATAATCGTGCATGAAAGCTTTATAGTCTTCATACAACTTATTATCTTTGGAAAAACGTTTTTCAAGATTATAAAACCTTTGCAAAACCCTACCAAATGAGTCGCCCAACTTAACATCATCCAGCTGAAGCTTTAACGGTAAAGCTACAGAAAACTTTTTGTCTACAAGCTTGACGGAGTTTATAAAACTTTCTTCAGCAAGATGATGCTCGGTTGTGCCCTCTTTGTAGATATTGGGTACTTTCTCACACTCCCACAGTTGTGAAATAGTGTGATTATTTTTTTCTTCTAAGGAGAATTGAGTCTGTTTGTCAAGCAAAAGAGAAGACTGATCATGTGTATCAAGACAAAACTTATTCTGCTGCAAATAATTACATTTTCCTCAATAATGGGTGTATTATTTTTATTATGAATTGGGTTACCTCCAACAGTTATGCATAAGTTAGATGTAGAAACTCTGCCAGCAGATACTGGCAGATTCCCTGCCACAACATATCCAAAGTTAGTATTCACCAGGTAAGGCCCAGTCGGCGTCAGCGGTAGGGTCTCCCTCTGCAGCACCTGGAAGAATATGTTACAGCCTAAAAGCACGCTTATCTCGCCTGTTTGATGGAATGTCTTGTCAGCCAACTAGACATAGGGGATATTCAATTTTGTTATATCAAATGACTGCTGAGGTAAGTCACATGTAATGTTTTTAGTAACAAAGCATGTCACATTAAATTTAAAATTATTCACAACAGAATACACATCAAGCTCAGTCTTTTGTGTGACACTATTGGTGCCTTCTATTATGCCTGTAATAGTTTTATTGATTCTAGAAAGTTTACAGTTAATTTTTTGAGTTAATTTTTGTGTAACAAGTGACACTTGGCTCCCGCTGTCCAATAAAGCACGGGCATAAATAAATTTTCCATTTTTGTCTATTAATCTTACCACCGCAGTAGGCAGCAAGACATCTCTTTCTTGAGAAGTGTTAGTCATCACCACAGCATTGTCAAAACTAGTAACAGCCGAGTTTGCAGTAGCAGCATTACTTACATTTGCATCAGAGCTTGACTCAGCGTCAGTGTGAATAAGCGTGTTATGTCTCTTGCTACAGATATTGCATTTTAAGCGAAGCATACATTTGCCCTGATGCTGATTCAAACACAAGACACACAATTTTTTGCCTTTTACAAAATCACACCTGTTTTGAACTGTCAGCAGTTTGAATTGCGCACACTCATAAAGTTTATGTGATTGGTTGCAGTACTTACATGACAGTTGCGTCATTGCTGATACTAAGCTGGCCTTGCCAGTCTTCACAGGTTTTGCTGGAGTCGACGGCGCCGGTGGCGGCTTCTCGCTGGCAGTATTCTCCATTGCAACAGGACGTTTTTCTATGAAATCAAGGAACTCTGATAACCCGGGTAAATCTTTCTCATTTCGTTCTAAGTGAAACCCCCTGTTGGTATAGGCATCAACCTTGCGAGACAATATATTTACTAAGATCGCATCCCACTGACCCACAGGTAAGTCCAGGTTCTTGAGCGCCGCAGTGTGCTGATTTACTTTAGACACAAGAGCGCGAAAATTCTGTGCAGTACACTTTGTAAAGGTCGGCAAGTCGAGCAAGCTGTTTATATGGTGATTTACTATCATGGAAACATTATTATAGCGTTTTTCTAACAACTCCAGCGCTGACAAATAGTTATCATCAGTCAATGACAATTTTTTTATTATATCAAGCGCTTCTCCGTGTAAATAAGTACGTAAGTAGTATAGTTTTTGACAAGGATGTTTGAGTCTAAATGAAAGACAGCCTTGAAGATATTTAAAAAAGGAATAAAATCTTCTATATTTTTACCATCGAACGGTGTAATGTCGATCGGTGGTAACCTTTTAAACCCTGTTTTGGAGCTATCTGGTGGTGGATTATTTTGTTCCTTTTTTCGTTTGCCTATCGCACAATCTAGCAAAGTTACATAATTCGAGTACTTACGTTCATACTCCTCGTAATCTTCCTGGTCGGCAGCGTTAAGGAATAGGATTTCCTTGTTTAGGGTCTCATATTCTCGAAACGAATCAATTATACGTTGGCGCTTTGACACAAGAGCCTCGTAGCTTGCCCTTTCTATATCTTCCGACGTACAGAACGTTTCCATACGAGTTAGGCACCCCTTAACATACCCTCGGTCACTTACAAGCCGAGTTAAGGACATTTTGAGCAAAGCTGCAGAAACTAAACAGATTACGAAGATAAAATACCACGCTAAACGAAATGAACAATTTGATTTGACCTATTTGATGCAACAAATCACTCCTTACCAGTAAAATTCCACTTAAATAATTGCTTAATTAGGCTAATAAACTAGTTTTACACACTATTGAGCGTATAACTTATTCAATATGGACAAATTTTTGAAAAACTACAATTTTCTTGGAATGGCTAAAAACAATATGGCGAGCATACAACAATACTCTTTTCCCGTGGCGTCTTGCTGTGTCACCGATCGGTGCGTTTCGGTCGTTTTCGGCTAACTTCGTCTCTGCGCATTCGCCTCGCAACGCTGATTGGTTGGAATCTTGCAGTCACGTGATTTCTTGCGTTCGGATACACGCTGCTTACCCGATGATAACGTATGGCCCACAGAGTGGCAACTTAAGCAAGTTAAAGTCAGCGGATATGATGACATGTAATGCTGCAGGACACGTATTTGACTACACAACACACCATGTTTTCTTTTAGGTTATGTACCTTGTAGAAGAAATGTATCAACTTCGGTGTCGGTGATGACGATGGACTATGGATACCTTATGGTTTTTCGCTTGATTTAGAAGACGCACTTGTTTTCTTCAATCGGTGCAGATCTGGAGAGCCTCTCAGCCGCAAATGTTTAAATGTTCGCGATGAAAAAAACCTCCTTGTCGTTTCAAAGGACTGCGGTTGGTTTTTACACGTAGCTGCAGAAATGTTCCTCCGAAGTCACACACCCGAAGAATTCCGTATAACACAGACTATGTAGCTGCGTCAGTCTTGTAGAAACACCGAAGAAATGGTCAAGTTTTTGTACCTTATAGCACTGATTGTCCAAGCAACTTGTTGGTTGTGTAATATAGTTACACTTTTGGCGAACTTTGCACTGGTTACAGTCTTTACGAAGGACCAAACTTATGTTCCACACAGAGTTATGGGAAACATAAGTAAAATGCCGGAATTGATTTAATTCACAAGCTTTATTAAAAATGTGTTATAGACACCGTACAAGTACAATTAAGAGCGAGGAAAAAACTTCCAAAACAGTAGTGCCAACACCATAAAGTAACTAATGGGTTCCTTCTATCTGGCAGAATCTTGATGCTCCGAAATTTATTTGGCATAACACACTTGGCATAATCTTGTTTAAACGAATATTTTCAAGGGATAAAAAATATTTAATATAGTTATTGTTTGGCCGAATGTTTGTATTTCCGAATTTACAATGGCATACTTTTAAGATGGCAGAATTTTATTTGGCATAATTACCTTTGGCAATGTTCAAATTTCGCACAATTTCAGTTGGTATATTACGAAGATGGCAGAATTTCATTTGGAATAGTTTTATTTGGCATTATTGCCATTTCTATAAAATAGTATTTTTAACCAAACATTTAAATATTGTCTCAAAAAGTCAATATGATCGGCTGCAAAAGTTAGTGACAGAAACGAATCGCTCCAAAACCGACTTTACGTAGTCTTGTCTGCCCTACCCCTAGAGTGTAATTTAAAATTGCGTAGGCACGGAGGGGCGAGGCGGCCCGCGAGTTGAGGAGCAGGTTGTTGTAACACTCGCCGCCGCTGCTGAGGCTGGCCGGCCAAGCCGGCCAGCAAGCCGAAGCTGCGGTGGTGAGCGTTAAACACATCTGCGTCGATAAGCTCGCGTGGGACCGCCGGAGCCCCGCAGCGCCGGAGCCGTAACATAAACCTTGCCTGCTGCATGTTGCATGCTTGCTTGCATGCTGCATGCTTGCTTGCATGCTGCATGCTTGCTTGCATGCTGCATGCTTGCTGCATCCTTGCTTGCATGCTACATGCTTGCTGCATGAATGGTGTATGCTGGTTTGCATGTTTGCATATTGTATGCTGGTTTGCATTTTTGCATACTGCATGCTTGCTGCATGCAAGATGTATGCTTTTATGCATGTTTTCCTCCTGCTTACAGGAAAATAAAAACCACATGTTCACAAACAACTGTTTTAATGAATTTTCTGTGATGTGGATGTGATAGATGAGTCTTTCCATTGTTAAGCATAAGAAATGTATGCCAAAAGATGATTCTAACTGTAAACTTTCTGAGATATGATAGTTCTGCTTTTAGTGACTATCGATATAAAATTTATGCCAAAAGATGATTCTGGCTGTGAACTTTCTGCGCTAAGATGGTTCTACTTTTAATTCTTATGCATATGAAATTTATGCCTAAAGATGATTCTGACTTACAAAGTTATGAGTTTTGAATGTATGATAAATGAGTGTCTGCACAAACGATTTTCTGCGAAATGAAGTTTATGCTACCCGCTGTTATGCAAAGTAATATTATGACATAAAAAGTTCTGCTATAAAGGGTGGACCCGTAACTAATAGCTAACTTATGTTCGGATATGTCTCGAACAATAGACTCGCCGCTTATTACATGTGAGTTAAACAAAACTGTGGAAAACAAACAACATTTTTGCTGTGGAAAACATTTCTGCCTCACCCTTAGGGTGGAGGCGTGATGTTATGTTATATTTATACTTTTGCTGCCTTTTCTTTTATTTAAACAGGCGTAACATCGCGTCCCTTAGGGATTAGGAGCAGCGGTGGCCCAGCGGTGGCGGCCCCGACTTACGAACAGTAAGTCGTGGGCTCGAACCCAGAGAGGCGCATTACTTTGTGTAATTTATTTCATCACCACTGCTCTCAAAACGGTGAAGGAAAACATCGTGAGGAAACCAGCATGTCCTAAAACCAAAAAATTCGAAGACATGTGACATCTCCAATCCGCAATGGGACCGTGTGATGGATTATAGCCCATTCTCTCTCACAGAGAGGAGGCCTGTGTCCCAGCAGTGGGAACATTAATAGGCTGATGATAATGATGGTGATTATGAACGTCACGTCAAGTTTTTTAATCACAAATAACCACGTTGTTCAATAAACAAAGAACAACAACAATAGCCCATAACGTCCACTGCTGGACATAAGCCTCTCCCATGATGGGAGGAATTTGCCGTAATCTCCACGCTTGGCAGTCGGATTGGATTTCGCAGTGATAAAAGCCTAACAGAAAACGCTGCTGCCCATTCTCAGGTCTACGGAGGCCCAAGGTGTTCTGCCTCAGACATTAGTCGCCTTATACGACACCCGTGAGTGTAATGGGTTGGTTCTATTCTACTCTGCCGGATACCACACGGCTAATAACGGTTCAATATACATACTAACAATATTAACGGAACATTTTGTTGGCAGTGGTTCAGTGTGGTTTGGCGCTGGGTCCCGTACACGCCTGTGGTTGTAAAACGCATATGAGTTGGCTGCCTGACAAAAAGTAGATTGAATTGTTTTGTTATTTTTATTGATTTGAATTTATTAAAGCGGTCTATTATAAATAGTGGAACATGGACGATTACTACTTATTCAAGACCGGTTTCCACCGGAGTGGACTAAGTAATGACTTATTTTACCTCGCAAGAGAAAACTGCTTACATTGTGTTTACACCAACAATGAGTCGTGCGGAAATGGCTCGGCGCGAAAAAAGAGTAATAATGAGCTAGCTCTGCTCATTCTTGTTTCATTTCTGGGAATGAGATGACCAAACTCTTTCTTGGTAGAAACGCAAACCTATTTCATGAAAACGAAGTCCGCTTCACATAGCCATTTCCGGCTCATTACTAGCTTCCCCTACTTTCCTTCTGGTAGGATTACCTTACACTCATATGTACATTATTTTGAGCCAAAAAAGAATATATTAACATTTCAGCACTTTAGACACATACTATTTTAGACAAACTGAATACAGTACATTGAATTTTACTTCTATTTTTGTGAACGTGGAAGAAACGCGCTTGCTGTGTAAGGGTGTGGTAAGACAGAAAGTGGCTGTTTGATGTTATCTTCCTACCTTTAATTTTTGATGTTGTAGTGACCGCCATTGAAGTGCTTAGTAGTGTTAGTTTAGAGATGTGAGGAACAGGTTCTAAAGTTCCTCATGGGGTATTGACAAGGGAGGAACTTCCGACCAGAATGGGTATTGTGTCTGGTGGGCTACTGAGGATAATCATGATAATTACTTTGCATTACTTTGGGTCATAAGATTACTCCTATGACCCAAACACAGATGGTGTAAACCATCGTACCAAATTTCACCTGATTTGGTCGAGTAGATTCTGACCAAATTGGCTGTGACAGACAGATAGACGTATTAGTGATCTTAAAAGGGTTTCGATGTAGAATTTGTAGTCCTTCATTTACGTCATAGATGGCATTAGCGTATTTTTTGTCAACTTACCGGTCTAATTGAGCTGGAAAACGTGTATAGACTTCTGCATATAATGACTCCTTACGGCAACATATTGGTTAATTTTGAGCTTCAAATGATAAATGATGTTTATTTTGCAAGTTGGTTTTTACAAATACTTTTACACGTCATTTTTAAAACTAGATGGGGCCGGTGTTTCGTACCTGACTACTCTGAGAAGAAACAGCCGAAACAAACTCAAGAGGTCGTAGTCTCTTTTAAAGTCCAGACATAATCTTGCTCAATTCACATGAGGACTATGCAGATTAGTGCCTGAGATGGTCTTTTGAAGAAAGAACCATACAGATTTGAGTGGATCTGTCCAGTCAGTGCAAGCATTTGTCAGTTAACGTGTAGCTCGACTTATAAAAGAAGACAAAGATTTGCTCTTTGTTCGTATTTTCTGTCTATAAATCGATTTCAAATACTACGACTTCACGTTGGAGTTCATATAAGCGGGCATTCATTGATCCATTATAAGGTCATCAAGGGAAGTTGAAAGCAGAAGGATCTTTATGCCCGCTATCAACATAACCGATTCCTTACGCTATTACCAACAAATCAAATGGAACGAAATATCTCGTATTCAATTACACAGAAAGTTTCTCTTCAGACCCGTTACTCGTCTTATAACCGACGCGATCGGATGCTTTAGTGCAGTTTATGAATGTTCCTTTAACTGAGTTAGTGGATATTTGCTTGGGATATGATCCAATAGTTTGGGAGTTTGGTTATTGAACTAAAGGATATTGAGTTTGACTGTAGTACTTATACAGAAGGTATAATACAGTAAAGGAAAAAGAAAACTGTCGGATTTAAAAAACAAGAAATGATTATTTATTATCATCAATAATCTAGTCAATTAAGTTTTTAGTACGATGGTTTTTTTTGCCAAACTTTGCTAGGCCATATACTTGATTTAATAAAACTTAGTAAAGTACGGAAATAAACAATATTATGGCGGATTTTTCTCCATGAAAATAGAGCTGTGGCGAGTTTACACATACTTTTTTTCGTGGCGAATTTACTTTGTGGTGAATGTACAATAACCCAATTATTTCGTAGGTATCTATCACCGTGACATAATGTAGACGCTAAATAAAATGTTTCTATGCCTTTGTTTTTTGACATCCACACTTACGAAGCGGGATCATATTAACTAATTATTGGGTTGTGGAGGTAAGATGGACAATATTCCTCCATGTAAAATAGTAGTATTTAGCTGAATCCATTTAGACTAGAAGCCGACACCAAGCTTGTTGAGAAAACCTAGGCAGATGATGATGTTTCTGCAAAGCTAACAAAATATCTTAATCCTCAACATTCATGTGTTTCTTCTTTTGTTTTTCTTTTATTTTTCAAACTAAACAGAAAAAGGAAAGACAATGATCCTTGTAATACAATACACCGTTACATCAAAGGTCGGTTGTAAACTAAGTCAAAGCAGCGTATCGCGTGAGAGTATCGCTTTACTCTGTTTTGGAAATACGGGGTTTTTATATCCCTTTGTTTCTATTTTGGAGAACTATTGTTAAAAGAATTGGAACAAACGGATGTTTTGATGGATGATAGATTTGAGTGCTGGTGAATTGGAAGTTAGTAATGAAAGCAATCGCTTGGAAATTGTGTTAGTTTGTCTTTGAAAGGGTGCCCCAGAATTTACGCAAGATTTGGATTTCATAGAAAACACAGTTTAATTTTAAATTGTATTATTAAATCAATTCTGCACCCCTAGCCAAGTTTAAACGTTTCGAGCGATTCTCTTTCTATAATCGTAAACGCCTGGGTGTAAGCGATTGTAGAAAGCGCTAAATAGGTAGCCAAGTTGACACGACTGAGTCGATCGCTCGTTTGTCTGTAAAAAAAACGTACACTTTAGTCTATGGTGAGCGTTCCTACCTAAGAGTTTAGCGATCAACATTGTAGAAACGATAACATTCTATTCTATCATTTTGAACGATGTAAACTTGTGTACGAATTTTCTATTCGTTTGTGTCGATCACGTGATTGAACGTTGAGATGATGTCATTCCCATTAATTTGAATAGTTTTCTACTAGCGATTGTAGATTGTCAACTTGGCTACAGGTGCTGATCACAGAAACGAAAGAGTACTTATACTACAAAAAATGTCTCTTGCAGTTAATGAATTGTTTCACGGGCTGTAAGTATGGCTTGTTCTCTCGTGTAGTGCTCTATTTTTAACAACTCTAAATTGTCAGTTATGTCTGTTGGTTGCCAACCATTTACTTCTTTAAAGCAACACATTCAAATCTTGCAATGTGTAAATTTTGGAACACCCGATATTATTGTCAGTATATTATTATTGCTGGACGTATACCTCTTCCAAACTGCGCCACACCGACCTGTTTTCCGTTTTCTGCTTTCAGTCTGACCCAACCGTATTTTAAGGTCGTCGTCAGTCCAGATGGTGGGCGATCCACACTAGAATAAGTCTTAAAGGTTAGGTCTCCATAAGTTCCGGTTTTCTCATAATGATATCCTTTACTCGGAAAGTTCAAGCTAAACTTCTTAGAAAGTATTGTTAGTAGCTGAAATTAAGAAACTCCCTCCCTCATTGGTCTAGTGCAGATTTTTTCAACCTGTTGGTCGCAAAGCCTCTATAGAGAGTCGCGAAAACTACCTCAATAAACAAAACAATAAAGCCTACGAAGATAGATTTAATAAGAAAATGTTAACTAAAGGATATAAACATTTGTATGTTCATAGAAATTAACAAAATAAAAACCTATTAGTACTCATCCATCATTGAGGTTTCGCTTGTTTGTTATTAACAAATTTCTCCCATCGTGGATCCGTTTTTGCTACATTAAGAATTAAATTTAATTCCAAATTTAAAAGAAAATGTGTTAAATACCTACTTATATTAATCCGAATTCTAATTATGAAAATGCATTAAAAAATTGTGTAGATTTAATATTTTTAATCTAATAAAATAAATGAAAAAAAAGCGAATGGTCGTGGGTCGCCAAATATTTGTCACTGATACCTAACTGATAATAATAATTTTTATTCAATTCAATACAAGTGCATACGTTACAAATAAAAACTATCTTATAAGAGCTTCTATAAACAGAAATTCGACAAGACATCGTCTGAACTAGATAAATGAATATCTGTATCTCAGACAACAGCGCTCTTCCTTAAAAAAAATATTTTTTTTTATTTATTCATATATAGTATTTATTCATACTATGGGGTCCTGTCATGAAAAAGGTTGAAAAACACTGGTCTAGTGGTTGCAAGCGCGACTGTTGAGCATCTTGGGTTCGATTCCCCAAGTCAGGAAGAGGAGAAGTGAAGAACAAAGAAAAACGATCCGCTCTGCCTTCAACATAACCTATGCTTAAGCGAGCGAATACGAAATACACACCTAAATGCTAAAGAAAAAAGGTATAAAATAATTTGTCAGTTTCTCCCGAGATAAAAGACTTAGCACAAATTACTTTAGTTGCTTTTCCTCTAGCGTGTGAAAAGAAATATGGCGGCAATGTACAGAGAAAGATAGGGATATCTCCATTTTTACGTATTTAGAGGGTTTTCTTGTGTTAGTTAGATTAAAATATTCTATCTGGGGTTTTGTACTGGCAAGTTAGTAGGACGTCGTTTTCTATCTTATCTTAAGTAGAACTGTTTGTTTTTCTTAATAATTAATTTGGAGATTCGTTTAGAAGAAATTCTTGTCGCTTGGCCTGTGGTAATGAATACAGGGTGTATAAGACCTCATCACGAAGCCGTCAACCAAGCATTCTGTACATCAAACTAAGTAACTTTATGCAAAAATTATTGCTGGGAAACAACTTTTTTTTTGGGGTGAAAAATCATGTTTTGGGGTAGAACTCAATGTAACGCACTCAAAACATTATGCTGATGGATGGATTGAATAGTACGGGGGTCTTGGAGGTGTTAAAAATCTTACATTAAAAACTTGTATTTAAAAAAAAACTTGTCAAAAAGTTGGAACTTTGACCCCCAATATCTCTTTTGCGCACTTAGGTCGGTTAACTAGTGTCGGAGTTATGGGAATCGCAAAATAAGTACTTGATTTACTTAGTGAAAGAGGAAGTTTATTAAAATAAATTACAAGGAGCAAGAATGGCGACCGACCGAACCGGGAGACGAGAAGTTACTGACTGAATTCTACATTTGAACAATTATCTAAAACTTGGGATTCGGTCGGAGCGGCACGTACAAACTAAAAACTGTACAAAGGTTTCTATAGCTAGGTAACACAATACAAATAGCATAGTTAAACAATAAACACATTACAAACAGAACCGTCGGCATCTCAACAAAAATATCAAAGGCTATATTACTCTAAATTCTTAAAACTAATATGAACAATAAGCAAACTGGGCAAGGCCCTATCATAAACTATTGTTATCCTTACATAGCCAAGGAACAAAACCATCCACAATAAAACATCTGCAGGCTTGCCGTGAGAATCTAAAGCTTAAATTACTTACATACATACTAAGTTTACTAAAGTAATAACTACAATATTAATAAATAATTAATAAAGACGCTACAGTACCCCCCTGCCAGTGATCGAGATCACGAAAAACTGGCTTCGTAGTAATCAGGGAATCGTACGCGTCTACCAGACCTTCGCGGCCCCTGCGGTTCAGGAACCTGAGGTACAGATGGCGAACATTGGGGAACTGATTCAGGTGCGGTTTGAGAACGTGAAGTGATTTAGGGAGCGAGATCTACGACAATATTGGTAGCGCTGTCCGGATGACAATTAGAATTCCTTAATAAATAAGCTGGTTTCAGTCTATCGATTGATACCGTAACCTCGCGGCCACGTATATCTAATACGAATGTTTTATCCTTCCTGGAAATTATTCTGTAAGGGCCGTCGTAAGGTTGCTGTAATGGAGCTTTGACTGTATCATTCCGCACCAACACGTGAGTAGCGTTATTAAGGTCCTTGAAAATGAAAGTGCTTTTCTGTCCGTGCTGTGTACTCGCGACAGGCTTGAGGTTATTAAAATGCAAACGTAGCTCTTTAGCAAATTCAGCCTGCGTAGTTTCGTTAGTCGGATTGTCACCTAAAAATTCCCCGGGGAGGCGTAAGCTCTGTCCGTAAACTAATTCTGCGGATGTACTCTTTAAGTCCTCCTTCCAAGACGACCTAATTCCTAGTAAAACGGTCGGGAGAATTCGTGTCCAACTACTGGTTGCTGCATTGTCACCACTTTTGCGCACTTAGGTCGGTTAACTAGTGTCGGAGTTATGGGAATCGCAAAATAAGTACTTGATTTACTTAGTGAAAGAGGAAGTTTATTAAAATAAATTACAAGGAGCAAGAATGCCGACCGACCGAACCGGGAGACGAGAAGTTACTGACTGAATTCTACATTTGAACAATTATCTAAAACTTGGGATTCGGTCGGAGCGGCACGTACAAACTAAAAACTGTACAAAGGTTTCTATAGCTAGGTAACACAATACAAATAGCATAGTTAAACAATAAACACATTACAAACAGAACCGTCGGCATCTCAACAAAAATATCAAAGGCTATATTACTCTAAATTCTTAAAACTAATATGAACAATAAGCAAACTGGGCAAGGCCCTATCATAAACTATTGTTATCCTTACATAGCCAAGGAACAAAACCATCCACAATAAAACATCTGCAGGCTTGCCGTGAGAATCTAAAGCTTAAATTACTTACATACATACTAAGTTTACTAAAGTAATAACTACAATATTAATAAATAATTAATAAAGACGCTACAGTACCCCCCTGCCAGTGATCGAGATCACGAAAAACTGGCTTCGTAGTAATCAGGGAATCGTACGCGTCTACCAGACCTTCGCGGCCCCTGCGGTTCAGGAACCTGAGGTACAGATGGCGAACATTGGGGAACTGATTCAGGTGCGGTTTGAGAACGTGAAGTGATTTAGGGAGCGAGATCTACGACAATATTGGTAGCGCTGTCCGGATGACAATTAGAATTCCTTAATAAATAAGCTGGTTTCAGTCTATCGATTGATACCGTAACCTCGCGGCCACGTATATCTAATACGAATGTTTTATCCTTCCTGGAAATTATTCTGTAAGGGCCGTCGTAAGGTTGCTGTAATGGAACTTTGACTGTATCATTCCGCACCAACACGTGAGTAGCGTTATTAAGGTCCTTGAAAATGAAAGTGCTTTTCTGTCCGTGCTGTGTACTCGCGACAGGCTTGAGGTTATTAAAATGCAAACGTAGCTCTTTAGCAAATTCAGCCTGCGTAGTTTCGTTAGTCGGATTGTCACCTAAAAATTCCCCGGGGAGGCGTAAGCTCTGTCCGTAAACTAATTCTGCGGATGTACTCTTTAAGTCCTCCTTCCAAGACGACCTAATTCCTAGTAAAACGGTCGGGAGAATTCGTGTCCAACTACTGGTTGCTGCATTGTCACCACTTTTGCGCACTTAGGTCGGTTAACTAGTGTCGGAGTTATGGGAATCGCAAAATAAGTACTTGATTTACTTAGTGAAAGAGGAAGTTTATTAAAATAAATTACAAGGAGCAAGAATGCCGACCGACCGAACCGGGAGACGAGAAGTTACTGACTGAATTCTACATTTGAACAATTATCTAAAACTTGGGATTCGGTCGGAGCGGCACGTACAAACTAAAAACTGTACAAAGGTTTCTATAGCTAGGTAACACAATACAAATAGCATAGTTAAACAATAAACACATTACAAACAGAACCGTCGGCATCTCAACAAAAATATCAAAGGCTATATTACTCTAAATTCTTAAAACTAATATGAACAATAAGCAAACTGGGCAAGGCCCTATCATAAACTATTGTTATCCTTACATAGCCAAGGAACAAAACCATCCACAATAAAACATCTGCAGGCTTGCCGTGAGAATCTAAAGCTTAAATTACTTACATACATACTAAGTTTACTAAAGTAATAACTACAATATTAATAAATAATTAATAAAGACGCTACATCTCCGTAACTAGAATGTTCCCAGGTATGGTGTAGAACAAAAAATGATCGCAATGACGGGGAGAACAAGTGCCTTTCGGCTTCGTTAAAAGGCGCACACACGCTAAAATTTATAAATTAAATTATTGAATTTAATTTATAAATTTTAGCGTGTGATTGTCTCATTGGTCTCGCGGTCACAAGTGCGACTACTGAGCATGAGGTCCTGAGTTCGATTCCCAGGTCGGGAAAACTGTTATTGGGTTTTTCCATCCGGAATTTCTCAGTAGCAGCCATGGAGTCTGGATTTGTGCGCGGCTGATGGCAATAGGCTCACTTACTAGATCGGATTTATGATGCTCTGTTGGTAAAATCAATAGATTTGCCTTCAACTTCTTTTTATTTCGTGCGGAAAGTGTTTTTAATTAAAACTGTTAGTTCTGTGTTTGAGTAGTAGAAGAGTGTACTTCATCGATTGTCTACTCTTGTAGAGGTTGCAATTCCGACTGCTCAATAAGAGATTCTTCGGATTCATGTGCGTATTGTAATAATAGGGTAGTTTCCACTATCAATTAATTGCAAATCTATTAGTCCGTCAGTTAGAGTATTGGAAAATAATGGACACGTATTTTTTGTTTTTGTAAATCTATGAATATTGACAAAGATATAACGCATATAAACTCGCGCGTGACGTGAAAACGCGCTAAAAATTATACTACGGCGTGACGTATTGAGAATTCTAAAAGCGTCGTATCTTCGTCAATTTTGGTTTACGTAACAAAAGAAAAAATACGGGTCAAATATTTTTTGGTAATCTAACTGACGGACTAATTAGATTTTTTCAGTAGGTACACAAGCTTATTATCACTTGGTTTGGTGAAAGAAGACATCACGAGGAAGCCAGCATGCCTGAGAGATATTTCTTGACGGCATGTAAAGCTAAGTCAGCGGCCTATGGGCGGCATATTAACTCTGACACTAACCGCATGCTTCAGTAGATCCTGTTGCTATAAAAAGTTGTTGCTCCATTTATTCTATAAGCGATAGTCAAAGATGCTTCAAAACACTGGGAAGAATGACATCACGCAGCCTGTATACAGTGTTTCCATGACAATTTTTATCAAGGGTTATTTATTGCGGACGTCAAAAGTGTCAAATGAAGCAGAAACACAACCATATTTTGAGACGGCTGAGTGAATCTAACGATTGAAGTCATTGAGTACATTTTAGTTTTTATGAATAGTTTTTACCGAAATGGTTGGTTCTGTTTCAGAATAATATCTTACAAAACAAAAAAGGAGAGGAGGATTTAGGTACTTGGCACAGAAAGAAACGAAGATTTTTAATTTGAACAAAAAAGAATCGAGTAAGAAATGTTTTCTGCCTAGCGGCTGTGCCAAGTAGGACCGTCTACTTCAGCATAAATGCCAGATAATTATACTTGTCTGCAATTTATTTTATTGTACCTATTAATTATGCCTCACAAGAGATGAATACCAAATTATCAATTACTAGCGGACGTCACGCGGTTTCACCCGCGTAGTTCCCGTTTCCGTGGGAGTACGGGGATAAAATAATAGCCTATGTTACTCAAGGTGAATGTAACTTTCTAATGGTGAAAGAATTTTTGAAATTGGCGTAGTAGTTTTTGAGTTTATTCATTACAAACATACACACAAAAATGCAAAAATATAAATCTTTCTTCGTTATAATATTAGTGTAGATGAAAACTATTTGAACTGCAAACTTGTAAAAAAAAAGTCTCTACGATTTACCAAATTATAGACAAACTACCTAGGTATATATTTCATCAAGAATTCATAACTGTAAGTTGAACTCTTACTTCTTGTCATAAAACGTAAAAATAAATAAAATGTTATACTACCCACTATAAAACTTCAAGGCTTGAAGTTTATGGTAAACCAGAGCTGAACAAATTTGGCGCCCAACGTGGGACCCCGCTGTCCAGTATAATTCAATTTTGCAGCATTGTATATACGGTGCAGTCTAGATAAATGTGGACATAAAAGTTAAGGCTTATGAATGGCTAAGGTTTATGAATATTTTTTGTGTGCAACGGTAAAGATTTATCGCTACGAGAACTTACTTTGTATATTTGTCAACTTATTGCACTCGAATTTTTCCCCACAAATGTTATTCAGGTACTTCAACGGGTAGTACAAAACGTTATTGGCTTATTCCATCGGGAAGTCCTCCATAGCCACCACGGATTTTGGATTTGTTACTGGCTGGTGGATATTTGCTACATAACCGGTGGAATGTGGGTGTTCTATTATAGTATTATCCAACTCGGACCTAACCAAGGTCCGAGTTGGATGGAGGAAGCTTTTACCCAAAATCGATCCATATCCAAATAAAATATAAAACGATTAATTTGTAAATACATATTATTATGTAAAGAAAAATATGGAATAAAATGAGCTCCAATGAGCCAGATGTGATGTTAATATTCTTAAACAAATAGTTGTTTAAACATGTTATGTGTGTACGATAAAATGACAAAGAGACTTATAGGTTTAGATTCTTGCGCTCACAAACATTTGAATTTATAATGTAATACATAGAATAGAAAGATAAATTACAGATACTTAAATTTACTGATCCATGAAAGATAGAGCACAGAATATATACTCAATATATTCAAAATGATATTTCACCACATCTTCAATGCTTTGATCAGTATAACAATGCAATAAATTCAATAATCGAATAAATTGCGACTCATTCTTCAAATCAATATTGGCGCCCAAATGGGACTCTTAAGTAAATGTGCTCGAGGATGATATTTTCATATGAAAAATAACCCAATAACTATATTTATTACAAATATCTGAATTGATATTGTTTGTCCATTACATTTGTTCTGAAGACATGAAGCGTAAACTGTGCATTTATTACTGTATGGCTCGTATACAAATAATGCTTGTCTCAGAGTCTGGAAGAAGTGAATCATTAATCATTGGAAATGTCTAACAATTTACTTATACAAATAATGTCATGGACAAGTTTATTTAAGTCGGGTCAATATTGAAAATGTATGACAAGACCTAGAAGTTTAGTACTGTTTTGGCTTATTTATTAGACAATCTAGTCTAGATAGACTAAGCAATAGATCTAGATCTCAAATTATATACCGTATACTAACTTTAAATTATAAACACATGTTATTTATCATATCTCTGAAAAAACTTAGTAAGTCTTGATGTTAACGCCTGAAAATTAATTCAGAATCCAATCAATTTTAAAAGTCTTGTAGTAAGTACGTATTTCTTATTTAAATTTGAAAACGTTTTACTCTGAATAAATTAGTTGAAACCATTCAATAAGCAACTTTATAATATTTTATCTACAATAAGGTTATAAATAAACTTATGGCAATAAGTAAGAGGGAAAAGGCACTGACAGGTAAAAGTTATTGGCGCCCACTGTGGGACCATAATATATCTAAATCCAAAGTCACAGAATTAAATATATTTATAAAATCTTGAAAAATAACAAAAAAAAAATACATTAATCATGAATGTTCAATTTTTAAAATATATACGTAGTTTTGGGGTATAAATACTTTATTTTATTAAAAAGCTTGTGGTATAAACCTGTCAAAATGTCAGTCAATTGGCTCCATATGAATGAGTTATTGCAAAATAACTGCTTGCACCTTACTGAAATTTTATTTTCTAACCTTATTACTTTCGTTTATATGAAAATAATATTCATAAATCTATTCCAAGAATGTACTAGACTACAGACTATTTTACATTTTTTAAATAACAGCTGTTACATCGCAAACAAAATGGCGAGAAAAAGCCAGTAAGAAAATAAAATATTGGGTCTTATTTTACGCATTATCCCCGATAAAGTCTGAGGCGAACCTATCAAATAAATGAGTATCTCCCAAAACACTCTTGTAAAGTAATTGGGAAGGGTGCTAAAGACAGTATTAAGTAATTCGTTTTTTCTTTTTGAAGATTACTTGATAGTTTTCGTAGAATACTTTAACGGTGCTCTCTCATGGAGAACATTCAACTGTATTGTTACAATCCGAGATTCAGGAATAAAGACGGTGGGCTATGGGCTAGCTCACCGTCCGTCCATCTCATGACGACAGGCCGTGTCGACGACGGCGCGTTCGTGTTCCACGCGCGCCTCAAAGAGAGTCAGCACAAGGAAGGGGTTTGCAAGGACCGATGCCTGCCGGGGTTGCGGGACTGTTCGAAAGAGATACCGTGGCCCCGGAACACAAAGGGCGCTGAAGGAGCATGGATGGAGAGCCAGAGCGGGAGGAGTCATTTGACGATGTCCCAAAAAAAAATCAGGGATAAGGGAATTTGACATGTTTGGCTAACATTAAATAATGAAATTATATTATAGGCACAACTAACGAAAAATTTGTATAACATCAACACATTAAAAGAAACCAGATCATAGTTCCAATACATCCAAAAGCAAAACAGAATAAAATACGATTTATTTCTCAATAAAACTCTTCTTATACAGCCTCTACTAGTAATTTCGAAGACAATTTGAGACCTAATAAAACAAAAATGCGACCGTATAACGTCTGTGGATCCGCCATATTGTGAGAACAGAGTTAAGATGGCAGCAATAAGGATGGATTACTGTCCGAGAAAGTGTTGTGCCAAGGAAAATAAGGATTCTAGTTTATAAGCTACTAGCTTTAACCAGCGGTTTCGTCCGCATAGGGTCAGAAATTATCCTACAGAAACGTTCTACAAGGTAAGAGTATTATATGTCCTAATCCTGGTATATCTGTGTGCCTATCCAAATCTATTTAGCAGTTAAGGCAGACAGCATCTTTGGGCCAAATTTTGCTAACGAATGACTGACGACTAATGATCGTATACGTCAATCATACTTGATGAGAAGTGACTACCTAATTTTTAGGGTTCCATACAAAAAATGCAAGAAACGGATCACTCCTGCGTCTGTCTGTCTGTACGTCTGTCTGTCACAGCCAATTTGCTCCGAATCTACTGGACCAAATCAGGTGAAATTTAGTACGATGATGTAATCCTATGACCCAAACACAGAAGTGAAAAGTAAATTAAGTTTTTTTTTAAATAAAGGTCATTTTCGGGGGACAAATAAGGAAATAAAAAAAAGTTTTGCAAATCTTACTGTGTCATATATATATCAAATAAAAGGGCCTCCTTATGAGGACCTCAAATATATTATTGTAAAATAAATAGTTTTGATTTTATTCATGAAAGAAGACGAAAATTGACCATTCCCCCCTGATCTCCGAAACTATTGAGCCTAAAATTTTGAAAAAATACTAAGTATTGCTTGCAAGCATTGCTTGTAGATAACAGAAAATCCTCCAAGAATTCTATCAATTGAAAGTAAAGTGGTAAACTCAATTTAATACGTTCACTTACGGAAAATTTGACTTCGGCATTGTACGGAACCCTCTCCGCGCGAGTTCAACTCGCACTTGGCCGGTTTTGATGATTTGAATTGATGATTACTCATGATTAAATTGGTCATGACTAAATAAGTCATGATTACACACGACTCATAATTGATTAAAAGATTGAAAAAAATTGTTGATATGTAACACTGGCAGACAAACATACAAAAAGAGTTACTTTAGCATTTATAATAATATACATAAGTCTGCTTTACAAAATGAAACATAAAAAAAAGAATCAAGATTTTTTGCAATATCTAGGATTCCAAGTCTGAGTGCCAATCAAAGTTTTTCTTTATACATTTCTAAAACTGTAATCTGTTCGAGGCCATTCGGGAGTGTTTTCTATAAAGCTAAATCTTTACTGGGATCTAGTTTTCAATTTAACCAGACCCTTTTTTGTTGACCCAACCCAAAATTAGATCCATCTCATTCTTAGGATCCCTTTGCATCTAAATTACCTACTAAAACAATTTCAAGCCTTACCATTTCGCACATCAGGTACCCTAATTTCATTGTCTCCTTTTTTGTCATTAGGGCTGGCTTTTTCATGTCTCGTCCACCATAATTCGGTCACAATCAACAGGGTCCATTCACTAATTATATCGTCCATTGTGTGAGGACCTAAACCAACATGGTCCATTGTGTAAAGGTATGATAATTAAGGGCAAGAGAGTGTGGGTTTAGTCCTCGTATTATTAAGTTCCTAAGTCATTTTGTTCGGACATGGGTATGTGACTAGTAACTGTCTTCCTTTGAGAGAAATTTTAGAAGATCTATTGATGTTCGGTTTTTTAATTAACCGGTACTAGGGTTCATCAAGTTTGATGAATGAAGTTTCGTCAAGATCCTTGATTGTATCTATTGGTGAGATGTAAAATCAAAATCAAAGCATTTATTTCAAGTAGGCCAGTTACAGGCACTTTTGATTTGTAGAAACAAAGAGGAAAATAATTTGTAGCTACAGTCCCAGTCACAAGACATGAAAACTGTGAAAGTACTGTAGTTGCCAATTCCCTAGCGTAGATCTATAGGGAGAAGAACGGGCGAGAAACTCCAAGGACACTCTTTTAAATCAGAATATTTTTACAAAACCTTGGATACATCATTCATGTTGAGGTGGTACATTATGTGAGAACAACGTAGCGAGATGTGCACGTTAAAAGTGTCCAAAGTAAAAACAAAAAACAAAAACATTAATTGAAATAAGCTGTGGCAACCAAGAGCTGACAAGTCCCAACTGACGGTGCTTGTACACCACATTCTTCCAGTTATATCTAAGTCGCATATAGGTGGTGAGCCAAGAACCAGAAGCCGGACTCAGGATCTGCTCCGGCTGCTACTCAGAGATGCCTGATAGAAAACTAAATAACACTTTTTACCGACCCGGAAATCAAAAACCAGGGCCACATGCACAACAGCAGCACCACTTTACTAACGACGAGATAGTCATGCCTATGTTTGTACATTATAAGGTCGAAAATTCAATGCTAACTATAGAAATCTGACAAAATTTGGGTATACGTATAAGGCTGTCTTTTAAGGGCCCATACTACCTCAAATGGCTTTGCATGATCCTCCGTTACGCCTAAAATACTGCAGCATTAATTTTTTGAAATAAATATATGGTATAGTTGAGGATTAATGCTAAGTACTGTGTGACGAAAACACGATTCCATAAACTTTTCTCGATAGAAAAAAAATCCAAAGTTATCTCCAAATCGAACAATAAACCGCTGGTATGCAAACAGTACTTCAAAGTAGATCATTAAACTTTGCATACTAACTGAACTAACTATAAAGCAGGTCTTATGTGTTATATTTTTTTAGTCCAATCAATAGATTTTTTGTTAATCGCAAAAAACCACTCATTTCGCACTATTCGGCCGCAGTGACTGACGTAACAACCACTTTGCAGTGCAAGCTGATTAGAACTTTATTCTAACAGGTTTTCAAACTAAATTTGAACCACCACAAATAGAGTTGCTAATTTAGCTCCAATATTCGCCTTAACCCTTTCAAAACACTTTACACGCATGCAATCTTATGTCAAGTACCATCGTACTATAAACACAATACTGTAAAGAAAACTCCTGAGCGCGAAATCTTCACAAAACAGAACGAAAGTTTGAGCAAATATTGGACAAACTTCTTATTGGGACAAATTGCTCGGTTGAGAGCTATGTCAATAACGAAAGCGAACAATAGAATGCTACAAGTCATTTTAAAACGAAGAGAACATTTTTAGGGTTCAGCTCGCTTACAGGTCGCGGCACGTAACTCTAGCGCTGAACGAAACGTAGAGGGGATAGCTGCGCATGATAAACGACTGGAGAGCCAATCGGCGCAACGCACTCCCCAAGACATTCTTATTTTTTTACTTCTGCGCAATAACGGTCAGCGCTAGAGTTTCGTGCCGCGACCTGTAGCATGAACGCCGTAGAAACGAAAGAGAATCGACAAATCTTTTGTTCATCTGTCATTGAATCGACAAAATGACAGATGACCAAAGTATTGTCGATTCTCTTTCGTTTATACGGTGGTCATTCTACGCTAGTAGTACCTAAAAGGTAGTCAGAGGCCCAAAAAGTCTGACAACCAGTCTTACCAAGGGGTATCGTATTACCCAGAACTAACTGGGTTGTGGAGGTCAGATAGGCAGTCGCTCCATGTAAAATACTGGTATTCAGCTGCATCCGGTAAAACTGGAAGCCGACCCCAACATAGTTGGGAAAAGGCTAGGCAGATGATGAGTACCTAAAAGCTGCCAACGGGATCCTTTTACTAAAGCTCCGCTGTCTGTCCGCCTTTCACAGGACCTCTTTCTTTTAACACGTAATAGGTAGACACTTGAAATGTTCACAGAGTGTGTATTACTATGATCGCCGTTAAATATTGTATTTAGGGGTGTGAAAAACAGGGCGTATAGTTCTTCATCCCTTATAGAAAAGGGGGGATCCTACTACCAGACAGGTGTTTTGTTTGGTGGGCTACTGCCCGACAGTTTTGTTGGAATTTAAGTCACAGAAAACGGATTTAAGATTCTGATGTTAGTTTTTCATCTTCCACCGGCATCCGGCATCCAACGACGCCTCTACGGGCATCGGGCATCCGGCACCGCTACCGCCTACCCTGCAGGTCCTGCATCCTGCTCCTCGGCTCCAGCGTCCCTACAGTTACGCGCAAGCCAGGGCAGTACTTGACGCGTCTTTCTCCATATTACGGAAAAACGTATGACGGGCTTCAGTAATCCGCGACCTATCTTCTAATAAATTATTTTTTTATTAAATTGTTGGTGAATTTTGTTCTAACCTATTAGGGTTCCATATTCCCACGCTTCATTGGCAGTTTTGTTCGACAGTTTTGTTCAAATTTATGTCACAGAAAACGGATTTAAGGTTCTGATGTTAGTTTTTTATTTGTATCGATAGATGACGTTTTTGTATTATTATGCTTTTATACTTTTTGTAGCGCCGTTACATGAAACCCTCCGTACGTGTGAGTTCGACTCGCACTTGACCGATTTTTCTTGCAAATGTTGGACGATTTTTAACATGTTTTCAACGGGTGTAGAGTGGGAATGGCTATGAAATTCGCTTCCTAGTTCCCTTTGATCTTTGGAGCGTAATATGGCTTTGTAATACTGTTTTGATAAAAGAACTTGATCAGGTACTTAAATAATAAACGCTCGAGTAAATTTTCTACGTTTATAATTGAGATTTTTTATGTTTTCCTCATCATTGTCTTTCTTTTCGTAAAAGATTTTATTTTTTTATTAAAATAATCTTCAAAGTCTTTGTGATGAGTTTATTTTTTCCAACGATACTTAATTTAAGCCAAAAAATATTATAAGTGGTAGTGTCTGCCCGTGGCTTCGCTTGCATGGTATTTGGTTATTGTCCCACGGGATCATACTAGCAGGATAAAAAGTATTCTTTGTTTTTAATGAAACGAGATAAGTCGAGCTACACGATAACTGACAAATGCTTGCACTGACTGGACAGGTCCTCTCAAATCTGTGTGGTTCTTTTTTCAAAACACCATCTCAGACACTAATCTGCATGGTCCTCATGTGAATTGAGAAAGATTATGTCTGGACTTCAAAAGAGACTATGACTTCTGTGTTTGTTTCGGCTGTTTCTTTTCAGAGTAGTCAGGTACGAAACACCGGCCCCATCTAGTTTTAAAAAATTACGTGTAAAAGTGTCTGTAAAAACCTACTTGCAAAATAAATATCATTTATCAAACGTAAATATGTCAAACGTTAATAATGACTCGTTTATCCTAATTAAATTATTTTAACAATTTAAGATTTTATTCATATAGATATGATGTTATCGATTGTACTTGTTTCAAACAATTTAACTAAAATACTGCAGATAAAAAATTGTATTTTCAATTCAAAAATCTACGTGCAATGCCAGTACATTGCAGGTTTTAGTACTACTGCACGGCCATTTTTCCAGCAAATCCTACACCATTTGTAATGTTGATTGTACCTAACAGCCAGCATAGCCAGGTTTACGCTGAAAAATGAGACTTTGGAATTAAGAGCGGCCAACCCGCCATACTTTTCGCGAGAATTTTGACAATAGCTCGTGCGTGATTATGCCGTTGTTAGACATATATCTTTGAATTTTTTGAACTAATAGGTATCTTGTGGACTATAACTAGGCTTCTATTGGCTTATTTTAATGTTTATTTTTTAACTGTATTTTTTATTTTTACTATGGACACTTTTAACTTGCACATCTTGCTACATTGTTCTCACATAATATACCATCTCAACACGAATGATGTAACCAAGATTTTGTAACAATTTTATGATTTAAAAGAGTGTCCATGGAGTTTCTTGCCCGTTCCTCTCCATAGAGATCTACGCTAGGGAATGGGCAACTACAGTACTTTCACAGTTTTTATGTCTTGTGACTGGGACTGTAGCTACATTTAATTTTCATCTTTGTTTCGACAATTCAAAAGTGCCTGCAACTGGCCTACTTGAAATAAATGATTTGATTTTGATTTTGATGATTGAAGTAGAAAATAAAAATTTGTAGAAACAAATTCAGTATAAGCCTCCAAAAATTGCTGTTTTGCACAACTTTTACCTCAACTTTGGCCGTTCATAATGTACTTATAAATTGTAAATGTAAAGAAAGCATCCTGATAGAAGCCTTGCAAATGTAGTGGAGATTCTAAATTAATAACAAATATTTATTTCACATACTTGTAAGACTAATTCAACAAAAACACGTATTTCCTGGAACAAGATTTATAAATATTCGAACAATATTTTTCGTTCAATGTCCCCGCGTTAGGCGGTATGAGGTGCGCAGGTGACTAGTAGTGCGGGTTCGGGGCTAGGTAAGACAGGGGAGTTGAAAGAATACCACCGCTGTGGCTCTGGATGAAACAACAAGCTTTTCGACCATGATCGCGTTGACGAAAGGCGGGCCGGGAAGGGCCCTCTTATCTTTGGATCTGGACCAATCTGCGTCACCAATTTGTGTACTAAGTATGTTCAATTTGGCAGTTTTTAGGGTTCCGTACCCAAAGGGTAAAAACGGAACCCTATTACTAAGACTTCACTGTCTGTCCGTCTGTCCGTCTGTCCGTCTGTCCGTCTGTCTGTCACCAGGCTGTATCTCATGAACCGTGACAGCTAGACAGTTGAAAATTTCACAAATGATGTATTTCTGTTGCCGCTATAACAACAAATACTAAAAACAGAATAAAATTAATATTTAAGCGGGGCTCCCATACAACAAACGTGATTTTTTTGCCCTTTTTTGATAATAATGGTACGGAACCCTTCGTGCGCGAGTCCGACTCGCACTTGGCCGGTTTTTATTTTGAAATAAGTTGCCTTTGACTTTATTGGAATTAGAAATAACAATAAAAACGGGCCAAGTAATAAATAAATATCGTTGGACATTACACACAGCACTAGATAGGGATAAGTGAAAGGAAGGAAGGGAGGCCTTTGCCCTGCAGTGGGACACAAATGGCTGATAATAATAATAATAATAATTACACACAGCGCCATCTAGTGCCACACTAAGCGACGAGGCTTGTGTCGTGGACACCAGAGAGTTGATATACTACATAGATACTTTTTAGGGTTCCGTACCCAAAGGGTAAAAACAAAACCCTATTACTAAGACTTCGCTGTCTGTCCGTCTGTCTGTCACCAGGCTGTATCTCATGAACCGTGACAGCTAGACAGTTGAAATTTTCACAGATGATGTATTTCTGTTGCCGCTATACCAATAAATACTAAATATAGTCAATAGTACGGAACCCTTCGTGTGCGAGTCCGACTCGCACTTGGCCGGTTTTTCATAATTATTATTGGAATAACACAGAAAATACATAAGATATGGCATAGAAATGACAGACGCACTGATGGACGAATGTTCTAATACTGTTTTAGAATACCCGTTACCTATCACTAAATAGAAAATTGTTGAAGTTGGCTCACAGAGACGTTTGATAAAATTAAGTTAATAAATAATGAATAAATAATAATAAATAATGTATAGTTAGTAAATATGTGTGGGGGCGCGTGTCGGGAAACTCTTCAATGACTAAGTCCTTTTAGGTTACGAAATATATTTCGAAGATTCACAAATTACAGATTAAAATTATAAAATTGATTTCTTACGAATTAGGTTTAACATATCAGTGTCCGTTCCCACCGAAGTTAGGTAAAGAAAAGCGATGACAATAGTCGGTGACGTGTGAAGCGCGGTGTCGTAATACGAACGGTCGCTTTGTCCGTACGATGTGCTGAGCTTGCAGGTTGGCATCGTAACACCTCCCCTGCCAGATGAGCAACTATTTGGTGACCTTGACGCCAAAAGTTGCGGCTCTTCTTTCATCTTCTGTCAGCTCGGTATTAGCTGTTTCAGGTGTAATGTTTACTTTCGCAGCTCGACGGCGCCGGCGGTGGCAACGAATGAAATACCAAATGCTCAGTGCGCCTGCACCGAATAGTATGTGTGAATAAAATGGAATTGCGATATAGTACATTCCAATCGTATCTAATGATTGATATTTCGTCTTGCATGGTAATTCGGTTCTGAATTTTGCGAAGACTACTTAGTTCTGTAGTCTGCAAATGGAAACTGCGTGTCTTTGCCAATATCTCATAGTGCGGTAGAGCCATGAGTTCTAATGGTTGCCCAACTAATTTGTTATCCAAATTGATTGTACTGATCTCTGGAGTTTTTATCTTGCAACCTTGAGGAACGGTGACCAAAAAGCTTCCTCGTAACATCTGATAGGTATCGTTCCTTTCCACAGGATAGTTTTACTTTTGTACTGTTGGGGAAAGCAATTATGTAGTGGTAGCTGCCTAGGTCAATCAGAGGTTCCTTGATCAGAGAGATAGGCGTGGTTTTGCACGTTACATCTATCTCCTGAAATTGTATGAGTTTTTGAACACAGTCTGTTCTTGACATAATCTGGTGGACGATCCTCTGCTCGCATAGGTGCCAAGAGTTGACCTTCGGGCATTCAGCCTCTATATACAAAAATTCCTGAGAATTAGATGCTATATAGGGTACAAGTGGTACTATAATAACGCTATTGTTATTTGGAACGGGACACAGTTAATATAACTGATACTCAGTAGTAAATGTAATAGGAAACTGTATGACTACTACAACTGTGGACTCGGTAAAAAAATGGAAATAAGTTAAGGTTTTCGTAATAATTTCTAATATCTAAGTCAACGATTTCATTGGAACTCTAAATATGTTTTAGTTGGCTTATCATATTTTTAAGATCTTTGACAGAAAGTATGGAATGATGAACTGATTTATCTCGACTAAAGTCTAATATAGTTTCTGTTCTATTAATTTCACTCAGTAGTTCTTGTACATTTTCGGTCAAAATCGCGAAAAGTTGCACAAGATGAGCGTAATGAATTATTCGCTCATTATCATTATTAGTCATATTCATGACATAAGAAAGAGCTTTTTCCAATTTTCTCTGATTAATTGAAAGATTGCGGATTATCTGGTTTTACTGAATTGTCATTTCTATATATAAAGTAATATGCTTGTAAAATGATCGTGACATAGTTTGATCGTTTTTATTTAATATACGTAATGCATTTTCAAATTTCAGAGTGTCATCGTTGTCTAAATTTCCAGAAATACTTTTGATGATTGTGCCTATTGTATTGATCAGTCCTCTCTTAACTCTGGTTGGCCTAAATGTATCTAAATGCACCGAAACTCTTTCTAACTTTGTGTGTAAATGTTTAATCTGATAGTTGAAGAGAGCGCTGTATCAAATGAACATTGTCATTTCTTTGGTGGTCTTTTTAACCGTGATTTAGCGACCGGGCCACGACTTTTTGCGGTGTAAATGTGTATAGGTAAGTTCTTAAGTACTTTGTCCTGAAGAAATCGAGGTGCCAATTTTTGTCTACTTGCCATTGGATTTCGTAAATGTATGACTTGATCTTGTTCACAATCTAAAACAGGTTCCCTATCAGCATTACGCCGCGTCATTATATCTATACGATTGGATAGTGCAGAGTCATGAATAATTTTATACACCGTTTCCATGCTACTACGATGTTCTTGGATATAAGTTTGAAGATATCGGTCCGTCATATTTAAATCAATAGGATTTCGAGGATCAAAATGTCCAGAAATTACATCAAACGGTCTACACTTGGTTAAACTGTGGATAGAACTATTGTAGGCGATTAACGCGTACGGTATAAGACTTCGGGTGGGCTCGTTTTTATGCTGAATTTTAAATAACCGTAAGTGTTCCAAAAGCGTACTGTGGAAACGTTCTATGATACCGTTTTCATTTGGTGCATATGCACTAGTCATATGGTGTTCTATTTTATGCAAACGGAGAAATTCTGACACTACTTGATTACTAAATTCGGTACCTTGATCCGTAATTAAATTTAAAGGAAACCCATAATGAGTACTGTAAGTTAAAAGGGCTTTTAATATATTAGGTGCAGTACAATCGGGTAAAAGATACGCCTGCGCGTATTTAGAAAATGAGTCTATGATAGTCAAGTATTTGTCATGGTCAATAGTCAGAACGTCTGCGTGTGCTAATTCGAACGGTTGAGTTGATGGAGGTACAACTCTGAACTGCTGACGTATCGGATTTCGGTCATATTTCGCACATCTGCATATATTACATTCGTTTATAAATTTAGTAATATCAGTTTTAATTTTTGGCCAAAAATAACGTTGTGACAACGATAGGTAGGTTTCGTTGATTCCGCGATGATTGGTCTTGCCTTCGTGGTATTTTTTTATTATTTCAAGTTGGTTTGACTGATCATTAACGTTTAGTACCTCATATTTGACTAAAACTACGTTCATCGATGAATTTTCGAAAGTTTCCTGTAAAATCGGTATTATATTCAGCATTCTTTCGATAGGATTTACAAGAATCGCTGTCCGGAGTTTTGGATCAACGTGAGACTTTACAGCGTTAATAAGACTGCCTTCAATGCTATGTTCGTTAATGTCTACAGTAGTTTTCTGAAAGGATTGAAATGGTTGAGTTGTGGTTGGTCTACTTTTAGGGTTACCATTTATTATATTTATGAGTAACTGCCTCTTAAATTTATTTAAAGGTTCGTCCGATATTGAAATTTCCAGAACAGGTTTTTCTAAACTAGTGTGTATGGTTTCAATATGTGGGGATGCTGTACTTTCTTGATGCTGCGGGTCATTTGATCCTTCATCAAAAACTGAATGAGCCGTGAGGGTTGATGACGAATGTATCGGGCTGTTTCCTTCAGCAGTTAATGTAGAAGATGTATCCGAGTGTGCCGTTTCAGAATGATTAACGCACAAGGACATAGTTTCATTTTGGTTGATTTGAATACGTGACAGAGCATCCGCATTTGTATTGATTTTACCTTTTTTATGGACAATAGTATAATCATATTCTGCTAACTTTAGACGCCATCTCGTGAGACGAGATCCTGGTTCTTTAAGATTCATAAGCCAAATTAAGGGTTTGTGATCCGTTATTATTTTAAATTCTCTGCCGAAAAGGTAAGGCCTGAAATATTTTGTAGCCCAGACTATTGCGAGTAGCTCTTTCTCGATCGTAGAGTAATTTATTTCGCTGTCGTTCAAAGTTCTAGACGCGTAGGCTATGGGTTTGTCAGAACCTATAGGTCCCTGAAAAAGTATTGCTCCTAGAGCCACGTTCGAGGCATCTGTGGTTAAAATAAATTCTTTGCTAAAATCTGAATATATTAGAATAGGGTCGTTTGTAAGAAGAGTTTTACAGTGTTCAAAGCAGGTCAAGTACTCTGGAGTCTAATTAATTTTAGCGCTTTTTTTAGACATGACGTAAAGGGTTTAGTGATACGTGCGAAATTCGGTATAAAACGTCTGTAATAACCAAGTAAACCCAAGAATGCCTTAATCTGCTTAGGAGTTTTCGGAATTGGATAATTTACAATAGCTGATATTTTATCCGGGTTTGGCTTCACACCATCTGTGGTAATAATATGACCAAGATAGGGTGTTTCATGTTTGAGAAATTCCGACTTATCCATCTGAATTTTTAAGTTTGAATGTCTAAGACGTTCAAATATGGCGCGTAAATTAACTATGTATATGTCCTTGCAAGGACGTTGAAAATACCAAAATATCGTCCATATATGTGGTACAATTAGGCAATCCGCGAAGGACATTGTCCATCACACGTTGAAACGTAGCCGGAGAATTTTTTAATCCCATGGGCATTCTAACATATTCAAAATGCCCTTGCTCTACACTAAATGCCGTTTTTGGAATATCAGACGGATTTAGCTGAATTTGTAGAAATCCGGATTTTAAATCTAATGTCGAAAAGTATAAACATCTGCCTAACTTGTCTAAAATATCATTAATGTTCGGGATCGGATATTTATCATTAATCGTTTTTGCATTGAGTTGGCGGAAATCAATGACTAAGCGCCATTTGACCTTACCAGATGCATCGCTTTTTTTTGGTACTATCCATAATGGAGCGTTCCAAGGCGATGAAGATGGTTGAATAATACCTTGGTGTAACATCGATTCTATTTGAGTTTGTACTTCTTTCTTATGTACGTAAGGGTATCTGTAACTTTTACTGTATACCGGGCTATCATCTACGGTTCTGATATGATGTTTGATTTCATTGCTAAAGGTTAATGGTTCATTTTCGAGATAAAATACGTCAGAATATTCTTTGCAAAGGTTAATTAAATTGGCTGTCTCTTCTGCATTTAAATGTTCTATGCGCAGGTGCGATAATACTTGCTGAGTTCGCATCTCGGTATTCACGGTCGTACCTACTCGAGTTACTGGCATTGTTTGTTCGTTATAAATATGTGCAAAGATAGGTTTTGTTATAGAAATTACAATATCATTATCCGTGGGATTTGAAATTTGTACATTAGTATGATTATTTTCGGCGGATGTTAAGCATTCGCTGATGAAGCACGCAGAAATCGATTGTTCTTCAATGTAAATGTCTCCTTGCGCAATATTAGTAGGCACCTTGATTAACTGAGTAGTTTGTGCAGGTACGGTGATTTGATAAGAATTTAAGCATTCAGGATTATATAAAACTATTGGAATTTGACTAAATTTAGTTTCTAAAGTATGCATAGCAAGGTCGATTTTTGCATTCCATTTTTTTAATTGTTCGCAACCTATCAACCCATCGAAGAAATTATGAAATCTATATAGGTATAATTTTACAGGCATAGTATCTTTAAATTCATCGAAACAGGGCACAGTTAGAGAGTAATAATTTTGGGTAGTCACGTGGGTATTTGAGACCAAAAAGGGGTCATAAACAAGGGGGATATGCGGGTAAAATTTTTCGTACGCTTCCGGGCTTATAAAGGACTCATTTGCGCCTGTATCGATTAAAAGTTTTATTGGTGGATTATTTATTTGAATATAAGGTAAATGGCGTTTACCGTGCAAATTTAGTTGGGCATTGTCTTCCGAGGTTGGGTAAAAATTTGAACTTTGAAGGTTCTGTCCATCTTCTAAAATACGATTATCAACGTCAAGGTCGGTCAAAAAAATGTTAGGGTTACTTGTATCTGTATTAGAAACATCAGTGTTCTGGGTATTGTAATCATGGTAGCAATAATTTTCGTTGAACGATTCGTTGAAGTTCGCTTCTTTAATCTGAGGAACATTATTCACATTCAGCGCCAAACTGTGTCTGCCACTATAGTTCGTGGGTGGCAGAGTACGCGCAACGGGGTAACTGATGCCACTCATAGGTTTTGGATAATTATTCTGAGGTGCTTGGCGTTGTGGGATTCGAAAGCCAGGTGACATGTTGGTAGGGGGGGCTCCAAACATTTGTTGAGTCTTTGTAGGTCTCGGGTAGGGTTGTCTGATCTGATCTGGTCGTGCAGGTTGCGGGTAATATTGTGGTGGATATTGATTTGCTGGCCTAACCGAACGGAAATTAGAGTGTGACCAAGAATTATAAGGATAAATCTGCTCATTTTGTGGTTTTTCCTTTGCTGGTACTGATTTATTTCGTTTTTGGAGATATAATATATTTAATTCGTCTTGAGCGTATTCAAGAGCGCTTTCAAGGGTTGAAGGTCTCATGCATCTTACCCTTGATCCTAGTGGTTCTTCTAAACCTTTCAAAAAGCTCCGTAAAGCTAGTTTTTTTATAGAGAGTTCGTTTGGATTCTATGGTCGTTTTTATAGATTCATGTAATTCGACGTACGTCATAATTGTGCATAACAAGTGTTGAACTTTTTCGTAAAAAAGTTGTATCGAATCGGTTCCTTGAACTAAGAGAGAGAGATCAGTATACAATGACGATTCATCTCTGTGATCCGAAAATGTATTAATTAAGGTTGTTCTTATACCATTCCAGTCACTTGGAATTCCGTTAGTTGCCAAAGTACGTGCAGCATTACCAGTAATCTTGTTTAAAATTCCATTGATCAAAGATAAGTTCGAAAGCTGACGTCCAGGTTCTGGACTGACATAAGTGAGCACTAATTGATCGCACAAGTTCAAAAACCTAGTTAAAACATTTGGATTTCCGTCAAATTCCGGAACTAGTCTAAGTGATCTATAAATCTTATCTGATAAATCTATTTGATTCATGTCGAGTGTAGAACTACTACTCGATTCCGTCATGGTTTCTAAATTTTCTATTATATCTTCTAAATTACGAAAGGCGTCACTTCGCGCGGTGCGGAGTTGATTGCGCCTACTAAAACTAAGGTCCTTATTACTACGTGGGTGGAAAATTTTGGAAAATTATAGTACCACCCTGCGTTAGAAATATAGCAACCAAAAATAGGACTTATGTACTTACATGAGTAGCATTGCTTGCGAGCGTTGTTTCATCGATTTTTGGATGTCCCAATCTGCGTAGCAACAGCTTCCTTGACAGGCCTCCAATAGGTTCTTCGTCCAGACAGTTGATGCGGCGTTTTCCTGATTTTTTGGTTTTTCACATCACCAAACCTTAAGTCTGTAACGAGCACCGGCTGCGCCAAATATGTGTGGGGGCGCGTGTCGGGAAACTCTTCAATGACTAAGTCCTTTTAGGTTACGAAATATATTTCGAAGATTCACAAATTACAGATTAAAATTATAAAATTGATTTCTTACGAATTAGGTTTAACATATCAGTGTCCGTTCCCACCGAAGTTAGGTAAAGAAAAGCGATGACAATAGTCGGTGACGTGTGAAGCGCGGTGTCGTAATACGAACGGTCGCTTTGTCCGTACGATGTGCTGAGCTTGCAGGTTGGCATCGTAACATAGTAAATGATGTTTATTTTGAAGTAGGTTTTTACAAACACTTTTACACGTCATTTTTTTAAACTAGATGGGGCCGGTGTTTCGTACCTGAGTACTCTGAGAAGAAACAGCCGAAACAAACTCAAAGGTCATAGTCTCTTTTGAAGTCCAGACATAGTCTTGCTCAATTCACATAAGGACTATGCAGATTAGTGTCTGAGATGGTCTTCTGAAGAAAGAACCACACAGATTTGAGTGGACCTGTCCAGTCAGTGCAAGCAATTGTCAGTTATCGTGTAGCTCGAATTATAACTTAGAATGATTCATATTGTATGTTATTGTACCGTCAATGTGATAAAGTCCAATTAAGTGACAACGCTTTTTAAATAAAGAATTAAAAAAAAAACTTCAATATTCTTATCAGATAAAATTAATTTCGACACCTATAAAGTACTAAATCCAATGATCAAAGCCAACAATAAGTTAACAGCTAATTGTTTTCAAATCTCTGATCTACCTTATTTCAAGAATCTCCAACTTAGTTATGGATTTAATTAAAAACCAATACCTTTTGTTTGAGAGATCGTTCGAACTTAAAATCGAAAGATGCCATCAAGGTTGGCAATTTTGATCATAAGATTAACCATGTTTATTATACCTTGTAGTCAGTTCGTAAAAATAATTATGTAGTTATTTAATTCGTTATTGTCGTTTTTCATCATCTTACTGCCCTTATCCAATATTACTTGTGGTCGGCGCAACACGTTTTATTCTTCTATTCTCCCCTGTCAACCGTCACACAATCATTTACACCTTTTTCCCTCATATCATTCCTCACACAATCCATCCATCGTTTCCTTGGTCTTCCTCTCGCTCTCCATCCATCCACATTTATAATCATTACTTTTTTAGTCACATGCGATTCTTATTTATATTTTAGTCACATGCGATTCTTACTTAGTGTCGCTATTAATGTCGTTATTTAATTTAATTCGTTCGCGTTATCGTAATTAAAAAAAAATACAATAACGCACCTATAACAATAAAATATTAGTATATATTATTTTTTATACTAAATAGGCTTGCGTTAGGCCACCTGATATGGAGTGATGACGCAGCCTAGGGTGAAGCACACTTCGCAGTATAACAAATATATACTAATATTTCCTTTTTATAATGAATAAAGGAAATATTAGTATATATTTTTAATACTAAATAGGCTTGCGTTAGGCCACCTGATATGGAGTAATGACGCGGCCTAGGGTGAAGCACACTTCGCAGTATAACAAATATATACTAATATTTCCTTTTTATAATGAATAAAGGAAATATTAGTATAAATTTGTTATACTAAATAGGCTTGCGTTAGGCCGCCTGATATGGAGCGATAACGCAGCCTAAGGTGAAGCACGCTTCCCTAGAAGAAACCGATTCACTCGAACTTTGAAGAGATCTATATTATAAAGATCGTGAAACAGAGAAGCTGGTAGTGAATTCCACATACTGGCGGTTCGCACAATAAATGTGGGAACAAAGCACTCTGTTCGGGTCTGCGGAACTTCAACCATATAACGGTGACGCTTCGCCGTATCTCTGCTCTTCTGATGATAGAATGGGGATCGGGGAATAAGATTGTGTAATTCCAAAGGTCTCAAATCATTCAAGTTGCAAGTGGTATTTTCCACTATATTATCGGCTCTCAGACGCGCGCACGTCCGTTCACTCCCGCAGCTCAAAGCTGACTAACTGCTCACGCCCAGAGACGACACAATGCTTCCCTCTCTTTCACTCACAGACACTACAACCATAATGCCTCCTCTACACTACACTACTAAATAAATAAATAAATACACTGCTCATGAAGTTGAACGATGTTAGACGAAGACGATAGTGTAGAGAGGCACTTCGGCTTACCTCGTCAAGCTTTACCTCGCCTCGGGCGACTTCCATTTTGGTGTCGGTTTTTGCGCCCGAGTCAAAGGGCGCGAAGTTGCACGAAGTGCGTTCACGAAGTACCTCTCTACACTACTCGGCCGACTTCAGTACTCATTCAGATTAGTTATATAATTAGTGCGCGTGACACAATTATGGGCAATATACAGTGGTCACAGGAGCAAATTACGTTGTTCCTGGAAACTCTGCAAACAGAGACAATTACGAGGAAAATACGGGAGCTGCTACTTGAGCATCCAATACAAACGTGCGCAAGCTATCGGCACCACAGAGTGATTGAGCTCATCGCGAAGTTGAACGAGTGTGTAGAGTCGCACTTCGGACTTTAGCTAAAGTTTCTAGAGTACTTCACCGAGGAACTTCGCAAGCAGTGTAGAGGAGGTATTAGGTTGCAAGCAAAACATTCTTTCTAATCTCTTATGATCCAAATCTCGAAATCTCCAAGTGGCAAAATGTCTACATCTCAATAAGTTCAAGTTGCAAAATAATCAATCCGTGTCCATCTAAGGTCGTTATTTTACGGAGAATCTTAACACCGCGATTCAGAATAATGACGTAATTATAAACTGCCATCTATGATTCAAAGAACGAAACACACATTTTATTGTAATATTTTCAAACATTATTCAAAATTCAAAAATAAGAACAAGCACTTTGCGGATTAAACATACCGCTACAGCAACAACATTTAGCTCAGGCAAAGGACTCTTTTAATAAGAATTAGGCCGAAATCCAAATGGAAGTTAATTTAAAAAGTTTTTATATCACCAGATTCTTCAACAACCCTAAAAGCAATTTAATTACGTAGATAATAGCTGAATCACACCCCCGAGGCGTCTGTTAACCCAATTGTGACGTCGATTAGTTTTCAAAAGGTCAAATATTCAGGCAAGGTTCGCCAAGTTGTCCTCAAGAATTTTATTTTTAGCTGAAAATGTCAAGACGTTTTATTGGATGTATTTTTAGAGAAGATTGTTTCTGAAATTTTTTATTGGTAAACGAGTGTTAGTTATTTTTCTTTGCTTGGTTGTAAAAGGTGATAGCAATTTCTACTTCATTAAAATATCAAATTCACTGGTAGACAAAGCACAGTTTGCATTTTTTGAAATTTAAATGCTGTGCATTGGTCGAGCTATGAGGTTAAGCAGCGCTTGTCAAGGTTGATCTGAGGATGGGTGACCGTTCATTACTTACCGAGTTTTTTTCGTGTCTCGGACAGCACGTTAAGCCAAAAATCTTACCAAGGGGTATCGTAATTACCCACTACTAACTAAGTTGTCCAGGTCAGATAGGCAGTCGCTCCATGTAAAATACTGGCTTTCAGCTGCATCTGGTTAGACTGGATGGCCGACCCTAACATAGTTGGGAATAGGCTAGTGAAATGATGATGTCATTAAGCTTAGTTTAGCCCAGGATGGCTTTTTTTTTTTAAGATAAGATAAGATAAGTCTTTATTTGCCCTAAACATGGTATAAAGTTGTTACAGTCAGATAATAATCTAAAGTCCGCATGTTTAGCTATACAGGATATTTGTATCAATTGCATGCAAAATAATAATTATAAGTAAATTTTAAAGTACAATGTCACAGATACAAGGTTAATACAATAATAATAGTTTTCGCAATGACAAAAGTTCAGAAATTATAGGTTATTGTTAAGTAAATCTTTAATGTCATAAAACTTCAGTCAGTCATTTTTTCGTGCGAATTCTAAATTTGAATAAATATAATAATAGAATATATAATATTATATATAAATATAATAATCTATACATATAATAAAACAGTAACGAAACAAAAACTGTACATTGAGAATTTTCGAGAAAAAATAAGTGGCTTTTGTTAAAAAAACGTAACTGATGACAAAAAGTGACTTTTTAGAATTTTTGTCTGTTTGTCTGTTTATCTGTTGGTCTGTGTGTATGGTACGGCTTCACACCAAAACTACTGGATAGATTGAATTGAAATTCAGCAAAAATGTTCTTTGTAAACCAAGGAAGGCTTTAGGCTACATATTATCACGCCGTATGTTATGGAAGGTAAGCAATATTGTTTTTAAAAGATTTTTGTTCGTTATTGAATGCACAAAATATATGAAAGCACAAAATTACACGTTAAAAGCTATATTATGTGACGGAGACGAAGTTGCGCGGGTCAGCTAGTTATTTCATATATTATAATAACATTATACCTAAAACAACCCCAAATTCCAAATTCCTTAGAGAGCGGCTCCTGAAATACGATCAGCGCGCGATGAAGTTCATTTTGAATAAACGAGCTCATGAAGAACTATTTTCTTCATAAATATTTCTGTCTACCCTCACAAAATCACGCGCAATGCTTTAGTACCCACTTGATCCCATCACAGCATTCTAAACGCTTCCGTTTTCAAAGAAAATAAGATAAAAGCGGCTGCATGAATAAAATATTGTAAAGGCACTAGTCCACTTATGTAGTTATGTGCAATTTTAGTAAAGCCTTTTTTTATTGAAATGCTATTAGCAAGGTATGAATAGGTCAGTCCATCAGTCCTGTGCATATTGAATGAATACTTTAAAATTATATTTCATGGATTCGGATTTAAAGTTTTATTAGGCTTACTTATGTTTGCAATTTTTTTTTTGTTTTGGATGTCTCCTCTTTGATTTTGAGCTCTTGGAAAGTTTCTTTGCAAACATACCGGGTGACTTGTAATTTAAAAAAATAGCTGTTCGTTATTGTGTTCATCTGAATTGAAAAACTGTATACTGGGCAGCTGAGTTTTCTGACATCCTATATTTTTTTTACGAAATAGTGGCAATTACAGTGCCTCAACCAATGATATTATAGGTAACTTATAATATCATTGGCCTCAACATAGTATTTTAATGTGTTTTTAGGTCATGGTAGTTGACCTTATTATGCCAATGGGGATGGCAACTGTGGAACTAATAGCGCTAGCATAGCTGGTTCCAAGCATCGTCATTAGTTGAAAATCTGGTAATGTATTTTTTTATTTCAAAATAGCTTAACCTTATTGGTCAGATTGAGACCAAGCTGTGGTGGTGCCATCTTAGATTATCTTTGCCTGTGCAAAAATTTAAAACGTATAGTAATTCTACAGTAATGTTCTTACTAAGTGTTACAGATCAGTGAACTCCTACCCTAAGGCGCAGCATCTTAAACCTCGTGAACGTTTCTTTCTGAATTCAAAATGGCATAGATAAAATCCTCTGTTATTTTAATATTACATAACTTGAGTGACAATGCGTTGGAATTATTTTTTTAAATGTTTTTATTAAAAGAAAGATTTATATCGATTCCGATATTAAAAATAATCATACCGGAACATTATTTGTTTTAACAGAGGGAGGGAAAACAATTCGATACGTCTTAAAAACTTTCCTCAATGTTGCTAATTTAAAGCGCAGGTCACACCGCCAACTAGCAAGCGATCGAGCGAGCTGAGCGAGCATCGTTTCAACTCTTTTCATACTTTGGTTCTCACCGCAAACTACAGAGCTAAGCTTCATTAGCGATACAAACGATGCGAACGAAATATCCGACGATGCGATGCCAGCGATGCTATTCGTTCACCTCGCCCGCCTCATCCGGTGCGCCCCGGGCCCGCCCTCTCGCTCGCCTGCCCCCTCGCTCGCCCGTCTGTCCGTAGTTTTCAGTGTGAACCAACATAGTTTAGGTCGACAAAGCATCGCTTAGTAATACAGGGTGTAAAAGACCTCATCATGAAGCCATCAACCAAGCATTCTGTACATCAAATTATGTAAATTTACCCAAAAATGATTGCTGGGAAACGACTTTTTTTTTGGGGTGAAAAATCATGTTTTGTGGTAGAACTCAATACAACGCACTCAAAACATTGTGCTGATGGATGGATTGAATAGTACGGGAGTCGTGGAGGTGTTAAAAGCCTTCTATTAAAAACTTGTATTAAAAAAAAAAACTTGTCAAAAAGTTGGATCTTTGACCCCCAATATCTCCGTAACTAGAAGGTTCCCAAGGTCCGTAACTAGAAGGTAGGTATGGTGTAGAACAAAAAAATGATCGAAATGACGCTGACGGGGAGAACAAGTGCCTTTCGGCTTCGTTAAGAGGTGTTTTACACCCTTTATAATTTCCCTCGCCTCGCTTCGCCCGCCAGCTTGCTCACTCGCTCGCTAGCTGGCTGTGTGGCTTGCGCTTAAGAGGCCGGGGAGCGTGGATTTGTCCATACAAACGTAATACCAAAATCATTTTCAGTTTGAGCATATTTCCACCTTAATATGCTGTTATTCGGAACAAGGTGGTAATTACCTAGGTTTCTTTTTTTTTTTTTTTTCAAAATACTTACCAAAAGCGAAATGCAAACAAATTGATTATCTCACATTTTTACAGTTTAAATACGATGTTTTTATCTCATCTGTTCTATATTAAAAACGGTAGTATTTGTAACATTGTTCAAATGGAAACATGTCTTATATTGTTAAGTTAAATAATATTTAAAAAAAAATAGAAAAGCATTGAGTTTTCATTCATCATTTTTGGTATTACGGCACACATTCAAATTAATCACAAATGTTCATCGGAAGTCGTGCTTTCGCATCAAGCAATGAGCTGGGGCGGGGCGCGGGGCGTGGGACAGTACATTTGGATGTGTTGAGTATTATACTCAACGAGGTGCGCACGCACACATTTACATTTGTCACTATAATAGTGACAAATGTAAATGTGTGCGTGCGCACCTCGCCACCCGGCCGGAACGGGCAATTCGTTCGTCAATGTTAGACGATTACTTGATTGCATTGTGCGTGCGTATTTGTTTGCCAATTGTATCGTAATATTTCTGACACTTCTTGACTTATGCTACGGATTTGGATTTAGATTTGCCTTGTGATTTGGAATCGAGTAACCTACCTACCCACTTTATTACGACTTTTGTTTTAGTGACGAGTACTTTGTCTTTAGGGTCCAGGGTCTGATGATGGAGCTAGAAGGTGTCCAAGGGAACTCCGTTATAAAACGACATAACCCCATCGAGTTTGGGCTCGTAAGATTTGTCTTGACGATTACTTTGGTGCTAGGTGGTATCCAGGGTCTGATAATGGAGCTGGAAGGTGGCCATTGGAAGGCCGTAATAAAACAACATAATCCCGTCGAGTTTGGGCCCGTTTGATTGATCTTGAAGAGTAAATTGGTCCTAAATGGTAATCAGGGTTTGATGATGAAGCTGAAAGGGGGGCCAAAGGATTTCCGTAATAAAATGACGCAACCGCTTCGAGTTTGGGCTCGTTTGATTCGTCTTGATGAGTACCTACAACCTACCTACTACCTACCTACCTACTGCCTACCTACTACCTAACTACTTTCTACCTACTGCCTACTTACTGCCTACCTACTGCCTACCTACTTTCTACGTACTGCCTACCTACTGCCTACCTACTGCCTACCTACTGCCTACCTACTGCCTACCTACTGCCTACCTACTGCCTACCTACTTTTAGGTTCTAGGATACTTATGCCGGTTTCCTTTCCTCACGATGTTTTCCTTCACCGTTTTGAGAGCAGAGTTGATGAATTACACAAAGTAATGCGCCTGCCTGGGTTCGAACCTACGACTTAGGCACGGGCAGTATCATAAGTACCAAGTCTATGGGCGCGGGACAAATACAACACACGGTATATCACACCACGGTATGTCACATCCTCGTCAGCGCAATGATATACCGTGTAGCCTAAATTGCACTTTATTTCCATGCATTTTGTATGATATTTGAATGGAATAGGAAGCCGCCCGCGCCATGTCCGCGCCCGACGCCTCTTGTATTTGTCCCGCGCCTTACTGTTCGTAAGTCGGGGCCGCCACCACTGAGCCACCAGGGGGTCTAAAATGGCCGCTTTATCAGAATTGTAATATGAATCACGTCAAACATTTAAAATTCTTAAAATGGACTTTAACCTCATAAATATAAAGTCCATTTTAAGAATTTTAAATTTTTGACGTGATTCATACTAAGATTCTGCGTGGATTCTGCTAAAGCGGCCATTTTAGACTCGCAGTACGTACTTTTATTTCAGATTTTCAGGCGAACCGTATACTTATTCGTTACCTACATTAGTGGTATAGAAAGAGTAGTAAGTAACCCAGATTTTTTTTCAACAAAGCCTAGATTTTGAGTTAATCTAAAATTTGAGATAAAAACATTGTAGACAGATTTCCTAAAAACGCATTACTATTCTGCATATATACTAACAATTGCACAAAGTAACTAACAAAAAAAAAGCAAATAATGAACATGATAACTACTAAAAAGGTAAACACCAAACACTATTAACACACGCATAAGTACACTCTATTCACACACGCTCACGCGCGCCTACGCAACGGGCCGGGGAGTGTGAAACAGAGACAACAATATTTCATTTCACCGTGTTTTTGCCTTCACTTCGAATTGCAGTTGCGAGCGGACGGCGCCGCACTCTTAAGACATTTTTATAAGCTTTTTTGCTGTGAAAACTCAGACGTGTACCTATTATGCCGTTTCCTTATTTTAGACATTGCTTTTATTATGGTTCAATGTAGATTGTGAGGAAATGAAAATCAATAAAAGAAAACGATATTGTAAACCGAAACAAGATCTAAAAACCAATGGAGTGAGATGAGCTTTAATTTACTGGAAAAAACAATTTTCAATAACGGAAGCCATCATAAGAAATGTAATATCAAAGCAAGGACAATCAATGCTATCATTATAAAATGAATACTTTTGATAACATTACGCCTGTAATCTTCGAAGGGCTAGGAGAGGTGTATCTACTTTACCATTACGTTAATCTCATGGTCTCGTAGTTATTGCCTAACCTGGTGTCAGAGTTTTTATGCTGCCCAAAGGTATCTTGACTTGGCTTTACATGTCGTCGAGAAATATCTCTCAGGCATGCTGGTTACCTCACGATATTTTCCTTCACCAAAGCAAGTGATGATTATACAATAGGTACACATACAAGGGCAATGGAGAGGGCTATGCTCGGAGTTTCCTTGCGCGATCGAATCAGAAATGAAGACATTCGCAAGAGAACCAAGGTTACCGACCTAGCCCGAAGAATTGCCAAACTTAAGTGGCAGTGGGCAGGGCACATTGCTCGCAGAACAAATGGCCGATGGAGCCTAAAAGTTCTGGAGTGACCGCGAACCGGAAGACGTTGCATTGGAAGGCCTCCCACTAGGTGGCCCGATGCCCTGGTAAAGGTTGCGGGAATCCGCTGGATGCGTGTCGCACGGGACCGGTCAATGTGGCGACACTTGGGGGAGGCCTATGTCCAGCAGTGGATGTCTTTCGGCTGAAATAATGATGAGGTACGCATATGAATCTGAAAAATCAGAGGTGTGTGTGTGCTTCGAACTCGAGACCTATGATGATTTGGCAGTCCAACGATCACACCAGTACACTATCACTGCTTATCATTGTATTCTTCCAGTACTCGTTCAGTATTTAGTCTTTCACACCTTTGTAACAACACATTCACCAACCTAATTTTCAAGACATCGATGAAGTGTAAAATAAAGTCACAGTGAAATTACTCTGTAGCGAAGAGGCGAACGCCTTTGAGAGGCAGTTCCTTAGTAATCGACAGAATATCTTTGAAGTCATAGTGAATATTCGAGCTAACTTGAAAACTATATACCTCGTTTGAGATACTCCTTGAGATCCAATCAACTCAGTTGAGTTGAATGGTTAAGTAAACAGAAAGGCGTATCGAGTCTGTGTTTGAACATTTGATAGAAATGTTTGTGTGAATTGCATTTGCACTTTGATTTGTATCAATACCTTTGTGATGTTGTTTCATGTTATTGTGGCTTTCATTTGTAGATCTTTGACAGTCTTTACTGATAGTTAGAAGCTCGTTACAACCAAGTCTTACCCAGTCTTTTTCACCCATAAAAAAATATTTTTACCCACGACGTAACGGAGACGGTGTACGCGTTTGGGGTGGGGTAGCTTTTTAATTTTATCCTTTTTCAATTACTTACTACTTTTAACCGTCATGGGTTATTTAAAAAAAATATATTGTTGGTAGATATTTTCTATTGAACTTGAATTGCTAATTATTTTGTAGCTTCATTAGAAACAAAATTTAATGGTACACGATATTAATTTGAAATACATCACTTTTCGTGAATAATCTTTCAATGATTTTCACGTGAAAATCAATTGAAATACTCGTACCTTATACTTCAGAGAGACTTCTGGAAAAGCCGTTAATTAAAAATATCTGAAATAGACAGATGAACGCGCTACGGATTTTAAAGGGTTCCGTAATTTTTCCTTTTAACGAAAATAAGAGCAATGCAGGAAAAAGGGACTTTTTTTTGTTTCATCGTAAAACAACAAAATTCCTTTTAACTTTTGTTGTTTTTTGCCGTCTATTTTTGAAGAGTTCCATTGTATATCTCCAAAGATCAGCATCAGATGTTCACAAAATTTAAATGGGACCACGCGGGAAGCACCAGCTTTCAAATAAAAAAAGAATTGTCAAAATCGGTTCACCCAGTCGAAAGTGCCGAGGTAACAAAAAAAAAATACAGTCGAATTGAGAACCTCCTATTTTTGGAAGTCGGTTGAAAAAGAGACAGTAGTAGTAGACCGAAACATTCACAAAAATAAACATAAAATTAGAATACCAGCTGCGCAATGTAAGTATTCCAAACGGGTAGTTACCTAAACGTTTGCAAAACTTGGAATTTAACTGTGAACAAAAAAGTGCATTTATACAGTGTGCTGAAACTGAAACATTTGAAACGAAATGAAATCCTCAGAGAAACTAAATATCGTTTGAACTAGGAAATATGTACTGAATATTATTTAAAACTAACTTTGTGACTGCAACTGACGGTTTGGGTAAATGTTCCGTCCACTTTAGCTAGCGAAATTTCGTTTTGACTTTATGTGAATAATTTAAGGAACGTCACATTGGAGTATTTTGTTTCATCTACCACTTTAAAAATTACGCTCTGTGAAGTATGTTTATGACGCCAAACGAGTTTATTGTTGTTCTTTAAACGAACCTTTTTTGTGCGTTTCTATTGATACTACTGGCCTGAATTTCCTCTGGATTATTTTCAGTGAATTAACCTGCCAGAGGATGAGAGGTTTTCCTTTTGAGGATTTAAAAAAAAAAATAGTTTCAAAGAACTCTATAGATGGCGTTGAACTTACTATGATAGTTGGTGCCAAAGCCAAAACGCTTGAAAAAAAAAACATTGTGTCACGTCACATACTCTCGTTGACTGACACTTTCATTTGCTTAACCTTCCGACCCTACATTTCTCGCGCTTTGTTCAAATCAGTTTTTTTAGGTTCCGTTCCTTGCATTATCATACTTACTCCTAGCGCCATCTATCCAGCGACTAGGGAAGAGCTAAAAAGAAAATCTCTCATTGATTTAAAAGTCCAAAAACAATCTTGTAACTTGTATTTTTTTTTTGTAAAAAAGTTTTTTGTTTCAGGCTGATATGATGGTTTCTGACACAAATTGTTGTCGAGTAGTCATTTTCCATTGTTACGTCTCGTATTTCTACTAAAAAGTTATATGCAGATCATCCATATGAACATAAAGTAAAATTATCAAACAGTTTGATTGGCGCGTGCCAATCAGTAAAGTCCGATACGTGATCCTATCATCGCTAAATTACTGACTGGTTTTCCACAGATAGATCTAAAGACCATGTCTGACCGTGGCATCACTCTGGGCCCTATCAGAATACCAGCGCTGTGACGTTTTTTTTTTAAAATTTTACAGCACCATGCTGAGATAGGGGCCTTTTGGCCTCGTACAGGACCAATTTCATTTCATGTTTTTTTTATTTTTCTTTGTTTATTTTTTTATTTTTATTAGTTGTAAGTACTTTTAATTTAACAATTTTTATTTGTGTTTTGTCCTGTGCGGGCTAATAAATGCTTTTTCTTTTTTTTTTTTTTTTTTCTAAAGTATTTCAACATTTATATCCTATATTACTGCCTAGTAATCTGTTGTGCCGACTCTTGCAGACCTTAAAAAAATGTAGAGATCCTCATACTTAAAAAAAAATCATGACACATTCTCTATCCTCTTCGCTAACTCATTTTCTTTTGCTTCTCTCCAACTTTTTTCACTTCCCGCATTCAAAAAAAGTTAGTTGGTAGGAACATCATGACAGGAGAGACAAGACAAATTGCTCACTGACACGCAACAGAAAAGGGTACAAAACTAAGATCATAGAAGGAAGTGTTACAAAGTGTTAAAAAGGACCTGCTTATGACCAAAATGCACGCTTGTTGCCTAAGTTTGATTTTGTTTTTTAAACACGTTGAGAAGTTCTTTTTAAATAAAATTATAAGAAAAAAAAACCTTTTTAAAAACAAGCTTTTATTACTTATTAATAAAAAGAACTAAAAAGTTAAAAATAATTTAAACCTTATAAGAAAAATAAAAGCGTGTTACATTTTTTAGCATATACACCTACATTATTTTTCTTTTGCAATCAAAATGTAACACGCTTTTATTTTTCTTATAAGGTTAAATTATTTTTAACTTTTTATTTCTTTTTATTAATAAGTAATAAAAGCTTGTTTTTAAAAAGGTTTTTTTTCTTATAATTTTATTTTTAACTTTTTAGTATTTTTTTGTTCATGTTGTTTCCATGAGTATAGGACAAAAACGGTCCATCCCCCCAGAGGTCCGTTGTAGGGGGATAAGTGTTTCAGTAAAACAGGGTTCACCCTGATACCCTGAGGCGCAAGCGCAACGTTAGCGATATGACATATTTATACACCCTCATACCATTTAGCCCCATCTAATTAAAAACAGAATCCACATTCATAACAAACGGAACGAACGAACGAATGAACTTATTTTCCCGAAGATGGTGTCGCTTATTTACGTCCACCAAACCACCACCTCACACTCACCACCCATTAAAAACGATCCACCCATCAAGACGAATCAAATTCGACACGGTAGTGACGCATAATTACTGAGTTCCTATGGCCACCTTTCTGTTCCACCATTAGACCTTGTTACCATCTAGCACCAAAGTACTCCTCAAGATGAATCAAACGAACCCAAACTCGATGGGGTTATGTCGTTTAATTGCCGAGTTCCTATGGCCATCTTCCAGCTCTATCATCAGACCCTGGTTACCATCTAGCACCAAAGTACTCTTCAAGACGGATCAAACGAGTCTAAACTCGATGGGGTTGTGTCGTTTAATTACCGAGTTCCTATGTCCATCTTCCAGCTCCATCATCAGACCAAGGTTACCATCTAGCGCCAAAGTACTCATCAAGATGAATCGAGCCATAACTCGATGTGGTAACGTAGTTTTATTACGGAGATCCTATGTCCACCTTCCAGCTCCATCATCAGACCTTGGATACTATCTAAAGACAAAGTACTCATCAAGACAAATCAAACGAGTCCAAATTCGATGGGGTTATGTCGTTTTATATCAAAGTTCCTATGGCCACTTTCCAGCTCTATCATTAGTCCCTGGACGTATCCAGGGACTAATGATCTATCATTAGTCTGGAAGGTGGTGGTGGTGGTGGTGGTGGTAGATCGTAATCTAAAGACAAAGTACCCATCAAGACGAATCAAACGAGCCCAAACTAGATGTGGTAATGTAGTTTTATTACAGAGATCCTATGTTCACCTTCCAGCTACATCATCAAACTCTGGTTACCATTTAGGACCGAAGTACTCTTCGAGATGAATCAAACGAGCCCATAACGGAGTTCCTATGGCCACCTTTCAGCTCCATCATCAGACCCTGTATGCCATAAAGAGACAAAGTACTCGTCAAGACGAATCATACGGGCCCCAACTCGATGGGCTTATATTGTTTTATATCGGAGTTCCTATGGCCATTTTCCAGCTCCATCACCAGACCCTGGATACCATCTAAAGACAGAGTACTCATCAAGACGAATCAAACGAGTCCAAATTCGATGGGGTTATGTCGTTTTATATCGGAGTTCCTATGGCCACCTTCCAGGTCTATCATCAGACCCTGGATACGATCTAAAGACAAAGTACTCATCAAGACAAATTAAACGAGTCCAAACTCGATGGGGTTAGTTCATTTTATAACGGAGTTCCTATGGTCACCTTGCAGCTCCATCATCAGACCCTGGGTACCATCTAAAGAGAAAATACTCATCAAGACGAATCAAACGAGTCCAAATTCGATGGGGTTATGTCGTTTTCTATCGGAGTTCCTGTGGCCACCTTCCAGCTCTATATTCAGACCCTGGATACGATCTAAAGACAAAATACTCATCAAGACGAATCAAACGAGTCCAAACTCGATGAGGTTAGTTCAAAATCAAAATCAAAATCAAAGCATTTATTTCAAGTAAGCCAGTTACAGGCACTTTTGAATTGTCGAAACAAAGATGAAAATTAAATGTAGCTACAGTCCCAGTCACAAGACATAAAAACTGTGAAAGTACTGTAGTTGCCCATTCCCTAGCGTAGATCTCTATGGAGAAGAATGGGCAAGAAACTCCATGGACACTCTTTTAAATCAGAATATTGTTACAAAATCTTTGTTACATCATTCACGTTGAGATGGTATATTATGTGAGAACAATGTAGCAAGATGTGCACGGTAAAAGTGTCCACAGCAAAAAAACACAAACAAAAAAAAAATACAATTCAAAATAATTCATTCAAATAAGCCATGGCAACCAAGAGATGACCAGTCACAACTGACAGCGCCCGTTCACGGACATGACGCATGGATCAGCACCATTCAACTCAACCATTTTGAAGGGAACTAAATGATCCGACACATGCGCCACCATCAGCGAGACAATAGAGTGAGCATGACATACTCCAAACCGCCAGGGCACATTCAAGTCAAAAAAAAGACGTAGGTTTCCAGTGAATGATAGCTTTCTAGTACATAGTACTCACACAATATGGGCTATGCATTTATATAATACTAAAGAGATTGATTCTATACAATGCAAAGATAGTTGTACAATCTTCAGCAGCTCCAACAATACAATTTAATGCTATCAATTTATGCGCCCCTGTCCATGTGGAGCAGGACCAGCATTGAGCCAAGCATTTTTATCATCGATATAATCGCTCAACTTGTAATATGCTTGCTTACATAGTGTGCGTTTAATGCATGTTTTAAATTTCGTCTCATTCAGTTCAAGAATACTTTGTGGAATTTTATTATAGCATCTCAAACAGTACCCCATGAAAGATGAGTCTACTTTAGCGAGTCTGAAACCTGGCTGAACTAGTTGGTCCCTATTTCTAGTACTGTAATTATGTCTGTCCCCCCTTTTACCAAAAAGGTGCAGATTTTTTCTGACGTACATTATGTTTTCGTAGATGTATTGACAATGTACCGTCATGATGCCAATATCCTTAAACAGTTCCCTTAGAGAATCGCGCCTACGAAGATTATATATGGCTCTGATGGCTCTTTTCTGCAGAATAAATATAGACTCAATATCAGCAGCCCGTCCCCACAGCAAAATGCCATAAGACATTATACTATGAAAGTAACTAAAATAAACCAGTCTAGCGGTATCTACATCAGTATACTGACGGATTTTTCTAATGGCAAAGGCTGCTGAACTTAGCCGCCCCGCAAGAGATGTCAAATGAGAACCCCATTGTAGCCTTGAATCAAGCGTAATCCCCAGGAAAACCGTTTTATCTACGAATTCAAGTTTCTCTTTATTCAATATTATATCACAATCACTACTTTTAACATTCGGTAAAGCAAATCTTATGCATTTGGTTTTTTTTTCATTTAATACCAAATTGTTTGCTGTGAACCAATTTTGGACCTGAAGTAGGGCATTATTCACGTCATCTAGATTTTGGGCCCGCCTATTTATCTTAAAAATTAGGGAAGTGTCATCAGCAAATAACACCATATTTTGAGGTTGGTTTTTCAGTAAATAGGGTAGATCATTTATATATACTAGAAAGAGGAAAGGACCCAATATTGAGCCTTGTGGAACCCCCATTTTTACTTTTAACCCCTGTGAATTAACACCATTTATTTGAACATGTTGTTGTCTATCATTCAAATAAGATTTTACCAAACTAAGTGCAAGTTTACCCAGTCCGTAATGCTCAAGTTTCAAAAGTAATGTGTCGTGATTTACGCAATCAAACGCTTTGGAGAGGTCACAAAAAATTCCTATGGCGTCTTGAGACTCTTCCCACGCAGTAAATATGTGCTTTAATAAGGTTACACCGGCGTCAGTTGTACAACGTCCCTTGGTGAAGCCATACTGTTGATCATGTAAGATTCTGTTGGTGTTAAAATGATAGAGCATTTGATTAAGCATTACTTTTTCAAAAACCTTGCTAAAAACTGGTAACACGGATACTGGTCTATAATTATTAGTATCTTTACTGTCCCCGGATTTGAAAAGAGGTATGACTTTACTGTATTTCATTAAATCAGGGAAAACTCCTTGGTCTACACATAAATTAAAAATTAAAGCTAAGTAAGGGGCTATAGTCTCAAGTATGGCTGTACAAACTTTGACAGACATTCCCCATAGATCTTCGGTTAGTTTGATCTTTATTTGCCGGAAAGTTTTAATAACAATCATAGGGTTAATGTGTTTAAATTTAAATTCAACCAGGCAGCCAGACACATTCGCCTTTAATAAACCAATTGAGAGTTCAGGTGAGGAAATAAGAGCCTCCGTTGTTTTTTGTGGTATATCGGTAAAGAATTTTACAAATTCTTGAGCTACTTCCTGATTAGAGCTTTTAGGACCACATGCTGTATCTAATGTGTAGCTAGTGTTACGTATTTTCTTCCTGTTAGTCTCGTTATTTATAACTTTCCAAACTGTCTTTATTTTATTTTCTGCTGTTTTGATCTTGTTGCTAATGTGCAGTGCTTTAGCAACCTTGCATGTATTTCTAAAAATGTTTGAATACTTAGCAACATACTTGTTAAAAGTTTCAGTGTTTATAAAAGGCTTAAGGCCATAAAGCTCAAATAGTCTTTCCCTACTTTTTCTGATACCTCTAGTTGCCCAATCACTAAATATGAATTTAGGGCAAATACTTTTTGTCTTCTTTTCAAAAGTTTTATTGAATTCCGTGTGAACTATTGAAAAGAAACGATCATACAATTGATCTATATTAATATTATCAAGGCCCATAACGCTTAACTTGTTCTGTAGCAAAATATTATACCTATTTAATCTGCTAGAAGTTATAGGTCTAAATTTAATCTGAACTTTTTGCGATGGGGGTGTATTACACCTGAAGGTTACAGTTTGTCCACTATGGTCAGAGGGTAGACAATTTACTATTGCTTTATCTAAGTAATCACAATCGCAGAAAATATTATCTATACAAGTAGCAGAAGATGGAGTGACTCTAGTAGGTTCTGTAAAAGTGTTGGTCAAGTCAAATGACTTAAAAAGATTTAATAAGCGACTGCTATTTGCACATTCTTCTAAAATATTGATATTAAAATCACCACAAATAATTGTAGATTTATTACTGACTGCAAGTTTTGCCATCACATCTTCCATTATTGATTCAAACAAAGAAAAGTTTTGATAGTTTGGGGGTCTGTACACACACACAATTACATGCTTATCTAGCTCAACACAGGACAGTTCAACGCAATGTTCAACAGAGAGACCTACTATGTCATTACGTTGCTTATATTTAAAACAATTTCTTATTAATATTAGGGAACCTCCACGAAGCATAGTTTTACGGTTAAAGCAGCTACCCACCATATAGTTATCATAATTGATAAGCATTTGGTAATCCTTAAGCCAATGTTCAGTAAAACATATAATGTCAAACTTACTATTTTCTAAAAACAATTCAATTTCTAATAATTTGGAAGAAATGCCTTGGATATTTTGGTGGAATAATTTCAAAGTGTTCTGCTGAGGCCCTTTTTTACTAACTAATTGAGTGCAAGAAGATACGTTGGTAGGATTAACAATATTGTTAATTGTACCTCCTGTTGTCTCATTTCCTAGTTTAAATTAATTTTTGGAGTGAGGCTGGAGACACCCGTACCATCCTCAGACAACAAGACCCTATCACTAATACTAATATACCCTAATTGAGAATTCTCCACGGTGACACATGGATCCTCCTCAGTACAATGTTTGTAAACATTTATAGCACTAGTGCTATATTCATTGAAAGTCACCTGTATATTAGTATTACTACTAATAGTCGCAGTGTTAATAATAGAACTAAACTTAGACATACTATTTACGTCTGTGTGAATATTATAAGCTAATAGCCGAGCTATTTTGTGTCTACATCTAATAGGTAGATACACCTTACCCCGTGTCGACTTCAGTTTACCAACAATAGTGTTGATATCCAGATATATAAGTCTGTCACTATAGTGACCTACTAAAAAATGTACATGGTTATTTAACATATGTATATAATTATTTTTTCTATTACCCAAATTTTCAAAAAATGGAAAACCACACAATATTATTTTGTTACAATTTAACTTTAACAACTCTGAAACACAGTCAGTGATGTCTTCCTTTTTAATCTTAGAACTATTACCAACACATATAGTAATGGTGGTACTAGGATCACAAACGGTCTTTGTTACTGATGCCATTATCTGTTTGTAGGTTGATCCTGGCATGCAATAATTTTGGGTACAATAACTCAGGTTATTACTGATCAATTTCCCTAACCCTCTACCTATACTATCAGAGAACATAACTGAAAGATTAGAACCAAGACTATTAGGTGAGACCAAATTACCTAAGTCAGGTATTGTATCTTGGGTGGAAATACAGTCCTGAGTACTCACAGCTAGGGACGGGTCCTCCGTTGCCTCAAGCTGGAGGGCATCATTCGTTTTATAACGGAGTTCCTATGGCCACCTTCCAGCTCTATCATCAGTCCCTGGATACGATCTTAAGACAAAGTACTCATCATGACGAATCAAACGAGCCCAAACTCGATAAGGTTATGTCGTTTTATAACGGAGTTCTTATGGCCACCTTCCAGCTCCATCGTCAGACCCTGGATACCATCTAAAGACAAAGTACTCATCAAGACGAATCAAACGAGTCCAAATTCGATGGGGTTAGTTCGTTTTATAACGGAGTTCCTATGGCCACCTTCCAGCTCTATCATCAGATCCAGGATACGATCTAAAGACAAAGTACTCATCAAGACGAATCAAACGAGCCCAAACTCGATGGGGTTATGTCGTTTTACAACGGAGTTCCCATGGCTACCTTCTAGCTCCACCATCAGACCCTGGATACCATATGGACACAAAGTACTCGTCAAGACGAATCATACGAGCCCTAACTCGATAGGGTTATGTCGTTTTATAACGGAGTTCCTATGGCCACCTTCCAGCTCCATCATCAGACCCTGGATACCATCTAAAGACAAAGTTCTCATCAAGACCTATTAAACGAGTCCAAATTTGATGGGGTTATGTCGTTGTATATCCGAGTTCCTTTGGCCACCTTCCAGCTCCATCATCAGGCCCTGGATACCATCTAAAGACAAAGTACTCATCAAGACGAATCAAACAAATCCAAATTTGATAGGGTTGCGTCATTTTATTACAGAGTTCCTATGGCCACCTTCCAGCTCCATCATCAGATCAGCTCCATGTTATCATAATATTGCATTGCCCCGCAATATACATAGGCGTGCAAAATTTCAGCTCAATCGGTAAACGGGAAGTGGATCAAATTTAACTTGCAAGTTTTGATTACAGACAAACACCGGGACAGGTGAAACTAAATAAAAGCTTGTAATTAAGAGCAACATTCAGTTGAAAAGATCATAAGCTTTACTCTAAAAACTAATACATTCACACATCAAAAAAAAGTTTGCGATCACTGAAAAATCGAAATCTTTTTTGTTATGGTAGATTATATTACGATTTCTTCTTCTTTTTAGATTCTTTATTTAAAAATATAGATTTAGATTTTCTATTTAAACAAAGCACACAGCAAAGATTTTTTCTTAATAAAGTTCAATTTAAAAATTATATTAGCTAAGCTAGTGATCACAAACTTTTTTTGATGTGTGTACGTATTAGGCAAGTAACAATCACAAAACTTTCAGTTATTTATATTTTTACCCGATACCCGAAAGTAAGGCTTCTTGTTACGTGAGAACTATTTTTACCATAGAAAATTTTTGGCCAGATTTTCGGTCGGCGCTCACGTTTTTACAAGTTGGAAAAAAGAGGGTGTTCTAAACCTGCTTATTATTTGCTTTTTTCGGGGCAATGCCGCATCCTTTTTGTTTCTTTCTTTCAACTTCGGGTTTACAAGCGTGACATATTCTCGTTCACCGCTTATTACCGCGGTTTGGTTACATTTTTCATCCGCCACCGCTTTTTTTGACGTGTTACTTACTTTATAACATGACTGTTCGTATTAGGGAACTTTTGGAGACATAAATTACTTACCAATGTTTCTTCAAAAATATAGTGCTTTCAGCTTTCTTCTTTAAACTACAATATAATAACTCACTTTTCCCGTTGCCTTTGTTAAATGGCCTGGAATTACAATAACCACATAACATCACGACTGTTATCCAAAAAAAAAGTCAGATATATAGGTAACTCTGTATTTATTAGTCTAGTACCTATTACATAGACTGACTGCCTATCTGACCTCCATAACACATTTACTACTGAGTAACAGGTAGGTACCCCTTGGTAAGTGTTTGCGCCTGACGTTTTAATCCGTCGCTGCTAATTGTTTTGATCAGGCGCTCAAAAATGTCGGTAGATTGCGCACAAAATAAATTGCTAAGAAAAAACTTCTACCTGACATTTAGGATAAACATTTCATCTACATTCGAAAACGGACGGACATCAGTCCACACATATTTCTTTTATTAGGCATTGTATAAATTTATAATAGAACGCCGTTACGTTGTCTCATTGTCTTTTAAAATTAAACTCATTGTTATCGAGAAGACATCGTCGTTTTATTGAGCACCAAGCTCCAGTGTCGTAAGCAGACAGTAAGACTGGATCTCAGACTTTCGGGAAGACTACCTGTAACGGCTGTCAAAGATCTACAAATGATAGCTGGGACCAACGACTTAACGTGCTTTCTGAGGCACGAAGGAAACTCGGTACGTAATGATGGTTACCAATCCACAGATTAACCTTGGCAAACGCTTCTTAACCTTGGAGATCGACCCGTGCGGCTCTTATTAATAATACCTTTAGCTAAATATTTAATGTCACTAAGTTATGCTCGCAACGAGTTCGGTAATAATCCCACGGGATCGTACTACTGGGACAAAATGTAGGTATCCAATAATAATTATGTTAATCCAGGTTACAAAGTTTATTTGTGTGCCATCATCATCAGCTTATAATGTTCCCACTGCTGGGACACGGCCTCCTCTCAATGAGAGGGAATGGGCTATAATCCACCACGCAGGCCCAGTGCCGATAGGTAGATGTCACATGTCTTCGAATTTTTGGTTCTAAGACATGCCGATTTCCTCACGATGTTTTCCTTCACCGTTTTGAGAGCAGTGGTGATGATATAAATTACACAAAGTAATGCGCCTGTCTGGGTTCGAACCCACGACTTACTGTTCGTAAGTTGGGCTGCCACCACTGGGCTAATTCCAACACACATCTACATAAATCTGTTCGACCGTTTTGGCGTGAAAGAGGAACAAAGATCCATACATCCTCACAAGCTTTAGCATTTATAATAGTAGTAAGAAAATAGACCTGGCAGAAATCAAATTAAAATCTCATTAAGGGACAAAGAGGGGTCTTTTGTTGGAGACTTTGTTGCACCGTTTCTTTTCCTCCACCAAAACATGCAGAAGGCGGGTCACTGCGACCTTAATGTTTTTACTCCATAAAATAACAAGTCTTTTTGTTTCAGGGTTTGTCCCAATTCTTACTTTAAGAATCCACGTTTTGTAACAATGTATGTCTACGGAAGAGCATGGTGCAAAGTTCGGGTTGTGGAGCTTTTGGGACTGGGACTGCGGTCCCGGATTCCCCCTAAGGAGGATCCAAAGGAACTGCTTATTTCTTAAGAAATTTCTTCCAGCAGACCTGCAAAAGGAGAAATGAAAAAGAAATGTAGACAATAGTGTGTGAGAAAAGGAAGAGAATAGACATTGGGTGCCTTACCTAACTTAACCTATTAAGATATATAAATACACATATAAGTAAATATTAATATATACTTATATAAATACATAATACTAAGATATATAGACTAATAAATATGTATATAATAAATCATGGTTGAGAGGAAAGGTAATGCTCTTTCACTCTGGATTTAAACAGTGAAATGGTTTTTAAATCACGAATGCTAGGCGGAAGTGCGTTCCACAACCTTACAGCATGGACGGAGAAGGAATAAGAGTAATAGCTGGATTTATGAGGATGGGATTTAAGTAGGGATCGAAGGTGTGATCTACACGGTGCGTCAGTAGGACGAGCATAAGAAAAACGCTCGCGCAGGTAAGAAGGATAGGATGGGTTGTGTAGGATATTGAAAAGGAGACATAGGATCCTAGTGTTCCTGCGAAGGCGGATTGGGAGCCACTTGAGTTCTTTGCGAAGGTGAGAAACGTGGTCATATTTACGGAGACCAAAAATAAAGCGAATACATAAATTTTGCAAACGCTCAAGCTTGTTTAATAGCTCCTCAGTAGCATCCAGGTAGCAGGCATCAGCATAATCTATTATCGGCTGAATAAGTGTTTGTGCCAAAGAGATTTTAGTCTTCAAAGGTAGGAGACTCTGAAGGCATTTCAACGAATGAAAAGAAAAGTGAACCTTGCGGCTTACCTCATTGACTTGAGCTCGCCACGACAGATAGGAGTCAATTGTAACACCCAGATCTTTGGCGGTATCTGTATAATCGATGCGAACACCATCGAGGTACAACGGCATCAGAGATGCAACAACGGCTGCACCACGAACAAATCGGCTGCCTATGACCATGGCCTGAGATTTAGCAGGGTTAATTTGCAATCCAAATGACTTAGCCCAGGCGCTGATACAAGCCAGGTCATGATTCATAGCAGCAATGGCAGAATTGGCATCAGCTACTGTAAAGTGCCGGTAGAGCTGCAAGTCATCTGCATAAAGATGGAAGTTAGATGAGATTACACTGGTAACCATGTTTATGAAAATTGAAAAAAGAAGAGGAGAGAGAACGCTACCCTGAGGGACACCCTCGGTGAGGCTACACCAATCAGAGAAAACCTCATCAAGGCGAACACACTGAGCGCGTCCCCGAAGATAAGAATTGAACCAGGCTAAAGCAGAAGAAGAAAAGTTCAAAGATTTGAGGATACCTAGCAAAATGTCGAAATCCACAGAGTTGAAGGCACTACTGAAGTCAAGCAATACAAGAACGGTAAGTGACTTACTCTCCATTGTCCAGCGGATATCGTCAGTTACTTTCAGAAGTGCAGTGACAGTACTATGACCCGAGCGGAAACCAGATTGGAAAGGGGATATTAAAGAGTTCGACGCTAAGAAAAATGTCAATTGTTTATGAACTAAGTGCTCAAAAACTTTGGAAAGAAATGGGAGAATAGAAATAGGTCTAAAGTGGGATAGCGAGGATGGATTGTTAGTTTTAGGTAAAGGTATGATGTGAGCTTGCTTCCAAACTGAGGGAAAAGAGCAACAGGAAAAAGAGTAGTTAAAGATATAAGTAAGAACAGGAAGTAGAGATGGAAGGATAAGAGTAACCATTCTTGAACACAACTTATCGTTACCGACTGCAGAAGATGTGATCGCAAGGACAGATTTCCTAACGTCATCCTCAGAAATATCGCTAAGGTTAAAAGGAGAACATTGTGGCAACGGCAGTCTAGAAAGGTTCTCCAAGGTCACAGCCTTGACAGACGAATCGAGAGAAAAGGGAAGGAAAGAGAAATGTTTATTCAGATCGTTGAGGTTCACATCCTTGCACTGGTTGGTAGGTGTTTTGCCTATGCCTACAGACTTGAGAAATTTCCAAACATCGGAAGAACTACGGTTGGTGAGTTGGTCGTGGAAATAGCGTCTCTTGGCATCTTGACACAGATGACTGCAGCGATTACGTAGCGATTTGTAATAAGAGAGATTCAGCTCAGAAGGTCTGCGCTTATATCTACTTTTAGCTTTATCCCTTCGTGCCATAAGCTCTTTAATTTGTGTGGTTATCCATGGAGCAGGGTTATGTCTCACTTTGACACGTCGGATGGGTGCATGCTGGTCAAACAGGTTGAGAACTTGTGTAGTAAAATAACTCACCATCTCATCGATACTTTCCGTCACGACCAGAGGGGACCAGTCGATATTGTTGGCATCACGCTGCAATGCCTCCGGATCAATGCCTTTGTAGTTACGGAGATATAATAACTGGGGCTTATGCTTAGGGACACGGATGCGATACGACAGATAAATAAGATCGTGGTAGGAGAAAGTAGCAGTAAGTTGACCATGATATTTAACATTATTAGGAGAAGAAACAATCATAAGGTCTAGAAAAGACGGTGTACAATTAGGAAAATAGTGAGTTGCAGAGAGAGGCAAGACTTGAAGATTAAAGGAAGACAAGACGGAGAGGAGTTTGAGAGACCGAGCGTCGTTTTTAATTAAGCACGTATTAAAATCACCCATTAAAATAACGTGGTCGTACAACGGACAAAGATTACTAAGGGTGGAATCAAGGGAATCAAAGTAGTCAATATTTAGATTAGGACTATAGAGCACTGCAAGCAAAACTTTAGTGTGGTGAAAAGAAATTTCTAAAAACAAGTATTCAGCAGATCCAGAATAAAGTGAAGGAGATGAGCTGACCACCCTGTAGGGTAAATCAGCACGCAAGTATATAGCAACACCTCCTCCACCCTTTCCAGTCCTGTCATTGCGGATCAAGACGAAGCCAGGCAAAGAAAATTGAGTAGAAAGGAGAGAAGGCTTCAAAAAAGATTCCGAAATCAATAAGGCGTCCAGGTGAGCACTGCTAAAGGATGCCAGAAGATCAGAATAGTGACCAGGAACACTCTGAGCATTGATGTGTGCTATATGTAGATTCTTAGGGTCATTGGAGAAAAGAGAAGAAATTTTGTCGTGTAAGGTAAGTGGTGCGGAAGAGTCACTGTCCACACTAACAAAACTATCAGAGGAAGAGCACGAGAAAAAGCTGTCGTTGAGATCAGCTACATCGTCCATAATTTATATAAATATTATAAATAACAATATAAATGTACTTAGCTAAAATAAAATTATTCTAAATATCCTATTAAATACAAAAACAAAATGTAGGTTTTCTTACAATAAGAAAAACCTCCCCAACTTGCTAGATTATTGGTAGAAATTTTACAACATTTTTATGAAACACTAAAATTAAACGTTACCGAGAAAACGAAAAGTAAAATAAAAAACAATTATTCAACGAAACGAACGTAGAATGAAACATAACGAATGACAGATGGAATTGAACAATGACAAATGTCACCAGTCCACAACTGACAACGTCAACATTCTGACTGTCACACTCACAATCACAATAACATGAACGAAATATCAAAATACCGGCTTAATAAATTAAATAAAAGTGAAATATTTCAACGGTGAACTGAATAAAATTACTTATTTAACCACCGGCACAAAAGACAAAATAATTGTGTTCGTACAAAGCGACTAAGTCGCGAAGTCGTGATGCAAATAAACTGCACAACGGTATCAACAGAGACGCTGAGTTACTTGCGCAGACGCGCCCTTCTGGATCTCTTGCCCGGTGTAGCTGTTGTCGTTGCGATATTTGGAGACTCAGGTTCTTCCGACTGCACAGAATCCTCGGTGTCGGCTCCAGTGGACGGGAATTTGGCAATCAGATCGTGAAGTTCGCTTGCAACCTCGATCTTGCGGCGGGATTTGTCTGGGCAGATAATAACAATCTTGCCCTCCATGGACCAGCAGTTTGACATGCCGAAATGCTTACGAGCAGCCGTAAACACACGGTGCCTAGCTTGAGTCAAGAACTCGGAGATGGTTATTCCAGTACCCTTGAGAGATTTCTTGCTGTCCCATACAAGTTGCCGGTGCTCCATTTTGAAGAATCGTACTAGTATTGGACGGGCCTTCTGCTGAGAGTATCCGAGTCTGTGACAAACATGGATAATATTCTTGTCCCTATTTACCTCAGGCAATTTAACTTGGTTGGTTAATATGTTGTTGACCACAACAAGTAAATTTTCATTATTCTGCTCTGGGACACCATGGAACAGCAGGACCTTTCTACGCATGGCAGTTTCATGCCTATCATACCCAGCAGCGAGCAGCTCAATTTGAGATTTTAATGCGGAAAGTGCTTGACAGACAAACAGCTTAAACTCGGAGAACTCACGTGCGATGGATGCAATGTCAGGTGAAGCTGGTGTGGAGTTAGCGGAAGCCTGTTCTAGTTTAGCTTCATATTCCTGCATTCGGGAACCAAACAACTTTTGGAGGTCCTCCAGGCTGGCAGCAAGTTTGGTGTCCATGGTGAAGTGTAGTGACAGTGACCCAACAGCAGGTGTTACAAACTTGAAAACAATAGATAGCAAGTGTGGGGGGGCCTATTGTGAAATGAACTTGTTTATATCATTAAAAATTAAGAAAAACTATTTTAAAACAATTATTTAATGAAGAGCCCACAAAAATGTTGTTGTTGCTATGTCTACCCACAAAGGAAAGAAAATTATGTTTTACGGTAGGACTCAATGTAACGCACTCAAAACATTATGCTGATGGACGCACTGAACAGTACGAGGGTCGTAGAGGTGTTTATCGTGAAGTTATTACATTAAAAGCTTGTAGGTATTAAAAACAAAATTGTAAAAAATGTTGGAACTTTGACCCCCTATATCTCCGTAACTAGAAGCGAGAGAAGAACCCCTAGAATCCCCATCATCATCGAAGTGTCAGCGCAACATGTCTTCTTCTTCTATACTTCTCTATCACTCCTCATCTCAGCAGTCACCTCTTTTCTAGCCATATCATCCTTCACACAGTCCATCCGTCGTTTGTTTGGTTTTCTTCTACTAATTATAGCCATCTAGAAGAAGAATCTAGAAGATCGGAGGATCTAGAAATGTAGGACATACACTGACCTTATCACTTAAGTTTTTTATGAATGACCTGACGGGTCACTGACGACCCGCGTGCGTGTATGACCACATAATTATGATGAGGTTAAAAGATAATGCCCTTTTCACCTCATAAGCGTTCTGCCTACGTTCTGCCTGTGAGGGTAGCAATAAAATAATATATATGCATGTACCTACAAAAAGAATAAAATATCAGTGATTACTCAGCTATGCTGGTTTCAATAAACGCTCCCCTTTTACATTCTTCTTTGTCTTAAAATGCTCGTCCAATCCTTCTAATATCTCTTTTGCCGTCTTAAATTTTACGTTTAATTGCTCCAAAATTTCTCGACATTGGTCTCTAATGACATGTAAGAGAATATTTTATCTGTATTTCCTCCGATTTCTTGTCTATTTCACAAGCTTTGATGTATATTTCGTAACCTTTCCTCCATTTTGACCATCTTTGACTCAGCGCCCCAGACGCTAAGTCAAGTGAATTTCCGTCGAATTGAAACGGAGACGGCGGCGATAAAACGCTATCCATTTTTGTTTAATGGTTCATTAACAAACAATTCGCGACAAAAGACACTTTTTAAAACGAATTAATTAACCGGCTGCGCCATGTAAAGTGGAGCGCTTATTGAAACCACCCTGAGTAATCACTGATATTTATTCTTTTTGTAGGTATGTACATGCATATATATTATTGTATTGCTACCCACACACCCCCAAGGCTAAACGGCGTGAGTTTATGTATATAGGTATATCAGCTAATCAAAAATCTAATATCGTCAGCCATGTGTATTTATATTATCATCAAAGTCATCTAATAAATTCCAACTAGAAAATATTATGTAAATACGTCTCAAGATGGATGAAGAATTTCATCATATTGCTGTTATTGGACGTTGAAATTCATACTTGTAGGTAGATGTATTAAATTCTATACTTATGTGTATATACTTGATTTGATTTTACTAACAAACATTATTAAGATAGTTGAACAAGCTAGATATTGATATTTAGCTCATTTGCTCAAGTTGGCCGCTGCCGATCAAATTTGGCTAGATGGGGTATAATCGACCCATTTCGGATACAATGCAAGTGTGGAGCCCCAACATAGGATATGCCACACCTTCTGTTCTGCCCATCGCGTACAACTAATTGCAATCTCTAGGACTTGAATAATGAGGCAAACGACAGAACTGTCCAGGGCAGGTAGTCTCGACATAGATAACAAAAAAATATCGGTTGTAATAACAGTAGGTACTTACGGGAAACGCAAGTCTACATCCAAGATGCGATTCCCGCAAGCATCGTTATTGCAACCCAATTTTTTTGTTGTTATTTTAGCGATCGAAAGTTTGCGGTAGCGTCGTTGTTTGCGAGAAACACATCTTGGATGTAGAGACTTGCGTTACTTGCAAGCATCGTTATAGCAACCGAATTTTTTCGTTAGTAATTAGCGATCAAACGATTCCGATTTTGTCCCTTTTCTATGTCGAGACTGCCGGGCCCAGGTTGCTACGTACTAGTCGGACAAAATCTCAGTCATCAATTCGAGAAGAAGAAGCTTATTTGAAATTTATAAGCCATGTCGTCAGAGTGATGAACAGGTATTCATTTCTTTTGCTAATTAATTTTAACTCTATGTATAAATAATTTTATATTCTAGTAGGTAAGTATTTTTGCCTGCATACCAAACAACATGTAGAGTCGAAGACTATAATTGATAAGCCACTTACACTACTTTCCAATTTTGCACTTTTATACATTTACGAGTACGAATATTACCGACTAAACCCGATTTGCGTTACACGGCTAAAATATGAATAGTGGCTCATCAATTGAAGTCCTCGACTATGCCTAACTGTCTTTCACTAAAATCGATAGATATGTGGCGTCTTTTACATTAATCCGACTGTGCTAGTCCTAACCAGCTCAACACACACAACACACTCGAAGCCGCAACCAACAACTAGTATAAAGTAAAGGACTAATAGCAGTTGGACTATTGGATATAGCGTCAATACCTAATTGGACGTCAAAGGCTAAGCTTTGCTTTCCTAGACTATTGCACACGTGACGTTAGCTACAATCGCAATTTGACACGAACTGCCAATGACGGTAACTTTGTGTATGTGAACACTAACTGGGACCTGTGACATCAATGGTCTTTAGGTAGCTACTAATTATGGGTCATTGAATAGCTTTCGCGTGTTATACTCTAACTTTGCGTTATTTTGGATGTGCGGCTCTTTTCTCAAAATCTTTTGTCTTTGTGTTTACGGGCCCAGTCCAGCAAAATTGACAGCCCCTCTAAATGTTTATTCGGAAAACAACGTAGAGCATTTTTACCATCATATCAGCTCATTTGAGTAGAGGAGCTCGTGGCTAAATAATAACAGCCGCTCGGGTCGATCTTAAGGTTAAGCCGTGCTTGCCTAGGTTGGTCTGTGGATGAGACCACCCATTACATACCAAGTTTCCTCCGTGCCTCGGAAAGCACGTTAAGCAGTTGGTCCAGGCTGTCATTTGTGATCTTTGACAGTCGTTAAAGGTAGTCAGTGGCCCAAAAAGACTGACAACCAGTCTTACCAAGAGGTATCGTATTACCCAGTACTAACTGGGTTGTGGAGGTCAGATAGGCAGTCGCTCTATGTAAAATACTGGTATTCAGCTACATCCGGTTAGACTGGAAGCCGACCCCAATAAAACTTGGGAAAAGGCTAGGCAGATGATGATGATCAGATCATTTGAGTAGGGCAGGATGTCAAAGGAGAGCTACCTCGCAAACACATATTCTAGTTTTTTGTAAAGGACGCTATGACAAAAATGGAAGTGTCTGATGAAATGACAAATACATTGGGATAAGGGCGTGACAATGATGACGATGTTTAAGACTGCGTTCTAAACAAAACAATCATAATGCGCAAGCACACGAAAGTCGTTTGCCTAAGTAAAATGTAAGTATATCTCAGTGTGAAGATGAAGTCTTTGTTTTAGAGAAAGTAGTTATTGTTTTCACAGAAATATTAAAACAAAGGACTCAATCAGTCCTTGTTTACAAATAGCTGTCAATTTGTCACGACACTGTTTATCGACAAACTGAAGTAGCATGGAGATATTTATTGGAGCTCGTTCCATTCCAGTGGATAATTACTTTATTGAAGGAGCTATTTTGAACTAGACAAATAATAGTGAATTGGGTTTTTGTGCCAATCTAAGGCAATAATAATTATGCTGTGTTGACTTTGACTTAAAAGGGTTTCTAAGTGGGAAGCCATAGTACCCTTCTTAAAAAAACCGGCCAAGAGCGTGTCGGGCCACGCTCAGTGTAGGGTTCCGTAGTTTCCCGTCCGTCACAATAAGTGTTCCCACTTAAGAGTTTAAAGGTGGGTATATAATTCTTTTTTGTTTGAAAAAAGATTCAGGATAATAAAATATGTAAACGAAGTTAAAAAAAATGCTTGCATATACGAATATACTACAAACTTAGTGCAGAAATTATTTTGTACAACTTTTTGTCTTTTTTGTACAAAAACTGTTGTTTCCATCAAGTTCAAAATGATTTTCCTAGAAAGTCATTATAAAGTTCTACTTTTCAGATTTTCTTCATATTTTCTAAAGTTATGGTTCAAAAGTTAGAGGGGGGGGGACACATTGTTTTTTACTTTTGGAGCGATTATTTCCGAAATTATTGACATTATCAAAAAATGACTTTAGAAAACCCCTATTCATTTTTAAATACCTTTCCAACAATATATCACAAGTTAGGGTTGAAATTAAAAAAAAAATCACTTCCCACTTTACATATAGGGGGGCTACCCTAATAAAACATTTTTTTCCAATTTTTATTTTACCATTTTGTTGGCGTGATTGATGTACACATTGGTACCAAATTTCAGCTTTCTAGTGCTAACGGTCACAGAGATTAAGCGAGGACGGACAGACGGACGGACGGACAGACATGGCGAAACTATAAGGGTTCCTAGTTGACTACGGAACCCTAAAAAGGAAGTGTCTGATTAGAAGAAAAATTCATTGGGTTAAGGGCAGCACAATGATGACGATAACAGTGTCCTAGTCAAAACAATCATTGAGCGAGCACGAGAAAGGCATTTACCTTAATACAAATGTTAGTTTATCTCAATGTGAAGATGAAGTCTTTGTTTTACAGAAATTAGTTATTGTTTGCACAGAAATACTAAAACAAAGGACTCAATCAGTCCTTGTTTACAAATAGCTGTCAATTTGTCACGACACTGTTTATCGACAAACTGAAATAGCATGGAGTTATTTATTGGAGCTCGTTCCATTCCAGTGGATAATTACTTTATTGAAGGAGCTATTTTGAACTAGAGAAATAATAGTGAATTGGGTTTTTGTGCCAATCTAGGGCAATAATAATTATGCTGTGTTGGCTTTGACTTAAAAGGGCTTCTAAGTTCCCATTTAGATGCCCTTTTAAGTCAAAGCAAAGCTTGGCCGCTTTTTTACGGAGGGTACTATAGCTGGGAAGCCATGTGCGAGTCAGACTCGCCCATGAAGGGTTCCGTAGCAGCAAATAACATATTTGCGATTTATGACGTATTAAAAAAAAAAACTACTTAGGTAGGTACTAGATCTCGTTCAAACCAATTTTCGGTGGAAGTTTACATGGTAATGTACATTATATATATTTTTTAGTTTTATCTCTTATTTTAGAAGTTACAGGGGACACACACACATAGAAATCTTAATGCGGTTCACAGAATACATCTATTTACCAAGTTTCAATAGCATATTTCTTATAGTTTCGGAAAAAAGTGGCTGTGACATATGGACGGACAGACAGACAGACATGACGAATCCATTAGGGTTCCGTTTTTTGCCATTTGGCTACGGAACCCTAAAAAATAACCGGCCAAGTGCGAGTCGGACTCGCACACGAAGGGTTCCGTACCATTGACTATATTTAGTATTTGTTGTTATAGCGGCAACAGAAATTACATCATCTGTGAAAATTTCAACTGTCTAGCTGTCACGGTTCATGAGATACAGCCTGGTGACAGACAGACGGACAGACGGACAGACGGACAGACAGACGGACAGACAGCGAAGTCTTAGTAATAGGGTTCCGTTTTTACCCTTTGGGTACGGAACCCTAAAAAGAGATTAATATACGATGTAAACAGCGTCTTGCTTGGACTGCCTCGTTGGTTTAGTTGTTACTACCGTGACTGCTGAGCATGAGGTCCTAGGTTCGATTCCCGGGTCAGGCAAAGTGATATTGGGTTTTTCATCAGGAATTTCTCAGTAGCAGCCTGGATTTGTGCCTTGTTGATGGCAATAGGCTCGCCCCTTGTTACATGGGACTTAAACATAACTGGCGAATTGTGACTCTACTGTTAGGTGCATTACTGCCAGACCCTTTGGGGATTACAGGTGTGATTTATGTTATGTTATGTAAACAGTGACTGGTGGTTAGTCAACGTTTCATGGATATTTTTTATCAAGTTTGTGAGAATAAAATAGGGCCGGCCCACTGCCAGACTACACTACTAAATTACACTTTGGCTAACGGACGATTCGGACCCAGCAGGACCTAGCACTCAGTAATTGTGATTGTGAACATCACCTCAAATGATATAAGCCCAATGCAACTGAGTATTTAAAGCAATATTCATATGTAATTACCTACATAGCAAAAGATTGACGATCACAGATTCTATAAAGAGACACGGGACCAAATTAAGGCTCATACTTTTGATATTTCTGCAAAATATCAGTTCCCAGAAATAAAACTCAATTTTGTTCCAGAGAGTATTCCCTAAGGATGTACCAGTATTTGAGTTCCCAGCCCAACACATAAACATCAAACACATTGCAGATTAAATCCATCGATTCTGCCTACCGAGAGTCATTTTGTTTTTCCTGTTGCATCGATGTTTTGCAACAAAAATACATCCGTGGAAATCGCGTCCATCCCAAACGTTTTTGCCGTTTATTTCGAGCCATTTGTTTTGGTTTTTGTACCGTTATTTTTCTGTGGACGTATTTTGAATACCGCCGTGTATGCCAATTTTATGGCGAAATGTGTCAATGCACTACATATTATTTTTACCATCTTTTATACCACATTTACTGCAAATAAATAATTTTGACTTGACTTTGACTTTTATGTTTTGGTGGGATGTGCACTTGAAGTGAAAACTTTTTTAGGCATGCTGAGCACTTTATGTGTGAACAAAAATCATGGAAGTCGCGTGACCGTCACGTACGCTCTTTGTAGCACTTGTAGCCGATCCGCCACGGCGTAGCACCACACAAGCGTGTATGGGGCACAACCCGTAGCAGTGCTACGACTGAGGCGGGGTATGAGGGGGTAGCAGGAGGGGAGCGGGCTTACTTTATCCGTTCGTGTCACTCCACACATCTATCTCAACATTCTAATCTAAGCTCTAAGGAATCGTTTTTCATCCATCTTTTTCACACAGCCCAGCATCCATACAGTACGACATTTGTAATCACGGACTTGTATATTTGTACCTTTATATAGTATTATCTTGTCAAATCATCATAAACGTCGCCTATAAAATAGGACGTCCCAGGACCTAAATACGGCAAACCTCAAGCCAGATGTTTTCCACAGCAGCTAACCGGGTAACCCGGTTATTTACCCAATACCAGGGTAATTCTGTTACGTTTAGAATCTAGTTACGACCTGCTGCCCGCCTCGTAATACCAACTTCACAATCTAGCCGGTTTATTCTGATTCAATTTTAGCAAAACGCTTCAAGGAGCGAAGAAATTTTCTATATTTTTCAATTTTAAATATTGAATAAGATGCTGTGAAAGTATGAAATGGAAAATAGCTGTACAGTTTGTATTTTTACAAAGAAAAACAGATTGTCTATCGTGATATTTTGTATCGTTAATTTAAAAAGATCTTATTATTATAACCATGAAACATTATCGCAAATTGGCCAGTTTTTTTTGGGATCGCCTGAAAAAAAGTATATTTACGTATGTTGCAGATTACAGCTGTTATATTAAGCGAATTATTTTCCAACGGTGGCAAGCACTGTTGGGCATGAAGTTTCGGGTTCGATTCATAGGCCAAAGTTGCTTGAGAATACATTATTTTTATGATATGTTAAATATAGGTATGTAGGTCGGAGCGGAAGGCTATCTATCATGGGGTTTTGGTTTCCGCACTTAGTCCCTAAAGTGGACAATTGTGCGTGACCCATGGTGGCCGTTTACTCCAACCAGCCCACCTCCCTCCAGAAGCAGATCAAACTTCCCGGTCCTCTCAGGGCGTCCGCAAGGGATCTTGGTGTTCCCATGGTCTCCTCACGAATCTTGGTAACGCCGGTGCACTCAAGGAGCACAAGCGCCACCGTTTCCTCCGCTTCCATGCATGCTCTGCACAGGGGACTGTCAGTGATTCCTAGGGTGTGGAAATGTTTATTCAGTGAACAGTGTCCAGTGATGGTCCCCGCCACCAGACGTAGGCTATCTCTGTCCAGGCGCAGAAGGCGCCTGGTCAGCTTTCTGTCCAGGGATGGCATAGCTTCCTTAGATTGCCTACACCCTGGTGCCGAGGTTCACCATTTCTCCGCTTGTATTCGAGTGTGTTCCTTTAGCCAGGTTTTTAGTTGCTTGAAAGGAATGGGCACAATGGGCTCAGGACCGCAGGGTTTTCTGCTGGATCCTCTTCTGGCAAGTTCATCAGCCACATCGTTTCCAAGTGATCTACTGTGACCTTTGATTCATTGTAGGAGCGTGATAGCTATGGGGGAGGCATTTGCCCAGCAGTGAAAACAAAAATCTAAGTTGGTCTATCACTATTCATTTATGCCAAGGTAGCTTAAAGGAGAAGAAACAAACAAACAATTAGTAGCAAAATATAGGAACCCACTGCTCCCTACCAGTCCCATTTTCAATTACTCTCTCAACCCGAGGTGTTTAATCGAGTGTCCATCAGTTTGATAAATGCTTGGCATTTACTTGATGTAGGTATTTATCCAACTTGTAACGTTCTCTTAAACGCGAGTAGTATTGCAATTTGATAGATTTTCCTCAACTGCTTGCGTTCGAACTTTTGTGGCTAATAAATGAATCGTCTGTATAAAGTTGCACCTAGTGAAAAGGATTTTGGTTCTGTGTTTTTAGCAATCAGTTGCACGATAGACTAAAAAAAGTCCCACTAGTTCTACCGTAGAACTTGTGGGAATGATCCAGTGAATAACCTGTCAGACCATTTCACAAAACGGATGAAAAGTCCGAATTCGGAAAAAAATCTGCCTTAGGCTAAGTGAAAAGTTCGTTTACTATTAGTAAAAAGAATAGTAAACGTATTTTTCTGATGTTTAACGTGAATAATATAATCATAAAAACACAAAATTACTGGAGTATCAGCCTTCAAAATGGTGGATGATTCAGAAGTAGGAAGTAAGAATAGTAAACGTATTTTTCTGATGTTTAACGTGAATAATATAATCATAAAAACACAAAATTACTGGAGTATCAGCCTTCAAAATGGTGGATGATTCAGAAGTAGGAAGTAAGAATAGTAAACGTATTTTTCTGATGTTTAACGTGAATAATATAATCATAAAAACACAAAATTACTGGAGTATCAGCCTTCAAAATGGTGGATGATTCAGAAGTAGGAAGTAAGAATAGTAAACGTATTTTTCTGATGTTTAACGTGAATAATATAATCATAAAAACACAAAATTACTGGAGTATCAGCCTTCAGAATGGTGGATGATTCAGAAGTAGGAAGTAAGAATAGTAAACGTATTTTTCTGATGTTTAACGTGAATAATATAATCATAAAAACACCAAATTACTGGAGTACCAGCCTTCAAAATGGTGGATGATTCAGAAGTAGGAAGTAAGAATAGTAAACGTATTTTTCTGATGTTTAACGTGAATAATATAATCATAAAAACACAAAATTACTGGAGTATCAGCCTTCAGAATGGTGGATGATTCAGAAGTAGGAAGTAAGAATAGTAAACGTATTTTTCTGATGTTTAACGTGAATAATATAATCATAAAAACACCAAATTACTGGAGTACCAGCCTTCAAAATGGTGGATGATTCAGAAGTAGGAAGTAAGAATAGTAAACGTATTTTTCTGATGTTTAACGTGAATAATATAATCATAAAAACACAAAATTACTGGAGTACCAGCCTTCAAAATGGTGGATGATTCAGAAGTAGGAAGTAAGAATAGTAAACGTATTTTTCTGATGTTTAACGTGAATAATATAATCATAAAAACACAAAATTACTGGAGTATCAGCCTTCAAAATGGTGGATGATTCAGAAGTAGGAAGTTAGAATAGTAAACGTATCTTTCTGATGTTTAACGTGAATAATATAATCATAAAAACACAAAATTACTGGAGTATCAGCCTTCAAAATGGTGGATGATTCAGACGTAGTGATTAAACAATTCACACAATTCAAACAAGTAAAGTATTATTAGGGTTTTTCATCAGGAATCTTTCAGTAGCAGCCTTGGAGTCTAGATTTGTGCCCGATTGATGGCAATAGGCTTGACCCCTATAACATGGGACTAACATAACTAGCTAAGTGTAGGTGTACTATTAGGTACACCTCTGCCTAACCCTTAGAGATTACAGGTATGATGTTATGTTATGTTACAGAAAATACTTGAAATTTTTTTGGTTCCTAGCTTTATACATCCCGGTCCGACTCGAAAAGGCATACGATAATTCTACTAAATCCCAGTTTCGTACATTTCTCCTTATCTTAACGACTTTAATGCGAAATGGGCTAAGTTGTTGCAACAGCTTGACTTAAAGTTACAGAGATACGTAAACTTGTATGAAAAACGTTCTTGAGTTATACAAGAAATTTATAAAAAGATGGATTCAGTTTTAACCATAAATTAAAGTTTAGTTTTAAAATATTAATTTTAAAACTAAAGGATGCACAGAATGGTTTTTTATTTGAATTCTGCACCTCAAAAAGCAAAAACGGAAACTGTATAGAATTCCTTTGTTGCTCGGTTGTCAATTCATCATCATTATTTCAGCCGAAAGACGTCCACTGCTGTTCACAGGCTTCCCCTAAGTGTTCCACATTGCCTGATCCCGTGCGACTCACATCCAGCGGATCCCCGCAACCTTCACCAGGTCCTCAGTCCACCTAGTGGGAGGCCTTCCAACGCAACGTCTTCCGGTTCGCGCTCGCCACTCCAGAATTTTTCGGCTCCATCGGTCATCCGTTCTGCAAGTGATGTACCCTGCCCACTGCCTTTTAAGTGTGGCAATTCTTTGGGCTACGTCGAATGATGATGAGGAATACCCTTTATTAATAGTAGACCACAGCATGCACAATAAAGTTAACCACCAAGCTAACAAAAAAAAATTGGCAGTTTATAAAAGTAAAATCACAAACAAAAGTAAGATATTGAAACATGAAAAATAATAAATTAAACTCAAAAAAAAAACTTAGCCAGCGTGCCAAGTGCGAGTTGAACTCGCGTGGAGAGAGTTCCGTACAATGCCAAAGTCTTTTAATGAGTTTACCACTTTATTTTCAATTCATTGAATTCTTATAGGTTTTCCTGTAATCTACAAGCAATGAACTATATTTTGTATTTTTGAAGGTCAATTTTCGTCTTCTTTCATGAATAAAATCAAAACTATTTATTTTGGAATAAAAACATTCAAGATTCTCGTAACGAGCTTTTTCATTTGATATGTGACACTGTAAGGTTTGCAAATATTTTTTTTAATTTCCTATATTGTCCCCAGAAAACGACCCTTATTAAAAAAAATATATATTTACTTACTTTGCACATTTGTGTTTGGGTCATATGATTGGTTACTATATCCTACCAAATTTCACCTGATTTGGTCCAGTAGACAGACGGACAGACAGACGCACGAGTGATCCTATAAGGGTTCCTTTTTTTGAATTTTTTGTACGGAACCCTAAAAATAATGTGTTACGAAGGAAAAGGCTCTCTTCAAAAAACCTAGTCTTCCAGATCCCAACAGTAAATCCTACCCGGTTCCCGCAAGGAAAGGTTACGGCCATACATACTGCTGATCCTCCGCCGACCGGTTGATCCCGGCAGGTGCTAGTTACACCCGGCTACAAGATATATCCGCACTTTAAGTAGCACGTAGATCGTTGTAAATGGACCGGGGAGATAAAACGATGCGAGACCGAAGAAGAACAGAGGAAGTTTCATTTTTTAGTTCATTTCCGTAAACATTAATGTGCGCGATATTATCTGATAATGTTAACAAGTTTAGAAAGAAAGAAAGTAAAAGTATTTATTAAACTCACACAGGATATAATAGCAACTAGCTACTTATCTTCTTAGCAACTTATCTTCTCTCTAAGAAGAATAAAAATGCAGGACAACCTATGTACGTTCTGCCTTTATTTGAGACTTACCGATTATGACAATTAAAAAGTATTTATTAAACTCACACAGAATATAATAACAACTGGCAACTTATCTTCTTAGCACCATATCTTCTCTCTATCTAAGAAAAATAAAAATACAGGACAACCTATGGACGTTCTTCCTTTATTTGAGACTTACCGATTATGACAATTACAACTGAGTCAACAACAAAATTAATATCTTCTCATTAATTCTTCTTCGTACTTCTGCTCTTCTTCTGCGTGCAGCAGGCCCGAAGGAACCTTAGAAGCCAATTCCTGCCGTCTTCCCTTCGGCAACAATGCAGTACAACCATTTCACAAATCATGTTGGCCCATCCTGAGCGGAAACTTTTACCCAATCATGTTGGGTCTGCTTCAATTTTAATGTGATGCAGCTGAATATCTGTATTTAACTTGGAAAATTAGTGACGCGATCAGCTGATCATCATATTGTTTTAAAGTAAAAACCAAAAACAAAAATATGTATTTCCAAAACTTGTAGAACAAAAGTAGTTCAGTTGTGTGGTCTGAATCGCCACACGAGAGATCTTGCTTGCTTTATTCTGTTACACCTTGTATTATACAATAATCTAAAACCACACTTTATTAATTTTGCTTCCTCTATTCTTTCAACCTCCACGTTCGCTCGGCACTTCAAAGGTATGTGCGGCATCATAAACACGGACGGAGGTATTGCAAACCGCGCGCCGCCCGCCGCTGCCCGCTTCTATTATTTCATTACACTGCCGTTTCTCACGATTATTCAGAATTTAACCCGTAAATTAATATGAAGGGGAATTATATTTTCCTTTGTGGACAGTGTAGATTTGTTTTTAGCTATATTATGCTATTTCCTTTATTACTGCTGGGACACAGTCCTCCTCTCTAAGTAAGGGAGCGGGCTGTTATCCACCACAGTTGGTAAATGTCACATGTCTTCGACTTTTTGGTTCATGCCGGTTTCCTTACGATGTTTTCCTTTACCGTTTTGAGAGCAGTGGTGATGAAATTAATTATACAAAGTAATGCGTCTGTTTGGACGCAATTCGGGGCCATTAGCACTGAGCCACCAATTTGGGACAACTTTTTGTTGCTGATTTTGGTGCCAAATGCTAATTAATCCAAGCTATTTTTCTTGCGCTAGCAGAACATTGTAATTTGATTTAACTTGAGTTTTGTCTTGTGTACGTGCTTGTGTTTAGCCGTGTGGTATCCGGCAGAGTAGAATAGAACCAACCCATTACTCTCACGAGTGTCGAGGCGACTAATGTCTGAGGCAGAACACCTTGCGCCTCCGTAAACCAGAGAATGGGCAGCAGCATTTTCTGTTAGTCTTTCATCACTGCGATCTCCAATCCGCCTGCCAAGCGTGGAGATTACGGCAAATTCCTCCCATCATGGGAGAGGCTTTTGTCCAGCAGTGGACGTTATGGGCTGTTGTTGTTGTTGTTTTGTCTGGGTCACCAAGATACAGGCTGTGCTTAGTTTGGGACCCGCTGTTAATATTGTCAGTATTCTGTTGCAAGCTAATAAAATTTATTTGAATTTGATACCTTTTTGTTCCGTCCTGTTGTATTTTATAAATATTTGTTAAGCGTTGTATTTCTATTTTGTATGTACATCATGTCCCCGCGACAAATTACCATTTTTTCTTTCTCTTTTGACTAATGAAAGATGTCAATTTCTCTAATTAACGTTTCATACCTAAAATTATGTATGCCGATACCACAAGCTTACCATCCTACGCAAATCTCAGTTATAAGAGGATCTAACAGGCTCTTAGACTTAGTAATAATAGACTAAGAGATGTGGTTAAAGTAACAATTAGCCTTCGTTATCAATGTGGAGGACTTTGTGTGATAGACTAGTCTTGCCCCAGCTTCCCTCGGGTGGTAAGCTGACGGTGTTATGTCTTCTCAGAAAACATATCATCACGCTTGTGATCCCCGAAGCGGTAGGCAGAGGTGTACCTAGAAGTACTCCCACATTTCGCCAGTTATGTTTAAGTCCCGTGTAATTAGGGGTGCGCCTATTGCCATCAACCGGGCACAAATCCAGACTTTGTGGCTGCTACTGAAAAAGTCCAGGTGGCCTACCATGACGTCTTAAAGCAGGATCGTTTTAATTAGGGTTCCGTACCCAAAGGGTAAAAACGGAACCCTATTACTAAGACTTCGCTGTCTGTCCGTCTGTCTGTCACCAGGCTGTATCTCATGAACCGTGACAGCTAGACAGTTGAAATTTTCACAGATGATGTATTTCTGTTGCCACTATAACAACAAATACTAAAAACAGAATAAAAATAATATTTAAGGGGGGCTCCCATACAACAAACGTGATTTTTTTGCCCATTTTTTGATAATAATGGTACGGAACCCTTCGTGCGCGAGTCCGACTCGCACTTGGCCGGTTTTTTTTTTATTCCAGTGAGGGAAATAGATGGCGTTACACGTCCTCTATAGCTCCGTCTCTTACCCACACTTGAACAAGAATAAAACGATCCTGCTTTAAGACGTCTTGGTAGGCCACCTGATGGAAAAACCCAATAGCACTTTGCACGACCCGGGAATCGAACCAAGGACCTTATGCTCAGCAGTCGGTTGCGACCACACGACCAACGAGGTGACTCTAGAATAAAGGGTGTAAAAAGACTCTTAACGAAGCCGAAAACTTGTTCTCCGATCATTTTTTTGTTCTAGACCATACATACCTGAAAACCTTCTAATTACGGAGATATTGGGGGTCAAAGTTCCAACGTTTTCACAAGCTTTTTTTTAAAAACCTACATGTTTATAATGTAAGAACTTTACTTTAAACACCTCCACGACCCCCACACTACTCAATCCATCCATCAGCACAATGTTTTGAGTGCGTTACATTGAGTTTTACCGTAAAACATGATTTTTCACCCCAAAAAAAACTAATTTCCCAGCATTAAGTTTTGCTTATAGTTACTTAGTTTGATGTATAGAATGCTTGGTTGACGGCTTCGTGAAGACTCAGAATAGCACGGAAATTTCTCTGTTTAGCTGTGCAAAGCAAGAACGGATATATACTTGAGTGGTAGTAGGTAGTTAATATACTTGAGTGGTACAACTTGGCTACGAATCAATAGTTATGAGCATCAACATGATTATGTTTATGACTTGTGTATCATTTTATTGTTTTGTTTTGTTTGTGTGTAATAAAACCATAAAAAGCGGAGTTATTTAGTTTTCTCGAGGGGTTTGTTGATCGAATATACAAAATAAAAATAATACAATTATGTCTGACTGCCACGATGGTCTAGTGTCTACTTTATAATTTTTACAAATAAATAAATATCGCTGGACATTACACACAGCGCCATCTAGTGCCACACTAAGCAACGAGTCTTGTGTCTTGGACACCAGATAGTTGATATACTACCGTACTAATAATTAATACCACTTAGGTACTACATAGATACTTTTTGTTTGTAAATACATTCTTCTTATGGGTCGGGGGGCTTTCGGGACCAGGACCACGGTCCCGGATTTATCAAAAATTAAAACATAAATAATATAATATAATATAATACATAATAAATAATACATAATATATAATAGTGAGATATGCTCTATGAGTATGAGTTATGCTCTAGTATTTGACGACCCGATTAGCGCAGCGGTAGTGAGGCTGCCTTACGTTCTAAGGGTCCCGGGTTCGAATCCCGGTAGGAGCAAATGTTTGTGTGATTAGCATGGACATTAATTGTTTCCTAGTCATGGATGTTTATATGTATAATAAGTATGTATTTACAAACAAAAAGTATCTATGTAGTATATCAACTATCTGGTGTCCACGACACAAGCCTCGTTGCTTAGTGTGGCACTAGGTGGCGCTGTGTGTAATGTCCAGCGATATTTATTTATTTATTTAATACATATATTTAAGTTTTATCATATATACTTACAGACTAACATACATATTTATATAAACTACAAAAACCTAATTAAACTATTGTACACGAAGAGACGGCGTCATGTTGCGCTGCGTGGTGTCGCGTAGCCTTCCGCGGAATCACCGATACACGACACCCTTCGGCCAAAACTCTTCCTTGAGGAAGGTCTCAATAAAAAAAGAAAGAAAAAAGATAAATAAAGAAGTGACGAGTCGGGTATAACTCTAAGAAACTACGTACCATCATACTGTAGGAACTCAACCTCAATTCAGAAATAAAACGACGATTGTATGGATATTCTTCGATGTAATTCTGACAGCAAAAATATCAACGCTCTGTTCAACGGTTCAATTTCAAGTGTCGTGCCAAACGTGCAAATGTGAAACTGTCACACTTTTAAATAACGGTGGCAAAAGCCTCAACACTCATCTGCCTAGCCTTTTCCCAACTATGTTGGGGTCGGCTTCCAGTTTTACCGAATGCAGCTGAATACCAGTAGGTATTTTATATGAAGCGACTGCCTATCGGACCTCCACAACCCAGTTAGTACTAGGTAATACGATACCCCTTAGTAAGACTGGTTGTCAGACTTTTTGGGCCCCTGACTACCTAACGACTGTCAAAGATCTACAAATGACAGCTGGAACCAACGGCTTAACGTGCTTTCTGAGGCACGGATGAAACTCGGTATGTAATGGGTGGTCACCCATCCACAGAACAACGATCGACCCGAGCTGCTGTTATTATTTAGCCACGAGCTCCTCACTATACAGCCAAAAGGCAAAAGCCTCAACACTATACAGCCAAAAACAATATTATTTTAAATTAGTCGATTACTACTTTAGTGACGGGTATCTGTCAATGTTACCAGGCGAAAAATACAAGACTGTTTATGTATCTATGACAGCTGACAGATACTCGTCACTATTACAAATAATAACAATTGGATAACCTATATCGTGAATTTATTAAAGCTGTTAGTCTTACAATACGCAATACTCCATTTTCTTGATACACATTCAAGGATAGCAAGTAATACAGCGCACCATCGCACATCTTCTTGACCCACATTCTTAATAACAGAATCGAATGAAAATATTCTATTACAAAATCCTTGGTCCACATCTACTCCACCACAATGATATCATAAATTGATAACCCCAACCCTAATGTCTAAATCGTTTACGTAATGCGAAGGGACATCACTAGTCATTGATATTTTATTATGTCGTTACAGAAGTTCCTATTGATTTGTGGACTGATTTTCAGAACTGTTATAGTAAATTGTATTTTTTTACGTTGTGTTTGTAGTGAAACCAGCGTCGTCGGGCAGTCTCACTGTTCGGTATTTTGCTGAACTGGGCATAGATAACGACATTATCGTTAACTTTCGATCGCTAAAAAACCAATAAAAAAATTCGGTTGCAATAACGATCGACACTACATCCAAGATGCGCTTCCTGCAAGCATCTTTATTGCAACCGATTTTTTTGGGGCCTATTTGGCGCAGCCGTGAGACACAATAATAATCCATTTTTTGTGTTTTGATTAAGTTTTTCAGTTACTATTATTGTTGTGTGCACTTCGGGCATAATTATGCCGAATAATCCTGTTTTCTTGCTTTCTTTCGATAGCAATGAATTTATGTTTTACAGAAAGTGCCTACTGCTGATCTATAAGTATCCCGCCAGGTAAGAAGCAATGGATGAAGTCTAGAACGTAACTAGTGTAACCACAGATAATCTTGCTTTGAAACTTCTACTTGCTTTTACAGTGAGTGTCTGACAGCCTCGTTAGTCAAGGAGTCGAAAACTCAACTGCTAAACATGAGATCCTGGTTATTGGGGGTCCTAGTTCATTGAGTTTTACCGTAAACCGTGTTTTTTCACTACAAAAATAAAGTTGTTTTCCAGCAATAATTCTTGCATAGTAGAGTTACCACCAGTCTGATGCATGCAGCGCAGATGCAGTTAAATAACAACCTCGATTACACAGTTACTTTGGCAACACGGCAACCTGTGGCGAGACTTAAGATGTTTATGAAGAGGTTTTTTTTTTATCGAAACGACCGCATCACCATCTTGTTTTTCAACATCTAACATTTAACAGAACAAAACCAACGTTTACCAACATCGCCTCCCTGTTACAACACTTCTCCAGTCTGTAGTCGGTACTCAATTTTTTTTAAATCTATATGAATGATAGAAATGAGAGGTTATAATTTTGAGGTATTAAAAAAAAAAATAGTTTCCAAGAACTCTATAGATGGCGTTGAACTTACTATGATAGTTGGTGCCAAAGCCGAAACGCTTAGAAAAAAAACATTGTGTCACGTCACATACTCTCGTTGACTGACACTTTCATTTGCCTAACCTTCTGAATCTATCCTAGTTTTCTCGCGCTTTGTTAAAATAAGTTTTTTTAGGTTCCGTTCCGTGCATTATCATACTAACTCCTAGCGCCATCTATCCAGCGACTAGGGAAGAGCTAAAAAGAAAATCCCTCATTGTAAAATGTAAGTAAATGTCATTTTCAAAGACGTGATTAGATTAGGTAAACGATGTCAAACTATAATTGTGCTTTCAATCAGTTTTAAACATAAACGATTCTCGTTTAATATACAAGGTGTAAGGACCCTTTACGAACCCGTCAACCAAGCATTCTGTTCATCAAACTAAGTGACTAACTGTTTTTTGGCGTTTTAAATATTACGTTTTACGGTAAAACTCGATGTAACGCACTTAAAAAATTGTGCTGATGTATTGAATAGCAAATGGGCCATGGTATAGGTACAGTAAAGAAAAAAAAGTAAAAAAACTACCTACTTCCCTACCACCTACGTACCTTCAAAATTATTATTTAAGGGCCTACACTACCTCAAATGGCTTAGCATGATCCTCCGTTACGCCTAAAATACTGCAGCATTAATTTTGAAATAAATATATGGTAAAGTTGAAGATTAATGTTAGGTCCTATGTTTGGTGAAAACACAATTCCATAAAATTTTCTTGATAGAAAAAAATCCAAAGTTACGTCCAAATCAAATAAACCGCTGGTATTCAAAAAAATTAGATCATGAAACTTTACATACCAACTGAACTAACTATAAAGCAGGTCTGATGTTTTTTATTTTTTCCAAAAGACGAAAATTTGATTTTATAAAGAATAAAAACCACTCATTTCGCACTATTCGGCCTGCAGTGACTGGTGGTGATTCTTGTAATTTAATTGTTGTCTAGTAATCAAAACAAATAAAAGTTTAAATAGCAACGATTTTCCCTTGATGTATTTTGGAACACCTCTTTTGTTTTGTAAAATTAACATAATAAATACAATATTTTCAATTAACATTGTCATTGTGAAGTTCATAGATTTATAAGAAGTTATTCGTCAAAGTTGAGCTGTTTACATTTCAAAAATGAGCAGAACAATAGACTGGCGCGTTCCTTTCTGTAATTCATTTTACGAAATGCTCTCAAAATCGTGATGAAACCTATATTATCCTAGAACCAAAAATTCGAAGACACGTGACATCTACCTGGGTTAAGCCAGTGTGGTGGATTACAGCCATATTGATTTTGTTCACATAAAATGTAGCTTATATCACCTGGACCGTAATAAAAAATCGATTGATACCTCATTCATTAAAATCGGTTGAGTGGTATAGACGCTACGGTCGGTGGAACTAAAAATGTACACTACTAACTAAAACAGCCCATAACGTCCACTGCTGGACATAAGCCTCTCCCATGATGGGAGGAATTTGCCGTAATCTCCACGCTTGGCAGGCGGATTGGAGATCGCAGTGATGAAAGACTAACAGAAAACGCTGCTGCCCATTCTCAGGTCTACGGAGGCGCAAGGTGTTCTGCCTCAGACATTAGTCGCCTTATACGACACCCGTGAGTGTAATGGGTTGGTTCTATTCTACTCTGCCGGATACCACACGGCTTGAAAATGTACACACACATGCATAATTAATACAAATATGAAAATGTTTTGATTTTAGCAGTATTTTTTATTTTATTTTAGTAGCATTAAAAACACATTACGCCTGTAATCCCCAAAGGAATAGGCAGAAGTGTACCTAATAGTACTCCCAAATTTCGCTTGTTCTGATTTAAGTCCCACATACCCAAGAGGGGGCAAGCCTATAGCCATCATCCGGGCACAAATCTAGACTCCGTGGCTGCTACTGGAAATTTCCTGATGGAAAAACCCAACACTTTGACCGACCCGGGAATCGCACCCAGGATCTCATGAACAGCCGTCGCTCTTGCGACTATCAGACCAATGAGATGGTAATTTCATTAAAAAATAACTAGTTATAAACCATTTTAGTGCCAGTATCCCAGCAGGCAACTATCGGAAACAAGTACACTATCTCAATAAATAAAGTCACAAAAGCCTACAAACAAGGGTGCTATTGAAACAATACGCCAGAGATAAGGGTGGTTACCTTTTCCGAGATACACGAATCGCTGATGGGATTTGTTTATGTATTGTTTCAGGTCCTGTGGAGCAAGTCAGTAGAGACGACAACTTTTAAATTTTGTCAAAATTATTATATTCGTCGGATCCGGTCATGAGTATGGACGGGGGAATGAATCGAAAGCGCGCCAATAATGGTGACATCACGCGATCTACTTACCAGTTTACCCACACCATGGCGTGCTTCTACAGAGTCCTGATGTCGCAGCGAGGCGGACATTCTCCGTCTTATTATAAAACTTCCAATAAGTACCAGGTTTAAACCAGAACTAAAAGGTCTAGGATTGTTACGGTACTAACGTTTTGTATTACAAATCGTAGACCAACAAAGGACTACATAGTACCAAAGATAGTCCCTGGTCTAAACATAATCCACAGATTATAAGCAACAAAATATTGAAAACTGTTCAATCATTCGTTCAGCGTTCTCTGCACCGTTCCTTTTTACAGAATGTTGTTACGTAATTTAAAGAAAAAAATATATAAAATATATGTCGGGTTGGTCAGGAATTTATTTCGCTAGGCTCGAGCTTATGTGGGCTGTAGACGGGTTTCGTGCTAATGAAAACACACTGAATGCGATACACTATTTTACACATTGCACGGTTCGGCGTGGTAGTTTCCATGGAGAAAAACCGGCAAGAAACTCCATGGTTACTCTTTTCAAACAGATACACTGAGTCTAACAAATTACTTGACATTACACTTTGACACATTAACACTGGGCACAATGATTCGGGTACAGTTTCAAGACGTCTTAACTCCGCTGCGATCAGACCCAGAATGCCCACCTCGCCGCGTGATGGTAACATCAGGACTCTGTAGAAGCCGCCGTGGTGGGGTAGACTGGTAAGTAGGTCGCGTGATGTCACCACTGGCGCGCTTTCGATACATTCGCCCGTCCGTACTCATGACCTGATCCGACATATATTTTATAAATTGTTATGTGTAGTGGTAAAATATAAAGTTTTGTTATTTAAAGGTATTTAAATATTCCGACTTGTATTTTTTTGAATGCATCAATCCAATTTTCTGTTTTGGAACAACTATCGAGCTAGCGCGTATAATGGAGTGAACTGGGTGGCGCGCGTAATTCGAGTAATGTTATCGAAATGTTTATGTTACATCTTATATTAAACTAAATGTCCGGTTTCACTTCAAGAGTAATAATACAAGTAAAGGCACAGTTCTTTGGGCACAGTATTCTTTGTGGTGAGATCGTGTGTGCATTCAATTTAAAAAAAATGGATCAACCAAGAAAAAAAGAGGTGAAAATTGGAGTTCAGAAGAAAAGGTTAGTAATAACTGACATGTTAGATTACGGACACAACTACACACAGTATTTGATGCAATAAGCTAAACCATGTACCTATGCCACATTACTTACATTAATGCAAATTTCATTCTAGGATTCGTCAACTTATTGCCGAGTCAGCTAAAATACTTTAAGATAAGTCGACGAAAACCAATATAAATATGTTAAAAAACGAGTTGACAATTTAGTACCATAGTTAAACTAGGGGTCACGATGGTCTAACTTTGGTACCATAGATAGTTCTAGGACTAGCGATAAACTTCGTTTTGTAATAACGTTTATTCAAGGTCATGGTTTAAACCTAGTACTAAAGCCGGTACTTTTTTAAGACCACGTTTTATAATAAGAGGGTCTGGGTCTGATCGCAGCGGAGTTGAGACGTCTTGAAACTGTACCCTATTTATTGTGCCCCGTGGTATTGTGTTACAGTGTAATTTCGAGTAATTTGTTAGTTTAATAGCAACAGAGTATCGCAACCAATGTGTTTTCATTGCACAAAACCCATCTTCTGCCCACTTAATGCTCGAGCCTATCGGAATAAATCCTGACAACCCGACATATTCTACTTCTTTGTGTCGCTGGTACAAATTTATTTCATCATGATCTTCCTGTGTTTTTTCCTATGTTGGGGTCGCCTTCCTGTCTAACCTGCTGAATGCCTGTATTTTTCATAGACCGACTGTCTATCTGTCCTCCACAACCCAATTAGTACTGGGTAATTATACGATAACCCTTGGTAAGACTGGTTGTCAGACTTTCGGGCCACTAAAAACAATTTCCAAGTTTATTTTAAAACTTCTATACAACACTTTGCGGTGTTTTGAGTCCTTAAATTAGTGTTGAAGGAGAAAATAAGATGAAATTAAATTGCTGCAAGAAAGAAACACGACATGATAAATGATGCTAATTTCTATGTTAGGTATGTTACGCGCAGCGCTACCTATGACCTAGACCCCGAATCGTGACTTACACGCCGCTGCGTAAGGGAAACAGCTGAATGCCGACACTGCATTCCGTGACGCGCGGGCGCCGGGCGATCGACCTCGCAATGCGGAAATCGTCTACTCAGCACCCAATAATTTCAAGGTGGAACCGTACGGAAGCGAAGAGCTAAGACAAGCAGTTCGTTGCACGTATCTAAGATCAGCTAATACCAAGAATGCAGGAAGACTTCATTCCATATTCACACTTCGAGTAGGAACTAGGCTAGTTTAGGCTATAGTTAATGTAATTGTTTTACTTTAATATAATTTAAGTAGTCATCTTTGGTTTCATTCCAATCCCCCGATTGCAGCTAACGTAATTGGCGCAGTCGAAAGGATATTTGCGGGCCGGTTCACGAGCTTAGGGATCTCTAATATCGAAATCCGCGTACGCGAATCGCCTGGGTGGCTATCGAGCCCCGGCATCGAATATTCGAATCTACGGTCCAGCTGCAGTTTCGGGAGGAGAATCCAAACTTCGATTCATGAGAGAGCCAGAGATGAAGAATTTGTAAGTACACTTGAATTGTTCCTGTGTTGCTTCCCTCTTAGTCCTAGAACCACTCAACTTCCAAAATTTCCCACCCGGAAAAATTCCAGTTCCCAGGAGCCCGCATCTCGGCTCACTGAGGTGCTATAGATAACGGTAGGGATTTGGATAGTGATAGTAAGAATAGCATCGGTAGTAGTTTAGTTAGCATAAGAATGGCCCACGACCCCGATACGATTTTCAAGGCCCTTCGTATGGTCCCGGAGTTCGACGGGAACCCAAACGTTTTGACTAGGTTTGTTAAAATATGCGATCAAATAGTAATTGAATATGTTAGTAATGCCAAAGGTAGTGAGTTAAGCAACTTATGCGTATTAAATGGCATCTTAAATAAAATAAAAGGCACTGCCGCCTGTATCATCAATTCCAACGGCATACCTGAAAATTGGCTAGGTATCCGAACGGCCCTAGTCAATAATTTCTCTGATCAACGAGACGAGACCGCCTTGTATAGAGACCTTTCCTTAGCTACGCAGGGAAATAGGACACCTCAGGAATTCTATGAGGAATGCCAAACCTTGTTCAGTACGATGATGACGTATGTAACATTACACGACCAAATTTCTACTACAGTGGAAGCGAAACGTACACTGTACAAGAAAGTTACTATGCAGGCTTTTGTAAGAGGATTAAAGGAACCATTAGGATCCCGCATTCGGTGCATGCGTCCCGATACTATTGAGAAGGCCCTCAAATATGTACAGGAAGAACTTAACGTTATGTATTTACAGGAATGTAGGGGGTTTTCATCAAATACCAACCTAGTTCCTCCACTTAGTAGTAATTTCGCAGAGCCGATTCCCAACTGGCCCAATCCTGTAGGAATCAGACCCGACCAACTACCACCACCACAACCATTCGGGTTCAACCCTAACTTTGTTAATGCCCAGGCCCAAAACCGCATGCCTAATCAAACACACCATATATTCCGCGCACCTTACAACGCTCAGAGTAACATGTTCAGTTTGCCACCTAGAAACGTCCCGGCACAAAATCAGAATCAAGGTCCTATACCCATGAGTGAGGTACCGAATTTTACACCCACCCCAAAGTTATCTGGCCATAATTGGCAAAATTCAGGTAATCTACCACCAACCAATTACTTTAAAACTCGGGAAATTAACATGAATGAGTGTGCGTCATACGGCGACTCATAATACCCGACGCAGCACTATTACGAGCCGACCTGGTTCAGTTACGATGACATTTGTCACGATTATAACCCGGTTGCTTCATTAGAGTGCAACTTTACTCCGACTTTAGGAAATGTAGGTGTTCAAGGCAATATTATATATTCAACTGAACCTCAGGCAGGTCCAAGTCAGGTAAATCAGTATTTCCAGGAGGCCCAAACATCAAAAGAAACAAAGATAGAATTAAATCTCCCGAATCAATCTCCAGAATCAAACCCGAAAGTAAAAACCGGTATCCTAATAAATCCACCTAATGCCATGTATTCCACCATGCCAGTCATACAGAACAAGTTTAAGAGCTCATCTAAGAACTTAGTACTAGCTAAGACAGAATTAGAGAACGTTAAAGATAATCTACGTCAGCAAGAGATAATTAAACACTACCATGACGGCAAAACTAATCACCGAGGAATTATCGAATGCTATTTAGCCCTCTCAGGTAAGTATTACTGGCCCAAAATGACAGACCAAATAGCCAAACTCACCAACGAATGCACTACCTGCGGGCAAGCCAAATATGACCGGAGACCTATTAGACCCCAGTTTAATATTGTACCCCCGGCAACAAAACCATTCGAGATGGTAGATAGACACATGAATTTATCCCGCCGTGAACGCGAAACAGAATACGTTCCTAAACGACAAGTATTCATTAAGAACCCCTCTGCAAGCCGTCAGAAAACAGTACCGCGGTATACCCAAGGTACCATTCTATCCGATTTACCCATACGCATTTACACGCCTAAAAAACGTAGACTAGTATTCAAAACCAGGTTAAAAAGAGTAAGGAATTCAACCCCCACACTATTTCCAATACAGTTTAATAAATTTAACAATCCAGTTTAATAAACTACGCAAAGTTGGTCAACTTATACTTACTACAAATGGAAATTTAGAAGACTTAAGATTAGAATTAGAATAGAAAATATGTTAACTATTAGATAAATATTAAACTTAGAACTCAGAGAATACTATGATACTATCATTCCCGGATCGTATTCCAACGAAAAACAGATAGTTATAGCTTCCAGATCTCCTATAATCTCCAAAATTGTTCATGATCTGCACAAGTTATCCATAGCACCCAAAAAAAGCCGTCAAGCCCTTATCCCTACCTACCCCTTTATAGCAACCAATGGGGACTCTTCCGTGTACATAGAAGCAGAATGCTCGAAGTACAGCAACTGGTATCTCTGTGAGAAAGAAATAACCCATCAAATACGAACCAAAACTGACTGCATCCAAGAACTCATCGTGAACCAAGCCCTCAAGACCTCCGTACCAAGGAACTAACCATAATCAACGACAATGATGTAATACAGAGCCAGCCCCTGAAACTAATGGACATATCCTACGACGTGGAGGCACCGGGAGCTGCATTAACCCAAGTTCATCTCAGCTCAATCGACCTAGAAGGACTACACAGCATCCAGAACCAAGTTATGACGAGCCAGCCGATAGAACTCAACTAACTACAATCGGACATCATATACCACACGACCATACCCTTCTACGTTGCGCTACTAGGTGCAGGCGACTTGTTATAGCCACACTGGGCTATCGCAGGAAATAGTTTTGCAAACGCACCGAAGCACCCAGCGCCGAGAAATGCACCCGTGAGGAACCCGAAAGGCGGGAAGAGAACCACACACCCAGAGGACAAGTTCCAGAAACATTTATTTTTCTCTCGAAGTTCTAAAATAGTTCCTGGTCTGCGGGTGGAGATGTTACGCGCAGCGCTACCTATGACCTAGACCCCGAATCGTGACTTACACGCCGCTGCGTAAGGGAAACAGCTGAATGCCGACACTGCATTCCTTGACGCGCGGGCGCCGGGCGATCGACCTCGCAATGCGGAAATCGTCTACTCAGCACCCAATAATTTCAAGGTGGAACCGTACGGAAGCGAAGAGCTAAGACAAGCAGTTCGTTGCACGTATCTAAGATCAGCTAATACCAAGAATCCAGGAAGACTTCATTCCATATTCACACTTCGAGTAGGAACTAGGCTAGTTTAGGCTATAGTTAATGTAATTGTTTTACTTTAATATAATTTAAGTAGTCATCTTTGGTTTCATTCCAAACCCCCCGATTGCAGCTAACGTAATTGGTATATAGAATGGTGTCAACTGTATAATAATATTTTTTTTTTTTTTTATATTGTTTCATAAAAAGTGTTACAATAAGTTGTGACACTGGATCCTGCACTAGGATACCCGGAATGTTACCCGGTATGTTTTTACTTTTGTTTTGTCAATTATTGTAATTGGTGTTTCTATGTTAATTATTGTAATTGGTGTTTACCGTTTTAATTAACTATAAATAAATAAAGTATTGACTATTTATTTATTAAACACAAACATTGTGTGATGTGGAGCCCCACAAGGAGCGCCCAAACGCAAACATGTAGCGAGCCGGAAGGTTGTGTCACCTAACATAGTGCCTATATTAGGTGACGGTAAATAAATAAATAGAGCCGGGTAGATCTCCAATATTGATCAATTACATTGACTGCTTAATTTTAAGCTGTAAAAACTATTAGCAAAGGTTGATAATGAAAGTTTCGCAGGATAATTTTAATGCCTTTAATTTTGTCAATTTGACAGGCGTTGAGCAGACGAATTTTTCCAAACACTTGAAGCGGTAGATTGGGAATTTTCTCCAAAGTCTGGATTATGATAAAAACTGTGATACACAATTGGGGTCTATGTTTGTACGTTGCGGAACAACGAGAAATTTTTGAATGTATCTCTGATAAAATAAGGAATGAGTATATTAGAGGAAGTTTGAAAGTTGAGCCAGTTACAGAAAAGTTGAAAGGGAATCGACTGTCTTGGTATGGGCATGTGATGAGGAGGGAAGAATCGCATGTGACTAAAAGAGTGATGAATATAAATGTTGATGGATGGAGAGGGAGAGGAAGACCAAAGAAACGATGGATGGATTGTGTGAGGAATGATATGAATGAAAAAGGTGTAAAAGATTGTGTGACGGTTGACAGGGGAGAATGGAAGAAAATGCTGTGCTATGCATGTTGCGCCGACCACAAGTAACATGGGATAAGAGCAGGAAGATGATAAGATGATGATGATCTCTTGCCATCCATACTGATTTATTGAAGTGAAAACTTCTTTAGGCGCGTTGAGCACGTTTTGGGTGAAGGAAAAACATTGAACTCATCGTCACGTAACGTAACGTGCGGTGACGCTTTGTAGCCGTTCGTAGCACTCGTAGCATCCGCTACGTCGTAGCACCACACAGGCATGCGCGGGGCATAACCAGTGCTACGACTGGGGCGTGGCCTGTGTACTTTTTGTTTTCACTTCTATCGGCAGTCCCCAAAGACTGCTCCGATTTTTTTTTATTAGTCTGTACTGTCCCACTGCTGGAAAAAGGCATCCCCCAATTCCTTCAATGTGCTCTTTTCCCGTGCCTCTTGAACCAACCCTCGCGGTACACGTCCAGATCGTCTGCCACTTCTTTCTGAGCCGGTAACGGTGACTTCAGTTTTTTTTTTTAATATAGCGTATAATAAAGTGTGGAAAATGACTCTTAACGAAGCCGAAAGGCATTTGTTGGTCAAATTTTTTTTTGTAGACCATACCTGGAAACCTTCTAGTTTCGGAGATATTGGAGGTCAAAGTTACAACTTTTTTTTTTTTTTAATACTAGTTGTTATGGTTATAACTTTAACTTTAATTACCTCCATGACCCCTATAATATCCAAAGCATCCATCAGCACAATGTTTTCAGTGCGTTACATTTAGTTTTATCGTAACACGTGACTTTTCACCCCAAAAAAAAAATAGTTTTTCTACAAAAATTTTTCGTAGGGTTACTTAGTTTGTTGTACCTGACAGAATGCTTGGTTGACGGCTTCATAAAGGGTCCGCTTACACCTTGCATTCTGAGTCTACAACTTACACCACAAAATGATAACACGTGACAGTGATAAAGTATCACTACAGATACAATCACGGCTTACAACACCCGATCGACTCCAGCGTCACTTTTTTCACAGCCCAGCGGCTTGTAAAATCAAATATGGAACCTCATCATTCATTCTCATTTCGATGGAGGTTCCAATATATTTGTATGGAGGGTTGTTAGCGGTATATTTTGATGAGCATTTTTAATCTGTAAGACAATAATTCTCTGTTTTTATGAATGAGTTGTGACAAAGCAATAATATTTATCAAGTCATTTTGAGGAGCCCGTGGCTAAATAATAACAGCTGCTTGGGTCGATCTTTAGGTAAAGCCGTGCTTGCCTAGTTGGTCTGTGGATGGGTGACCACCCACATACCGGGTTTCCTCCGTGCCTCAGAAAGCACGTTAAGCCGTTGGTCTCGGCTGTCATTTGCAGATCTTTGACAGTCGTTACAAGTAGTCAGTGGCCCAAAAAGTCTGACAACCAGTCTTACCAAGGGGTCTCGTATTACCCTAGGTTGTGGAGGTCAGATAGGCAGTCGCTCCATGTAAAATACTGCTATTCAGCTGCATCCGGTTAGACTGGAAGCCGACCCTAACATAGTTGGGAACTAGCTAGGCAGATGTTGATCCATCAAGTCATTTTACACTCGGTCTTTGGGCACAACGGAGGTTGCTTTTAAAACTGCTTTTCATATGGATGGCGTGACAAAATGACATTTTCTGAAACCGCCGTGCCCGTTTTCGATATTCATGATGTACTTCTACAACCAGGGTCGTCTCCAGATGTTCCCAACTCATCACCGGTCAATAGCACAGACCCGGAATGTTGTGTAGGTGCGTGTTCAAATAAAGCCCTTCTAACCCTAAAATTAGCAACTCTATTACGCTCGTTCCACTAAAATCCCCTTGACCAGTCCCTCAGGGGACTACACAGCACTCAATGTTCCACTACGATACCCTATGCTGGGGATTCTCTAAGTACTACTAAGTGCTATTCCTTTAAAGTCCTTTCTAAATAAAAAAACCACTTACAAAACAACAATATGTAATAAATATTTAAAATAAAATAAAACTTTTCCACGTAGCACTTCAATACCCGCAATTACAGACACAATTAAAATAACAATGCACTGTGCCTCACGAGGCACGGCTATATTAAAGTTTGCAATTCTACTTAATTAACTTAAAACTTGCAAGTTGTTTATCCCTGAATTGTTATTTACTTCATCATTTCTAGAAAATGACCGACTGATATATCCTAAAAAACACACTTTTCTCACTTTGATAGGTACACCTGCATTTATATACAATTATATATTCACAACTACAAATCACAAACCTCCATATACAACAGGTGTAAGACATTCATTCAGACACAGTGTCACAACACTAACACAACTCTACACCCCACACACACACACACATACTCAAACACACACACACGCACGCACACACACACACACACAAAACATTCATACAAATATACATAATATCTTAAGTAACCAATAACTGTTTTCTTTATTGTTACCTTTTCTTTTTTTTTTTTTATTACAATTAGTAGATTAGATCAGATTTAGAAATTTATTGTAGCGGATATTACTATTATTTTGTGTAACAATAAAATGTAAACGGAACGAAGGAGCATGGAACTCACTACACAGGGAATCCTAGTGTGAGTTTCAGGAATCAATGAAATGAATGTACTTTTGGAAACATTAAATTATTCTTATTCTTATTTGTGGTGGTTCAAAATTCGTTTGGAATACTTTTAGAATATAGTTCTAATCAGCTTGCACTACAAAGCGCGGCGGTTGTTACGTCAGTCACTGCGGCCGAATAGTGCGAAATGAGTGTTTTATTGCGATTTATAAAAAATCTATTGATTGGACTAAAAAAATAAAACACAATAGACCTGCTTTATAGTTAGTTCAGTTAGTATGCAAAGTTTCATGATCTAATTTGGAGTACTTTTTGAATACCAGTGGTTTATTGTTCGATTTGGAGGTAACTTTGGATTTTTTTTCTATCGAGAAAAGATTCGTGTTTTCGTCACACATAGGTAGTACCTAGCATTAATCCTCAACTTTACTATATATTTATTTCAAAATTAATGCTGCATTAGTTTAGGCGTAACGGAGGATCATGCTAAGCAATTTAAGGCATATATGGCCCTTAATGAGAGCTTATTCTAAAGTCTACCATAGCTTGGCTGGGCCCATACCCAAGGTTAATCCAGAGTGAAGTGTCGTGGTAAATGAAAGACATCCGCTCTGGATAAAGTCTCGATTTATTTTCTGTTCACAGAGATACAGTGTACATGATCTTAGTATATTTCTTACTTGGCTAAACCTAAATAAGGTATGGTTACACACACTTACACAACAATACTAATAATACTAACTTAGACCACACCTCTGGGGGTAAAAGAGTAAAAAAAATACAATACAGTACAATGTCTTTATTTTTTCTCTTCACAAAGGTTCACATAGTTTTCTTAACTAAAGTTGTAACAATGACTGGTTACTACAACAAAAAAGTAAAATACTAATATATACTATTAACAATAAATAGCAAAAAAAAAATATATACTCGCTTAAAAAATTATCTTCCGGATTTAAATAGTACTTTAATCTTCTCAAAGTTCACATAGCTCTATGTTTTTATTAATCATCTTATTTCGATTTTGAACTCAGAAAATTTTGACTGCCTCGTTAGTCTAGTGGTCGTAAGCGTGACTAATGAGCATGAGGTCCTGGGTTCGATTCCCAGGTCGGACAAAATGTTATTTCGTTTTTCCATCAGGAATTTCTCAGTAGCAGCCACGGAGTCTGGGTTTATGCCCGATTGATGGAAATAGGCTCGCCCCCTATTACATGGGACTTAAACTGGCTAAATGTGGGTGTACCATAGGTCACCTCTGCCTACCCCTTCGGGGATTATAGGCGTGATGATATGTTATGTAAAATTGAGGAGATGTTTTGTAATGAAAAAAAAAAAAAAAATGAAAAAGCGTTTATTCGAGGTGACTTCGTATTACAAAAAATGTTACTTCTGCCAAACTGTAAAACAGTATGTTGGCAGATGTAGCTCCCATATAAAACATTCTGCTTATAAGTTACTACTTTAGATACTTTTCCATCAATAACAAAAACTAAACTAAACATTAACTAAAACTAAACACTAATATTTTACAATAGCACAAAAGGCTGACCAGCAGTGAATTGAAACGCCAGTACAAAATTCAAAATGCTAATAAATAAGTAAATAAAATAAATTAAACTTTATTTTAGACTAAAGTCCATAGCTTTGTTAGTAGTTAATAAAGTGACGTTTTACTGCTCTTAGACATAAACCTGTTTATTAAGTTTTATAGCAGTAAAAGGGATTTTAGGAAGTGGGGTTGTGAAATTCTGCTACCAAGTTATACAGTGACGCCTGCCATCACTAAAATGTCCATGAATGTACACCATCATCATCATATCAGCCCGGAATCACCCACTGCTGGGTATGGGCCTCCCCTTTTTTCTGCCGCACTTCCCGGTTCTGTGCGTCCCTTATCCAGGTATTTCCCGCGACTTGAACGATGTCCTCGACCCAACGGACTAGGGCGGCCCTGGTTTCTATGGCCTAACTTTGGCCACCACTCGGTCAAAGCCTTGCTCCATCGGCCATCTCCGCGTCTAGCCAGATGTCCTGCCCAGGTCCACTTGAGGCGCACCGCCCGGTCCCCGACATCGTAGACTTTCGTCCGACGGCGGATTTCAGTGTTACGCACTCTATCTAAGAGGGTTATGCCGAGCATGGCTCGCTCCATGGCCCTTTGTGCCACTCGGTCTCGGTAGACAGTCTCCTTTGTGAGCGTCCATGTCCGTGACATGTACATATTGTTATGAGCTGGTTAAAAAAGTAAGTTAATTCGTCACATTTTTGTAAACTCCATACATTGAAAGTATATTCGTCACATGCATAAGATGAAGCAACTGAATAACTTTAATAATCACAAAACACTTCAAACTCAATCACAAGTACACTACTGATCACTATTCTTACGATACTTTATCCGTTCTGCTGGAATTTCAATTCTCATCTGAATGCAGAGAGTTCAAAATCTAGAGCACGATAAAAAATTTAGCAAAAACGAGATCTTGAAAAACAACAATTATATTATATGTATAACATTTATTTACATAACCAGTAACGAAAACAACTTTATACGCTTTTAGCATACATAAAAATATTTACATAAAGTGACACACTTAAAACTATGCGTATATTTAATAGATAAATAACTTTTCCGTGAGCTAATCTTGTTTACTGCATTGGATTAAATACTTAAAACTGTTATATGACACATAATTATGCAATTTAAATAATACTTTATTATTAGAATAATATAGAATGGAGGAGCTCGTGGCTAAATAATAACAGCCGCTCGAGTCGATCGTTAGGTTAAGCCGTGCTTGCCTAGGTTGGTCTGTGGATGGGTGACCACCCATTACATACCGAGTTTCCTCCATGCCTCGGAAAGCACGTTAAGCCGTCGGTCTCGGCTGTCATTTGTAGATCTTTGACAGTCGTTAGGTAGTCAGTGACCAGAAAGTCTGTCAACCAGTCTTACCAAGGGCTATCGTATTACCCGGTACTAACTGGGTTGTGGAGGTCAGATAGGCAGTCACTCCATGTTAAATACTGGTATTCAGCTGCATCCGGTAAAACTGGAAGCCGACCCCAACATAGTTGGGAAAAGGCTAGGCAGATGATGATTAGAATAGTATAGAATAAAAATCATTATATTTCTGAGTATATAAATACATGGTAGAAGATCTTACAATTTATATTACTACAGTTTATGTTACTACCGTTGCCGGTATAAAAATATTAGAATTTTAATATGATTATTATCAGTATGTGACTAATATACAAATATTAATGTATTGGAACAAGCACATTGTATAATCAATAATAATAATAATAAATTGTTTATTTCTCACCACAAGCCAAAAAATACAAACAATATTTACATATAAGAAGTAGCCAACGATTTTTGGTTGTTGATCGCTGGTGCCTGTGGTAGGTAGTAACACCTGTAATACAGGTCACCAGGTCCCATCTGTTTAAAGTTACACATTTGATAGCTTACATCTGGTATCACAGCAAATAACAAAAAATTCAAACGATTAGTGAGCTTATTAGAAAAAGAGACACAAGAGAGTATTACAGTAATGTAAGTAAAATAATTATCAATGCTTCCTTACTCAGAAACAGTTGTTTAAATATATATTTAAAGTATACATTATATTGTCGTATGTTTTAATGTATACTGTATAATTACGTATATAAAAACACTGAACTAAGAATTACTTTGAAATATCAGTAAAGGTACTGCAGGACCTTACTCGCCATCTGGTGAGCACAAAAAAGTAACCCTCACGTTTTATACATTTTTTAGGTTATTATTTACATTATTTTTGTTTATTCATAAATGCTGATTAATGTTAACGTCTATGGTCGTAGCGCCACAGTAGGCCGCGAAACTCAAATTTTCTTAATGTTTTATATTCGTACGTTAGTGTCGTTGTATGTTAATTAAAATATAATTCACGGCCGTAACAAATATGGCTTTACATATAAATCGTCAATACAACATTGTTCATAATATAAATCGTGTTGATAATAGGTACAGTTTTTTAAGCTTTCACGGTTTATAACTAATCTTATACTGTCACCTATGGGATATCTTCCGTGATTGTTATTTAATCAACCTGTGACCATGGCGCTTGCGTCGAAATATCAGGAGCTCAAAATAAATAATAATCACGGAAGACAAATCTCGTCAGCGACAGTGTGTTGATTGAATAGTAGTGCGATAACATTACAAAATAACATACCGCAGCATCGGTATGGACCGACCAAAAAGCCATTACAAAGTCGTTTTAACACTGAAACTGCTACCACTATAGTTCTTCTTGATCACTGAAGAAGTTAGTACCACGATAATGTTAACGATGGACCGACCAAAAAACCCATCAATATCAAAGTCACTTTAACACTGAGAAATCCACTAGTATCGGTCCTGTGAGTCTTCGTTCTGTGTCCGTAAATTTATTGTTGATTATCCGAGCAAAACTGGAGTATGCCGCTAGTCTTATATAAAGCTCTGTCACATTTTTGTTTAATCACTTTTAATCTTCTTTAGTACAAACATTATTGATTCGTGCCTCACCTTCTAAACATTTTCCCACGAAATTTTCTCCTGGCAACTCATCAGTATCTTCTTCATCAGCAAATATCGTCACTTCGTCTTTGGGAAACTTCGCTTGAATATCATAGTCTTCTTCATCTTCTTCAAAATCTATCTCTTTCAATTCAGTTACATTTTTCTTCACTGCCGAGTTGTTTTCTACTATTTTAATATTGTTATCATCTACGAATTCACAGACCCAATCATCGTAGCTTAGTGCACTTGGATAAACGAAATTTGGAAATATCGTCATTATGTTTAGTAAAAATATTATTAAACAAAATAAATTGAGCTTCATGACTGTTTGACTAAAGAATGCCTCGCGAATGAAGTTATAAAAATAGGCGACGTGACATTTAAGTATAGTTTAGGTGTTGTTTTGTGTAGGACTCGTTTTTTAAAGGTTAGCCTTTAGCCGAAAGAAGAGGTCATTTATTTTTTTATTTACATTATTTTTATATAATTATCACAAAAATCAACATTTAAACTTTTTTTTTTTTTAAAGATGTAGTTGTAGTCGAAAAATGTATTAGTTTTTTTTTTATTAATATATAAAAAAGATTTTTGAAAAAAAAAAAAACTTAAATGAAATATTTAATTTTGCGATTTTTCTTAATATACAGGGCGTAAACTAACAATTCACGAAGCCAAGCAACCTGTCAACCAAGCATTCTGTACATTAAACAAGTAAATTCCAAGCATTCCGTACTCTGGAAAAAATATTGCTGGGCAACGACTTTTTTGACTCAATGTGCACAAAAAACATTGTGCTGGTGGGTGCATTTAATAGTACGGGGTTCGAGATATTAAAAATAAATTAATAACAAAAACTTGTATTTAAAAAAAAAAATCTTTGTGAAAAAGTTTTAATGTTGACTCCCAATATCTCCTTAGATAGAAGGTTCCCAGGTACGGTCTAAACAAAAAAATATCGCAATGACGGGGAGAACCTTTTGACTTCGCTAATACTTTGACATCCTTTTTATAAAGTTCTTAATTGAAATAAAAAATCGATGAGTAATTAGGGCTGAAAAGACACCAAATGACAAAATTCAATTAGGCAAACGAGCCGTGTGGTATCCGGCAGAGTAGAATAGAACCAACCCATTACACTCACGGGTGTCGTATAAGGCGACTAATGTCTGAGGCAGAACACTTTGCACCTCCGTAGACCAGAGAATGGGCAGCAGCATTTTCTGTTAGTCTTTCATCACTGCGATCTCCAATCCGCCTGCCAAGCGTGGAGATTACGGCAAATTCCTTCCATCATGGGAGAGGCTTATGTCCAGCAGTGGACGTTATGGGCTGTAGTAGTAGTAGTAGTAATTAGGCAAACGATGCACCAAACAGCCTGTATAATAAAGCTGTATATCTTTACTAAAAATCCCCAGTCAGATTAGTAGAGCCAGTCAGATTAGAAAACTTCTTTTTGCATTTGATTATCCGGTTTTTGAAGGTTATGGTCTATTTAACATCACGATCTGACCTTGAGGAGCCGAGCAAAGTAAAATGTCCGGTAAAACCGTGTCCGGGGTACAGTTAATAATAAAAAGATATACAAGTATCAAAATAGGAAAAGAACAGGGCGTCAAAAATTTGTCCTCACCTTTGTCAACTGGAAAAGTGCCCAAAAGGCTGGCATGGCTACGAATTTTGGGTCACATAGTGGACATACCAGTTACCTCCTGATGTTTTTCTTTACCTTAAAAATAAAAAAAATGTCAGTTACATAGGATATCTTCCGTGATGTTTTTGCGTCGAAATATCGGGAGCTCAAAAATAATCAATAATCACGGAAGATATCCCGTAAGTGACATTTTAAGTATAGTCAGGCCTGTCTCACTTCCATACAAGCGGCGCAAAAACCCCGAGATATTTACCTACTATTCTAGAAAACAAGCTAATTTCAACCTTTTGCATTGCGCATAGCGTTCATAGTACAATAACTGTCTGCCGTCTCGCTTCAATCTGCTAGGGCTGTCACATGTACTTACAGTTTATTTTTGTTTCGCGGGTGCGTGCGCTGAGTGTGCGACAAGTCGAGCGAGTGCAAGCCTATTGAGACTAGTGCGGTGGCCGCACGCTTGCGTTTATCATACCTAAACTCGGGAGTGAAACCTCTGTACCGTAAGGTACTAATATATATTCTGTGGTATAGTTATGAACCGTGAAAGCGTAGAACAGTTTTCCTTTACTTTTTTTGAGAGATCTACAATAAGTACTACTGTGCTTATTGTAGATAAGTATGAGTAAAAATAGAAACAGGAGCAGGAATACAATGAAGATCTCGTGGCTAAATAATAACAGCCACTCGGGTCGATCTTTAGGTTAAGCCGTGCTTGCCTAGGTTGATCTGTGGATGGGTGGCCACCCATCATATACCGAGTTTCCTCCGTGTCTCGGAAAGCACGTTAAGCGGTTGGTCCCGGCTGTCATTTGTAGATCTTTGACAGTCGTTACAGGTAGTCAGTGGCCCAAAAGTCTGACACCCAGTTTTGGGGTATCGTATTATCCAGTACTAACTGGATTGTGGAGGTCAGATAGGCAGTCGCTCCTTGTAAAATACACATATTCAGCTGCATCCGGTAGCAACAAATAAATAAGTATCGAAAACATATCCCATTTTCTCCTGCCGTTCGGAAAAAAACCATAATATAACCCACCAATAAAGTGCATATTGGAAAGTGGGGGATAGTTTCTGTTTATAAAACGTGTGGTGTGGGGTAACCGCAGCAATTCCAATAAAAGTATATTGGTCGCTGTACCGCGTAGCGACACATAGAAGCTATAAAATGCTCCGTTGAGAGATTGCAATGGAAAAGTTTCAAGTACACCTACCCAGTGGCTGAGCGGTGTGTTCGGTTGATATGATAGTTTTACGGTTGTTACTAAGCGCGAGGTCAGGCAGGTCGTATGTGTCTGAGAAAAATAGAAAGTAAGAAAATTGAGTTTGTTTGGCATTAAAAACATCTTGCAAATTAAACAAAGAAAACTAATAATGCCAAAAGGGCCTCAGCTTAGCATAATTCCATATGGCAACACAACACCTTGTGCTGAAAATCAGCGTCTGGTGTTAGATCAGCGTCTGGTGGTACACCTACCTGCAGCCCAATAGGTCTAGGGTTTGCAGTGGTATTCAGTGTAGCCATATTTCAACATGGTAAATATGCTAAAAGGTAGTCGGCAAAATTGAATTTTTTGTCAGTGTCGGGTTGTATGTTAATTAAAATATAATTCGCGGCCGTAACATATATATGGCTTTACTTTATCTATTTTAGTTATTTACTTTTTTTGCCAAATAAAGAATAATTTAAAACTAAAACATGACATCAAACTAATTATTTAAACCCGGGTGCTGTGACATTTAAAATAGATTTCGCAAAACAAGCTTTCTTTTGTTTTTCATTCAACAATTACGTATACTCTTTTTTTAAAATGTTTATGACTTTTATTCATTTTTTTTTGTTTATGTACCGTTCTGTTTTACAATTTTATTATAGTGTGGTTATGTTGTATTCTAAATGTTTGTCAAAACTAATAGTAATAATAAAAAAGTAAAACTTAAAATTTATTTGTAAACACATGTCACTTAACACATATTTTTTATTTAATATTTGGACTATCTGTTTTGGAGAAGTAGGAAAGAGAGGTCTACTTTGTAGTTTGCCGTAACCATTCGCCTTAATATTGTATACAAGTCATGTCCTTGCGACGAATAAACATTTTTTATTTCTTTCTTTCTTTCTATAGTTCTAATCTTGAACAAACTAGACAAAGCCCGACCACTCATTGCTTGAAACAAAAGAACCAGTATCAGACGAACAGATAAGCAATTACACTAGAACATAGCTGCTGCGAGATAATATCTTATTAACGTGCTTGAGAGAGAAGCAACTACTACTATTATTTCTGGGTCGTGGTTGTGGTACAAGGTAGGAGAAATAAGCGATCATGGAAGCTTTTTTGTCGTTAGTTTTTTTTTGTAAATCCATGCTCTTCAGATGCTCTTCGATTTTGTGGCTAATGGTTACTAATCGTAATACAAAATTCACGTTCAAGGGCTATGAAAAAAAAAAAACATTTTGGGAATCAGTTAAGTAACCTTTCACAAATAAGGTTTTGGGAATACAATTCAGATAAAAGCAACCAATAATGAGATAAACTCTAAAGAAACGAATAGTTCAATCATTAATTGTCTATGACTATTAAAACCGGGAACTTGGCTCACACATATTCTCATGATAAGATGACAAGTAATAGAGAACTTGTATTAATTATAGAAGAAGACGCGAGAAAGCGAAAGAATGACGATCATGAAAATAATACAAAAAAATGTTTTTTTCCATTAATTTATTCGCTACTGTGGTTTGGAATAGGAAATCTCCGAAAAATACCATTATCTATACAACATTAGACAAAATGGCAAAAAATCACGTTTGTTGTATGGGAGTCCCCCTTAAATATTTATTTTACTCTGTATTTTTTTTTTTTTTTTGTTTCTTCTTTTTTAGTTTTTTTTTTTTTTTTTTGAGTTTAAATTTTAGTATTTGTTGTTATAGCGGCAACAGAAATACATCATCTGTGAAAATTTCAACTGTCTAGCTATCACGGTTCATGAGATACAGCCTGGTGACAGACAGATGGACGGACAGTGGAGTCTTAGTAATAGGGTACCCTTTTTACCCTTTGAATACGGAACCCTAAAAACCAACACCTGAGATAGAACTTACAAAAACATTCAAGGCATTTCAGCGGCGCTGAAGTGTTAAAAGCTCGGCACAAACGGGCCACCAACCACAGCCACCGGTGGCTGTCGCGCGCTATCGCGAGTCGCCGACACTGCTGTAGCGAGTGGCCGCCACCGGCCACACGTGTGCGGCGAGTTTCAACAAAATCGCTGGCTACCGGTGGCTGTGTGTGGGCCCGTTTGCGTCGAGCCAAAAAGTCTATGACATAGACCACAGTCGCAATTACACGTTGTCCGGCGCGCACTATCACTTATCCTTGCTCCGCGCTGCACGCATTTCACACCCGCGACTATTCATTTAAAACGTAGCGTTGAGTTCAACAACAAACATAAAAGAAAACACCTTTATTTATCTTAGTTTCTTTGTTATGTTTGCTACTCCATCTTTGTTAAAAAAAAAACTATACGAAACGAAAAAAAAAAAAAGGTAGTGGTAGTTCCACCAAATAAAAATACTATAGGTATGCAGCTAAGAATGCTTTATTGAGCTGCATACGTGAGGTGCTATTCTTTAAGAATAGGGTGTTATTCTTTAAGAATAACACCATCCCATATCTTCCCGTGGATGTCGTAAGAGGTGACTAAGGGACTTGCTAGAGAATGGGCAGCAGCGTTCTCTGTGCTTTTGTAACAACTGTACTGCGCTCGCCAACCCACCCGCCAAGCGTGGCGATTATGGCAAAAACCCCCCTTTGGGGAGGCCCATGTCCAGCAGTGGACGTCTTTCGACTGAAATGATGATGATGATAATACGTGAGGTATTCAGCAGCTGTATCCGTAGTTGGGAAAAGGCTAGGCAGATGATGGTAGTTCTACCAACTTACAGCTCACAGAGTGGAAGTCTGTCCCAGCAGCGGTGAAGTGTGATAGAGTGGGCCGAAATCCACCACGTGGTTCCAGTATTGGTTGGCGGATGTTGCCTTAGTTTGAACCCTTAATCTACAATTTGTTAATGGCCCCTGGGTCAAAACTGCTCGAGGATCCTGTCATACAAGATTTGTGCCTACTAAGTATATCTGGTTTTTATAAAATGGATCTATCACATTGAGGGATATTATGGCACAAATAATGTATCTACTCCAAAAAGTGGGTTATTCACCAACTGGACACGAGAGACTGAACACACGTGTGTCCAGTTGGTGAAACTCACAATTAGTATCACTTATTATTTCGTCATCTGGACACGCCAAAATTTTTACGCGTGTCCACATTTTTTTTTTTTTTTTTTTAGTTAGCCTGAGCTGTCCCACTCCTGGGCAAAGGCCTCCCCCCATTCCTTCCACTTTTCTCGGTCTTGCGCCTCTTCTCGCCAATTAGCGAGAAAGCCATCCAAGGCGTCCCGCCATCTTCTCCTCGGTCTGCCGCGACCCCGTGTAGCTGTCTCAGGGTTCCAGTTTTGTCATATGCGGGCCCACAGCTTCGCCGGCATCCGGCAGACATGGCCTGCCCAGTCCCATTTTAGTTTAGCCGCTTTTTGAGCTACGTCAGCAATTTGAGTTCTGGAGCGCAGTGTGGTGTTCCTTATTCGGTCGGTAAGTTTGACGTTAAGTATGCTGCGCTCCATTGCCCTTTGGCAAACCTTGAGTTTGGACCTCTGGATGTTAGTCAAAGACCAAGTCTGTGCACCATACGTCAGTATGGGGAGAATACACATGTCCATCAGCTTACGTTTTAAGGGGATGGGTAAATCGCCCTTGAATAGCTCTTTCATGGACCAGTAGCTTTTCCAGGCGTTTTCCGTGCGTCTTGCAACTTCTTTGTCTTGTCTCGCCTGAAAGGAGACTACTTGGCCCAGGTAGATGTATTCTTGGACATAACGTATTTTCTCCCCGTCTATGTGCACGTTGATCGGTGAGCTGTTGGTCATGAGCTTAGTCTTCGACATGTTCATCTTTAGTCCAACCTCGAGGCTTGCATTGCTTAGCTCTTGAAGCATCTCTTCTAGTTCCTTAGCTGATGAGGAGAAGAGGACAATGTCATCCGCGAAGCGCAAATTTGTTAACCTCGCCTCGCCGAGACAAATACCTCTCTCTTCCCATGAGGTCGCCAAATTTCTAAACACTTCCTCTAGGGTACTGGTGAATAGCTTTGGAGATAGTGGGTCGCCCTGTTTGACTCCCTTGAGAATTTTGAATTTTGGACCTATCCGTTCTAATTGTATAGCTGCTGTACTGCTGATATAAATATTCTGTAAAAGGTGTATATAACTTGATTCTACATTTTGTTTACTAAGAGCATTAAAGATGGCAGAGTGTGTGATACTATCGAATGCTTTCGAGTAGTCCACAAAAGCAAGGTAAAGCGGCATGTTAAATTCAAGATATTTTTCAATAATCTGATTTATTGTATGTAAGTGGTCGGTGGTAGAAAGTCCGGGACGGAAACCTGCTTGCTCGGGAGGTTGTTGCTTGTCTAACTCTCCAGCGATGCGATTTTCTATAACTTTTATAAAGATTTTATAGACATGGGAGATCAAACTAATGGGTCTATAGTTATTTATGTCTGACTTGTCCCCCTTTTTGTGCAGCAAAATAATATTTGAATGGCAGAAGTTACTAGGCAAAACACCCGAACGAAGAATATCGTTGAAGAGGTTTGTGATGAGGGGAAGAAGTATTGGTTCGCCGATTTTCAGGGCTTCAGTGCTAACGCCATCTTCACCGCATGACCTGTTGTTCTTCATTTTACTCAGTGCAAAATGGACTTCGCCCCCGGAAATGGGTGGAATGGTATCTGGACAGGTATAGCTATTATCTGGTATTTGAGGTCTATCGAAATATAGGGATTTATAAAATGTGGTGCATATATCTAGAATTTTGTCTCTATTAACTTGTTTATTGCCGTTACTGTCTTTTAGATTTGTAATCCACGATTTATTGTTTTGTATTCCTTGCTTGGCTATTTTTAGAGAGCGGTTCTTTTCTAACGCATTTTGTACAATTGTGTTGTTATAATTTCTTATGTCTTTTCTTATGCTACGTTTAACTTCCTTGTCTTTTAATCTATATCTTAAATCTCTTTTTTCTGTACCTAAAGTTAGTCTCTGATCTATAAGTTTTAAAGTTTCGTGTGATAATTTTTTAGTTCTATTTTTAGTTTTCTTAACGATTTTACTAGCTTTTTTTACACTATTAATGATGTCGCTGTATTGTTGGTTTATATCACTATTTTCTTTTTCTGTTCTGATTAGGTCAAAACTATTCTTGAGTTCTAAATTAAATTCTTTCTTACACGTAATAAGCGTTTCCCTATTCAGTCTTCTAATTTGATTTTTAAAAATATTTTTCCGGTGAATCTTTATGTTGAATACTATTGTTGCTCGTAGAGGCCTGTGATCTGAACTAAATTTAAATTGATTTATGACTTCTACGTTTTTTATAATATGTCTGTTAGAGGCGAGTACATAATCAATTTCATTTTTCGTTTTGTTGTTTGGAGAGATCCACGTCCAACGTCTTTGTTGTTTCTTGAAGAAAAAGCTATTCCCTATGCATAACTGTTGTCCAAAGGCAAACTGGATAAGACGGGAGCCGCGTTCATTTCGGTGTCCAAGTCCATGTGGTCCTAAGATGTTTTCGTTATCCAAGTCTTGTCTCTGTCCAATTTTTGCGTTGAAGTCCCCTAGAATGATATTCCAGGAGCTTCGGTGATCGTCGCAAGCTTTATTGAGTAGGTCGTAGAATTCTTCCACTTCATCGTCGTGATGAGAAGATGTTGGTGCGTAGACTTGAATTACGGTTAGTGTTTTTGTGTCTGATATTTTAAATTTTAAAACTGCTATCCGGTCTGAGTAAGAGATAAATTCAAGAATGTTATTTTTCCATTTTTTTTCCATTTTTATCCTCTTAAACTTCAAATAAATCACTTTTATGTTTTCGCCAACTGGACACACGTCCGCATTTTATCTGAATTCATAAGAAAGTACAGTCACGCAGATTGATTTTCTGTATCACAATTGTGCCGAACGGGTGTGATCCGCTGAAGGCGTGGATGTATAACGTGTACCTAGTGGTCTGCCTACACCCTTTCTACACCGGGCGCACGCATACACTATACTTCGCTCTCAGACGGCGCTGACGTCCTACACCTATTTAACTGTAGCCAATCTACGCAATCTCAGGCGTAGAACCTAACGAGGGAAGGGGGGTTTACTGGGAAATAATACACTGATAAACTTTCATAACTATTCAGGAACCGATTCGGAGCTTCAGGACTTTTCGCGCACAACTTTTTCACTGTTTTTCTTAATAATATATTTGCCGTACTGATGACTACAATTCTTAGAAATTTTGTGTCTACTAAGGTACTCCGGAACTTTACTGTAACGAGAACCCTGATTCGCTTCCTGATTTTGGAAAATTTTGATTATCGATACATGCATATTTTCGGAAAATTACAATTTTGTGCTTATATCTACTTAGATATAAGCACAAAATTGTAATTTTAAAAGCCATATAATGTACTTACATTATATACATGATATGGCTTCTACATAAAGTTATTTATGTACAAACATTAAAATTACAATAATCTTTATTGTAATTAGGAAATTATTTCCAAAAAACCAGACAACTTTTCCAACAGTGGCTGGTTGAAGGATCTTCCAGGCTGAATTACACGAAAACTGTTGCTGTGACTGTACGTAAGTACATAATTGCCATATACTAGACGACTACATGGCCTTTCGAAAACTGTTACTTATTTTGTTGTAGTGTGCAGCTCGCCTAACCTTATATTTGTAACTGCACACACTAATTATTGACATTATTACACGAATCGTTGAACTGAACAGTTCTCTTTTATTTTGCCTACATCACTCTAATACATGGCGACCCTGCCAGGATAAAATCGAAATGAATAAATGATGAATAGTAATGTTGATCTTAATTTACTGATTGATAGTGGAGCTAGCTTATGTGTGCTTAAGTATGAATGGTTGTCGCGACATAGGAATTTAATTAATTTAGTAAAACAGGATAAGATAGTTATTAAAGGAATTAGTGGTAATTTAGAGTCTATGGGATATATTTATTTAGATATTGTAATTAATAATGTAACTTTTCAACAAAAGTTTTACATTTTTGAACACTTATCTTGTGCCGCAGAAGGTATACTCGGACAGGATTTTTTTGAGCGATATAACGCGATATTAAAATATAAAAATGGTACATTGAGTTTAGAAACCATAGACCAGTCAGTTAGTGTTCATGTAAATAGGAATTTATTCACAATTCCGCCACGTTGCGAAGTAATTAAACACATCCCGACGTCACACAACAGTGATTGCGTCATTTCGTCAAAAGAAATTTATAAAGGTGTGTTCACAGCGGGTGTAATATCGAAGCCACATAATGGACTTATTCCTGTTAGGATATTAAATACAACTGATAGATCGATTAATATAAATATTTCAGATCTAAATATTAGCTGCCTAAATAATTTTTATGTTTGCAAGTTTGACGACGATAGTATATCTGTCGATAGAGTCAGAACTTTGCTTACTACTTTACAGCTACATACCTATTTAAATAAAAGAGAACTGATCAGTTCAACGATTCGTGTAATAATGTCAATAATTAGTGTGTGCAGTTACAAATATAAGGTTAAGCGAGCTGCACACTACATTGTCGTGTCTGTATTTTTCAGCCTGTAACGATCCTTTAACTGTTATTCTATTAGACCAAATTTTCCTATCACTGACGAATATAGCTGCGCTAGATTGTCATACTCTCATCAAAGTGGTTTTCCTGAAGGGCTAAGTTATTAAAAAAGACTATATCCAGGCCTAGGTCGCAAACTATATAGGCTACCTGGATCTTACTAAAATACTAAATTAAACTATAAACTCCACTTGCAAGTTTATAAGAGTCTTGCGCTTATGTAAATTACTGTTTTTTACTATTCTAATCACTGAAGGCACTTATTATTTGTCACTATATTGCCCATACACTGACTCTACACTGTTTTACTATAACAAAAACAGTATATGCTGATTAGGTGACGTTTGTCGCGAACAACAATCATGTTCGGCCAGATTCCACTGTTGGGAACAGGTGATTTTGTATGTCAATGTAAAATATTCACCATTTCTGATATTATTATTTTTTTATTCAGAAATTGGCAAAATCACCGGTTCCCAACAGTGGAACGTGACCGAACATGATTGTGATACAGAATATCAATCTGCGTGACTGTACTTTCTCATGAATTCAGATAAAATGCGAACGTGTGTCCAGTTGGCGAAAACATATAAGTAATTTAATTTAAGTTTCACTATGTGGACACGCGTAAAAATTTTGGCGTGTCCAAATGACGAAATAATAAGTGATACTAATTGTGAGTTTCACCAACTGGACACACGCGTGTCCAGTCTTTCGTGTCCAGTTGGTGAATAACCCCAAAAAGTAATAGGCTGGCATGAGTTCAAGGAGGTATGTATTTTAAGAATCGGCCTAATAGTAATGAATACAATAATATAATTTAAATAACACAAATCTTTTTCCCAACTTTATTGGGGTTAACTTCTAGTCTTAGGTACCGGATAATAGCTGAATACCAGTACACTTATGAATCGACTGTTTTTCTGACCTCCCCAACCCAGTTAGTACTGGGTAATACGATACCCCTTTTTAGACTTTCAGGCCACTGACTAACGGTACCTAATGACTGTCAAAGATCTACAAATGACAGCCGGGACCAACGGCTTAACGTGCTTTCTGAGGCACGGAGGAAACTCGGTATGTAATGTTGATGATCCACAGACCAACCTAGGCAAACACCGCGTAACCCGTACGGTAGTTATTATTTAGCCACGAGCTGTGAGCTCGTATCAAATCTATTTTACTTTTTAGTGATGACATCTCACACATTTACAGACACCGTACAGTTACCCACACACACGCAGGCACACACCACAAATTAAAATGATAATTAATTCGAGTCAGTCTCGGCTAATCAAATGTTTTTTTCTGTGTACTTCGTAATTGGCGTAATGTTCGATTTTTTTTTTTTCATGTTAATGTACTGTCAGCTGTGAAGCTACCTTTTATAAAATAAATAAATTAGCTACCGAGGTTGACTTTAAAGAAATACAGGGTTGTTTTAAATGACTAGCCAACATTTAAAAATAAAAACTAGTTATCAAACCAAAAGTGCGTTTAAAATAATATTATTGTCGACAAAAAATGAATAAAATAGCATTCATTTGAAAGTGTCCTAAAAAAATCCTAAATCGCACACAAGTGCATTGATTCCCACTAGGTTTATCCTATTGGGAATCAATGCACTTGTGTGCGTGCATGCACCGCCAAATTTATGTCTGTGCTAACTGCTACCTATTTAGGTTGTTGAACTGAATTGTGTTATTACAATATCCACACGTTCGATTTTTAGTGGTGGACAGGAATGAAATTGATTTTAAAAATGTTTTTTTTTTTTTCATTATGTCGAAAATATTATCGATTCTAAACCATCTCTGAAAATTTTGCCGGTTATTTAAAACTAACCTGTATAAGCTTACACCTTCCTACGTCATGATGAAAACAAAAGAATTCTTAGAATCGCTATCCAATTATTGAAAAGAAAGTTGATCTTTCTCATCAGATTAGGAGAAAAACAATCTGATTGAACCGTAGGATTAATCTATAGGTACTAAAATTATAAACAGGTAGGTACCTATTTTGTTTGTAGTTTGTACTTAGAAGTAATCTACGGAGGAGCTCGTGGCTAAATAATAACAGCCGCTCGGATCGATCTTTAGGTTAAGCCGTGCTTGCCTAGGTTGATCTGTGGATGGGTGACCACTCATTACATACCGAGTTTCCTCTGTGCCTCGGAAAGCACGTTCAGCTGTTGGTCCTGGCTGTCATTTGTAGATCTTTGACAGTCAGTATGTACTAGGTATTCAATGTTAAAAATTCAAAAATACTAGGTAGGTACTATCGACGACACTCCCGCCTGACCACCACTAAGCTCATTTTTGCTTGCACTCGCAACATAAAAACGCTCTCTAGCCCCACCCTGTTGACTTTATATAGAAATAATGAATGAAAAGGTACCGAATCGGCCGAGCGCACTGATGACGCACGCCCAACGAGAGATATTGTTATTTTGCGCGCCAAAGTTGACGCTTTCCTAATAGGCCCAAACTTTAAGGGGGCGTGGCTCGGCGCCTCCGCATGATTTAAGCGAAATAATTTTAAACTGGTCAGGCGGAAAAGACCCCGATAGTACATAGGTAGTCAATGGTCCAAAAAGTCTGACAACCCAGTACCCGGTGCTAACTGGGTTGTGGAGGTTAGATAGGCAGTCGCTCCATGTAAAATACATTCAGCTGCATCCGCTTAGACTGGAAGCCGACCCTAACATAATTGTACCTACCTAACAAAATGGTTGAGTTGAATGGTGCTGATCCATGCTTCATGTCCGTGAACGGGCGCTGTCAGTTGTGACTGGTCATCTCTTAGTTGCCATGGCTTATTTGAATGAATTATTTTGAATTGTATTTTTTTTTTTGTTTGTGTGTTTTTGCTGTGGACACTTTTACCGTGCACATCTTGCTACATTGTTCTCACATAATATACCATCTCAACGTGAATGATGTAACCAAGATTTTGTAACAATATTCTGATTTAAAAGAGTGTCCATGGAGTTTCTTGCCCATTCTTCTCCATAGAGATCTACGCTAGGGAATGGGCAACTACAGTACTTTCACAGTTTTTATGTCTTGTGACTGGGACTGTAGCTACATTTAATTTTCATCTTTGTTTCGACAATTCAAAAGTGCCTGTAACTGGCTTACTTGAAATAAATGCTTTGATTTTGATTTTGATTTTGATTGGGGAAACGCTAGGCTGATGATGAGTTTAGTTGATGTTACAGGTCAAACCCGATTTTGTGTAAGCTATTTCTTCGTATACTTAAATATTATCAACTATCTGGTGTCCATGACACAAGCCTCGTTGCTTAGGCACTAGATACCGGTCTGTGTAATGTCCAGCGATATTATTTATTTATTTATTACTTATCCGTCCCATAGCCACAAGTTTATAATGTTATGACTTAGATTTTAAAACCCTTCATGATCCCTGTTCTTTTTCATGTAACCAGCAGTACTATGTTTTCAGTGCTTCTAATTGAGGGCTACCGTAAACCGTACACACCAAAAAAACCAGCCAAGAGCGAGTCGGACTCGCGCACCGAGGGTTCCGTATAAACTTTTTATAGGACAAACTTAACTTTGCTGTTCGATCTCATGTTACGGCTATGGCACCAACCGCAAATAATAAGTTTGTCATAGTAAAATCGCTTTTTTTTGTTTTTAAACTACATATTTACGATTTACAGATTGTTTCCTTTACATTTGCTGAAAGACATTGCTCCCGCCAAATTTCGTGATTCTGGGTCAACGGGAACTACCTTATTGGTTTTTGACCCAAAACGTTAAGAGGTACTTCCGGTTGACGTAGAATTGTCAATCTTGGTTAAAAGCAAGGTCTTACAACACAAGTAAAGGAAAAATTCCGCAAAATAAAAAAGTCGAAAATTAAGGTAAATTTTGTTACAAGTTTTCGCGAAAATCTAAATTTGCCCATATTTTTTTATCATGTTGACTAAGGTCCTTGATTTTTATAAACCTAATAAAGACTATAAACTTCAGTATCTGGTATAAATTTCAACTGGCTAGGTCCACCCGTTCCTGAGAAAATCGGTGGAGAAAGTGAAAGTGAAAGTGAAGTGAAGTGAAGTGAAAGTGAAGATCACTTTCTTGTCCGTCTGTCACCACCGATTTTAACCGATTTTAAGGACGATAAGGGTTCCTTTTTACTTTTTGAGGTACGAAACCCTAAAAAGTCGCTTCCTAGTAATCATTTTTGCGTAAAGTTACTTAGTTTGTTGTACAGAATGCTTGGTTGACGGCTTCGTGAAGAGTCTGTTTACACCCCTTATAAAGGTCACAAAAGGGTTATATTTGTACTGAAAACAGGTATTATAAAGGTAAATATTAAATTCAATCAGAATAACTTCCGTTGAGCGGATATCATCAATATCGTTTTAAATGTTTACGCCATCAATCATAAATGGTGAATGCTGTTTTTAATTATATTCATTTTGTCTGCTGAGTCACTTTTGCTACGTGCTGCTGGGGACTGTTCCTGTATAAATCTTCTCTTTTTTAAACCGCTTAGTCTGAAAAAAATCAAGTTGCAAAATAACATAGAATGCGGTTGCAAAACGTTCATTTATATCAAAAGAGCGAACTCTCAAAGCGTCTAAGTTGCAAAATATCTACTTCAAAATATCTACTTCTCCTACATATCAATTACTTGAGTTAAAGTAATTCCTTATGCAATCATTTTTATGCAATATACAAGAATTTAAGCGAAGCAAGAACCGTCAAAGAAAACAAAGCTAAAAGTTCTAACTTTTGGCAGTTCTAACTTTAAGCAATTACAAACTATAAAGTAAATTAATCGTATCGTAAATCATAATCGTAAACTTTGACGTTTTATAGAGGAGACAATTTTTTTTGTTTGGAGAACAGGCCACCCCATAAATTGTAGCAGATATTAATGAAACGTATATAGATTTCTTCCTTATAATTTCTAGATTACAGTGGTTATATTAGCTAAGCTATGTCTAACCGGAATGATGAGAAATTCGAAAATGAAAACGTGCATCTAACAATAACCATACAAGTTGCTGCACGTCTGTAGCAGTCAGAATGTAATTGTATTCGCACATTGCCTTGAAATCTTACTGCACAATTGACACAACGACCAGCAGATGCCATTTTCATAAAATAGTTTTTCATTAAATGCGAATAAATCGCAGAAACACTTTCAAAAAAATCGAAATAAACTGAGTAAAAATAGCTGCGTTTCGAATTAAGCTGCAATCGATTTGAGCGTCCATATACCCGTTCCGAATTACCGTGAGCGCAATAACGATGTCCCTTGAATCGTCATAGATGACATCATGACATGCGTCATCTTGCGATTACACCGACCATGCTCCAAATAAATATCACCGTGAGCGCTGTCAAAAATGACAGTTGTGTTGATAGGTTGTGTTGTTTTGTTATGAACTTATGACTCGCATCTAACCATAAATTATATTTAATTATCGTTGCATCTATGTTATTTGTAATTCGTGGTATTTTTTTAAGGGGTAAATCTTTGCCGGGTGCAAAATACGCTAATATAAACACTATGATGAAAAGGATGACGGAATCCTTTTCATCACTGGACGAATCGTCGTTCTCTATCTCAAAATCTGAGTTATCAGAGTCGATAGAGTCAACCAACTTATCTTCCATTTTCAAAAATAGGTCTTGTGATTGGGGTTATGATCACTGGCAACGCGTTCATGAGCGTTCCGAATGCATGACAGTTCTTAACTGTCATAATCGTGATATCTAAATCGGAACGAAAAATATTGATGTGAGCGCTGTGAGCGATTATTTTGTAATACGGAATGCAACCATTGTCAAATGAAGTTGTAAATGTCAAAAAGAGTAAATGTCAAATGAAGTTGTCTGTCAACCACCAAAAAGAGGGATATACAACATTCCATGCAATGATGATTTTCTATACCATATAAAAGATTTTAGCGGAAACCTTTAAAAATAGCATTAAAAAGCTCACAGTTTAATATTATTTATTTTTATGTTATATTCTATTTCTATTATAATAATAATAATAATAATTTATTTATTTCGAGCAACAAGACTCATAGTGTTAGTAACAATATACTTACAAACTATGTTAGTAATACATTTACAAACAAAATAAAACAGAACACTGATTGTGACATCATTGCTGCAAGGTGACAGGCGCAGCTGAAACCTTACAACAGTGGTTCACAAACACACAATCATGCCTACTCGCAATCATAGACAGGATGCTGTTGGCGCTGCCCCGCACTCTACGGACCAGGGATGCGCACCGTTTCCGCATCACCGTGTAGAAATAGTCTACGTGAGCTTCAGCAAACATCCCTGATGCGCTGCAGTATCGAGGCAACCCCATCAACACCCTGAATGCGTTATTGTATTGGACGCGAAGGGCGCTGTATGATTTTTGAGTATAATGACCCCACAGACTGCAAGTGTAGAATGACGTGCAGTAAGCACTAAATATAGTATAATAAAAGCAGATATTGTTACCAATGGATACCGTACTTTTTTTTTTGTAAACGGAAAAAAACGCCCCTATTTACGTAAGTATTTTCTGTCAAATAACATTGATCACAACAGGAATGATTTGACTCGCAAAAAATATCATAATATAACTTATTTATTAGGATTTTAAGATTCCGGTTTCGTTTCTGTGTAATCTTTCGTTTATTACTATAATAAAATGGTTACTTATTTTTGGTTTAATATGAATAATATTTATGCAACATCGAAGAGGGCCTAAAAAAACTGTCTCCAAAAATTGCAGAATGTTTAAGTCTCAATAAATCCATGTCTCATAATATACAATGCTCTGTACGAGAGTTCAGTTTATGTGATAACTGTTATGTCTAGAAAAAATACTAGGCTAGCTTGAATTGAAGATGGTATTTCAATCATTATTCATTACTTTATTAAGTGTTATTATTAAATACTTTTGAAGGAGAAAGCGGAGGCCTTTGCCCAGCAGTGGTCACTATGTAGGCTAGCAAAAAAAAAAAAATTAATATACGTAATACTTGATCAACATAGAATAAAAAGGAATACTAATAAAATAGAATTCATCTTTATGAACTTAGATGTTTATTTGGTTTTATCGCACTCTAATTTGCATCGGTCAATAGTCATGTCATTCATTCTTTGTTGTTTTTCATTCGCTCTACCGCTCGTTCACAGATCCCCTTCATTCGTTCAGTGTAGGTTTTCAATCATGGAATCCAATTTACGTTTGTAGGAAAACCATTTCAGAAGTGACAATTCTTTGAAATTTGATATACGTTACCGAGTTGAAGCACTAGTATTCTACTATTCATATTTCTTTATTCTATTGCATATTAAAGAAAAAATAGGAGATGTTTGTGGAGCTAGTAGCTTAATAATAAAAGCTGCAAGGTCAAGCCGTGCTTGCTTAGGTTGATTTGTGGATTGAGTCCATGTATTACATACCGAGTTTCCTCCGTGCCTCGGAAAGCACGCTAAGCCGTTGTATTCGGCTGTCTTTTGCAGATTTATAACTGTCGTGAAACGACAGCGGTAATCCGTAGCCCCAAAATCTGACAACTCGTTTTACCAAGGGGTATCGTATTACCCAGTACTAACTGGGTTCTGCTGATCAGATAAGCAGTCGCTCCATTAAAATACTGGTACTCAGCTACATACGACTAGAAGCCGACCCCAACATAGTAAGGGAAATGCCATGCTTATTTTAAACCTACTAGCGTAACAAGTATTTCTTTTGCGATACAGAAACTGAAGCAATAGCTGTTCTGTGCCGCTGTGACATTCCAAACAGCTCGATGATAGCTGTTCATCCAATGCTCCAGAAATAATACATATGTCGTGTTTGTGTGGATATATTTCGCCAGGGTCGAGCATTTTGTGGGCAGAAGACGGGGTTTCGTGTTATGAAAACTTACTGGATGCAATACACTATTTTAATTCACATTGCACGGTTCGGGTTGGTCGTTTCCATGGAGAAGAACCGGTAAGAATCTCCATGGTTACTCTTTTCAAACAGATACACTGAGTAAACTAACAAATTACTTGACATTACACTTGAAAACACACTGGATGCAATACACTATTTTAATTCACATTGCACGGTTCGGGTTGGTCGTTTCCATGCAGAAGAACCGGTAAGAATCTCCATGGTTACTCTTTTCAAACAGATACACTGAGTAAACTAACAAATTACTTGACATTACACTTGAAAACACACTGGATGCAATACACTATTTTAATTCACATTGCACGGTTCGGGTTGGTCGTTTCCATGCAGAAGAACCGGTAAGAATCTCCATGGTTACTCTTTTCAAACAGATACACTGAGTAAACTAACAAATTACTATACATATATACTAATGACATTACACTTTCACACAATAACACTAGGCACAATTAATCGGGTACAGTTTCAAGACGTCTTAACTCCGCTGCGATCAGACCCAGAATGTCCGCCTCGCCGCGAGCTGTTAACATCAGGACTCTGTAAAAGCCGCCATGGTGGGGTAGACTGGTAAGTAGGTCGCGTGATGTCACCACTGGCGCGCTTTCGATTCATTCGCCCGTCCGTACTCATGACCGGATCCGACACATACCATTTTAGTTCTGTATTTATTTTAACTAATCAAATATTTACAATTATTAATATCTTCACAATTTGCAGGTTGTTTGTTAGAAAAAACACAGATTTTTTAATTTGACTACTCTAAAAATTGTCTTCATCAGTCACATCTTCTGTAATCAGTTGACTCAAATCCGGCGTAGTTTGCCATTTGTGGCCATGTTGTGTGGCGTGTATCCAAGTGCTGATGTTGGGAGCTGCTACCAAAGACACGAAAGTAGGTTCTGGACTGTTCTCGTCACAGTTCAGAGGCCCCCATGAGGATATGATGCCCCATAGTAACCCGTTCAGGACGACTGGGGCTCCGACGTCTCTCTGGAAATATGTATAAAGATTAAAAGGTAAACATGTATGTGACTTATTGCATAAGTGAAGTGTTAGCTACTAATTTTCTATTTAATAAAACAAATTATATTTTAACCTGTCTTAAAGGTATATTTCTATAAAGTAAAAGCCAAAGTAGCCTGAGAATAAATATTTTGTTGTGTTGTGTTTTCATCATCATCATCAGCCTATTAATGTTCCCACTGCTGGGACACAGGCCTTCTCTCTATGGGCTATAATCCACCACGCGGGCTCAGTGCAGTGTTGTGTTTTATTATGTTGTATATTTCGGTAGATTATAATCTATCGAAGTGAAACCGTCAAATTATGAATTAATGCGTTAAATTAGAAACAGTATGATACGGTTTACAATCTTTCGACAGTTTACAATCTCGCTAGATAGATTATAATCTATCTATATTTACAATATTACGGTGAGACATACATACTTATAATGAACTGATATTTCGCCAGATATGTTTAAGTCCCAGGTAATAGGGGGTGACCCTACTGCCATCAACTGGGCACAAATAAAGACCCTAAGCTGCTACAGAGAATTAGGTCCTGACCAGGGAATCGAATCCAAGACAACACAACTAGCAGCATAAATAACTGCGTCTTTTGGTTAATGCTACTAAAGCAGCCCGGAATATAGATTTGTTCCCGGTCGATGGAAATAGGCACGCCCTCTATTACATAGTATACATACACAAAATATGGGTGAGTCATCTACAACAACACCACCTCAACACATACAACAACACCACCTCTACAACTGAGTCACTACGACTATTCCTGAAATTTTATTTTATTTACGTGATGTTATTTTATAAATGTGAAATATTTACTTCTTACCGAACAGGGATCAATCATGGCTCCAGTATCTAAACACATCATGGTCTCAGTATCATTGACTCCCATCCCTGAAAGCTCTTCATCACAATCTTCGATATCAGTGGGATGAAGATGCGTCACAGATAAGAGTCGCCGCCGCTTTATCAATTCTAATGACTTCAACTGTTCTGAATCCGCAAACATCTGCAAATAGAAAAATTTGCCCATATCTTTTTATCGTGTTGACTTAGGACCTTGATTTTTATACACCTAATAGGGTTTATAGATCTCAGTATCTGGTATAAATTTCAACTTATTTTCTAGGCCCACCTGGTCCTGAGAAAATCGGTGGTGACAAGAGAGTGATCTTATAAGGGTTCCTATTTTTGCCGTTTAACGTACGGAATCCTAAGAATACAAACATTTTCAACCAAGGCGGATACCAGTGTACCAGAGAGAAGCTGTGGGGAATCTACCAAGCAAATTGGAAATCTACATCACAGTCTTGTTTCTCCTATGTATGGTCGGATCTTGCTCGTCTCTGCTTTCGTAGACACGAAAGCAGCCGCAGACGAGCCTACCGACCGGGCCTAAGAGACGGACTCCACCGAAGCAAAGGCGAAATGTGATGTGTGATAGGAGATGTGTTTTTTTTTCAATTTTTCATTTTCATTTTTTTTTTTTTCATTTTTATCTATGTATGTTAGTCTTTATGGGATATTATGATATGGGTCTTTTGTCACCTGATTTAAATGATATTATTATATCTGTACAATTACAAGACATCTTCTATCCTCTACGAAAACGAAACGAAATTCTATTTATATAAACAGAATTTCGTTATTTACACTTCTCGTCTCCTCTTGGCTTTAGTGGAAACGGTTGAGCGGAAAGGAGAGGATCTCCTCTCCTCTCAACCGTTTCTACTACAATTACGAGACATCTGTCTCTTAATTTTTCAGCCCAGCGGAAACGAGAAGAAAGGCGAGCGGCTTGCGACGAGCTTGGTTTGAATACAAAGGTGGTATCGTCCACTGCGACCCACAGCCATGATACGCAAGGGTGCGTGGTTGACCGCGCAGCTAACGTGGCTAACCCTTTTTTTTGGTTTATAGGGAATAACCACTCAACATTAGGTAGGCTGTCAGCATTTCCATAGCATAGCATATGATCAGCGCATAATGTTGCCTCTAATGGGATAAAAGCCTCCTCTCAATGAGACAGAGTTGGTAAAATACCAAGTCCCCTGGGACTTGGTAGAGGTCACACGTCTTTGAATTCTTGTATTTTTTTAAAGGCCTAAAAAAATTTAAATAGCTTACCGATGGATTAGGCCACGAAGGTACAATAAAATGGGTAGCATCCACCTCTTTCAAGGTTCTCTGTAGTTTGATTGGTTTCAGGGTAGGAGTATCCCTGATGGGCTCCGGCAATCTGATCAGAGCCAGGTCATAACTTGGTCTCAGATCATCGAAATTTGGATGCATTACAATGTATTTCACTGGCAGTATAGTTCCTCCTTTTCTGTAGTTTATGCTGCCAAGTCTGATCCGAATTGTCCTTGTTGCTTCTCGTAATCTAAAGAAGGAAAGCTATGAGTTGAGCTTCGCGGTCAATGCTTACCACCAGTTATCGCGAATTCTTATGCCTTGCTTATGATGGTCTTTTGGGAAAAGATCCAAAGGACCATCTCAGACGGTCCTCAATTGAAATGAACTACTACACTACTTCTACTACTACTTGAATGACTTAGACATAGACTTTAAAAGAGACTGACCTCTGAGCATCTGCCGGACCTGTTCCTAATGCTGTTTGGGTAAGTTATCAGTATAATGCAGCTGTATAACAGTATTTTGCGTACAGCGGTTGCCTACCTGACCACCATTACACTATAACTGGGTAATACGATACAAGGTTACGATACGATATAAGAGCAATAATGTGAATCTACAACTTACAGAAATAAAGAATCAGCTGCAGTCAAGACCCAACTGTTATCAATCAAAGCACCAGACATTAAAAAATTTGACTTCTTCAAAATGGCGACGACAAAAGGAAAAATATCGTTATCCGTAACCAAAGCATGTTCGTCCAGTTCATTGTATTTTATTTCATTTGATGATGTCTTTTTCGGCAACATCGTTTCTATTTCTTTTACAAAACCTTCATACACAACCATGAGGATTAATACTTTTAGTTGCATCGTTGACTATAAGGTTGGTATTTAGTTGAAGCTCGAGGCAATTCTATCAGTATTCTATTCCTTAGCAATTTAAAGTTGCACAGTCGAAATTAGATCTTCAGTACACACATGGAAATTTTCAATAAAATCTTCAATCTTTTGACTGACGGACTTATGAAGATAATTTTATTTGGCAAAGTCGAAAGACAAACTAGGTATACAAAAGTAACGACCCGAGGCAAAAACTGATAATGATACAGTAATCCAATGTAATAGAGGTACAGTGTGATAGTACTCAGGTTATGAACGGAAACTAACTATTGAGTAAAGTACAGGTAATAGATTGATCGATTGCTTGAATGTTGATGTGAAGAAGTAAGACCGCAAACACACCAAAAAAAATCAAAATCAAGATTACGAAAAAAATATCAAGGAGTATTTGGGTTCACAAGAACTGGAAGAAATTGACAGCTTTATTTTAAAAACATGGTACACTAAGATTAAAAATGTCGATAAATGAATTAACAAAAGAAGAATTCACGAATGTATCTCAAAATGAAGAAAAAAGAGATGGTAACCTAAAAACCTAAAAAGAGGTGGTACCTTGCAGAGAGACATTGCAAAAATAATGAAATAAGATTTACAAAAATAGAATAGTCTTATAAAAAGAAACCGCAATAACGGACGAAGGAAAAGGAAGCTAACTTTTAAAACTCTACAATGAACAAGACTTTATCAAGAAAACATTCGATAAGACGTTATGAAAGCATAGGGATTGTTTACAAAGAAAATGTAGTATTACAGTTATTGGCACAAGTATCGTCAACATCACATTTCATGTTCGTTCTGTAAACGTGATCACAGTTAGTGGAAAAAATAATAATTAAAAAAAAACCCGACTGCGTAAAAAATAACTACCTATTAATTAAAAAAAATAATGTCCAGTCTCCTGAACTTGTTTTATTCTTCTCAGTTTTTATTTTTTTAAATTATTAGGTAGTTATTTTTTACGCAGTCGGGTTTTTTAATTTTTTTTTTTTATTTTATACTTTTTAGTTACTTAGGTTAGATACACCATTTTAAAATCCTCATGATGAGCCCTATATCAAGCCATTCATGCTGCAGAGCGTGCCAAACATTTGAATTCGGTGCCAGAAATCCGCCATTTTGTTTTTATTTTTTATTTTGATATACCCAGTGTCACTCTCACAGTAAATACAAATCTAACGACACCTCTCAACCTAAAATCCATCGAGCCGTTTAAGCCACAGAGCGTGCCAAACAATTATACATACATACATACATATATACTCTCGAAAAACATAACCCTCTTTCTGGCGCAGTCGGGTAAAAACGATGACTTAGAATAAAGAAAGAAAAAGTTTGGTATTCAATTCGTTCGTTTTTTTAACTGTTTTATGAGTAGCAGCTGTCCTGTTTGGCAAAGGTCTTTCCAGCGATGGCAGTACACCTTTTATAATTGTAGCTAGCATTAATTTCATCTTTCTTGAGTGTAAAAATTTCTTGCAATACCTACCGGATTTTAGTAGAGTCTACGATGTTCCATGCGGCTCGGAAGTTAGTTGCGAGTGACGGTCTGCGCAGGAATAACGCTCTAAAATTTAAGGCGATTCGAAACATCTAATGTAAAGCCGCGCAGACAACAATTTTAGGTATCAACGGGGCGCAGATGACTCATCGTTTTGTCTGTATAATGCGCAGACCGTCACTTGCAGCTAACTTTCGAGCCACCATTAAGTTTGAACCGAACTATATTCAGTTTAAATGCTTTCATAGATGGTGTTAAATTTATTAACCTTTGAAATATTTTCCCATCCAGTTAGAACTGTACGATAATACAAAAAAAAAAAATGTTGAAATAGTACCACAATAACTGTTAAAACTAATGTTTTACACATTAGTTTTAACAGTAGTGGTAATATTTCAACATTTTTTTTTTTTTTTTTAATACCAATTTTTTCATTCTTCAATACTCAGGTCAGATCTGGTTCAGGTCTGGTCTGTTACATTATCCCTGGCCTATTGTACTATCCATACTTACTACTACTTAAAATAAATGCGAAAGTAACTCAGTTTGTTTATTACCTATTCACGACTAAACTGCTGACCGAATCGTAATCTGCTTCTTCTCCTCCTCCTCATCCTGGGAAATTACACAGGCTACCTTTTTTATCTCACACATAAACGTCAATATTTCCACGCCAATATCGCAGGAAGATCTATCGCGGTAACGTGCATCGCAGTGTAGTGGCTTCTCAGAAACGGTCTTTCGCAGTAACGTGCATCGCAGTGTAGTGGCTTCTCAGAAACGGTCTTTCGCAGTAACGTGCATCGCAGTGTAGTGGCTTCTCAGAAACGGTATTTCGCAGTAACGTGCATCGCAGTGTAGTGGCTTCTCAGAAACGGTCTTTCGCAGTAACGTGCATCGCAGCGTAGTGGCTTCTCAGAAACGGTATTTCGCAGTAACGTGCATCACAGTGTAGTGGCTTCGCAGAAACGGTCTTTCGCAGTAACGTGTGTCGCAATTTTGTAACATCGTATAAGCCTTTATCGATATTTTGCGCGTCGAGATTCCGTATTCTACTCAACGAAGCCGCGGGCAACAGCTCACTATAAATTATATTTTCGGTTTTTGCGCTTTTGTTATTAATTGGACCACATCTGTTCCAATTTCCATCATTTATATATGAAAATAAACACGAAATCTTCTAGCTCCCTTTTCATTAGTTTATCATTCAATTTCAACAAGGCTATTATTCATGAGACCTTATTTTGGCACCCATGCTCCTATTATTAAAAACTTGAATTATTTATACATCTCTTGCCCTTGATTTATGGCCTGAATTATTGGCGCGCTGACGGTCGGTCGCGCACGGTCGTTTGCGTACGAGTACATACATTGTGTTCTATACAGGGTGTAAACAACCTCATCACGAAGCCATCAATCAAGCATTCTGCACATCAAACTAAGTAACTTTACGCAAAAATTATTGCTGGGAAACGACCTTTTTTGGGGTAAAAAATCGTGTTTTGTGGTAGAACTCAATGTATCGCACTCCAAACATTGTGCTGATGGATGAATTGAAGGAATTGAATAGTACGGGGGTCGTAGAGGTGTTTAAAGTGATTGTTATAAATCTTACATTATAAGCATATTAAAAAAAAAAATTGTCAACAAGTTGGAACTTTGACACCCAATAAGTATCTCCGTAACTAGAAGGTTCCCAGGTATTATCTGCATCATCATTTCAGCCGAAAGACGTCCACTGCAGGACATAGGCCTCCCCCAAGTGTCGCCTCATTGACCGGTTCCGTGCGACTCGCATCCAGCAGATTCCAACAGCCTTCAACAGGTCATCGGTCCACCTAGTGGGAGGCTTTCCAACGCAACGTCTTCCGATTCGCGGTCGCCACTCTAGAACTTTTCGGCCCCATCGGCGATCCGAATCAGCCATTCATGTTCAATGGCCCATCTTCCATCTTGCGCCGCATGTCCTGACACCTGCACACTTGACGACCTTATGACTGCATCAGCGAGCGGAGTTCGCATTGCTGAATTTTTCGCCAAACACATTTAATAATTATTTGCCATCGACACGCTAAGAAGAAGAAGTTCATTCATTCATTCATATTTCCCACCACTTAAAGCTAAGGATAAGCTAAGGAGGTGTTAATCCACATATTTTTTTAAAGAGGAGGCGTATCTGTGGTACCTGTCTGTCGCTATGAAATAGGAATACAGATATTTGTTAAATTTTTCAACCATACCTAAAAACAATTGGAACTCGAAATAAATATATTTATTATGTACGATGTTTTGTATTTTTCATCATATTTTGACACATAAGGCGCAGGACACACAGAAAAGACGTAAAACGAGGGCGGGGCGCAGACAGGGCGTAGACAGGACGCGATCGCGACTTTTTAAAACATATAGAAAAAACGAGGCACGGGGTTGACGCCTGGGCGCCACAAAAGACGACGAGAGGCGCGCGCCAGGCGATTCCTGGCACCCGCACCCCACCCCGCCTGCACCCCCGTTCTCGCCCTCCCCTCGTCCAGTCGCACCCGTGCCCCGTCCTTTCTGTTTTACAACAGGGCGCAGACGGGCAAGCGTTGTGACCGCGCCCTGCCTTTTCTAAATGTTTTACGTCGCAACGCTTCTATCAGATACATTTTGTATGAAAGAGATGCGGAAGAGACATATGTCTGCGCCCCGTCTGCGTCTTACGTCTTTTCTGTGTGTCTTGCACCTTACTCAGGAGCTGCTTGGTTTAATTAAGTTTCTGTTGTTACATTTTATATTATAAGGTCCCATGTGACTGACAGAAAAAAAATCCTGAGCAATACTTGCTACTTCATGTCATGCTTCTATTTGGGTATACCTATGTATCACAGAATCGGTAATCAAAATCTACAAAATGTCTGCACAAACTCTGCTACATCATCAGCATCAATATCTGCTGTCTGGCATTAATGCTGAAATGGACCTTTTTGGCGCAGCCGTGAGGCACATAGCACATACTTTGTATTTTCTCTTTTTTTGTAACTTTATTTTATTATTGTGTGTGTGCTGAATCTACTGATGTCAAACACACATTTTGCTTTCTTTCTTTCTTTTAGAGCTAATGTTAGCTAGGGTAAAAACGCTTAGCGGATTGGTGATCCCAGTCATGTCTTTATTTAGCAGTTGCTGCTACTCATCCCATTCTTTGAAATTCCCTCAGTCATCGTTGACTGAAACTACAGGAGAGGAAACACAATATTCGTCACCGGTAAATTAAACAAAATAAAATTAATATTTAAGTTTACCTTATTAGAGTCCAAAATCGTTTATATTGTGTCCCTTAACAGATGTTATTTCCCAAACCGTTGCTTTCAGTCAACAAGCAACAATAATTTCCGTTTTCACAAATATTAAGCATCACCTAAATGTAATGCTTAAAACCCACACTGTTAAATTATTATCAACTCTCAGCTAGACGCCGAAAAGTGCAAATCCAAAGGTGCTATGATATTTGGGCGTTTCATTTAGATGTTCCGTAGTGTTAGTGAAAATAAGCATTAAATTGATTCTAAAGAAATGTTGACACAATTACGTTTCTTTATGAAAGAATGTTTGAACAGGACTTGAGCGCTACCAACGTTACCCGAATGAAATAAGTTTCCTACTACGATTTATTATGGCAAACATGTTTTTTTTAGTTGAGATGTATTTACAGAATCTTGTTTTAATTCCCTGTTATAAATACTTGTTCTGAAGACTCGTTTAAAATCGGCCAAGTGCGAGTTGGCCTCGCGCACCGAGGCGAGGGTTCCGTAATAGTAATCCGTAGTAGTAATCTTGTATACCTACAAGATTACTACTACGGATTTGATTTTGATTTTAATCTACTTATTTACGGTTTTCAGATTTTTTTCCTTTATACGGGGTGTAAAAGACCTCATCACGAAGCTGTCAACCAAGCATTCTGTAAGTAACTTTACGCAAAAATTATTACTGGGAAACGACATTTTTTTTTTGGAGGGAAAAACTTTTTTTTGTGGTAGAACTCAATGTAACGCACTCAAAACATTGTGCTGATGGATGGATTGAATATTACGGCGGCGGTCGATCTTACATTAAAAGCTTGTAATTAAAAAAAAATACTTGTCAAAAAGTTGGTACTTTGACCCCCAATTTCTCCGTAACTAGATGGTTCCCAGGTATGGTGTGGAGCAAACAAATTATCGCAATGATGAGGAGAATAAGTGCCTTTTGGCTTCGTTAAGAGGTTTTTACATCCTTTATGTGCTGTAAGACATTGCTTCTCGCCAAATTTTATGATTCTAGGTCAACGGGAACTACAATAGAGGGTACTTCAGGTTGACCTAGAATTGTCAATTTTGGTTAAAAGCAAGGTTTTACAGCACAAGTAAAGGGAAAATTCCGAAAAATGAAAAAAAAAATACAAATTAAAGTAAATTTTAAAACTTACAAGTTTTCGCGAAAATCTAAATTTGCCTTTATCTTGTTGACGCACTTGATTTTATACACTTAATAGGGACTTTAAACCTATCTGATATTTTTTTTTGTATATAGGTATGTTACTTGTTTGGTCTATACTGTCGCACGCCGTGCGACAGCGAAACAGTAAATATTTAGATATCATCATCTGCCTAGCTTTTTCCCAACTATGTTTAGGTCGGCTTGCAGTTCGGATACAGCTGAATACCAATATCTTACATGGACCTACTGCATATCTGACTTTCATAACCCCGTTAGTGCTGAATAATAATTGACAACCTGTAACGACTGTCAAAGATCTAATTACCAACAGCTGAACCTGCTTACTGAAGCACGGAATAAACTCAGTAGGTAATGGATGGACACCACATCCACAGAGCGACCTTGGCCAATGCGGCTTAACCTTGAAGATCGACCAGTGCGACTGTTATTATTTAACCACGAACTCGTATTTTTAGTTATGAGAACTGAAAGCATTTATCCCACGAAAGTTTTCCCACAAAGTAAGAAATTAATGAGGATGCCTTCAACAAACTATAAAAACTACGATATACGACAATACTTAAGTTTTGGCGAAAACATGAAAATCGTAGTATATTTTCAGTGCGGTGAACTTCAGGAGGCCTCCTTATGTACCGTTTATTTATTACTCGTATTTTAGGAAAACGGTTTGAGAAGCTCGTGGCTAAATAATAACAGCCGCTCGGGTCGATCGTTAGGTTAAGCCGTGCTTGCCTAGGTTGGCCTGTGGATGGGTGAACACCCATTACATACCGAGTTCCCTCCGTGCCTCGGAAAGCACGTTAAGCAGTTGGTCACGGCTGTCATTTGTAGATCTTTGGCAGTCGTTAGGTAGTCAGAGGCCCAAAAAGTCTTACAACCAGTCATACCAAGGGGTATCGTATTACCTGGTACTAACTCGGTTGTGGAGGTCAGATAGGCAGTCGCTCCATGTAAAATACTGGTATTCAGCTGCATCCGGTAAAACTGGAAGCCGACCTCAACATAGTTGGGAAAAGGCTAGGCATGTCGCGAAAGCGAAGTAATGTTGCCTATAGGTACCTACAAATAGTAATTAGTTAAGACGTGGTGTGAGGTGAGAGAGGGAGGGGGTAGCGCGCGGCGGTGGATCGCGCGCGCGCGCATCGTGGCAATTGGATCTGAGGGTCGGAGCTAGCAGTACACGGGTGAGCGAACTTGGCATTATTCAGTGCATGTGTTTGTATCTTCAGATTGACCAGATATTCAGTTTATATTGAGTTCCAATGTTTTTGTGTGTGTATTGTTTACCAGCGATCAGATTCAGAAATGATACTAAATCATAAACCAGCTGCGAGGCTCGGGGTGGCTATAAGGGGAGGTTGGAGGCCACTTTGGGAGGACACCCAGAATTATCATTGCGATGATAATTCAGTAACCGTTATTCAGTGGAAACCAGTTAATATGTTCCCAACGGTCGACGGTCGATAGATATAAAATCATATCGCACCTTGGCTTATTTCAGAGACATAGGGTATTTTAGGTTCAGATATTCGTCACTAAGGTGTAATTGGCGACAAGGCAGATGATTTTAGGTAAACGGTTTGATGACAAAATATAACGTTTATTATGTGTATTTTTTGTGTGACTCTATTCAGAAATCAAAGTATGAGACTTGGTTTCAGAAGTTTTTTAAGAAAGTAACCGACCCGAAGCCATAATTTATTAGTGTGTACCCAGTAATTGCTGTGAGTTGGTTATTTGTAGTTTGAAGGCTCCTGTTGATCAGCAAACTAATTAACTACCTAGTTATATCATATCAAATATTATTTCCGAATTGCATCGCCAAATAATCAAGCAAATACAGAATAAATTTCATCTAGAAAGTTCTATCCAACTAAAATCACACGTAAGCTCATACATAACATCGAAACAGGCAGCGTGTAATGAGTTCTACATTTCACAGCTTGGCCACGATCTACACGCTCAGGCGACACGCGAAAGGATGGGATGTGTTGTAAACCAAAACAGAATTTCGTTATTTACACTTTTCGGCTCCGCTAAGCTGTAGTGGAAACGATTGAGCAGAGAAGAGAAGCGATGTCTCGTTGTGTAGGCTAGCCTCTGCACTGGGCGCACCGTGGAGACGTAAAGAGACATGAGCTAAATGCGGTGAGCGGTGTGCTGTGAGCGGTGCACGTCTCTTTTACTCTCCACTTTGCACATCTCCGCACAGCTTCGGTGGATACTGGATACACCCTAGTTCTTACGTACCACATCACCTCTCCTCTCCGCACATCTACGTTCGTCTCCGCTTTGGTGGAGTCCGGGCCTTACGATAGTGACCGGAAAAAACAAATGAAATTAGGTACTTGTATAGAAAATGGTCAAGAATCACGGCGATGCGACGGTACTCACATATGAAGGAAACAACGTTTCGCAAGTGAGGCCCTAGTGCGACCCGGGGTTGCGGGACTGTTCGAAAGAGATACCGTGGCCCCGGAACACAAAGGGCGATGAAGGAACATGGATGGGTTTTAGTCAGTAAAAGTCTGACACTCCCTCCTGCTCCGCCCAGAGCGGGAGGAGTTATTTGATGATTTCCCATCCGAAAAAAAAACGTAAGATAAAATGTTAATTTAAACATTTAAAATACCCGTTTCACACAATAATATTTTCAAAATTATAAGAATTTATTCATATCTGTGGATATTACTGTTATTGCAAACAATTAAACTAAAATGCGTAATTTATATGCATACAAGATAATTGTATTTTCGACTCAAAAATCGTCGTATTTACGTCTAGGTGCCTCTAAAGTCGTAAACGGGGCGTCAAACTTGTTTAATTTTTATTTGATGTTACGTCTAGGACTGTCTGGCGTGCGATTTATTTCACGTATCTTTGAGGAGGAGCTCGTGGCTAAATAATAACAGCCGCTCGGGTCGATCGTTAGGTTAAGCCGTGCTTGCCTAGGTTGGTCTGTGGATGGGTGACCACCCATTACATACCGAGTTTCCTCCGTGCCTCGGAAAGCACGTTAAGCCGTTGGTCCCGGCTGTCATTTGTAGATCTTTGACAGTCGTTAGGTAGTCAGAGGCCCAAAAAGTCTGACAACCAGTCTTACCAAGGGGTATCGTATTACCCGGTACTAACTGGGTTGTGGAGGTCAGATAGGCAGTCGCTCCATATAAAATACTGGTATTCAGCTGCATCCGGTAAAACTGAAAGCCGACCCCAACTAAGTTGGGAAAAGGCTAGGCAGATCTTTGGTAGGTTGGGAGTTGAGACATGATTATTAAAATTTATTTGTGCTGAAGTAGTACGATTAATTATAATCTCGTCTGACAAGAGCGTAGGAACAAACTAGGACTAATTCTAGGCATACAGACTAACATATGACTGTTGAAGTGTAATAACATTATTTTTTTTATTTTTCACTATACGAGTAATCAAATTTTCAAAAATTATTTCAATATTGGTATCACCCATACCAATATTGAAATAATTTTTGAAAATTTTAGCTTAAATATTCAAAAACATGTCACTAAGCTTCGATTAGCTGTAGATTTGAATATATTCGTACATAATTACATACAAAAAAAAACTATCGGGCAAAAGCCTGACACAACATCCGATTTAGGAACCTCCCTTTTCAATAGGCTAGTTTCCATCACCATCAATAAATTACAAATCTATTTAGGCCGTCAGTTAAAGCATTGGAAAATAATGGACACATATTTTTTTGTTTTTGTAAATCAATGAATATTGACAAAGATAAAACGCATCAAAACTCAGACGTCAGAACGCACTAAAAATTATACCACGTCGTGCGTGACGTATTAAGAATTTTAAAAGCGTCGTATCTTCGTCAATTTTGGTTTACGTAACGGGTTTATATACTTACGGATCAAATATTTTTTGATAATCTAACTCATGAAGGACTAATTATATTTTTTCAGTACACAAGCCCAATTTTACACCCTATTTCTCTATCAATGTAAGGAACTTTACACTATGTCCCTCTTAACAAGTCTATTTATACCATTGGTAGGTACTAGAAAGTACAATTACCAAAACAAAAAACATTATCTTCCTACTCTTATCTCATGTTATTTGGGGTCGGCGTAACACGTTTTTTTCCTACCATCAATCGTCACGCTATCAATAATATAAATTGTTTAATGTCCCATTTAGTCGCACTTTATAGCTCGCGCTCGTGAAGACCAACCCTGCATTGGACTTCGTTCCTGATGAATGGAAGACGATAATGTTGGAATGTTTGTGGTTCTGCGAGAAGACCGAGTAAAAGGATTAGGTATTAAATTTAATTTACCGTAATCTACACTAATAATATTATAAAGAGGAAAGATTTGTATTTTTGTGTGTATGTATGTTTGTAATGAATAAACTCAAAAACTACAGCACCGATTTCAAAAATTCTTTCACCATTAGAAAGCTATATTTACCCTGAGTAACATAGGCTATTTTTTATTCCCGTACTCCCACGGGAACGGGAACTACGCGGGTGAATCCGCGTGACGTCCGCTAGTACATAAATAATAATAATTGACTCCTATATATAATTTCTCCTCTTCTGTATGGTGTCGGACGTAAAGAATAGCATCATCCCATATCTTCCCGTGGATGTCGTAAGAGGCGACTAAGGGACTTACCAGAGAATGGGCAGCAGCGTTCTCTGTGCTTTTGTAACAACCGCACTGCGATCGCCAACCCGCCAGCCAAGCGTGGCGATTATGGCAAAAGCCCCCCTTTGGGGGAGGCCCATGTCCAGCAGTGGAAATGATGATGATGATGATGATGATATCATTCCTCACAATAACTCATCCAGGTCTTCCTCTTCCTCTTGATTCTCTCTTTTAGTCACATGTGATATCGTCCCTCCTTACTACATGTCCAATACCAAGACAGTCGATTCCCTTTCAATTTTTCTGAAACTGGCGCAACTTTCAAACTTCCACAAACACAAAAACATACAGGAACAACAATAAATAAAACCATCAAAACAATTCTTCTCAGCTAATAAAATCCTCAAAAAAGTTTTAAACAGAAACCAATTAATCACGAAAAAAATCCAATCACAAAATGTAATGTTAGATCGTATTTCTGGAGTAATTTGATTTGTGTCAGTTCAATATTGTTGCTTGTTGAGTGTTCCGAGTTTCTGAGAAACATGGGATTAAACTGTTGACATAGTAGTATTAACAAGCAGTAGATCAACTAGGAGCAGGCAATGGAGCGCAGCATAATATTATAGGTGAGAAGCATACAGATTGCGATAGAAATACCATTGCACCCATACCACCCTGCGCATAACTCAGTTTGTAGATGTCTAAGAAAAAACAGCCAAGCTAAAGTGAAGTAGACCGGAGCGAAGGTGGTGTGACGATCTGATCTTTTTTGCGGGGCAAACATAGCCAGATATCGCACAAGATATCGAGAGAGGTTTGGAAGGAGAAAGGGGAGACCTTTACCCAGGATATAGGACGTATGAAAAACAAACAAGAAAAAAACAACTCAAAACAAAATGATCCGAACAGCTAAAAAATATTTAGGGGGAATCCGGGACCGTGGTCCCGGTCCCGAAAGCCCCCCGACCCCACACAACATACAAAGCGTTTACACGAAGTTACTCGGAACTGTCGCATTAAGACAATGTGGTTACGTTTTATGTGTAGTGCAACATAACAAAAAGTTTAGTTGACAAACCTAACACCCGCGTTAAGCAAAGCATTAGGGCCGAACGTCACCGAAGCGAGACGAGACGAGAGGAGAGGAGATGTGTTGTAAACCATTAATAGAATTTCGTTATTTACACTTCTCGTCTCCGCTTATTTCTAGTGGAAACGGTTGAGCAGAAAGCAGCTGATATCTAGTAATTGTTTAGACCAGCGGAGTTGAGAAGAGACGTAAGTGGCGTGCGGGGAGCGCTGTGCTGTGAGCGGTGTGCGGTGGATACACCTTCTAAAAATCTCCTCTCCTCTGCGCTTCACACATCTCCGTCTCCACTTTGGAGAAGTCCGGCCCTAAGGCTGCCTGTCCACTGAAGCTGAGCTAGGTTGCGGTGCGGAGAAACGGCGAAATATTAACCAATGGGATTGCATACTGGAGTGGAGCCGAGATTTTATGCATTTCTATTGGTTAATATTTCTCCGCTCAGTAGCTTCGCTCCGCATCAGTGGACAGGCAGTCTAATCATCCTGTACCTAATGTCCCAATTGTTGAGAAAAAGGAATCCCTTTCTATGAGCGTACACCCGCGTTTGATTTCGAAAAAGGTCTGAGTTGATTCACTGTTTTTCGTTATGCTATGACAGAATGTAGGGAAGTTATTCAAGTGAAAACTTGATACCTACATATATTATGTCGATTCCATCATATTTGCCGACCTATACGAGCTAAGATCGAGTTAAGATTAAATTCCAGGAATATATTCTGCAATTTCTCGATTAGATTAAATGATAGGAGGTAAGTATCTAAAAGCAGCACTCACATCAAGAAATTGATGGAAAATACTAATCTAAATTTAACGTAACATCACGCCTGTAGCCCCAGAAGGGTTAGGCAGAGGTGTACTTAATAGTACACCCACATTTGGCCAGTTATGTTTAAGTCCCATGTAATAGGGAGCGAGCCTATTGCCATCAACCGGGCTTAAATCTGGATTTTTTGGCTGCTACTGAGACATTCCTGGTGGAAAAAGCCAATAACACTTTGCCCGACCTGCGGTGGCCCAGTGGTGGCGGCCCCGACTTACGAATAGTCGTGGGTTCGAACCCAGGCAGGCACATTACTTTCTGTAATTTATTTAATCACCGGTGCTCTCAAAACGGTGAAGGAAAATATCGTAAGGAAACCGGCATGTCCTAGAACCAAAAAATCGAAGACATGTGACATATACCAATCCGCACTGGGCCCAGCGTGGTGGATTACAGCCCATTCAGTCTGGGAGAGGAGGCCTGTGTCCCAGCAGTGGGAAAATTAATAGGCTGATGATGATGATGATGATGACTTTGCCCGACCTGGGAATCGAACCTAGGACCTCATGCTCAGTATTCGCGCTTGCTACCACTAGACCAACGTGGTATTAGTTGGGAAAAAGAGAGGTATACATTGGTTTTGCTGTCTCTTGTTTTGAAGTCAAGCTATTTTTTTTACCGCAAAAATAAAATGTACGTCATTGCACTTTTTAAACTGTCAAATAAACAGTAAAAACGCAACGTTTCGTGATTTCGTGTCCCCATCAAATAAAACTTAAAGTTAATTTCCACAGATTGGTATTAACAAACACCATTACGGTATAATCCCAGTCTAGACGGGATAGTGTTCATATTTGCTCAGCAAAATACCTGCCGTTCTGATCAACTGTACAACTTACTCGCTTAAATGCATGTAAGGGCGGTTCTGATGTCACGATTTTTTAACTTTTATTTCAAGACTTTTTGCTTTTTTTTTTGTTTGTTTTGTATTTAAATCCTGCAAATGATTGTGGCCGCTTGACAAAATGAACATTGACAGAACTGAACATGAGAACCAATTATATTATATAGTAAAAAGAGGTAGATATCGCACTAGCACGCACAAATTGTTGAGGACAAAGTGACACAATTGTTGCACTTTGATAGCTAGCTATCTCTTTCTATCTTATACGTTCCGTATTATCTATCGCTGTCGTAGTTTTAAATTACTCGCAACGATATCTGAGCGCCATTCAGTATGAACATGGCGTATCTTCTTTATAATATCATTGATGAGAACATAACATTGAAGTCAAAACGTCATATCCGACTTGGGTAGACTATTGAAATTAAAAATGTAATGTTCATTAATAAGAACTTAATGTACAAGGTTATGCATTATAGGAGATCCCCAAATAGGAGCCTAGCCGTTACACGAATCAGATAATATGTACCAAAATAATTTACTATTTTGTTAATTAAATCATCTGAATTTCATCAAAGTAGGTACAATCAAATCAAGTTCAATCTGAGTTTCAATCATAAACCGTAGGGTAGTTCTTGGTAATTACTGGGTCGCAAGTTCGATCCCCTAACAAATTTAGATTGGAATAATGCTATTCGCAACAGTCAAGTGGATCTAAGACTTTTGTACTAGCGCACCATTTAAACAGTTTCTAGAATCAGAGCGTGTTCGCGGCAACGCCATTCGATATAGCGGTTTTCGACTCAATGTGTTTTCGAACTGGCGTACCACTCGTAAAGTTTTTCGAAATAGCGTGCGTCGCAATAATGTCATTCGAATCGTCATATCACTCGCTGTGATTTCGTAAGCTTGTTTAATATGGACCTGAACTCATTAGTTTTCTAACCACAGACAAGTTGGAAGGGGACACCGGTGCTTAAACGGATACCACGTACATTATTCTGTAATAATAATAAAAAACAAAATGTCAAAATGTATAGGATATAATATACCCTCTTAAGATGGTAAAGTTTACTGTTAATTTCCCATGACTGTGATTAACGGTCGTGCTTCCTCTGTATGTGACGTATGCTGTCATGTGTCACATGCATGTGACAGGTACACGCTGATATTAATTGGAAACTTCAAAGATGACATGTACAATTTTTTGATTACGATATACGAAAAACTTTTCAAAGCCTCTGGCTACATCAGTATGCACCCTTATATTGCAAAAATACACACCTACTCTTATCAAATACCAACAGACCGTGAACTGAACGCAAAAGTCTCCATAAAATGCAAAATACAACCTTTTTACGATTTTAGTTTCAAAATACCTTATCGTGCAAACTGAAGTGCATTCTTAGGTGAAAATGACTCCAATATTTACGGTCGTTTTCAGAGTATGGTATAATTTAAATAATAGAAGCTTTAGAAATAAGAGGCTTATAAACCACATCGTATTTAACTATACTAAGGGTTAAAGTATGAAATTGCCGATTTGTACTAAAAAATTGAAACTCCGCGTTAGATACGCGTCTGAACACGTAATAATAACGCGGGTTTTCGAAGTATCCATCTTTACGTCTAAGCTGAAAAAAAAAACAATTGAAAGTCAAAAATCGAATGTTGAAATTTTTTTGAAATAAGAACCTCTATGTATCACTTGAAAAAAGTTTCAAACGAAAATCTCACACCATGAAGATTTGATGTCAATTCGAAGTGTCTGATACAGCTACAGTTATTGTAAAAGTAGTATGAAGCTCCTAATTTTTGAAAACAGTGGCATCTGTGGGAATTTTCATGAATTACTTATGAAATTCCTTGGCTAAAGCGCTTTGGCACACAATACGGTTGGCTTTGAGGAGAAACCTCAATAACGTGAAGAATTTTCATTTTGCTATAAAAACTAACTCATAGATGGCGCTCTATGGCTAACAATACCGAATATACTTTTCGTCCACTTGTATCGTTTTATCGTTCTCACGTAAAATGGTCACAGACGCAATATTAATATAATTTAGTTACCATTTACGAATTGTAACATAAATCAGATTCTGCTTGTTTAGCGCACATCATTATCCCAGGCCCTATCCAATGAGGGATTTTCTTTTTAGCTCTTCCCTAGTCGCTGGATAGATGGCGCTAGGAGTTAGTATGATAATGCAAGGAACGGAACATAAAAAAACAGATTTTTCAATACACTTCCTCGAAAACTGGCCCATAACACACTACGATTAAGTACAACATGCAATGTATTTCACACGTGTGCGATTTTTTCCACTTTCCCGCACGTGTGCGGGAATGAAAATTGCCACAGATAACTATACCTATACTAAGTCCAAATTGGTTCAATGCCTATAGTCTGAGGTGAATGTTTTTTTTTTTAATTTCGGCAAAGCACTACGCGTCTTTACGGCATAAATATTTTTTCAATATTCAAATTGTATTTATAAATAGAATATCATAGATAAACGTGAGTATTAAAAACTAATAGTTACTTTTATACACAAATTAACATTGATTTGTGTTCTTAATTCAAAAATATAAAATAAATCTTTTTTTTTTTATATTAGGCTGTTTAACGGCTTCATACCTTTGCCTCTCCTTCAAGCTGGCAAAACGAAAGCGCGAAAAAAAAAAGAAAATTAAAATCATAGTTTCATAGTTCGTGACAAAATATTTTTCGTCGTTTCGTTTTATTTCTTCAAAAGTGTATTGAAAAACGTCGTTTGATCATCAAAAACACCCTCGCCTACGGCTCGTGTCTTATAATTCCGCCTCGAATGCAATAACAAACTTTCTCCACTTGTATCAAAATGTACTATTAACAAATCGCGAGAAAACAAGGTTATATTCGGAAGGTTAAGCAAATGGAAGTGTCAGTCAACGAGAGTATGTGACGTGACACAGTGTTTTTTTTTCCAAGCGTTTTGGCTTTGGCACCAACTATCGTAGTAAGGTCAACGCCATCTATAGAGTTCTTGGAAAAAAAGTTATATTTTTAATACCTCAAAAAGAAAACCTCTCATTCCCAACCATGTAGGGGTCGACTTTCAATCTTACCGGCTGCAACTGAATATCAGTGTTGAACATGGAGCTACTGCATATCTGACTTCCACAACCCAGTTACTAGAAAAATACGATACCTTTAGGTAAGACTGGTTTAAAATAAAACAATAAAACTATTATTAAAATGCAATATTTATTACGAAAATTGCAGTACAAAGTAAATGACAAAAGCATTTTTGCAAATCATGTTTTTCTGTACAAAACTAGAGAATTTTTACTAATATTTTTATGTGACTAGTGACATACAATCATACTACAGACACATTCTTTTAAATACAAATATAAATACTATACAAAAAAAAAACATTTTTTTAGGCTAGAAAGAGACGATTAAATATCCAGACGGCAATAACAATTTCAAAGTACGTTCGTTACAAAATGTAGAATGTTTAAATGTTAAATAATTATGAAGTAAATTGGTGTCGAATCTGTTGTGCACAAAATAAACTTAATTTAGGCTATTGCTATCTTTTACCAAAATGCAGTGCGAGAAAAGGACGGCTATAGCTATGAACTTGAACTAAGTTAGAGATGTCAAACTAGTAAACACCTTGCGCTTCACCGTGTTTTTAGTCGACATATTTTTACGTGCACCCTTCATTTGTATGGAAATATTAGTTCCAACTAAATTTGACAGCTCTAAATTACGTGCGTCTCTTTTTAGTTTTATTAGAAAGAAAAAGATAGCAATAGCCTAAATTAAGTTTAGTTTGTGCACAACAGAATCGACACCATTATAGGGGAAATTATTAATCGGGCGAATAAAAATTTAATGGGCGACTAATATACTGAATGGGCGACTATTTGTCCGGTCATTGCGGCAAGGATAAAATAGGAAGCAAGAGCGAGCGAAGCGAGCTCGGGACTTGTGGCACCCCGACTCGGACCGGTTTGGTTCGTTCGTGTTAGGTTACTTTAAACCCTGCAAACAGAAATAAAAGCCCCGCGTAGTGAGGCTACGTTGACTACGCCTTATCTAGAATTTAGTAGTTAATAAGCTTGTTTTAGTTTTTGTTCTGAGTCCTTGAATTATCACACTGATGGTATTGAACAACTAGTAACTCCAATTTGTCTTTTCGAGTCGCCGTTTAAAACATTTTGTGTTCGCCTACAGTTTGTTGTCCACTTAGTTAGTATTTCAGGAACCCGTATTCAGTATTTTTTACTTTTTTATATTGAATTTATTTTAGCTCTTTTAAAAACTACCCTTAATAAAAGTGTACAAATACAGAATCTCATTTTGAAATTCTTAAATCGTCAATAGAGATCACATTCATGAAAGAAAAGTATAAGAACCATTCATCAAACACACTTTAAAACTAAATATTTTTGAACAGCACGTCAGTGGTCACAACCAGTATAAGCTGGCCTGTTATTCTATTGAAACTCCGTACTATGATAGACCAGCTTAAGGTCAAAATGTTCCCAATGACGTGCGGCCTACTATGATTCTTATAAATAACATAATATTATTATCGTCTGCTTACTGCAGGCATTTTAACTAACTTATTTACTAGTCATAGTGTACTTTAAAGCTTAAATTAAATTATTCGAATACGATTCACAACAAATCCAACATGGCTACGAAGAAATAAACAAAATAATTAAAGTTTAATTTCTAAAGTCCAACATTCTCTTTTTATATCCTTTGCTTTAGCTCTTTTAAAATTCGTGTTTTTTTTTTTTTAATTTTTAGTTTGGACTATTCTTGGGAATCTTCTAGTTACGGAGACATCCATGATATATTTAGAAAAGTTGAAAAATGCAACACTATGGTGTCCATTCTGTTGTGCACAAACTAAACTTAATTTAGGCTATTGCTATCTTTTTCTCTCTAATAAAACGAGAAAGAGACGGACGTAATTTAGAGCTGTCAAATTTAGTTGGAACTAATATTTCCATAATACCAATGAAGGGTGCACGTAAAAACATGTCGACTAAAAACACGGTGAAACGCAAGACATAAACTAGTTTGACATCTCTGACTTAGTTCATAGCTATAGCCGTCCTTTTCTCGCACTGCCTTTTAGTAAAAGATAGCAATAGCCTAAATTAAGTTTAGTTTGTGCACAACAGCAGAATCGACACCTATGATCAAGATTTTATCAGTTACAATTGGGTTCAAAAATTATCCTACCTTTTAAGCTGGTATCAACCGTACGTACACATTTACAAAATTTCATTGCAATCGGTTGGTTGGTTTCTGGGATTAGATTAATACACATATTAAGATAATTACAAAATTTTAATAGTTTCTAACTCTTCTACAAACCTGTTTACCATTCCTTCCTCCAATACTAAATTATCACCGATTTTCAACGGGTAGTATTTTATTGCATACCAAAAAAAAAATTAGGTCTCCAGAACTAATCAACTTTTCCAATTTTTATCAAAAATAGTAAGCATAAATAAATGAGTGTTCAGACTGCTTATAAATCTATTCATCGCAAACAATAATTTATAATTTCCAACTAATAGCATTATTTTAAAAACATTTCTAATGGTGCTAAATACTGTGCAAATATAGACATTCCTGCCCGCTTAGTATGAACGCCGTAGACACGAAAGAGAATCGACAAATCTTTTGTTCATCTGTCATTTTGTCGATTCAATGACAGATGAACAAAAGATTTATCGTTTCTCTTTCGTGTCTACGGCGTTCATGCTAAGCGGGCGGAAGTGTATTCTAAATTTGATTATTCGCGTATTTTCGCGCTCCAAAAAGTTTTACATACCATTTTAATATTTTGTGCAAGCATTTGCGATTGACTGATTTTTTTTTTGCATAGCTGTATTTGCATTATTTTTCTTTGTATTTGTCGTGTGGTTAGTACCTAACCTGGTGTCAGAGTTTATATGCCGCTCATAGGCCTCTGACTGGGAGAAATATCCGTCGAGAAATATCTCTCAGGCATGCTGGTTTCCTCACGATGTTTTCCTTCACCGAAATAAGTGATAATAATATATAATACGCACATGATTTTGATTTTTTCGTGCGGTTTTGATCTTATATTTGCTGTATTAGTACTTACAAGTGTGTTGTGAAAACTTGTAGAAAAAACTTGCACCCAATTTCTTATCACTACAATCCGAGGAAAAAAACACAACCATCCCATTTCAATTTACAATTCAAAGGATTTTGAGCCAATTTCGCTATCCATGTCTTCATATGTTAGAGAAGTTGATATGTGACAATGAATATTGCTGAATTGTCAAATTAATAGTTTTTGGATTGTATGTGTGCTACATAATCATCCGGCAGGAAGATAGTAGCCATCGAGTGAGTTTATTTCACACACCGACAAAAACTTCTAATTAACGATAACGACAAAGCAATGCAAACCATTTTTCTCCCATCTTATAAGCAATTGCCATTGCATTTCCGACTCTATTCTCAAAACTATTGGATCAAGCGAGGGAGGGCAAAGAAAATATGGATTAGGAATTATATGAAAGAAAAAGGAGTAAATTATATAGTTGGTGCCAGTTAAGATGAGAATAGCGGTCATTGACCCACCTACATTTATTAATCTTCTATATTTTAAAACCAAAAATAAGCCTGTTCAAGTCTTGAATTGTCATTAAATGACAATTCAAGACTTGAACAGGCTTATTTTGAAATATGTTGAAGATCACGATAAATTTTATCGTGATCTTCAACATTTTTTGTAATGAAAAACGATACATGGTTTATTTGTTGTGGTTCGTATGAGGAGATATTAGGGAAGGGCAATGACCGCTATTCTCATCTTAACTGGCACCAACTATAGAATTGAAGATAAACACGTGTTGCGCCGACTCCAAAAAACATAGAGTAAAGACTGGAAAATGATAATGATTCTCAATACAAATACAAGCGAAAATAATTTGAACAATATTGTTACGTCGTACCCGTACCTACAAATAGGTAGTAGTAGGTAGGTAGTAGTAGGTAGGTAGTAGGACAAGTCTCGAATGATGTAGGTACAAATTCGCAAACTACCTATAAAAGACATCAGGAAGTTGTCATTGTAATTTCGGCCGTACACCGAGGGCATAAAGTAGCTACTTCTTCATTTTGTACAAGTTGTGGAAGGACAATGACCCACTATGGAATTGTCTAGAACAATTCGAGTAAGTCGTGGATCTTTCTCGAAGGATCGGTCGCCATATAAATAGGCGACATGTTTGCGGGAGAGTTAGCCTGATTTTGGCTACACCACGAAGCAAATCGAAGTGAAGTAAAAGTGCGATATTTAAGCGAATAGTGATCAGTAGTGTATTATGTTGTTTAATCGGTAGTAATTAATTTATCCCATACCCGGCTCGTAACAATATTAACGATTAGATGCTGATCCTGTTTTTTTGATATGCAATTAAAATATTCCCCAATATTCAACTATCTTCAGTCCCATCTTATGTTAGTATGTACCTATCCTTATAACTATTGTGGATGAAAGTTGTGCTGCAAACGTTGCGACCTTGGGCCTTAGTTTCGAAGGTCATGAGGTCGCAGGGCCGTTTCTTTGAGGTCGTGATGCGGCTGAGGGTGGTGAAGTTCTCTAAGTCGCTGGCTGTGGAGCAGCAGAAGGCTCGGCGGAATTCGCGACGGAACTTTCCTGGAAAATGGAAACAAAGAAAAATTCAGTCTAACTTTTTAACATTATAAAACATCCTTATTTTATTTTTAATCTATTTTAAAAGAGAGGTAGTGACGGTAATTTCATACAAGTCGCTCGGTTATAAGTACCGGTCCGAATGGTGGGGAGTCAGTCGTTGTCAGACTGTCGGAATGAGCGGTGGTGCGTTGGCGAGTCAACTAGTGTTGTTAAATGTGCATATTTTACAACAACGATCCATAATCTTACGGTTGGTAAGTACGTTACCGGGTACTTAATCGTAGGTCATGAAACAGACCCTAAGGGTCGGAATATGGGAATTATCCACTCACCACTCATAAAGTTGTATATCAACGGGTTGATAGCTGAGTTTGCGTAGCACATCACATGGGAGATTAAAGCGAGACAGGTGATCACATCGGTCTGTTCCATGTCCAGCGTGTATCTGAAAAAAGGAAAGAAATGGCTGTAGTAAATTATGACTATGTTGCTATAAAATAAAGTGCATATATTCTATGTATGTGTTCACTAGAGTACAAGTACAAAATTAAAAAAAGAAGTCGGTTAAAAACGGTAACCGTGGTTTCCGCATTCTTCTTCATACAAAATTGCCTTTGCAACTTTGCAAGCGGGCAACTAGAATCAATAATATTTTCTTGTACGATATATAAAAATGCCTTTAAAATTATTTATTGCAATAAATTGTTTGACGCTATCCTCTCCGATTTTCCGGATAAGTCCAAGTTTGTGACCTACCGACAAATTCGATGATTGAAGCAAAATTAAAACAAAGGTTTCACCAAGATACAGACTGTTTACAATGTTCGGTCCTACTATCAACCGGAAATCATGTTTGACCGGATGTAAACTTGTACGATCAAAAGGGGTAAACACACAGACAGTGTGAACATTCGTTGAACAATAAATGAACTAGCTGTCTGAGTAATGACTGTTCGAGTCTTCAAAGAAAAAAATCAATCAAGTGATCAATATTAAACTACAGTTATTAAGCAAAAGGGACACAGCTGTCTAAAAAACGACAAGAGAAAAAAAACCTAACTAGATTCTGTCTAGTAAGGTTTAATTTTCTTTTATAAGTTTTTCTCGGATTTGTTCCATTTGCTTACAGTGGCAGAATATCCAATTAAGTCAAGCAAGTCTGCTGATTGGTAAATTCCATTCTGCACTATTTAGATTAGATTTTTTTTCATTTCGACGTTTAAGTTAGATATTTGGTTGTTTTATTTTTTAACAACCTGCCTACTTACTGAAATAAGTAAAAGTATAAAACAACTATTCCCAACCATTGCAGCTCCTGCAGGCCTAGCCAAAGGTTACAAACGTTTCGTATCGATTCTCTTTCTACAATCGTAAACGCCTCGGCGTAAGCGAAAGCGCTAAATTGGCAGCTATATTGACATGACTGAGTCGATCGCTCGTTCTCTAACGTCTGTAGAAAAAACCTACACTTTAGTCTATGGTGAGCGTTCCTACCAAAGAGTATAGCGATCAACATTGTAGAAACGATAACATTCTATTCTAACATTTTGAACGATGTAAACTTGTCTACGAATTTTGTATTCGTTTGTGTTGAACACGTGATTTAACGTTTTCTACTAGCGTTAACGATTGTAGATTGTCAACTTGATGAATCCACTATATCACATAAAGTTTCACAAAAATCCACTCAGTGACATTTGCATAAAATATGTAGTTACAAATATTCTATCCATCCTCACATTTTGCGTTTATAATATAAGTAAATATTATGAAGTAATATAAGTTAAGATTGTCATCCCGAAATTGTGTAAGGATCGAAACATGGTGTTGCGTAATTTCAACCTTCATTCAAGAGCATAAAGGCGAAGGTGCATAAACTGGTAGACAATGAGATACAATTTGAACTCAAACGCGAGAGCAATACTGTATAATTAAACCTGACATGCAAGGAATCAAATTATGAAGGTATGTAGCTCATTCTAGGAAGATTAACTCGACATGACGGGAAATAATAAGGTACAGTCAGTAAGCAAGCGATTTATATTGTTAATTTTACATTATTTCATGTTCTAAATTGATAGAAGAGCTCTGATTTTTCGGATTTATGTGTGTATTATTCTCTCATCACTTGCTTAACATCGAGCAACCAGCATGCCTGCAGTTCTCGACGGTATGTAAAACCAAGTCAGAGGCCCATGGGCAGCATAAAAACTTTGACACCAAGTTAGGCACTAACCACACGATAAACAAAGAAGAAATTGATACAAAATAATTCGACTGCCTGACTAGCCGTGTGGTATCCAGCAGAGTAGAATAGATAGCCGTGTGGTATCTGGCAGAGTAGAATAGATAGCCGTGTGGTATCGGGCAGAGTAGAATAGATAGCCGTGTGGTATCCGGCAGAGTAGAATAGATAGCCGTGTGGTATCCGGCAAAGTAGAATAGATAGCCGTGTGGTATCCGGCAGAGTAGAATAGATAGCCGTGTGGTATCCGGCATAGTAGAATAGATAGCCGTGTGGTATCCGGCAGAGTAGAATAGAACCAACCCATTACACTCACGGGTGTCGTATAAGGCGACTAATGTTTGAGGCAGAACACATTGCGCCTCCGTAGACCAGAGAATAGGCAGCAGCGTTTTCTGTTAGTCTGTCATCACTGCGATCTCCAATCCGCCTGCCAAGCGTGGAGATTACGGCAAATTCCTCCCATCGTGGGAGAGGCTTATGTCCAGCAGTGGACGTGACTGATGTAGTAATTCAACTGCATTCAATTTAGATGATGGTTTGTCGTGGTCGCCCAGGTCGCCCTGTTGGCATCGCCTTTCATGACCAAGGTTGTGGGCTCAAATCCGGGCAAGTAGCAATGTGACTTTTTCAATTATGGTACTTTCTAAGTTTATCTTGGACAACACAAACCGATGTTTGTCCAGGTAATGCAGGTAGATGATAAGATTGGGCGTCGATGTTCCTTACACCATATTTATTATTCTCTGATGCAAATTCTCATATAATAAACAAACATTAACAGATTACCATAAGGCAACACTCAGAAAAGACGTTAGACGCAGACGGGGCATAGACATATGTCAAAATTTATGGAAGCGTCGCGACGCAAAACACGCAGGGCGCGGACACGACGTTTGCCCGTCTGCGCCCTGTTGTAAAACAGATGCACAAATGCACGGGCGCGAGCGGACGAGGGGCGGACGAGAATGGGGATGCATGTGGCGAGGGGCGCGGGTGCCAGGAATCGTGCGACGCGCGGGTCTCTCGTCGTCTCTCGAGGCGCCCGGCGTCACGCCCGTGCCTCGACTTTTCTATATGTTTTAAAAAGTCGCGTCGGCGCCCCGTCTGTGCCCTGTCCGCGCCCCGTCCTCGTCTTAAGTCTTTTCTGTGTGTCCAGCGCTTATTTCTACCAGAGATATGCGAGGATATGCCGCGAGGGATGTACATAAAACTAACCAATCACATTATCTTAGCTCAAACTGTGAAAAAGAAGCTTACTATTGGTTTGTTTCATACATCTCTATCGAGCCTGATGGAAAGCGATGGATGAGATCTATGATGGAATGAGCGTGCCCAGAAGATGCTTCAGATTGTTGCAGAGTTTATACACAAGTGGCTGTTTCGAAGCGTTTCGTATCTCTGCAAAAACTAAAGAACGGCCTTTGATTTTTTTGATTCACCGTCATCTGACTAGCCTTTTCCCAACTATGTTGGGGTTGGCTTCCAGTGTAACGCAATGCAGCTGAGTAGTATTTCTAGAGCGACTGCCTATCTGACCTCCACAACCCAGTTAATAATACTGGTTCAGAATTTCGGGCCACTGACTACCTCATAGATCTACAATTGACAGCCGGTCATCATCATCATCATCATATCAGCCGAAAGACCTCCAGAGGCCCATGTCCTGCTGGACATGGGCCTCACCCAAAGGGGGTTTTTGCCATAATCGCCACGCTTGGCAGGCGGGTTGGCGATCGCAGTACGGTTGTTACGAAAGCACAGAGAACGCTGCTGCCCATTCTCTAGTCGCCACTTACGACACCCACGGGAAGATATGGGATGGTGCTATTCTTTACGTCCGACACCATACAGACAATTGACATTGACAGCCGGTACCAACAGCTAAACGTGCTTTCCGAGGCTCGGAAGAAACTCGCTATGTAATGGGTTGTCACTCATTCACGGATTTGATTTTTTTATAGTAAATCCAATATATATTTGACTTTTTCGTAATAATTATTGCTGACTTTTGCTGTGTTTAAAACCATTTGAATCTTTTTTATTAAATTCAGAAAAATCAATTGAAACACAATTTTGCTCTATTTTGTAACTGTAGTTTCATATGAAAAATGAATTTCTGTTTACCTAGTATGTCCAAATGAATTTCCGTTGAAATATCGAAAACATCGCAAAATTTCAGGATAAGTCGCATTGTAAAACTTGTTCCAATCATGAGTGTTTTTCCACCCCTTTTTTTTTTCGGATGGGAAATCATCAAATAACTCCTCCCGCTCTGGGCGGAGCAGGAGAGAGTGTCAGACTTTTACTGACTAAAACCCATCCATGTTCCTTCATCGCCCTTTGTGTTCCGGGGCCACGGTATCTCAATAAATGACAAAAAATGGCAACTCTAGCCTTGATGCCGTATATACGCTTGAGACGATCCCAACCTTGCAAAAAACGGCTGAAATTAAAATCATAAAGTGGATTGTACAATAACCCAGTGATCATTAGATACCCGTAATTACAGACACAATTAAAATAACAATGTACTGTTCCCTTTCGGGAACGGCTGGGGAAATTAGCGTTAAGACATATTGTACTGTTGTTCGTTTCCCAAATAAAATAAAATAAAATAACCAACGAGGCATTCAGTGGAGTTTTCAGCCGTTTTTTGGCAATAGCTGCCAATCTCTGCAAAAGCCTTTGTACACGGGAGGCATTACAGTGCATAAGTGTGTGCACTCTTTCTTTTCTTGATCTCACAGTTCGCTTGGTTGCTGTTGCCAAACAACTGAATGCAATTTCCGAGGCAAGGGGGTATTCGCAGATTGGTGGGATTCCCCGATATTGCGGAGGAAGATTCGGCTTCACGCTGAATTTTAATTGTATATTTTATCTGTGTCTGTAACCTACCAACACTAGAACTTAGAAAAATTGTTACTAACCCTATGGACTCCGGTCTGAAATAAAAACTTTCTATTCTGTTCTATTCCACCACCAACTTCGTGACTGCTGACTACTACTTACTTATAAATTCCGAATGGATCTACCCAATAAAACTAAGCCGAACCTGGGAATTAGGACTACGCTTAAGAGCCTAACATGCCTCAAATGGCTTAGCATGATCCTCCGTTACGCCTAAAATACTGCAGCATTCATTTTGTAATAAATATATGGTAAAGTTGAGGATACTACGTGTGACCCTATGTGTACCCTCTCGTAGAGAGGAGGCCTGTGTCCTATGATGATGATGATGACTATGTGTGACGGAAACACGATTCCATAAACTTTTCTCGATAGAAAAAAAATCCAGAGTTACCTCCAAAACAATAAACCGCTGGTATTGAAAAAGCACTTCAAATTAGATCATGAAAGTTTGCATACTAACTGAACTAACTTAATAGCAGGCCTGTGTTTTTTTTTTTAGTTCAATCCACGAAATAACAGTCCACGCTGATGCAAATACCTACTCTACTATTCGCGCTAGTTTCAACAACTCCGTACAAGTTAGGTACAAACACTGTTTCAAGCTTACACGGTTGAAAGGTCGGTTTGGCGCTTACAACAGCGTCGAAATATCGGGAGCTCAAAAAAATTAACAATCACGGAAGATATCCCGTAACAATATAAGTTTAAGTAAGGTACAATCCACTTGACCCAATTTCGTACCGCATCCCGGTACATGCCTATCTTTGATCAAAGCTTTGGAAACATAATCAATGTAACCGGACGTCACCAGCAATATCTAATAGAAAGAATCAATCGAAGACGACAAGATTGTTTGCCACCAAACTACAAGTACAATATTGACAAAACCGGAGACGCGACATCAAATCCCAGAGTAAACATTGTATAATAAAACAAATATGGTGGACCACAGAGCGCGGAGTGGTCTCCGTCTCGGCGACCGATTGACGCAGCATGTCACCCTAAACGTGTCCCCGTTTACTCAAACTGCGACATAAATGGGGGTAGGTATACAGTCTATTCTCCCCAGGGAAATCTCAGAACAGACGATGCACAGAGGGACTCCGGACAGGTTGGTATTTTAATAGGAAACGGTGTTTCAAAACAAAACCGATGGTCACAATCCAATCCAATTCACAATCTCGGTGGTCAATTATTATTATAACTAGCCTATATTTTCCCACTGCTGGGCGAAAAACTTCTTCCATTCTTTTCAACAGGCATGATTCTGTGCCACCTCTTTCCAATTCTCAAGGAAGACATCCAATTCGTCCCGCCGACGGTGCATTCGTGTTCCACGCGCGCCTCAAAGAGAGTAAGCAAAAGAGGTCTGCGAGGCAGGCGCGGATACAGGATTTCCTTTAAGGGGTACAATTTTTGGAAAATCCATAAAAAAATAATTATAAAGTTTTGATATTAAACGGGCGTTACTTTACAGAAATCCATGATAAGCAAGATACAAAGGGCCGCCGCCGCCGTCTCCTTCGTGGTCTGCCAGTGGCGGACCGGTGGTGGCAGACGGGAATAAAGGCGCGACCCCGTGTCAATAGGCTAGTTTCCACCATCAATCAATTTGTAAATCTATTTAGTCCGTCAGTTAGAGTATTAGAAAATAATGGACACGTATTTTTTGTTTTTGTAAATCAATGAATATCGACAAAGATAAAACGCATCAAAACTCGAGAGTAGGGGCTCGTGACATCACAAAGCACTAAAAATTATAGCACGGCGCACGGTGGGCTGGAAATCGGCTTTCATAGACTTAGGGACTTTAATTTGCAAGTGCTTGTTTTTATGCCGGATATCGCTTCTATTAGTCATTACTATGTACAAAAATGACACCCGAGTTAATTCTGCCCAAAAACGAAGGAAATATATTTTTTTTACGAAAAATTTGTATGAAGCTAGTATGAAAAATCGAATTATCTCCTAAACGGCATGTTTAACCGGACTATCCTTGGAGGTGGTCATAGTGCTAATTATTTATGATTTTTTGGTTGCCGATTTGACGAAAAATTTAATGCCGTTTTTTTAAAAAAAATTGTCAAAATATTTTTATTTATTTTTACATGTAAAACGATCCCTTTTAGTGTCCAAGTTAAAATGTTCGATATGTTATTAACCCAAATATTAAGAACACACAAAACAAGAAAAATTAAATAAAATAATTGCTGTTTTTTGACACATTTTTATTAATTTAAATAAAAAAAGATTATCAAACTCTTATTTAAGTAACATATAAAGTTATATTATATACAAAATAATTTAATAACATAAACTAAAATAAATAAAAAAAGAGACAAACTATCATTAAATATTACAAAAAAAAAACCAAACACACTCAAATAAAAATTTACAAATATGTACATATTATTATATAGTTTTTTTAGAAATTTTCCTTATCACTCTCGTTGTCAGACTCCAATTCTGAGTCGGGAACCACCAATGACGGGAATACTGCAAGAAAATTCTTTGAGTTTCCTAATAAAACCGCAGCTATAACCGGTTTGGATGAAGACCTCATCAAAAGATTTGCTGTAGTTTTACAAGCAATTACATCTGGAGAGCAGGTCGATATAATAAAATTTAGAGATTATGCCCGCAAAACAGCAGAAAAGTACGTATTATTATACGACTGGTACTACATGTCATCAACCGTTCATAAATTATTAATCCATGGGGCTGACATAATCGAGAAAAATAATATTGTGCCGATTGGGACTCTCTCGGAAGAAGCCTCAGAGTCTCGAAACAAAGATTTTAGGAGGTTAAGTTTCGAGAACATCATTCGCGGAAAAGAAGTAGGCAGGATTCCAATCAAGACATTTTAAATATGCTTGTTGTTTCTTCGGATCCTTTGCTAAGTGCACAAAGGCCTAAGTTAGATGCCAAGAAAAAGCAGAGCTTTTTTGCTGAAACTCTCGACTTAATTCAATTTCAGGAAACTGAGTTCGAGTTTTTGGATATATCCAATCTGGATGCTGACTCAGAATTGAAGTCTGACAACGAGAGTGATAAGGAAAATTTGTAAAAAAAATTATATATGTACATATTAGTAAATTTGTATTTGAGTGTGTTTGGGTTTTTTTTGTAATATTTAGTGATATTTTGTCTTTTTTTTTATTTATTTTACTTTATTTTACAAATAATTAGTATTAATTCCTTAAATTAAATTATTTTGAATATAATATAACTTTATATGTTACTTAAATAAGAGTTTGATAATCTTTTTTTATATAAATTAATAAAAATGTGTCAAAAAACAGCAATTTTTTTATTTATTTTTTCTTGCCCGAACTCGCGCATGAAGGGTTCCGTACCATCGTATATTTTTATTATTATTATTTGTTGTTATAGCGGCAACAGAAATACACATTCTGTGAAAATTTCAACTGTCTAGCTATCCCAGTTCATGAGATACAGCCTGGTGACAGACAGATGGGCAGTGGAGTCTTAGTAATAGGGTCCCGTTTTTACCCTTTGGGTACGACACCCCAAAAAAAGGTGTAAAGGCAGCACTGACGTTCATGACGCTCGAAGTCTCTAGTTTAGAGCTTTTTTATATCAATTTCTATGTGCATTAAAATGTATTCTCTCAATAGAAAAGGGATGCAATGTTCCTCAACCTCCATAGGAAAGGGAAGATCGACCAGACGGGTTATTTCTGATTGTCTACAGTCCGACGCTTATTGTCGGGTTTCTGTACACAAATGTTATTCGCGCAGATAACTTTCGACATCGCGATGTAGCATAATTCAGTCACCATTCTCTTCCCGTTATCCCAATTCATCGTCATTCTCTTCCTCTAATCCCAATTCATCGTCATTCTCTTCCCCTTATCCCAATTCATCGTCATTCTCTTCCCCTTATCCCAATTCATCGTCATTCTCTTCCTCTTATCCCAATTCATCGTCATTCTCTTCCCCTTATCCCAATTCATTTGGGGTCGGCGCAGCATGTATTCTTCCATACCTCTCCAACGATATTATTAATACTGTCGTCTCTAGACTCAGCCGCTTCAATACTCTGTGTGATAGATAGATAATTTATTCTCATACAAAGAACTTTTGTATCTTGTATCCTTGTTTACCAAGATGACAACGAATTGGGTGATATTTCTCCGAAAAGTAGTGTTGGTTTGTTGTGTCTAATTCGGTTAAGCTAGAAAATTATCAGATACTACTTAGCGGACGTCACGCGGTTTTACCCGCGTAGTTCCCGTTCCCGTGAGAGTACGGGGATAAAATATAGGCTATGTTACTCGCTGATAATGTAGCTATCCATTGTTGAAATTATTTTACAAATCGGTCCAATAGTTTTTAAGTTTATTCGTTACATACAAAACTACAAATGTTTCCTCTTTATAATCATCATCATCTTCCTGCCCGTATGCCATGTTACTTGTGGTCGGCGCAACACGTTTTCTTCTTCCATTCTCCTCTGTCAACCGTCACACAATCATTTACACCTTTTTCCCTCATATCATTCCTCACATAATCCATCCCTCTTTTCCTTGGCCATTTCAAATATTTCCTCTGCTTTATAATAAAGGGTGTAAAATACCTCTTAACGAAGCCGAAAGGCGTTTGTTCTCCCCTGGGAACCTTCTAGTTAGGAAGATATATATTTTTAAACAAGTTTTTACTTTAGACACCTCCACGACCCCCATATTATTCAATCCATCTATCAGCACAATGTTTTGAGTGCGTTACATTGAGTTTTACCACAAAACATGATGTTTCACCCCAAAAAAAAAGTCGTTTCCCATTTTTTGCGTAATGTTACTTAGTTTGATGTACAGAATGCTTGGTTGACGGCTTCGTGATGAGGTTGTTTACACCCTGTATTATTATAGATAGTATAGATTAGTTGTATCATCATAACAGCCCGGAATCACCCACTGCTGGGTATTAGGCCTCCCCTTTCTTTCGCTCGCTTCCCCGGTTCTGTGCGTCCCTCATCTAGGTACTATACGCTGAAATTTGCCGACCTGAAGTGGAACATAATACCTGTTTAGAAGTTTAACTAATTTAATATTATTTTATATCAGTTTAGTTATAGGTGTTAAAATGCTGCGCCAGTAATGTTTGTTTTGTAAATAAATAAATATGACTTGAACGATGACGAGTTGTGAATAATCCTTCGCGTTTTTTTTTAAACAAGTAAGTTCTCTTTCTTCGAATTGTACGCGGGTGACAACTTGAAACAAGTACCGCATACCTTAACATGACATCAAGTCGGTAAACCCCGAAAGTTTAGCCAGTATACTTAATAGTACACACATTCCGATAGTTAAGTCCTATGTTAAAGTAGGTGCGTATAGTGCTATCAACCGCGCACAAATTGAAATGGAAACCCCAATATCACTTTGCTTAACCTGAGAATCGAACCCATGACCTCATCTATACTAATATTATAAAGAGGTAACATTTGTTTGTATGTTTGTAAGTTTGTATGTAGGGAGTAATCTCCGGAAGTAATGAACCAATTTTAAAAATTGTTTCACTGGTAGAAAGCTACATTATTCGTGAGTGCTATAGGCTATATTTTATTCCCATACTCCCACGGGAACGGGAACTACGCGGGTGAAACCGCGGGACGTCAGCTAGTACTTAACAATCGCGCTGACGACCACAAGACCAACGAGGTAGAGAGATAGAGCAAACATCACAGTTATGAAAAAAACTGGCCAAGTGCGAATCGGACTCACGCACGAAGGGTTCTGTGCCATCCTAATAGAAAAGCCCTCATTAATTTTTAATCTATTTTTAATTATTGTTAAAGCGGCATCAGAAAAAAGATCATCTGTGAAAATGTCAACTGTCTAGCTATCACAGTTCATGAGATACAGCCTGGTGACAGACACAGACGGACAGTGGAGTCTTATTAATAGTTGTGATCTTTTTGGGACCATGAATTATGTTTTTACACAAGATCGTCTTTCAACCTTTAACGATATTATTGTTTTGCTGTTTTGGCACCAGTCTCTTCCAATGGTGGAATATTACTTAGTCAAAAACATTGTTGATTTTTATGTACCAATATTGTGAAGAGAGAATAAATGAATTGATTGATTAATAGGGTCCCGTTTTTCAAGAACATTAAAAGTTTTACCGAAAAATGTTCATTGAGTTTTAATTTAGGCATTCCAATAAAAGCGATGGCAACATTTGGCATTTTAATCTCACCAAAAACGGACGAATATCATTACTTCACATCTGGCCCTTCAACCAGATTAATGGGCAGGGTCCGACAGTTTGAGGGTAGCGGTTAGAGGGTTGGGGTGGTTCTGAAAATATATCTAAACCTATTTATTATAAAGTCGAGGCATAGTCCCTTTTTGGTGGCAAATAATGAGCTGACGACATACGACATAATGTTTGGAATATTTTACTTCTACTTTTCTATCTGCTTTCATAATGATTTGTTTTGCTTTTACTTTGAATTGCGTCTTATAATATTGGTACTCGTAGTTAGCTAGTCTACACTTCTACACTAATATTATAAAGAGGAAAGATTTGTATTTTTGTGTGTATGTTTGTAATTAATAAACTCAAAAACTACTGCGCCGATTTCAAAAATTCTTTCACCATTAGAAAGCTACATTCACCCTGAGTAACTTAGGCTAAATTTTATCCCCATACTCCCACGGGAACGGGAACTACGCGGGCGAAACCGCGTGACGTCCGCTAGTTTAATAAAAAGTCGAGGCATAGTCCCTTTTTGGTGGCAAATAATGAGCTGACGACATACGACATAATGTTTGGAATATTTTACTTCTACTTTTATATCTGCTTTCATAATGATTTTGTTTTGCTTTTACCTTGAATTTCGTCTTATAATATTGGTACTCGTAGTTAGCTAGTCTACACTTCTACACTAATATTATAAAGAGGAAAGATTTGTATTTTTGTGTGTATGTTTGTAATTAATAAACTCAAAAACTACTGCGCCGATTTCAAAAATTCTTTCACCATTAGAAAGCTACATTCACCCTGAGTAACTTAGGCTATATTTTATCCCCATACTCCCACGGGAACGGGAACTACGCGGGCGAAACCGCGTGACGTTCGCTAGTTTAATAAAAAGTCGAGGCATAGTCCCTTTTTGGTGGCAAATAATGAGCTGACGACATACGACGTCATAATGTTTGGAATATTTTACTTCTACTTTTCTATCTGCTTTCATAATAATTTTGTTTTGCTTTTACTTTGAATTACGTCTTATAATATTGCTAATTAGCAACCTATTTATATATTATATTACAGAATTCAGTTTGAACATGTATCCCACAGAGACGTATTGCCAGATGGCGAGCGTTACATCGAAATTGGTCGCAATAACTAGATTGGAGATACCCAATTTTACATTATTTGCTGAACAATTTTGTTATTCCTAATGGGGACATATTTAAGGCGACAACAGGAGCTTAGCAACTCTATTTGTGGTGGTTCAAACTGCGTTTGATATACTGTTGGAATAAAGCTCTAATCAGCTTGCACTACAAAGTGGTTGTTACGTCAGTCACTGCGACACGAATAGTGCGAAATGAGTCTTTTTTAGCGATTTACTAAAAATCTATTGATTGGACTAAAAAAATTAAACACTATCATGCTAGTATGTTGCTTGTAAAATTATTTGCCAAAAAATCAGAATGATCGCATCTATTTTAGTATGGTTTTTACTCGTTAAAAAAAAATTAGAGATAAGTTCGTGTTTTTTTTATCGGGTAAAATTAGTTGTATTAATTTTTAAAAACACTATCATACTAGCATACATCCTAAAGAAAGAAAATCATATATTTTTCTGGTTTTGTTAATTGCAGTGACATATGCAGTATTATATGCTTTTTAGCATTATAAAACTCACCTTTTGCTCCTGTAGTTGCCTAAAAACCAAAAATCATTTTCAAACCTTTCAAACTCAAATTCAAACTCAAAGCATTTATTTCAATTAGACCATTACTTCCTACCAATTTGTACGCCACAACATGCGGCTAAACATGTTAGAACTTTGCTGTATATTATTATTATCTTGCATGCAATGTATCATGTACACCATGTTTAAACAAATCAAATTTTACTTACTTACTTACGGCACTTTTGGATGTCAAAAATACAAAAAAAAAACAATGGTACAGTCTCAGTCACAAGACAATAACTTGAAAAAGTACTGTAGTTGCATAGGCAACTACAGTACTTTTTCAAATTATTGTCTCCCTGGTGAAGATCTCTGTGGAGAAGAACGGGCATGAAACTCCATGGACACTCTTTTAAATCAAAATATTGTTTCAAAATCTTTGTTACATGATTAATTTTGAGATTATACACATGTGAGAACGATGTAGAAAGACGTGCACATTGAGAGCGCCCAGAGTAAAAAATTAGATCAACAATTTAAAAATAAAGTAATTAAAATGATCCGTGGCAGCTAAGAGATGACCAGTCCCAACTGACAGCGCCCGTTCACGAACATGACGCATGTACCGGCGCCATTCAACTCAACCATATTGAAGGGAACTAAATGACCCGACCACAGAACATATAAAGGAGGTTAGAAGGGCCTTGTGGGCGGGGCACGCGCGCCGCGGTTATGAGCAAATGCTCAATATCAACCGAAATTTAATTTACCGGCCAGCAATCGCTCTCTTGTTTTGACAGTGTACGTAAGCTCCGCAAAAAATATTAAATTGTGCCGTCTTGCGCTATTATAACGTGTCGGAAAAGAAGCCAGGTGTGTAGTGTAGCACGAGAAGGGATTTCTTTCCAGCGGTAAGTCCAAAAACATTAAAATACTTGTGATATTTGTAATTATAACATTAGCATTATGAAGTTTGTAGACAAAAACGAAATAATCGCAAGCAGACGAATAGTATTACATTGCTTGCAATAGATGGACTATACATTTTGCATTACGTGAGCGATCGCGCAATGTATTACGTTCACTGCGAGAGTCCCGAGTGCCGAACCAAAGGTGTAATTCCACGAACTCTAGGCACATCGATAGTGCTGTGCCAATTTGTAAACAATGTCGATAATAACTATGATACAATGGATTATTATCAATAGTACACTTTATAACTAAAATAATATTATTTATTACGACCGATTGTTAATATAGGTTTATATATATAAATTATAAATATAAATTGGTTTTAAAATTCAGATACGTATTTCTTATTTGTTTTTATATTGGTGTAATTTATCTATAATATTATTTATTTATTTTATTCAACACATACATTTGTTTTAACAGGTAAAACCCAAGCTAACAAAAGTAGTCATATATACACAAATTACACAGAAATTCACACATTAATATGTATGTATTTAAGAAATATAAGTATGTTTATCAGTTGTCTAATACCCATAACACAAGCTCTGCTTAGCTTGGGACTAGATGGCGTTGTGTGATAGTTGTGGAATATTATTATTATATTCGCATGAATAATGTTCACAACATGCATTACAGAAGTCCGCATAGTCCACAATACTTGCAAAGTTAGAAGCAAGATTACATTAATTTTATCGATATCAACAATCGACCTTTTAGTCGCCCTAGCATACATGAGCTTTTACGCGTGTATGAGTGTACGTCAAACGCAGTGACTGCGTTAGTGTGACAACCAATAGCAAACTCACGATCTAAGTGCGTGTTGTTTATTTGTGTGCGTAATCCGCGTAGGCATTGGTCTCTTGCTTGTAGTGAAGTTAAAGAGTGGGAGTCAAGCGGCGACACGCGTTCTGATACAAATCAGGATCTATTTCCCTTCTAACCTCCTTTATATGTTCTGTGGACCCGACCCACCCGCCACCTTCAGCGAGACATTTGAGTGAGCATGATATTCTCTCAATCTTTATTTCTTACCTGAGAACTGATAGCAGGTGTACTGGGAAGTAGCAGACTGCGAACATGATGACCACCGCCACCAACATCTTGGCTGCCTTCCGCCTGGAACGCAGCTGAGCTGGAAAATTACAAAAAAAAATAAGTGTAAACAAACATAAATGTCATAACACCACGCCTGGGGCCGAATAATTTCGCTTTAACAGAAACATAATACGATAATAATATGAATCACGTTACAATTCGTAAGATGGTCACAAGTGACAATTTATAAAGGCGTACAATTAACGAACCACCAGATTTAGCAAAATGTAACGGCAAAAAAATCACTTTTGTTTGTCAAAATATGTAAATGATCACCAAAATTAATCCCCATTTTATCGTGAAATTAGAACCAATAACTTTTTTTTAGAAATTGAACTGTTATGCTCTTGCATCCGAGTCGAGGGAGACCCGGTCGACGGAATCCCGCTTCGCGGGGCTCCTACTTCTGGATGGTTTATAAAAACCACCCCGTGTCGAGGTGCCCCAAGTCGGCCTAGGCAAAACTAGTTTATCATCAACCACCTCATTAAAATTTGGTGCGCAATTTGCTAAATTTGGTGATCAATTGATATTTTAGGTGATAGATGTTAGCGGTCACAAAGTTATTTTTGGTGGTCATTATATTTTCCCCCATTTACAATAATAAGGCTAAGGTGTATAATGCAGTCAACCATACATCAGTGGTAATTATTTGACACCTTAAAGGCGGTACCCGGACCAAATAACCTTGAGCATAGATTCCCTCTTCGCCGCTACCCAAGAGATACGCTCAGATTTTTGAGTAAAATCTTTATAAAGTCAAATATTGGTCATTTGAAAAAAAGAAAAAAAAAACATTATTACATTATTAAATTGCCTATCTATTATTATAAGTAACAAATCAAAATAATGGTTAATTTACGAGGGGTTGCATGTTATAAATAATTATTTTTGAGATTTAGATTTTTTGCACTGGTTCCAAACCCGCTTGTAGCAGTTCGACCGTAATTCCATCATCGCCGGGAGCCTTTTCTGTCTTCATTATTTGTTAGATACATACAATTATTTACGTTCTTAATAATTTTAGACATTAGTTATAGGGATACCAAAATCCCCAAAAACTTATTGAATAAGTCTTAGAATTGAAATCCTAAAAAGAAAATAATGTAAGGTTCAATAAGTATTTGAGACATACGAACTAACATTTAATTAACGGTAAACTTGTTTTAATTATAGAGTTCGCAAACAGTGCGTCGGTCGAATCACGAAAGGGCGAAACCAACAAAATTTCGGATTTTGAGTTATTTACACCATTGAATTCTAGATGTCAAGTTTTATCATGTCACGAAAAGGCGTAACCAAAATCGCAGTATTTAATGACTTATGAGTAGTCGCGAAGGGCCCTATCTACTATTCCTTTAATTTAAAACATCACGAATAGGCGTAGCATCAGATACGTCTGTACATGTATAGTTATATTTTTTCACGAAGAGGCGTAACGTAATTTGGCGCAAATGAAACTAGGACTGTGCCTCACTGTGCAATTTGTTAGCAGCAAAGTTTGGTTTTATAACGTAAAATAATTAATTTCTTAACGTAAAATAAATAAAACCGCGGATAAATAATTACTTGCAAGTGTTCTTTGCACAAATCACAAGGTAAGTTAATAGTCACAGTAAATTGTTTATATTTCAAGCAGATTAGTCCTAAATCTGCATTTTTTTAGGTTAGTTTGTTCTAAACATTTTGTTTGAATAGCTACACAAAATATATAGGTATATTGGTAAAGTTTGACTATTCTTAAGTTATAGTGTGATTTAAAAATAAATTGGTTATTTTAATAATACCTACTTATATTTATTGTTTCTTACAGATACGAACTGCATTTTTTCCCGAAGGATACTTTTCGTAATTAACGATGGGTGTATTAGTTACGTGGAAGGATGGAACTCAAAATGTAGTCAGTTCACGAGAATTGTTGCCTATTAAAAAACGTGACAAGATAACACTTGGGACGAAAGTGAAAATGTGGTATGGGCGAAGATGGTGGTATGGTACAGTAACTGTTACAGAAGCATTGGAATCATCATCTGAAGAAGAACCACTGTCATCTTATGACCCTAAGGTACGTGCAAAAAATTGTTGTGAATACGTCAATTGCCATAACCCCATTTTGACAACTTGTGCTGAATGTACTGCTTTCTTGTGCACTGAACATTACGAAAATGGAGCTTGCTGTTCTAATCATGTGGTTGATACGACATCAACACCAGACATTGAGAGATGTCATCAACACCAGACATCGAGAACATGTCGACATCAACACCAGACATCGAGTACATGTTTTTTACTACGAAAACTTACCCCACGATTGAAGATTATTTGAGTACAAAATAATTTAACTTTAATGAATGAGTATAAGAATTACTATTTATTTTGATTGGTTTTTCGACCCTTTTTTATTACTTCAAGTACAAGTATTTTTCAGATTATTAAATTACAAAATAAGATTAAACTTCAGTATACTTACCTGTTTTTTATTTAATTTATATCCAAGATACCGGGCGTAAATGAAATAAATGATAGTAGCACTTCAATACCCGCAATTACAGACACAATTAAAATAACAATGCACCGTGCCTCTGGAGGCACGGCCGGGAGCATACGGGTTAATTGAACATCACAAAGGGCGTAAGTGAAACATTTAAAAAAAAAAACGAATATCTCCACAGCCAACTATTTTACACAAAAAGTAAATTAAATATATAAACTGTATTAACCATTAATCAAAACGAGTATTCTATAAACCTGATATAAGAATTAGGTAAAATGTTACGACGGTTAATAGTTGTACATTTTATTAAAAATCGCTCTCCTGAATAATTTGGTAAAACTCAGATAGGCCCTTTCGTGATTCGACCGACGAGTGGTTTGAGCCTTAACTAAAAAACTTGAGTTTACAATATTACCTAAATACGAATATACTAAGTGTCATCTACTTGTAATCTCTTTTTTATAATTATAAAGATTTAAATAGTCGGATGGTGGCGGATTGTAAATTATACTTTAGATAGATAGATCGATAGAGTTTGTATTATAAACCAAAATGGATGCAGCGATTTGACAATATTGTTTGATTCTGTGCGTATAACGGCGGTCTTATTGCTGATAGCAATATCTTTCAGACAACCTTGGTGGGTTAAACGAACTTTAATAAAAATGTGGTGTACTTCTAATGAATAGTAGATATCACAATGGTGTCAATTCTGTTGTGCACAAAGTAAACTTAATTTAGGCTATTGCCATCTTTTACTAAAAGGCAGTGCGAGAAAAGGACGGCTATAGCTATAAACTAAGTTAGAGATGTCAAACTAGTTTATGCCTTGCGCTTCACCGTGTTTTTAGTCGTCATGTTTTTACGTGCACGCTTCATTTGTATAGAAATATTTGTTCCAACTAAATTTGACAGCTGTAAATTACGTTCGTCTCTTTCTCATTTTATTAGAGAGAAAAAGCTAGCAATAGCCTAAATTAAGTTTAGTTTGTGCACAACAGAATCGACACCAGTGTCTTCGAATTTTCTGTTCTAGGACATGTCGGTTAATTAAAGTGTATTACTTCACCGTTCTAAGTGGCGATTAAATAAATAACACAAAGTGCCTGCTTGGGTTTGAACCTCGGAAACCTCTCTGCCACTACTAGTCCTAAATAAAGATTAAATATGTTTTTGTTTTCAATTTTTTTTTTAAGGAACCCACGCTAGGAAATTCTCCTGTACCGTGAGTGCGTTTACAAACAAACATTTAAACTCACCTACACATACGACCAGACCAATTACAACCTGTTGGCCATACAAATATTTGTTGCGAGTGGGAATCGATCCCGCGACACGCAGTGCAGCAACCAATCGCTCAGCCATTGCGCCAAACGTGGCGTCAAATTGCTACTATAAAGGGTGTAAAACACCTCTTAACGAAGCTGAAAGGCACATGTTCTCCTCATCATTGCGATCATTTTTTTGTTCTACACCATACCTTGGAACCTTCTAGTTACGGAGATATTGGGGGTCAAAAGTTTTTAATGTAAGATTTTTAAACACCTCCACGACCCCCGTACTATTCAATCCATCCATCCGCACAATGTTTTGAGTGCGTTACGTTGAGTTTCTACCACAAAACATAATTTTTCACCCCAAAAAAAAAAAGTCGTTTCCCAGCAATCATTTTTGCGTAAAGTTACTTATTTTGATACATAGAATGCTTGGTTGACGGCTTCGTGATGAGGTCTTTTACACCCTGTATAAAACTAAATTAAGGTAATTGACCTATCTTTAATTATCTTTCAATATACCGACGGTAAAAGATTACTGCCGGTAAATCAAACCAGAAGATTATTTTCTGCGCAATTAATTTTCACGAAACGAATACTAGTACCATATCACTTTGTCCTGTAGTGAAAATTGATGTTTAATTAATTTACGTATACAATATTGTGAGTGATATTAATTACTGACCAATCAGCTTCGGGCTTGGTATTAAATTGACTTCTTGGATTCAGGATTATATCCGCTGTATGAAAATCAAATTAAATGGCAATGGATGGAAAACTTTAATTAAGTTGAAAAATAAAACTCAACTACATACATTACGTGTGACTTCAGTTCCAAGAAAACAAAATTACATCAATGTATTATAGATTAAATATGTACATTGCCATATATTTTTATTTGCCGTTTGTATTAAAGTAGTGCTTAATTTTCGACTTTTATATTTTTGGGTTTTATATTGAACTCAAAATTTTCTCCTCTATCATGTGATCTTACTTATCTACTATAAATAGAGGCTGATGCTGCATCCAAAAAAGTGGGGGCTATTCCCCCACTTTTTTGGATGCAGCATCAGCCTTTTTGATTTTGTTCACACAAAATATAGCCTTAACGAATCGATTGATAATACCTCATGCGTCAAAATCGGCTTTGTAGATTAGACTCTAATCTACAAAGCCGATTTTTTTTCTAAATTGTAGACAACAAACATCATACACAGAAATTTCGTTTTTCTCCTTTTTTAATTTAGACTAGCGGACGTCACGCGGTTTCACCCGCGTAGTTCCCATTCCCGTGAGAGTACGGAGACAAAATATAGCCAATGTTACTCAGGGTGAATGTAGCTTTCTATTGGTGAAAGAATGTTTGAAATCGGCGCAGTAGTTTTTGAGTTTATACACTACAAATATACATACACACACAAAAATACAAATCTTTTCACTTTATAATAAGTGTAGATTACAGACGACTATAAAAAGCTGACTGAATCGGACTGGATACGAATTGCGTGTGACATGGTGTCGCGTTGGTATTATTTTGTCCTGTCACTATTTTTTTTCTTTCATTAATTCTGCGATACACTACGTTGTGTGGCCAATAGAGTAGATGAACCCTTAAAAAAATAATTCCAAGACTCTAAAAAAAACGCTTTATTTTGGGCCTGAAAACCCGATTTATTATCAATTAATTGCCAAATTCGATTAATAGTTGCGTTAAAATCAATAAATAGTTGAGTCATTGAGTTGACTAAACAGTGACGTCACAATTGGCTATTGCCATACAAAATCTATTAGAAAACCGCGTTTTGAGAGCTCTTAAAAAGTATCTCAATTGATTGGTGTGTCATCTACCCCATTGTCGTGTTATGAGTGTGTGATGCGGAGGAATGAAGGAAAATGCCGTGAGGAAAGTTTTGAGTTTTGTTAAATTTGGATGGGTATAAGAGCAGAGGACCGTGTGGCCGTGTAGTATCCGGCAGAGTAGAACAGAACCAACCCATTACACTCACAGGTGTCGTATAAGGCGACTAATGTCTGAGGTAGAATACCTTGCGCCTCCGTAGACCAGAGAATGGGCAGCAGCGTTTTCTGTTAGTCTTTCATCACTGCGATCTCCAATCCGCCTGCCAAGCGTGGAGATTACGGCAAATTCCTACCATCATGGGAGTGGCTTATATCCAGCAGTGGACGTTATGGGCTGTTGTAGTAAGAGCACAGGATGACCAAAGAAACGATGGATGGACTGTGTTAAGAATGATATGGCAAGAAAGGTGTCTGATGAGATGACGAGTAATAGGAAACTATGGATGAAGAAGACATGACCACAAATGAATTAGGATAAGGGAAAGAGACTGACGATGATAATACGCATAAACCATTGAAACTAGAACCAGGAGCTTTGACATGAGTTCATTGCATAACGTACTTATGTCATCATCATCATCATTTCAGCGAAAGACGTCCACTGCTGGACATAGGCCTCCCCGCGCGTGTCGCCACATTGACCGGTCCTGTGCGACACGCATCCAGCGGATTCCCGCAACCTTCACCAGGTCATCGGTCCACCTAGTAGGTGGTCTTCAAATACATTATCTTCCGGTACGCGGTCGCCACTCCAGAACTTTTCGGCCCCACTTCAGTTTGGCAATTCTTCAGGCTACGTCGGTAACCTTGGTTCTCTTGCGGATGTCTTCATTTCTGATAAGATCACGCAAGGCATCTCCGAGCATAGCTCTCTCCACTGCCCTTTGGGAGACTTTAAGTGTACGGCCTGAGTGCAATAGCGTCGAGCGGCGCGTTCTGCGGGGCGTCGAGCGGCCAATCGCGCGTTCTATGAGTGGCCATAGTACACGCTCTGCGTTCGGGGCGGTTCGGGTGAGTCCGCCGGCCGCGAGAAATATACGACAGCAGTTTTCAGACTACTTTTGGCAAAATAGAATTAATTAAAAACATTTTTCCTACGTATACCTAACCTTGCCTTGTTTAAGTACGTTTACTGTTAATAAATCGATATATTTACTTTCAATGCCCACTTTTTTTTACTAGTTCTCTCCACACTCTTGTTCTAATTATTCTATTTTTGTATAAATAGTGAGTAGATAACCATATTTCAAGTTTATTTTGTATTCTTAATATAATTCCTTCAAACGACAACGCGCGCAAACTCGTTCCGCCGCGCGCCGCTTTGAAACAAACAGGTTTGAACTCGATCGCGACGCGACGCCGGACACCCCGCAAGACGCAAACACACACGCTGCAGCCGCCGCGCGGCGGGCGTCCACTCAGGCCACTCACGTATAAATGCATGTGTTTGACATGAACGCTGCACGCGCCGCCCCGCCGCGCCGCACGCTCGATTCGAGCGGCCTCTGTGTTCGTACACTAAGCCTTTTGATAATGCCCATTGTGAGCGACCACGTAACGGTCCCGTACTTCTGTACTAAAGAAGAATGATTTAAAATGTATCCCCTAAAAAGGTACCTAAAATGGAGGGATGAAATTTTGTACCAATTCACAATGTTTACAAAAATGGAAAACTCCATTAGTCGCACGGGTGGTTGTGTAAATTAAAGATCCTATGGTAATATAAAACAGGCGTTGCTTTATGGTATAATTAAAAATGTATCTGTCTCTCGGATTTTGAGTAAGGTAGACAGTAGACACATTGTTTATTTTATAAACAAATTAACTTCTTTTTTCCCTTGGTTGCGCCTGCTACAACATGGATGTTGGAAAAACGTTTGCTATTATATTAGTTACACAGAATTAGTATTAAAACATAAGAGGGTGTAAAAAGACTTAACGAAGCCGAAAGGCCGATGTTCTCCCCGTCTTTGCGATATTTTTTTTGTTCTAGACCGTACCTGGGAACAGTCTAGTTACAGAGATATTGGGGGTCAAAGTTCATACTTAACCACAAGTTTTTTTTTTTTTTAATACATGTTTTTAATGTAAAATTTTTACTTTAAACACCTCCACGACCCCCGTACTATTCAATCCATCGACCAGCACAATGTTTTGAGTGCGGTACATTGAGTTTTAACATAAAACGTAATTTTTCACCCCAAAAAACAAAGTCGTTTCCCAGCAATAATTTTTGCATAAAGTTACTTAGATGTACAGAACTTCGTGATGAATCTGTTTACACTTTGTATTTATTTCTGTAAATTGGTTTTACAAAACACTTTTACACGTCACATCATGTTTTAAAACTAGATGGGGCCGGTGTTTCGTACCTGACTACTCTGAGAAGAAACAGTCGAAACATACTCAGAGGTCACGGTTTCTTTTAAAGTCCAGACATTGGTCAAGCGCCTAATATGATGACCATGCAGTTTAGCGTCTGAGATGGTCTTTTGAAGAATGGACCACACAAATTTGTGTCCGTTTCGACCGCGCGGCCAAGGCGTTTTTTTTTTTTTTTAAATTTACGCCAAGATTTTGTAAAAGTTTGTAAAAGTTGATTCCCAAAACCATAAATTTGTCAAAGTTATAGTTAAAAAGTTATAAGGGTTTGAACGTGACTGCGCCATCGAAACGCGGAGAACCGCGCGGCCACGGAGATCTTTAAAACTAAGCGTTGCAGAGACCTGAAATTTAGTTAAATAACAGATTGAATTTGTAAAAAATTTGTAAAAACATACAAAAAAATCCTAGGTTTATATCTTAGGAGCTGTAAGACTTAAAACCCCATGGCCGCGCCATCGAAACAGTGAAAAATACGTTATCTCGCTGAAAAAGCATCGCAGAGGTCTGAAGTTTTTTGTAAAACACAGATTTGAATTTGTCAAAACTGGTAAAAATACTTCAAAAAGTCTTCAAGTCTCACAAATTCAATCTGTTATTTACCTAAATTTTAGGTCTCTGCAACGCTTAGTTTTAAAGATCTCCGTGGCCGCGCGGTTCTCCGCGTTTCGATGGCGTGGTCACGTTCAAACCCTTATAACTTTTTAACCATAACTGTGACCAATTTATGGTTTTGGGAATCAACTTTTACAAACTTTTACAAAATCATGGCATAGTTTTTTTTTAAAAAAAAACGCTGTGGCCGCGCGGTCGAAACGGACACCACAAATTTGAGTGGAGCTGTCCAGGCAGTGCAAACATTTATCACTGATCGTATACTAGACGGCCTTTTATTGATATTTTTGAATCTCTGCCATAATGCTAGGCCGATTCAAGAGCAAAGCGGTACAACTTACGTGGGGCCTACTGTTCGGCGTGCCTTTGTGATACGAGGTATCGTATGTCCAGACCCGGCTGTAACTGAGCTCAAACGTCGAAATGAACAAATTGAACCGAATTCAAACAAATAGAGATAGACAGATTCACTTTCACATAAAGTAGGTATGGATTTTGAATTTGCTCTCTAACATTTCTTAGAGCAAATCTGTTCTGATATAATTTTCCTCATTATGTCATATTCAGTTAGAAAATAAAGAAAACACTGTAGGTACTACTTTTATATCCCATTGGGATACATTGGTAAAACAGAAAATAACGCTCAAATTTCCCAGAATTGTATCCATTTAATGATTGGAAGATGTTATTATGAGATTGTCATTACATTTGAAATAGTAGTGATTTTTCTATTTTTAGTGTTTTTTCTGTCTGTGCCGTCCCACTGGGGTGCAAATGATTTCCTTTCTTCTTTCCAATTTTCTTAATACAAGGTAAACGAACCGTTCACGAAACCGTCAACCAAGCATTCTGTACATCAAACTAAGTAACCAAATTCGCGGGTTCGATTCCCAGAGGGAAAAGTGTTATTGGGATTTTCCATCAGGTATTTCTTAGTAGCAGCCTCGAAGTCTGGATTTGGGCCGTTGATGGGATTAGCTCCTTCCTCTATTTCATAGGATTTACAAATAACTGGCAAAATGTTAGTGTATTAAGTACACTTATTACCAACCCTTCGGGATTACAGACGTGCTACTTCATCATCATTAGCCTATTATTGTTCCCACTGCTGGGACACAGGCCTCCTCTAATAGAGGGAATGGGCTACAATCCACCACGTGGGTCCAGTGCGGGTTGGTAGACGTCACATGTCTTCAAATTTTTGGTTCTAGGAGATGCCGGTTTCCTCACAATGTTTTCCTTTACCGTTTTGGATCAGTGGTGATGAAATAAATTACACAAAGTAATGCGCCTGTCTGGGTTCGAACCCACGACTTATGTTCGCAAGTCGAGGCCGCCACCACTGGGCCACCGCTGCTCTCACTACTTATGTTACTTGTCGGGGCCGCCACCACTGGGCCACCGCTGCTCTCACTACTTATGTTACTTGTCGGGGCCGCCACTACTGGGCCACCGCTGCTCTCACTACTTATGTTACTTGATAGAATCATACATTTTCAAGAATCTAACTACACAGTTAATTCAGGCTTCGGGTACCTTCATTTTTTGAGCTATGATACTCCTTATAGATAACATGTCTGACCTATCCCTTATCTTGACACCCTTTACATTCAACAATCATTTGAAAACTAGATACTAGTTAATACCCTTACCTTCTGAGAGATCAGTAAACTTTCCTTAAACTATTAATTAAGGAACTTAATAACAAGGGCAAACAGGGTGTACCCAAATCCGGATCTACGTACAATATAATACTCTTGATAAAATGTTCACGGTCGGATTACACATTAGACTAAATACGCACTAAAAGGAAGCCATCGATGAATGCGGTTTTATAGCGGTTTTTGATGACCCGAATAGCGCAGCGGTAATGAGGCTGCCTTACGTTCTTAGGGTCCTGGGTTCGAATCCCGGTTGGAGCAAATGTTTGTGTGATGAGTATGGACATTTTGTTTCCGAGTCATGGATGTATATATAAATAATAAGTATGTATTTACAAACAAAAAGTATCTATGTAGTGTATCAACTATCTGGTGTCCACGACACAAGCCTCGTTGCTTAGTGGCGTTGTGTGTTAATGTCCAGCGATATTTATATTTTATTTATTTATTATATTTCGACGTTTCATTCTTCAGATATATAATAACAACAATGTAGTAATTTTTATCCTACTGGCAACTTCGCACTAGTAAAGAGTAATTTCGTAACTTTTTTTTTGTTTTTGTTTCTACCTGTGGGTAGGCTGTATGTCGGCTCACCATTATTTTTTCGTGCGCGGCAACAAGCACACTAACTCCCGAAAAAAAAAAAACAGTTTTTTCAACGTTAAAAATAAAATAAAAATGCCCAAACGTAGTGCTGACGAAAGAATACAATATTATAGTGCAAAAATAAAGAAATTGAAAAAGCATGACAAACAAAAAAGGCGTCGTCGCTTTATAGTGTACTCTTCATCATCTGATTCCGAGGAAATAAAAGGTGAGATTATTTTTTTTTCCATTCCAAATTTAAAAATCGGTGTTAAGTGGAATTTATCTATGCGTTCAGCGTCTATAAGCTTCCCTGGAGGATCAACTGCGGGTTATCACGATGGGTTAGCATGACGCTAGAAAATATCAGCCTGGAGGTTCAACTGCGGGTTAACACAAAGGCGTTGATGTTGAAAAAACAACAAAATAATGGGAACCATTTGGACCCTGGGGTCAACGATCCCTATAAAATCTACGATTAAACATTGAAGCATTTCCATTTGAAAAATAATTCAATCGTAAGAATCTTGTTAACATTTTTTTTATGGTTAATACCCACAAATAAAAAAAAAAAAAAAAATCAGATAACGGAACGCAAAACGTAGAGGAAAACATTAATGTCGATGAAACACAACCAGATGTGCCATCAACCTCCAAGTCACCCGATCAGCAGCCACCAGCCTCGGAAGAAGTAAACCCTGAGCCTGAACTCGACCCTGAGCTGCTAGAAGCTTTAGGCCATGCTGTTGTCGATATTCCAGTTTATGGCCCGGACATACACGACAAGCTGGCTCAACGTTGGTTACCAATTCTTAAAAAAGGCATAGAAAGCGAAACTAAATTAACGCTTTTAAAAGCATATACGATTCCTAACAACTGCAAGCTACTCAAAGCACCTACTTTAAACGTAGAAATATCGGCTGCTGTCACTGATTTAGTAAGAAACAGAGACAAAAAGCTTCAAACCAAACAGGACCAACTCGGCCTGGGCATTTCGGCCATCAACAAGGCAATGACTCTGCTGCTAACCAGTGATGACAAGGTACAAGCCATAAAAATTTTGTCAGACAGCTGCCGAATACTTACTGATCTTCATTTTACCGAGACGCAAGTAAGAACAAAACTCATGACGCCAGGTTTGGACAAGTCGTTCCTAACCTTAATACAGGATCAAGACAGAGATGAAACCCTCTTCGGAAGTAAATTACCGGATAAAATCAAAGCCTCAAAAGCAATCGAGAAACAAGGACTGCAAATAAAAAAAGCACCTATACCGAAGCCGTCAACCTCAAACATTCCGACGTCGAGTGCTCGTTATCAGAACCAGGGAAACTGGTCAGGGCCTCCTCACTTCTCGTCATCGAGAAGGGGGGGGCGGACATCCTCGTACCGGGCACCAGCACACCAGCCTTACCGCCGGGCGCCGCCAGCACCGCCGACGTCGACGTCAGCGCGAGCGAGTGCGGCCGCGAGCTCCAACAAGCGTGCCCCTACGAGGCAATAACTCAGGTACATGCTGGTAGACTAAAATTCTACTATAATTGTTGGTGTGGCATTACAAAAAACGCGTTTGTTCTGAGTTGGATTTATCATGGTTACCACATACCCTTTTCGCGTAAAGTTGTACAAAGTACTGTTCCCCAAAATTTCTTTTCCGTCAAGGAAAAGCGGGACATGAAAGTAGCTATTCGTAACTTAATAGATTTAGGCGCAATTACGGAACAAAAACCTAGAATTGATCAATTTTTAACTCATAAATTAATCTATGTTTATCTAACAGTTAAATGCAAGTTATGTGTATTATTGTGAAAGTGTGCGAGTGTTTGTGAACGAGGAAGACTGATCTGCCGTGATACAGTTTTCACTAGTACGGAGGTCAGTGTGAATCAAGATCAAACAACCGTATAACCTACACAGGTATTTATAATAAGAAATTACAATTGTATATTAGCAGACACAAATCACAGGATTGTTGCGATTTGTATGTTAAGGTTGTTCTTTTATATGGTCAATAAACTTTTAAACTTTAAACTTAATTTGTATCTAACATTTTTTTGATACAATCGAATGGTAGCTATAGATTTATACTAAATCTTAAACGATTAAATAAGTTTGTTTCAAACGAGCATTTTAAGATGGAAGACCATAGAACTGCATCAAAAATGATACCAAAAAAGGGCTTTATGGCAACAATCGATCTCAAAGAATCATACCTTCTTGTCCCTGTAGCTAGATCTCATCGCAAGTTTTGAGATTTCAGTTTGAAGATGAAAAATTACGCAATCACACATATGAATTTAACGCTTTGCCTTACGGACTATGCTCCGCACCTCGAACTTTCACAAAAATCATGAAAGAAGTTGTAGGTTATTTAAGGCATCGCGGATATAAATCTGTTATATATCTTGACGATCTATTATGTCTTGGAGATACCTACGACGAATGTCATACAAATGTTACCGAAACTCTAAAATTGTTGAATTGCTTAGGTTTTGTAGTTAACTTTGAAAAAAGTAGTCTACACCCACAACAATGATGCAAATTTCTAGGATTTATGTACAACTCTATAGACATGTCAATAACATTACCGTTAGAAAAGCGTCGCAAAATATTACAAGTTGTACAAAAATATTTAAAGTTACCGATTTGTACTATTAGGGAATTTTCTAGCTTGTTAGGGGTTCTGACCGCAGCATGTCCAGCCGTTAGATACGGCTGGCTCTATACCAAAGAACTAGAAAGACAAAAATATTTAGCTCTTAAAAAACATCAAATATACGAAGCTAAATTTAGACCTTCTGCTGTAATCTTACCTGACTTAGATTGGTGGATTAAAAATATAAATTTCACGTCAAATACTCTCGAATCTCGGGATTTTGTTTTAGAAATATTTACCGATGCTTCTAAAACAGGTTGGGGTGCATTTTGTAACAACGAACGTGTCAACGGTGGTTGGAAAGACAGCGAGCGCAACTTTCATATTAATTATTTAGAGTTGCTTGCTGTCTTTCTTGGCCTGAAATGCTTCGCTCGAGACCCAAAGTACAATTATTGTAATATTTTGCTACGTGTTGACAACACCACTGCTATTAGTTATATAAATAAAATGGGATGGATTCAATTCCCTCATTTAACCAACTTAACCAAAACAATCTGGCAGTGGTGCGAAAAACGGAATATCTGGCTGTTTGCGTCGTATATAAATAGTAAAGATAACATAGAAGCCGACCAAGAGTCGAGAAGAATCAATCCCGATATTGAATGGAACCTCTCTGACTCGGAATATCAGAAGGTATTGGCTTTCTTTGGCGAACCAGTTATAGATCTCTTTGCTTCTCGCACTAATGCAAAATGCAAAACGTATGTTTCATGGAAACCAGACCCCGACGCCATGGCAGTAGATGCATTTACAATAAATTGGAAACACACAGGGTACTTCTACGCATTTCCACCCTGCTCTTTGGTTTTGAAATGCATACAAAAAATTATTAAAGACGAAGCAATAGGTATCGTTATTTTCCCTTATTGGCCGTCACAGCCATGGTTTCCATTGCTTAATAAAATGCGACAGTCTGATATTTTATACTTAACGCCTGATTCAAATATGTCGTTGTCCTCTTTCAGGACTCCCCAACTCCCTGTGAGACAGTTTACCCTGGCTGCAGCGGTGCTCTCAGGTCTGCCTTCGAGTCCAGAGGAACACCAAGCCTTGCGCTCGACCTAATGATGGCTTCGTTATCCCAGAATACACTTTCCCAGTACAACTGTACTTATAAACTATGGTGGCAGTTCTGTGAAGCAAACAGTCATAACCCTTACACTGGTTGTCCAACAGATGTTATGTTATTTTTAACTAAACTATTTAATGATGGTGCCACTTATGGATCTTTAAATTCTCATCGCTCAGCTCTTTCCTTGCTGTTAGGCAGTCTAGTAACTTCTAACGACCAAGTTAAAAGGCTTCTAAAAGGCGTTTATAAATTAAGACCTGCCACTCCAAAATATACTTGTACTTGGGATCCACAAGTAGTTTTAAATTTTGTGTCAGAATGGATACCCAACAGAGGGCTTTCAATTGAAAGAATCACAAAGAAGCTAGTGGTTCTCCTAGCATTATGTACAGCGCATAGGGTACAGACTTTTTCTCTAATAAAATTAGAAAATATTGTGGTGGGCTCATCTGGTATTCAGATAGGTATTTCTGATGTCATAAAAACGTCCGCGGCTGGACGCGAACAACCTGTACTGGTATTACCGTACTTTAATGAGAATAGGGCAATCTGCCCCGCTACCATAATAGAAGATTATATATTCGCCACAAAAAATATAAGAACTGAAGCGACAAACAGCCTTATATTAACGTATAAGCGTCCGCACAAACCAGCAACTGCTCAAACCATCAGCAGATGGATCAAGCAGGTGCTGTGTGCGAGCGGCGTGGACGTGTCTGCGTTTAGCGCGCACAGCACGCGGCACGCAGCCACGTCCGCGGCGTCCGCCTCTGGGCTCTCGTTAGATGTCATTAGGAAAGCAGCTGGCTGGACCAGTACTTCTCAATCCTTTGCAAAGTTCTACCACCGCCAGGTAGTGGACAGAGGTAACTTTGCTCGGTCGGTATTACAGACAAACGGTTCTTTGTGATTTTATTAGTGACAATTAATTAAGTAAATTACAACAGAATTTTGTTATTATTACTTACATATAAAAATATGTACTATCTAAGTTTTTTTGATTGTGTAGAATAATATGAATACCTAAAGTATTAATTACCCACAGAAAATAAAAACTCTTTTTTTCTTTTCGTAAATCTCTGTTTATTTTATTTCACAATCTCTGAACATCTACATTGTTGTTATTATATATCTGAAGAATGAAACGTCGAAATATAATATATGATCAAACGAACTTGCAAAAGTGAAGTTCGATCGATATTATATGAGTACGTTTCATTCGAAGATATATACTCCCACCCTCCCTATACCCATAGTGAAAACTTTGAAAAAAATCTCTAAAAATAATGGTGAGCCGACATACAGCCTACCCACAGGTAGAAACAAAAAAAAAAAAAAAAAGTAACGAAATTACTCTTTACTAGTGCGAAGTTGCCAGTAGGATAAAAATTACTACATTGTTGTTATTATATATCTTCGAATGAAACGTACTCATATAATATCGATCGAACTTCACTTTTGCAAGTTCGTTTGATCATATATTATAGTTTAAGGTAGACGGTTTATTATTTATTCGATAAAACACGTGCAATCATAACAGATGGATTTAGCATTTTTCGGGTTTAAAACCGAGCTGAGTAGCCACGGATTCTGGATTTGGGACCGGTCGAATGGCCATCAAACGGGCACGGGACAAAACGGGGAATATCTGATGAAAATTTACTATAGTCTGCGCCAGATAAGTTAGAATTAAAGGTCATTGCTCTCTCCTTAATTTCTTTGCGTAGGTACCCCGGCAATACATTATGAATCGTTTTTAGGGTTCCGTAGTCAACTAGGAACCCTTATAGTTTCGCCATGTCTGTCCGTCCGTCCTCGCTTAATCTCTGTGACCGTTAGCACTAGAAAGCTGAAATAAATAATATAATAAAGCTGGTACCAATATGTATATCAATCACGCCGACAAAGTGGTAAAATAAAAATTGGAAAAAAATGTTTTATTAGGGTAGCCCCCTATATGTAAAGTGGGAAGTGATTTTTTTTTAATTTCAACCCTAACGTGTGATATATTGTTGGAAAGATATTTAAAAATGAATAGGGGTTTTCTAAAATCATTTTTTGATAATGTCAATAATTTCGGAAATAATCGCTCCAAAAGTAAAAAACAATGTGTCCCCCCCCCCTCTAACTTTTGAACCAAAAGTTTAGAAAATATGAAAAAAATCTGAAAAGTAGAACTTTATAAGGACTTTCTAGGAAAATCATTTTGAACTTGATGGAAACAACAGTTTTTGTACAAAAAGGACAAAAAGTTGTACAAAATAATTTCTGGACTAAGTTTGTAGTATATTCGTATATGCAAGCATTTTTACATAATGGATGGGTACCCATTATGTAAAAATGCTTGCCCTTTAAACTCATAAGTGGGAACACTTATTGTGAGGGAAACTACGGAACCCTACACTGAGCGTGGCCCGACACGCTCTTGGCCGGTTTTTTTTATTACTAGAAAAAGTCAAGGATCACGATAAAGGTAGTTTCGGGACAAGTTTATGTCATTATTTCTGTTTTCGGAATTATGTATTTGAATAAATCGTATGCGGGTTAATGACCTTTGATTCCTACTTATCTAGCGCAGACTATAGAAATATACAGGGTGTAAAAGGACCTTTCACGAAGCTGTCAACCAAGTATTCTGTACATCAAACTAAGTAACTTTACGCAAAAATTATTGTTGGGAAACGACTTTTTTTAGGGTCAAAAATCATTTTTTGTGATAGAACACAATGTTACGCACTCAAAACATTGTGCTGATGGAGGCATTTGATAGTAAACGGATTATCGAGGTATTTAAAGTAAAGTTTTGACCTTAAGAAACTAGTAGGTATTTGAAAATAAAACCTGTGAAAAATTTGAAACTTTGGCCTCCAATGGTGTCGATTCTGTTGTGCACAAACTAACCTTAATTTAGGCTATTGCTATCTTTTACTAAAAGGCAGTGCGAGAAAAGAATGGCTATAGCTATGAGATATGTCAAACTAGTTTATGCCTTGCGCTTCACCGTGTTTTTAGTCGACATGTTTTTACGTGCACCTTTCATTTGTATGGAAAAATTAGTTCCAACTAAATTTGACAGCTCTAAATTACGTCCATCTCTTTCTCGTTTTATTAGAGAGAAAAAGATAGCAACAGCCTAAATTAAGTTTAGTTTGTGCACAACAGAATCGACACCAATATCTCCGTAACTAGTTGGTGTTGTGATAATTTAAATGGTAAAAGAATATAATGCAGCAGAATGTTAAACTGACTTTATTAAACTTACAAGTGACAAGAAAAGACTAAAGACACACAACCATAACTTTTTGAAGAAAGAGTATTAATATACAACATGCCCCCTCAAAAAGTTAATTCCATGGCACTCATAATACAATACTTTACATCAATATGTTTTGTCCTATTGTGGTGACTAGGATTCATGGCTATTTTTTGTGCACTCTGACTATCCGTATACAAAACTATGTTAAGTGACGTACCTGTTATATCGGATATTAGTCTTTTTAAAAAAGCACGCATCCTTTACTGCTGTAGCCAATGCCATATATTCAGCTTCAGCGGACGACAAAGCCACTGTGGGCTGTTTCTTGGCTTCCCAAGAAATAGGGCCGCCTGCAAGCTCAAAATAGAACCCAGTGTATGATCGTCTATCAGTTGAACAATTTGCCCAGTCTGCATCTGAAAACCCCGTCAAAGTTGTAGTATTACCTTCTTGTTTCCTGTATGTAATACCACTATCTTTTGTCGCTTTCAGATAACGTAGACATCGTTTAGCAATATTCCAATGTGACTGATCAAATTTAGAGTTAAATTGACTCAAATAACTCACCGTGTAGGCTATATCTGGTCTAGTATTCACAGCCAAAAACATTAGACAGCCTATTAATTCTCTGTAAGGTTGCTCGCACTTTGTTTCTTTGATAACCTTTCCCGACACATTCATAGCCCTCCTATCCTTCTTATTGGGACATGCGGGGCTTTTATGTCCTGGTTGTCTACACTTAAAGCAGATTATAGGCTTCGTCTTTTTACTTGTAGAACCTGTTGAACGTAACGCAGCCACCTCGTCCTGGTGAGAGTCCTTAGAAAGCACGTTTAATAGCTTTGCCTTAACCATCTCACTGGTTACTTCAACATTCGAATTCTCTAAAGCCATGATCAGCGGTTCGTAGCGTGATGTCAATCCTCCGAGAATAATCGCAGCCAAAGATCCATCGTCGATCTTCTTACCAATATCTTCAAGATCCTGAGCAGTACTCATAATGGCGTTGATATATGATTCTATGTCTTGGAAATCGACCAAGGTATATTTGTATAGTCTACGCTCTAGAGATAGCCTTCTACCCATACCTTTATCTTCGTATGCCTTTTGTAAAGCACTCCAAGCTTCCTTAGCGTTTTTCACACTTCTCACATGCGTAATTGCACCTCCGTCTACCGTAAGGCATATTTTTGACAACGCCTTCTGGTCATTACGAGAGCGCACATCCTCCGCCGTTTTATCAGAATCATCGTACCCAGTGATGGATGTCCACAGCTCCTCATGAATGAGAAGCATTCTCATTTTGAATTTCCATGTTGGGTAACTTTCTCGGTTTCTTAACATTTGTATTCCGTGAAAATTCACATTATTCCCTGCCATTATATTTCTTTATACTTCGTGCTGATAACGTGTTGTGATAATTTAAATGGTAAAAGAATATAATGCAGCAGAATGTTGAACTGACTTTATTAAACTTACAAGTGACAAGAAAGGACTAAAGACACACAACCATAACTTTTTGAAGAAAGAGTATTAATATACAACAGTTGGTTCTCAGGTATGGTCCAGAACAGAAAATGATCGCAATAACGGGGAGAACAAGTGCCTTCTGGCTTCTTAAAGGATCAAATTACACCCTTTATACTAGATAGATACCCCACTGCCTAATATTGCGGTGATTACAGGCATTATATTACGATTTTATTTAGCTTAGCCGAGACGCCACGCAAATAACACTTGACATAGGATTTCTCGAAATGTCCTAGACCTTTTATTAATGTCGTTCTTTCTGCTTCAAATGTTTCAAAAATGCAATTACTTACTGTTTTGACTTCATTTTCAGAATCTTTTTGTGTGCTTACTGAACCGCATGAAATAAAACATTGACTTATAACCAACGCAGTCAGAGACTCAATTTAAAGCTTAAAAAACTTAATATCTATACCATTTCAAAAGGTCCTTATGAATAAAACTTTCTTTGATAAACTGTATGCAAACTGAAAGCAATGTAAAATATATTATTTTTGGTGAATTTTATGACCAATATCATGATAAAGATTATATCATTCTATATGCATGTATTTGTCGCATCCAGGTACAGTCAAAGGTCAAAATTCCACTTCCACCGCAATGCACATTATCGTTTGCGCTAAACGGGCTGCGGCGCCTATACACACATACGCATATTTATCCGTGTGAGTGATGTTCCAACGCTAACAAATTACAGTCCCCGGCACGTAACTTGGCAAGAGTCGTTAGATGCGCAGAAGTCGTTTTTTAGGTCTCTTTGGCGGTCAAGCGGGACGCGGGGTATGAAGTAGCGCCGATCCGAGCGCGCGATTGGCGCGTCAGTCGACCCCTGCCTCCCGCACCGCGTCTACATTCCGTTCGCTCCCGATTACACTTGCGTGCACGAGTACCACTACTACCCTTTGTTTTTGTTACGAGTTCAGTTTTAGTTTTAAATTAAGTTTTTGTTACGAGTTATTGTTATTGTTGTTGTTTTAAATTTAGTTTTTGTTACCAGTTGTTGTTATCGTTTTAAATTTAGTTTTTGTTACGTTTTTTACAATGCCAGGACCAAATACCGTTTTACGCAGACATGAAAGAAAAATGGTATACGATGTGTACTGTTTCATGGAGAAAGAAGCTCAAATTGAAAAAGAGACGGCAAAAAGAGCCAACTCCTTCCACCAGCTCAGGTGGTAGTTTTAATTTGATGCCAGGTGTAACGGTATTAGTAACCGATAGTGACGACGAGAACCTATAATTTTTAATAATAATACTTTTTTTTACATATTAAAAATGCATCAGTATTATGTTTTATTTATAACACCTAATAAAAGTCACCTCTGCTTTGTTTAACTACATGATTAAAAATAAATGATGGCAATAACCAAAAATGACAATCAATAAAATTTAAGTGACCAGTTTGTTGTTCCACTAAGTGTACGATGCGCGAACTTGCCCCCACTCCGCCAAAACCTTGCCAACTTACGTGCCGGGTACTGTAACATGTCGTGTAGCATCGCTACGAGTAATAATATAGATGTGGTCAATGTTAGACAAGGATGACAATATCAGTAACTTCTTTTTATCACAGTCTGATTATTTTTTTCATAGTAATGCAAAATTTTGACAAGTTTGCGTAAGTTAACATTAGCTAGATCGGTTACGAGGCTAGTTTGATCGGGATAGATGTGAGTTCGAATCCAAGATGGACCGGTTTTTTATGTTTTATTTAATTATGTTTAATAATTTATTTTTGTAAGTTATTTTGAACAAATAGATATTATAATAAATATATTATAAAGGTAATTTATTATTACAATAATGATAATAAATGAAACAAACAAGTAATATTATTTATGTGAACTAGTAAAGTAGTTAAAATATGCAGGTAGATTTGAAACAAAGTGAACTTATCACTTTGTTTCAAATCTACCCTCATATTTTAATAACGACGCTAAGATTGAAAATTATTGTAAAACGAAAGAATCTTCGTTTAGTTGTGGAATATATTTTAACATTATATTTTGTTAACAACTCGGCATTTATATTTCACATGTAATACCTACTTAAAAAATGTTTTTCATGTTTGATGTGAGACTCGAACCCGAACACTCGCCATGCGAGGCGCAGTGCTAACCAATTTGACCACCATATCACTTTCTCAACTCATTGAAATTTGTAATAACAATCTTAAGCGGGCAACAAGTTGCTAATGTGTAAGTGTTGTCAAACGTTCTTATAGAAGAAGGTCATAATTACAACTAATATTGCTTTGCCATTGTGTTGCGAGATTGGCAGTCGACTTCTGACTGTTATAGTACAAAGGATCGTTTTCAGACATAGTGTGGGCGTAGAGTTGGGATACGGTGTTAAGAGAGAAATAAACTCCTTTAAGTTCACACACAATGTATATTGTCAATTATTGTATATTACAAGTATTCTCACAATAGTAAAGTCAAATTGAAGAAAACACTATCACTACAATTCTTAACTGGTATTCTAATTCTAACTCAATTTATAAACACTGAGCAGTTCCTAAGCCAGTAGGTGTCGCGACTACGTCTCAACAATCACTGTCGCTCCCATCGACACCATACTCCCTAGGCTCTGCACAACGCCAAACAAAGACGCTTGTGTTTCGATTATATTTCGGCTGCATCATCACAGGATACGACATATTCAGTACATCTTCAGCATCTTACTGCCCTTGTGTCATTCTACTTGTGGTCGGCAGAACACATGTTCTCCTCCCATTCTCCCCTGTCAGACGTCACAGCATCATTTACTCCTTTCTCTTTCATATATCATTCCTCACACAATCTGTTCCGTCATCGTACTAAACTAAACTTAATATATTCTACTTCTACAAATTCTAGTAACCGATATGCTCAACGCTCCATCAGTTTGCGATAACAAAACGCAGACCTTGTATAGTCTGTGGTGCATACGGTGACTCGTTAAAAGATGGAGCGAGAACACGTTTTTCAAAAGCCCTTGTGTGTGAGAACATCTTCTTTCGCGTTCACTGTTCTCTTGTCCGAATACTCGCGCGCGCAGCCAACTTTTCTTTGACCTCCCTCTCCCTTACCAACCATCCATCCATTCATGTCCATAAATCTTTTAATCAACCTTTAATGTGCCCTTTGCTGGAAGATAGGCTTCCTCTCCGTAAGAGGGTGTTTGCTGTATTCTACCGCTGGCAGTGTAGATTGCCTTTTCCCAACTATGTTGGGTCGGCTGCCAGTCTAACCGGATGCAGCTGAATACCAGTATTTTACATGGAGCAACTGCCTATCTGAACTCCACAACCCAGTCACTACGGGGTAATACAATACCCCTTGGTAAGACTGTTTTTCAGACTTGGGCCACTGTAACGACTGTCAAAGATCTACAAATTACAGCCGGTACCAACGGCTTAAGGTGTTTTCCGAGGCACAGAGGAAACTCGGTATGTAATGGGTGGTCACCCATCCACGGACCAACCTAGGCAAACACGGTTTAACCTAAATATCGACCTGAGCTGCTGTTATTATTTAACCACGAGCTCCCAGATATATCCGTATGTTAGTGTTCGAAATCCTCTCATCGTAAAACAGACAGAAAGATCGAACGAGTTACTTCCACGATCATAATATGAACATGTGGATAAGCTACACATACAGATAAAGATTATAAAATATTACCAATAAATTATAATGCTGGATACAGTAGATATAGAATCTCCATAAAATACTAGGAGTGAGTGCGGAGTTGGATTGATGTTTCCAATCCATTTGTTATTGCTGAAATATTTTTATTATTTGTATCTGTGGTCGAAAATAGATTCCGATCTCTTGAATCAGATCTGATTAATACGATATCTTAAGCTATCGTCCGACCTTCGTAACTCAATTATATACGTAAAAGATACTTATTCCTAATTTTATCTTATGATTATAATAAACAGGGTGAAACAACCTCATCTCGAGCACCAAGCATTCTGTACATCAAACTAAGTAACTTTACGCAAAAATTATTGCTGGGAAACGACTTTTTTTTGGAGGTAAAAAATAATGTTTTGTGGTAGAACTTAATGTGACGCACTCAAAAAATTGTGCTGATGGATAGATTGAATAGTACAGGAGTCGTGGAGGTGTTCAAAGTAAAATCTTACAGTAAAAACTTGTATTTAATAAAACAACTTGTGAAAAAGTTGGAACTTTGACCCCCAATATCTCCGTAACTAGAAGGTTCCCAGGTATGGTGTAGAACAAAAAAAAATATCGCAATGACGGGGAGACCAAGTGCTCCATTCAATTTGCAATTCCATCTCAGCCACATACAATTTTATTGCTTTTCATTAATTATTTCGAAATGAAGTTTTTATTTATTCGTTCATATATTTTATTTTATTTTCACACTGCTGTATTTTTCTTTGTAGAACACCACAAGGAGTCGTCAACAACTACTTAAATGGTCTAAAACTAATATCCTCAAGATCAAGCTTCTCGCTAATCATTAAGACCAGCTAAATGGCTTTACATAATTTCCGAGAAACAGAGGTATACTTATACACCAAGGATTTCCCGACTGCGGGCTGCTACTGAGAAATACAAAACGGATAAACACTCACGTTTTGAGATTTAAGATAGAAGATTTAAGATGTAATAATGTAAGTTTAATACTTGACGAAAATAGAAATATTGAAAGAGATAGGTTTAAACTAACACTGACAGTAAGAAATATTTTATTTCAAATAAAAAAACCGGCCAAGTGCGAGTCGGACTCGCGCACGAAGGGTTCCGTACCATTATCTATACATTAGACAAAACGGCAAAAAAATCACGTTTGTTGTATGGGAGCCCCCCTTAAATATTAATTTTATTCTGTTTTTAGTATTTGTTGTTATAGCGGCAACAGAAATACTACTGTGAAAATTTCAACTGTCTAGCTGTCACGGTTCAGACAATACGTTCGGACAGACGGACAGACGGACAGACAGCGAAGTCTTAGTAATAGGGTTCCGTTTTTACCCTTTGGGTACGGAACCCTAAAAAAGAGAAAATGAAACTATGAATGAGAAACGTAAATAAAATCTAAATAATTTTTCGCGAGGATTTTCCGTCAAAGTTGATTTTTTGGAGGGAGGCGAAGAAAAGCGGCAGATGTGATCGAAAGAATTGCATCAGGTGCAAGGTGTTAGAATTACATTTTTACTGTACACATTGGTACTACATATCATAACATTACGCCTGTATTCACCGAAGGGTTAGCCAGAGGTGTACCTAATAAATAGAACCTAATCGACCCGGAAATCGAACCAAGGGGTTATTCCCACGCGGGCCTGTGGACGGTGGGCTATGGGCTAGCTCGCCTTCCATCCGTCTCATAACGACAGGCAGTACACCGACAATAGGAAGGGGTTCGCAAGGGCGCAGGCAATATGCCTGCCGGGGTTGCGGGACTGTTCGAAAGAGATACCGTGGCCCCGGAACACAAAGGGCGATGAAGGAACATGGATGGATTTTAGTCAGTAAAAGTCTGACACTCCCTCCTGCTCCACCCAGAGCGGGAGGAGTCATTTGCGATATCCCATCCAAAAAAAAAAATGGGGTTATTCCCAAAGTACTCGGACCTCATGCTCAGCAGGCAGTCGAGCATTGTTACAACGCCGATAGTGTAATCATTCATTATTATTGTAGTATATAAGAATAGTTGTAGGTAGTTTAGTACATAATAATAATGGGTGGTGGGTAGTTCTAGTTTTTGGCAGTTGGAATATACTGAGCACTCGCACCAGACATCCAGGCAGTTTCCTTTATTCCCAGCAAATATCTTACATTGGCGACGAGTTAAATTTAATTTTGTGCGTGCAGTAACAGAACCGTAATCACGAACAATGTCTATCGGTAAAATTCGTGAGTTTAACGTGACAACGGGATCGTGGCAGTCGTACGTGGACCGACTTGACATGTATTTCCAAGCTAATGGAATCAAGAAGGAGTTAAAAATGCCAACGTTGATCTCGTTGATGGGGGACGAGGCCTACGAGTTGCGGATGAACCTTGCAAGTCCGGAAAAACCAGCGGAGTTGACGTACATTGCGGCAAAGGAAATGTTGCGTAATCATCTTCAACCGACCCCGTCGTTGCTCGCGGAACGCTATAGATTTCGTCAGAGAAGGCAGCGAGCAGACGAGAGTGCTGGTGACTATGTGGCAGAGTTGAAAAAGCTGGCGCGGAATTGCAAATTCAAAGAAAGTTTAGAAGACAATTTGCGGGATCAATTTGTGTGCGGGTTGAAAAGTGACGTCATCAGGCAGCGATTGTTCGCGGAGGATGACAGTTTGACGTATGTAAAGGCGGTAAAACTAGCGATATCATTAGAAGCTGCGGAGCGCGATGCAGCTGCGGTAGAAGATAAGAGCCAGCAGGGATCCGCGGGAACTGTGGACGTGCACGCGTTGAAAGCGCGGGACCAGCGCTCGGGCCGAGCCGGGCGGGCGCGCGGAGGCAGCGCCGGCGCTCGGCACGGCGACTCACAGCAGAGGTCGGCGAAGCGCAGCGAGCCGCGGGGAAACTGTACGGGCTGCGGGGCGACGGGTCACGCCATCGGAGACTGTCGTTTCCGGGACTACGTGTGCAGCCGGTGCAAGCGACCGGGTCATCTACGACGTGTGTGCCCAAACGAGGGGGGAGGGGACGGTCGGGGCTTCCATTACGGCCAGGCGGCTGATGATAGTGCGGAGTCGCAGGAAGACTCCGGAGAGGAAGTGTATCTACATCAATTGTGTTTGAGAGACTATAAGGCGGTGAGTTTGGCTATAAACATCGATAATGAAGTTATATATATGGAAGTAGATACCGGAACGCCAATATCATGTATTAGTAAAAGTACGTACGATTCCCATTTTAAACATATAAAAATTCAGCCTCACAAACTATGTTTAACATTTTATGATGGATCGAAAATTAGACCATAGGGTTTATTAAGCCCACAGTCAAATATCAAGACAGGACAAAAGAGTTAGAACTGTTTGTGATCGAAGGAGGAACCACTTCTCTTTTAGGTAGACAGTGGCTTACAGAATTGAACATAGGAATTCCGACTCTTGAGTGTTTTAATATGGCCAATGATAACTTGAAAAATGTTCACATAAATGATGAGATTTGTATTATGTTGGATAGGTATAAGCAGCTGTTCGATGGCAGTCTGGGGAGGTTCACGGGCGGTAAGGCAACTTTGAGAGTGCGCCCGGGTGCGGCACCGGTGTTCCACCGCGCGCGGCCGCTGCCGTTCGCACTGCGCGAGCGCGTCGACGCCGAGCTGGACGCCATGCTGTGCGCCGGTATCATCGAACCTGTTGACTGCTCAGACTGGGCCTCGCCGCTTGTTCCCGTAAATAAATCTGATGGTACACTCAGGATCTGTGTAGACTACAAAGGTACACTAAATCCCGCTTTACTGGTCGATAGGTTCCCACTTCCGAGAATAGATGATGTGCTCGTAGCACTAAATGGGGCTCAATATTTTAGCAAAATTGATCTATCACAGTCGTATAATCAGATCGAGTTAGACGAATCAAAAAAATATACCGTTATAAATAGTCATAGGGGTCTGTTTAGGTATAACCGATTAGTATTTGGGTTGTCTTCTAGTCCGGGCATATTTCAACGAATCATGACTACGTTGATGAAAGATATACCGAATGTGGCAGTATTCATTGATGACATTATAATTGGCGGCCATTCAAAAAGGGAACATCTTAAAGCGTTAGAAATGGTTTTTAGACGATTAGTAGACAGTGGGTTAAGACTTAAAAAGTCAAAATGCGTATTTTTTGTACAAGAGGTATCCTACCTAGGTTATATTTTATCGAAGGACGGTATTAAGGCGGATCCTTCAAAGATAGAAGCTGTGACTAAAATTCCTAGACCACAAAATGTATCGGAATTAAGGTCATTTTTAGGTCTTGCTAATTTTTTTGCTAAGTTTGTAAATAATTTTAGTCAGAAGTTAGTGCCGTTATATAATCTTTTAAAGAAAGCAACAGAATGGAACTGGACGGGGGAATGTGAAAAAGTATTCAATAGTATTAAGAAAGACTTAGTAAGTTCAAAAGTTCTTGCACATTATGATCCAAACAAGCCGCTAGTAATGACGTGCGACGCGAGTCCGTGCGGGGTCGGGGGCGTCCTGTCGCAGCCAAGTGGGAGCGGTGCCGACGGGCCGGAGCGGCCGGTCGCGTTCGTGTCACGCACGCTCACGAGTGCTGAGAAAAATTATTCCCAGATCCATAGAGAAGCTTTAGCTATCATATTTTGCATGAAAAAGTTTCACCAATATGTTTTTGGAAGGCGATTTACACTTCGGACCGACCACAAACCCTTAGTGTCTATTTTCGGGCCAAATACTGGCATTCCTACCATGACGGCGAGTAGGATGCAAAGATGGGCGATTATATTATCCGCGTATACCTACGATATTGAGTATGTAAGAACAGACGATAACAGTGCGGACGGCTTGTCTCGCTTACCGTTGCCCGATAAGAAACCGGTTTCTTACTCGCTACCGGAACAAACGCATTTACATCATGCTCAAGAAGCGATGCTATTAGATTATAATGAAATTAAAAGTTGCACTGCTAAAGACCCAATCACGAGTAGGGTGTTAGGTTTTATTAGGAATGGTTGGCCTTCGGAATGCGAAATTATAGGATTACAGCCGTATTATAATAGACGTAATGAGCTGTACGAAGAGCTAGGTTGCGTTTTGTGGGGTCACCGGCTGATAATTCCGGATAGGTGTCGGCAGAGGGTCTTAGATATGTTACATGAACCCCACATGGGAATTGTAAAATCCAAAGCGTTAGCACGGAGTTATGTGTGGTGGGCCGGCATCGATGAAGCCATCGAAAACATGTGCCGCGCCTGTGCGACGTGCGCGGCGCAGGCGGACGCGCCGCCGCGGCAGGCGCCGCGACCGTGACCCTGGCCGCGCCGCCCCTGGTCGAGGCTTCACCTGGATTTTTTAGGGCCTATTTTGGGTAAAACATATTTAGTAGTTGTGGACGCCATGTCCAAATGGCTGGAAATTTTTTGTGTGCCAAGTACGGCGTCGGCTAATGTCATTCCAAAGTTGAGAGAACTGTGGAGTAGGTGGGGCATACCTAAACAGTTAGTTACGGATAATGGACCACCCTTTACTGGTAGCGAGTTTGCAGCATTTCTCGGGGCCGACGGAATAGAACACATGTTTTCGGCGCCTTATCATCCCGCATCCAACGGGGCCGCGGAAAACGCAGTAAAAACATTAAAACGAGTTATCAGAAAGGCAGATTTTGAAAATAAAAACATTTTGGAAGCGTTACAAACATTTTTAATGTTCTACCGAAATATCGAACATACGTCAACGGGTCAAAGTCCCGCCATGCTAATGTTAGGTAGGCCGATGAGAACTCGTTTAGATGCATTGAAGCCAGATTTGGAGTCACGAATGAGCCGCGTGCAGCGACGACAGGTCGAATACGCGAGTGGCGCCGAGCGCACGGTCGAGACCGGAGACGAAGTGTGGTACCGACAGTATCACAAGGGGGAAAAGTGGATACCTGGAACAGTAGACAGAAAAGTAGGTTCTTCCAACTTCAAGGTTATAGGCGAAGGTGGGAATCAGGTTCATCGACACATTGACCAGATAAAGCGTAGGACTAGGAGTTCCATTGTCTTTCCGGATCCTGATGTAGATAAGGGGGAAGGGAGGGATGTAGCGGATGAGCCCGTTATAAATCCAAATAGTGATATCGTTCAGCGCACAAAGGATGACAGCGCGTCGGATCAGGCACAGTCACAGGTCACCATTACCACTTGCTCGGAGGAACCGAAGCCCGTCGAACCTCCCCCGGACCAGCCACCTAACAACCTGCCGCGGTCGCGGCCTATTCGTCAATGTCGACAAAATAAGCCGAACTATAATCAATAGTATCAATAGTTATAATAATATATGTACTAGGTACTTACCTACTAGTGTTATGTAATAGGTACTTTTATTGTTCGAAGTACAACCGCCTTCTTAATTATAATTGTGTTTTTTTTGTAGTTACTTATATTATAAGATTTGCTGTCTAAATTAAGTGTAGAGGAGTGTAGTATATAAGAATAGTTGTAGGTAGTTTAGTACATAATAATAATGGGTGGTGGGTAATTCTAGTTTTTGGCAGTTGGAATATACTGAGCACTCGCACCAGACATCCAGGCAGTTTCCTTTATTCCCAGCAAATATCTTACAATTATACAGGTGGAATTTTGTAATGCCACCTGGAGGGAAAGTACTCTTAATACCGGAGATAGCAAATTTTACTCAAAGGAAACATTCCTTCATTTTTAAAAAGAAATTAATCTGCATTCAAAGATTTTGAAAATTCACGTGCCACACTCGGGAATCGAACCGTCTAAATTCCAAAAAAATAACACCCTGTACTTTTATGGCACCAATCGATAGGGTCAATCATAAGGATCAAATCCCTCTAACAAACATGATAAATTAAATGAAAGGAAAACCATGAAATCTTAAGTTATAAATTCAATGGGATAAATTCAATAGGTACGATAAAGCACTTTAATAAAATGATGGACCTTTACAATTGAAGAGAATAAGATAGCAGAAGAAGATTGCAATTTGCATGTGTTTGTTTGTGCAAATAGCAATATTCCTATGTAAATAGTTCTTCGTCATTTTAATTAATAAATGTCGTCAAAAGAGAATTGTTTACTTTGTTCGTAATTGAATGGACCTTTGACTAAAAGTGCTTTATCTTAACCCATTGAATTTATAAGTTAAGTTTTCATAGTTTCCCTTTCATTTAATTTATCGTATTTGTTAGAGGGATTTGATCCTTATGATTTACCCTATCGATTGGTGCCATAAAAGTACAGGATGTTATTTTTTTGGAATTTAGACGGTTCGATTCCCGAGTGTGGCACGCGAATTTTCAAAATCTTTGAATGCAGATTAATTACTTTTTAAAAATGAAGGAATGTTTCCTTTGAGTAAAATTTGCTATCTCCGGTATTAAGAGTACTTTCCCTCCAGGTGGCATTACAAAATTCCACCCTGTATATATCAAATTCAAACAGTTTATTGTGGATCATAGGTTCATAAGATATTGTGTTAAATACAGGTATCTGCTATGTCCCGCATCGCATCGTGCGTGTTGTATCATCATGATTATCATCATTGTCAGCCTTGCTCCAGGCACTGCTGATTATTGGGTTCGTCCTATTTGCGTCATTCTTTGCTAGTCATCGCAGGTCTCCAGCCAGCGTTGCCAGATGTCCCACTTTTGGCGGGACGGTCCCGCTTTTTCAATCAAAATTTAATGTCCCGCGCGGGACAGGCTCAGTCCCACTTTTCGGGGATAAATCATCCTTGGACGTTTTAGTGGGAAATTACAAAGACACCACTGCCACTACCGCACAGAAATGGCACCAGCTCTTTCAACAGTTTCCAAAAAAAGAGACCAGGAATATGTTTAAACTTTCATATTAAGTATCCCAACATCAAACTGCTTTCCTGAACGCGTTTAATCCCAGATGAATTTAAAATGGTTGGATGCCAGAAATAAATGCACCCTAAATTTAATGAAATCAGAATTACTCATCGGTGAAGAGTTCTTCATCTTTATTAAAGAAGAAACTTTAAAAGACATTAAATCTTCACAGAAATATCATGAATATAGAACTTTTTGATTTTGATTGGTTTTTATTCATAAGACGAATAAGGCTCAACTATTTAACGATAGGGTAGACCTGATTTAAAATATCATTTTGTTACGCTTTTTTTTTGCTATATTTCTCACGTAAACGTATTTTGAACTCAATATTTAAAAACTTTTGATTATACTTATAGGTTTTTTTAGTAGGCATGTCCCGCTTTCGACGAAAAAAATCCCGCTTTTTTCACTCAAAAAGCTCCAAAGTCCCGACTTGGCAAAAAAAAATCTGGCAACGCTGTCTCCAGCCTACCAGGCACAACACCTGCTCAGAGTATCCTCCATTTTCTATGGCGAAAGAAAATCTGTACACTCCGTTCTTCATGCCCTTATGTCTGCATCTGGTTGTGACATCATCAACAGCCTAGCCTTTTCCCAACTATGTTGGGGTCGGCTTCCAGTCTAACCGGATGCAGCTGAAATACCAGTATTTTACATGAAGCTACTGCCTATCTGGCCTCCACAACCCAGTTAGTTCTGCGTAATACGATACCTCTTGGCAAGACTGGTTGTCAGACTTTTTGGGCCACTGACCACCTGTAACGACTGTCAAGGATCTACAAATGACAGTCGACACGGAAGAAACTCGGTATGTAATGGTGTGGTCACCCATCCACAGACCAACCTAGGCAAGCACGGCTTAACCTAAAGATCGACCCGAGCGGCTGTTATTATTTAGCTACGAGCTCCTTTGCATCTGGTTGTGACATTTATACTAAATAGGAGTAATCTAAATCCTCTTTTCTTTTCAGAAATTGCGGAAACAGGAAGTTGTTTTCATTTCCTTTAAACTCCCGCGGTGAAATTAATATTTTATTTTCATAAATTGGGGAAAAGTATTTCATGTGTTTTTATTATTTTTTATCCAAATTAATGTCATTTTCAGGAAGGGTTAATTCAGTTTCGTGATTGATCGTCGTAATGAATATTTTGCCAACTCACAATACTGGTGTAATTAAGGATAAAAGTGGCACAATTTCGGAACATTCAACGTAAATTTATATCTATTGAATGAACCATTGAAATATTACTTCATTTGGATACTGAGAAACGGTAATTTCGAAACAATGACTATTGAAGCAGTCATTATCAATCATCATAAATCATTGTACTTGGAAGTGCTTATTGAGAAAGAGCTTGTTCGAAGAATTATATCATCCTATTTAAGCAGCACAGCTTTTTTTTTACTGAATACATATTAAAGTATATGCAGTAGTACATAACAATACATATAACAAAAAAAACATTTTTTTATAAAAAAATAATTATAGGTCTGTTTGTTCCGACCAATCTCCGAAACGACTGGACTAAGTTTGACGCGACTTTTACTGGCAGATAGCTGTGTTATAAGGAGTAACTTAGATTACATTTATTTTAAATAAAAAAAGATTAGGGTTCCGTGAAAAAAAAAAAATTAAGAAAAAAGCTGAACTATGATCATTAAAAAAAACAGTTTTAAGAAAATACATAAATGTATGTATATGCGAGCTTTGCGAATTGATCATCGCAGATATCATCCTCAAAAAAAGTTGCAGATCTCATAGCTAAAAAACCTTACTTAACTTTAAATACTACTACAACAGCCCATAACGGCCACTGCTGGACATAAGCCTCTGCCATGATGGGACGCTTAACTTTAAATAATGTCAGTCTAATGCTCCAATCCATCCATAAATTAGTGTAATTCCTTTTTCAAGTAGAAGACAAGTGTTTGTTGTGACAACTGAAAGCCAAATCCTTCAGTTGTCAACAATTTTTATATAAAAAAATTAAAACAATTTTCACTAACATAATTTTCCCTAACGGATATGCAACATTTTCTTTCAAACAACGGTTTTTCTAAACATAAACGTCATCTGTATGGGCTGTTATATTGTTTTAAAAGAATGCATAAACCTTTTCATCCTAATTTATTGGTTATAGAACATTCTGCAACACGTCTGGAATGTTGGTATTTTATGCAAAAAAGTGTAATGTATGAGAATTTTGTTTGTTATTACGGTCGAAGAACCTCTGTTTGTAAGTATCTGTCGTCGTATTTTAAAATAAATTGATACTAAAGTTGTCCTTGGGTAATCTTTAAGAAATGTGGGTATTAGATTTTTTCGAAAGTCGAATGCTTTTATTTTGTTTATCTACACCCATGCCATAAATCCTCTCTAAAAGTATCTGAAACAGTTAGCTTATGGCCAACATTAAAACAGCCAGTGACATAATAACCATTATAACATCCAAACGGGTGTTATAATGTTGTACTGAATTTCATTATGCAACTCGTTTTTAAAAAAAGAACATTGTCTAGCACGTGCGATTCACTACCACCGCGCCGTAATTTAAAAAAAAACTTATAGGTTAATTCGAATTCACGTCTTAGCCCGCCATTTTTGTTCGATATTTGGATATTAGTATTGCATTATGTACTTTGTTGTTTACAAAAATGAGTGATACAAGCTATGTGAATTTTAATAATTGTACAATCCAAAATGTAAATAATTATATTATTACATAAACATGGTTTGTTATACTAAATACTCAGCAATTAATCTTTCCATGAATTTACATAGACTTCTTACAACACTGCAACACCCTATGGTTTCAGAACCTTTTATGGAGGATTCATAACATGGATGTAGATAAAGTCTTGTATGCAACATAATTAGGTATTAAAACACTCATGTGATACTATTATCACACTCGGCTTCGCCTCGTGTGATAAACCCACATTCGTGTTTTAATACCCCTCATTATACAACAGTTGCATAAATAACTATTTTCACGGACTGCGATCTTTTTTTAAAGTATTTACTTTATGAGAATGGATATCGTAAAAACTATTGTAGTCGTTTTTAAACTTGAATGACATTGGTGTCGATTCTGTTGTGCACAAACTAAACTTAATTTAGGATATTGCTATATTTTACTAAAAGGCAGTACGAGAAAAGGACGGCTAAAGCTATGAACTAAGTTAGAGATGTCAAACTAGTTTATGCTTTGCGCTTCACCGTGTTTTTAGTCGACATGTTTTTACGTGCACCCTTCATTTGTATGGAAATATTAGTTTCAACTAAATTTGACAGCTCTAAATTACGTCCGTCTCTTTCTCGTTTTATTAGAGTGAAAAAGATAGCAATAGCCTAAATTAAGTTAGTTTGTGCACAACAGAATCGAAACCATTGTCAAGTAGACGCGCGCTGTTGGTAAACATTTTATGCAATTGTTTATGGAAAAACAAGATGGCGATGGTGGTTAGTTCTGTTCACAGATCACGCAGCAATTTATCGACAAAGTGATAGATTAAAAATTATGAATTCGTCTTACTAGAATAGAGGTAGTTGGTCAACTGGTCATCAATCTACGTGCGTTAAATACGATTAAATATGGTCAGAACTTAGAATACCTCTACTACTACAGCGCGAGCACGTGGTGTAAACGTAACATAAATACGTCAATTTTTTAATAAATAAAAAAACGCGTTTTCACATAAAATCATATAAAACCGAACCGACCCGCTTGTTGTCATTCATATTTTTATGAATTTATTCATAGCTCTAAATGATAATGATTGTGCTTGCTGCAAATAAATTAACTAATAAAATGATAAAGGATAATTGTAATTTTGACTAAAATTGACGTATTTTTACGTAACATTTACACCGCACTCGCGCGCTCGTACTAGAATGGAAAGGACCTTTATGAGGGCTATCACAATTTTTCTAAACTGAGATTTTGACGTGTGATGTTATGGTTTAGTTATGGCCACAAAATTAAAAAAATATGTGGCCGAGAAAGTTTGATTATTTCTTTAGGGAGCGCTCAAAATATGTATTTAAGTGAGTCGTAGAGTAGAAGAGTCTAGCTCTTAAAACACTCAAAAACAAGAAAAATTGTAATAGCCCTATTAAGCCCTTTGTAACATTTTTATAAAATATGAAATGCAAAATATAAGGTCCTTTTAAAATAGATGGACAAATTTAAACACAGCGTTCAGTACGTCTAACCAAAGATATCCATCCAAGCAAAAAAAAAAAAATTGAAGTGATTTTATTTTGGCCTAAAATAATAGCTTGCTAGCACTCTAGAAAAAACACATCCAATATGGGCGCGTTTTCGTAAGTAGGTACCCAGTCAGTTCTGTTAATATCGTTCTGTATTTAAATATATAAGGAGCTCGTGGCTAAATAATAACAGCTACTCGGGTCAGTCTTTAAGTTAAGCCGTGCTTGCCTAGGATGGTCTGTGGATGGGTGACCACCCATTACATACCGAGTTTCTCCATGCCTCGGAAAGCACGGTAAACAGTTGGTCTCGGCTGTCATTTGTGATCTTTGACAGTCGTTACAGGTAGTCAGTGGCCCAAAAAGACCGACAACCAGTCTTACCAAGGGGTATCGTATTACCCAGTACTAACTGGGTTGTGGAGGTCAGATAGGCAGTCGCTCCATGTAAAATATTGGTATTCAGCTGCATCTGGTTAGACTGGAAGCCGACCCCAGGGAAAAGGCTAGGCAGATGATGATTTAACTATAGTAACTTTCACTTGAATACATGTCACCTTTTAGGATAGTGTTGTTAGGATAATAGTAAGTAAGATAGTATATAATAACTTTAATCAGTTTTTTTTTTGCTTTGATATCTTTGGTTACACGTATATACTGAACAAGCGCTGTGTTAAAATTTATCCATTTATTTTAATGGGACCATAGATATGAAAATAATGAAGGGACGTCAAGGCGTAAACAGTTATCATGAAAAGCTTTTATGTGAATTCATGCGAACAGAATGAGTATAAAACAAAGTTGCTTTTCATGTCTATCTGTGTAACCAATTAAATCTTCTACGAAAATTGATGTCAAATGTGACAAATTTTCGGAAATCGTCATTACTTTTGACTTTGTATATTCATGGAAATTCGGAATTTGCGAACAATTTTGTTCAATTGTTAATAAGAGGTTTAGGGTTCTCATATCCACAACATATTTTTTTTAAGTACAGATTCTGTGAAAAGAGCGCGCCGAGTAAACGTAACGTTATTACGTCGTTTCTTTTTATCGAAAATACAACTAGACTTTCAACCCAGTTTTAAAACCCAACGCACATAAAGTTATATAACAACAGTTACATATAAGAGCTGCTAATTAAATTAATTAATTAATTAATATATAATATATTTATAATAATATAATAAATAAAAATAATAATAATATATAATTAATAATAATAATAATAAAATAATAATATATTAATAATAATATATTTTATTTATAATATATTTATTTATTATTATTAATTAATTGACTGTTAATTTTTCTTCTTTTAATTTTTAGTCACCTTTTGTCAAAATTGTGTAATAGTCTCAATATTGTTTATACTTATGGGAAAGAGCGAGATATGCCCCAAAACAAGTATTACCAATTACTTACTGGGGATGTCTCATTTATAATCTATGTAACTGTTCTGGGACAAATAAACATTTTTATTTCTTTTCATTTTCAGACTTTTGCGTGTTTTTTAACCGACTTCCAAAAGGAGGAGGTTCTCAATTCGATTGTTTTTTTTTTTTTTTTTTTTTATGTATGTACACCGATTACTCTGCCGTTTATGATCCGATTTACGTGATTCTTTTTTAGTTTGATGCGGAATAGTTGCCATTTGGTCCCATAAAAATTTGACATGGTTTGGCTTAGTAGTTTTCATTTTATGAACATTTTTACTTCAGTTGTGTTGTATAATTTCAAGCATGTTCACCGATTTTTCCTCGATTAGTGGAGCGGTTCTCAATTTTTTTTTTTGTTTGAAGGAATATACTCCTGAGATGGTCGCATTTAAATTTGGTGAAGATTTGACGCTGATCTTCGGAGATATACAATGGAACTCTTCAAAACTAGATGGTAAATCGGTCGTGATAGCTGCAATCGCTTGGATGTTTATTGTTTACACAACATCATGACGTAACATCACGCCTATATGCTCTGAGGGGTACGCAGATTACAATACACCCAAATTTCGACAGTTTAGGTATGTTAAGTTCCATTTATTGGGGATAAGCCTATTACCATGACATGTATTTTTAACAAATAAAACAAAAAAATGTAAAATAAATGCATAGCAAATATTTGTATAAAATAGGTATTACAACTAAAAATGGAAAATTAAAAAAACTTTTTTACAAAAAAATAAAACCGACTTCAAAAAACACAAAAAAATGAAAAATAACTTTAGCTTCAGAAGTCGGTGACAAAAAAAAACCAAATGAATCAAACAAAGGTCACCGACTTCTGAAGCTAAAGTTATTTTTCATTTTTTTGTGTTTTTTGAAGTCGGTTTTATTTTTATGTAAAAAGGTTTTTTTTTTAATTTAGATTGCTTAGAAAATTGCTTAAAAATGTTTTAAGGAACCAATTTATACATAGGTTCCTAAAATAAAGAAAATATTATAAGTGAAACGAATATTTCCAATTTTGAAAAGTTAGTTTAAAACATTCAATCGGTTCACTCGTACTAATGCTTCACAAGTGCTTTTGGGTTCACAAAACCCAAAAATTACCATTCTAGGGCAGAGTAACACTACGTCTTTTTCTAGCAGACAAAACTCTAGACATTTATAGAAGAAAACCCTAGTCTATTTTGTATAGTTACTAAATAGTGCTTATGACGTCGTCATAGTTGGTGGTCAACCAATGGCACACTTGGTTTTTATACGGATCGTGATACTAGCGTTATCTAGGTACATAATGCGCCCCGTCATTGCGATCATTATTTCGTTTCAGACCATACCTGGGAACCTACTATAGTTACGGAGATTTTAGGGGTCAAAGTTCCAACTTATCCCCATTTTTTTAAATACAAGTTTTTAATGTTTTAACTTTACTTTAAATGCCTCCACGACCCGAATATTATTCAACGCATCAGCACAACATTTCAGCACAACGTTTTTTGTGGGCGTTACATTGAGTCCTACCTTTAAACGTGATTTTGCAGCCCAAAAAATATACTCGTTTACCAGCAATAATTTTTGCGTAGAGTTACTAAGTTTACGGCTATATTTAATACCTTACTCTTCGGTTTCGGTAGGTTGCTATCTCTGTCTGTTTGACATTTAGCTTACGGACGGTTAGAAACAAAACGTCACAGAAAAGCTTTCTTTGATTTTTCTATGAATCAAGTGACAGGTAGGTGACGCGGATAGGATATTTCAAGCTAATTTTGTTTATAGAAACACCGATAGCTGCGGACTAGCTAGGCATATTAACCGACAGTCATACGTAAGTAAGTTATAGAAAACTACCGATACTTGGTTGACGGCTTCAGTAAGGGCCCGTTTACACCTAGTATATTTCTCTAAGAAAGACAATAATGTTGTCAAGGTCCACTTACTTTGTTCAGCAGGCGCCAGCTTGACTGTTTCAGCATGTCCTGGTATCTTCTCGGAGCGCCACAACACCTTCACTATCTGGTGATAAGCCACGGTCATCAGCAGTAGTGGTAGTCTGAAATAAAAACGTTTCTTTAAAATCCTCATCATAATCATCATTACAGCCGAAAGACGTCCACTGCTGGACATAAGCCTCCAGCAAGCGTCGCCACATTGACCAGTCCCGTGCCACTCGCATCCAGCGGATTCCCGCAACCTTCACCAGGTCATCGGTCCACCTAGTAGGAAGTCTTCCAACGCAACGCTTCTTTAAAATAGTGAGTCAAATTAAATTAACCATAAAGAAACTTCACAGACACGACGATAACGATATCTAATCATGGTAAAACAAAAAGTGGGTATTCTGTTGAATTATTGGGGATCAACGACCGCAGATCCTACCTGAGGTTAGTTGAACGTAGAAAATCAGTCAAGTAAAAGATTAAATTATGAAAAAAAGATTCAAAATTAACCATTTAAACTCCATCTTTTTGAGATAAGATTTTACAGTGCGCCATAGATTTAGATTTAAGTGTTACTCGCTCACAGGTCTTCTAGTTAAGGCCCTATACTACCTCAAATTAGCAACTCTATTTGTGGTGGTTCAAACTTCGTTTGAAATACAGTTAGAATAACGTTCTAACCAGCTTGCACTACAAATTGGCTGTTACGTCAGTCACTGCGGGCCGAATAGTGCGAAACGAGTGGTTTTTATTCTTTATAAAATCAAATTTTCGCTTTTTGGAAAAAATAAAAAAACATAAGACCTGCTTTATAGTTAGTTCAGTTAGTATGCAAAGTTTCATGATCTAATTTGAAGTACTTTTTGAATACCAGCGGTTTATTGTTTGATTTGGAGGTAACTTTGGAGTTTTTTTGTATCTAGAAAAGTTTATGTAATCGTGTTTTCGTCACACATAGGGCTTAGCATTAATCCTCAACTTTACCATATATTTATTTCAAAATGAATGCTGCAGTATTTTAGGCGTAACGGAGGATCATGCTAAGCCATTTGAGGTAGTATAGGCCCATAAATGGACCTACACGTGAGCCCCTCTTCTATTCTAAACTTTTTTAACGTCTTTTTTTTAAACATGACGTGTATAAGTGTTTCCAATAACTTATTTATGACACAAATAGGTTATCAGTTTTAAAACTGACATGGTCACTAACGCATCAATTAACTCTATAAACAGTTTATCCGTAAACATGGCACTTGCAACATTGCCGAAATATCGGGAACTCAGAACAACAATTTAAAGCAAACATGGTAATCTCGATTTTACATTGTTTCATTTCATCTATAAACATAACTCCAAAACAAAGGGTTTGGCATAACCAGAAACTGCAAGGATTTAAAATACAAACAAAATTAGGACGGTAGATAAAATAACACATACACACACACACATACACACACACACATACACACACACACACATACACACACACATACACACACATATACACACACACACATACATACACATACACACACACACATACACACACATATACACACACACACACACATACATATGGACATAGCGTTTTTTCATTTGAATTTTTCCATTTGCTGCTTTCAAACAGACTGAAACACATTCTGAGAACTTTCGTTTTACAATGAAAGATTAGATATACGTATAGGTATGGCACTTTACTGAATAAAAACTGAAAAATCCTGACAAAAGCCGGATATTTCTAAAAGAGTCCGGTTATTTTACTTTTTGGTTTTATTTTTACGATAAAGCCGTCCAGATTACATACAAAATTTCTTCTAGGTGTAACTTTTTTTTGTCTTATCGAAAAAATCTAAGAAAAACATGTTGAGGTACAAATGAGGTACTAAATTTTAACGAAAAGATGAACTAGTTATAACGCCTACAACTAGGTGAAACCGGCTTGGTCCAGCCATTCTGAAGTCAGAATGGCTGGCCACTTTCCTCGTAATAGTTTTCCCTCTTCAGCGAGGTACACATTATTTGATGTCTGGTACCAAATAGTACAAAACAGGTACTAATACTTGGTATTGCTCAAACTTCCAAAATCTCAACCCAAAACGGAACCCTTAAAATCGAGCATGCCCGTCTGTCTGTCTTCCTATCCGATTGCGCGCAATTATTTTATTATTTTGAATACGCACGTGGCCGGTTTTGCAGTTTCAAAGGCTTCAAGGACTTTGACTGCAAAGTCAGAACGGCGACTCAAAAAGTCTGACATGTCCGTACAAACCCAGACGCACGGTAACTTTCTTCAAGAGTAATCTGCGAGGCTTATACTGCTGTCAGTCAGTGCGTGGGTGTCCATACTTCGACATCGTAAACTTTCTGAAGCGAGCCGTAAATTATACAACCGCTAGTCAGAAAAGCCGTCAGGTAAAGCCTATCTAGTTGGGAAAGGCTCATGTTGGACTTTGAATGGAAAAACGCGAAATATCCATCACCTTTGTAAGCGTTTGGTCACCTAAATGGGTCCGTGGCTTAGGCCCCCGATTCGATAAATTTAATTCAAAGTATTTTTTTAACAAATGTACTGTCAGGCACAAAAATCATCATCGTCTGCCTACCCTTTTCCCAACTATGTTGGGGTCGGCTTCCAGATTAACCAGATTTAGCTGAATACTAGTATGTTACATGGAGCGACTGCCTATCTGACCTCCACAACCCAGTTAGTACTAATGCCATAGGGAGACTATTGTTGAGAAAACAAAAGCGGCTGAAAGAAAAGCGACCGATGGATTTTGTGAGGAATGAATGATATCTAAACTATCTACACTAATTATTATAGATAGGAAATATTTGTATTTTTGTATGTAACAAATAAACTTAAAAACTACTGGACCGATTTCAATAATTCTTTCACCGTTAAAAAGCTACATCTTTACTAAGTAACATAGGCTATAAATTATATTGATGTCATGCAAATTAGCCAAGCTATCACAATTTTCGCGGACGAAGTCGCGGGCAAAATGTTTATCTATACGGATAGGTACATATCATAAAGATTGAGAAGAGATGATTGAGACGAATTGATTTTTTGTTTGTTTGCGTTTGTTACGATTTAACTCTAAAACTACTCCCCATTTTAAAAAAACCGGCCAAGTGCGAGTCGGACTCGCGCACGAAGGATTCCGTACCATTATCTATACACTAGCTGTTGCCCGCGGCTTCGCCCACGTAAAGTTCGGTAACTGTCCCACTGGATCATACTAAAGGGATAATAGTGTCCTCCATGTTAATCCAGGTTATAAACTATCTATGTGCCACATTTCTTAATCATCACAATTATTATTATCACAATCACCATCACTATCACAACCGCCATCATTATCACAATCACCATCACTATCACTATCACAATCACCATCACAATCCCCATCACCATCACTATCACAGTCACCATAATTTCACCAATTATCATCATTAACACAACCACCATAATTACCACAATCATTATCATAATCACCATCACAATCACCATAACAATCACAATCACAATCACCATCACTGTCACAATCACAATCCCCATCACTATCGCTATCACAATCACTATCACAATCACCATCACCATCACAACCACCATCAAAATAACTATCACAATCACCATCATAATCACCATCACAATCACCATCACAATCACCATCACAATCACCATCACAATCACCATCACAATCACCATCACAATCACCATCACAATCACCATCACAATCACCATCACAATCACCATCACAATCACCATCACAATCACCATCACAATCACCATCACAATCACCATCACAATCACCATCACAATCACCATCACAATCCCCATCACTATCGCTATCACAATCACTATCACTATCACAATCACTATCACTATCACAATCACCATCACCATCACAATCACCATCAAAATAACTATCACAATCACCATCATCGTTATCACAATAATTATCATCGTAATCACAGTCATTATCACACTCTCCATCACCATCACCATCACCATCACTATCTCAATCATCAACACAATCACCATAATAATCACAATCACCATCACTATCACAATCACCATAAAAATCACAATCACCATCACAATCACCATCACAATCACCATCAAAATCACCATCACAATCACCATCACAGTCACCATCACAATGACCATCACAATCACCATCAAAATCAGTATTACAATCACCATCATCGTTATCACAATCATTATCATCGTAATCACAATCGCTATCATCATTATCACAATCACAATCCCCATCACTATCGCTATCACAATCACTATCACTATCACTATCACAATCACCATCACCATCACAATCACCATCAAAATAACTATCACAATCACCATCATCGTTATCACAATAATTATCATCGTAATCACAGTCATTATCACACTCTCCATCACCATCACCATCACCATCACTATCTCAATCATCAACACAATCACCATAATAATCACAATCACCATCACTATCACAATCACCATAAAAATCACAATCACCATCACAATCACCATCACAATCACCATCACGATCACCATCACAATCACCATCACAATCACTATCACTATCACAATCACTATCACTATCACAATCACCATCACCATCACAATCACCATCAAAATAACTATCACAATCACCATCATCGTTATCACAATAATTATCATCGTAATCACAGTCATTATCACACTCTCCATCACCATCACCATCACCATCACTATCTCAATCATCAACACAATCACCATAATAATCACAATCACCATCACTATCACAATCACCATAAAAATCACAATCACCATCACAATCACCATCACAATCACCATCAAAATCACCATCACAATCACCATCACAGTCACCATCACAATGACCATCACAATCACCATCAAAATCAGTATTACAATCACCATCATCGTTATCACAATCATTATCATCGTAATCACAATCGCTATCATCATTATCACAATCACAATCCCCATCACTATCGCTATCACAATCACTATCACTATCACTATCACAATCACCATCACCATCACAATCACCATCAAAATAACTATCACAATCACCATCATCGTTATCACAATAATTATCATCGTAATCACAGTCATTATCACACTCTCCATCACCATCACCATCACCATCACTATCTCAATCATCAACACAATCACCATAATAATCACAATCACTATCACTATCACAATCACCATAAAAATCACAATCACCATCACAATCACCATCACAATCACCATCACGATCACCATCACAATCACCATCACAATCACCATCACAGTCACCATCACAATGACCATCACAATCACCATCAAAATCAGTATTACAATCACCATCATCGTTATCACAATCATTATCATCGTAATCACAATCGCTATCATCATTATCACAATCACTATCATCGTAATCACAACCATTATCATCATATTCACAATCATCATCATCACAATATCCATACTCGTCATCACAATCATTATAATCGTAATCACAATCATCATGATCACAATCGCCATCACTATCTCAACCACAATCATAATCACAATCACCATCATTATCACAATCACCAACACTATCACAATCAAAATCACAATCACCATCACCATCACAATCACCATCACCATCATAATCACCATCACAATCACTACCCTCGTTATCACAATCTTTATCATAGTAATCACAATAATTTACATCATTATTACAATCACCATCACCGTCACAATCACAATCACAATCACAATCACAATCACAATCACAATCACCATCGCTATCACCATCACAATCACTGCCACTTTCACAATCAGCATCACCATCACAATCACCATCAAAATCACTATCACAATCACCATCATCGTTATCACAATCATTATCATCGTAATCACAATCATTATCATCTTAATCACAATCATCATCATCACAATCTCCGTCCTCGTTATCACAACCATCGCTATCACAACCGTCGCTATCACCATCAAAATCAGCGACACTATCACAATCACCGTCACTGTCACAATCACCATTACAATGACAATCACTATCACAATCACCATCATCGTTATCACACTTATTATCATTGTAATCACAATCATTATCATCGTTATCACAATCATCATTATCACAATCATCATCATCATAATCACAATCATTATCATCGTAATCAAAATCATCGTCATCACAATCATCGTCGTCATTATCACAATCATTATCATCTGCATCTCAAAATAAATGCCATTTTCGTAATCAGCACCCCTGATAATCTCGGTATCGACACCCATATTGATTTTTAGACATTTCAACCCCATCGCACCCCAACAGGGAATGGTAGTATTTCAGGTCTGCCACATTCAATCTTAAAATCGTTGTTTTTGTAATACACCCGACCCAATTCACCATAAAAACAATACCTATATTGAATTTCAGGCTTTGTTACCCAATTTCCCCCTTTAGGGGTTGAATTCTGAAAAAAAACTGAAACAAACGTTAACTCATTTATCGATAGGAGTACTCCTGTTAAGTTTCGAATAAAGTAGTCTAACTAATCTTATTTCCCCACGTAATCTTTGGACTCCCGTTCCAACCCCAACCCTAAGGGGGTGAATTTAAAAAAATCCTTTCTTAATGCACCCCTAAACCTCATAAAGAACCTTTGTGCCAAATTTGGAATCTCTAGACTCAGCGGTTTGGGCTGTGCATTGATTTTTATACTATGCCACCCCATTTCCCCCTCTTAGGGGTTGAATTCTGAAAAAACCTGAAACCCGTTTCTACTCATTTATCAATAGGAGCACTCCTGTGAAGTTTCGAATAAAATAGTCTAACTAATCTTGTTTTACCCATTTAAACTTTGGATTCCCGTTTAACCCCTTTAGGGGGTGAATTTTGAAAAATCCTTTCTTAGTGCACCCCTAGACCACATAAGGAACCTACTTGCCAAATTTGGAATTTCTAGACTCAGTGGTTTGGGCTTTGCATTGATTTTTATACTTTGCCACCCCATTTCCCCCTCTTAGGGGTTGAATTCTGAAAAAACCTGAAACCCGTTTCTACTCATTTATCAATAAGAGCACTCCTGTGAAGTTTCGAATAAAATAGTCTAACTAATCTTGTTTCCCCATACAAACTTTGGAGCCCCGTTTAACCCCTTTAGGGGATGAATTTTGAAAAATCCTTTCTTAGTGCACCCCTAGACCACATAAGAAACCTACTTGCCAAATTTGGAATCTGTAGACCCAGCGGTTTGGGCTGTGCGTTGATAGATGAGTCAGTCAGTCAGTCAGTCAGTCAGTCAGTCATTCAATCAGTCAGTCAGTCAGTCAGTCAGTTTCTTCTTTTATATATTTAGATTAGACAAAACGGCAAAAAATCACGTTTGTTGTATGGGAGCCCCCCTTAAATATTGATTTAATTCTGTTTTTAGTATTAGTTGTTATAGTGGCAACAGAAATACATCATCTGTGAAAATTTCAACTGTCTAGCTGTCACGGTTCATGAGATACAGCCTGGTGACAGACAGACGGACAGACGGACAGACGGACAGACAGACAGCGAAGTCTTAGTAATAGGGTTCCGTTTTTACCCTTTGGGTACGGAACCCTAGAAACATTTCACCATTAGAAAGCCACGTCTTTACTGAGTAACATAGGCTATATTTTATCTTCGTACTCCCACGGGAACAGGAAATACGCGGGTGAAACCGCGTGACGTTCGCTAGTGAAAGATAAAGGAGTAAATTATAACGTGACGGTTGACAAAGGAGAATGGCAGAAAAAAGTAAACTAAAAAGTGCTGCGCCAACCACAAGTAACATGGGACAAAGGCAAATAGATGATGGTGGTACGACTCACTGCGATGTGTGTGTCTTGCGAGGCCCTACTCTCTAACGTCTAAAGCTAACACTTATTTTTGTGAATGCTGCTGGTTAGCCTGTAATTGGTGACTGTGTAAGTCCAAGACTGTAAAACCTATGTATACCTAAATGTTATACACAGAATCTGTTGGTGAACCTGTACTAATAAATAAATAAATAAACGTCCGTCCGTCTCTACCCGTCTCTTTTGCGCACGTCTGCAGATGATTGCGAGTGAGAGACACGGATAGAGACGGATGGACGGACGAACGTTAGAGAGTAGGGCCCCTGTACTCACGCAAACAAAGTGACACACGCGCGTGTTGCTCCACACAAGACAAGTCCCGTCGTATCTTGCAAGATCTTAAACGGGACGTAATTCCTCTGTGCAAAATCACAGACGTGGGAATTTTCGATATTCAGTAAATAAAGGGTGTAAAACACCTCTTAACGAAGCCGAAAGGCACTTGTTCTCCTCGTCATTACGATCATTTTTTTGTTCTACACCATACCTGGGAACCTTCTAGTTACGGAGATATTGGGGACAAGTTTTTTTTTTAAATAGGTACAAGTTTTTAATGTAAAATTTATTGAATACTTTAAACACCTCCACGACCCCCGTACTATTCATCCATCCATCAGCACAATGTTTTAGTGCGTTACATTGAGTTCTACCACAAATCATGTGTTTCACCCCAAAAATAAGTCGTTTCCCAGCAATAATTTTTGCGTAAAGTTACTTAGTTTGATGTACAGAATGCTTGGTTGACGGCTTCGTGATGAGGTCTTTTACACCCTGTACGTATAGGTACTATTTATTTTGCTATGTTACGATGGTGCCCTATTACAGTGAGGCGGGGTCGCTCCTGGCCACGAAGGAGATAGCGGGACTAACAGAACTGGTCCCATCAGAGGTAGAAGGAGGATGGTGGAGCGAGACCTTTGCCCAAGAGTGGGACAGAGCAGGCCATGTTAGAAAAAAGATGGATGAACTTACGCTCCATGTTTTCCACTCATACAAAGTTTTTAAAAGGACCTTGGACATTTTTCTAAGAACTCTGGGCGTAAGATCAACAGAAATTAATTATTTCCTAAATAGAACTTCAATTTATTTTAATTAATAAACATCAATTACATAAGTCGCCGGAGAACGATTAACAGAAATAGAGGCACTTGAAATAATTCTGTTGCCTTTTCCTGAAGAAAATTTGACCTATTATTCAGACTAAAAATAAATTAAGTTTATTAACGGAATTCCGTAACACAGCCTCTAAAGTTCTTAATCGATTCTAGGAATTCGCGGGTCGAGGTCAAATTAAATAACTGTAATGTTTTCGACATGGTCTTGATACTTCAAAAACAAATTAACGTTGTAATGAAATCTTCGACAAATTACAGTTAATAACAACATTTTAAATTGGCTATAATAGTTCCCGTGTCCGGGGACTGTTGTACTTGTCGCAATAATATTAAGTGAAGATTTTATTGTGAGCTATGATTTGAGTATATATATTTTAATTCTGTAGATAAGTATATTTTGATTTCAGAAAGATTGGTGCATAACAACACTGGATAGGGATAAGTGGAAGTAGGTAAGGAGGCCAGCAGTGGGACACAAATGGCTGTTAATAATAATAGTAGATTTTACAACAAGTGCACAAAACGAACCATTTTTATCCGAGATTTTTAGCTTTTAGCAATGTCGAGGATAAAAATGGTTTTGTGGACGAGTTATAAACTCTGCTTTTCACTTCGATTGCGAGGAAATAAAACAGTAGTATAAATTGAAGAAATTAATAAACACGCAAAAACAAGAGCTGTTTCCCGCCGCTTTCTTTTTTTGAAATCTTACGACATTGATATAAGACTTGGGCTGCAGACCTATACAGCCTACTATTAACTATTTTTTTTTAATAATAATTTTCTTAAATTAATTAAATAACCTACCGTAGGTACTTGAATCAATTTTTTTATGTCTTTTATGTCTTAAAAAACACATAAGGCAAATAAATTAAAGTAAATATTATAAAATAACAAATTCTATCTATGAACTTCTTATTGCGTTTGGCTGTATGGCTCATTTTCTTTGCCTTAATATAGATACATTTATGAGTAGATACATTAATGCCCTTGTGCACAAAATTCGATTTTGTGCAGCCTATATCCTGCACAAACAAGCACTTTCAGAGTATGAGAAGTGAAAAAATACATATTTTATGAGCATCCTGCCCGTCCTAACCTACAGTGTACAAAATTGGTCACTTACTGAACAACAGAACTCCAAACTCAATATTTGCCAGCGAACAATGGAGCGCAGCATAATAGACCGTGTTAAGCGAACAGATCACGTTTGAAACACCACCCTGCGCTCCGTAACTCAAGTAGCTGATGTTGGAGAAAAACAGCCAGGCTGAAATAGGAGTGGGCAGGCCACGTGGCACGGATGCACCCGGAGAAATGGACAAAGATCGTCACACACTAGACGCCTGGGGAAGGACAGCGTCGTCGAGGTCGACCACGGCGAAGACGGCGTGACGACCTGTAGGCCTATTACGTTTCTTTCTGATATCCAGTGACTATCAAGCTTCGATTGTACACCAAACTTTGATGACAACCGAGAATGTCATAATATTGGTATTACGTATCGCACTGAGTGGATATCACTTTACGAAGAATAACAGCCCACCCGGGTACGGTCACAAAAGCCACTTCAAACTCAGTTGTCATCAATTTGTTGTTCACTATGCTTACTTAATCGAAATAATATAATTATCGATACGAAAGCGTCTGTCAAAATGAGTTACGGTGACTATCAGCCACGATGACAACCAATGACGTCATATTTGATCGCGACTGGTCATCCATAATACGAAACTAACCTTTTGACAGTTATTTGATGGACATTGAGCCCAGTTACTATCATTTCGAGCTGTTAACAGAGATACGGAATAGGCCTGTTGACCATGTTTACGGGGTTAACATGGCCGGAAATCGCACAAGATAGAGAGGTATGGAAAGAGAAAGGGGAGGCCTTTGCCCAGCAGTGGGACACTATATAGGCTAGCAAAAAAAAATGTAACCCTGTTAGACTGGGTTATTCACCAACTGGACACGTGAGACTGAACACACGTGTGCCCAGTTGGTGAAACTCACAATTAGTATCACTTATTATTTCGTCATCTGGACACGCCAAAATTTTTACGCGTGTCCACATAGTGAAACTTAAAATAAATCACTTACTTACGCCCATTTTGACCAAGATTCTTTACATATAACAGAAAACTTTGAGTGTCAAGTTGAAGACTTACCGATTTACTGGAATATAAATAAATGAAACAGCTGATTCTTCTTCGCGATTTCAGAGTTGGTTCTTACCTAAAAGATGTTTATTAATAAAGTGAACAAAGAACCAATGAACCCCGATGTTTTCAGAGTACTTTGAAAGTTAAGAAATATAGGAAAACATTATACTTAATGAACTTTCTTTGTTAGTATAAAATGTTTTTAAAATGTAGTCATTTTTCTTTTCCTTTTGCTACTTAAGATCACAAAGCCTTCCTAAAATAATACAGGAAGGAATAACTACAAACTTCATTAAGTAAATTTTATATCTGGGTTATTATTAGTGTACCCATAAGTTTCTAATATTTCACCTTGTAACTTTGTTTCAACAACAGGAGCTCCCGGCTAAATAATAACAGCGGGTTGGGTTTATCTTTAGGTTAAGCCGTGCTTGCCTAGGTTGGTCCGTGGATGGGTGACCACACATTACAAATCGAGTTTCCTCCGTACTTCGGAAAGCACGGTAAGCAAAATAATTAATTTGTTTAAAAAATACAGTGATATCCACAACATAAATACGAGGAACAAGTACACAAATTTGTTGTTCCTGCAACGAGGCTCAAACAAATAGGGGGTACGTTCAGATGCCAATGTATACGTTTTTACAATAAACTTCCAAGCCAAATTCAAGCACTACGCCTAAATAAATTCAAATGGTTTATAAAACGGAAGCTGTGCCTGAAAGCCTACTATCATGTTAATCACTATCTCGAAGATAAAAAGACTTGGGATTAAGCTGCTCCAATGAAATTTGCTCTGTGAATGTCGAAGCTTCGGACTTCGCTTGTTTATTATTTATTCCTTTATCCTTTTTTTTTCCTTTTATATTTTTTTTTCCTTTTTTATACAATCTGACATTTAATGTTTTGACATGTATTTTATTATTTTTTATACGCTCCGACATTTAATGTTTTGACATGTATTTTATAATTTTTTACTTTTTTTATTTTTTTATTACTTTATTTGACATTTACTGATTTGACATGAATACTTATTTTGTTAAGTATTCTACTTTTTTTTTATCATCATTGTGACTTTTAATGATTTTTGTGATTTTTATTTACTTTCTTTTGAATAGAACTTGTTATGAATTTTATATGATTATTGTGAATGTGGGGACCATGTGGGTCACATTTATATTTTTTGTTTATTTTTTCCCACAACTGTCTGGCAGTTTGAGTACTCTAAGCGACCTACCCAAATGTCCTTTCTTTGGTATTGTTCGTCGTTTCGTTGAGCTCCTTGAGTTATAAGTCGAGCTACACGTTAACTGACAAATGCTTGCACTGACTGGACAGGTCCACTCAAATCTGTATGGTTCTTTCTTCAAAAGACCATCTCAGACACTAATCTGCATAGTCCTCATGTGAATTGAGCAAGATTGTCTGGACTTTAAAAGAGACTATGACCTCTGAGTTTGTTTCGGCTGTTTCTTCTCAGAGTAGTCAGGTACGAAACACCGGCCCCATCTAGTTTAAAAAAATGACGTGTAAAAGTGTTTGTAAAAACCTACTTGCAAAATAAACATCATTTATCATTTATCATTTATCATAGCCGTTGGTCTTTATGCTAACTGGGTTGAGTAGGTCAGATAGGCAGTCGCTCTAGGTAAACTATCAGTATTCAGCTGCATTCGGTTAGACTGGAAGCCCATTCCAACATAGTTGGGAAAAGGCTAGGCAGATGATAGACCTTATTTCAACAACCTAGTCTAAGGGAATAAAGCTTCAGAGAACTTAAAATTTCCTTTGGTAAGTAAATACTAATGTGAACTTAATTTTTATAAGGTTAAAGCATGCTCAAATTCGCTTGAACGATGTTATAGGCCCTATACACACAAAAATGTGTATGTATGCATATAGGTAAATATAGGATTGTTTATGTATGTATTTAAATACTGTTTGCATTACGATAGTTTATTTCATAAGTTTAATTAATTTAAGTAATAGGATGTAATGCTATGGCCCTGTCTAACCCAAAAATTAGCAACTCTATTTGTGGTGGTTCAAACTTCGTTTGAAATACTGTTAGAATAATGTTCTAATCAGCTTGCACTACAAAGTGGTTGTTACGTCAGTGACTGCGGGCCAAATAGTGCAAAATGAGTGGTTTTTTGCGATTTACAAAAAATCTATTGATTGGACTAAAAATAAATAAAATAAGACCTGCTTTATAGTTAGTTCAGTTAGTATAAAAAGTTTCATGATCTAATTTGAAGTATTTTATGATTGCCAGCGGTTTATCGTTCAGTTTAGAAGTAACTTTGGAATTTTTTTCTATCGAGAAAATTTTATGGAATCGTGTTTTCGCCAAACATAGGACCTAACAATAATCCCCAACTTTACCATATATTTATTTCAAAATGAATGTTGTAGTATTTTAGGCGTAACGGAGGATCATGCTAAGCCATTTGAGGTAGTATAGGCCCTTAATACACGTACATATGTGTATCCGCTTCTGTAAATAATCTCGCTTTCAAAATTAGGTTTTCTATAAGAAAACCAAATTCTGGGATAAGCTCGCCTTTGTACATAAGCTATATTATTGCAATTTAAATGTATATTTGTTTTCTGTGTGCAATAAAGAATAAGAATAAGAATATAGTTATTTATGCAACTGTTGTATAATGAGGGGTATTAAAACACGAATGTGGGTTTATCACACGAGGCGAAGCCGAGTGTGATAATAGTATCACATGAGTGTTTTAATACCTAATTATGTACAGTTGCATACAAGACTTTATCTACATCCATGATATGACTCCTCCATAAAAGGTTCTGAAACCATAGGGTGTTGTAGTGTTCTAAGAAGTCTATGTAAATTCATGGAAAGTTTAATTGCTTGTATTTACTACAAACAAACCGTGTATAGGTAGTAATATAATTATTTACATTTTGGATTGTTCAATTATCAAAATTCACAAAGCTTGTATCACTCATTTTTGTAAACAACAAAGTACCTACATAATGCAATACTAATATCCAAATGTCGAACAAAAATGGCGGGATACGACGTGAATTCGAATTAACCTATAAGTTTTTTTTTTAAATTACGGCGCTGTGGTAGTGAATCGCACGTGCTAGACGTTCGATTCACTACCACATTCGATGTTCTTTTTTTAAAACGAGTTGCATAATGAAATTCAGTACAACATTATAACACCCGTTTGGGTGTTATAATGGTTATTATGTCACTGGCTGTTTTAATGTTGGCCATAAGCTAACTGTTTCAGATACCTTTATAGAGGATTTATAGCATGGGTGTAGATAAATAAGTTTATATTATCATATTCGTATGATACACTCACTTTAATAAGCAGAGTCCACAGTTTGACATAAGATTTAAAGTTTCAAATAGGTTAGCGGTATTTCAGCATCGACATTACAGAATACATACTCTCAAAACATATACGTAGTGATGCCAATAAATATTACAGTGTTAGACCACAATTAGTTGTTGAAGTAACTTACTTAGTACCTATCTAAAACTTGTTAGTAACTTGTGAAACAGAATTAGTTAAGTACTTAATGAAACATGTGAAACTAAATATTGTTGTCGTAGTTTGATTGTATTAGACGATTAGTTATAGTATTGTCTCACTTCTTGCTCTATTATGATCTAGTTATATATTTATTTTGCAAGTAGGTTTTTACAAACACTTTTATACGTCATTTTTTTAGGGTTCCGTACCCAAAGGGTAAAAACGGAACCCTATTACTATACTTCGCTGTCTGTCCGTCTGTCCGTCTGTCCGTCTGTCCATCTGTCTGTCACCAGGCTGTATCTCATGAACCGTGACAGCTAGACAGTTGAAAGTTTTCACAGATGATGTATTTCTATTGCCGCTATAACAACAAATACTAAAAACAGAATAAAATTAATATTTAAGGGGGGCTCCCATACAACAAACGTGAATTTTTTTGCCCTTTTTTTGATATTAATGGTACGGAACCCTTCGTGCGCGAGTCCGACTCGCACTTGGCCGGTTTTTTAAAACTAAATATGGCCGGCGTTTCGTACCTGACTACTCTGAGAAGAAACAGCCGAAACAAACTCAGAGGTCATAGTCTCTTAAAGTACAGACATAATCTTGCTCAATTCACACGAAGACTATGCAGATTAGTGTCTGCTACATGTGACGGTGCCATTGCCATCCAACGTGGCAATGCTGCCAGTCTTCTGGGCACTTTTTCTGTTGACAGCGATGTGAACGAATTTTTCGACGCCCTGTATTTTTTTCCCATTTTGATAATTTTACATATTTACAGTCTATATAGTTAGTAAATAATTAACAAATTAATTAATATTTTCCATTATTTATTTTATGTTGCATCATATTGTACACTATGCTTGTATCATATTGCTTGTATTATTAGGATAAACAGTGTAACAATTGTAGATAGGCCATTAATAAATAAATAAAATTAGTCATTAGCAAAATATTTCAAGCTATTACTTTAATTGAACTCTAATCTCTAGCACTAACATTCAGATCGAAAAACAATGGCCTACAAATTAACTAAGTCATTAAGAAATGCCAAGCAAATAAAAACCAAAGATGTTTTTATTTGCCAATTAAGCTTTAACAACCTTCAAATTCGTAAACAACTCTCAAAATTAATTAATTACTCTAGAACATAAGAATTCCGTGTTTTCTACACTGGCATTGGAAAACATGAACTCTTTATTTTGTGAAACGCTAAAATTTTTCTAGTGTTCTGTTATTTTCGGGTATATTAATTTGAGGTTTATATTTTAACGAGGAAAAATAAAAATGTGTGACTGGTTTTATTCTTTCAAAACTGAAAAGCATTTCCGTGTTAACGAACCTATAAAAAGTACATTACAAGGCGTTCAAATTATTGTTTTCAAACAAATATGTATTTTAGGAAAAACAACTTACTTAACTTAAGGCTCAGTTTGGCTACAACTACTGCTGTTATTATTTGATATTTAGGGTTTTACAATAAAACGAACGTGCTCGACTGTCAAGATGGAAAGTACCTAACAAATTATGAATAAAGTTAATAGTTAAGTAAAAACAAAAACCGGCCAAGCGCGAGTTGAACTCTCGTGGTGAGGGTTCCGTACAGTGCCAAAGTCTTATATTGAGTTTACCACTTTATTTTCAATTCATAGAATTCTTTTAGGTTTTCCTGTAGTTTCAGAGATCAGGGGAATGGTTAATTTTCGTCTTCTTTTATGAATAAAACAAAAATATATTTGAATACCAGCGCTGTGGCGTTTTTTTAATGTTACAGCACCGTGCTGAGATAGGGACCTTTTGGCTTCGTACAAGACTAATTTGTTTTTTTTTTCTGTTTAATTTTTTTTTGTTTTTTTTTTTTTTGGAGTCTTAGGAGACTCCAAAAAAAAAACAAGTTGGTGATTGGAGCCTCCTTTTAAGCAAGTAATGCCTGTGTTAGGACTCAGGCATTACTTGCTTAAAAGGAGGCTCCAATCACCAACTAATGTAAAAGTTTTTGGTAAAGAAATAAAGATTTTGTATTTGTATTGTATTTTGTATCGTCTAAATTTCACCTGATTTGGTCCAGTAGATTCGGAGCAAATTGGCTGTAACAGATAGATGGACAGACAGAGAGACACACGAGTGATCCTCTATGGGTTCCATTTTTTTTTCATTTTTGTACGGCATCCTAAAATATAGGTATTTTTACTTACGTGTAAATGAAAATCACTTTAATGATGTGCCACACAAGGTCGCTATTTGAAGACCAGGTTGCGATACACTGGACCAGGTATTCGAGCTCGAAGCGAAGAGGCACTGACTTCTCAGTGGTCAGGACAATCAGCTCTGGGGCATCTGTTGGCAAAGAATAATCCTTAATTTCTAGACAATAGGGTTGATGACTGGCTAAAAAAATATGGTTCTGTTTAGTCCGTCAGTTAAACTATCTAAAAAAATATTGGATACGTGTTTTTTTTATCAAATTAATAAAAATTGACGAAGTTAAAACGTGTCAAAGATCATGAGTGGGGCTTGTGACGTGACATTTCAGTAACAAATGTACTCAAATGTGAAGTCGCACGAGTATTCGACGCACTGTATCGTCTTCATTTTTTGTTTACGTGAAAAAAGAAAAAATATGTGTCCAATATTTTTTAGAAATCTATCTGATGAACTAATTAGATTTTTTTTGGCATCTACCCTATTATATACATGTTGCTCTCGGAGACTCAGAAGGGTTATTTAAAAAACCGGCCAAGAGCGTGTCGGGCCACGCTCAGTGTAGGGTTCCGTAGTTTCCCGTCCGTCACAATAAGTGTTCCCACTTATGAGTTTAAAGGTGGGTATCCATTATGTAAAAATGCTTGCATATACGAATATACTACAAACTTAGTCCAGAAATTATTTTGTACAACTTTTTGTCTTTTTTGTACAAAAACTGTTGTTTCCATCAAGTTCAAAATGATTTTCCTAGAAAGTCCTTATAAAGTTCTACTTTTCAGATTTTTTTCATATTTTCTAAACTTATGGTTCAAAAGTTAGAGGGAGTTACACATTGTTTTTTACTTTTGGAGCGATTATTTCCGAAATTATTGACATTATCAAAAAATGATTTTAGGAAACCCCTATTCATTTTTAAATACCTTTCCAACAATATATCACACGTTAGGGTTGAAATTAAAAAAAAAAATCACTTCCCACTTTACATACTACTACCCTAATAAAACATTTTTTTTCCAATTTTTATTTTACCACTTTGTCAGCGTGATTGATATACATATTGGTACCAAATTTCAGCTTTCTAGTGCTAACGGTCACAGAGATTAAGCGAGGACGGACGGACAGACATGGCGAAACTATAAGGGTTCCTAGTTGACTACGGAACCCTAAAAATCGGCCAAGTGCGAGTCGGACTTGCGCATGAAGGGTTCCGTACCATCGTAGTAAGGCCCCCTTTAATTTATTTTTATTTTTTTGTTATAGTGGCAACAGAAATACATATTCTGTTAACTCTTCAATTTTCAACAGTCTACCTATTGAAGAAAAAAATAATATTAAAAAAAAACATGATAGACAGTCCGCTGACACATAGATACCATACATACCCCTTGGTAAGACTGGTTGGAGACTTTCGGGCCACTGACTAGGTACCTGTAACGACTAACTCACGACTCAAAAGTCCACAATTGACAGCTGGGACCAACGGTTTACCGTGCTGTCCGAGGCACGGAGGAAACTCGGTACGAAATGGGTGGTCACCCATCCACGGACCAGCCTAAGTAAGCGCGGCTTAACCTGAAGATCGACCCGAGCGGCTGTTATTATTTAGTCCGGAGTTCCGCAAGCAGTAAACAATCAACAAAGTTTAACACACAATTTTGTAAACACTACAAAGACTACACCCAAATAAATCACAAAGATGGAACCAAGCTCCCTCCTAATTAATTATCCTTAAAACATTCTGTCAAATCTAATTGAAACAAATTAAAATTAATTACTTCTTTTGTAATCCGTTCAAGGAAATTCCCCAAAACAATTTAACATCTACGAAATTGAGCCAATTCGGGAAAGTTTGTATTGCCCCTAAAACGCGGATATCGTTTTACGAATAATTCTAAAGTGAAGTTTTTGACGGTTATTTGGGCTATTAGAGTGATTTATTGGAGCAACTTAAAGAGGAGGGAAGCAAAAAATGTAATCCGGATGCAGCTGAGTACCAGTATTTTACATGGAGCGACTGCCTATCTGACCTCCACCACCCAGTTAGTACTGGGTAATACGATACCACTTTGGTAAGACTGGTTGTCAGACTTTATGGGCCACTGTCTGCCTATAACGACTGCCATCAAAGATCTACAAATGACAGCCGGGACCAGCAACTTAACGTGCTTTCCGAGGTACGGAGGAAACTCGGTATGTAATCTACATAATAAATATCTTAAATTGATTCGTTTACTGTTTATAAACATCACACAACACCACTCGGACCACCACTACGTTTGAAAGCTTCAAATATTTCAAAATAGTTTCTTATACAATATGTTAAAAAAAAACTCTGTCCAATCTGAGAGAGTATTTTTAGTTATCGAGATTAGATTCCATTTATGTAGTTCTTATTGGATCACAAAAAAAATAAAAATAAACCGGCCAAGTGCGAGTCGGACTCGCGCATGAAGGGGTCCGACTCCGTACCTACCATCGTAGTAGAAAACCCCCTTTAATTTTTAATTAATTTTTTGTTATTATAGCGGCTACAGAAATACACATTTTGTAAAAATTCCAACCGTCTACCTGTTACGGATCATGAGATACAGTCCGGTGACAGACAGGGGCCCTACTCACTAACGTCCGTCCGTCCATCCATCTCTATCCATCTCTCTCGCACTCATCTGCAGACGTGCGCGAGAGAGGCGGATAGAGACGGACGGACGTTAAAGAGTAGGGCCTTAGACACGGACAACGGAGGCTTAGTAATAGGATACCGTTGATTACCCTTCGAGTATGGAACCCTAAAAAATACCCCGACTAAAATTAAATTAAATGTACATGGCAACACAATGGACTCGCTTCTGAAGTTTTGAGACTTTAGGGAATGTGGGCACAAAAATCAGGGTTTGGGGGTGAAACATTCATTAATATGTTTATATTCATGAATGTTTTATGTTTCTTATTTGTTCGCGACGAACGTCACCAAACAGTACACATGTGTTTTTTTATCGTAAACAGTGTAAATTCAGTGCATGGGCAATATAGTGACGAATAAATAAGTGCCTCAGTGAATAGAATAGTAAAACAGTCATTTACATAAGCGCTAGACCCATATAAACTCGAAAGTGGAGTTTATAGTTTAACTAGCTGACCCACGCAACTTCGTCTGCGTCACATAAGAGAGAAAAAGCTAACAAAAGGAATACATTTTCCCCGTTTTTGCAACATCTTTCATTTATGCTCCGCTCCTTTTGGTCGTAGCGTGATGTTATATAGCCTATAACCTTCCTCAATAAATGGGCTATCCAACACAAAAATATTTTTTCAATTTCAACCAGTAGTTCCTGAGATTAGCGCGTTCAAACAAACAAACAAACTCTTCAGCTTTATAATATTAGTATAGATTTAGTATGTTTAGTCACGTCCAGGTAGCCTAGGTTGCGACCTAGGCCTGGATATAGTCTTTTTTAATAACTTAGCCCTTCAGAAAACTACTTTGACAAGAGTATTACAGTCTAGCGCAGCTATCTTTGTCAGTAACATGTAAATTTTGTCTTACAGATTAACAGTTGAAGGATCCTTACAGGCTGCAAAATATAGACACGAAAAAATAAATAGTGGATTTCGATAGGTCATGTATTCTCCTAGTATGTGGCAATTATATACTTACAATGAGAGGTTTTCCTTTTGAGGTTTTAAAAAAAAACTTAGTTTCCAAGAACTCTATAGATGGCGTTGAACTTACTATGCCAAAGCCAAAACGCTTGAAAAAAAAAACATTGTGTCACGTCACATACTCTCGTTGACTGACACTTTAATTTGCTTAACCATCCGAATATAACCAACATTTCTCGCGCTTTGTTAAAATCAGTTTTTTTAGGTTCCGTTGTTTGCATTATCATACTTACTCCTAGCGCCATCTATCCAGCGACTGGGGAAGAGCTAAAAAGAAAATCCCTCATTACAGTAACAGTTTTCGTGTAATTGAGCCTGAAAGATCGTTCAACCAGCCAATGTTTGAAAAGTTGTCTGGTTTTTTGGAAATATTTTTTAAATTACAATAAATATTATTGTGATGTTCATGTCTATGCATAAATAACCTTATTGAAAAGCCATGTCGTGTATATAATGTACTTAGATATAAGCATATAATTGTAATTTTCCAAAAAAATGTATGTCCGTTAATCAAAATTTTTATTAAAGTTTTCCAAAATCAGGAAGCGAATCAGGGCTCTCGTTACAGTAAAGTTCTTGAGTAGGTACAATAGTAAACACAACATTTATGAGAATCGTAGTCATCAGTACGGTAAATATTATCTATAATTCTATACTAATATTATAAAGAAGTAACATTTGTTTGTAAGTTTGTAAGTTTGTATGTAGGGGGTAATCTCCGGAATTAATGAACAAATTTTTAAAATTGTTTTACTGGTAGAAAGCTACATCATTCGTGAGTGCTATAGGCTATATTTTATTCCCGTACTCCCACGGGAACGGGAACTACGCGGGTGAAACCGCGGGACGTCAGCTAGTGTAAAGTAAACAGTGAAAAAGTTGTGCGGTAAAAGTCCTGAAGTTCCGAATCGCTTCCCTGAATAGTTATGAAAGTTTGTCAGTTTATTATTTCCCATTCCCAGTAACCCTCTCCCCTTGTTAGGTACTACGCCTGAGATTGCGTAGATAGGCTACAGTTAACAGGTGTAGGACGTCAGCGCCATCTGAGAGCGAAGTACAGTGTTTATGCGTGCGCCCGGTGTAGAAAGGGTATAGGCAGACAGTTAGGTACACGTTTTGCATCCATGCCTTCAGCGGATTACGCCCGTCCGGCACATTTTTTTTTTTGGTAATGACATAGGTATACCTATACGCCCCTTTCGGATCAAACAGGGTTTTTTTTAAGATATTGTATAACGGAGGTGAAAAGAAAACGAAGAATCGATTTCTTGAGAAGGATTTTTGAAAATGTATACCCTAACTAAAGTACAGGATGTAAACAAACTCATCATGAAGCCATCAACCAAGCATTCCACATTATACCACAGATAATATAATACTTCGATTATACTAAGTAACTTTACGCAAAAATTATTGCTAGGAAACGACTCTTTATGTTTTAAGGTAAAACTCAATGTACCGCACTCAAAACATTGTGTTGGTGGATGGATTGAATAGTACGGGGATCGTGGAGGTGTTAAAGTAAAAATTTTGTATTAAAAACATATAATTATGTGTTTAAAAAAAAACTTGTGGAATAGCTGGAACTTTGACCCCTTAATATCTCCGTAACTAGAAGGTATCTTTAGGTATATATTCCCAGGTATGGTCTCAAACAAAAAAAATATCGCAAAGACGGGGAGAACAAGTGCCTTTCGACTTCGTTATAAGTGCTTGAGTCTTTTTACACTTTATTACTCAGAAACTGGGTTTCAGAGGTCAGATATGTAGTGACTCCATATAAAATAGCGGTATCCAGGTGCATATGGATAGACTGTGTGCTCTCTACTCGTATGCATGTCATAAAAATGCACTTTTATATTATAGGTATGTACTCGGATGATAAGCTTCAGTGAGGACTGAGGACTAGGTCACTTGGTACATTCATAATGTTTTATCAGTACGTCAATGAGTTACCTAATTCGATAATGCAAAAAGTGAGTAGCCTACTACACACTTTTTGCATTAAAACCATTTATCAATTTTTACTTATTGGTTGCGAAACCAGAGATACGTAAACCTTTTAATATGCGGCAATATCAGAAGCATTAAAAGCTTTACTGATCACCACGTGGAGGAGGTCGTGGCTAAATGATAATAGCCACTCTGGTCGATCTTTAGGTTAAGCCACGCATATCCAGGTTGGTCCATGGATGGACCTACCCATCACATACCAAGTTCCTCCGTGCCTCGGAAAACACTTTAAGCCGTTGGTCCGGGCTGTCATTTGTAGGTCTTTGACAGTCGTTACAGGTAGTCAGTGGTCCGAAAGTCCGAAAACCAGTCTTACCAAGGGGTTTCGTGTTACCCAGTACTAACTGGGTTGTGGATATGGTTGCTCTAGCGAATGCGTCCCACTTCCGGCGTATCGGGCATTCTTTGCTGAACGCATTGTGCGAGTGTTCCCCGAGCTTGGCTCTGGTGCAGTTCACGCATGCCGCTGCCTCGCCAAGATGTTTGTCTGGGCAGTCCACCCTAAGACGTGGACCGCCGCAGTGGCTGCATAGGTCAACCGACTCCGTGCAGAGACGCTTGCCGTGACCATATGCTAAGCAGCGGGTGCACTGCACCAGAGGCGTCTGATCTTCGACGCGCACTCTCTGGAGGTCAATGCGTAGCTTGCCTCCTTCGAGTGCCCTCTTCCAGATTGCTGGGGAAACACTCAGCACAATGCTGTTCACGTGAGGGTTGCGTGATTTTTTACGGAACTTAATTAGCACTTTCTGTTCCTCGTCGCCGAGGCCGTCAAATAACTCCCGGTTCTGATTCCTAAGGGCTCGCAACAGTTCCTCGTCACTGTGGATCAGCAACACGTCCCTAAGAATCAGAAGTGGGTCTCTGTTTTTGACTTCCTCGACAACGAGGTTCTCTCCGGCCGCCTCCAATCGCGCCTTAAGCTTGCTCCTCTCCTCCTTCGTTTCACACCCCATAATAACTTTTTGGTCCTTGGCTTTCCGTACTCTTTCTACGCGCACCCAGCCCTCCTTCGCGTCCACCGCTTTTCGCACTCTTTCGAGGACTTTTGCACCCGTATCCATGTCCTGTGTTGAGGAAACAACCACAGAGTGCAACGTCGTTCGCTCCAGGGCTGGTCCCCCAGTGTGGAATAAAACCAAAACTGAATCATGAAAATCAAAACAACTACAGGAAAGCAAACAAGAGAATTACTGTAAGGGCATAAAAATATTAGGGTCACTTTGACTTTAAATTGTAAAACTAAATAACAAAGGATAAGTAGTAAAACAAATATAAGTAGAATAGTAAATATATCGCATCATTTAAGTAGCAAAATAAAAAAGTGTAAAGGTTCAGTAAAAATATGTATTAAATAGTAATTAAAGTTTAGAAGCAGAATATAAAAATAAGAGTTAGATACAGTTTTAAAAACCAACTTAGAAAAAACAATTAAACGCACAGAGCGTGGTCTCTTCGGCCTCTTTAAACAAAAAGTCGCCAAACAAGGCTAATCAAAGTGAATAAGGGCTTTGACCAGGTCAGAGGAACACTGGTGGGGCAGGAGTGTGGTTTTAGCCGGTTCGAGTCCGGCACTACCTCGACTGTCTCACAAGAGAAATTCCTGTGGGATAGTCGAGGTGTCCGCGGGGATTTCCCACTCCTGCCAAAACAAAAAAAACAAAAAAAAAAAAAAAAAAAACTGGGTTGTGGAGGTCAGATAGGCAGTCGCTCATGTAAAGTACTGCGGTATTTAGCTGCATCCGGTTATACTGGAAACTGACCCCAACATAGTTGGGAAAAGACTAGGCAGCTGATGATCTATTACCAAAAGAGTGTCTACTGCTCATTTTTTACTGTTCATATTGCGTGGTGAAAGTGAATACCTACTCTAACAAATTGTGAAACAGCATTTCTAGTCATTTTGACGACCCGAATGGCGCAGCGGTAGTGAGGCTGCCTTACGTTCTGAGGGTCCTAGGTTCGAATCCCGGTCAGAGCAAATGTTTGTGTGATGGGCATGGACATTTGTTTCCGAGTCATGGATGTTTATATCAATTTATATGTATAATAAGTATGTATTTACAAACAAAAAGTATCTATGTAGTATATCAACTATCTGGTGTCCACGACACAAGCCTCGTTGCTTAGTGTGGCACTAGATGGCGCTGTGTGTAATGTCCAGCAATATTTATTATTATTTATATATATTTTAAAGTTTTTTCAGCACTAAGTATCTATTCTGTGGTTTGGTTTTCATTAAATCTGAAATTGCAATCATTGCTCTGCTACACTACTGGAAAGGAAGTTGAATATCCTTTTTCGGGGAACACCCAAAAATTCCAAAAAAATATACTCCGATTATCAAAAGTCCGAATTTCATAACTCCGAAAAATTATTGTCTATTAATTCAAATCCTGAAATTCATAATTCCGAAGTCATAAATACGAATTGTTTGTTGTCCGATTTTCATATATCCGAAGAATCAAATGTTCGATGGATCGTTAGTACGAAAAACGATGGTTTTCAATACCTACTTCGAATAAACTGCTAAAATTGTCCTGAAAGTCTTGCTAGCTGGCGGCATGAGGAACGTAGGCCGAAGGCCGGCGGAGCGATAACGACATTTGTGACAGAAAGTGGGTGTGTAACGTAATAGCGAGCGCACGTCATGGAGTCGTAGCAGGTTCTAAATTTGCTTATAACTAGAAAACGATGTGCTCGATTACAAAAATAATGAAAAATTTGCCCGATTAACAACCTATCCTTGCCACGTAGTTCTCGACACGTAGGTAAAAAACCGGCCAAGTGCGAGTCGGACGCGCACGAAGGCTTCCGTACCATTATCTATACATTAGACAAAACGGCAAAAAAATCACGTTTGTTGTATGGGAGCCCCCCTTCAATATTAATTTTATTCTGCTTTTAGTATTTGTTGTTATAGCAGCAACAGAAATACATCATCTCTAGCATCAACTGTCTAGCTGTCACGGTTCATGAGATACAGCCTGGTGACAGACAGACGGACAGACGGACAGACAGCGAAGTCTTAGTAATAGGGTTCCGTTTTTACCCTTTGGGTACGGAACCCTAAAAAAACCGGCCAAGTGCGAGTCGGACTCGCGCACGAAGGGTTCCGTACCATTATTTAAAAACATTAGACAAAACTGCAAAAAAATCACGTTTGTTGTATGGGAGCCCCCCTTAAATATTGATTTAATTTTGTTTTTTGTATTTGTTGTTATAGCGCCAACAGAAATACATCATGTGTGAAAATTTCAACTGTCTAGCTGTCACGGTTCATGAGATACAGCCTGGTGACAGACAGACGGACAGACAGACGGACAGACGGCGAAGTCTTAGTAATAGGGTTCCGTTTTTACCCTTTGGGTACGGAACCCTAAAAATGAAAATAAAAATGGATTCGTATTTTTAATGTTTCGTATTATCAAGTCGGAGCTACTGAAATTCGGTATTTTTAGAATAGTAATTATGAACGTTCAGAATATTGAAATTTAGGAATTATGAAAATAGGATTAATTATTAATCGGAGTTGCTACATTCGGAATTATGAACCATTCGGAATTATGTAAATCGGTATTTTGAAATTCGGAATTGTGACTTTCGGAATAAAGATTTTCGGACTTAAGTAGCGTACCCCTCTTTTCGACTGTGCAACAATAGGGAATATGCATGTAATTTAAATTTGGTTTTAATATTTTTATTCCGAATCTTTATTGGCAGGACATATAATCTAAACCATTATTTTAGTAATTAATGTCTTTATAATTATTTAAAATTAAAAATAAAAGTGCAAAATTTGCGAGCGAAATTCAAATTTTTAAAACGCATCACCATTGGTTGAAACGAAACGTGACGTCAAACGCTCTATAAACAAGTTCGTACTGCTTACATTTGTATGGCATTGCAGCTCTTTGATTCTAAAACTTAGTAATAACGTGAGTGTTGTGAATTAATTTATTGTATAAGTGAAATTTTAGCATCCTATTGAGATTAGAAATCATTACGACAATGACTGAAAGTGGTTTTGTAAAAGTACAATCGGATAATCTGCCGAGAATAGATGCATTCATGCAGTCGGCTTTTATTCAATGAAATCCTACGTCCGCTGAAGTAAAAGGATTAAAAGCTGCAAGGTAATTATTTTATACCACAGTATGTTAGCTATTCTAATTATGTTATTATGATAAGCAGTAAACATAACCTATAATTTTTGATTTTTGTAAAACAAACAAATGTTAAACGAAACTGCCTACCTAGACACTGTATGTTATTGCTAAAACTAATCACATGTGATGTTAATAGCGGTCTGTCTAGTTTATTACGATATTTTCTATGTTATTTGGCAGAAAATTATATGTATAAGTTATAATTGATACTTTTTGTTCAAGATCTGAATGTGAATCCTATGAAAAATCAGCATTAGGATATGTACAAGTAAAAAAAGAAGAGATGGGATTTGTGTGGTTAGAGCTCGAATAGCACCTGAGCATAACGTGGGACAGAAATGTTATGCTGTAACAGCTGTTTGCTATGAAACTGAAGGAAATATCCTATCTGTTAACTGTGAAGATGGTTCAGCACACAGAGGTAGGTGGATCAGCTCTTCTCATTATGTGGCCGTACCATCATTCCTGCTATCTGTTTAAATAATATAATCTAAATTTAGTACAATGGAAATATCAAATGATAGCAGCTGTGATTTACATACATACTTAGCACTAATTAGTCAATGCTATTTATATATAAAATAATTATAATTGTTTTCTATTTAAGGAGGGTGTAAGCATGCTATTGCCTTTTTGGGGTTACTGCACAGGATAAGTGAAGACCCATCAACTACTTGCGTTGACTGCTATTGGAAAAAATCCAAACTGTCTTCAGTTGGTACAAGCCATAAACTTATAAAGGCTTAAATTTATAAATTGAAATAAGCTTTGAGTTCTAAAGTGTATTTGAAATAAAACAAAATTTAATTTGAATTTACTTTTTTATTAAATAAAACATCCTGCATTATATTAATTAATTTATTGTGTGAGACTGCACGAACAGACTCACGATGTCCGCGATTACGCGGAGCCCTAATCAAAATATATTTGTCCAAATTGACAAAGGAAAAACAACTATTCAATACACTTACCATCACGTTGGTACCGGTGATGTGACGTAGTCCCTGGTTCCGTCTTATCTGGGTGGGGTGTAAGTATAACTGTGGTTTGTGTGGTGTATGTGTAGTTATGTGAGATTACGACGGTTCCATGGACGCCCAGCGCGTACCGACGTCTTTCTGGACAAACCTTCCTATCACACACGTGGCAACCCTCACCAATGTCCAACTGAATTTTATCCCGGTTTGCTAACCCAATCGGGGATGTAATAGTCCAACACTGAATTTAGGAAATTACCGGCGTTCAAATGACACAAACAGGCCGGACATAACCAAAAAATCACTCGCGGTCAAGACCCAAAATGGCGAGATTTCTCAATTTTCACTCAATTATCAACAAAATATCAAACACCGATCAAGATGGTATCGGATTAACAATAACTCAAAGTTTTCAACCAATAACTACGCGACAGCGTGTACCAAAATTACAAGCACGGAGCGACCATCTTTTCAACCAATATTGCACTGACAAGCAAACGTCATCGCACCGACTCGCACAGACAACGAAACGTAATCTGTCAAACGTCAAAAGGGTGCGTTCAGAAACTTGGTGGATGAAACATTTATAGTATTAAACCACAAACTATTATTATTACTTTATCTATCATTGGATTTAATGTGGTCTACACAAGCATGAGGTAGCATCATGTCATACTCCCTTAACCTATTACACGTTCCACATGTATCCTCAACGCCACAATCTGTTTTGATAGCTTACTACATGTTTAGTGCTCGGGGACAACTTTGAAACTGAAGGTGGTTGTATAAGTGTAGGTACATCTTTAAGCTTCAAGTAAACATGACAAATCTTTGAATCTTCTGTCTGCCATCACTGCTTGGTTAGATATTAAACACTCCAAATATCCAGTCTTGAACTATCATAACATCTGTAGCCCTTCCAGACATTGACATACGATCTTGGCTGTCGGCAAACAATTTTTTTGGCAACTGATTTTATTGGTGATGTTGCAGTATTTGCTAATGCACAGCTTTATCAATAAGTAGTTTATTTTCATTCTCCAATGAATTCATTTCTTCAATATGGGAAGAACTGAACCATTTTCTCATGATAGCACCCATTCTTATAACAGGAGGTTTGGCAATGGAATATGTGAGGCAGAACTGGCAGAACTCCTTTATTTAATAGTAGTATCACATTTACACCTTCTTATTTCATCATGTTGTATGTATTATACATAATTTTGTGTATCCTCATTTAGGTATCTGTAATTAAAGATAGATAGATACTTTAAATTGTAAATTAAACAAAACATGTACCTATGTAGGTATAACTTCAAGGGATGAAAGTGTCTGAAGGGATCTCTCGGTTCTGCTATGGTATAATTTAGGAACCGAGCTGAATAGTTGTTTTTTTTTTGTTTACTTACATAGAAAACAATAGACGAAATCACACAACTTTGTAAACTGGATTTAAATACAGTTATATAATGCTTGTGTGATTGACTTTCAATACAAAACTTACTTCTGACCTAACTGAAATCATATTATCGAAATACCTACATCATATACTTACATCAAAGTAATCTTCACAAGTTCACAACAATCACTCAGGGGCGCATGTTACTTTCATGCGCCCAACAGGACTTTGGAAGTGTCCTCCATAGAAACGGGCTCCGCAGTAGCGGGTCCAGGTATTGCCTCCGCCGTCAGGGGGCAAAGCCCTGAGACCGCTTGCCGCGCCACCACAAATTGTTGCTGATATAAATTCTTCTCTTCGCATAACCTTGACCGTTTCTTACGTATTTTTGCACCTACCGGGACTCGAAAAAACACTAATTATCAGGTGTACTTTTGATATTGTCTTTATTTCAGGCACAACGCAATACATAGAAGGTTGCTTTTGAGCTTTTTTCATGGTGAAATTAAGTTAACAACGAGAACACCTGTTAGTAAACAATGGACTGGGCTGTCATGTCAGTCACAGCGCGACTGACGTCATCAACAGAGCGCGCGAAAATGGCGGCGTTTAAACATTTCAAAATTATTCTCTATTTTAATTTTTTTTTTTTACCTATTTAACTTCATTTTTAATCAGTATTAATATTTTTTACTATGTTAAAACGTTGTAAACTATGAATTAAAAATATAAAATAAATACATGCATATACCCTATTACTGGCATCCATCTTGATTTATTCAAATGTACATTTAATGATATTTATATGCTCATTCCTTTAATATTTCAAGAGAACACCATGCGACAACCGTTGTTACCACAGCTCACTGAATATGAATGTGCCCAATAAGGAATAATTGAATCATGAATGAATACGACGAATGAACATCAATTTGGTTAGGAAACTGTGAATGTAAATATGTTTTTGACAAATTTTGAAGTTTAATGTAGGTTTAGTATATTGAACTCTAAAATGCATTATCCTATTTAAATTTAATTTCATTGTCGACGTTTCATAGACGCCATGTCCAACCCGCGCGGTGTTTGTTTTTGTAATCTTTCTTTGTTATTATTTACGAACTACCTCACAATTTGTTATAAACTATGTGTTAACCAATAATAAATAAATAATAAATATTGCTGGACATTACACACAGCGCCATCTAGTGCCACACTAAGCAACGAGGCTTTTATCGTGGACACCAGATAGGTAATATACTACATAGATACTTTTTGTTTGTAAATACATACTTATTATACATATAAACATCCATGACTCGGAAACAAATGTCCATGCTCATCACACAAACATTTGCTCCGACCGGGATTCGAACCTGGGACCCTAAGAACGTAAGGCAGCCTGACTCCCACTGCGCTAATCGGGTCGTCAATCAATGATATTCTAATAAACAGATATGTTATACACCTACAAATCAACCGAAAAAAATGTTCCGCGTGGCAGCGGCAGCTCACATACAAGCAGTGACGCAGAATAAAGGCAAAACGACCCAATTGGGTCGTTTTCGAGTCTTCACGATTGTGCGCTCACAACACACCTGTTTACATTGGTATTAACCATAAATTAACAATGATTATTTGCTACGTTAGCATTAAGATAGTGTAATTAAGATAGTATAAGTGTTTCAACATCCGAACATCCTTAATGAGGTTTTTGTAATGTTTCTCTGTTTACATTTTGTTTTGTTCTTTAGTTAATAAACAATAAAAAATCTAAATATATAAAAGAAGAAACTGACTGACTGACTGACTGACTGACTGACTGACTGACTGACTCATCTATCAACGCACAGCCCAAACCGCTGGGTCTACAGATTCCAAATTTGGCAAGTAGGTTCCTTAGGTGGTCTAGGGGTGCACTAAGAAAGGATTTTTCAAAATTCACCCCCTAAGGGGGTTAAAAGGGGCTCCAAAGTTTGTATGGGGAAACAAGATTAGTTAGTCTATTTTGTTCGAAACTTTACAGGAGTGCTCCTATTGATAAATGAGTAGAAACGGGTTTCAGGATTTTTCAGAATTCAACCCCTAAGAGGGGGAAAAGGGGTGACAAAGTCTAAAAATCAATGCACAGCCCAAACCGCTAAGTCTAGAGATTCCAAATTTGGCACATTGGTTCCTTATGTGGTCTAGGGGTGCACTAAGAAAGGATTTTGCAAAATTCATCCCCTAGAGGGGTTAAACGGGGCACCAAAGTTTGTATGGAGAAACAAGATTAGTTTAACTATTTTATCCGAAACTTCACAGTAGTGCTCCTATTGATAAAAGAATAGAAACGGGTTTCAGTTTTTTTCAGAATTCAACCCCCAAGAGGGGAAAATGGGGTGGCAAATTATAAAAATCAATGCACAGCCCAAACCACTGAGTCTGGAGATTCCAAATTTGGCACATAGGTTCTTTATGGGGTTTAGGGGTGCATTAAGAAAGGATTTTTCAAAATTAACCCCCTCAGGGGTTGAAACGGGGGTCCAAAGATTACATGGGGAAATAAGATTAAGACTACTTTATTCGAAACTTAACAGGAGTACTCCTATCGATAAATGAGTTAACATTTGTGTTTCAGGTTTTTTCAGAATTCAACCCCTAAAGGGGGAAATTGGGTAACAAAGTCTGAAATTCAACATAGGTATTGTTTGTATGGTGAATTGGGTCGGGTATATTACAAAAACATCGATTTTAAGATTTAATGTGGCGGACCTGAATTACCATCATTCCCTGTTAGGGTGCGATGGGGTTGAAATGTCTAAAAATCAATATGGGTGTCGAAACCGAGATTATCAGGGGTGCTGATGTCGAAAATGGCATTTATTTTGAGATCCAGAAGATAGCGGATTCAAAGATTCAAGATGGCGGATTTGACTTCTATACAGGGTTATTGTTGATTTATTGTGATAATTGTGATAACGATGATGATGATTGTTATAATGATGATGTTGATTGTGATGATGATGATTGTGATTACGATGATATTGATTGTGATTACGATGATGATTGTTATAATGATCATGATGATCATCATCATCATTTCAGCCGAAAGACATCCACTGCTGAACACAGCCTCCCCAAAATGGGGGGTTTTGCCATAATCGCCACGCTTCGCAGGCGGGTTGGCGATCGCAGTGCGGTTGTTACAAAGGCACAGAGAACGCTGCAGCCCATTCTCTGGTAAGTCCCTTAGTCGCCACCATCCAAAAACATCATGATGATTGTGATGATGATTTTTATTACGATGATAATGAGTTTGATAACGATGATGGTGATTGTGATAATGATTGTGATAGTGATGGCGATTGTGATAGTGACGGTGATTGTGATGGTGATTGTGATGGTGATAGCGATGGTTGTGATAACGAGGATGGAGATTGTGATGTTGATGATTATGATTAAGATGATAATGATTGTGATTACGATGATAATGATTGTGATAACGATGATGGTGATTGTGATAGTGATGGTGATTGTAATAGTAATGGTGATTGTGATAATGATTGTGGTTGTGATAGTGATGGCGATTGTGATCATGATGATTATGATTAAGATGATAATGATTGAGATTACGATGATAATGATTGTGATTACGATGATAATGATTGTGATGACGAGGATGGAGATTGTGATGATGATGATTGTGATTACGATGATAGTGGTTGTGATTACGATGATAATGATTGTTAAAATGATGATAATGGTTGTGATTGTGATGATAATTGTGATGGTGATTGTAATTGTGATTGTGATGGTGATAGTGATTGTGATTGTGATTGTGATTGTGATAGTGATGGAGATTGTGATTGTAATAACGATGATAATGATTGTGATTACGATGGTGATGATTGTGATTACGATGATGATGATTGTGATAACGATGATGGTGATTGTGATAGTGATTTTGATGATGAAGGTGATTATGATAGTGACGGTGATTGTGATGGTGATAACGATGGTGATGGTGATTGTGATTGTGACAGTGATGGTGATAATGATGAAGGTGATTGTGATTACGATGATATTGATTCTTCTTCTTTGCGTGTCGATAAACTCAAATAATACCCGACCAGTATGTTGCCACCTGCACAGCTCTGTCATTGGCTTCATGATATTGATTGTGATAATGATAGTGATTGTGATTGTGATGGTGATTGTAATGGTGATGTGACGGTGATTGTGATGGTGATTGTGATTGTGATAGTGGTAGTGATTTTGATGGTGATTGTGATAGTGATGGTGATTGTGATAATGTTTGTGGTTGTGATAGTGATGGCGATTGTGATCATGATGATTGTGATTAAGATAAAAATGATTGAGATTACGATGATAATGATTGTGATGACGAGGATGGGGATTGTGATGATGGTGATTGTGATGGTGATAGCGATGGTGATGGGGATTGTGATGGTGATTGTGATTATGGTTGTGATGGTGATTTTATTGGTGATTGTGATGGTGATTGTGATGGTGATTGTGATGGTGATGGTGATGGTGATTGTGATTGTGATAACGATGATGGTGATTGTGATAGTGACGGTGATTATTATGGTGATAGCGATGGTGATGGGGATTGTGATGGTGATTGTGATTGTGATGATGATTGTGATGGTGATTGCGATGATGATTGTGATAATGATGGTGGTTGTGATAGTGATGGTGATTGTGATAATGGTGGTTGTGATAGTGATGGTGATTGTGACGATAAAAATAAATTGTGATGATTATGAAATTTGGCACATAGATAGTTTATAACCTAAATTAACATGTAGGACACTATTTATCCCTTTAGTATGATTCAGTGGGACAGTTACCGAACTGCACGCGGGCGAAGCCGCGGGCAACAGCTACACTGAAAAAAGTATTTTACAGAACTAGTTGAGTTAATTGACAAATAGCCAAACTTTGTTAAATAACAAACGAATTTCATTTATTTATTGATCAACAGCTTTTGTTGCATTTTACAAAAATATTTTAGTTATTTGAGTTGGATAAAGGCAACTAAAGTTTATGTTATCTAATGCAAAATTCGGTTTCGGCACTTTGCAACCTAATATGTTTTGCTATAATATAACACACTTGTGACTTTAAAGTTGACCCAACTAAAATTATTTTTTTAACGACTAAGTTGCTATTTTACAACTCTGTTATTAGTTTGTTTCCAGCTGTAAAGTATTGTTGAGATTTGTGTTGTAAAGTTACTACAAATAAACAAAAAATTTGACTGAGACCAACTAATATTGACTATGTTGGTTTTAAAATATTTTTAGTCATCAATCACACAGCAATACAGTAGGTGGTGAGTAAAGTTATGCTGCGCGTAACAAAACGTTTTGTTCCCGCTCGCTGACAGTTGTGTAAAATCAAACCTAACTGAACCTGTAGAAACCTGTTCTTCTCGTGTTGCGAGGCGAGCGAGAACGTCGCGTGGTTTTGCGTTGTATTTTGTTAGTTCTGGTTGTTTTGCATGAATATATCAAGCAACATCAAGAAAATTTCAAAAATGGAGCTGCCGCTGGCAGACATACCTACACAAGACATATACAAGCGGCGGAGAAAACAATCTCGGACTATCTGCGGTCTTGGGGATTATAAGCTTACCTACATTCCAAAATTTATGGGTGAGTAGGTACTTTTAACTTCTATTCCATAAATAATTAGACAATAGTGTTTCATTCAATAGATCACTATTTTGAACAGGGCATTTCCCGTTAGATAAATGCACTTCCCTGCTCTTCAACCGCCACCGCCGTTCTTTTAGGCCGCGTGGTGTCCGGCAAAGTAGAAAAGCAAACACCATACTACTATACATCAGGGTGTCACACAAGGCGACTGATTTTAAGGTTCGTAGGCCAGGAAACGGGCAGCAGCGTTTTCTACCCGGTATCTATCACCAATACGGTCTCCAACCCACCTGGCAAACATGGAGATTAAATTATTACAATACCCTCCAGTATTGGAGAAGGCTTTTGTTCAGCAATGGACTGTTACGAGCTGTTGTCTGACTTCTGACTCTTCAACCTACTGAGTGAACCTTAAAGCCCTTTAAGCAGGTCTTTCTCTTTCCTAGTGTATGATATTATTAACTGCATACCTACCGCATCCGCACCTACATAACCTAGGGCTTGTCCTCTCTCAACCAACTTTCAATTTTTTTTAGAAAAGTGCCTTGGGTTTACTACACAAGCTGAATAACCCACTTAGATGTGGAGACAATAATAAACTTATTATTCATGTGACCAATTTTACCAATATTTTATGTGGTTACCTATAATAAGTATCTGCTTTTGTATGTAACAATTTTCATTAATATTTCAGAAGAGTCTATTGATGTGGAAACCCTCCAAATGTTGTCAGAGGCCGACCTGAAAGACTTAGTGCCAATTATTGGACACCGGGCTAAGCTGACCGCACAAATCAAACTTTTGACCAACATAATGTCAAATGCTTTTGAGAACACTGTAAGTAATAATAACAATATTTAATAATTAAGTATTAACAATTTAAATAATAACACAAGAATTTTTAATTTTACCTACCTATTTAGTCATTTATAATTACAATAAAATATTTAAAAACTGTCATATAAGAAACAATTATTAATTCATGTATGTATGTTAGTATTGATTACTTTTTAATTTCATTGCTGTCTCTGTGGTCTAGTGGTTTGGGGCTTCGGCCCCTGATCCAGAGGTTATGGAATCGAATCCCATGGAAAATACTTAGTGCATGAAAGTCACTTTGTGAAGTTGTTCCCAGTTTGATTAATATATATAATAATGCAGGCCGAACCACCTAATCCAGTGTTGTCGTCTATTAAGTAAGATGATCCTGTGCTTTGGAGGGCATGTTCAGCCATCAGTCCCTATCACTGTCTCTGACAGTGGCCGTTATACAAAACCATGTTAGAGGTTGATCAGGTTATTATTTTATATTTCAGTGTCACACTACTCCGGACTCGAACAACAAAATAATGCTGTATACAGTGGAAGACTTGCCAGTTGTAACATTCCCAACTAGTGGGAATGATCGATTTTTTAATATTATTTTAGTATGTCTAGCTAAGTTTGGCTAGTTAGTAGTATGTCTAGCTAAGTTTGGCTCATTGTCTGAATTTGTGATAATTATTAATATGTAAGTTCCTACTAAAATTATTTGATTTGATACTTAATAAATAAATATAATTATAACAAATAAAGTTATTTTTCTTATACTACGAGTATGTAGGGATCTCAAGTTTGTAGCCGAAATTAGTACCATATATGAGCATTTTTAGTAGGTAAGATTTGGGGAAGGATATATCTTGCTAAAACTTCTTATAAGTAGGTACCTACATATATTAGTTTCGGCTATAGGCTGAAAGCTTATAAGCAAAAAAAAAATGTTAAGACTGATGCTCCAGGGTAGCCCGCGAAATTCAAATTTTCTTACGTTTTTTGTAATTTGCAGGCCAGTGCTAGGTTGTATGTTGATTAAAATATTGTTCGCAATGTAATTACAGAATTATAATCAACAAAATCAACAATACAACCCTCAAAGTTCATACAGGTCGAGGAACGATTTTTTCAACGTCAAAAGTAATTGTGAACCTGAACTTGGAGGATTGTATTGATGCTTTTGATTATTATAATTCTGTAACTACATACGTCTTACAATCGCGAACAATATTTTAATCAACGTACAACCTAGCATTGGCCTGCAAATTGCAAAAGACGTAAGAAAATTTGATTTCGCGGGCTGGTCGGAGCATTCACCTTAAAAAAGTAACTAAAAAGTTATGTTACTTTTAACCGGAAAGTTCAGTTACAGATAACAATTCTGTACTGTTGCAAGGAATATGAGGGGCAGCTATAAATTATTCAACAAGTTCATTTACAGATAACAAAATAGTTTGGTTACAATAATATTTTAGTGATGTAACTAATAACTGAACAATACCAAACCCATGTCCAAGTTTTAACCAAACAGTTTTGTACGCGCTAGCAATAAAACGTAACTATTTTTACACAACACTTTTGTTCATAATACACTTATTAAGTTATTTAATCTAGAACACTTTGGTACAACGTGAATTATAAATTTGTTAGGAAGTTATCATTTTTGTCGAGCCACTAATAACATAACTACTAATAACAAAACTGAATTTGTCTATTAAGAACTATAGTTATGTAGTCACTATTTATTTGTAATAGGTTACTCAATTGTTTGTTATTTGTTACTCAAAACTTTTTTCAGTGTAGTATATTATATACAAGGTGTCGCTTTGCATCCTGAGGAGGTCAAGGAGGTATCTATGCTAATGATTCTCGACTCGAATCAATAATAAAATGGTTAGGTTTTTTTTTTCTTATTTACGGAAACCGGTAAGTGTAAATCACCCGTATTTAAACGCAGCCCGTCTGTTACTAGCCCTATAACTGCGCCTTCAAACACACAAATAAACGCACACAGCGACATTTATCACGCGATGTGTGATTCTGTTTATTATTTTCGTGTTATTCTGAAATACTGTCAAAGTTAAACAATTTTAATTTAAATTGATTATGTTTTATGTCTTTTGTGACAAGGTCCTGAATTTTTACTAGGAACTTTGCAATACTCCACCGTGTACAAAATGAGTATCACGGATAAACTGAAGTTTTTGCAGGCTGATGTAATTATATGAGCAGACAAATACCCTCTTCCGTTTACTTTTCACGCGCTCGGCTTTAATTGGGGGTCGGCGCAGCATGTCTTCTACTTCCATACTTCTCTATTTTTCGTCATCTCATCAGACACTTCTTTTCTTGCCATATCATTCTTAACACAGTCCATCCATCGTTTCTTTGGTCTTCCTCTACTGAAATACCTATCCACATTCATACTCAAAACTTTCCTCACGACATTTTCCTCATCCCTCCGCATCACATGCCCATAACACGACAACCGATTACCACACAACTTTTCAGTCACCGGCGCCTCTTTCAGACTTCCTCTTATATACTCATTTCTAACTTTATCCATTCGCGTATCACCACACATCCCCCTTAGCATCCTCATCTCCGCGACATGCAAATGCCTTTCATTCATCCCTTTTGTGGCCCAATATTCCGATCCATACAAGACAACAGGTCTAACCATTGTTTTATAAATCTTCCCCTTATGTTTAAGGGGAATGCGGGAGTCGCAGATAGTTCCCGTGACCTGCCGCCATTTTTATAAGATTCAGAAGAGCGAATTTTTGTCTAAAAGCTCACTTCAACCACAAGAAGTAGTACATAACTTGTGAAAGGAAATCAATTATTTGTATTATTTGTATTTGTATCCTACAGGGTTGTGTATGGGAAAAGTTTTTTTGCAATTTCTGACTTTTCTATTACTCCAACCTGGGTTGGTCCCATAGAAGTTTTTGATCAGTATTAGAAACTGGACTGATTGGCATCAATTGAAAAAATTGTGTAAATGGTCATTTTCTTGCTACTGTAATTTGTTTTTAAAGTCTGTGAATAGGGATCAAAATTTCACGAAAAATTATAGATTGTCTCTTAAGGTTATAATGATTCGAGACGGAATGAGACGCCGTCACCTCCTTCTGTGAAGCAGTAATACTAGAGAATGAGGTGGCGGAACGTGAAAGGGAGAGAACCTCACGTCCCGGCCGCCGCGGGAGACGCCCCGGGCGTCGGAGGCCACCACGTGACCCCCGGCCACCGTAGGCGCGGGCCTGTGGACGGTGGACTATGGGCTAGCTCGCTGTCCGACCATCTCATGACGACAGGCCGTGTCGACGGCGCGTTCGTGTTCCACGCGCGCCTCAAAGAGAGTCAGCAGTAGGAAGGGGTCTGCAAGGGCCGATGCCTGGCCCCGGAACACAAAGGGCGATGAAGGAACATGGATGGGTTTTAGTCAGTAAAAGTCTGACACTCCCTCCTGATCCGCCCAGAGCGGGAGGAATCATTTGATGATTTCCCATTCGAAAAAAAATAAAAAGGTAGTTCCCCTTACTGCCCCGTCGAAAGTTTCCACCCTATATAGTGACCCTCACCCTGTTATTGTGTTTATATCCAGTTCGTCATACTCTATACCTGTTTATCCAGGAACCAGAAAAGGAACTTCAAAACTAAAGTCCCAAAAGCCGCATGAAACCCTTTATCAAAATATTTATTTATACAAAACCCACACACGAAATAAGTTTCAAAATTAAATATAACATCACAAGGAACGCAAGCACGTAAGCCAAGATATCGACTATTATATTCTCGTTGCCCTATAATCTGTAGATAAGTACCGTTATTTAACATATCTGATAACAACTTTTTTTCGTGATGCCGCCGTCATGGTATTTAATAAAAGTTAAAAAATAAAACCCGAAACAGGATACGGAACGCAAGATAATAAAAAAAGAAATTAGTATACAATAGGTATATGCCATTAAAATCACAACGAACTTATTTTAAAATGCACAGTTTCTTGCAAATGTCACATTTCAGAAAGTGTCTTCGATCAATCAAACTTAAAATTCGAACTATTCGTAAGTTTGACTTTGCAAGCAGTAAAAAGTATGCACAATTCGAAATTGTGCATACTTTTTCTGCGGACGTTTTTGAGACACCGAGTGTGTATCTTGGGTTTTTATATTATATCAATGCCATTATGTCGACTTTTGAGGTAGGCAAAAGCGATCCGTGGGTTATAGGCTCCCCGACACAGGCGCGTTTCAGCGTCCTGCGATATTGCGTTTCTGCGTCCTGTGATATTGCGTTTCTGCGTCCTGCGATATTGCGTTTCTGCGTCCTGCAATATTGCGATATGAGTTCTTAGAACATTTGGTATTGGGACGCATGCGATCCCACACACTGCCGCGATAGTAACGCCGCACTATTGTAATTACTTCTATAAGTAAGACGCTTGCGTTTCTGCGTCCTGCGATTATTGCGCTATGAGTTCTTAGAACATTTGGTATTGGGACGCCTGCGATCCCACACACTGCTGCGATAGTAACGCCGCACTATTGTAATTACTTCTATAAGTAAGACGCTTGCGTTTCTGCGTCCTGCGATTATTGCGCTATGAGTTCTTAGAACATTTGGTATTGGGACGCATGCGATCCCACACACTGCCGCGATAGTAACGCCGCACTTTTGTAATTACTTCTATAAGTAAGACGCTTGCGTTTCTGCGTCCTGCGATTATTGCGCTATGAGTTCTTAGAACATTTGGTATTGGGACGCATGCGATTCCATATACTGGCGCGATAATAACGCCGGGACGCTTGCGTTTCTGTGTACTGCGATATTGCGATATGAGTAGAATATCGTGCGATAATAACGCGCCTGTGTGCAGGGAATAGGGACGGATTATCGCAATAACGCATGCGATAATAACGCACCTGTGTGTGGGAGCCTTAGGAAGTTACCAGCGCTTTCGAATCGTTTCGTATTTCCAGAATGACTTTCAACAGAATTGACACAAGCGTTTTAGTAACTGATGTCAATCCAATATTTTTCCATTGCAGGGGCAATGAAAAACCGGGTGTTAAATCCTTCATCCCCATTAGAAAAAGTAGAATCCTCCAACCAGGTGAGTATTTTATCTGGTGGGCTACTGCCAAACAAGTGTCTGGTTTTTCTATATGATCTTAAGTCGCAGATTACTTTAGTAGTGCGATTCAGGATCTTGATGTTAGTTCTTCATTTGTATTGCCACTATTTTTATCTGCCTAGCCTTATCCCAACTCTGTTCAACTATGTGCTCTGTTGCTTGTTGCTTCTGTTGCTTTCAGTTTTACCGGATGCAGCTGAGTACCAGTATTTTACATGGAGCGACTGCCTATCTGACCTCCACAACCCAGTTAGTACTGGGTAATACGATACCCCTTGGTAAGACTGGTTGTCAGACTTTTTGGGCCTCTGACTACCCAACAACTGTCAAAGATCTATAAATGACAGCCGGGACCAACTGCGTAACGTGCTTTCCGGGGCACGGAGGACAGTCGGTATGTAATGGGCGGTCACCCATCCACAGACCAACCTAGACAAGCACGGCTTTAACCTAATGATAGACCCGAGCGGCTGTTATTATTTAGCCACGAGCTCCTCTTGTATTGCCACTATATCACCACCGTTATCGCTGATAGCAAGTTACTTGTCTAGGAACTCTGTAGAAAAAATAAGTTAAATATCAAAAATACTTACTGAAAGTAAAAGCCAAAGCCCATATAATGATTATGGCGGTCTTGGCGCGTCCCGTGGTGGACTTGAACTTGAGCGGGAAGCAGATGGCGTACCAGCGGTCCACCGAGATGAACGTCAGCGTCAGCACCGACACTGTCACCGATACTGACTGAAACAAGAGAACAAAAAGGTTAATAATACACTAGCACTTCGCTCGCGACTTGTCCGCAAAAATCGTGATATATCAGCAAATTTGGATGACATAAATATAATTTTTGTGTAGCCGTGTGGTATCCGGCAGAGTAGAATAGAACCAACCCATTACACTCAAGGGTGTCGTATAAGGAGACTAATGTCTGAGGCAGAACACCTTGTGTGTGCCTTCGTAGACCAGAGAATGGGCAGCAGCGTTTTCTGTTAGTCTTTCATCACTGCGATCTCCAATCCGCCTGCCAAGCGTGGAGATTACGGCAAATTCCTCCCATCATGGGAGAGGCTTATGTCCAGCAGTGGACGTTATGGGCTGTTGTAGTGTAGTTGTAGTAAATATAATTTTTAGCCTATGATACTTGGTAAAGATGTGGGTATCTAGTGGTGAAAGGATTTTTAAATCGATTGAGTAGTTCTTGAGTTAAATCGTAACAAACAAACAAAAACTCAAATCTTTCCTTTTTATAATCTTAGTTTAGATAACATCATGCCTGTAACTCCCGGAGGCTTAGGTTGAGGTGTACAATAATACACTCACATTTTGCTAGTTATTTTTAAGTACCATGTAATAGAGGGCGGACCTGTATAATATTATAATATAATATTATATTTTAATATAATATTAATTAATATAATATAATATTATATTATTATAATATAATCAACAACTGAACGCAAAGCTCGACTCCGTGACTATACACTGACTCCTAAGACACAGGCTCATACACCTACTTTAGGAGTCAGGGAATTAAAACTATCGTGTCCTAGTTATAAGCCTTTTTTTTTTGCTATGTGAAATCATCAAATGACTTCTCCTGCTCTGGGCGGAGCAGGAGGAAGTGTCAGACTTTTACTGACTAAAACCCATCCATGTTCCTTCATCGCCCTTTGTGTTCCAGGGCCACGGTATCTCTTTCGAACAGTCCCGCAACCCCGGCCAGGCATCGGTCCTTATGGACCCCTTCCTTTTTGCTGACTCTCTTTGAGGCACGCGTGGAACACGAACGCGCCGTCGACACGAGACGGACGGACGGCGAGCTCCTAGTTATAAGCCTTGTATGCTCTTAGTTTTTGGTCCTTGTTATAATTATGATGGCTTTTGGTGAAATAAATAATTTATACTACGGAGTAATTCCTGAGGGATAAGGCCGCTAACACTGCTGGACCTGGTAATTGAACCCAGGTTCTCATGCTCAGTAGTTGTACATGTGAACACTATACCACTACAAATTTTAATTCATTAAAATCGGGCCAGCATGTTGGGATCTCGGAAAAGGCTAGGCAGATGAGAATTTGGTACAAACTAAGAAACCGGATACTGGTTTTCAAAACGAGGAAATCCCTTCATTTACCCTAGAGAACAAAGAAACCTTTTAATGGATTGAATTAATATAAAGATTTGTTCTTGCTGTTGGCGATTGGCGAGAAGCTACCAGATCTAATAAGTAAACAAAACAAGAACGAGCGATTTTTTGAATAAATCATTACAAAACTTATAACCATAAGTCTTATTTATGGAATCGTGTTTTTGTCACGCATTGTACCTAGCATTAATCCTCAACTTTAACATAATTATATTTATTTCAAAATTAATTTTGAAATAAATATAATTATGTTGCTGCAGGATTTTAGGCGTAACGGAGGATCATGCTAAGCCATTTGAGGCATGTTATGCCTATGTTATAATTGGAAGAAAGTAAACAAGACCCTTAAAATTACTCAGTTAAAATTTGTCATTTAAACACAAAATAAAATATGACATTGGCATAAAAACATAAAACTACTCAAACATACTAGCAGTTCAAAAGTACCTTATTATTATGAGTTATGTTTAGGCTAAATAGATTTGTGTACAGCGTAATGTCGATGGATTTTGAACATTCAATCTTCACATCATTGAAGATTGACTCAATTTTTTCATTAACCTTTTGTAAGGTGGTCGTTAGGGAGTGGAGACAAACACAAGTATTAAGGATGACACCTCGTGTAATACTAAATATAAAGAGTACATATGAAGACATACAGAGATACATACTACATATACTACACTACTACTACAGCAGCCCATAACGTCCACTGCTGGACATAAGCCCAATACTCAATACTCAATACTCAATACATTTATTGCATTCCACAATGTGAACTTAGGTGGTAGGTACATAAAGACATACATTTGTTTTGGAGCATTGTGGGCCCTGTCGGGCATAACAACATAAAAATTTGGAGGAGGGGGCTATTATAGATATTTGTTAACAATTTTATAACTTATAACTAGTTGTGTACATATAATTTTTACCACTCATATATTGGATTTATACAATAATATTTATTTAAATTATACATATATATTATTATTATCATTGGTAATTATAAATAAATTATTATTGCGTTTTTTTTTTTTTTTGATATTATTGTTTAGTTATTAAATTTATCATTTAAATATTCATGTACATTATAATAACATTTGCAGATTAGAAATTGTTTTAATTTATTTATAAAGATATTAAATTTTTGTTCATTTTTAATTTCATCAGGTAGTTTATTGTATATTTTAACTGACATTACTAAAGTGCTTGTGGAGTGAATTTTTAGCTTAGAACCTGGTTGGTTTAGTCTGTTTTTGTGTCGTAGTGTGTAGCGAGTCTGTATGTTTTCGCGTGTAGTAAAGAGTTTATGATTATTTCTAACAAATTTGCACATTTCCAAGATATATATGCAAGGTAGGGTTAGAAGTTTATGTTCTTGGAAATGGGGTTTGCAGCTGTCTGTGTTATCTATGTTAACTAGTATTCTAATCAGTCGTTTTTGTAGTATGAATAGTGTTGATGCGTCTGTACTATTTCCCCATAGTATTACGCCGTAGTTTAACCATGCATATGCATAGGCATAATACGTAACAAGAGCAGTGGAGAGATTGGTGGATTTTTTTATTTCACGGAGGGCATAGGCAAATTTAGATAGCTTTGACCTGATTTTTTTAATATGTGATTTCCAATTTAAATGTGTATCTATGGATAAGCCGAGTAGGTTGAATTCTTTTACTGTTTCAATTTTTTCGTCGTTGTAAATAAATGTTAAGTCTAAAGGGGTTTTCTGACGTGGATGGAAGCACATGATTTTAGTTTTATTGAAATTTAATTCAAGGTTGTGTTCTGTCATCCAAGTTATTATTTTGTTAATTATGCTTGTAAGTATTTCGGTTAAGTTGGTATTGTCGTAGCAAGAAGTTAGTACTGAGATATCGTCGGCGAACAGAACACAGGATTCATTTATTATTGTGGGGAGGTCATTTATATAGATGATAAATAGGAGGCATCCAATAACACTCCCTTGGGGGATTGAGGCGTTAATTTGCTTGCTATCCGACCGAATGTATTGGATTCGTTTTTCATGTTCGTTGTAGTATTCTACTTCGACTTGGTGTTCTCTATTTTCCAAATATGATTTGAACCATTCGTAAGATTTTCCGCGGATCCCTATTCCTTGTAGTTTGTTAAGTAGAATGTCGAATTGCACTTTATCGTATGCTTTTGTCATGTCTAATAGTATACCTACGGCATATTTTTTCTTATCAATTATATTTATGGCTTCCTGAATAAAATTATATACTGCTAGAACTGTAGAGTGGTTTTTTCGGAAACCATTCTGGGATTCATTAAAAATTTTATATTTTTCGCAAAACGAATAGACGCGATTACACATCGCTTTCTCGAATACTTTCGAGGCTGTAGGTAAAAGAGCAATAGGGCGGTAATTTGAGGGGTCGGTTTTTGAGTCTTTTTTGTGAATTGGCTTTATAATGGCTTTTTTTAGGTAGTTCGGAAATCTTCCTTCCTCAAAAGACTGATTGACTAGCAAGTAGAATGGAAGGGTCAGCTCATCTGCACACTGTTTGACTAGGGTTGGTGGTATTTCGTCTATTCCATAACTGTTTTTGTTTTTAAGGCTTTTCAATATTAAATTTATTTCACTGGGACCTACTGTACTTAGGAACATGGTATTTTCAGTGCGGTGGACCACAGAGATGTTTCGCGGTTCTTTGCCGGTTTGCGCATATCCTTCTCCGATAGACGCAAAGAAGTTATTAAATATATTTGCTGTTTGCTTCGGGTCCGAGATAGCATTGTCATTTACATGTAGCGTTATGTTTTTTTTTACCTTTTTCACGTTTTTATTAGTTCGTTCGTTTATAATTTTCCACATAGTCTTTACTTTATTATTAGATTTCATTAATTTATTTATATACTGCAGTTTTTTAGCTTTTTTTACAATTTGTTTTAAAGTTTTTTCATATATTTTGTAATGTTGTTTGATTAAAAGGTTATTTGTTTTAATAGAGAGTATTTTTTCAAGCCTTTTATTTTTACAAGAAATTTTGATGCCTTTAGTTAACCAATGTTTTTTATAGTTTGTTTTTAGCTTTAATTTTGTTTTTGGTATGTATTGATTAAGTATGTCAGTAAGCGTATTGTTAAATGATTTATAGTTTTCATCAATATCCCTACCGGGCTTGATTATATCGTTCCATTTTATTTCTTTTAGTTTAGATTTGAAACATTGTGTGTTTTTGCTATTGAACAGCCTCTTTTCAACCCACCAGACTATATGTCTAGTTTGCCGGGGTACAGCCAATTTTATTATTGTACTACTATGGTCAGAGAAACCCAACTCTTTCACTGTGGTGTGTGATTTTATATTGCAATTTGTAAAAATTAGATCAAGACACGTTGAGGTGGTTTGGGTCACTCGCGTTGGTACTTTTATATGCTGTACAAAATTAAATTCTAACATGAGATCTAAGAATTGGTTTGTTTTTAAGCTACTATCCAATACATTTATATTAAAATCTCCTCCTATAACAATATTAAGTCTGGAGTCTTTCTTATTTAAATAATCTAATATTTGTTTTAATTGTTTATAAAATATAGCTTCCTCTCTCCTATTCCAGTAAATAATTATTAATAGTAAATTCTCTATTTGTAACTCTATTGCACACACTTCTATCACATATTCAACTGACATGTCTGTTATATCACTTCTCTCTAAGCATTCTATGTGTTCTTGTAGAAGAATACAGACGCCGCCACCAGCGCGAGTTTTCCGGCAGAATGAAGCCGCAACCTTGTAGCCACTAAAATGTATTAAATCCAGTCTTTCCTCTGATAGCCAGGTTTCCGATACACATATAGCATGATATTTTGGTGTTTTTTGAGTGAAGGCTTCCAGTAAGTGTTGTTTATTGGAGAGGCTTTGGATATTTTGAAATAATATTCTAAATTGTAGGTCTTTGTTTTCGAGGTGTTCTGTTTCTGTCTCCTGTGTTAGTGTAGCGGCGAAAAAAATTGTTATTGTTTTGAGAGGATGATAGGTCTGCTTGTGTATTCCATTTATTTGTGTTCATTTGGTTGTCGGGTGTATTATCTATTTTATTAGTTATTTTTCCATCAATTATTAGTTGATTATCGCGGATTACTGCATGAAGTCCTTGCCTTCTTGCTTTCAACATTTCTTCGCGCAGCAATTTCCTTTCTCTTCGTGCTTCATCATCTAAGAATTCTGATAAAAATAGTCTAGTTCCTTGAGCCTCTCCCATGATGGGAGGAATTTGCCGTAATCTCCACGCTTGGCAGGCGGATTGGAGATCGCAGTGATGAAAGACTAACAGAAAACGCTGCTGCCCATTCTCTGGTCTACGGAGGCGCAAGGTGTTCTGCCTCAGACATTAGTCGCCTTATACGACACCCGTGAGTGTAATGGGTTGGTTCTATTCTACTCTGCCGGATACCACACGGCATACTACATATACTTACAGCTAAAGGTTCTACCACGCTATTACAAATTCATGCTTATTAGGTAAGTATTCTTATAATAATATAATAATACTGATGTTCATCTTCTGGGCAAAGGCTACTTCTTATAAAGAGAAGATACGAGCATTGATCACCACGCTTGCTCAACGGGTTGGCGATTTCATGACGTTGCCGGCTTATCAGTGGCGAGGAGTTCATACAACTCGAAACCTACCGGCTTCCCTTCGGAACAACCACTGTCCTGGAGTCTACTATTGCCAAAAGTAAAACAATGTAGGTAATTCAGTTAGGACGTGATTGCCCAAACATGACTAAAATTCAAATGGTACGATCAGGTACGATGTATGTTTTTTTCAAACATTATTAAAAGTACACCGGAACGGCTCGGCTTACCTGTTACAAAAATTTGCCCTTCGCTACTGCGGCTTATGCTTAACTTTTATACAATTATGTTAAAAAAAACCCTATCCGATCCGAAATGGCCATAGAGAGGTATACCAATGACATTACCAAATAAAAAACGAACCAAAATATTCATGAAAAAAAATATATATTCATGAACTAATATTGAAGAAACAAATTATTCATGAACTACTAATGTTTTCTGAAAAAAAATCTGACAAACTGGGTCGGGAGGTTTGGTATTACTATGTTCGATCGTTAATTGTTTGTTTATGACGTCACTACCCGAGAAGCGACCGGAGTGCTACCGCTCGCGCTCCTGTGCTGCCATGTAAGTTTCCTCATTTTAGTACAATTTATTTATTTTTTGTTGAGGTATTTTTTTACTTGTTATCCAAACAAGATTACATAAATAAAATCTAATCTCGATACCTAATAACACCCTCATGGATCGGACAGGGTTTTTTTTAACATATTGTTTACTTAAACAATACGTTAAAAAAACCTTACCTAAAATATATCTATTTTTTGTACCTTTATATGTCATCATCTGCCTAGCCTTTTCCCAACTATGTTGGGGTCGGCTTCCAGTCTAACCGGATGCAGCTGAATACCAGTATTTTACATGGAGCGTAAAAAAAAAGTAAAATCAGCAAATGTCGGAGGTCGGCTGACCTCCACATTTACTGGAGGTGGAGGCTTCCACAACCCAGTTAGTACTGGGTAATACGATACTCCTTGGTAAGACTGGTTGTTAGACTTTTTGGGCCACTGACTAGGTACCTGTAACGACTGTCAAAGATCGACAAATGACAGCCGGGACCAACAGCTTAACGTGCTTTCCGAGGCACGGAGGAAACTCGCTGTGTAAGGGTGGTCACCCATCCACAGACCAACCTAGGCAAGCACGGCTTAACCTAAAGATCGACCCGAGTGGCTGTTATTATTTAGCCACGAGCTCCTCCATACACGCTCCTTTATTTTTTTGTAATAATGTATTGTTCATTTTTTTACCGTACAAAATATTTCTCTATTCGCATTTTTGTCGTCAGCAGTGTGACCCGTGCCTTATACCACAGATTTTATTTAAAGGGTTTGCTTTAATATTATGTTTAACCTTGAATTGGTATTCGGCTAAAATTAATATCAGGGATAAATTAAAGTGTCCGGTTTTATCAAATATTTGTGTTAGAATTTAATTAAGTTGTTGGTAGGAAAAGAAATCCTAAAAATGTAGGCAAATCTTCTCTAGGAATTTCATCCTCGTTCAAAGTTTTATTCAATATCTAGTTGAAACTTTTCATCTCTTCATTACTAGTGAAGTACGGTCGAACAAGCTATTTTGTTTACAGTTTAACCCATAAACAACAACAACAATAGCCCATAACGTCCACTACTGGGCATAAGCCTCTCCCATGATGGGAGGAATTTGCCGTAACCTCCGAAGATCGCAGTGATGAAAGACTAACAGAAAACGCTGCTGCCCATTCTCAGGTCTACGGAGGCGCAAGGTGTTCTGCTTCAGACATTAGTCACCTTATACGACACCCGCGAGTGTAATGGGTTGGTTCTATTCTATTCTGCCGGATAACCCACTAATTACATTGTAAAATGTAAACCAAACAGCTTGTTCGATCGTACATTTCCGCAGCGGCGAAGCCACACATGGTTTCTTTGTAACTTTATGAAACATATAGTAATGTGGCCATCCACCGTTTCCATAGTTACATGAGTACTCAGATGTGTCTGTAATAGTCCACGCAGATGATGGCATTTTGTCCGTAGACCACGCCAAAAATGTTCGTTTCTATTTCGTTGACAACGAGATTTACGGACAAAAGTCCCTCGTCTGCGCAGGCACTTATAGTGTTTGGGTGACTACTGCAGGAAGGTTTGCCTTCGGAATTATTTATTTCTGTAAAACTTTATACTATGTATTCATAAAGACTTGCCAATGAATTGAATTTATCGGATTTTGTTTAACTGCCAAAATACCTTTTTTAGTAAGTACAATATAACATTATATGCTTTAATTAAAGTATAAAGCATAATTTTATGTTTCACTGTACATTCGAGGACTTTAATTAATGAGCCACTTGCCACTATTCGTATTTTAGCCGTGTAATACAAATCGGGTTTAGTCGGTATTATTCGTACTCGATGAATGTATGAAAAGTTCTGGAGTGGCGACCGCGAACCGGAAGACGTTGCGTTGGAAGGCCTCCCACTAGGTGGACCGATGACCTGGTGAAGGTTGCAGGAATCCGCTGGATGCGAGTCGCACGGGACCGGTCAATGTGGCGACACTTGGGGGAGGCCTATGTCCAGCAGTGGACGTCTTTCGGCTGAAATGATGATGATGATGATGATGATGAATGTATAAAAGTGCAAAATTGAAAAGTACTGAAAGTCGACTTATCAATGAAAGTCCTTGACTCTACATACTCTTACGTAAATAATAAAGTCAATCAGGAGGCAACGTACACCTACAAAGTTCAAAAATATTAGTATATGATGATTTTTATTTCATAAAAATATTTATATACCCGGCCATTCAGCAAATTCCTCTATAATACCCAAAATAAATTCATCTTAAATATCAGCTCACATTTCAAAGATCAAATTATTAAAGGAATGCAAAGATCTACTCAGCAATTGGGACCTTTTGCCTTCATTCCGACTCGACTCAGCTTCTTGGAATTTAGTAAGAAACTCAGCCAAGCATTTTAGAGGCGAGAAACGTTCTGAAAAAACCTTCCGGTAAAATACTCTAATAATAATTCAAATCTATACTAATATTATAAAGAGGTAACATTTGTTTGTAAGTTTGTATGTTTGTAATTTTGTATGTAGGGGGTAATCTCCGGGAGTAATGAACCAATTTTAAAAATTGTTTCACTGGTAGAAAGCTACATTATTCGTGGGTGCTGTAGGCTATATTTTATTCCCGTACTCCCACGGGAACGGGAACTACGTGGGTGAAACCGCGGGACGTCAGCTATTTTTTAATAATTCTATTAGAGTTGGTACCTAGTCTTTTAATCCAGGTGCAACCTTGGATCGATTAGAATCATACATTCTTCCATGCTCAAACATGCATGCCGGTTGCAAATACCTACCGCCCACGTACTGAAAATCCGATAAGACCTTATTTATGGGTGATTTTCAGCAAAACGGTTTCAACAAAGCAGATGTGAGAGAAAATGCTGGTGGGATTGTCCTACCATCCCTTCCTACGATCTCTCCAGCATTTTGCCTTACTCAATTCAATTCAATTCCTTTATTTCAATAAACAGTTGGATCATATAATAGCTGTTCGGGTCAATCACCGAACAATAATGAACATGTTAGCGTAATCGTGACACCGCGCTCTACACCTTCAATTTTGTATGTAAAACAGTCAGTACGTCTCGGACAGCGTATCGGGCGCGACTCAATCTCATCTCCTTCACCTCATTAGTTTTAATAGTTATCCCATTTGTATTAAGTACTAAAATATAGTTATCTTGATTATCTTCAATCTTAGTTTATCTTTATCTCACCCCAATCCCAAACAATAGCAGTACATTATATAAAAAATATTAGAAAATTAATTAAAATTAAGACAAAACACAACACTCACCACTACTTATTACTTAAAAATTAAATTGGCACTCAACAAATTAAAATTAGAAATAATCAAATGTAAAAACAATAACTCTAACTATATAAAAATATTTAGTAATTATTATTTAATCAAGATTTTAATATCGTAAAATAGAAAAGAGGAACCAGATAATGAACATTAATGTGCTAGGACTGGTGTTTGTGTGTGGTGTTATGCCTTGTTTAGTGAAACTAGCTTCTTTTTTAGGGTTCAGTACCCAAAGGGTAAAAACGAGACCCTTTTACTAAGACTTCACTGTCCGTCTATCTGTCACCAGGCTGTATCTCATGAACCGTGATAGCTAGACAGTAAATGTTCACAGATGATGTATTTCGGTTGCCGCTATAACAACAAATACTAAAAACACCCAACAACCCATACAACGAACGTGATTTTTTTGCCGTTTTGTCTAATGTTGTTTAGATAATGGTACGTATGATTTTATTTTTAATGTTTACCGTACATTTTTGTCCGTAATGGGATCTTTTCAAATTATCCTTAATCATCTTCCTCATCGATCATTTTCGTTTTAGTTGCAGACTTTAACTCCGGAGAACGTTTTATTATAGCCACTAAACGTTTAAGTCTTTTTTTTTTTCTCATTATTTGTTTTGGGGTTTTTATCTAAACAGATATGTCAGATGGTGGCCCTTATTACCTACTCCATATTTTTATTATCATGTTTTAATAGTTATTTATGCAACTGTTGTATAATGAGGGGTATTAAAACACGAATGTGGGTTTATCACACGAGGCGAAGCCGAGTGTGATAATAGTATCACATGAGTGTTTTAATACCTAATTATGTACAGTTGCATACAAGACTTTATCTACATCCATGATATGAATCCTCCATAAAAGGTTCTGAAACCATAGGGTGTTGCAGTATTCTAAGAAGTCTATGTAAATTCATGGAAGGTTTAATTGCTTGTATTTAATACAAACAAACCGTGTATATGTAGTAATATAATTATTTACATTTTGGATTGTTCAATTATCAAAATTCACAAAGCTAATATCCAAATGTCGAACAAAAATGGCGGGATACGACGTGAATTCGATTAACCTATGATTTTTTTTTTAATTACGGCGCTGTGGTAGTGAATCGCACGTGCTAGACGTTCGATTCACTACCACATTCGATGTTCTTTTTTTAAAACGAGTTGCATAATGAAATTCAGTACAACATTATAACACCCGTTTGGGTGTTATAATGGTTATTATGACACTGGCTGTTTTAATGTTGGCCATAAGCTAACTGTTTCAGATACCTTTATAGAGGTTTTATAGCATGGGTGTAGATAAATAAATATAAATAGATAAATACATGTCTTTAGTGTTTATAAATTATAATACAATCACTAGGCATATTTTACATTTTGGTGACATAGCATTTTTCTCTGTAGACACAAAGTAAACGTGACCCGGATTTTTGTGTTATGCTTCATTGCAATAATAATGGAACGTTGCAGAAAAGTTAGCTAAATAAACAGTTTTTCTTACATTGAATAGAACCATGATAATTATGTACTTATTATAGCATATTTATAGATAAGTTATTTGTTTAAGGAATTTTAGATAATATGTATGTATAAGCACTTGAGTGAGTTACCTGAGATACAGGTTTATTCCTAGTTCAGGTAGAATCCAATTATTGTATACCTACCTACTTATAGTTTTTAAGGCCATATTGTAAACATTTTTGTATTTCAATTATTTCAATAAACAATTTCAATTTCAATATCGCTGGACATTAAAGAAAGAATGAAGAAAAATATTTATTAAACTTACTCAGGACATAACAAAAACAAAAAGATAGAATAGACATGACAAAATTATATAAATAACTAAAAAAAAGAGAGAAACAAAAAACAAACAAAATGATCCTGTGCAAGGCCTAAAGGCCTTCCTCCTATCTCAGCAAAGCGCTGTGACATTAAAAAAAAATCAGAGCAGTCTTTGGGGACTGCCGATAGAAGTGAAAACAAAAAGTACACAGGCCCCGCCCCAGTCGTAGCACTGCTTATGCCCCGCACATGCCTATGTGGTGATACGCCGTAGCGAATGCTACGAGTGCTACGAACGGCTACGAAGCGTGACCGCACGTTACGTTACGAGACGATGAGTTCAATGTTTTTCCTTCACCCAAAAAGTGCTCAACGCGCCTAAAGAAGTTGTCACTTCAAAAAAGTCACTGCTCTTGTATTCTGATAGAGCCCAAAGTGATGCCACGGTCAGTTATACGAATTACACACACCGCCATCAGTACACTAAGCAACGAGGCTTTAAAATTGATTAATTAATTGTTTTGAGCCCGAACTTGTTTTGTCGGTACAAAATCATACTCGTACAAAGACCCCGGAATGAATGGCAAATGTCGTTAACACGTGGGCCAGTCGGGTAGCCTGGTGATTAATTTCCTTCTCTGTATGAGGTCTTTGTCCTGATTGGGCGTTTACTAAACCTTTTGTAACAATTTATATTTAATACTAGCTGACCCGCGCAACTTCGTCTGCGTCACATGAGAGAGAGAGGGTTAGAGAGAGTGGAGTCAACCTTGAAAGATAGACATAATGCTATCGCGGTTTTTTTTAGAACGCTTTAAAACGAACAATTCCCTAATACATGATTGTTGCGCAACTTTAACCGTTTATGCAGCGCCCGCAAAGGAAGCTCTCGAAAGAAATAAATTTTCCTTGTTTTTGCAACATTTATCATTGATGCTCCGCTCCTTTTAATTATAGCGTGATGTTAGATAACCTATAGCCATCCTCGATAACTATTCAACACTAAAAGTTTTCCTGTAATTAGCGCGTTCAACCAACCAAAATCTCTTTAGCTTTATAATATTAGTAGATATATACCTACGTAGATCCAAGTGGGTAACAATTTAATTTCTTCGATATATTTGCATTAATCGCTAAAATAATCTACTTATGTTTTTCCAAAAAAGGGCTTACCTCGACAGCCTTTTTTTTTCGGATGGGAAATCATCAAATGACTCCTCCCGCTCTGGGCGGACCAGGAGGCAGTTTCATACTTTTACTGACTAAACCCATCCATGTTCCTTCATCGCCCTTTGTGTTCCGGGGCCACGGTATCTCTTTATAACAGTCCCGCAACCCCGGCAGGCATCGGCCCTTGCGGACCCCTTCCTATTGCTGACTCTCTTTGAGGCGCGCGTCGAACACGAACGTGCCGTCGACACGGCCTGTCGTCATGAGACAGACGGACGGCGAGCTAGCCCATAGCGCACCGTCCACAGGCCCGCGCGTTCGTTGGCCGGGGGCCACGTGGTGGCCCCGGACGCCCGGGGCGTCTCCCGCGGCGGCCGGGACGTTTAGAGGTTCTCTCCCTCTCACGTTCCGCCACCTCCTTCATCCTTAGACACTCGATGACAGTCATACTCCAGCTAGGTCGAAAGTTCTCATCAAAGGTGCAAGAAATTAGCCCAAACACGATTTTTCAATTATAAATGGGACCAACTTTGAGATGTACCTACGCTTTTTACAAACAAAAGGACCATGTACGGACTTCTCTGTAAAAGTTATCCGTGGTCATATATAAAAAAAATACGCGTCGAATTGAGAACTGCCTTCTTTTTGTTTCGTCGGTTAAAAAACCAATCTTGAGGCAATTTACGTTTGCGGCGGCGACCTCTCGCGTCCGGCCCTGGTGCAAGCCATGGTCCGGAGCGAGACGGAATGGGACGCCGTCACCTCCTTCTGCGAAGCAGTAATGCTAGAGAAGGAGGTGGCGGAACGTGAGAGGGAGAGAACCTCTCAACGTCCCGGCCGCCGCGGCAGACGCCCCGGGCTTCCGGGGCAACCACGTGGCCCCCGGCCACCGTAGGCGCGGGCCTGTGGACGGTGGGCTATGGGCTAGCTCGCCGTCCGTCCGTCTCATGACGACAGGCCGTGTCGACGGCGCGTTCGTGTTCCACGCGCGCCTAAAAGAGAGTCAGCAAAAAGGAAGGGCCGATCCGCAAGGACCGACGTCTGCCGGGGTTGCGGGACTGTTCGAAAGAGATACCGTGGCCCCGGAACAAAAGGGCGATGAAGGAACATGGCTGGGTTTTAGTCAGTAAAAGTCTGACACTCCTCCTGCTCCGCCCAGAGCAGGAGGATTCATTTGATGATTTCCCATCCGAAAAAAAAAAACAAAAAATAGGCAACTGACACGGGCGAGGGTCATTCAATTCAGAAAATGGAGTGAAATAAACAACGCCGTCTATCGTCCAAAATGTTAAACTGCTAAAGTATATTACCTATGCTATACATTTTTTTTAAAGCTGGTCAGTCGATTTAAAAGTTATGACTGTGGTGAGCACATTTTTAGTCATTGGTATCATTTTAGTTCAACAGATGTCGCTGCATGTATGTATCTTACATTTGATGATTAGTTCTTCTTGAAAACTTTAAGTTCATATATCTTTTGATAGAATTAACCGATTTCAATGAAACAAACACTAAATCATACCCCAAGTTACACACAATTTTTATGTATAAACATTGTCAGCATTGAATTCGTAGATTTTACGTGATGTGCGCACAAACAAACAGACAAACAGACAAAAATATCAAAAATTATGGAAATGGGTTCTGTTACTTATCTTTTCACACGCTGGCTATTTTTTGTTTCAATTTCTTCAATGTACAAAAATGACTTTTCTACAGATTTATTATATGTATAGATTTTAATAAATATTTAGTTTTTATTTTTGTATTCAACGGCCATAACCAAACAATATCATATTTTGTTGGTAACAATGGCTGACTGACAATCAAAATCAGCTTCAATAAAAAAAAATTGCTAAAGTTTATTAATCCTGTTACATTTTCAATATCTTCTGCACCAGAACATCCGACACATGGGTCGAGTAGGTATTGATTTTTTTGCTGCAACAGTTGTTTTTTTTACGATGTCGGTCTTATGAGGAGCTCGTGGTTAAATAATAACAGCCGCTCGGGTCGATCTTTAGGTTAAGCCGTGCTTGCCTAGATTGATCTGTGGATGGGTGACCCCCTTAATTAGTGTTGCCCAAATGCAAGACCAAGACGAGACCTTAGCCAGTCTTGGTCTTGCTCTTGCGTCAATACACCTGGTCTTGGTCTTGGTCTTGGTACTGCGCTCGCAGTCTTGGTCTTGGTCTTGCAGCAAGAGTCTCGCAAGTCTTGCGAGACTCTACTACTTAGACTAGACTACTTTCAAATACCTAGTAGCCTATTGCTATATAATAAACATGTTAGTTTCGATCTTAGAACAACGTAACAGAGTAGGTACATGTTGAGCTTAAATTGACATAGGCAGACATAGGGACCCACCAAATTAATAATATTAACTTGATAATAATTAAAAAAATGACCCAATTTAGTACCTAAGCGTAATTACTAACTCTATGTAGGTACCTTTAATGATTTTCTGTACGTGTACTGGCTATCCTAAACTCTTCAGAAACAGCTAGCGGTTAAAATAATTATCACATATACTTTTCATCTTCATCTGGACTTGATACTTCTAACTAATAAAATTTGTCGTCAGATAGACTTTTAATTACCAGCACAAACATCTAAAACTTGAATTAAATTTTTGATACCTACATTATCATGTATCAGACATATTATTTTTTCGATATCTATTGTGACGAACGAAAATTGTTTGTAGGAATTTTTAAGCACCTATTATTTATTATCGCACTTTTTAAAAAATCAGCTGATTTATGAAATAAAATAAATTATATTGATGTGTAACTGCGAGACGCAAGAGTCTTGCAGGCTTAGTCTTGTTCTTGCTCAAGTCTTGCAGGGTTCAGTCTTGGTCTTGGTCTTGCTACAATAAGTCGGTCTTGGTCTTGCAAAAATGCAAGAACAAGACCAAGACTGCAAGACCAAGACCGATTTTGGGCAACACTACCTTACATACTGAGTTTCCTCCGTGCCTCGGAAAGCACGTTAAGCTGTTGGTCCCGGCTGTCATTTGTAGATCTTTGACAGTCATTACAGGTAGTCAGTGGCCCAAAAAGTCTGACAACCAGTCTTACCAAGGGATATCGTATTACCCAATACTAACTGGGTTGTAAAGGTCAGATAGGCAGTCGCTCCATGTAAAATACTGGTATTTCAGCTGCATCCGGTTAGACTGGAAGGCGACCCCAACATAGTTAGGAAAAGGCTAGGCAGATGATGATGTTGGTCTTTTGGAACAAGTTGATCAATTTAATTATTTCTAACACATTCTTAAATATGTATGAGAACACTTTTCTGATATAGAAGAGAGATTTCCTCAACCTCCCTTTTCAATGGTGGATGAGGACTTTGCCTACTTCCTACTAATAATATAAATGCGAAATTTTGTGAGGATGTCTGGATGTTTGTTACTCTTTCACGCAAAAACTCCTGACCGGATTTGGATGAAATTTGGCACACAGATAGCTAATTAATAACCTGAATTAACACATAGGATAGTTTTTATATCGGTATTACGATCCCGTGAGACAATAGGGATGACGATGACTAAAAAAAAAATATTCTGTTTAGTCCGTCAGTTTTATTATCTAAAAATATTAGAATCGTGCTATTCTGACCTTTTTATAATTTTGTTTCTGATTAATTCGATAAAGAGTGAATTAATAAGTTGAGTTTCTAAGTGTATTTATTTATATTAAACATTAGTTAAAAGTTTATTTGCTGTAAAAGCCTTACAAGTTTGGCCGCTGAGAGAATGCGTTCCTGACAGGTCGCGAGTATTAGTATTTTTGGTGATGTTACATAACTTATAGCTTATATAACTTAACTGTTATTACCCTTTTTGCCCTATAAACAAATATTATTATTAAAAACGATATCATTAAATCAAATATCAATAAATGTTATAATTTCGCGCCAAATTTATATACCAAGTGACAGACGTCAGGAACGCATTCTCTCAGCGGCCAAACTGTAGTAGTAAAACACCTTCAAGCTATCTAACAATACGTGTTTTTTGTTTTATCAAATTAATAAAAAAAAATACGAAGGTAAAGCGCATCAAAGATCATGAGTGGCTTGTGACGTCACTAGGTAAAAATTATACCTAAATGTGACGTTACACAAGTATTCGACGCACTGTATCGTCTTCAATTTTTGTTTACGTGAAAAAATAACAAATATGTGTTCAATAGTTTTTGGAAATCTATCTAATTATTTTTGTCGTCTCGCCTGTTACCGAGATCCACGTGTGCCAAGCCGCGGGCACAAACTAGTAATATTATATACCATCCTGAACTTGATATTCTCCATCAACCATGTTATTTCTTAACAATATTATTTAAGAATAAGGATAAAAAAACAACAAAGAGGATAAACAACTCTTCAATAATAGGGTATAATTGAGAATAATCCCACGTTACCTTTGTAGGGAGAAGATAAATTACTATTCACAAAGTACATATCTAAATAACTCGGCAAGGTCTATCACCATAATTTGAAAGGCAGAAAACACGATAATTAGAATTATTTTGATTTTCATCAACTCGTACCAAATGGGCCGTAGGCATGTGGGGCCAGTTAATGAATTACTCAAATTGACGGAAAATGAATATATTCTTTTGAGAGGAAATCGTTTGCTTCAAACTCACAATATCTGCATAATTCTTCAATTCGCTGACAAATCGTCATAATGGTTGACCAGTGATGGAACTGACACGAAGAAAAATAAAGCTTGTGGTTTTTCTAGAAAACCTTATAAGTATGCACTAATATTGTGAGCCTGTGTGCAAAGGTGTGCCAAGTCATGGGGAGAGGACCCCATGACTTCTAAATCTTATAATTGTTAGTTGTTATTTTATTTCATCTTATAAATATTAGTAAATTTTCAACAATATAGATTAAGTATTAAAATATTCTTCCGAACAAAAACAAAAATACAATATCGATCCTCAAGTGACGGAAATATCGATGAAGATAGGTACTTAAAAAATACAGTCGAATATAGAAACTCTTCATTTTGAATGTATATTAAAAAAAGGAAATGGAAATGCGCTGAAAAATTAACATAATCAGATCCGTCACTGTTCTACGATTATGACGAGAAGACGAACATAAGCATAATATATGTATACAAGACTTTATTTTATAGCAAAAGTAAACACTAAGACCTGAATTCCTCCTACGCTGACGGTCGGTCGCGTACGAGTATACATTGCTTTCTATAAAGCACCGTACTGCGATGCTGACGTCAGCGGCGCTTACAATTGCTACTGTATTTTTCGCTTTACACGACCGACCGTACGTGACCGAAATCAGCGTAACAGGAAATCAAGCCTAACAAAGAACTTCATGTTGAAGGTTGCAGGAATCCGCTGGATGCGAGTCGCATTGACCGGTCAATGTGGTGACACTTGGGGAAGGGCTATGTCCAGCAGTCGACGTCTTGCGGCTGAATGCTGATGAAAGAACTTCTGAAAATTTATACCCTGAAGGGGTTAGAAAGGAATGAAATTTTGTATGGATGTTGGCAGAGATGTGACTTATCTAAGATACAAGTATCTGAAATACAGACAAAATACGTATTTTCTCTTCTCATTTGGGGGCATGATCATGAGGCTTCATCGAAGAAAAATGGGTGATAAAATGTATGAAACCTTAAAAATGTAATATTATGGTGTGTCACGTTTGCGCGATCAACGCGATTTACATGTAAAAAAATAAACAAAAAGTTGTTTTTTTACAAAAGTATTTCATCTATAAAAAATATTTAATATAAAACTTATATTAAGTATTTTGCATCTTGTATTCCAGATACTTTGTGGTATCTTGTACATCTCTGGATGTTGGTGCAAAGCTATTTGCCTCGCGAATACACTCAAGTGAAGGTCCTAATTTACCACTACTACTACACTAGACTACATCAGCCCATAACGTCCACTGCTGGACATACGCCTTAAAGCCTTATTTACCACAAGAAAATACTATTGGGATAAAAAGTATCCTATGACCGCAGAAAATCAGAGTTTTTTGCAATTTTAATATTGGTATGAATGGAAGACATCCTGCTGTGATCGGGAATTCAGCTTATCAACCTAATCATATCAAATTATTATCAAAGAAGTATAGCAAAATATACATATAAACCTTCCTCTTGAATCACTCTATCTGTTGGTGAAAACTGCATTTTAATATCCGTTGCGGACTTTAAAAGATCTAAGCGTACAGACAGCGGAGGGACTTTGTTATAATCTACATCTACACTATAATATAATAATTAATAATAATGTTATAAAGAGGATTAGCCGTGTGGTATCCGGCAGAGTAGAATAGAACCAACCCATTACACTCACGGGTGTCGTATAAGGCGACTAATGTCTGAGGCAGAACACCTTGCACCTCCGTAGACCAGAGAATGGGCAGCAGCGTTTTCTGTTAGTCTTTCATCACTGCGATCTCCAATCCGCCTGCCAAGCGTGGAGATTACGGCAAATTCCTCCCATCATTGGATAGGCTTATGTTCAGCAGTGGACGTTATGGGCTGTTGTAGTAGTAGTAGTAGTATAGAGAGGAAAGATTTTTGGATTTTTGTATTTTTGTGTGTGTTTATGTATGTTTGTAATGAATTAACTCTAAAACTACTGCGCCGATTTCAAAAATTCTTTCCCCATTAGAAAGCTATATTCACCCTGAGTAACTGAGGCTATAGTACTAGTACTGAGTATAGAGTACCCTGAGGCTATATTTTATCCCCGTACTCCCACGGGAACGGGAACTACGCGGGTGAAACCGCGTGACGTCCGCTAGTACTATATAAAGATAGCCATTCGTGTGAGCGATTTGCATCTTTAAAAGCAACCTCTTTAAAAGAAAAATTCATAGTCCAAGCCAGCGTTCAAAACAAACTTCGACCATGAAAGTTCTCGGTATTTATGTATTTTCTACTGCATGAATGAAAAATAAATGCCTAACTAAGCATGAATACAAAAGTTCCAGTAGTAAAGAAACTTAAAAGAAATTTAAATATAAGAAATCGTCAAAGAAAATCAAGAAACTTTTCTTTGAGCCAAGAACACAATGAAATGAAATGTTTTTCACCCTTTGAAGCAAAGCAGCTTTTAAACGTACAAGAAACTTGAAGTTTTTTTCATAGCTTTTGCAATATTGTATCACGAGGATGTTTGGTTTGACTTTGACTTTGGAAGCAGCTTTACTGCACTTTCATAACGCGCTTTAAGTCATTGAACGGGATGAGGACATAGCACGAGTGCTAAGGTGAGTGCGAAATATCTTACTTTGAAGTCTAATATTTCTCTTGTCTAAACTTATATTGTCACTTACCTTACTTCTTACCACTTACTTATCTTCCGTGATTGTTTATTGTTTTGAGCTCCCGATATTTCGACGCTGTTGCAAGCGCCATGATCGCGGGTTAAGTGACAATATAAGTTTAGTTTTAAACCCTGAAAGCTTAAAACAGTGTTTCTCTTGTCTAATATTAATCTAAAATATCTAACCTCATCTTACGCAAAAGTTTTGAAAATTTAAGTGCTGATTTTTATTCATTTACTACAGAATATTTTAAAAAATCAATATTTCCCGTCGGTGCCAGCGGTTATTTTTGCCAAACGCTTTAAAGCTAACAAAAAATAACGTGATTTTACTCGTAGTAGTAATAGTAGTTAGGACGCGATGTATCAGCTAGCAGGAATTCTTTAGTAAACACATTAAGGGCTATAATCCCTCAAATGGCTTAGCATGATCCTCCGTTACGCCTACAATACTGCAGCATTAATTTTGAAATAAATATGTATGTTAAAGTTGAGGATTAATGCTAAGTCTTATGTGTGACCAAAGCACGATTCCGTAAACTTTTGTCTATAGAAAAAAAAAACAAATTGACCTCTAAATCGAACAATAAACCGCTGGTATTCAAAAAGTACTTCAAATTAGATCATAAAACTTTGCATACTAACTGAACTCACAATAAAACTGGTCTTATGTGTTTTATTTTTTTAGTCCAATGAATAGATTTTTTTGTAAATCGCAAAAAACCACTCATTTCGCACTATTCGGCCGCAGTGACTGACGTAACAACCGCTTTGTAGTACAAGCTGATTAGAACTTTATTATAACATCATTTCAAACGATGTTGGAATCACCACAAATAGAGTTTCTAATTTTAGGTTTAGAAGGGCCTTACAAAAATACCGAGATATATTCTTGCCATGAATGTTTAAGATGAAATTACAGATAATTTTGATTCGTCTCTGTAAGTAATCCATTTGATTGGCGCGTGCCCTGTACCTACTTAAAAGTAAGTAAATTACATGAGCCCGCGGGCACTGATCAAACGATTGAATTACTTGTAATGACCATTTTTTGTATACGATAATTCGAGAAAAGCTAGTCTGTAATAAAATCTTCGTCAAATTTAATTTACTGATTGACATTGTACCAAGAATATACAAAGGTTTTTCTTTCTATGTTGTATATTCTTTATTTCTATACGACATCTCTTCTGCCCGAGCATGGGGCGATCCGTAGACTCGTGTTTCTACAACGACAAAGACACACACGTATCTACAAATATGTGCGGGACAGTGCAATTTATAGTATAAAGTGATAGTGATACATAGACTCTGCACAGAATGTATATAAAGTGTTATTACAGTGATAAATAAACCGATAAGTTTAGTGTTTGTGTGCAGGACAATAATGACAGTGTATAGTGGTATATGTAAGTGTTTAAGGTACATAGGCACCTATAGGATAGTACATAGGCACAAATAGTTTATTATATAAACAGCTCAAGTTTATATTTTAATAGTTTTCTTGCATTTTTGTTCGTGTACATAGTAGACTTAGTGTTAGGAGTATATAAGTTTATTATGTTATATGTTTTGTTGATTTTATATTTTTGTATGATAGTTCTTGTTATTTAGATTTCGATAACATATAGTTTTGTATATGTTTACATAGGAAAAGTTAGTGAAAAACGCAAATATTGTCACGCGGTTCTCGTTACAGTCAAGTTTCATAGTACTTAAGGTAACTTGCACAATGTTTTCCCGCTTTTTTGCCTTGTTTTCATTGGATTTTAGTTTTTCCCGCGTTTTTTGGAAATCCGTTAACGAATTTGATTGGTCAATCGCTTTCAAAATTATGTATAAAAATAGGGCTATTTTGTTGTCGATACAGTAGTCGGCAAGATAGTATTAAGGAAACACTCTTCCCAATAAAGAAGCAAGAAGTTCATCAGTGGTTTTACTCCTCACCACACCAGCAGTAAATGTGCTACCCCGCACATTTTGGTCCTTCGTCCGCCGGATATAGTGGGGAACAGCAGACCTGAAGACTTCGTGCTACAGATAGAAGAATCCTCCATTTGAAGACGTCGTGCTACAGCTACTAGGGAAGACTTCGACCCACAGTTATTAGGGAAGATTTCTCCATCCGAAGACGTCGTGCTACAGTTATTAGGGAAGATTCATTAGGGAAGAGTGTTTCAAGACTCAAGAAAATCATCAGCCGTCAGCATGCCAGTTACACGCTCAGAGGGAAGGGGCCGCAAGCCGTTGGGGGAACAGAAGCCGTCATCGACCGAGACCAGAACCTCGCCGAACGGTACCAGCGCGGAGGCCAGCACGGAAGAATCTACAGCAACAGGGACGACTGCCACGGGGACTTCAGAACGAACAGACATCTCCGCGGCGACTGATCCATCCACCGTGACCTCCGCCACCGAAGCAACAACCTCGACAGCTGCGACCGCTGCCTCAGCGCCGCCCGCCTCGCACCCCGCTAGCACCGTCGCCCCGTCCGCTACAACGACGCTTACTGCGGGAACGAAGGCCAAGCAGCTGATGAAGCCGCCTGCTACTGTCAACAAAGAAACTCGTCAAGAAACAGAAACCGCTACAGTGAAGCAAGTTTTGAGGAGCAACGCCGGTCTACCGAAGACGACCGGACTACAGGACCTCCGTCCCCCTAGCAAGAAGGGGGGAGGGGGGGGATCGACACACAGCAGAACAAAGCAACTCAAGCTTGCGAAGGCGAAGGAAGAATTACTACGCCTTCAAGTGGAATTAGCCGCAGCACGCATCGCTACCTTGGAGAAAGAAGATTCAGAAGAGGAAGAAGATGACATCACTCTCTACTCGAAGTCAGAAGTTAATGCAAGAGTGGACAACTGGTTGGAGCATCAAGTGACTCGTCTGGTGCTGGCAATCGCCGACGAACCTCACAACCACCCAGAAGAACCGACGGTCATCCAGATTGAAGAACCAAGGCCAGCGCAGCATGAAGAAGCACGTCAGCCACCGGCGGGAGGTCAAACCGACCTAGCCCTCCTAGCCGAAGCCATCACTCGGGCTATCGGCACCACCCAGCGACCCAAGTTCGTCGAGTTACCATTTTTCAGTGGGTCTCATCAAGAGTGGCTACCTTTTCGCGCCGCTTACTACGAAACAGAAGCAATGTTCACCTCAGTTGAAAATACGAATCGACTTAGAAGAAACTTGAAGGGAAAGGCCAGAGAAGCAGTCGAAGGTCTACTTATAACCAACGCGCATCCAGCTGAAGTGATCCTTGGAGTCAAGATTCGGAAGACCAGAGTCCATAGCCATGCTGGAGATGGAGACACTTCGAAGCCTGCCACGCCTCACTGAGTCGCCGAGGGACATCTGCATATTCGCCACTAAAGTATCCAACGTAGTGGCGACACTGAAGACTTTGGGTTGTTTCAACTACATGTACAACCCGGAACTCGCGAAGACATTGGTGGACAAGCTGACACCGACTCTTCGATACAGATTCTACAACTTCTCAGCCATGCAGCCACGTGAAGATCCTTGCCTCATCAAGATAGAGAAGTTCTTCAAAAGGGAAGCAGAGTTATGCGGACCTTACGCGCTGCCTGAACAGATGGCAGCACCTACTTCAGCCGCACAACAGAAGAAGACGCAACGGGTCAACAACGTTACTGAGAAGCCACAGACATCGAAGTGCGCCGTATGTGACGACACGGGGCACAGCAACGCAACAGAATGTGAAGAATTTGAGAAGTTGGATGCGAACGCAAGATGGGACATGGCCAAGTCCAAACGCCTCTGCTTCAGATGTCTTCGATACAGAACCAAGACACACCACTGCAAACCCAAACCGTGTGGTGTCGACAGCTGCAAGTACTCTCATAATAAGATGCTGCACTACGAAAAGAAGACAGAGAAGACAGAAGTGACAGAAGATGAAGAAGAAACAGAAGTCATCAATTCGGCTGGGACCGTCAAGAAGCAGTCCTATCTGAAGATCCTACCGGTCCAGGTGAAGGGACCGAAAGGGGCTGTCAACACCTTCGCGTTGATGGACGACGGGTCAACAGTCACGCTCGTTGACGACAGCGTGGCAACGAGCATCGGAGCAACAGGACCCACAGATCCACTGAAAATAGAAACCATCAACGACATGAAGACTTCAGAATTAGCATCCAGAAGAGTCACCATCAAACTGAAGGGGCTCAACGATCATGAAGAGCAAATACAAGCACGCACAGTGAAGAACCTGCAAGTTTCGTCTCAACGGGTTCCACAAGAACTAGTGGAAGGATGTCCACACTTATACGACATCCGAGGACACCTTACATTTGTAAATACGAAGCGACAAATTCTCATCGGTCAAGACAACTGGCATCTTCTGCTGACTTCAGAAACCAGAAGAGGAGACAAGAACGACCCAGTGGCATCTCTCACGCCACTAGGTTGGGTACTCCACGGCAGCCAGACACGAACCTTCAACCAGAAGATCGACGTCGTGTCACACATCACAGAAGATCCAGAAGACAACACAGAAGAGTCATGGCCGACAGAAACTACAAGAATAACAGCAGAAGAATCTTCCGAGGAAGAGAAGACGCATCACGTGAGCGACAAGAGAAGACCGAAGCTCGCAGACGGTCTGCCTGACCCATCGAAATTCTCCAGCTGGGACTGACTCCGATACTCGACAGCGCGTGTTCTGCAGTTTATCCAACTCTGCAGAGTCACAAAACAGAGAGTCAACTACAGAAGAACGAAGAAGAATAAAGAAACTGATCCAGCTTGGAAGAAGAACAAGACTACAGTAAAAAGGCAGGCGCCCACGACGGCAAAGAAGTCGTCACAAGAATAGAAGAAGCTGCTTCCGGTCACAGCAGAGCTGCTCACAAAAGCTGAAGAACTCCTGATGCGATCCTCTCAAGAAGAGTCATTTCCAGCAGAAGTAAACAGCCTGAACAACGGGAAGCCCATCGATAAAGAAAGCCGCCTTCACCAGCTCAGCGTCGTGTCCGTAAACGGCACAATCCGACTAAGAAGTCGTATTCAAGCAGTCGAAAATATGAAGAAAGAATTTACGAACCCGCTGGTAATCGACGGTGATCATCCTACGGTCAAGCTCTGGGTGCTGAGTATTCATCGGAAACTTCATCACTCCGGCGTCGAAGCAACAGTCAACGAGTGCAGACAACAGTATTGGGTACTACGACTACGCCCTGTCACACGCACACTACTGCGACGATGCCTGTTCTGTAGGATGAAGACACAAGTGCCACCACATCCGAGAACCGGGGACCTGCCAGCATGTCGCTTAGCTCATCACAAGCGACCCTTCACCTTCACCGGAGTCGACTACTTCGGACCTCTCTCCGTGACCGTCGGACGAACTCGACAGAAGAGATATGTGGCCATCTTCACATGTCTCACGACGCGAGCAATACATCTCGAAGTCGCCGGCTCGCTCAGCGCCGACTCTGCAGTGATGGCGGTCAGAAGGCTGATCGCACGACGAGGCTGCCCGACTGAGATCTGGTCGGACAACGGCACCAACCTTAAGGCTGCCGACAAGGAACTACGACAAGCGATCGACACAGCGACTGCAGAGGAAGCGGCGAAGAGGACCATCTCCTGGCGCTACATTCCGCCTGGAGCTCCATTCATGGGCGGAGCTTGGGAGCGAATGGTTCGCTCAGTGAAGACGGCGCTCACCGCGACGTTACACGAACGTCACCCAACAGAAGAAGTCCTCACGACTCTACTTGCCGAAGTAGAGTACACCGTCAACAGTCGTCCGCTGACTCACGTCTCAGTCAGCCCAGAAGATCCAGAAGCCCTCACTCCCAACCACTTCTTGTTGGGGGGACCAGGGCGAGTGCCACAGCTAGGCACTTTCACCGAGCAAAACGCCATCTCACGATCCAGCTGGCGAGCCGCACAAAGGCTAGCCGACGTCTTCTGGCTACGCTGGGTAAAGGAGTACCTCCCTGAGCTCCAACACCGGCGGGAGCCCCACGGACGAGGTCAAGCAGTGCGAGTCAATGACCTCGTACAGATCGTCGACCCGAACCTGCCTCGCAACGTGTGGATCCGGGGAAGAGTCGTCGCTACGTATCCGGGCCCCGACAACATCGTGCGGACGGTGGACGTGCTGACCAGAGGAGGCATCCTGCGCCGGCCAGTGAGGAAGCTGGTGATCCTGCCCCTGTCGACAGACGTCGAGCCCGCACCGGCAGCTGATGCGACGCAGTCGCACGGCGGGAGTGATGTGCGGGACAGTGCAATTTATAGTATAAAGTGATAGTGATACATAGACTCTGCACAGACTGTATATAAAGTGTTATTACAGTGATAAATAAACCGATAAGTTTAGTGTTTGTGTGCAGGACAATAATGACAGTGTATAGTGGTATATGTAAGTGTTTAAGGTACATAGGCACCTATAGGATAGTACATAGGCACAAATAGTTTATTATATATACAGCTCAAGTTTATATTTTAATAGTTTTCTTGCATTTTTGTTCGTGTACATAGTAGACTTAGTGTTAGGAGTATATAAGTTTATTATGTTATATGTTTTGTTGATTTTATATTTTTGTATGATAGTTCTTGTTATTTAGATTTCGATAACATATAGTTTTGTATATGTTTACATAGGAAAAGTTAGTGAAAAACGCAAATATTGTCACGCGGTTCTCGTTACAGTCAAGTTTCGTAGTACTTAAGGTAACTTGCACAATGTTTTCCCGCTTTTTTGCCTTGTTTTCATTGGATTTTAGTTTTTCCCGCGTTTTTTGGAAATCTGTTAACGAATTTGATTGGTCAATCGCTTTCAAAATTATGTATAAAAATAGGGCTATTTTGTTCAGTCGATACAGTAGTCGGCAAGATAGTATTAAGGAAACACTCTTCCCAATAAAGAAGCAAGAAGTTCATCAGTGGTTTTACTCCTCACCACACCAGCAGTAAATGTGCTACCCCGCACAAAATAAGTCAAAGTGATTACTTGAATAAAAGTAATTATTTAAGGCGATTACAGTAGCTAAATTAGCAACTCAATTTGTGATGGTCCAATCTTCGTTTGAAATACTGTTAGAATAAAGTTCTAATCCGCTTGCACTACAAAGTGGTTGTTACGTCAGTCACTGTGGGCCGAATAGTGCGAAATGAGTGGTTTTTTGCTATTTACAAAAAATCTATTGATTGGACTAAAAAAGTAAAACACTATGATGCTAATATGTTGCTTGTAGAATTATTTGCCAAAAAATCAGAATGATTGCATGTATTTTACGAGTATATGGTTTTTACTCGTTATAAGAAATTTTTAGAGATAAGTTCTTGATTTTTTTTATCGAATAAAATTAGTTGTATTATGTTTTCAAAACACTATCATACTAGCATATATCCTGAAGAATATCATTTTTTTTTCTGGTTTTGTTTATTGCAGTGAATCATGTGCTTTTTTGCATTACAAAACTTGCGTTTAGCTCTAAGATACGATTTTTATTCTGTACTTTAGTAATTGCTTGAAGTTACAACTGTCAAAAGTTAGTTCTAAGCTTTGCTTTCTTAGGGCTAGTTTCTATAACTTACTTACGTATAACTGTCCGTTAATATGCTTACGTCCGTAGCTACCGGTGTTTCTATAAACAAAAAAAAACGGCCTAGAGCGTGTCGGGCCACGCTCAGTGTAGGGTTCCGTAGTTTCCCGTCCGTTACAATAAGTGTTCGAGTTTAAAGGTGGGTATCCATTATGTAAAAATGCTTGCATAAACGAATTTACTACAAACTTAGTCCAGAAATTATTTTGTACAACTTTTTGTCTTTTTTGTACAAAAACTGTTGTTTCCATCAAGTTCAAAATGATTTTCCTAGAAAGTCCTTATAAAGTTCTACTTTTCAGATTTTTTTCATATTTTCTAAACTTAAGGTTCAAAAGTTAGAGGGGTGGGGACACATTGTTTTTTACTTTTGGAGCGATTATTTCCGAAATTATTGACATTATCAAAAAATGGTTTTAGAAAACCCCTATTCATTTTTGCCTTTCCAACAGTATATCACACGTTAGGGTTGAAATTAAAAAAAAAAACACTTCCCACTTTACATATAGGGGGGCTACCCTAATAAAACATTTTTTTCCAATTTTTATTTTACCACTTTGTCGGCGTGATTGATATACATATTGGTACCAAATTTCAGCTTTCTAGTGTTAACGGTCACAGAGATTAAGCGAGGACGGACAGACGGACGGACAGACATGGCGAAACTATAAGGGTTCCTAGTTGACTACGGAACCCTAATTAGCTTGTTAAATATCCTATCCGCGTCACCTACCTGTCACTTGATTCATAGAAAAATCAAAGAAAGCTTTTCTGTGACGTTTAGTTTATAACTGTCCGTAAGCTAAATGTCAAACAGACAGAGATAGCAACCTACCGATGCTTTTCAGTAAGTTATTCAAAGTGGCAGTAAGACGATTCTTTCCCTCTTCGTTTAAATTCGTGTCTATTGCATGAACATTTTTGCATAACTTTCATTTCTGTAATTTGCTTTTAATTATATTTTATTTTTAGTTGTTATAATTTTTTAACCGACTTCAAAAAAGGCGGAGGTTATATGTTCGTGTGTATGAATTTTTTTTTTTTTTTTTTATGTATGTTACCTGATTTCTCTCCCATTTGTGGACCGATTTTCAAAATTCTTTTTTCATTTGATAGAGTACACTCCTGAGGTGGTCCCATTTTAATTTGGTGAAGATCTGATGCTGATCTTCGGAGATATACAATGGAACTCTTCAAAAAGAGACGGCAAATCTGTTGTGATAGCTCCAATCGGTTGGATGTTCATTGTTTATACAATATCATGACGGAACATCACGCCTGTATGCTTTGAGGGGGTACGCAGAAGTGTACAATTTACCTGATTTCTCTCCCATTTGTGGACCGATTCTCAAAATTCTTTTTTTATTTGAAAAAGTATACTCCTGAGGTGGTCCCATTTTAATTTGGTGAAGATCTGATGCTGATCTTCGGAGATATACAATAGAACTCTTCAAAAAGGGACGGCAAATCTGTTGTGATAGCTCCAATCGGTTGGATGTTCATTGTTTAAACAACATCATGACGTAACATTACACCTGTTTGCTCTGAGGGGTACATAGATGTGTACAGTACACCCAGATTTCGACAGTTATGGCATGTTATGTTCCATTTATTGGGGATAAGCCTATTACCATGACATGTATTGTTAACCATGTACAATGAATGCATAGCAAATATTTGTAAGTATAGGATATTACAACTAAAAATGGAAAAATAAAATAAAACTTTTTTGCCAAAAATAAAACCGACTTCAAAAAAAACAACAAACAAAAAAAACACAAAAAGAAAAGAACAAAAAAATAGTGTTAGTGTTTTTGTCACCGACTTCTGAAACTTGACCTTTGATTGATTTGGTGTTTTTCTCACCGGCTTCTGAAGCTAAAGTTATTTTTCACTTTTTTGTGGTTTTGTTTTAGTGTTTTTTTTTTTGTTTTTCTTTTAGTGTATTTTTTTGTCCTTTTCTTTTTGTGTTTTTTTTGTTTGTTGTTTTTTTTGAAGTCGGTTTTATTTTTGGCAAAAAAGTTTTTAAGTGTTTATCTTTATGGTTTTTTTTACTCTAATAGGATTTGTCAAGATTGGCGGTTAATCTTTTAGACTTATATTTTTTCGTCTTATTTATTAAGCGTGAAAAGGTAACAAACAAACTTACTTTCGCATTTCTCTATACTAATACTAATTACTAATCTATACTTCTATACTAATATTATAAAGAGGTAACATTTGTTTGTAAGTTTGTATGTTTGTAAGTTTGTATGTAGGGGGTAATCTCCGGAAGTAATGAACCGATTTCAAAAATTCTTTCACTATTAGAAAGCTACATTCACCCTGAGTAACATAGGCTATATTTTATCCCCGTACTACGGGAACGGGAACTACGCGGGTGAAACCGCGTGACGTCCGCTAGTAAACAATAAAACCTTCCTCGAGAATTACTCTATCCATTGATGAAAACAGCAACAAAATCGGTGAAGTCGTTTTTGAGTTTATCGCGAACAGACAGAGAGACGGACGCGGCGGAGGACTTAGTTTCATAATATGTAATTCATAATTATTATATTGTAGTTGGGATATTATAGGATTAGGATGAGAAAGTTTGTGAGGATAGATGGATGTTTGTAACTCTTTCACGCAAAAACTACTGAATAGATGTGGATGAAATTTGGTACACAGATAGTTTATAATCTGGATTAACACATAGGATACTTTTATCTTGATAGTACAATCCTGTGAGACATTATCAACCTCACCGCGGGCGAAACCGCGGGCACAAGCTAGTAATGAATATAGCCGAAGCTGGGTTTAGTGAGTTTGTTTAATTAATCGATGGTAATATAACATCCCGCCTGTGGCTTAGGCAAAGGTGTGTAATAAGGGAGAGCCTATTGCCATCAACCGGGCACCATTTCAGATTTTTTTACGTTTCTTTCTTCTAAAACTCAGGTTTTGGTAAGTTCGATTACGATTTTTTAGGGTTCCGTACCCAAAGGGTAAAAACGGAACCCTATTACTAAGACTTCGCCGTCTGTCCGTCTGTCTGTCCGTCTGTCTGTCACCAGGCTGTATCTCATGAACCGTGACAGCTAGACAGTTGAAATTTTCACAGATGATGTATTTCTGTTGCAAAAAACAGAATAATATTAATATTTAAGGGGGGCTCCCATACAACAAACGTGATTTTTTTGCCGTTTTGTCTAATGTATAGATAATGGTACGGAACCCTTCGTGCGCGAGTCCGACTCGCACTTGGCCGGTTTTTTTTTAATCTTAACTTTTCTTACGCAAGAGCTTTGGTATTGTTTTCCGAAAGATTACACAACACATTGACTTAAAACAACACAAAAAAAAAAAAAACACAAAAAGAAAAGGACAAAAAAATACACTACACTTCAGAAGCCGGTGAGAAAAACACCAAATCAATCGAGGTCAAGTTTCAGAAGTCGGTGACAAAAACACTAAATCAATTAAACAAGGTCACCGACTTCTGAAACTTGACCTCGATTGATTTGGTGTTTTTCTCACCGGCTTCTGAAGCTAAAGTTATTTTTCACTTTTTTGTGGTTTTGTATTAGTGTTTTTTTTTTGTTTTTCTTTTAGTGTATTTTTTTGTCCTTTTCTTTTTGTGTTTTTTTTGTTTGTTGTTTTTTTTTTGAAGTCGGTTTTATTTTTGGCAAAAAAGTTTTATTTTACTCTAAAATTGTTTTTGTAGGACGTAAGTTTTTCTATTCCTATGTTGACATTAGTATCTAAGCCAAATAAAATGGGAGAGGGCGCTGACTCCTGACATACAGGTACACCTAGTTCGGGAGTCAGAGGCTGCAAATAATTTATGTAACTTATTATGTCAATAAAGAATTTGAATTGAATTGAATTTGAATAACTAATTACTTCAACCTCAAGTAATTACTTTAACTTGACCATGGATACGAGTGATAGTAAATCCTTCCATAGCAACGGGGAATGGGTACCAAATAAATACCTACCGTATTTCCGATATCCGATACTAGGTATTGTTTTAATTTACCAGCCCATTTCTCTGGTCAAGTTTCAATATCAGTTAGTCCAGTTGAACGAATCTAAATGACCATCCCAGTTCATCGGCTTCAGTCTGGCACCTCTGCTAGTGTCAACTTGAATAATTCATGATCAATACAAACTACTAAAGCTCTGAGGTTTACGGCTAGATTTACGTAGGATTCCAAAACAATACTGGAATAATGGTCTCAAGATACTGTGGAATATCCATTTTGAGAGTTGCTTTACGACGATGTTTTTTAAAGGAGCTCGTTGCTAAATAATAACAGCCACTCAGACCGATCTTCTGGTTAGGCCGTGCGTGCCTAGGTTGGTCCGTGGATGGGTGACCGCCCATTACATACCGAGTTTCCTCCGTGCCTCGGAAAGTACATTAAGCCGTTGGTCCCGGCTGTCATTTGCAGATCTTTGACAGTCGTTACAGGTAGTCAGTGGCCCGAATGTCTGATAACCAGTCTTACCAAGGGGTATCGTATTACCCAGAACTAGCTGGGTTGTGGAGGTCAGATAGGCAGTCGCTCCATGTAAAATACTGGTATTCAGCTGCATCCGCGTGGTTAGACTGGAAGCCGACCCCAACATAGTTGGGAAAAGGCTAGGCTGATGATAATGAGTGTTGTTTTACGAATAAAGCAAATACAATTAAATATCATACATAACATCACACCTGAAATCGCCGAACGGTTAGGCAGCGGTGTACCTAATAGACCACCCTCATGTCAGATATGTTTCAAGTCCAATGTAATGGGAGTCGAACCTACTACAACAGCCCATAACGTCCACTGCTGGACATAAGCCTCTCCCATGATGGGAGGAATTTGCCGTAATCTCCACGCTTGGCTTGGGAGTCCAACCTATTGCCTTAGATTGGTCACAAATCCAGCCTCCGGGTAGCTACTGAGAAGTCGGTCGAGCAATTTATAACTTTAACTACTTGACAAATTTTAATATAGTTTTAGGCCTTGTTCAATCCGTGACCATAATTATATTTGCCTATGGTAGTAGAAAGTAGAGACAGAGCGGTGGTAGCCCAGTGGGGGGGGCCCCAACTTACGAACAGTAAGTCGTGGGTTCCAACCCAGACAGGCGCATTACTTTGTGTGATTTATTTCATCACCACTGCTCTCAAAACGGTAAAGGAAAACATCGTGAGGAAACCGGCATGTCCTAGAACCAAAAAAATCGAAGACATTTGACATCTACCAACCCGCACTGGGCCCGCGTGGTGATGGATTATAGCCCATTCCCTCTCATAGAGAGGAGGCCTGTGTCCCAGCAGTGGGAACATTAATGGGCTGATGATGATGATGGTTACAAATTTGGTGGTGTGGCTTTAACCGTAAGGTATTTATTTTATTTTTGAGTTCATGAGACATCACTAAAATCTAGAGCTTATTTGCCTATAGCTTTGAGTTATTGTGCTTTTTTTTATAATATTTTTTACTTAAAATATAAGTTTTCTTGAACAATTTTTTTTTTTTTGCTGGACATTACACACAGCGCCATCTAGTGCCACACTTAGCAACGAGGTTTGTGTCGTGGACACCAGATAGTTGATGTACTACATATATACTTTTTGTTTGTAAATACATACTTATTATACATATAAACATCCATGACTCAGAAACAAATGTCCATGCTCATCACACAAACATTTGCTCCGACCGGGATTCGAACCCGGGACCCTAAGAACGTAAGACAGCCTCACTACCGCTGCGCCAATCGGGTCGTCATTCTCACTCAGTTTTTATTCTCAACATACCATTAGGATAGTTCTTGTTGTGACAGTTGAAACCGGTAGGTGGCGCTTTTGTCGACATCTAGAAAAGGGCAGCACTACTCAACTAGGTTTTTCTACAAATCTTCCGAGGGCTTCTCAATAGTACAGCAGCACTTCAAGCCAATACCCTAACTGACAAATTTTTCCAATCAACTTTGAACATAATGCTTTAGCGATTAAGTTGAAAGACAGATTGCAGTAGCTTGATGTGCTGGCGTACATATATTTCTTTATTTAAACTTCATGTACAATAGTGGTACATAGGCGCACTTAATTCCACAAGGCATTTTCTACCAGTCAACCTTTGGGTCAAATAGAAAAACATAGTGATAGGGTACCAAAAAATGTATAAAAACTAACTTGTTAACGAGAATTTATATACTTATATTGATACTACTACTACTACATCAGCCCATAACGTCTACTGCTGGACATAAGCCTCTCCCATGACGGGAGGAATTTTCCGTAATCTCCTCGCTTGGCAGGCGGATTGGAGATCGCAGTGATGAAAGACTAACAGAAAACGCTGCTGCCCATTCTCTGGTCTACGGAGGCGCAAGGTGTTCTGCCTCGGACATTAGTCGCCTTATACGACACCCGTGAGGGTAATGGGTTGGTTCTATTCTACTCTGCCGGATACCACACGGCTATTACATATTGATACTAATACACATATACAGATAAAATAAACCAATAGATATTTTAACAAATACCAAAAAATAATTGCCGGATTATGACTAGACTTCAAATTGAGAGCTATTTATTCTGACTTAGGTACCTACTTAGTAGGTACGAACTTTTCTTTTAAAAGTGAATTTGCACTCAGTTTTTTTAATTCCAAAAGGCAGCGCGTTTCAGAGCTTTATAGTAGAGATAGCGTAAGAAGCATATCTCTCTCTCTCTCTATTTGATTTTGAACGTTGCTTTACAAACAGACAAAACACTTCGTAGAATTCATTTGTTTGGGCCCTCACAAAGAAATGTGTAGTTGAAAACAAGCTTTTGTAACCCTTCCTTTTGGCTTAGTCGGGTAAAAAACAATACACAGACCTTTTACTAAGCTATTTGCGTTTGTAAAACATTTCACAAAAACTTTCAAAAAGCCCCAGAAACATTCTGTTATGTGTTGTATGTTTCTGGGACTTTTTGTGCAAAAAGATTTACGGGGACAATTCAGAGCAAATAGTTTTGGTCAATTTGGAAATTGTATATTATTCTCTGTCTGATATTGGAATTATTTCTACAGCGTTTACCAAAAATGTGTGGCCATATTTAAGGGTATCAAATTAAAGGTCCGTTCGACGGGATGAACCCAGTTATTGCGTAAAAATAATCAGCTGCTGATATCTACAGAGTTAGTTTTCAATAACCGGCAAAATTTTCAGAGATGTTTTAGGATCGATAATATTTACGATATAATGAAAAAAAAAAAAACAACATTTTTTTATAAGATTGAAATCTTATAAAAAAATGTTGTTTTTTTTTTTTCCTGTCCACCATTAAGAGTCCTATTACATTTTTTTCGCAATTTTTTTATTTTTACTTCCTGGATCATATTATTTCGATCGAAATTTTGGCTGGTCATTGAAAACTAACCCTGTATAGATAGTCAAGTTAAATAGTTAATATTACTAATACTAATTACTAAGTAATTACTTGAGTTTTAAGTAATTATTTATGCAACCATATTTTATAGAATAGAAAAGAATTTAAACGAAGCAAGAACCATCAAAGAAATGAAAGCTAAGTATTATAACTTTTGACAGTTCCAACTTCAAGCAATTACTAAACTACAGAATAAAAATCGTTTCAATAACCGGCCAAACTAAGCAACCGATTTCAATGAAATTTTGTGAAAGTGTATTGTTGGTGTACAGTTAAGGACCCGGTAAGTCGCCCCCTGAGAAGCAGAGGCGGGCCGCTACGCGCGCCAGCAAAAGGAAGGGGTCCGCAAGGGCCGATGCCTGCTGGGGCTGCGGAACTGTTCGAAAGAGATACCGTGGCCCCGGAATACAAAGAGCGATGAAGGAACATGGATGGTTTTTAGTCAGTAAAAGTCTGACACTCCCTCCTGCTCCGCCCAGAGTGGGAGGAGTCATTTGATGAATTCCCATCTGAAAAATAATTTAAAAAATTTAAAAAACCCGACTGCGTAAAAATTACTAATAACTAAAAAAACTGAAAATAATAAAACAAGATCAGGAGACAGGACATATTGACTGCAACAGTCGGGACCCATATTGGATGTAATGTCTAGATTATTTAATGGGTCCCGACTGTTGCAGTCAATATGTCCTGTCTCCTGATCTTGTTTTATTATTTTCAGTTTTTTTAGTTATTAGTAATTTTTACGCAGTCGGGTTTTTTATTTTTTTTAAATTATTTTTTTTATTTTACACTTTTTAGTTACTTAGATAAAATCATACCATTTTAAATCCTCGTGATGAGCCTTTTATCCAGCCGTCCAGGCTGCAGAGCGTGCCAAACATTTGAATTTAGCCCTAAAAATCCGCCATTTTGTTTCTTTATTATTTTGATATACCCAGTGTCACTTTCACGGTAAATACGAATCTAACGACACCTCTCAAGCTAAAATCCATCTAGTCGTAAAGGCTGCAGAGCGTGCCAAATATTTGAATTTTATTTACTTTTATCATACTACTTGCTGTTGCCCGCGGCTTCGCCCGCGTGACGTTCGGTAACTGTCCCATGGGATCATACTAAAGGGATAAATACTATCCTACATGTTAATTCAGGTTATAAATAGTGTGCCAAATTTCATAATCATCACAATAATTATGATCATCACAATCACCATCACTATCACAATCACCATCACTGTCACATTCTCCATCACAATCACCATCACTATCACCATCACTACCACAATCACAATCACAATCACAATCACTATCACTATCACTATCACAATCACCATCACTGTCACATTCTCCATCACAATCACCATCACTATCACCATCACTAACACAATCACAATCACAATCACTATCACAATCACTATCACCATCACCATCAAAATCACCATCACCATCACAATCACCATCACTGTCACATTCACCATCACAATCACCATCATTATCACTATCACAATCACTATCACTATCACAATCACTATTACAATCACAATCACAATCACAATCACAATCACAATCACAATCACAATCACAATCACTATCACAATCACAATCACAATTAAAATCACTATCACAATCACTATCACAATCACTATCACAATCACTATCACAATCACTATCACAATCACAATCACTATCACAATCACTATCACAATCACTATCACTATCACTATCACTATCACAATCACTATCACAATCACTATCACAATCACTATCACAATCACTATCACAATCACTATCACAATCACTATCACAATCACCATCACAATCACCATCACAATCACCATCACTATCACAATCACAATCACCATCATCGTTATCACAATCACCATCATCGTTATCACAATCATCACCATCGTTATCACAATCATCATCATTATCACAATCATCATCATTATCACAATCATCATCAACATTATCACAATCATCATCATCTTTATCACAATCATTAACATAATTATCACAATCATCGTCATCATTATCACAATCATCACAATAAATCAACAATAACCCTGTATAGAAGTCGAATCCGCCATCTTCTGGATCTCAAAATAAATACCATAATCGTAATCAGCACCCCTGATAATCTCGAAATCGACACACATATTGATTTTTAGACATTTTAACCCCATCGCACCCCAACGTTACAGGGGATGATGGTATTTCAGGTCCGCCACCTTAAATCTTAAAATCGTTGTTTTTGTAATACACCCGACCCAATACACCATACAAAGAATAACCATGTTGATTTTCAGACTTTATCGCCCCATTTCCCCCTTTAGGGGTTGAATTCTGACAAAACCTAAAACACAAAATAATGTTAACAACTCATTTATAAATAGGAGCACTCCTGTGAACAGTCTACCTAATCTTGCTTCCCCATACAAACTTTGGAGCCCCGTTTCACCCCCTGAGGGGGTGAATTTTGAAAAATCCTTTCTTAGTGCACCCCTAAACCACATACGGAACTTATTTGCCAAATTTGGTATCTGTAGACCCAGCGGTTTGGGCTGTGCATTGATTTTTTGACTTTGTCACCCTATTTCCCCCTCTTAGGGGTTGAATTCTGAGAAAACCTGAAACCCGTTTCTACTCATTTATAAATAGGAGCACTCCTGTGAAGTTTCTAATAAAATAGTCTAACTAATCTTGTTTCCTCATACAAACTTTGAGGCCCCGTTTAACCCCCTTAAGGGGTGAATTTTGTAAAATCCTTTCTTAGTGCACCCCTAGACCACATAAGGAACCTACTAATCAGTAGACCCAGCGGTTTAGGCTGTGCATTGATATATCAGCCAGTCAGTCGGTCAGTTTACCATTTTATAATTAGGTATATAGATTTGTCATTTCGAATTACATTCAAACATATAAGTTGTATATATTTTTGTAATCAACTTTTAAAACCCTTCATTTTGATACCCCACTCGATGGTATTAGAAGAAGAAAAAAAATCGAACTCCACAATATGGCACCCCAAATCCATGATTTTTAATTGTTTTTTGATTATAATGTAGCCAGTGACACTCGCGCCATCAAGATGAATCTAACGACATTTATTCTATCCAAATCCCTCGATCCGTTGAGGAGTTACGAGGGAACAAAGAAACGGACATACATACAAACATACATACAAGGCAACAAGGCAAAAACATAACCCTCCTTTTGGGCTTCGCCGCAGTCGGGTAAAAAAAGGATAAACAACAAACTGATAGGCTGCATTCATTGGATTCCCATAATGTTCCTGAAATTACTTGTACGGGTCATCTTAGTATGATAATCTGAATTCACCCCTTAAGTCTGCGGAGGGCTGTCTCTTACACCCTGTACAAAGTGATAAACAAAAATATAAATGATAGACAAACACGAGCCGTCCGAAATACTAGTAGAGCGAACAATTAATAAATACTAAACTTCCCTCGTGACATTCCTACGGAAAATTTCGTAGGGTCCACAAATGCCTTCAAAAGAAGGTCACTGAAATTAGATCTAAATCTCCTAAAGAATGCCAAATAAACAGAATTCCATCAGTGCCTTTTGTAGGTCAAGTCAACAACGATTGTTTTAGTTAAATCAGGTTTTGAAGCTCTAGCACGAGGGCGGGCGCAGTGTAAACGTAACATAAATACGTCGATTTTGTTTCACTTCTAATATCTTATTATTTACAGTTGTTTTTGCATGTGGGGCTCGTGGATAAAGAATAACAGACGCAGTGATCGATCGATGGTAAGCTACGCTTGCCGAGGTCCATCCAAGGATGGGTAAATGATTCCGTGGATGGGCTTTAATCATCTTCATTTCAGCCGAAAGACATCCACTGCTGGACATAGGCGTCCCCCAAGTGTCGCCACATTGACCGGTCTCGTAGGACTCGCATCCGACGGATTCCCGCAACCTTCACCAGGTCATCGGTCCACCTAGTGGGAGGTCTTCCAACGCATCGTCTTCCGGTTCGCGGTATCCACTCCAGAACTTTTCGGCCCCATCGGCCATCCACTGCCACTACAGTTTGGCAATTCTTCGGGCTACGTCGGTAATCTTGGTTCTCTTGTGTGTCTTCATTTTTGATTCGATCACACAAGCAAACTCCGAGCATAGCCCTCTTCATTGCCTTTTGGGTGACTTTCAGCTTTCCGATAAGGCCCATTGTGAGCGACCACGTTTCGGTCCCGTATGTAATCACTGGCAACACACACTGGTCATGATACATAACTCGGAAAACACAATAAGCCTTTAGTCCTGGCTGTCACGTTATAGATCTTTGACAGTCGTTACGGAGAGAAGCTCATAAGTCCTACAAATCGCGTTATCATGTAATTGCATGCTAAAATGAAGACATAAAAACTAAATCTCACCTGGAAGTACAGCAGCATCTTACAGAGGACATCTCCCAGGAACCAAGTCTCAGTCACATCCCACAGAACCGTCGCAGGCAAACAGAACAGAATCACCATAAAGTCAGCAGCAGCCAAGTTCACAATGAAGTAGTTCGTCACCGTCCTCATAGAATGATTCCTGTACACAGCCACGCAGACCAAGGCGTTCCCCACCAATCCCGTGATAAACACCAAAGTATGTGTGCCTATTAAAATCCATTCGTACGTCTGCGGATAGATGTAGTCATTTAACATTGAGACGTATTCTTCGCGAGATAAGTTACAGAATTCTTTCTGACCCACACACTCTTCCGTCATATTGCCTTTGGCATCTTCCGTTTCGGTCACATTTTCTCCTGTGGAGTTCTCAACTGTTCTCTTTTGCCTGGATTTGATTAAACTGGATTTGACAAAAAGTTGTCGTGTGTAATTAGGATCTGTGTTGGCTTCTTCGTCATATTTATCTGCATTGCTTGTTTCGACGTTGGTAAAAAGAATGATGGTTAGAATCAAAATCGTCAGCTGCGTGATGATGTACATTTTTGGTCTATTTACCCTGCTGGTGGGCTTTTAATCATTCCGGATCTGTAACAATAAAAAAAAGAAATATTAGTTTCTGATGCTATAACATAGGTAATGTTAGGATTTTTCACAGTTGGTGGTCGTCAAAAAAATGACATCGCGCCGAAAATTCCCGAAGGGTACCTGAGCCAAAGATTTACCTAATAGTACACTCACATTTCTTCAGATAAATCCCATGTTATTACATGGGATCCGTGGCTGCTACTGATAAATTCCTGATGGTAAAACCCAATGTCACTACGCCTGCCCTGGGAAGCGAACCCAGGACTTCATGCTCAGCAGTCGTACTTGCGACCACTAGATCAACGATGCAGTCTGCCAGTAGGATTTTTTCATCGGCAAACATTTAATTGACCATCTAAAACTTATTGATTGTTTAATGAGGATGAGTTATCTTTTCACTATTCCTACTCGTCATCAATAAACAAAAGATCACGATTCTCAACTGTTTCAACATTTTTTGTTTTTGTACCTACCGATTCGACATCGATGCTAAAGTATCGACAAAATTGAGCCTCTTTTAACTTGTTTGTCTTTGTTTCTAAGTTGGTCACTGTGTGTTGGCCGTGTGGTATCCGGCAGAGTAGAATAGAACCAACCCTTTACACTCACGGGTGTCGTATAAGGCGACCAATGTCTGAGGCAGAACACCTTGCGCCTCCGTAGACCAGATAATGGGCAGCAGCGTTTTCTGTTAGTCTTTCATCACTGCGATCTCCAATCCGCCTGGAAAATTCCTCCCATCATGGGAGAGGCTTATGTCCAGCAGTGGACGTTATGGGCTGTTGTTGTTGTTGTTGGTCACTGTAGTAAAGCTGGGCAATCCCGATCAAAGAGCGCGCACGAGTGGGTGAAGTGACGTCACGGCAGTGGCCAGGCGCGATCTAAGATAACCGCAGTTACTAAGCAGATCATAAAAAGACGGTCTAGTATATTTTGTCAATCGATTTATATTTACGGGAATTTAATAAAGTCTATTTTGCACGGAAAGCTTCACAAAGTTAATTCAGATTTCAAAAATCTTTTATCTACATGTGTGCGTTTTCCAGGATAAAAATGTATTGTTACGTCGTACCCATACCTACAATATAAGTAGCTTCTAATAGTAGGTACCTACAATTAAGTAGGTAGGTAGTAGTAGGTATGTATCGAATGATGTAGGTACAAATTCGCAAACTACCTATAAAAGACATCAGGAAGTTGTCATTGTAATTTCGACCGTACGCCGAGGGCATAAAGTACCTATTTCTTTCCTTTGTACAAAAGTTGTGGAAGTTTCTTGAAGGAAAATGACCTAGTATGAATTGTCTAGAATATTCTGGGAAGTGATGGATGTTTCTCAAACGTTCGGCCGTCATATAAATAGTCGACGTGTTTACGGGAGCGGGCAGTATTATTTTGGCTACAGTACGGAGCGAATCGAGGTGATCTAGTAAGTGCGATATCTAAATGAATAGTGATCAGTAGTGTATTAGTGATTGAGTTTGAAGTGTTTTGTGATTATTAAAGTTATTCAGTTGTTTCATCGGTAGTAATTAATTTATCCCGTACCCAGCTCGTAACAATTTGGTGTCAGAAGTGGGATAAATTATGCCAGTTCTACCAAAGGACAACACGGACGGTATCCGTACCAGGAGTCAGCGACAGCAGGACATGGACCAAAGGCGGTTTGGAGACTCTCCGACACAGACACCGGGTGGAGTCCAGCCTACGTCAGTGCCAGTCGCTGGTCCATCCGGAGTTTCTCCAGTATCAGTGGCGCCAGACTTGTCAGCTTTAATGGCGCTGCTGCAGGAGCAGGCTCGCCGTCAAGAGGAGCATGCTCGCCAGTTACAGGAGCAGTTGCAACGAGATAAGGAGGAGCAGGCTCGCCGTCAAGAGGAGCAGGCTCGCCAGTTACAGGAGCAGTTGCAACGAGATAAGGAGGAGCAGGCTCGCCGTCAAGAGGACCAGGCTCGCCAGTTACAGGAGCAGTTGCAACGAGATAAGGAGGAGCAGGCTCGCCGTCAAGAGGAGCAGGCTCGCCGTCAAGAGGACCAGGCTCGCCGGTTGGAAGAGCAGTTGCAACGAGACAAGGAGGAGCAGGCTCGTCGTCAAGAAGAACAGATGATCCTCATAATGGATCTTCATTCAACTTTTGGCAAAGAGCTGAAGGTAATGAAGGATCAGGTTCACCAGCATGAGAATCGCATCTCAGAAGCCGAAGTTCAGATCGCTGGGGTGAAGAAGGCTTTAGGGGAACTGAAGACTGGAGACGTGACTGTGGCTTCAGTGGTTGCTGCACCTTCAGCGCGGGGCTTTAAAGTGCCTCCATTCGATGGAACATCTTCGTGGTCGGCTTATAAAATTCAATTTGAGGCCGTTATGAAGGCGAATGGATGGACAAAATCTCAAGCCATGACCGCGCTCACTTTGGGCCTCCGAGACCAGGCCCTCAACATTCTTGAAGCGCTTGGCAAGGATGTGACCTACGAACAGCTGCTGGAGGCGTTAGAGTCTAGATACGGCGACGCGCACCTGGAGCACGTATTTCGTGCTAAGTTGAAGGATCGTGTTCAACGTAGTGACGCGAACTTACAGCAGTGGGCCCTGGAAGTTGAGACGCTGGTTCGAAAAGCATACCAGTCTGCCCCTGCACTCATCACTGGAAATCTGGTACAGGCGTTTGTCGACGGAATACGCGACTTGGAAGTTAGAGCCGCTGTACGACTTGGGCATCATGAGACCCTGAAAGAGGCGTTGGCCCATGCCTTGGAAGTAGAGGCAGCGAGGCAAGACTATCGAACACACCATGTCAGGGAGGTTGTGGCATCACTTGTACGCGACCGTGCGAGAGGGTACAGCCCTAGATGCTACACAGGTAGAGAAAGAGATCATGATCAGTCAAGCTGCCCAAAGCAAGTAGTGGCATCACCTGTACGCCAGCGTTCGCAAAGGTACAGCCCTAAGTGTTACAATTGTGGAGAAAGGGGTCACCTTCGGTCAAACTGTAAAAAACGAAGCACACCGAGAGAAGACCAATCTCTGCAGAGAAAAGCGGCTGTAATGACTACCCAACAACAGTGGAGAAACGACAGCAAAGCAGATGAACTGTCAAGAAGCCCTTTGCCTGAAGATTGGAAGCACAGTTCCAGACAAGAGTCTAAGGAAGTGGTGCCTGTGAGGATTCTAAGAACGGATCTTAGCGATGAATGGAAAGAAATCCTACAGCAGGCTCAGCAAAATGACTCGGACATCAAACCGATCTTCGAGTGGATCAAAGCTGGTGCTCCTAAACCCAAGTGGAGTGATGTGGCTGCAATGAGTTCCATTACGAAGAGTTATTGGGCGCAATGGAACAGCTTGGTGATCCAGGATGGAGTCTTGTGCCGTAAATGGGAAAACGCTCGAGGGGACAGCTGTCATCTACAAATGGTTGTCCCTAAAGCTAAGGTACCGGATGTTTTACGGCTGTACCATGATGGATGTTCGGGAGGACATATGGGGGTAAAAAGGACTTTACTAAAAATTCGAGAACGCTTTTACTGGATCCACTGTCGAGACGATGTGGAGGACTGGTGTCGCAAATGTACCAGTTGTGCAGCCGTGAAAGGACCCCAAACACGCAGCAGAGGAGCATTAAAAGTGTACAACGTTGGAGCCCCTTGGGAACGGATAGCACTAGACGTTGCGGGACCATTTCCACAAAGTGAGAGCGGAAACAAGTACTTCTTGGTGGTCATGGATTACTTCACAAAGTGGCCAGAAGTCTTCGCCATTCCTAATCAAGAAGCTACAACTGTCGCAGATAAATTGGTTCAGGAAGTCTTCTGTCGTTTTGGAGTACCCTTAGAAATACACAGCGATCAAGGAAGGAATTTCGAATCGCAAGTATTTCAGGAGACTTGTCGATTAATGGGTACCCACAAAACCAGAACCACCTCATACCACCCACAATCTGATGGAATGGTGGAACGATTCAACCAAACGTTGGAAAGATATCTGGCAAAAGTCGTGGAAAGCAGACAAAGGGATTTGGACAAGCACATACAGCCGTTTCTACTGTCCTACCGCAGCGCAGTCCACGAAAGTACGACTGTGACGCCCGCCTTCGCGAACTTTGGAAGGGAATTACGGTTGCCTGCAGATTTAATCACTGGAACTCCCCCTGATGCTCCACGCAGTGTAACAGATTACGCAAATGACTTGCATACCAAGTTGAATGATGTTTATGAGCATATTAGACAATCCGGCCCGCAGATGTCTGAGAAGATGAAGACCCGTTATGACCGGAAGGCAAATAGTAGGGGTTTCGACGAGAGATCACTGGTGTGGTTGCACAACCCAGTACGGAGCAAAGGGAAGTCTCCGAAATTACAAGCAAACTGGGATGGACCATACCGAGTCGTGACTAGGATCAACGATGTCACCTACCGAATACAGAAGGGTCCACGAGGTGCGCCTAAGATTGTCCATGTAGACCGATTGGCGCGATACTACGGGCCTAATGATGCTCGGGACGAGCATGTCTAAAGAGGGGGCAGTGTTACGTCGTACCCATACAATATAAGTAGCTTCTAATAGTAGGTACCTACAATTAAGTAGGTAGGTAGTAGTAGGTATGTATCGAATGATGTAGGTACAAATTCGCAAACTACCTATAAAAGACATCAGGAAGTTGTCATTGTAATTTCGACCGTACGCCGAGGGCATAAAGTACCTATTTCTTTCCTTTGTACAAAAGTTGTGGAAGTTTCTTGAAGGACAATGACCTAGTATGAATTGTCTAGAAGATTCTGGGAAGTGATGGATGTTTCTCAAACGTTCGGCCGTCATATAAATAGTCGACGTGTTTACGGGAGCGGGCAGTATTATTTTGGCTACAGTACGGAGCGAATCGAGGTGATCTAGTAAGTGCGATATCTAAGTGAATAGTGATCAGTAGTGTATTAGTGATTGAGTTTGAAGTGTTTTGTGATTATTAAAGTTATTCAGTTGTTTCATCGGTAGTAATTAATTTATACAAAAACAAAGCCAGGTGTCTGTTTCAGATTTTTATTCCTAGTTTTCTTCTATTGGATTTTAGTTTATTCCCAAAAGGAAAACATGAATAATTGGATGAATTCCCTCTATATCTAATATTTAAAATTGTATCATCATCTGCCTTGCCTTTTCCCAACTATGTTGGGGTCGGCTTCCAGTGTAACCGGATGCAGCTGAATACCAATATTTTACACGGAGCGACCGTCTAATGAATGTAATACGATACCCTTTATTAATGGCTTATTTACGGAGACGCGGTGCGTTTTGCGGCGCGGCCCGCTTTCAATTCAAACATAATATGATGATGTATGAGAGCGGTTACGGAGAAGCGATTATACGCGCGTTTGCTAAAATGCAGAGTTGTCAACACGGCGGTGCACGCGGCTTTACACGCGCAAATACAAAGGGGACTTATAAAACGAGTGATCAAAAAAAAGCTTTCTGACTGATGATGACATACTGTATTAATAACTTGAGCGGTATGAATTTGAGTAAGCGAAAAATTAACTAAACTAACGACGAATATTGATTAATAATAAAATCCAGAACGAGCTTACAAAAAGTGGATTGTGAATAATCCATTTCATATATTAAAATTTATCCGAGCGACTACATTACTAAGTGAGCGACTGGATAAAATTATAAAATCTTACTACGGAATTTATTTTATGGGCGGCATGGGCACCGGGCCGTAGGCCGACGAAGGAGGCCGGCGGAGGCCCGGCACTTTGGGGACAGAAGTCAAAGAGTGTTATTTAATATGCGAGCGAAGCGAGCGCGCGTCATGGAATCGTAGCAGGTCCTAAAATAACTAAAAAAACAGTTCTGCAAATACCATTAAACAAGAATTAATTAGCTCATTAGTATTGTATTTTTCAAATTGGTTTTTGTATTCGAAACACTTCATTTAAGATAAAATAGTATAAAAAATACATTTGCCAAATATTGAAAAAAATGCAGGACGTAACGTTGACACTCAAACAAATATTAAGTCGCTCAAATATTATGAAGCTGCTCATTTTGTATTTTAAGTAACTCAAATTAATGTTTGTAAGATACTGTTCTATTGATTTCTCGTCACTTACAGTCAGTCGCTCACTTAGTAATTATATAACCCAAATTAATTAATTTTGACACTTAAAATTGTAATTTACAGTCACTCGTTTTATTGCTACCCAAATACAAACATATGGCAGATAACACCGCCGCCGCTTCTCCGTAAACGGAAAAAAGCGCAACGCGCCGCATAACACGCCGCGAAACGCACCGCTCGACGACTAAGACTGATTGACAAACTTTCGGGCCACAGACTACCGGCTACCGGTAACGATGTCAAAGATCTACAAATGACAGCCGGGACCAACGGCTTAACGTGCTTTCTGAGCTACGGAGGAAACTTGCATGGCATGTATGGTCACGCATCCACGAACCCATCTTGACTAAGGCTCCTCAACTTATTTTAAACCTGGGCCAAAATTTAAATGTCCTGTCAACCGGCCACGTAATAAATAAAATTTGCTACAGTAGCAGTAGACAGATACCTACATAATTAGCTTTTAACACTAAGCTGAACGCAGACCGGGACGGCGCGGCATGGCAAAGGTATTTATTTTTTTACCAATGGACAATCAAACGTATTGATATAGAAATACGACATACATTGCTATGCTTTAAAACTATCCCGTGGCATGCCGTGGCATCGAAAGAGATTTGTATTGAAAGACGCGCCACGGTCGTATTTCTATATCAATACGTTTGAATGTCCATTGGCAAAAATGTAAATGCCTTGCCATGCCGTCCCGGTCTGCGTTCAGCTTTAGACTTCAATTAGTTACTCATTGGTGTTGATTCTGTTGTGCACAAACTAAACCTAAATTAGGCTATTGCTATCTTTGTCTCTCTAATGAAACGAGAAAGAGACCGACGTTGTTTAGAGCTGTCAAATTTAGCTGGAACTAATATTTCTATACAAATGAAGGGTGCACGTAAAAACATGTCGACTAATAACCCTCCTTTTGGGTTTCGCCGCAGTCGACTAAAAACACGGTGAAGCGCAAGGCATAAACTAGTTTGACATCGATAACTTAGTTCATAGCTATAGTCGTCCTTTTCTCGCACTGCCTTTTAGTAAAACATAGCAATAGCTTAAATTAAGTTTAGTTTGTGCACAACAGAATAGACACCATTGTTTGCTGGATGTTTGCTTATTGAGCAACAATTTTTCTTCAACATGCTTTGAAATGTTGAAGAAAAATGAATGTTTTTTCAATCCTTAAAATCTGTTTTCAAAAGGCTGTCGGCTGACATCTTTCGGCGGGCCAATTCAAAAGTGGTGTGGAGTTGAGCAGCCTTGAACTAGACTGTTTGTTCATTATTTCCTCTATAATATTTAAAATTGTTTACAAATTGAAAGCATAGAAGTGTGAAGTGCTGTAAGCTGTCGATAAACTAACCACTTGTTTACGATACTAAGATTGATGGTATATCAGATAGAAGATGTAAAATAATTCAAGAACTAATTCGTTATTGAATTCTGCATAAAATAAGCATAATCGGACCACAAAGTTTTCATTTCGGGGGAACAATTAAGCGAGACCAGTGCAGGTTTATAATGATCAAGTTCCAATTTATGTTAGCTGGTGAAAACGCCTGTCCGCAAGGGCCGATGCCTGCCGGGGCTGCGGGACTGTTCGAATGAAATACCGTGGCCCCGGAACACAAAGGGCGATGAAGGAACATGGATGGGTTTTAGTCAGTAAAGGTCTGACACCTCCTGCACTGCCCAGAGCGGGAGAAGTCATTTGATGATTTCCCATCCGCAAAAAAGGTGAAAACGCCTGGGTAGCCCGTGAAATTCAAATTTTCTTCCTTTTTTTCGATTTTCCGCAGTGTCAGGCTGTATGTTGTCCAAAATATGTATCGCGACCGTAACACGTATTACATAATTAATATCATTACAATCTTCAATACAACCAGTTCATTCCATCCCATTGAATGATTATTTCATGAAAGAGATGTAAAGCCAAGTCAGAAGCCCATGGGTGGCAAAAACACTCTGACGAACAGGTAAGGCACATCCATAGTGTCTTTGGTCTTCCTCTACTCATATACCCATCCACATTCATACTCAAAACTTTCCTCACGACATTTTCCTCATCCCTCCGCATCACATGCCCATACCTCGACAACCGATTACCACTATTATCTATAATAATATTATAAAGAGGAAAGATTTGTATTTTTGTATGTAACGAATAAACTTAAAAACTACTGCACCGATTTGAAAAATTCTTTAAGCAATGGATAGCTACATTATCACCGAGTAACATAGGTTATATTTTAACCCCGTACTCCCACGGGAACGGGAATTATGCGGGTGACACCGCGTGACGTCCGCTAGTAGTACATATAATACTAGCGGATGTCACGCGGTTTCACCCGCTTTCACACCTTCATAAAATATAGCCTATGTTACTCAAGGTGAATGTAGCTTTCTAATAGTGTAAGAATTTTTTAAATCGGCGCAGAAGTTTTTGAGTTTATTCATTACAAACATAAACATAAAAATACAAATCTTGCCTCTTTATAATATTAGAGTAGATATCTTAATGAAAAGCAAGCTTTACATCCACACATGTACACTATTCAAACTGATCTCTGACCTCTGCAAACATAAGTAAATCACAACTAAAGATTGAAACTGCTCAACTCAATCGTAACTTCTGGAACCGATTTCCGACTATTCAAGGACTGTTTATTTGTTTACATGCATGAAGAGGTAAAGGATATTAATATTAGACCCAAAGGAGAATTTAACTTTGATTGTGGCATTGGAAACGTGTTTACCTACTGGTACACCGACATATCGTCGTTATGTTTAAGTCCCATGTGATAGGGGGCGATCCAAATTAAAAAGGAACTGGACAGGCCACATCTGCCGTAACAGAATTGGGCCGAAGTGTCAACAGACGCTCTTTAGTCAACTGATCCCGCTCATTTGGATCTCGCAACATCAGTTTCCAAATTATTGGGTTCTAACAACAAATAATAGTACATTGTTCACCGAGAGGAGAAAGTGACCGATTACCGTCGAGGGCGAGGGCTTTAAAACACCCGAGATCGGGAATCGCACTTTCTCTCGAGTGATACATAGTGCTTTATACTACACCTACGAGGAATAGTACTTTTCAACATTGAGTATATAGACCATAACATACTTGGTTTGTATTTTTGCGCTTTTTCACTGAAATAAGCTAGCAAAACAGTTTCAGAAAAAGATGCCGCATTTTTTTCACTTTTTCATTGCAAAAAATCGTCATAAGTTTTATTATATTTTTTAATTGATTTCTGTGGTAAAAGGTTATCAATCAGTATTTTTGCTGTTTCCTTCAACTGCGGCGGAATTAAAAAATCTTCATCATCACAATATCACTAGGTACTTATCATTTTGATAGTTTTTAAAATAAAACGAAAACTGAATCCTCAAACAACACACAAATTGGAAATGGCGCCAATGGCGTCTGCAATTTTCACATGTTCTTTTTTCAAATTGTTTATCCTGCCGCCGCAGGGTCGCACTGCCAGCCCGACACGACACCATCCAACACACAGCTAGTGGCCAGTGTCATTTTGCGAACTTGGAGATAAAAACTCACTGTAAAAACTTTTTCACACCACCTGCTCGAAAATGTCAAATTATATGTCAAGCAACCTTAACCTAAAGTGAGTCATTAGTGGCCGGGGGCACAGCCGGTCAATAATGTTGTACTGGATTTCATTATGACCCGCTGGTCAATAATGTGATTTGAATTTGGAATCTCACATGCTCAGCTAAATTGGCAGTATAGTACTAACAAACACCCTTTGGTGCCAGAAAGAGGAAAGCTATTCTCGATACCCTTACTACGCGTGGATGATATTCTCGATTTCCTACAAAATCATAAGGACTGCTTCTTCATGTCGTTGCCATGTTTTCGAAGACATAATATTGTAAGAATAATTAGATAACTACGAACCATTTTTTAAAAGGAATGGAATAACATTAAAAGTGGCATTAATAATAACAAATACCGTACCGCGCCGTAATACCGTAATAGTAATTGGCTGTAACATTAGTTAATTATTGTTACTATTTGTTTATTTAATAAATACTTTGTTTTTCGTCCTATGGCTATTATTTTCTCACAGTAGGTGTAAAAAGTAGAGTATCCTCCTCTGGGCTAAAGGTGTCTTTGCCTTGGGCTAGCTTGAATCCCTCGCTGCATTCTGGATTCTAGTATTAACTCCCTCGCTTCGCTCGTGAGTTAAAATCTTAACTCCCTCGCTGCGCTCGGGAGTTAAATCCCGAATCCTTCATTGCGCTCGAGATTCAATATAACGCCCGTGACATAAGACACAACTTTAGCCCCTCGGTGCATAATCTACTATTTGGCTTTTGATATTTAGGTTACCGGCGCATAGTCTTACCCAAAATTAAAAAAGAAAAACCACGTAAGAAATGGATTTTCATACACTTTTCTCTCCCGCTCAGATGCGTTTTCTCCCCGCATATTTGTTCGATATGCAATGACGTACTTTCTACCATAAATTTGATAAAGTATCAAGGTACTTTCCAAGCAGGTGTAGTATAAATAAAATTTTAAGTCCTGTGTAATAGGAGACGAGCCTATAGCCATCAACCGGGCAGATATTCAAACTCCGTGACCAACTATTGAGAAATTTCTGATAAAAAACCCAGTAGCACTTTACGAATCATTCCCCCTGCGTCGAATCCCTTTATGTCGACTTGTGATTTTTCTTGGTTTTGATGCACTGTCTTTTGTTTCGCCTCGACATAGCTGTCACTGAGTACAGTCACATTTAAAACGAAATACGGCTTTTTAATTAATAAAGTTATTTTGCTCATCCGGTTATCCGTATTATGAATAATACATTGATAGCCCACCAAAAAGTACTAGGCTAGCATAAGTTCAAGGAGTTGTGTATTTTTACGTTCCTGGTATCTGAGTAGGTGTAGGTACTACTTACTGTTTAATATTGTTACAGTTAACTTGTGATTCAAATACCATCTTCAATTCCTGCTAGCCTAGTACTTTTGTTGGCTGGATCGCTGCACGAATTGCAGCAGATGCTAGATGGCTTAGTTGATTATCCAATACGCATTGGTCTCAGGGTGCAACCACGCTCTGCTACCATGTAGAAATATTGGTAGAAGTTCCACCGGCTGTCGACGACGAGTCCTAGGTACTTCAAAGTCGACTCGACGCCGATGGATACCCCTCCTACCGTCAGTAAGGATCCCGGCGGTGGCGCATTCCCAGGCCCATAAAAGCACATGGCCTCGGACTTTGGCAATGCCAGAATATGTCTACCTTGGCCAAACTCTGCAGTTTGGTTGGAACAACTTGAAGAGGGAGACTAACAGAAAAAATTGAACTGCGCTGGGCAGCTGGGCATTTGGAAAACTTCTTCGTGTCTTCTCGTCACGTAATCCACAGAGCCTAAAGAGTAAATTCTTAAACCAGTGCGTCCTGCCTGTTATGACTTACGGGGCCAGAATGTGAGCACTCACGGCTCGGCTGGTCCGTATGGACCAGTATGAATGTATATTCAAGGAACGACCTTGAATATACATTCATACTAGAGCTATGGAACAGGCTATGCCTAGAGTCTCTCTAAGGGATCGCATTTGGAACGAGGTGATCTGTCACAGAACCAGAGTTGTAGACATAGCTCACAGAATAAGTAAGCTGAAGTGGCAATGGACCGGCCATATAACCGATAAACATTGGGATACACGTGTAGTTGAGTGGAGAACGCGAATCGGCAAGCGTATAAAGGTGGGAATGCCCTCACGCTGGCTGGCAGGGTGGCTGGTAGCAAATGGATGAGAGTTGCTGAGAATCGAGTTAAATGCCGTGCGATTGAGGAGGCCTATGTCCAGCAGTGGACTGCTGTAGGCTGATGATGTAGTACTTTTGTTAGGGTATAGAATTTAAGCGCAACTTGTCGCAAACAGAAAAAACTATCTTTAATACAGGGTGTAAACGGACCCTTCACGAAGCTGTCAACGAAGTATTCTGTACATCAAACTAATTACTTAGTTTGATGTACAGAATACTTCGTTGACTACGCAAGAGATATTGCGGAAACGACTGTTTTTTCCGTATACGTTTTGCACAAGATCTGTGCAGTAAACATACAAAAAGTACTAAACTTCCATGAATTGAATTATTGAAGATTGTATTTCGATAATTAGTATAACCTTTATTTCAATTATGTACAATATGTAGGTAGACCACAGAACATGAGGTATAAAGAGGAGGTCCCTTGAATGTATGCAAGCCTAGTACTTTGGTCGCCAAAAAGAAGATTTCAGTCAATACATATTAGATATTAATTAGATAAATTAATTTAGAATAGCCTTGTTGTCTCCTAAAATATTAAATGTATAATTTGTGTAAAAATAATATAATTTTATTTGCAATTAAAAGCGTTTCACTTTTTGTTATATGTGTACTTTTCCAATCTCGTGGCCAAGCGTAAACTTTTTAAAACAGATGTCATTTGTTTCACGAGTCGACGTAAAGGGATTCGACGCAGGGGGAATGATTCCACTTTACCTGTCCAGGAAATTACCAGCGCTGGTGCTTGCGAATACTGGACGAACGAGACCTTCGACTCCTTTCATGAAAACAATGCCTTACAAAGTCTGTAATCTGAGAATAACGGGTATTACGGGAAAACTGCTTATGTTTAAAAAAAAAATTGTTTTATTCTTTGTTAATTTTATCTGTATTTATTATCTAGAAACAACTCAGAGTTACAAACATTGCACACATAAATTTACTAACTGCCGTTTTGCCGAAAAGATTTTGTCAAAATTTCATTACCCAAACAAATTTTAGCAACCTTTTTTTATACCATTGCAATGTTTCGAATGATTTTAACACGCATTTTTTTATTTGGTAAAATTTTTACTTGGAAAAATATTAACAAGTATAATGTCATTATGGCATTTGGTCTTTAGTCAAATGATTTATTACAGCAAACAATCTTCAGACAATAAACGTTTGGTGAAATGATTTGTTAAGACAAAAAATATTAAGGCAAAAATAAGATTTTTTGGGAATTATATAATTAAAAACCGCGCGGCAGCGGCAGCGGCCGGCGAGTGCCAGACACGACTTGCATTAATAGTTACCCGGTTACCCGGAACTCAACTATTTAGATTAGGTTAATTTCTTCTTTAAACAAAATGGGTAGGTTAGGTTAGGTTAAAACTGTAACCTCCTACGCACGAGCCGAGCGAGCGCAGTGAGCGGTGCCGCCGCGCCGTAGCGGCCGGCGAGTGCCAGAAACGACTTGCATTACCTAATATAAAAAAAAAATTGTTTTTAATAGGTTACCCGGAACTGAACTATTTAGATTAGGATATTAGTTATTTAAAAAAAATGTTTAGGTTAGGTTAAAACTGTGACCTCCTACGGATGTGATCCTCCTCCAGGAACGACTACATTATATAGAAAAAATGATGAAATTATGCGAAAAATGTTTTGGGAAGTGAAAATTTGTCAAACTCCTTTCGGTCAAACAAGGGAGACCCATTTACAAATATTTCTGATTCCCGAGATCAAGCTGTCACTAAAGTATTCCTGCTCCAACTTCACATTGAAAAGCCCTGATATTTTCGCGTGCCTCTTACTCTCATTGAAACTGCTCTTATATCTGAGATTTGTATCACTTTCAAGCAGTACACCATTTGAGAATATGTTTCTGATCTTAAACGTAAGCACCTTTGCCGTCATACCTACTCACAAGCTTTTCCTTTTTTTATATATGCAAAGGCTTGTGATGTCTGAGCTTTCACGGTACTACCCTAATACAATATGGTAGTGGAGATGAGAAAATAAACATAATAACTTAAGTATGTAAGCATGTATGTATGTGACATCATAAATACTAATACGGAGAACAATGGAATTGGTTTCCATTTCCACGAAAAAAAAAAAAAAAAATTATGTACGTGAAAAAAGGTGAAAATGGAAACATTATAAGGGTGAAAATACATTTTTAATTATACCGTTGTAGGTAAGTAAAAAGGGCGCGTCTAAGGAAAGGAAATGAGCATATTTTAGTTCATATTCTTCAATGTTTTTACACAGGAGCGCCCCTTTAGCTTTCGGTAGCAAAATTGCTTCTAAATTCGCTGAGTTGTCAAAATGCCAGTGACTTTTATTAACAAGTGGCATTTAACAAGATTTTTTTTTCAACAGCCTTAATTGTTATTTGTCTTTATTATTTGACAGATATATCATGAGATGACGAAAAAGATGACTTACTGCACCGATCAAATAAAGTAGTGTTTTTACATAAACGTATAACATTCAAATATCAACTGTACAATTGTTTAGAGTGTGGGTGTTCCGCTCATTGGCGAACGTTCTAAGAAAAGACTCAAGCTGTGTCGAGAGACTGTTTTCCTACCCAACTCATTTGTGATTTGGAGTTGCCAAGGCTGACCTGGAAGTCTTTAAAACAGACTTCGGATACAGGTTGACCGAAGTAAGAAAAATCTTTTCAGGCGGAGATTTATAGATGACTCTGCCCTTTTTTTTTCGGTTGGGAAATTATCAAATGACTCCTCCCGCTCTGGTCGGAGCAGGAGGGAGTGTCAGACTTGTACTGACTAAAACTCATCCATGTTCCTTCGGCGCCCTTTGTGTTCCGGGGCCGCGGTATCTGTTTCGAGCAGTCCCGCAACCCCGGCAGGCATCGGTCCTTGCGGACCCCTTCCTTTTGCTGACTCGTTTTGAGGCGCGCGTGGAACGAACGCGCCGTGATGACTCTGCCCTTTTTTTTTTTTTTTTTTTTCGGATGGGAAATCATCAAATAACTCCTCCCGCTCTGGGCGGAGCAGGAGGGAGTGTCAGACTTTTACTGACTAAAACCCATCCATGTTCCTTCATCGCCCTTTGTGTTCCGGGGCCACGGTATCTCTTTCGAACAGTCTCGCAACCCCGGATGACTCTGCCCTTGAGTGTAAATAAGGTGGTGTTCTACATACGATAGGACACTTGATATCGTATCATGTCTGCCCTGCTTTATGGTATATCCCAGGAACTGATGAACGCTACTGATAATGCCAAACTAGTCACCAAATTCTGGGCTACAACAACAACAACAGCCCATAACGTCCACTGCTGGACATACGCCTCTCCCATGATGGGAGGAATTTGCCGTAATCTCCACGCTTGGCAGGCGGATTGGAGATCGCAGTGATGAAAGACTAACAGAAAACGCTGTTGCCCCATTCTCTGGTCTACGGAGGTGCAAGGTGTTCTGCCTCAGACATTAGTCGCCTTATACGACACCCGTGAGTGTAATGGGTTGGTTCTATTCTACTCTGCCGGATACCACACGGCTAACTCAATTTAAATTGCCATCGACACGCTTAGAAGAAGTGGAAGTATAAATTCTCAGCTGAGTGATTAACTACTGCGTTGCGTTTTTCGGGTTAGATCTCTTAAACATTGTTCGGATTCTGGCTGTCTGTGTATGTGAGTTTAAATGTTTGTAAACTCACTCACGACACAGCAGAAATACCTAGTGCGTTTTATTAAAAAAAGTCGTAATACATACTTATTATCTATCTATCTATATAAATAAAAACAAAAGGCCTGACTGACTGACTGACTGACTGACTGACTCATCAACGCCCAGCCCAAACCCTTGGACCTAGAAAGCTGAAATTTTGCACAGAGGTTCCCTTTATAATGTAGACAAGGAATAAGGAAGGATTTTTAGAAATTCAACCCCTAAGGGAGTTAAATAGGGGATGGAAGTTTGTATGAAAGTCCGTCAGTTTTAAAGTTAGGATCTTCAAATGTTGTGTTTAGGCTGACAATCAAAAATTAATTTATACGTGTCTCAGCGTTTTTCATAATTCTACCCCTAAAGGGTTAAAAAGGGGATGAAGCTGTTGTGTATGAAAGTCCGTCAGTTTTAAAGTTAAGATCTTCAAATTTTGTGTTTAGGCTGATAATTAAAAAATAATTGATACGTGTCTCAGAGTTTTTCAAAATTCTACCCTTAAAGGGTTAAAAAGGGGATGAAGCTGTTGTTAAATGTATGAAAGTCCGTCAGTTTTAAAGTTAAGATCTTCAAATTTTGTGTTTAGGCTGATGATTGAAAATTAATTGATACGTGTCTCAGCGGTTTTCATAATTCTACCCCTAAAAGGTTAAAAAGGGGGTGAAGATGTTGTGCATGAAAGTCCGTCAGTTTTAAAGTTAAGATCTTCAAATTTTGTGTTTAGGCTGATGATTAAAAAATAATTGATACGTGTCTCAGCGTTTTTCACAATTCCACCCCCAAAGGGTTAAAAATGGGGATGAAGTTGTTTATGGAAAATCGTCAGTTTTAAAGTTAGGATCTTCAAATTTTGTGTTTAAGCAGATGATTAAAAATTAATTGATACGTGTCTCAGCGTTTTTCATAAAACTACCCCCGAAGGGTTAAAAAGGAGAATGAAGTTTTTAATGGAAAGTCCTTAATTTTCGAAGTAAAACTCTCTAAATTTAGTATCTAGGCTTATGGTTGGAAGCTAACGCAACGATGTTTTTCAAAAAATTTAACCCCTAAGGGGGTGAAAGATCCTCTTTCATCTTTCACGGCTTTATCTATACAAATAAATAAAACTGAAGTGTCTGTTTGTAATATTAAAACAAACACATTTTACTACATGCATATAAATGTATATAAGGTACATAAAATATACCAAAATAACATTTATTTTTAAATTTTTGTCTGTTTGTTCCGGCTAATCTCTGGAACGGCGGGAGCGATTTGACGGGACTTTCACTGGCATATAGCTGATGAAATAAGGAGTAACTTAGGCTACTTCTATTTTAGACAGTAACCCTCCTTCTGGCGCAGTCGGGTAAAAATCTAAATATATAAAAGAAGAAAATGACTGACTGACTCATCTATCAACGCACAGCCCAATTCGCTGGGTCTACAGATTCCTAATTTGGCAAGTAGGTTCCTTATGTGGTCTAAGGGTGCATTAAGAAAGGATTTTTCAAAATTAACCCTCTAAGGGGTTGAAACGGGAGTCGAAAGTTTGTATGGAGAAACAAGATTAGTTAGACTATTTTATTCGAAACTTCACAGGAGTACTCCTATTGATATATGAGTAGAAACGGGTTACAGGTTTTTTCAGAATTCAATCCCTAACCTAAGAGGGGTAAATGGGATGACAAAGTCTAAAAATCAATGCACAGCCGAAACCACTGAGTCTAGAGATTCCAAATTTGGCACATAGGTTCCTTATTAGGTTTAAGAGTGCACGGAGAAAGGATTTTTTCAAATTCACCCCCTAAAGGGTTGAAACCGGGGTCCAAAGTTTACATGGGGAAACAAGATTAGTTAGACTATTCTATTTGATACTTCACAGGAGTACTCCTATCGATAAATGAAGAAACATTTGTGTTTCATGTTTTTTCAGAATTCAACCCCTAAAGGGGAGGAAATGGGGTGACAAAGACTGAAAATCGACTTGATTATTGTTTGTATGGTGTATCGGTTTGTATGGTGTAATGTGGCGGACCTGAAATACCATCATCCCCTTTTCGGGTGCGATGGGGTTGATGTCTAAAATCAATATGGGTGTCGATTCCGAGATTATCAGGGGTGCTGATTACGAATATGGCATTTATTTTGATATCCAGAAGATGGCGGATTCGAGTTCAATACAGGGTTATTGTTGATTTATTGTGATTATTGTGATAAAGATGGTGATAGTGATGATGATAATTTTAAAAATGATGATGATGATTGTGATGATGATGATGATTACGATGATAATTATTGTGATAACGATAAAGGTGATTGTGGTAGTGATAGTGGTGGTGATTGTGATAATGATCGTGATTGTAATAGTGATTGTGATAATGACTGTGATTGCGATAGTGATGGTGATTGTGATAATGATGGTGATTGTGATAGTGATGGTGATTGTGATTGTGATAATGATTGTGATAGTGATGATTATAGGAATGATGATTACGCAGATCTATCTGTTATTTTAGGACCTTGCACATATTATTTGATGTATACTCCATGTTTTTACAATAAATATATTCTATTCTAAAATGAAATTTGGCACATAGATAGTTTATATCCTGGATTAACATGTAGGATACTATTCATCCCTTTTGTATGATCCAGTTGGACAGTTATCGAACTTCACGCGGGCGAAGCCGCGGGCAACAGCTAGTATTATAATAAAACAGTAACGAAAGAAAACTGTACATTGAGAATTTTCGAGAAAAAATAAGTGGCTTTTGTTGGAAAAACGTAACTGATGACAAAAAGTGACTTTTTAGAATTTTTGTCTGTTTGTCTGTGTGTATGGTACGGCTTCACGCCTAACCTACTGGATAGATTGAATTGAAATTCAGCAAAAATGTTCTTTGTAAACCAAGGAAGGATTTAGGCTACATATTATCACGCCGTATGTTATGGCAGGTAAGCAATATTGATTTTAAAAGGTTTTTGTTCGTAATTGAATGCACAAAATGATATGTTATAAGCTATATTATGTGATGCAGAAGAAGTTGCGTGGGTCAGCTAGCCATTTCATTAAAACAAACGTAGGAAGATCAAAAGTTAACCGCAAATCCGAAGCAAAAAACACTAAAAAATTGCTTATTTTTATCGATCCCACATTAGAGTCATAAAACACATAAAGATAAAGCTTTTCGCTTATTACAATTAAAAGCTCATACTTCAGTTTATCTGACAGATATATCAACCTAATTAAATGGAGCTTTTTCGGCAGAATTGATCTTTGCGATAAAATAAAACTAGCTGATAAAAAAATGATTGGAAATTGTACAAAGGCTTTTGAGTAGTGTGGAAAATAGGTCCTTTTTAGGGTTCCGTTTCCAAATGGTAAAAATGCAGAACCCGATTCACCCTGTCCGTCCGTCTATCTATCCATCTGTCTGTCCGTCCGTATGTCACAGCCATTTTACTACGAGACTGTTACAGTTGCCACTATTCTATTGAAATTTGAATAGCCGGTTTATTCTACAAAATATATGTGAAATTACGAATAAAAATAAATGGTTGGTCTTCCTTACATGTAACAGAAGGTAGAAAAAAAAATGTCTATCTACAGCTGCTCTTAACATTTATATCGAGGTTTCAATCAATATAGGTACTTTTTTTCTTAATTCAATGGTTGATGAATGATGAGGTATTCGTTTCTAAAGCCCTCTAATATTTTAAGGTAGAAGACGAACGTTCTGAAAAAATGTGGGTTTGTAGAACTTAAAAAGAGGTTCAACGAAAATAGGTGTAGCACTTCGATACCCGCAATTACAGACACAATTAAAATAAATAAGATTTGATATTTAGTTTTTAAGATATGGGACTTTTTCGAAAAACTGGAGTAGTAACTGTGTTTTTCATTGACATACTATGAAAATCAAATTGAGTTTGGCAGTTGATGTAAATTAACCTGCGAATAAGCGTTAAAAATATTACATTTTGTATTTTTCAGTGCTACGGAACCCTTTGTGTGCGAGCCCGACTCGTACTTGGCCGGTTTTTTAATGTTTTTATTTGTTTTGTGATTAGTGTTGGTGCTTGAGTTTTATTTACATTTTGATTCGTGTCATTGGGTCATTCAACTCTATAAATAATGTTAGTATACTATTTGGTTCGTTGGTTTTCTGAAGGTACGGTCGAACAGGCTATTTGTTTTACATTTTACAATATAATTTGTGGGTTAAACTGTAAACCCAATAGCTTGTTCAACCGTACCTGTCCTTGCAGTGCAAATCCACGGATACTTAAATAGTTTTTGAAGCCTAGAAAGTTAATAACGGGGATGATGACTGACTAAAAAAATATGATTCTGTTTAGTCCGTCAGTTAGGTTATCGAAAAATATTGGATACGTGTTTTTTGTTTTATCAAATTTATATAAGTTGACGAAAATAAAATTTGTCTAAGATCATGAGTGGGGGCTTGTTACGTCATATTTGAGTAAAACATGCTCAAATGTGACGTCACACGAGTTTTCGACGCACCGTATCGTCTTCATTTTTTGTTTACGTGAAAAAAGAAAAAATATGTCTCCAATATTTTTTGGGAATCTACTATGAAGGCTCTTTGGAAAATTTAAAAACAATACTTACGTATCTGACTAGTATAATGTATATCCTGCGAGAGAATGCAAAGTAAAAGGCATAAATGTTGAATACTACTTCACTATGATCCTTAAGGCAGTAACACTAGGAGCCCGTTTTTCAGCAAGTGTGTGAAGACACTTTGGTGAAGACAGTAGCTTACTTTTCTGCACTAGTGCGGGAATACAAAGTAAAAAGTACGAGTGTTCAATACACTGCACATCCATAAATCAAATACGAAATACACACTTGAATTTCATTCAAAGATTTTTCCGATTTTTCTACCGAATGAAAATATCTTTCAAATTGGTTTCCCTTTTCGAACGCGATGGGTAGAGGCGGATGACGCATAACTCGAAAAGTATGTATGCTGATTAAGACCACCGTGTATGTTTATTTTGATTGAAGTAAAATTTGATTCGTTTTTACGACTTTTCAAAGGTTTTTAATGGTATTTATATCATCATCATCAACTGCGTAGCTTTTTCCCAACTATGTTTGAGGTCGGCTTCCAGTCTAACCGAATACGACGAATTATATTCTCATTGAATGACTAGGTATTCAATGAGAATTGAATTCATTGAATACCTAGTCATTCAATGAATTAAATGAACTCAAAGGGTTACATTGATGATTTTAATGATTATAATTCTGTAAATACTACCTGGTACGGTAGCAAATTTTATTTAGTTCAACATACAGACTGACACTGTCATGCAAATCGCAAAAAAAAAAAATGAATTTTGCAGGCTACTTTCGCGGTTCCCCAAAAAGTAAATGGTCCAACCAGCCCGCGAAATTCAAAATTCTTACGTTTTTTGCAATTTGCAGGCCAGTGCTAGGTTGTATGTTGATTAAAATATTATTCGCGGCTGTGAGACGTATAAAGACGTTTTATAGGTGCAGGAATGACTTTGACCTTGATAAAATCATTTTTACACCGTTATGAACTTTGAGGATTGTATTGATGATTTAAATGAATATAATTCTGTAACTACATACGTCATACAGCTGTGAATAATATTTTAATCAACATACAACCTAGCACTGGCCTGCAAATTGCAAAAAACGAAAGAACACTTGAATTTCGGGGGCTCTTAGGCAATTAGACCGTCATGACGTCATCGATCGACATCTTACAATTATGTTTCACCTTTAGACGTACTTTTATACTGTATAAGTACCTAATGTTCTTTACTTTCCTTCACCGCTCTATTTATCGCCGTAATGTATCCCACTCAAGCAACAGGTGGAATTCCTCTGTATCTCCATTAGACAATTTATTGCCAATCTGTTTTTTCACTGTTTCCCTTCGACATGTTAACACTAATGTATTTATTACTTCTAAATGTTTGTGTAGCGTTTCAAAGAATAATATTTAATAGTGTAAACTAAAGGCCCTAACGCGAACGCGCGATGTAAACGTCATTTAAATAAAATAATTTTTAATTTGTACTAATATTAGCAAGAGGTAATTCTCAAATTGTCAAAGATCTACAATTGATAAGGTTTTTTTTTCTTGTATTACTCCTCGATGGATGTCCTCCGCTTTGGTAAGTCTGACAACCAGTCTTACCAAGGGGTATCGTGTTACCCAGTGCTAACTGGGTTGTGGAGGTCAGATGGGCAGTCATCATTCATCATCATTTCAGCCGAAAGATGTCCACTGCTGGATATAGGCCTCCCCCAAGTGTCGCCACATTGAACGGTCCCGTGCGACTCGCATCCAGCGGATTCCCGCAACCTTCACCAGGTTATCGGTCCACCTAGTGGGAGGCCTTCCAACGCAACGTCTTCCGGTTTGCGGTCGCCACTCCAGAACTTTTCGGCCTCATCGGCCATCCGTTCTACGTCGCTACGTCGGTAACCTTGGTTCTCTTGCGGATGTCTTCATTTTTGATTCGATCGCGCAAGGAAACTCCGAGCATAGCCCTCTCCATTGCCCTTTGGGTGACTTTAAGCCTTCTGATGAGGCCCATTGTAAGCGACCACGTTTCGGTCCCGTATGTAATCACTGGCAACACACACTGGTCATAGACTTTCGTCTTGAGACACTGCGGTAGGTTGGACGAGAAGATACCGCGCAACTTCCCGAACGCTGCCCAGCAGAGTCGGATTCGACGATTGACCTCTTTCTCGAAGTTAGACCTACCTAACTGGACTGTTTGTCCCAAGTACACATAATCGTCTATAACTTCGAGTGTAGAGTCTCCGATCATTCAACATGACCTTAGTTTTGTCCATGTTCATTTTAAGACCCACTCTTCCGGAAGCTCTACTGAGGTCATCGAGCATTGTACTGAGGTCCGCCATGGTCTCAGCCATGACCACTATGTCGTCGGCAAACCGAAGGTGAGTGATGTACTCGCCATTGACGTTGATGTCTAGCCCTCTCCAGTCCAGAACCTTGAAGACATCCTCCAGTGCAGTGATGGGCAGTCGCTTCGTGTAAAATACTGGTATTCCGCTGCATCCGTTTGGCCTGGAAGCCGACCCCGATAGTTGGGGAAACGCTAAGCAGATGATGGATGACGTCCACCGTGGGGTCGACGGAGGGGTCTGTCAGACTCCTACTGACTAAAACCACACGGTGCTCCACGTTACTTCTTGGCTGGGGTGCGGGGACACAATTGCATTCTCCACAATCACCCCAGCAGATAGGTACAATCACCCAAGCAGACAATAGGATTGTGTCCTGAAAAAAATCTAATTAGTCCGTCAATTAGATTATCAAAAAATATTTGACACGTATTTTTTCTTTTGTTACGTAAACCAAAATTAACGAAGATACGACGCTTTTAAAATTCTCAATACGTCACGCTGTGCTATAATTTTAGTGCGTTGTGACGTCACGAGCCCCCACTCTTGAGTTTAGATGCGTTTAATCTTTGTCAATATTTATTGATTTACAAAAACAAAAAATACGTGTCCATTATTTTCCAATACTCTAACTGACGGACTAAATAGATTTGCAATTTATTGATGGTGGAAACTAGCTATAGATCAACGGCTAAACGTGCTTTCCGAGGCACGGAGTGCACTCGCTATGATAGACGGTCACCCACCCCCAGACCAACCTTGGCAAGCGCAGCTTAACCTTAAAGATCGAATTGTGCGACTGTTATTGTGTTCGGCGTATTTTTATGTTTGAATTTTAAAATACGCCGAACGTACCGAGTACGAATATTTCAGCGAATATTTTCTATTTTAAACTTACAGGTCGCGGCACGTAACTCTAGCGCTGACCGTTATTGCGCAGAAGTAAAAAATAAGAATGACTTGGGGCGACGGGGCGTGCGTTGCGCCGATTGGCTCTCCAGTGAACATGTGCAGCTATCCCCTCCACGTTTCGTTCAGCGCTAGAGTTACGTGCCGCGACCTGTACTCGTGCTGGTTAGTAAGCGGCACTTTTTGAGTTAACACGAAGATGGAATCACGTTATTTGAGCAGACGTCCCTCTTGGGAATCTAGTTATTGTAAAAATGTGCCTGTTTTCATAGTAAGAAAGCATATAATTTTTTTTTTAAAAAAGCAAATATATGCTAAATATACTCTAAATATATGCGCAAAAATATGCTAAATATATGCGCGAAAATTTGATTATTTCTCTAGGGACCGCTCAAAATATTTTTTTTTCTGTTTGTGAGTGTTAGACTCTTAAAACACTCAAATACAAGAAATATTGTGATAGCCCTCTTAAATGAAAGTCTATTTTGCGTGTTATCAGTCGCTTAAAGTAATTAAAACTTTTTGAATTCTTGGATTCTCGGCTCAAAACGAATTCATAATTTAGTTGTCCACTATGGGCTTAAGTACATCTCACACAATCCATAATTAAGTTTGACGGCACGGTTGGCGCAGTGGCTGAGCGACTGGCTGCTGCGTTTCATATCGCGGGTGCGATTCCCGCACGGAACAAATATTCGTAGGACCTGTTCCGCGTCTGGATGTTTAATAATAATAATAAAAATAATAAAACCTTTATTTTCAGGCTTTGGCCCATAGATAAATACCTTACAGACTAACATACATGTGATAAAATACAAACTAAAACACACACACACACTTCGCACACTTTTAAATATTTGTAAATGCACCCACTATACAGGACAAAATTACTAGTGGGCAGCAACGTTATTTAAAAAAATAATTGAATAACTGTTACTGGTGTATAACTGTTGTAATTAATAAATAAATAAAAGTGAAACTTCAGGACGTCGCAAAAATATATTTTGATTTGTATTTTATTAAAACTTTGAATACCGTTGATATATTTGGTACCTTTAAAGATAATATTTATTAACGGTGTCAAGATGCTGAAAGCGCGGCGCAGCGCGGCGCGGCGCGGTGGGTCGGGGGGCTTTCGGGACCAGGACCGCGGTCCCGGATTCCCCCTAAATATGTGTAGGCGTAAAATAGCAGTAGGAGCATAACCTTAAAAATTAACAAATAATCCAGTCTTACGATTGCAATTCCTAGTTTAATTTAGCAATCGAACACACCGAAATATTTGACAGCTATTTGCGATGTTGCCAACTTTTAAAATGCACAGTTTAAACGAATATCGGATTCCAATATCCGGTGAAAGAGATTTATTTACCATCAAAATCATTGTAAATTAAAAACACAATTTCCTCTTTAATCAGTTTAAATCATGCAACACGAATTAATTAATAAATCAACGCCACAATTTATTTATACTTGGCAACACCTTGTCCGTCACCTATTAGCGCGTTCAATAAAATAAACATAGCGGTTTTTACGTTCCATTTATAAATAAACATTTCATAGTTGATGGTACATAAATCTACCGCGTTTTCACCAGAAATGTTCAATTTCTAAATATTATTTTAACGCGAGTATCTAATGGGCTTATTTCGGTCTTATTATTTAAACGTTAAGTAGATTAATGTTTCCTACTTAGTTGAAAAATGTTGTTAAAAAAAGTAAGTTAGAAAACTGTCTTACGGTACAGTAAAAAACTTGATTGATTTCATGTGATGTTGGCATGAAAAGAGCCATCGGCACTGGCGGTTTTTAGGGTTCCGTAGTCAACTAGGAACCCTTATAGTTTCGCCATGTCTGTCCGTTCGTCCGTCCGTCGGTCCGTCCTCTTAATCTCTGTGACCGTTAGCACTAGAAAGCTGAAATTTGGTACCAATATGTATATCAATCACGCCGACAAAGTGGTAAAATAAAAATTGGAAAAAAAAATATTAGGGTAGCCCCTCTATATGTAAAGTGGGAAGTGATTTTTTTTTATTTCAACCCTAACGCGTGATATATTGTTGGAAAGGTATTTAAAAATGAATAGGGGTTTTCTAAAATCATTTTTTGATAATGTCAATAATTTCGGAAATAATCGCTCCAAAAGTAAAAAACAATGTGTCTCTAACTTTTGAACCATAAGTTTAGAAAATATGAAAAAACTCAGAAAAGTAACTTAAAGAAAAAGGAACTTAAAAGAACTTTATAAGGACTTTCTAGGAAAATCATTTTGAACTTGATGGAAACAACAGTTTTTGTACAAAAAAGACAAAAAGTTGTACAAAATAATTTCTGGACTAAGTTTTTTATTTACTCGTAGGTACTGGATGTACTGGTACCTTCTGAAAAATATATCTTCACGAAGCCGTCAACCAACCATTCTTTACATCGAACTGAGTAACTGCGCAAAAATTGTTGTTGGGAAACTACTTTTTTTTTTGGGGAAAAAAAGCACATTTTACCGGTAAAACTCAATACATACCTAATGCACATTTAACGCATTAAGTGCTGATGGATGCATTTAGTAGTAAACGGGTCATGGAGGTATTTAAAGTAAAATTATAACATTAAAAATTTGTACCTATTTAAAAAAAAACTTGTGAAAAAGTTGTAAATTTGACCCTCAATATCTCCATAACTAGAAAGTTACCAGGTATGGTCTAGAACAAAAAAAATGATCGCAGTGATGAGGAGAATGTGTCCTTCGGCTTCGTTAAGAGTCTTTTTATACCATTTATTCTCTAATTTTTATAAAAATCGCATCAATATTCGTTGCGTAGTTTGTAGAACAACGCAGTCTCACAGAACGGCACAAAAACGTGACCTTCGTCCGAGTGTAACTATTTTAAAAATATGACTTCCTTATTTTTTATCGGATTCGGATGTCAACAATTTCAAGGGTTTTCACAGAACCCTAATTTTTCTAACATCAGTTACCTGTCAGAAAAAATCCCGACAAAATCGGTCCAACCATTGCGGCGATTAGTTACACATACAGATACTTTGATTTATTTATCTGTAATAGATTACATTTATTTATATAGTAGACTTTTTGGGCAAAAAGGTCCAACAATAATCCTATCAGACAGGATAATTCGATATTTGGGCCATGAGCTATTGAAATACGTAGATACACTTATTACCCAAAATAGGACGTCTTAGTCTGCGACCCGTACCGACTTTGCAAATGGAATTAATGATGAAAAAAATAAGAAAATACGTTAAGGGCATTACATTGCCCAATGACCTTGAGCATGCTGCCCCGTACTAACTTACGACGAAACGACGAGAGAGAGAGGGACGAATGCGGGAGTGACGTAGTGCTTTTCGCGAAATTTAGGATTTTTATTAAATATTTCAAAATATTAAAAGAAATAAGAGAAAAAAATCAATACACATTGTTAAATACGTCATTACGTATTTTTTGGTACAAAATTCATGCCGAGTTATTGAGCCGTTATCAGAGAAAATTTTGAATTTAGGTTGAAAAAGGACCTATTTGTTACGATTTTTTGATAAAATTTGAGTAAGTTTATTAAAATTTTGAACAACACAATGTTTTTGTAATGACCTTTTGTTTAAAATATATTTTTTATATTGAAAACGCACAAAAGGATTCATCTACAAACTTCTTTAAACCCACGGTATTTTCAGGATTTGAGCGAGGTAATCCCCTTAAGCAAAATATGTAAATGTTATAGGTACAGTATTTATCTTAACGACCAGTGGTCTACATAAGCCGGCTGGCAGGCTTAGCCAAATTGACAATCTACAATCGTTAACGCTAGTAGAAAACTAATCAAATGTATGGGAATGACATCATCTCAACGTTAAATCACGTGATCAACACAAACGAATTGAAAATTCGACAAGTTTACATCGCGTCGTTCATAATGATAGAATAGAATGTTATCGTTTCTACAATGTTGATCGCTATACTCTTTGGTAGGAATGCTCACCATAGACTAAAGTGTAGGTTTTTTCTACAGACATTAGAGAACGAGCGATCGACTCAGTCGTGTCAACGGGTCAGAGCCCATTCGTCCCCTAAGATTCGCACCCTGTGCCCACTCGTCCCCTGGAACTTTTGAGGGGCCCATTCGTCCCCTGAAGAATATTTATTTTTATTCATTCTTCTAATATAAGTACATGTATACGTGTATACTGCGGCTTGGTAGTCCTGGTACAGTCGCGCAGAAAAGGGTAAAATAAAAAATATAGTAATTCGGTAGATATCATGTTTATTTCAAATAAGATTAAGTTTAATAAAATGCCTCTAGGCTCTAGGCATTAAGTCAGTCTTCAAAATAATTAATCAACTTTTGGTTTCTTGTACATTTGTAAATATTTAGCAAAATATATGATAACTATAATATCTTTATGCAGTAAAATAAAACTGTGTAACTATTTAAATAAAATCCCAGTAATAACTGAATTTTAGATTAATTTACATCCAGTGTTCAAACAAATAACCAAATATCAATACCAATATAACAAAAATAACAATTAATTGTTAGTACTTTGTACAGTCAAAGAGATTTACAAAATAATGCAATATCACAATATCTTTGTATAAAAGTAATATAAAAAGTAAAATCAGTCTTTATCAACTATGTAAAACCAACATTTTTACTAACTACAAATACACATGCAAAATCACAATGTCCTAGCAACTAACAAAATACAACTCTTTTACAAAAATCAGCCTTGATTGACCATCATATAAATCAATATTAAATATGCAAAAAAATAGTCACAACACATATATAGTCTGTCAGAACACATATCAACAGTAAATAATCACTTCTTATTTTTTGTATATTTACCAACTACATACATGCAAAATCTTAATAACTTTAATCTAAAAAATTATAACAGTACAAAAAAAGTACTAAAATCACAGTAATTATTGAAGACTAGATAAATCAACAATTTTTTTTTTTGTATATACAACAATTACATGCAAAATCGTAATATAATAACTTAAATCCAACAAACTATAACTACAATAACAAAAAATTACTAAAATCACAATAATTATTGAAGATTAAACAAATCAACATTATTTTAGTATAAAACTAATCTTATATTTGTTTTTCATTTTAAATTAAAAAAAATCTATAATAAATAGTGAAGTATAAATTTATAGAATTTATTAATTATTATTATTGATGGTAATTACAGAATTATTATTAATTATTATTATTGATGGTAACTCACAGGAATTACCATCAATAATAATACTAATCATATTCCAGGATTCAAATGAGATAATTCGATTCAATTATGTTAAAAATAATATCATTATAATATTAACAGTATTCTTTATTTCGTTAGGCGAACTTCATTTAATAAAAGACCAAAGATACATTGAACAGTCTCGTATTCGCAGTCACTTTCAAGAACCAATATGTCACCGAGGCAGCCATAACATACAAACAAAACACCTTATCTATTTTGTAACCCGTTTTTTTAACAAGCCATTCGTGAGACGATAGACAATATTACATCGTAAGCCTATCGTCAGGTTATATTAATATCATGACAGATTATCATTGATCATAGCTCTTTTTTCAATGATCTGTTATGATTTATTAAATTAATTCCGCTAATAAACTGTTCACAAGTGTACTATGTTAACCGTTTCTTATGTAAAATATAGCTTATTTTATCTCAGGGGACCAATAGGCACCTGAATAGGTGCCGAATCTTTAACTTATACTGTATATATATTAGAGGGAACGAATGGGTACCTTAAAAATAATATTTTTTGTTAAAATATTAATTGGTCCCCTACCAGGAGACCAATGGGCACCTATATAGGGGCCGAATCAACAACTTTTATGCTGGGGTACGAATTTTAGGGGACGAATGGGCTCTGACCCGTGTCAACTTGGCTTCCAATTAAGCGCTACCTACAATCACTTACGCCGATGCATTTACGATTTTAGAAAGATATGAAATGTTTGTAACTTGGCTAGGCCTGCTGGATAGAAATATCTGGGAGTTATGGGGAGAGGCCTTTGCCCAACAGTGGGATGATGCGGGCTAACAGTATCCGTTTATCATAAAAACTTTGTTTTGACAATTACAAATACAACAAAAAAAAACTTCAAAATCCTTCGAGCCGTTCTCAATTGATGATCCTTCGAACACACACGCAATTGATTTTATACAACACCAATGTTCGGATAAACACAAAACAAGCGAAATTTCTTTTATTGATAGGTATCTGTACATTTATGTTAGAAGTATTTGATCCACTTTGTGACCCGTCCTTTTCCGTAATCTAAATAAGATTATTGCTTCGGAGTTTTTCTTTTTTCTTTCTATTTCTGAACATAAAAAGCGGGTTTCGTTTGCCCCAAAAAATAACGAATTATCTTTAACAATCGTATCGGATGTTATATCACTGGGCGTTTGTAAACACTGATACTCGTTTTAGCTTCACCTGACTATGAAAAATCGTAAAAGGTAATATGACCCATTTCTGTTTCTGTTTTCCGATTTAGCATACATGTTGGATGACAATGTATGGGGAGCTCGTGGCTAAATAATAACAGCCGCTCGGGTCGATCGTTAGGTTAAGCTGTGCTTGCCTAGGTTGGTCTGTGGATGGGTGACCACCCATTTCATACCGAGTTTCCTCCGTGCCTCGGTCCCGGCTGTCATTTGTAGATCGTTGACAGTCGTTAGGTAGTCAGAGACGAAAAAAAAAAAAGTCTGACAACCAGTCTTACCAAGGGGTATCGTATTACCCGGTGCTAACTGGGTTGTGGAGGTCAGATAGGCAGTCGCTCCATGTAAAATACTGGTATTCAGCTGCATCCGGTAAAACTGGAAGCCGACCTCAACATAGTTGGGAAAAGGCAGATGATGTTGGATGACAATGTATGATGACGTCATTTAAAACCAATATGGTGGACTCCCAAAGAGGGTGAACTAGATGTTTTTCTGCATTCCCATGATTTGGGTATCAAATAAAAGGGTTTGCTGAGAAGAATACGAGAAAGCGTGTTTTTAGTGTTTTTTTTTATACTATACTATTATTACTAATACTACATGACACCTATACGTCATGTATCAGAATGGTGTGGTCATAAATAAATAATAAAGTGGTAATAAAGTAATAATAAAATTTACTGATGGGTAATCCTCTGCCTAACCAGTATTTTATATTTTTCGACTGATGAATGACTATACGCATATTTACTTACACAATTTGTATTTTATCATTTTATGTATGTTTGTCTGTAAGCTATATACAGGGTGTAAAAGACCTCATCACAAAGCCGTCAACCAAGCATTATGTACATCAAACTAAGTAACTTTACGCAAAAATTATTTCTGGGAAACGACTTCTTTTTTTGGGGATTTTTGTGGTACAATAGAACACAATATAACGCACTCAAAACATTGTGCTGATGGATGGATTGAATAGTACGGGGGTCGTGGAGATGTTTAAAGTAAAAATCTTACATTAAAAACTTGTTTAAAAAAAAAAAACTTGTCAAAAAGTTGGAATTTTCCCCAATATCTCCGTAACTAGAAGGTTCCCAGGTAGAACAAAAAAATAATCGCAATGACGGGGAGAACAGTACCATTCGGCTTCGTTAAGAGGTGTTTTACACCCTTTATGTATAGCATAAAGTAGCCTGAAAATAGACAAGTTAGACAGTGCCAGCCCCAAACTGAAATAGTGAGTTGACATCATGAGTACCTTTTTTTTCGGATGGGAAATCATCAAATGACTCCTCCCGCTCTGGGCGGAACAGGAAGGAGTGTCAGACTTTTACTGACTAAAACGCATCCACGTTCCTTCATCGCCCTTTGTGTTCCGGGGCCACGGTATCTCTTTCGAACAGTCCCGCAACCCCGGCCATCCTGAGTACCTACCTAATGTAAGATACTCAATGAAGCTTTACTTTTTTTACCCGTGTATGAAAAGGAGGTGACAAGCACAAGAAAGTGGAGCTTGACACAAGAAAATAGAGGCCTATTACTAGCAGTGGGTGAAGTAGGCTGTGGATGATGACAATGAAAAAAAATAGGTAGTTATTTACCTAGTCAGGCAAAAGGTAAAAGGGGGCTGTCATTTTCGAGCTTACTAGATGGCGCCACTGTCGAGTAAGGTCTTATCAATAATTCTATTTTATACTTTAAAGTACCAATAACTTCATTAAAAGTTTATTTTATTACGTATAACAACATATCGTAAACTTCAGAATATACATACGTATATTTACAATATTCTCCCTAAAATTAGCAAGCATAAAACATTTAAAAATCAATCTACCTCCGAGTACTAACTAATTAATAAGATAGGTTGCTACTTAAAATCTTCAATTCATAATTAATCAAGAATGGCTCAGTCTAGAACAAAATCAGGAGTATTAGTATAAATACGGGTTGAAAAAACACGCAACGCGCGAACACTGTTTGACATCTGATATTTCGGAAGACCTTACTCTACACGAACGCCTCTAGCGGCGTATTCATGCCCATTAACTAGCAAAGGCGTTTCCGGGAGAAAGCCACAAACTGCGCACAACAACAACAACAGCCTATAACGTCCACTGCTGGACACAAGCATCTCCCATGATGGGAGGAATTTGCCGTAATCTCCACGCTTGGCAGGCGGATTGGAGATCGCAGTGATGAAAGACTAACAGAAAACGCTGCTGACCATTCCCAGGTCTACGGAGGCGCAAGGTGTTCTGCCTCAGACATTAGTCACCTTATACGACACCCGTGAGTGTAATGGGTTGGTTCTACTCTACTCTGCCGGATACCACACGGCGAACTGCGCACAAATACATATTAATTACACCCATAGTTTTTGATTCAACCTCTTTTGTGTGCGAACCTTTTTGCGTTCAAGGTCAACCCATTAGTGAAACGTCACACTGACGTAATATGTTTACTCGGGAATGTTTTATTTCTGAGTAACAAGAAACCCTAAAAGTGAGAAGGGCACAGTAACTGTCGCACAATACAGTGCGTTTCCTGAGTTATATTATAAACGGTAAATAGGGGTCCATATTGGCTCACCTAAAGTTCTTTACCCGAAATTGTTCTTCCTAATGATTTGTAATCCGAATGATCACTCTTCCTAAAATTTTTCATCCTAAAGTTTTCATTCATACTATTTGTAGTGCTACCGGCGATGTTCATAACACTCATGTTTCCGAAAATTGTAATTAATAATATCATTAATGTGAATGTATTTAAACTCCTACTGTTTTTTATCATAACGCTTTTATCCCTAAACATAATTACCATAATATTTTCACTCATACTCAGAAAGAAACATTTACCAAGTGCAATAAAAAATATATGTGGGTAGAAGATGATATTTATAGTTTTAATTTGAGGGTATGATTATTATTATTTTGGGGGTATGCTTTACATAACGTACTTATTACTATAACTATACCTGAGATAGTTATATCTAAAAAAAACAACTGTTTAGAATGATTAAAGGTAGTTTCACTGATTATTGTCTTAAATGAATGAAATTCAGGTCAGAGTGTCGTCACAGTTCTAACCTAACCTATGGATATCTTTGCAGGTACACACCGCTATAAATATATATGAAAACATGTATTTAACTACTTGTACCGTACAAGGTATTATTTGGCATACAGTTAACAAACCACCAGATGTAGCAAAAAAATCACTTTTGGTTGCCAAAATCAGTAAATGATCACCAAAATTTATCCCCATTTTATCGTGAAATTAGAACCAAAAATTGATTTTTGACCACCAGAAATTGAACTGTTATGCTCTTGCATCCGAGTCGAGGGAGTCCCGGTCGACGGAGCCTCGCTTCGCGGGGCTCCTACTTCTGAATGGTTTATAAAAAATAACCACGAAGGGTATGGCGGGGTCTATTCGCTCGCTTCGCTCGCTCATTCGACCCCGCCATACCCTTCTAACCTAATCTATCCGTGTCGGGGTGCCCCAAGTCGGTCTAGGCAAAACTAGTTTGTCATCAACCACCTCATTAAAATTTGGTGCTCAATTTACTAAATTTGGTGATCAATTGATATTTTAGGTGATAGATGTTAGTGGTCACAAAGTTAATTTTGGTGGTCATAATTTTTTTATTATTCTTTTGTATGGTACTATTATTCTTATATGTTATACATGTTATGTGAAAATAAAGTTACGCAAAATTAATGTATATAAGTAATACTGATTATTATGAATAAAAATAAATCTAAACAAAAAAGATATGACTTTCAATAATAGTGTAAAAGATGGTTATGTTGAGAAAATATAGGAAAAAAAAATAAAAGTATAATAGATGTTTATTGCTACTGACATTATGAAGTTGAATGCTTCGGAATTATGAACATTAGAGATAGAGTAGTTAGGAATTGTGATTGTTAGGATGAAAAATTTTAGGAAGAACATTTTCGGATTTCCAATTATCGGAGTTGAAAATTTAGGTGAACTTTGGCGCACCCGGTAAATAGACCTTTAAGAGCGGCCAACCCGCCATACTTTTCGCGAGAATTTTGACTATAGCTCGTGCGTGATTATGCCGTTGTTAGACATAAGTATATCTTTGAATTTTTTGAACTAATAGGTTTCTTGTGGACTATATCTAAGCTTCTATCGAAGCAGAAAATAAAAAATTGAAGAAACAAATTCAGTATAAGCCTCCAAAAATTGCTGTTTTTCACAACTTTTACCTCAACTTTGGCCGTTCATAATGTACTTATAAATTGTAGTGGAGATTCCAAATAACAAATATTTATTACACATACTTCTTGTAAGACTATAATTCAAAAACACGTATTTCCTGGAACAAGTTTTTTAAATTTTCGAACAATATTTTTCGTTCAATGTCCCCGCGTTAGGCGGTATGAGGTACGCGGGAGCAAGTAGTACAGGTTCGGGGCTAGGTAAAACAGGCGAGTTGAAAGAATACCACCGCTGTGGCTCTGGATGAAACAACAAGCTTTTCGACCATACTCGCGTTGACGAAAGGCGGGCCGGGAAGGGCCCTCTTAACGAAGCCAAAAGGCACTAATTCTCCTCGTCACTACAACCATTTTTTTGTTATAGACCATACCTGGGAAACACTGTTTTAAGCTTTCACGGTTTAAAACTAAACTTATATTGTCACTTACGGGATATCTTCTGTGGTTGGTTAACCCGCGATCATGGCGCTTACAACAGCGTCGAAATATCGGGAGCTCAAAACAATTAACAATCACGGAAGATATCCCGTAAGTGACAATCTATGCATACCTGGGAACTTTCTAGTTAGGGAAAGATTGGGGGTCAAAGTTTCAATTTTTTCACAAGTTTTTTTATATACAAATTTTTAATTGCGCAGAATTACTCAGTTTGATGTACAGAATGCTTGGTTGACCGCTTCGTGAAGGGTGTCTGTTTACACTCTGTAGTGTATTATCTTCTATGGTTAAAGGACATACTTAAAGGGAGTTAGAACTCATGAAAAAGAACAATTTTCACCTTACAAGGGCGACTTTTTATCTCTACTATACACGCTTATTTTTAGGTCGTTATGGGACTGTTCTTCTATTTTAAATAACTAACCAAAAACATTTTTTTTTTGTTATTTAAAAAAAGAACTGTCCCAATCGTTCCGAGTTCGATGATCGAGTTTATGGCTTTCAGTTCCAGAACGACCTAAAACCTAACTTTGTATAGTGTGGACTAAAACGTAACCACATATTCAATACATTATTCTGACCCATCCCCCCCACCCCATAGAAAGTTTTCGTCAGTTATTAAAAAAACAGCTGTTTTGCTGCTGAGGAGCTCGTGGCAAAATAATAACAGCCGCTCAGGTCGATCTTTAGGTTAAGCCGTGCTTACCTAGGTTGGTCTGTGGATGGGTGACCACCCATTACATACCGAGTTTCCTCCGTGCCTCGGAAAGCACGTTAAGCTGTTGGTCCCGCTTTCATTTGTGATCTTTGACAAGTCGTTACAGGTAGTCAGTTGCCCAAAAACTCTGACAACCAGTCTTACCAAGGGGTATCGTATTACCCGGTACTAACTGGGTTGTGGAGGTCAGATACAGTCGCTCCATGTAAAATACTGGTATTCAGCTGCATCCGGTTAGACTGGAAGCCGACCCCAATAAAAACTTGGGAAAAGGCTAAGCAGATGATGATTAAAAAAACAGCTGTTTCCTATAAAACTGATGAACAGAACAGCTGATTTAAAAAAAAAAACCTGCCAAGTGCGAGTCGGACTCGCGTACGAATACATATAAGACAAAGTTGCCCGTCGCGTCTGTCCCTATGTATGCATCTTTAAAACTACGCAACGAATTATGATGCGGGTTTTTTTAATAGATAGTGATTCAAGAGGAAGGTTTTAATATATAATTTGCGGGCGGGCGAAGCCGCGGGCATCAGCTAGTTTTTAATATAATAATAATACCAGGTTCTTATTGTCCCACAGTTGGGCAAAGGCCTCTTCTATTACAGAGAAGGCACGAGCATTGATCACCACGCTATCTCAAGACAGGTTGGAGATTTCAGACTTCCAGGTTTCCTCCCGATGTTTTTCTTCACCGATGCCTGTGATGTCCAAGATAAACTTAGAAAGTACATATGAATTATAAAAGGTCACATTGGCACTTGCCCGGATTTGAACCTACAACCTTATGCATGAAAGGCGAGGCCTTAACCACTGGGCTATCATGACATCATTTTAATTTAGTACATTTAATTTAATTTTTTTCGGGGTATTTTTTACTTGTTAGCCAAAAAGGATCACATAAATAGAATTTAATCTCGAAACCTAATAATATCCTCACGGATTGTATAGGATTTTTTTATTATATTGTAGTTTTTGGATAAAAGTTGAGATTCATTTATTTTGCTAGCTTAAAACGATACTATCGTTCGTTTGGTACTTTCATTTTTTGTTCCAAAAACCTTAAAACTACAGGAAACATGCAAAAACACTGAACCACCTGTTCTAAATTACCAAATTCCACGAAATATTTTCACACTTGTTTTTCAGTGTCAATGCTCTAACAGACTTTTTTTGAGAGAACGGTTGACTGTCAAAACCAACTTTTATTTACACAAACGAAACGTTGTTGATCGGAACTGATGTGTTTTCCTTTTAGTGCACAAATTGATGTAGTAAAATCATTCTGTTATTTTGGAAATAGATGATAATTTGTTTAAAATAACAGAACATCGACCTTGCTGCATACAAGGTGTAACGCACCCGCAAGAAGCGGTCAATCAAGAATTTTGTTGTTGTTGAAGAAGTCGGTTAGAATGATTGCTGGGAAACGACTTTTTTTGGGGTGACAAATAACGTTTTACGCACTCAAAACATTGTCACAGTAATATTATAATACAGTAGTGTAACTCGGCCGCATGATAGAAATAAATGCCTACAGCCGCGCGGTACGTAAACATGCGTTAGGGCTGCCCGTCTCCAGCATTTTAATTACATTTGCCTACTTTCTGTTTCTATTTAGTTTTGTGATTGTAAATATCCTTTTTATATAAATAAATGAAATACTTTGTATATTGAATAGGAAGTGTTCAACCGCATATAACTACCTATTTCACTCGTCTCAATGACTTTCCGTTACTCTATTCGCTTTATTTATTAATCCAAACACCCTTTTTTTCGTGAGATAAAAGGAAATACTTATCCATTAAAAAGACACACATTATGTACCTATCATGTAGTACCTACCTGTAAGTAAATTTATTTTATAGTCTTACCTTTCAGAGTTTCCAGGTAATTTAAATAAAACTTATGTCTGGATGCGTTATATTGACGAATTCATACAACCAAAAACAGCACAATATTTCCTACTCGTCATATTAACTGATCTTTAGAGAAAAAATCGCTCGGTTATTGTTAAAAAAACAACACACCGTCCGTTCGACACTGCGGTACAGCCGTGACTGTCTGTTCTGCAGAATAAATATAGACTCGATGTCTGCAGCCCGTCCCCATAGTAAAATACCGTATGACATAATACTATGAAAATAACTAAAATAGACCAGCCTCGCGGTATCAACATCAGTAAATTGACGGATTTTTCTAACAGCATATGCTGCTGAGCTTAGCCGTCCTGCAAGAGATGTTAGATGAGGACCCCATTGTAACCTTGAATCGAGCGTGATTCCCAAGAAAACCGTTTTATCGACAAATTCTAGTTTCTCTTGATTCAATATTATGTCACAATCACTACTTTTGACATTTGGTAGAGCAAATCTAATGCATTTAGTTTTTTTCCCATTTAGTACTAAATTATTAGCGGTAAACCAATTGTGGACCTGCAGTAGGGCGTTATTTACGTCATCAAGATTAGTGGCACGTCTGTTTATTTTAAATATTAAAGAAGTATCGTCAGCAAACAACACCATATGCGGATGGTTGTTAAATAGATGGGGTAGGTCATTAATATATACTAAAAAGAGGAAGGGACCCAATATCGAACCCTGTGGTACACCCATTTTTACTTTTAAACCCATTGAGTTGACTCCATTTATTTGTACCTGCTGCTGTCTATCATGCAAGTACGATTTTATTAAACTGAGCGCAAGTTTACCTAAACCGTAATGCTGAAGTTTCAAGATCAGGGTTTCGTGATTTACGCAATCAAATGCCTTCGAAAGGTCACAGAAGATTCCTATGGCATCTTGTGCCTCTTCCCACGCAGTAAATATGTGTTTTAATAAAGTGACACCGGCGTCAGTTGTACAACGTCCTTTGGTGAAACCATACTGTTGCTCGTGTAATATTTTATTAGTGTTAAAATGGTTAAGCATTTGATTGAGCATTATCTTTTCAAACACCTTGCTGAAAACCGGCAACACGGATACGGGCCTATAGTTATTGGTGTCTTTACTGTCCCCGGATTTAAAAAGCGGTATTACCTTACTGAATTTCATCAGATCCGGGAAGACCCCTTGATCCACGCACAAATTAAATATTGAGGCTAAATACGGCGCTACAGTCTCAATAATTGAGGTACAAGCTTTGATAGACATACCCCATAGATCTTCCGTTAATTTGACCTTGATTTGCTTAAAACCTTTTATGACTGTTAAGGGGTTTATATGTTGAAATTTAAATTCATTTGGACAGGCTGAAACGTTCGCTTTCAATAAATCAATAGAGAGCAAGGGAGAGGAATTTAAGGTTTCAGTAGTTTTAAGTGGGATACTGGTAAAGAAATTTACAAATTCTTGAGCAACTTCATTGTTTGAGCTCACAAGGCCACGCGGTGTCTCTAGTGTGAAGTCATTACCTTGTTTTTTATTTCTATTTGTTTCACTGTTGATAATTTTCCAAACCGTCTTTATTTTGTTGTCGGCTGATTTAATCTTGTTGCTAATGAATAAGGATTTGGCTACCTTGCAAGTGTTTTTAAAAATTTTCGAGTAAGTAGCAACATATTTATTAAAAGCTTCAGTGTTGATGCAAGGCTTAAGGCCGTACAGCTCAAACAATCGTTCCCTACTTTTCCGAATACCCTGTGTTGCCCAGTCACTGAAAGTAAACTTTGGGCCAATAGTTTTAGATTTCTTTTTTAAAGTATTATTAAATTCAGTGTGCACTACCGAAAATAATTCTTCATAAAATACATTTGCATTGTTTCTAATATGACCCGGTATACTTAACTTGCTAATTAAATTATTATTAAATTTGTCTAGATTGCTGGGTGTTATTAGTCTAGTTTGTATTTGAATTCTTTGTAATTGTCTATTGTACGCGAAAGTAACCGTCTGACCACTATGATCTGAAGGCAGGTAATTTACGATGGATTTATTTATGTAATCGCAGCAACAAAAAACATTATCGATACATGTAGCAGTATTTGTAGTAATTCGAGTTGGTTCTGAAAACACATTTGACAAGTTAAATGATTTAAAGAGACTTAAGAATCTACTGCTATTCACATTATTCTCTATGATATTAACATTAAAGTCACCACAGATAATTATTGGTTTGTTACCAGTTACAAGTTTTGCCAAAGTATCTTCCATTACTGACTCAAAGATAGAATAGTTCAGGTAATTAGGGGGTCTGTAAACGCACACTATTACATGCTTATCTAGCTCAACACAAGACAATTCAATGCTATGTTCAACCGATAGATCGACTATATCATTACGAGACTTAGATTTAATACAATTTTTTACTAGGATTAATGAACCCCCACGCATCTTAGATTTTCGGTTAAAGCAACTGCTCACATTGTAATTCTCATAATTTATTTGCATTACTTCATAATCTTTCATCCAATGTTCAGTAAAACAGATAATATCAAACTTAGTTTTTTCTAAAAATAGTTCTATTTCTAGTTCTTTGGAAGAAAGTCCCTGAATATTCTGGTGAAACAATTTTAAGGTATTCTGCTCAGCCCCTTTTTTACAGTTATTTGATTGAGAGCTAGAAGATACCTCGAAGTTGACGAGATTAACTAAATTGTCACTCGTACCTTCTATTGTCTTATTGACTAGTTTAAATCTAAGCTAATACTATTTGTATAATTACAATTAGTATAATTACTAATTTCCGTAGACCTATTTACAAAAAACTGCGACATACCACATATGTCTGAGTTTATATTAAAAGCTAATAGCCGAGCTATTTGACGTCTAAAACTAATAGGCAAGTACGCATGGTTCCTGGTTGACTTCAATTTCTGAACGAAACTGTTAGTGTCGAAAAATGTCAACCTGTCACTATAGTGACTAACTAGAAAATGCATATGATTATTTAAGGCATGAATTTGATGGTTTTGCTTGCTAGACAATTTCTTAAAGTACGGGAATGCGCATAGAATAATTTTCTTACATTTTAGTTTTAACAGTTGAGTGACATTGTCAGTGATATCGTCAATTTTAACGTTCGAACTGTTACCTACAAATACAGTTACAATGGCATGAGGATCTAATTCCTTCCGAGTTATGGATGACATTATGTGGTTGTATGAAGCCTGAGGTGTACAATAATTTTGACAAGAATGACTCAGATTGTTACTAATTAATTTGCCTAAACCTATTCCAATACCATCTGAATACATGATGGAGCAGTCACAATGTGTAATACAACGAGAGGGAGAACTGCGTTCTGTTTTTCCCACCTGTGATGAAACTTGTACAATGTCTGGTGAATTTTGAATGGGGATACAGTCCCGAGCACTTCCTAACCGGGACGGGTCCTCCGTTTCCTCAGGCAGGATAGTGTCAGGGCTGGGTTCCCTTTGTGATGTACATTGAGTGATGTTGCTCATCCTGTCTACGCAGTCTGCATTACTATCACCACTATTGACCAACTCGTTTGCAGCAAGGATATGTTCCTTAATTTGTTTTTGAGATTTCACATACATGGAATAACATGATTGCAGTTGACGCTCTAGTTCTTGAATCTCAGACTGTAAGTTATGAGTGTCTATTTCATAAAAATTCTTACTGTCCTCTAATTTAATTTGATAGTTGTTTAACTTTTTTATGAGAAAAACACGTTCTTTTCTTAGTTTAATATTGTGGGAACTGTGTTTTTGTTGTTTTTTATATTTATTGCATTTCTTTATAATTCTATTAAGTTTTGCATATTTTTTTATTTTATTTTGGCTTACCTTGTAACTGCTACAATTATATTTTAGAATAGAATCTTCAGTAAGATCTATTGTTGTTAAAGAATGTGGGTTGCAATTTGAGTTTAATAATTGATTATAAAGGTGATCTGTTTCCCTAACCTGAGTACATTCTCTTTCTTTCTGAAATTTAATTATTTGTTTGTTAGCATGAAGCAGTTCATCTTCTAAGTCCCTAACCTTACATAAAGCCGTCTCATAATAGTTACTACAGTCATTGAAACCATTTGTGACCACCCGCAGTTTGTCCCGTTCATCAACAACATCCGTGTATTGCTGGTGCAGGTCCACTAGCTCCCGTTTCAAGCTTGTGTTTTTCTGAATGACTTTCTCGATTTCAACCTCGTGTTCCTCTCTATCCAACAACAGCTGTTGACATCTGCTGTTTGCTGCGTTAAGTTCATCAAGGGCCGTTCTCAACTTAGCCTGCAACTCCTGGGTAGTAGCCTTACGGGTCATCACAGGCATGGTTTCAGGGAATAGAACTGAAAGGAGAAGTGCAAAGAATGGTGAGAACTAAGTGGATGGACAAAATTAGGAAATCTAGAGAAATGAAAGGAGAAAATGAAAATAGTCTGGAATATGTGATTACTGGTAACTGAGATAGGCTTATAAGTCTTACACGTGATACTTCAATAAGATGAATACACTATGTTGAAAATATTTTTTCTTTGTCCTTTACTTTTTTCCTAAAGTGGGTAGAACTCTTGGTTTAAAATTGTGGAAAAACTGAATACACAAGCCAAAATTTATAAAGAATAACCAACGTTCTTCACTGTTGTGTATTAAAGTTGATTAAATAGATAGCTAGTTACTATATTAACTTATTACAAACTACACAAATACTTATTCAACAAGTGATACCTGACACTGAACATAACTTCAACTACAAAAAAGTGCCAGATTATCCAGAATAATGAACTTATTGCTCCATGAGAGCTTTTAATTAATTAATGTGAGCGAATTATTCATTAAAAAGAAACAGTTATACTCCCCAGAGAGATCCGCAGGAACATCAGCTGTTTGTGAAATTATAGGTCACCGGTCGAGGTAGGCAACCAAACACTATGTTTTACAGTGTATTTTTGCATGAAAACATTAAACCTGGGTATTTACACACTTATTTGATATTTAGTTACAAATTGACGAGTTTTTTACACTTAAAATTAATTAAAACTAATTTTAAAATACGGAGCAAAAATCTTGACAAGTCACTCCATCTTGACAAGTAACACAGTTTCATCAAATACTGTGGTTTTATGTAAAACTAGCTGACCCACGCAACTTCGTCTGCGTCACATAAGAGAGAAAAAGCTAACAAAAGGAATACATTTTCCCCGTTTTTGCAACATCTTTCATTTATGCTCCGCTCCTTTTGGTCGTAGCGTGATGTTATATAGCCTATAACCTTCCTCAATAAATGGGCTATCCAACACAAAAATATTTTTTCAATTCCAACCAGTAGTTCCTGAGATTAGCGCGTTCAAACAAACAAACAAACAAACTCTTCAGCTTTATAATATTATAAGTATAGATTTCCGTAAAATGTATCTTAAGTTAAATTAATCACAGTATCTTAGTTACTGGGTTACTTAGTTATTTAGCTAGGTAATCGGAGCCTGCTGTTATTAGGTTTTAACCCAATATGTGTAAAGTTACTGTATCGTAATAACACTAGAGTCCCTGTCTTTAAATGGTTAAAACACAGTCACATGTAAAACTAACCTAGACCACAGTAACCAATCAGTTACTGGGTTTTAACTTAAAAAAATAAAATTTTATGAATTTTGTTTCTGTTTTATAACACATTTAATGATTTAATTAAATAAAAAACAATAAAAGATTAGTTCTTTATACACTGAATTGAAGCTTTGTTAATTTTACAACATAAAAATGTCATTTTCAACCTAACTTAAATGTTTTCTTTATAACAAAACGATTTTACAATTTAACTCTAACCGCGTTTTTTTTTTTACGAAATGTCATTTTCGGAGTTACTGTGTTTTTATTTACGAGGGCAGAATAGTACGGTAGTCATGAAGGTATTTAAAGTAAAACTGTTATAACATTAAATATTTGTTTTTTTTTTTATTTAGAAAAAGTTGAAATTTTAATCTCCAATATCTCCGTAACTAGAAGGCTCCGAGGTATGGTACAGGACAAAAATATTGCAACGACGACTCCGAGAACAAGACCTTTCGACTTCGTTAAAACTTTCCACTGTCATGCTAGAACACAGATTAACTCTGCATGCGCAACGCATTATAAAATAAATAAATAAACACAACCCAGTGCAGATTGCTAGATGTTACATGTCTCCGAATTCTCACGATGTTTTCCTTCACCGTTTTGAGAGCAGTGGTCCCATAGTATAGTGCAGGGCGCATGAGTTATGAAAACCCGAGGCATGTTTTGAGAGCAGTGGTCCCATAGTATAGTGCAGGGCGCATGAGTTATGAAAAACCGAGGCATGTTTTGAGAGCAGTGGTCCCATAGTATAGTGCAGGGCGCATGAGTTACGAAAAATCGAGGCCCGTTTTGAGACCAGTGGTCCCATTGTATAGTGCAGGGCGCATGAGTTACGAAAAGTTTGGGCCGAACCCAATCCTCCGCGTCACATGCCGATAAGTCCATGACAACGTATTACCAAACAACTTTTCAGTCAGCGGCGCCAATTTCAGACTTATTTTATCTTGTATTAGATAAACTTCGTTTCTTACTTTGTGGGAAAACCTTTGTGGGATAAATGCTTTCAATTCTCATAGGTAACTAAAAATACGAGCTCGTGGCTAGATAATAACAGCCGCTCTGGTCGATCTTCAGGCTAAGCCGCGCTTGCCTAGGTTGGTTCGTGGATGGGTGGCCACCCACTACATATAGAGTATCGGCCGTGCCTTGGAAAGCGCTTTAAGCCGTTGGTCCCGGCTGTCATTTGTAGATTTCTGACAGTCGTTACAGGTAGTTAGTAGTATTATTTTGATAGCTAACTGGTAGTCAAAGCCTGACAACCAGTCGTACCAAGGGATACCATATTACCTAGTACTAACTGGGTTGTGGAGGTCAGATAGGCAGTCGCTTCATGTAAAATACTGGTATTCAGCTGCATCCGGTTAGACTGGAAGCCGACCACAACATGGTTGGGTTAGGCCGATGCTGACTTCGGTGAAAGTAGGTGATGATGAGGTGGTGATGGTAGGTATACCATACCATTAGTACCATGTCATTTCAAAACAATGTTTCAAAAACGATATAATTAATGGGGGAAAACAAAATGACCACCAAAAATAACTTTGTGACCACTAACATCTATCACCTAAAATATGAATTGATCACCAAATTTAGTAAATTGAGCACCAAAATTGTAATGAGGTGGTTGATGACAAACTAGTTTTGCCTAGGCCGACTTGGGGCACCCCGACACTTGTTTTTTTTAAAGCCTTTAGAAGTAGGAGCCCCGCGAAGCGGTGCTCCGTCGGCGGGGTCTCCCTCGACTCGGATGCAAGAGCATAACAGTTAAATTTCTGGTCGTCATTAACTAAAAAAAAAAATTTTTGGTTCTAATTTCACAATAGAATGGGGATTAATTTTGGTGATCATTTACTAATTTTGGCAATCAAAAGTGATTTTTTTTGTCGTTACATTAAGCTTCACATTAAATCTTATTTAGTTAATCCTTACATGCATGAGTTTTTGTTTTGTAAAATGAATAATATTTTCGTGTAGATGTTTGAAGATATGTAATAGGAAAAATAGTAAAAAAAATCCCAAGTAAAAAATAAGGAGTTTATTAGGAAAAAACTTTATGTTGCCAAATGTCTACAATATGCGTTTGCTGTATAGAAAATGCTACGAATTTACATGGTTGTGGGCCGGCTTGACGTTATTTTTTGCTTTTGCTTTTTAGCATAGCACGCAGGCTGCGCGATGGAGATATCGTAGGTATGCTCATGGCTTTGGAAAATGGAAATATCTCAGAAGATGAAGAAGACATAGGTGACCGAAATGATATAGAACTATATCATTTCGGTCACCTATGTCTTCTTCATCTACTTTATTATCCAAGTACTTATACAAGATGTTTTGAATGATTTGGATAGTGAATCTCCTGAAGGTGAGAAAGTCGACGAGGACCCTCCACTTGTATCCGAAGAGCCCCTATCTCGTGAGACCTCGTCCGTGGAACCTGCTTCAGGGCCTTTGCCAACTCCATCAGTTCTGGGTATTCCTGGTGTTGCAGCTTTGAGATCACCTAACAGAGATCTATGGAAAAAGCGTAATTTGGTGTGAAATGAAGATCGCATAGTCTTCTTCGTCCACCAATGGTCTTATTTTATGGAGACGATCATGCTGTGGATGATTTACAGGCTCCGAGTTGTCGTTGAAATGAACTACAGATCGTATTTTTTCAAATCTTTTTACTGTCATGGTTTTCATGATTTGAGCAAAGCCATATTTTGATCGGACGCTAGGGTAGTGAAACACCGACATAAATATGATAATTCCTAAAAAAATCGTACTTCTGTAGCAGTTACGGGCGCACTGGTAACACTCTCTTGGATAATATATAAATTGGTCTGTGCGACAATTTTTGTAATTACTGCGTCATTTATGAATTAAAAAAAAAATGGAATGGAGTTTCCAGGACCGCGACGTCTGAGGGTAGCTCTGAGCTTCCTTAGAAGGCTATGCGATCTTCGTTCCATACTAAATTACGCTTTATCCATGTTAGGTCCCTGCTACGTGATCTCCAAGCTGCAGCGCCAGGAATGCCCGGAACTGATGGAATTGGCGGAGGCCCTGAAGCAGGTTCCGCGGACGAGGTCTCGCGGGATAGGGGCTCTTCTTCGGATACAAGTGGAGGGTCTTCGTCGACTTCTTCATTTTCGGGAGATTCATTATCCAAATCATTCAAAATATCTTGTGTAGGTACTTGGATAGTAATCTATTTCATTTTGGTCACCTATGTCTTCCTCGTCTTCTGAGATATGTATTTCCGTTTTCTGAAGCCATGAGCATGCCTTCGATATCTCTATCGCGCAGCCTGCGTGCTATGCTAAAAAGCAAAAGCAAAAAATAACGTCAAGCCGGCCCACAACCATAACCATGTAAATTCGTAGCATTTTCTATACAGCAAACGCATATTGTAGACATTTGGCAACATATTAAAAACTAACTTGTAAAATCACAAAGAAATCAGAGACAAAATGTCTGAAATATCAAAAACTTGCCTCATTTTCTACTAGATTACTATTTTTCAAACTTTGAAGAATAGATTCTTTGATGTGAAATCGTTAATCAAATCACTCGTAATCGCCAATACACAAACTTTTACACTTACTCGTTTATAATGACGTAAGACAGAAAGACTACCTGCAAATTTCGATTATTTTTTATTTTTCTGTTAGTCTATAATCTATGTCCGCATATTACGTTGCGTTCAGAAAGGTACAGCTGTCAAATGGTTTTTTTTTTGGCAAAAAATAAATTGTTGCCATTTGTCAACTGTATGCATTTAAGGGTTGCCACTTTATCGCTAATGAAATCATTAAAATAATGATTTCATTAGTTTGTTGCATCAAACTACTTTAGGCTAAAAACTTGATCCTTTAACTAATGAGAGCATTAAACATTTTTGCCAACAATAAATGGAAAAAAATGAATGGATTGAACGAGAGGTTGCGTTTTGTTTATACAAAACGCGTTTGACACGTAATACGGTTTATTTGACGACTAACATTTTTCTTTCAAAAGGATGTGAAAGTCGCGTGTTATTATTTAGGTTTTATTTTGTTTGTGAGTGAAAATGTCTGAAAACCAAAACAAAAAACGTGAAGGAGGTGCAAACTTCACTCCAGAAGAAAAAGCACTATTGGCTGATCTCATAAAACATTAACTGAAAAATATCCTTTTCTGCAGCGGAACATTTCAGCTAATGAGCCCCCAATGCTCATGCAAAGCTCGTTCCGTTCAGGCATATTGATATAGGTGGAGCTTAATGCAGCCAGCTTGCGAAACACCTTTTGTACGATTCGGCAAACTGTAGAGGTGTTTATGATCGTCAGATCAGCTAGTACCATCTGGAAGGACCCCGTCGCGAAGAACCGCAAACAGATTAGAAGCTGGGTAAGACCACAAATGGCCTTGCTCCTCAGGGTCTGTGGCTCCAGATTGAGGCGGTCTCGAAGCTGCAGCGCTGCCTCCTTTGAAATTCAGTAGCACAACCAGAGCTCTTCTCCATCATGTTTTTCGAATAAATTTATTCTGTCTAGGATCTGGCGGCGGCGAGGAACATCTTCTGGATCAGACAGCGACGATAGGCTGGTCAACGACATATTCAGCAGCGAAAATAAAAGTAAACACTACGTAAAATCAGTTTAATGGCCCGTCGTCGACTCATTAAAAATTATAACCTCTAAAATGTAATTTAATGAGCTCTGATGCGCTAAAGTCACTTCGTGCAATACAAAATACCGTTAATGGGTGGTTTGACACTTCATTAGATAAGTTTGACATTTCCATAATTAAAATTTAAAGGAGCTTTAAAATGCATCTTATTTTCTTTCCTGCAATACTTTAATGAAACATTAGGGTTTAAAGTGGCTTTAAAAAGATAAAAATCTTTCTTGCAAGTAGTTCGTTATTTGTATGCCATAATTAATGAGCGATTTCACTCAACGGGTGTCGAAAGGCGATTAAAGGATTCCAAATTATAAAGGGTGAACGTTAGTTTAATAAGGGTAACACGGAAATAATCTCTGAAAGCTGGGGTTTATCACACCACGGTGGGAACATTACGTCATTGACAGATTTTCACTTTGAATAACATGGAACATACTTAGTTAAATTGAATGCTAAAAGAGATATTTATAACGTTTTGCTGATTTTCGCACTATTTACAACTACGTATTTTTAGAGTGGGCGGCGCTGCATTCTTCATCAATGCCTGAATCTATTTGCGGAATTAAAACTAAATATTTTGTAATGCTAATGGATGAACTTTGGCGCTTTAGGCATGGACTTTCACACAGTCATGGCTTTTTTAAATTTTATTTTTCCGGGTGGGAAATCATCAAATGGAGTGTCAGACTTGTACTGACTAAAACCCATCCATGTTCCTTCTTTGCCAGTGTGGTCCAGGGCCGCGGTATCTCTTTCGTATAGTCCCGCAGCCCCGGCAGGCATCGGCCCTTGCCAATCCCTAAATTGCTGACATATCTTTGAGGCGCGCGTGGAACACGAACGCGCCGTCGACACGGCCTGTCGTCATGAGACGGACGGCGAGCTAATGCAAAGTCATGCCTGATTTCATAACTAAAGAAATAAACAGGAAGAGTAAGCTAATTATGTCATGATTTTCTAGCATTGATAGGTTTCCATTAGTGAAGAGGCATCAATCTAAGTAGGTGGAAGTTTAACGCTTTTTGTTTCAGTGCAAAGTGCACTTAAAACATAAGAAAAGTTACACTTAAAGTACTTACTCCGTGGTTTATTGTGGTTTTGTAATAAAGAAAACCATGGATATTGTCCCGTAAGTACTTTAAGTGTAGTGAAAAACCGTGAAAGTCTTAAACAGTGCATAAGAAAAGTTATGCGAAAATCGAGAAGATTGTGCCTACGATTTCAACTCTATCGGTTCAGTTCATTTGGAGCAAATTGCCTGTGACAGAGGCACAGACAGACATACCACGAGTGTTATAGGATCACTCGTGTGGCAGTCAGGGTTCCCGTTTTTTCATTCGGGCGTACGGAATCCTAAAAAATCTAGATACCTAGTAATTTTGAGTTAAGAAGTCCCATATAAAATCGAATGATGTCAAACCTCTTAATCAATAAACCATTAATTCTAGCCTTTATAGCAAAACTAGATACAACAGACAGAATCTTAATTAATTACAATAACACCAAAACCTAGACTTTTTACGACTCGATTTTACGAGAATTTTACGATTCAATTATTTTATTACGAAGACGAATATACCTAGTGCTATTGTGGGTGCGAAAATGGCATATCTGTCAACGAGGAGTGTCCATTTTTTATGCTTTTAACGGACGTCCCGAAACGAGGACGTCCGTGGATTGAGTACGTACTCAATCCGATTAGACAGAACGTTCCTGTTTGAGGACGCACTTGACCTTAAATAAGTACGGTCGAGTCTTTTATACCTTCGTCACTTTAAAGGCTATTTTTGCTCAGCACTTAGCATAATCTATTGCGTCGAATGTCAATACCGCAGAATGACATTCAGGTACCCTCTTAACATGAAATTTAAACATCGTATTATGAATAATGAATGAAAGAATAAATATAATACTCATATCAATGCATATGAAAGCCTATACGGTAATTCTAAAGGTAAGAGGACGCATTGGAAATTTTGGAGTCAAAGGTCTCAATTTTTGTCAGTAATTACAAAAGAAATGAAAATGTAAGTTGGTGACCTGATAATTCATGATAAAAAGCTTATTTTGTTAGTTTTCAATACATGATTAGGTAACTTTTGTAACAGAAAAAAAAAACAAACATAAGTACCTCTTTTTAAAAAGAGATTCACATGTTATGGGCAAACGGGACCGATTTAAGCCTCTTAATTAACTGTCTCCGTAAATGAGTCTATAAATACTGTTTAAAATTGTAGAAGGAATTTCTCAAATCATCGTTTCCAACTAAATTAAAATAATAACAAAAACCATTTTGTCGTTTACGTCCTTTACTTATAAGCTAGCAATCCTCGCTCCGCTCAGACGCTCAGTCCCCCACTCAGTCCCCCGCACAGTCCCCCGCTCAGTCCCGGGGCGCGTGTGCCCCGTTTTAGAACAATGCGTCGCCTTCCGACATTTTGCCATATTTGTCTTAGTCCCTTCAAATAATGGGAGTTGCGGCCAAGCTCAATCCAATTTAGTGTGAAAAAGAAAACAGTCCCATGTTAAAGGGGGCGATCCTATTGACATCATCCGGCAACTGGGCACAAATCCAGACTCCGTGGCTGCTACTGAGAAATTCCTGATGGAAAAACCCAATAACACCCGACCTGGGCTTTGTTTTAATGGGTTATTGTACATTCGTCACAAAGTTAATTCGCCACGAAAAAAAGTATGTGTAAACTCGCCACAACTCTATTTTCATGAAGGAAAATCCGCCATATTGTTTATTTCCGTACAGATAGCAGAAAAATCAAACAATAAGTAGATTGTAACGTTATTTATTTATTTTTAATAATCACAGAAATTCACAAATAAATCACAGTTCTAATTACAGCTAAAATACACGCTAATATTGTCTGTTTTTTAATGTCCGAAAACATCTGGTTAATTGTTTCTTTTGTACTTGACACGAAGTTATTAATATTTTTATTGAAAATTTTGTACTCAACTTAGGTGTCGGTTCTGTTGTGCACAAACTAACTTAATTTAGGCTATTGCTATCTTTTACTAAAAGGCAGTGCGAGAAAGGGACGGCTATAGCTATGAACTAAGTTAGAAATGTCAAACTAGTTTATGCTTTGCATGTTTTTAGGTGCACCCTTCATTTGTATGGAAATATTAGTTCGATTAAATTTGACAGCTCTAAATTACGTCCGTCTCTTTTTTTGTTTTATTATAGAGAAAAAGATAGCAATAACCTAAATTAGGATTAGTTTGTGCACAACAGAATCGACACCAATGTTTCCTAGAATACTGAAAATATGTTTTCCAACAAAAAATAACTATTATAATGTTGCCTTGCTTGGTTGCGTTATTTGTTTTGTCTTAAAATTACCACGAATTGTAAAATTTAATTCATTTGGATTACAATAATAACAAAAATATAATATTGTTTTACTGAAAACTCGTACACAACAATTAATGTTTTAAAGGGCATTGACCAAAAAATCTAACCTGTATATTTTAATATTTTCTTTTCGTTAAAATATAGTATTTAGAGAAACTAATTTGAAATATTTTTAAAATACAATCGCTAGTTTAATTTACATTTATATTGAAAAGATGTATTTGATCATTCAACGGTTTATACGTGAGTGACACTAATGGCAGTTGTTTTTAATGGCATGAAGCTAAGGGGTCGTTCAGAATCAGACATGCGAGAACCCCGCGATTGCCACAGCCTTATATTACGTACGCAGGCTTAAACTTATCGCGTCGAATGTCAACGTATCGCGAGCCTGTGGTGGGCTATGGGCTAGCTCGCCGTCCGTCCGTCTCATGACGACAGGCCGTGTCGACGGCGCAGTAGTGTTCCACGCGCGCCTCAAAGAGAGTCAGCAAAAAGAAAGGGGTCTGCAAGGGCAGATGGGGTTGGCAGGCTGGGGTTGCGGGACTGTTCGAAAGAGATACCGTGGCCCCGGAACAAAAAGGGCGATGAAGGAACATGATGATGGGTTTTAGTCAGTAAAAGTCTGACACTCCCTCCTGCTCTGCCCAGAGCGGGAGGAGTCATTTGATGATTTCCCATTCGAAAAAAAAAGGCTTAAACGTATTTCACGATATTCCTTCTTGAGATAACGTCAAATGAAGGTATTTAAACCACATTTCTTCAAAAATAAAAATAGAGTGATTTTTCATTTTAACAAGAAATAAAGGATTAGTGACCTCCGCAAAATGGTTTTGCAATTAGCACAATTTTGAAACTTGAACCATTACCATTATACATTACAGCTGTTGTTGTGGACTGTTTGAGGTTTCTTCAAAATAATAACTTCGAACATGATCTTCAGAGTTCTATTTATTCTTCAGGGCTAGTTGTTCGCTTGAGTCTTGTGCGGCGTCTGAACGACGAGTGTCGAGTGCACGTAGAGAGTGAACAAGTATGCAGCCAGCCCTCCTTTAAATCATACTAGCGGACGTCACGCGGTTTCACCCGCGTAGTTCCCATTCCCGTGGGAGTACGGAGATAAAATATAGCCTATGTTACTCTGGGTGAATGTAGCTTTCTAATGGTGAATGCATTTTTAAAGTCGGCGCAGTAGTTTTTGAGTTTATTCATTACAAACATACACACAAAAATACAAATCTTTCCTCTTTATAATATTAGTGTAGATGCGGCCGATAGTTATACCTATGCCTAACCCTTCGTAGATTACAGGCGTGATATTATATTACATTTAATTCCAAACAACCTATTACGGAGGAAACCGAAAGCTCATTACTTTTCAGTCCGCTGAATCGACATGACAATAATATAACTCATAAACACTAAGACAAGCATTAAGCTTAACAGAGCGGTTTGAAGTGATAACAGAGAATTCAGTAACTTTTAGAGGCATTCGTGCTCGTAAAGTAGGATGTGATGTTAAAGGAATGGACGCAGAAGGTTCATTCAATGTTGTTGATTCGTTCTTAATCATATTGGTGTCGATGCTGTTGTGCACAAACTAAACTTAATCTAGGGTATTGCTATCTTTTTCTCTCTAATAAAACGAGAAAGAGACAGACGTAATTTAGAGCTGTCAAATTTAGTTTGAATTAATATTTCTATACAAATGAAGGGTGCACGTAAAAACACGTCGACTAAAAACACGGTGAAGCGCAAGGCATAAACTAGTTTGACATCTCTAACTTAGTTCATAGCTATAGCCGACCCTTTTTCGTACTGCCTTTTAGTAAAAGATAGCAATAGCCTAAATAAAGTTTAGTTTGTGCACAACAGAATCGACACCATTATTCTCTTCCCAAATCCAAATTGATTTGGGGTCGACGTATAGCATGTCTTCTTCCATTCTTGTCTATTAGTCACAATTGAGCTATTACTACTACGTATAGAGAATACAGCGCAAACAAAAACTGTGCGCAGTGCGGGGCACGCGGGGGGCGGCTAATCCCGTCGTATATGATGCTCTGTGACGAGATGCAGTTGAATGGAACACAGATTTTGTTCGCGCTGTCTTCTCTATACGTAATAGTAATGGCTCAATGTTAGTCACAGCCTTTGCAGCATCTTCTTGCAAGGTCTAACCTTCCGTGGTCCACCTGAAAGTCCTTGAACCGTCTTCGGACTCAAGTGGAAAGAGTTAACTTCAACCTCAGTGGGGCTACCTCAATAAAACAGATGTGGGGTGTGGTTGTGGAGCTCTGCCGAAAACTATGATCCATTAATCTGCCCTCTTAACCACTCATAAGCCGTAATTATAGAATCAATTAAAAAGGTATTGCGTCTAGTGTAAATCTACTGTCCGGCACACGAAGAGTTAACCCAATATATACAGTCGAAGTGACCTCGTCGCTGCCACCGACAATGCGGTGGGTGAAGTTCTGAGCTTACAAAATATAAATATTGACGTGCCAGCGAAACGAAGGAGAAGTCCCTTTTTTAGCCATTTATCTGTCATTCAGTGCTATTCATTCAGACATTACTGATGCCCAAAATTTTCCTCACGCCTAAATATTACATGTCTTGTCAGTGCTTATCTGTGTGCTCACAAGTTTATTTACTTACTTTGTTCTATCGGCCAGAATTTCGCATATCGATTTTGTTTTTATGTTAATTATGTATTCAGATTCATCTCCGTTTAGAAGTCATTGAGAGTCGTAAATATCTTCACCTCCCTCTAATGTATTCAAAGGGATATCCTTACAAAGATATAGTATCATCGACTTGGACTGTGATTTATTAGTGAGGATAATATTATCTTAGCAACAATGCCTAATTCCCTTCAGCAGCTGTCTAAACCGTCTTGCCATGGTCTTGTATCTAACTGACCAGAATCTTCGACAACAAACTTTACTCAAGCATGATTAATGAGATTAAGGTCCCAGTTTTGTTGAAAACCGCAATACCTATTTCTCATAGAATACTGAATTCATCTGTATTGACTTTTCACAACTAATGTATTTTGGGGTCTATTTCTAGTCTAACAAGATCTAACTTACTTTTTATCCGACGAACAATACTGGAGGAGATCCTACATACTACGCGTTTATTTTTTGTATGACTGTATGATCAATTGCTCTGCTGAGTTGAAGTGGGATTGGGCGGGTCGTATCTGTCAAATTCATCAGGACCGATCGGCCAAAGCCGTGTGGCCGTGTGGTATCCGGCAGAGTAGAATAGAACCAACCCATTACACTCACGGGTGTCGTATAAGGCGACTAATGTCTGAGGCAGAACACCTTGCGCCTCCGTAGACCAGAGAATGAGCAGCAGCGTTTTCTGTTAGTCTGTCATCACTGCGATCTCCAATCCGCCTGCCAAGCGTGGAGATTACGGCAAATTCCTCCCATCATGGGAGAGGCTTATGTCCAGCAGTGGACGTGTTGGGCTGATGTAGTAGTGTAGTAGTAGATCGGCCAAAGTCGTTACGCAGTGGGCGCCAGAAGACCGGCATCGTCACCGAGGGAGGCCTAGAAAACGCTGGCGTGCGTGGGGCTTTGAGGCTTTTGTGAGAGATTAGCTGGAGAAAACCGCACGGTAAGAAGAGTGGAAAGCTATGGAAGAGGACTTTGCTCAGCAGTGGGACAATATAGGCCAAATGAAAAAAAAAACATTTTATGACGCATAACTTTTTACAGCCGCGCCATACATAAGCAAATTGCACTGTTTTGACTTTCACGGTTTTTCACTACAATTAAAGTAGGTACTTACGGGATAATATCCGTGATTTTCTTTTGTTTCTATGAGCTCCCGATATTTCGATGCTGTTGCAAGCATCATGGGGAGCTTATAAAAAACAAAAGAAAATCACGTTATAAGCAAATTTAATAAATTATAGTGTAAAAATATTATGATGGGTAGCTTGATTAATCTTTCTTGATTACTTGTTTGGGGCGGCTCATAATCTGTTACTTACCTAAATTAATTAGGAGTTTATTAAGACTAAAAGTTTTTTTATCCTTCCTTTTTCAGTTTCAGTATACGTCGGATCAATTTTTGTTAAAAAGTTTTTTACTTGAAGTGACTAAACCACTTTACGGAGTTACTCGAAATCCTTTGGCAATATTGGTTGTCAGATTTTCTAGGCTCTGAACTGTAAGGACTGTCAACTATCTTCGAATGCCAGTCGAGATCAACGGCTGGCATGGAGGGGTGTTAGATGATGATGAAAATGTGATCACAGTCATGTCAAAGATTTTCTGCTGTATGGACCATCTGATAGTTGGACGTTTTGCCACATGGACATTTATGCTAATTAGACTTACTGCTCATTAGACGTTTCGCGCTGTTGGACATTTAGCTATTTAGATCTTACTTCTGATCCAGAAGGGATTTTTTTTAGCAAAATGACAAAAGTGCCAAGACTGAAATGTTGCACACTTGTACTGACAGCTACTAATGGGCTCTTTCTTGGAAGTAGTTTATTTTTGTAATGGCATCTTGCTGGTCAACTAATGAGACTGTCTGCTTAACCAGACTATCCTGTGGTTGCCATGAGTGTAAGGCCTCCAGCCAGGAATCTTGCAATTAGATTACGTTTTGCCACATAAACGTTTGGTATGTACGTATAATCTCAACATGCATGACATAACCAAGATCTTGTCAAAATATTTTGTTCTATAAGAGTATCCATGGAGTTTCTTGCCCATTCTTCTCCAACGAGATCTACGCTTTTAGAACAGGCAAGTACAATACTTTCACAAGCTATTATGGCCTTGGGACTGGAACTGTAGCTTCTTTTTTTATCTATTCAAAAGTAATGGCCTCTAATGGCCTATTTGAAAGTACTGTAGTTGCCCATTCAATAGCGTAGATCTCTATGGAGAAGAACGGGCAAGAAACTCCATGGACACTCTTTTAAATCAAAATGTTGTTACAAAATCTTGGTCACATCATTCATATTAAGATGGTATATTATGTGAGAACAAAGTAGCAAGATGTGCACGACGGTTAAAAGTGTCCATAGTAAAAACAAAAAATATAATTCAAAAATAAACATTCAAATAAGCCATGGCAACTAAGAGATGACCAGTCACAACTGACAGCGCCCGTTCACGAACATGACGCATGGATCAGCACCATTCAACTCAACCATTTTGAAGGGAACTAAATGATCCGACACACGCGCCACCATCAGCGAGACATTAGAGTGAGCATGACATACTCTCAACCGCCAAGGCACATTCAAGTCAAGAAAAAAAACGTAGGATTTCAGTGAATGATAGCTTTCTAGTACATAGTACTCACACAATATGGGCTATGCGATTATATAATACTAGAGATTGATTCTATACAATGCAAAGATAGTTGTACAATCTTCAGCAGCTCCAACAATTAATTAATTAAATTAATAATTTAATGCTATCAATTTATGCGCCCCTGTCCATGTGAAGCAGGACCAGCATTGAGCCACGTATTTTTATCAGCGATATAATCACCCAACTTGTAATAAGCTTGCTTACATAGTGTGCGTTTGATACATGTTTTAAATTTCTTCTCATTCAGATCAAGAATACTCTGTGGAATTTTATTATAGCATCTCAAACAATACCCCATGAAAGATGAGTCTACTTTAGCGAGTCTGAAGCCTGGCTGAACGAGTTGGTCCCTATTTCTAGAACTGTAAATATGTCTATCACCTCTTTTACCAAAAAGGTGAAGATTTTTTCTGACGTACATTATGTTTTCGTAGATGTACTGATAATGTACCGTCATGATGCCATGCTTTCTCACCCGCACCCGCACCCGCTCTTTGCTTTCTGCTTTCATATCATTCTTCAAACAACCCAGCAATCTTTTTTTTGGTCTTCCTCTCCATCCATCAACATTTATATCTCTTACTCTTTTAGTTACATGCGTTTCATCTCTTCTCATGTCTATACCAAGACAGACGGTTCCCTTTCAATTGTTCTGTTACAGGCACCACTTTCAAACTTCCTCTGAAATACTCATTCCTTACTTTATCCATTTTTGTCATCCATCTCAACATTCTTCTCCTTCTTCTTCTTTATTGTGTGGCTGGTGCCTAACCTATTGTCAGAGTTTCTATGCCTCCCATGGGCCCCTGACTAGCCTGAACATGCCGTCAAGAAATATCTGTCAGGGATGCTTATCGTGTGGCTAGTGCCTAACCTGCACCCCTAGCCAAGTTACAAACGTTTCGTATCGATTCTCTTTCTACAATCGTAAACGCTTCGGCGTAAGCGATTGTAGAAAGCGCTAAATTGGTAGCCAAGTTGACACGACTGAGTCGATTGCTCTTTCTCTAATGTCTGTAGAAAAAACCTACACTTTTAGCGATCAACATTGTAGAAACGTTTACATTCTATTCTATCATTTTGAACGATGTAAACTTGTCTACGAATTCGCTATTCGTTTGTGCTGATCACGTGATTTAACTTTGAGATGATGTCATTCCCATTCATTTGAATAGTTTTCTACTAGCGTTAACGATTGTAGATTGTCGACTTGGCTAGGGGTGCTGGTATCAGAGTTTTTAAACCACCCATGGACCTCTGTCTTGGCTTAACATGCATATCGTGTGGCTAGTGCCTAACCTGTCGTCGTCGTCGCTTGGCTTAACGTACGATTGCCTGAACATGCCGTCAAGAAATATCTCTCAGGTATGCTTATCATGTGGCTGATGCCTTACCTGGTGTCAGATTTTTCGTGCCGCCCATGGGCCTCTGACTAACCTGTACATGCCGTCAAGAAATATCTGTCAGGTATGCTTATCGTGTGGCTAGTGCCCAACCTGGTGTCAGAGTTTTTATACCACCCATGGGCCTCTGTCTTGGCTTAACATGGCGTCAAGAAATATCTCTCAGGTATGTTTATCGTGTGGCTAGTGCCTAACCTGTCGTCAGTTTTTATGCTGCCCATGGACCTCTGACTAGCCTGTACATGCCGTCAAGAAATATCTCTCAGGCATGCTGCGGTTTCCTCACGATGTTTATCTCAACATTCGAGTACACCTTCTGTGTCTGCCAACACAATATTTTGTATTCGAAATCTCAGCACTTTCTCAGACTCATCAACGCCATTAAAATTATCATTCACATAATTGAAATTGTGAAACTTTTTCCATGATGGGAAAGGTTAAGAAAAGGATTAAAGGTCAAAGGTTTACAGAGGTCAAGACACAGGTCTACAGCTGTTAGTTATAATATCATGCTTTTATACCAAGAGGGTATAGGCACGCGAGTTATGGTTGCGAGTTGGTCACATTTTCACATTTCATCGTTTATTTTTCAGCGGGCCTAGAGCCAACCTACTGAGTAAATGTTACGTAAATTTGAACGATTTTAAAATTAAATATACATATCTGTTTTGCACACAGTATTTTATTTTTATAAGACTTTATTCATATCTATGGCTCTCACAAATTAAATTATTGTATTTTTCGTAAATTTTTGCAGTAATTTATCATCATCATCATCATTTCAGCCGAAAGACGTCCACTGCTGGACATAGGCCTCCCCAAGTGTCGCCATATTGACCGGTCCCGTGCGACTCGCATCCAGCGGATTCCCGCAACCTTCACCAGGTCATCGGTCAACCTAGTGTGAGGCCTTCCAACGCAACGTCTTCCGATTCGCGGTCGCCACTCCGGAACTTTTCGGCCCCATCGGCCATCCGTTCTGCGAGCAATATGCCCTGCCCACTGCCACTTAAGTTTGGCAATTCTTCGGGCTACGTAAGTAACCTTGGTTGCAGTCATTGTATTGTGTTAAAATCATACGAATTTACGTTGCGTGATACGTTTTGCACGTCTCTATTCTATAATATGATCTTAGTGTACGGCCTGAGTGCAATAGCGTCGGGCGGCGCGTTCTGTGTTCGTACAGTTAGTCGAACCCCGGGAATTTATTAAATAAAGGCTGGGGTATCTGCTAAATTAGCAACTCTATTTGTGGTGATTCAAACTTTGCTTTTAATACTGTTAGAATAAAGTTCTAATCAGCTTGCACTACAAAGTGCTTGTTACGTCAGTCACTGTGGACCGAATAGTGCAAAATGAGTAGTTATTATTTAATTGTAGCCTAATAAGTCATTAGATCAAAATGCCAATTGTACTACACTTTGTAAAGAAAAAAGTTACAAATATTTGTGTGAAAAAAAAAACTAAAACTTAATGCCGTTTAAGAGTAGTTACGAAATTTCAAAGAAAAAATGCTTCACTTTGAATATTTTTTCCATATTATTATAGTAATAATAAAGTAAGAATTATTTCAATTGTAAAAATTAAAGTTTAGAGTCTAATAAGCAACATATATTTTTTTGCGCATTTATATTCACTCATCAAAGAGGAGTTACATGAAGAAAACATCTCGTTAGCAGATACCACCCCCCTAGGGAAAAAATCAATAACATCTACCCGTACACTGAACCCACTACCCGTAGTAACTTTTCCACCACTAGGCCCACGGGAGCACTAGGAAGTCAATATTATTATAATAAATAGAATAGTCATCCTATTAATTAAGAATGTGATAAAGCAATATAATAAATAATAGATGAAGATAACATTTAATAAAGCGTAGATAAACACAATTTAATTCAACATTATTATTGATACACTTACTGAATTTTCCTTAATTAAACGGATCGAAACTACCTTTGATAAAAACCGACGTTTTGATATCACAACATGATATCTAACACCTCTAAACGCACAATTCTTGTATGCATAAATAAAATCTGAATCTAGGAAACGGCTCCAACGATTTTCATGAAATTTAGTATACAGGGTGTTTCGGGGGCGATACATCGATCTAGCTAGGCTTCATTTTTAGAAAAAAAAAACCGAGCAAAGTTCGGTCGTCCAGATATTTATTTTATTATTAAAAGTAGCCAGAAAACCTTCTTTATTTGTACATCAGATTTTGGCATGTTTTATAATATAATAAGCAACAATTAAAATAATTGAAGTTATCGCTTAAAAACAATTATTCCTAGACAAATTTGTGAAAACAATTGGTTTTTAGGGTAGCCAAATGGCAAAAAACGGAACATGTCTGTCTGTCCGTCCGTATGTCACAGCCAGTTTTTTCCGAAACTATAAGAACTATGCTGTTGAAACTTGGTAAGTGATGTATTCTGTGAACCGCATTAAGATTTTCACACAAAACAAGAAAAAAAAAACAATAAATTTTGGGGGTTCCCTATACTTAGAACTGACACTCAAAAATTTGTTTTCATCAAACCCATACATACATACGTGTAGAGTATTTATGGATAGGTCATCAAAAATGATATTGAGGTTTTTAATATTATTTTTTTCTAAAGTCTAGTTTGCGCGAGAGACACTGCCAAAGTGAAAGTGGAGGAGGCAGATAAAAATACACCTGAAATAACCTAATTAATCCCCAACTAATATGAGAGATTTGAAAGGGAATACCAACAACATTTATTACTTCTTTTTCACAGCCTGAGGTATTCTGTTTAAGTGATTGGTTAGTTCCACATACACCCCTGGCTACGAATCCTCGTTCATCCCTGGTGAAAACGCAGCCTAAAGCCTGACCCCAAGTTTCCCAGTTACTGTTGTCTCGCCTCACTTTTACTTTCAGCTAATAAAATGGCACAGTGTGTAGCTGTCATTATTTCATCAAATCTCTCTAGTAAAAGACAAACTACTACTAAAGCCACTGTTTATTTCACTCAATAAACCCTGATGTTACGTGGCTTCAGATGCGTTTTATTGTAACTTTAATGGATTTCGGATCATTTCTTAGGGCTCATTTACGGAGACGCGGCGTGTCGCGCGTCGCGTCAGGCGGCGCGGGCCGCTTAAAATTCAAACATTATGGCAATGTATGAGAGCTTTTACGGAGAAGCGTTTTTACGCGCGTTTGCTTGAGATACAGCGACGAACGCCGCGGCGGGCAACGCGGTGGACATAAACACATACCCTCTTATTATAAAACGTGGTCTTAAAAAAGTACCGGCTTTAGTACTAGGTTTAAACCATGACCTTGAATAAACGTTATTACAAAACGAAGTTTATCGCTAGTCCTAGAACTATCTATGGTACCAAAGTTAGACTATCGTGACCCCTAGTTTAACTATGGTACTAAATTGTCAACTTGTTTTTTAACATATTTATATTGGTTTTCGTCGACTTATCTTCAAGTATTTTAGTCGACTCGGCAATAAGTTGACGCAGTATAAATCGTAGAATGAAATTTGTATTAATGTAAGTAATTTGGCATAGGTATATGGTTTAGCTTATTGCAGCAAATACTGTGTGTAGTTGTGTACGTAATCTAACATGTCAGTTATCACTAACCTTTTCTTCTGGACTCCAATTTTCACCTCTTTTTTCTTTGGTTAATCCATTTTTTTTTTTAAAATTGAATGCACACACGATCTCACCACAAAGAATACTGTGCCCAAAGAACTGTGCCTTTACTTGTGTTATTACTCTTGAAGTGAAACCGGACATTTAGTTTATTATAAGATGTAACATAAACATTTCGATAACATTACTCGAATTACGCGCGCCGCCCAGTTCATTCCATTATACGCGCTAGCTCGATAGTTGTTTCAAAACAGAACAATTGGATTGATGCATTCAAAAAAATACAAGTCGGAATATTTAAATACCTCTAGATAACAAAACTTTATATTTTACCACTACAAATAACAATTTATAAAATATTTTTTCTTTATATTACATAACAACATTTTGTAAAAAAGGAACGGTGCAGAGAACGCTGAACGAATGATTGAATAGTTTTAAATATTTTGTTGCTTATAATCTGTGGATTATGTTTAGACCAGGGACTATCTTTGGTACTAAGAAGTCCTTTGTTAGTCTACGGTTTATAATACGAAACGTTAGTACCGTAACAATCCTAGACCTTTTAGTCCTGGTTTAATCCTGGTACCTAATGGAAGTTTTATAATAAGACGGATAAACACTAGATAATAATGTTATTCGTAAGTTGCACTAACAGAAGTATTTATTCAATAAACTTATGCGAATTGGTCTGGTATTTTTATTTATTCGCGAGAAGAAGAACACAAAGAGCTTATGGCTGTTTGACATCCGTGACGAAAAAATGACAACGCCGCGTGCACCGCCGCGTGCACCGCCGCGGGCAACGCGCCGCAGCTCGCGCCGCGTCTCCAGAAATGAGCACTTACACTTAGAGTATAACCATGAAAGTTGGTTCACACTAACGTTTGTATCTGGGGGTATGAAGAACAGGGTGTAAAGCTCTTCATCCCCCATAGAAAAGGGAGGATCCTCCGAATATAAATATAAAAAATAATGTAAATATTATAGAAAATTTGATATAAAAAAATATGTTTTTTTTTTCATTTTATCGAAAATATTATCGATTCTAAACCATTTCTGAAAATTTGGCCGGTCGTTGAAAACTAACCCTGTTGAACCCTTGAACCAACCCTGCATCGCACTGTAAAAACTTTTCGTAGAATGAGAGGTCAGATTATGGTCACATGTTTACGTCATTGCCAGTATTTTATCGCGTGAAAGTGTAACTAAAAGAGGATTTTAGTAAAGCTAGTAATAAAACGTACGGGATTTGGACAAGACTATGTACTTTCGTTTATATGTCATTAACTATTGTTGCTTTGTGACCTCCTCGTCGAGATATATGGGCCATTTGAGATAAAGTAAGTATATAAAAAGAAGTCTATAAGGCCCGGACTGATCCACCTACCTACCGTCATCCTGAGGTTGTCTAGAAGATGTTGCTATCTACACAATGGGTGGGTTTCAAGACATTTGCGCGAAAGACTCTTGCGCGAACCCACTTGCGCGGAAAGACATAAGCGCACATGGACTTTTGATCGATTGGACTTTTGCGCGAACGCACTTTTGCGCGCGAATGGACACCTGTGCAAATGGACATTTGCGCGACTTATTTTCATAGTTTTCAGGGTCGCTGATAACGAAAATGAGATCAAAATGACATTCCAAGATGGCGCCGAGGAAAATTTTTGTATCATCAGTCAGGAAAACAACACCCATAAAGGAACAACTGAAAATTTTCATAGGCGCTATTTTGGATTTTCATTTTGACCTTATTTTTGTTATCAGCGACCCCGAAAACCATGAAAACAACACCCATGATGAAAAAATTGCGCAAAATTGTGGTCGCGCAAGTGTTTATGCGCGCATATGTCTTTCGCAACAAAGTCCCAGATCCCTTAATGGGTATAAAGAGACCCTTAAAGAAGTCGAAAAGCACTTATCTTGTACTGTCCGTATTGCGATATTTTTTTTTGTTCTAGGTACTTTGGAACCTTCTAGTTTACGGAGCTACTAAAGGTCAAAGTTCCAATTTAACAAAATATCGCAATACCAGTGCGGAGCACTTTTACACCCATTGTAAGTTATTATTTTTCCTTGTTTTCTTTCTATTTAATTTTGTTCTATTTATTTGTCCTGTGCGAGTCTAATAAACATATTTTCTACCCTTCTTATCCTAGAAGGTTGTGCTTTTATCCTACGATAAAATCTATGATCTTGATATTTCCATGAAAATAATATTATTTATATATTATATAAATAATTTTGTTATTCATCCTGTACTTCAACTAACAAAGCTGTCCTTACTAACAACACTTGGCTTTAAGGCTGAAAATAGCCCAAAACCCCTGTCAGAATCGTGAACGATTACTTTGTGAATAGATAGATAGGGTTTTAGGATAAAGAACTTAATCAAAGCCGGGGCATGTTAATTTTATTATGATAGCACTTTTGTTGAGGAGTGATTTATAGCTTTTAACGATATTAAGAGCTTTTAATTTAAGTATATTTAGCGTGGTTTATTAGAGACAATTAAGATGTGAATGTATTGCAAAATAACATCACGCCTGTAATCCCCAAAGGGGTGGCAGAGGTGTACCTAATAGTACACCCAAACGCCTGTTACGTTTAAGTAGCAAATTATCAAAAACGTTAATAGCTTAAAATTGATAGTACCTTTTTTGGCTTTGTAATATTGTATATAACCATAACTGGTGTATGTTATGTAAGTCTGTAAGTTATATGAAAGTATAAAGGGTGTAAAACACCTCCTAACGAAGCCATAAGGAGTGATCTCCCTGTCATTGTGATAATTTTTTTGGTCTACACCATACCTGGGAACCTTCTAGTTACGGAGATATTGGGGGTCAAAGTTCCAACTTTTTGACAAGTTTTTTTTTAATACAAGTTTTAATGTAAGATTTTTACTTTAAACACCTCCACGACCCCCGTACTATTCAATCCATCCATCAGCACAATGTTTTGAGTGCGTTAGATTGAGTTCTACAACAAAACATGATTTTTCACCCCAAAAAAAACGTCGTTTCCCAGGAATATTTTTTGCGTGAAGTTACTTAGTTTGATGTACAGTATATGCTTGGTTGACGGGTTCGAGATGAGGTGTTTTACACCCTGTAATTTTAAAAATGTTCTGTGTGAACAATTATTGGCTAACATAAATAAATAAAAATAAAAAGTATCATGTAATACGGTACTTTGCCTAACACCGTGGCGCCCCTACCGACACAAAAAGCAACTACACACAGGCAAGGGGCGATTAGCCAGGCCTATACGGCGACCTCAACGACGGTATACGTATGTTTACGGGCACAATTATGATCCCGCAGGACCAAGGGCAATGCCCACAACCCGCCTGCCGCGCCCCCCTGCGGGGGTGCAGCGACTTCTACCGAGGAATAGGGGGCGAGGGTCTATTGCCATCAACTGGGTACAAATACCGTATATATATAAACATATATACCGTAGCTGCTACTGAGAAAATTCCTGATGGATGAACCCAATAACAACTTACTTTAATAAATAAATCCTAATAATAGTAATGTACAAGTCTGCGACGCAGGGGCGGTTCGAATGTATCAAATAACATGAAATCTTTAATTTAACACAAGTTAGTTCTCGTTCAGTTCCAAGTAAACCAAATTGTCGAAGAAATTATGAAGTTCTAGGTACACATTAATTCCCATAAGCATTTTTTCTACTAAACACAAACGTGTTAATCAGTATTATTTTAGAATTGAAGACAGTAAATTAAACAGTGAAATTAAATATTTGTTGTTTAATTTAAATTATACAACAAATATTTAAACAATATCTTCAATTCTAAGTACCTACTGACATAATAATTGTAATTGAAGATTATTTTATTATACAAGACTAGCACTTCTCCCGCGACCTCGTACGCAAAAAGTGAGATACTTCGGCTAATTTGTATGATTTAGCTAAATATAATTTTTATAGCCTATGTTATTTCCTAATAATTTAGCTTTCTATTGGTGAAAAAATGGTTAAAATCGGTCCTGTAGCTTATGAGCTTATTCGGTACAAACAAACAAAAAAATCTTTCAACTTTACGTATAATTATTATTATAGATAAAAATCTTCTATCGTGATCGGATTACTTGTATTTTGTAAGGCATTTCGAATAATAAAAACAAATAAAATGGAGGTAAACAAAGTAATAATCTTTCATAATGACTTCCGGTAGAGGGGCTGGATTACATTTTACGGGCGTAATGTAATCTCCGGAAAAAATTGCTTTAATGAAAAAATCATTTTTTTCCTGAACTAGAAATCAAACCAAAACTAATTATTACTAATTAGGTATTGCAACTCTAAATATTTCCAAAGGATGAATACCAGTACCAGTATTTTTTGCAAAGTAAGTAACATTTAATTTTTTTATATAAAATGAAATTGCCTGAAGAGATTTTCTATACCATCAAATAACGTACTCGTACATACAGCAAAGCAGCAAGTTATACTTTTACAGTATAATATGGACAGATACGCAACAGGACAGAGTATAGTCATGAAAAAATAAGTTTATAAACTACTAGCTGACGTCCCGCGGTTTCACCCGCGTAGTTCCCGTTCCCGTGGGAGTACGGGAATAAAATAGCAACCGCATACATTATACACCCGCGGTCCTGACGGATACAAATATAGCCTATAGCACTCACGAATAATGTAGCTTTCTACCAGTGAAACAATTTTTAAAATTGGTTCATTACTTCCGGAGATTACCCCTACATACAAACTTACAAACAAATGTTACCTCTTTATAATATTACAAAGTAAAGATGAAATATAAGAATTCAATTTTCAAAATAAATAAAAAGTCGTCGTGCGTACGTACTTACCTATTTAATTTCAGCTTAGATCCTGGTTTCACTTGCAAAATATTTGCGTTAATTTTAGAACACATTTGGATTACAAAATTATGGTGTGTTTACAATTTCTAACTAAATAAACAGTACATGACATAGATTCTGTTGATATTTCAACTAAACAGAGCAGTTTTCTTTGTAGTTTATTTGTAACTGGCAACCCAGATTTCACAGCTATTGCTTACTTTTTTGCGTCTGTCAACACAATGTTACGTTGTGCTGTTTATGGTGCTGTCGTAATGTGTGTATGTGCTCGTGGCTCAATAATGACAGCCACTCGGGCCGATCTTTAGGTTAAGCCGTGCTTGCTAAGTTGTTCCGTGGATGGGTGACCACCTATTATTACAGGGTTAGTTTTCAATGACCAGCCAAAATTTAATATTAAGATCTAGATATCAAACCAAAAGTGCATTTTAAATATTATTGTCGTAAAATATAAAATAAAAATAATAACATTCATTTGAAAGTGTCCTAAAAATTTCCTAAATCGTAAACCTAGTGGGAATCAATGCACTTGTGTGCGTGCATGCACCGCCAAATGTATAACTGCTATCTATCTAGACTGTTGAACTGAATTGTGCTGTTGTAATATCCACACTTTTGCTTTTTAGTGGTGGACAGAAATGATTTTTTTTTTTTTTTTTATGTTTTTTTTTATTATTTCGAAAATATTATCGATTCTAAACCATTTCTGAAAATTTGGCCGGTTGTTGACAACTAACCCTGTATACCGAGTTTCCTCCGTGCCTCGGAAAGCAGGTTAAGCTGTTGGTCTCGGCCGTCATTTTGTAGATCTTTGACAGTTTGACAGTTAACTCTTACTCATTATTATAGAAAATCTGGATGACCGAGCTTAGCTCGGGTTTTTTTTCTATTGTGGCCTGACAGATCTGGCAATCCGGTTGCTAGGGGCTTGTTGTTGTTTTTGGTTGGCTAGTGACGGGGCAACATAGCAAGTTACGTTATCTATACTAATAATAATATTATAAAGAGGAAAACTTTGTTTGTTTGATTGTTTGTTTGATTGTAATGAATAGGCTCAAAAACTACTGGACCGATTTAAAAAAATCATTCACCATTCGAAAGCTACATTATCCACGAGTAACATAGGCTATATTTTATCATGGTACTCCCACGGGAACGGGAACTACGCGGGTGAAACCGCGGGACGTCCGCTAGTTTTCTAAATATTGTAACTTATTTCTTGTGATCCAATTATTATACCCAATTGGACTTTTTACTGCCTTTGATTTGGTGTTTGGTGCCTAACACCTAGCTAGATCGATTTATCGCCCTCGAAACCCATGCATACTAATTTAAATAAAAAAACCGGCCAAGTGCGAGTCGGACTCGCGCACGAAGGGTTCCGTGATCTATACATTAGACAAAACGGCAAAAAAATCACGTTTGTTGTATGGGAGCCCCCCTTAAATATTAATTTTATTCTGTTTTTAGTATTTGTTGTTATAGCGACAACAGAAAAACATCATCTGTGAAAATTTCAACTGTCTAGCTGTCACGGTTCATGAGATACAGCCTGGTGACAGACAGACGGACAGACGGACAGACAGCGAAGTCTTAGTAATAGGGTTCCGTTTTTACCCTTTGGGTACGGAACCCTAAAAACGAGCCCTGCAAAACATCTACAAGGAATTTCTCAATCATAAAATCGTTTTCATACAAGTAGGTATGTGCGGGAACCGAAAATGTATTGCTTTGGAAATCAACTTTGCGGATTTTCCTCGAAACAACACACTGATAATTTATTTATTTCAAAATAATATTATATCATAGTAATGTTGTCACAACACAATGAAATATTTATTCCTTTTTCAAAACACGAGAAACAATTCCATGTAAAATGAAAATTCAATGATAAAGTATTTCTTCAAATTGTTGAAGGTCACTTCATATCCCTTGTCTAGAAACACTTTGGTATTTGGCAGGGGCCACATTTATTTGGGACCGTTATCAAAAATGAATTTGTCTGTAGGTATCTTTTTGACGAACTAAACGACGACGCGAAGTGTCAAATGCATGGAATTAATAAATACCATGTCATAGACTCATAATCAATTTCTTTTATGTATTTCTCAAAAAAAACGCATTTTCAAGGCTGAAGACTCAGAAGCATCTTTTACCATTGCTGATAGAATTTATAGAGCAACATTTTTCTAGCCATAAAAAATGTTACGTTTGCAAGTAAATTGTCAGATGAAATAATACGCTTAGATATTTTATAATCTCTATAAATACCCATTATATTAGGTATCTTTTACATTTACTAACTAAATGGAAGCTAATCCTAACATATACGTAGTTGGGAAAAGGCACATGGTGATGATTAATTCGTCATTTTATAATGTTTAACACAGACTAGTCATTTACATTATTTACACACGAAATCTATAATATAGGTGTTCGCGACGAACGTCACCAATCCAACACATATAGTGTTGCTTTACAGTTAAAAATAGTGTAGAGTCAGTGTATGGGCAATATAGTGGTATATAACAAGTGCCTTCAGTGTCCTGTCTAATTATTCTAAATGAAAAGTTAGACAGTAATTTACAGACGCGCTAGACACATATAGGCTCGCAAATGGAGTTTTTTAGTATAATTTAACGTTTTCGTGAAGTCCAGGTAGCCTAGGTTGCGACCTAGGCCTGGATATAGTCTTTTTTTATAACTTAGCTTTTAGTTAAACCACTTAGACGAGAGTATGACGGTCTAGCGCGGCCATATTCGACAAAAACGAGAAAAAATTGTCTTACAGATTTACAGTTGAAGGATCGTTACAGGCTGAAAAATACAGACACGAAAAAATAAGTAACAGTTTTAGATGGGCCATATACTCGTCTAGTATATGGCAATTATATACTTACAGTCACAGCAACAGTTTTCGTGTAATTCAGCCTGAAAGACCCTTCCTCCAGACACTTTTGGAAAAGTTGTCTGGTTTTATGGAAATAATTTCCCCATTTTAATAAAGATATTCGTTATTTTTATGTCAATAAGTAAATAACGTTATGTAGAAGTGTGGTGATGTATATAATGTGTTTAAACATAAGCTCAAAATTGTAATCTGCAGAAAGATTGTACATTTCTATAATCAAATTTTCATTAAAGTTTTCCGAAATCAGGAAGCGAAATCAGGGTCCTCGTTATAGTAAAGTTCTGGAGTACCTTAGTAAACTCAACTTTTCTTAGAATCGTAGTCATCAGTACGGCAAATATATAGAAGAAACAGTGAATAAGTAGTGCGCGAATAGTCCTAAAATCGCTTCCTGTACAGTCATGAAAGTTAAATAAGTGTCTTATTTTCCCAGTAACCCCTATCCCCCCTCGTTAGGTCTATGCCTGAGATAGCGAAGAATGATCAGCTACAGTTAATTAGGTGTAGGACGTCAGCGCCGTCTGGCGGCGAAGTATAGTACAAGCGTGCGCCCGGTAATTATAGGGTATAGGCAGACCACCAGGTACACGTATCCACGCCATCAGCGGATAACGCCCGTCCGGCACAATAGGTAAATAAAAATATGTACATTTGTACAAGTATCAAAAATGGTTACAGGGCGTCGAAAAACTTGTCCACATCGCTGTCAACAGGAAAAGTGCCCAGAAGGCTGGCAGCATTGCCACGTTGGATGGCAATGCTGATTCTTTAGCCAAAAAATAGGCCCGCCCTCTGGTTTCGTGAAGAGTCGACCAACCGCTTGGCGATTTCCCAAAATACTAGGTGGGCACTCGGACCCCATGGCTCTAGTGTTTCAACCCCAAACGGCTCAAACACACAACAAAATAACCAATTAAATTATTGTATTTGCGCCGTTTGAGGTTTTCAGCACCTGCAGCAGCCACTTAATTCGAACAGTAATTAAAAAAATATCTAGATGATCTGTCAAGTTGTAAAAACATAAGTAGTCGCTTATTCTAGAAAAAGAAAGTCGCAATTCTTACAAAAAAAAAAACTAAAAGAAGCTTTTTAATGAGCCACTAACTATATCCTTGAAGGAAACGTGGGCAAACACTGAAATGTCCAAATTAATGTTGACACAACGGGCAATAATAGCCCCCTACTCGTTACGTCACATCCCCTCTATTTGTCTATGACCATTACAGCTGTTTTCACGGAAGCCATTTTGGTAAGGTCAGGTTATAATCTTGTTGGTTTATTGCCTGGTTTTATGATCAATTAACACTAATGGATAGGTGGGTCTTCAATATTTTGGTCGTAAAGTTTTGCCAAGGAGGAGCTCGTGGCTAAATAACAACAGCCGCTCGGGTCGATCGCTAGGTTAAGCTGTGCTTGCCTAGGTTGGTCTGTGGATGGGTGACCACCCATTACATGCCGAGTTTCCTCCGTGCCTCGGAAAGCACGTTAAGCAGTTGGTCCCGGATGTCATTTGTAGATTTTTGTCATTCGTTAGGTAGTCAGAGGCCCAAAATGTCTGACAACCAGTCTTACCAAAGGGTATCGTATTACCCGGTACTAACCGGGTTTTGGAGGTCAGATAGGCAGTCGCTCCATGTAAAATACTAATATTCAGCTGCATCCGTTAAAACTGGAAGCCGACCCCAACATAGTTGGGAAAAAGCTAGGCAGATGATGATGAAGTTTTGCCAAGGACACGGAATCTTTACAGTTTGTTTTTCTTGGCTTGTACTTCTTGGTCCTCAAATGTGATGAGTGTTTAAATATCGAATAATTTGACGTGTTTTAAAAGATTTTCTCTTCTCAGTCTCTCGTTTAAGTGTTAGTAGGAACCGTTCGTAACACCTAATTACACCGAATTACGATTAAAATCAAATTACTTTTTTGTTGAAGCTCACTGTATGTGTGTTTTACAATTTACTAGGACCCCCCATGCTCAACACTTACACTTGGGGGCACTTGACCAAAAATATAGTCAATTAACGCTTATTAAAAAAAAAATGTAACAATTCAAGATCAAACTCAAGGTTTGCCAACGTGCTATGGAGCGCAGCATCTTAGGTGTCAAATTAACAGATCGTATCGTAACACTACACTGCGCTCCAAAACGCAAATCGTTGACGTAGCTCAAAAGGCTGCCCAACTTAAATGGGACTGGGCAGGACATGTCTGTCGCATGCCGAACGAACTGTGGGCTTGTAAGGCTCAGGAATGGTGCCCTGAAACAGTGACACTGGGTCGCGGCAGACCACGAAGGAGATGGCAGGACAAACTGGATGTCTTCCTTGAGAATTGGAAAGAAATAGCACAGAATCGTGACCGTCCGAAGGAATGGAGGGAGGCCTTTGCCCAGCAGTGGGACAATACAGGCTAGATATAAGATAATGGTTCAAGAATGTTAAAGCACCATAAAACATCATTTGAATTCCCGCCCTTTCCAATCCTAACCATTTCCTGCGCACACAGCGCCACCCTACGTTTTTGACATGCATTAAACAGTTCCCCGGAGTTCCCCGCCATATCTCACCACAAAACTGAACGACTCCGCAAAATTATCGTGAAACACTGAAATCAAGTGTTATCAAAGACAAATCGTGTGTGCCATCAACCCATACTCATCCAAATCAACAAGAAACAAGAATTGGGGCGCCCCACAGCATAAACTCATCAGGTAAGCGGAGCCAGCCGGCTCTCTTCAGCGAGCTTCGGTGAGTCCCTTCTATAATACCTTTCCCGTTAGATACAGTCCACTTGCCCATCAAAAAGAATCATTATTTAACAAAGAAAACAAAAGAAACTGCAAATAAAACCTGCCGCAAAAGGTTATTTCTTATTTTCCCCGAAGGCCCAATTTTTGAAAAAGGAATCTTCTACCCGTTACCTTTCAGCCTGCAGTATTGTTACTCATGGTAAAATATCCATTTTACCCATCTCTTATTACCCTACCCTGTCCATTAATCTCTTACCATTGTAACCTTCTTTGATGGAACTCTGATCGACAGATTGAGGTTATTTTGAGATTAGAAGGGCGAGTAATACCTTGCTTACTTCGGTTAATACTTCCAGGTACTGCGGTTTGACCGTAGTTAGGATTTGCGGTCTGTGTGATCGTTAAATCCGTTGGTACGTGGACAAGTACCACATGTCTACATAAGGGTCCGTACACGGCGACTTTTTGATGCTGTCAGTGCGTTTATGAAACTCTCGAAAACTACCCGCGATGCTAATGATCTACTGAAGCGCCACAATACAGAACCGTGGTTACATGGGCCCGCGTAACATGACTACCGTAGAAACAGGTTTCTTCGAAGAAAGAATCGACAAAGTGACAAACAAATGACAGATGAACAAAATAAATCTGTCATTCTGTCGATTATTTCTTCGAAGAAACCTGTTTCTACGCTGGTCAAGCTACGCGGGCAGGGGGCAACAATACGGCAATCCACTAAGGCAGGCAGAATGTTCAGAAACCCTGACATCATGAAGAATAGTAGGTTTTAAGGTCAAGCCAACTTTTAGTCTTGTATGAAAGTACCACCACAAGAGCAATACACAGCCAGCGATACCATCGTGGCCATTTAGCGTTTGAATGGCTAGCGTTTGCAGTGCTGTACCATTAAAATAAACAGATTTCGTGCCTCACACGACTATCGAGCACATTGGAAATGAATCTACGGAATTCAAAAAAATATTGTTACTGAGCCAAATAAACCCGAAAATTCACAACAAACACCGGTAACGAACTCTGCGAAACAAAGTCATAAATCGATGGCCCCACCGAATAAACGTGTAAGAGAAAAATGTCAACTTTTCAGGAAAAAATAAAAACGTTCTAACTTTAATAACGCTCATAATTTTGTAAATAGGTATAAATAATGTATTATAGAATTACAGGTAAAAAAATAAACTATAGATTTGTATATTTACTTTTTTTAAAACATCAACGAACTTCAGGAAATTCATGAAAAACTATTTAATTTTTTTACTCTTGTGAAATTTGCATGACTAGGTCACAGTAATATGTCATTACACGTTTATTCGTGTAATAATACACAACGAATAAAACATACTGTAATGTTACACTATTATTCTCCTGTAAATCAATTTTATTTTTGAGCCCAGCTATGACTATTTACACGCTTGTTTACAGTACATTGTTCTGCTATTAATGATTGGAAAGATCGTATGCATTTATATTAGTGTTAATAAGATCAGTTTTCATTTATGTAATACATCTTTGTTAATGCATGGTATAATAATATAAATAATTCTGTAAAAGGATGAAATAAAATAAAGATATAAATAGAATTAAAAATCATAATTATGTATATAACCACGTCTAAACACAGTACTAGTTTTCTTGATTTAATAAAAAAAATGAATTGCACTATTAGAAACACTAATCCTCTTCCTCACTGTCATTGGAGACCGAGATGGAGTTTGTCAATGGCAGTAGATTTTTATAAAAACTGTGATAATGGTTTGGTATTGCTCCTGAATCACACAGACTTATCAAGTCCTTAAATCAGGTCCAGTGTACGCCAGTTTTAAGCTTTCAGCATCTGTAAGGTTTTCCCACCGCCTTCTTGAGTTAGTCCGCATCATGATTTGCACCTCTCGTAATTCGTCTTCCTGCGCAGTAACTTTAGCATTCTCTATCAAGTAATACATTTGATCGGTAGTGTATATAGTATCTCATTCTTTGAACGCTCGATAGCAGCATGCATAGAGTCACCCTCCGATTGGCTATGACCCTTCTCTAAAAATCGATGATTTTTTTTTAATGTTAAATTTCTTCGACGCTAAAGAGAACATGGCAAACACAAAACGGTTACGATTTTGCCCAGTGCATGAATCGGAGTCATTCATCATCATTTCAGCCAAAAGACATAGGCCTCCCTAAGTGTCACCACATTGACCGGTCCCGTGCGACTTGCATCCAACGGATTCTAGTAACCTGAGCCAGGTCATCGGTCTACCTAGTGGGAGGTCTTCCAACGCAACCTCTTCCGGTTCGCGGTCGCCATCCGTTCTGAGAGCAATGTGCCCTGCCCACTGCCACTTAAGTTTTGCAGTTTTTCGGGCTACGTCGGTAACCTTTAGCATGTCTTCTTTTCTGATTCGGTCAGGCAAGGAAACTCCGAGCATAGCCCTCTTCATTTGGGTGACTTTCAGCCTTCTGATAAGGCCCATTGTGAGCGACCACGTTTCGGTCCCATAAGTAATCTTTTCGTCTAGACTTTTCTCTTGAGATACTGCGGTAAGTTGGACGAGAAGATACCGCACGACTTCCCGAACGCTGCCCAGCCGAGTCGGATTCGACGATTAAACCTTTTTCTCGAAGTTAGACCTACCTAACTGGAGCGTTTTTCCTAGGTTCACATAATAGTCTATAACTTCGCGTGTAGTGTCACCGATCTTGAGAAGAGTGGGTGTTACATGGAAATTCAACATGACCTTGGTTTTGTCCATGTTCATTTTATGACCCACTCTTTCGAAAGCTCTACTGAGGTCATCGACCACTGTACTGGGGTCCTCCATGGTCTCAGCTATGACCACTATATCATCGGCAAACCGAAGGTGAGTGATGTACTTGCCCTTGACGTTGATGCCTAGCCCTGTCCAGTCCAGAACCTTAAAAACATCCTCCAGTGCAGCGGTGAACAGTTTCGGAGATATGTCGTCTCCCTGTCTCACACCTCGCTGCAGGAGGATAGGTTCCGAGGATTGGTCCTGAAGTTGGACTGACATGGTGGCGTTTTTGTACAAACACTTCAACACCTCGATGTACCGGTCGCGGTAGTCGATTTGGCACAGCTGGAGAGACTGCAGTACAGCCCAGGTCTCGATTGAATCGAAACTTTTTCGTAGTCCACGAACGCTAAGAAGAGAGGCAGGCTATACTCTTTGGTCTTCGGTTTAACCTGCGGCAGCGTATGTATGTGGTCCACGGTGCTAAAGTCTTTTCGGATACCGGCTTGTTCGGGAGGCTGAAAATCGTCAAAACTGCGCGCGAGACGATTCGTAATGACTCTTGACAACAACTTATAGACATGGCTTGGCCTATAATATTTCAGCCAGGCACTGTGGGCCCTTCTTGAAGAAGAATACCACCACACCCCTGTACCATGCCTGTGGGCGTTTTCCCCACGGGTATGACGGAATTAAACAGCTTCTGAAGGGCCTTAAGTACCGGTTTTTCTCCCGCCTTCAGGAGTTCGGCCGTAATTCCGTCATCACCCGGTGCCTTGCTGTTTAAAGTCGTTTCAGAGCCATCCTAATTTCGTAAAAGCTGACATCCGGGATGTCTTCGGTATAGTGTCGGGTCAGTCTAAGTCAAGGGTCGTTTGCTAGATCTACAACGGGTTTACTGGTTGACGTGTATAAGCTCTCGATCTCCTTTAGAAGCTCTGGTTTGGTGGATAAGATCCTGCTACGTCGGTCTTCAGTTTCGTGAGCTGGCTCTGCCCAATAGCCAGATCTCTTGTAAATACCTTGGAGCCTTTGTTCCGCTCGATCTCGTCTTTAATACGCTCGGTATTAAAGCGGCGGAGGTCACTCTTCAAGGATTTAGAGATCCGTCTATTGAGCTGCCGGTATTTCCACGCCTCGTCTGAAGACTGCAGGATCATCTCACGCCGCTCCTTCATTTCGTTCACAGTTCACTAGCATCCTCCGCGAAGCATCCCGATACCTTATCATTGTTATACTTAATTACAAAACAACAATTTTACTATAATAACAATTTTAATCGAATGTAATTGCCCGAAACAAAATTACTTAGGTAGGTACCTACTAGCCGCATAGAATCACAACAAGGCTGACCTTCCAAGCTAGTGACTTAATTTCACTCGCATCTTAACCCCCGTACCCCTTTCTAACGTTACGTACAATTGCAATAGAATTTATCGCGTAAACATTTGTTTATTTACCGTTACTAGCGATATACTTAAACTAATATGCAAAGAATATTAATGTTTGAATCTTTAACACAATTGTTAGAAAAAAATAATTATAGTAAGAGACAATGCAATACTTTAATTTTAATAACCTATTTATACTCAAACTTCCATTTTGTGGAATAAAACATTAGTAAAAAAAAAATTCATACTTTTCTACGCGAATAAACGTGTAAGAAGGCATTACCCAAATTCTAAAACAATCCCAAATCTTCCCAAACGTCTGTAGATTTTAGCATGTTTATTCTTGTGTACTTGGCGACTCAAAAAACATGTAAAAGAAGCTTATACTATTATTCCTGTATTTTTTTAATTAATTATTTCCCTAGAATAAAGAAATTAACTACTATAATAGGCGTGTTTTGAGTCTAAAATTCATAAAAAAAATTAAGTAGGTGCAGGATCGGCAAAAGAAATGAAAAATGAAAAAAAAAAAATTCGTGTAAGAACTCTTGCACGTTTATTCGGTGGGGCCATCGATTAATGTCATGTGAAAAATGTCGTTCTGACTTTTTTCAAAAAGGTTAGGCTACAGAGCAAACCCTTATCCCGATCATCTTTGTTTTAGGCTCAAATTGTAGCTGACTAAATTATCGAGAGAGGTTTTCCTTAAATTTTTGATGTCATTCTTCGTTTCTAAAATATCGAGCGCCAAAATCAAAAATTCGGAATAAAGAGTTTTTTTTTCACTATTTCGGCCATAACTTTTTTCGTTTATGACTTTCTCGAATATATTTTCTTTTTGCACCTTACAGCTCTCATAAAGACGCGTCTTTTCTGTATATCATATCTTCACAGCTCTCCGAGATATAAGGGGGTCGCACTTTTTCGTGAAATCGGAGCCTACACTGAAGCGAACGAAAAGATATTTCCAATGTCAAAAATATCTGGATGACCGACCTTCGCTCGTTTTTTTTTCTAAAAATGAAACCTACCTAGATCGATTTGTCGCCCTGCATACCTGCATACTAAATTTCATGAAAATCATTAGAGCCGTTTCCGTGATTCAGATTATATAAATATACTTATATATACAAGAATTGCTCGTTTAAAGGTACCTATTAGATATCACAGCGCTGATTCAATATTCTGATAGTGATACCACTACCAAGATACGAACAAATTAAATAGAACCGATTTACGAATTCTGTCTTAGCATACCTACATTTGTATACGATCTTGATCCGAGGCGATGCCGTTATGGTACACTTACATTGCAAAATGGAGTTTCAGAGAAAAGATGGTAACAGACTGATAATTGATAAATGATGTTTATTTTGCAAGTAGGTTTTTACAAACACTTTTACACGTCATTTTTTTAATAACTAGATGGGGCCGGTGTTTCGTACCTCAGAGGTCATAGTCTCTTTTGAAGTCCAGACAATCTTGCTCAATTCACATGAGGACTATGCAGATCAGTGTCTGAGATGTTCTTTTGAAGTAATAACCATACCTACAGTTTTGAGTGGACCTGTCCAGTCAGTGCAAGCATTTGTCAGTTAACGTGTAGCTCGACTTATAACTCAAGGAGCTCAAGAAAAACGACGAACAATACCAAAGAAAGGACATTTTTTCACCATAAGTTATAGGTCGCTTAAACTACTCAAACTGCCAGACAGTTGTGGGAAAAAAAAACAAACAAAAAATAAAAATGTGACCCACATGGTCCCCACATTCACAATAATCAAATAAAATTAATAACAAGTTCTTTTCAAAATGAATGTAAATAAATATCGCAATAATCATTAAATGTCACAGTGATAATAAAAAAAAGTAAAATACTTAATAAAATAAGTATTCATGTCAAATCAGTAAATGCCACATAAATTAATTTTAAAAAAAGTATAAAATAAAAAATAAATAAAAATCATGATGTGACGTCACTTTCCGGTAAAAAATGTACTCAAAAGTGACGTCACATGAGTTATCAACGCACTGTATCGTCTTAATTTTTTGTTTACGTGAAAAAAAAAATGTGTCTGGTATTCAGCTGCATCAGGTTAGACTGGAAGCCTACACCAACATGGGAAAAAGCTAGGCAGATGATGACTCTTTAAGTTATATGCGATTCATCCCTCCTTATTACATCATATCCATACCAAGATAGACGACCCTTTCAACGTTTTCTGTAACTGGCATCACTTTTAGTATTTGGTTTTAAGGTGAAAGCGTCAGGGTAGCCCGCGAAATTCAAATTTTCTTACGTTTTTTGCAATTTGCCGACCAGTGCTAGGTTGTATGTTGATTAAAATATTGTTCGCGATTGTAAGACGTATGTAGTTACAGAATTATAATCATCAAAATCATCAATACAACCCTCCAAGTTCATAAAGGTCTAGCAATGACTTTGACCTTGAAAAAATCGTTCCTCGACTTATATGAACTTAGAGGGTTGTTTTGATGATTTTGATGATTATAATTCTGTAACTACATACGTCTTACAACCGCGAACAATATTTTAATTAACATACAACTTAACACTGGCCTGAAAATTGCAAAAAACGTAAGAAAATTTGAATTTCGCGGACTGGTTGGAGCATTCACCTTAAACTAACGATCAGAAGTTTCACAATAGCGCTATCTTTAAATTGATTTTCCTTCAAAAAGAATGTTCTAAATAAAAAAGCATCTAAAATAGAATCTGCTTTGACATTGAGAGTAATTGAAACTAAAAATAACAGTAACAGTCTAAATAAACAAAGTAACGAAGTTTATAATGAACAGTCCTTTGAACAACGATCAAAGCAAAGTTAGTTCTAACCAATCGTTTGATTACCAATGTTAGTACTAAATGGCTGAACTGCCAAAGTGTTTTGGTACAGAAATCAATACTTGCTTTGTGTGGTATTGAAAAATCTGTTGTGATTGCGACGTGTTAAAAAAAGGCATACAATTAACAAACCACCAGATTTAGCAAAATGTAACGGCAAAAAAATCACTTTTAATTGCCAAAATTAGTAAAAGATCACAAAAATTAATCCCCATTTTATTGTGAAATTAGAAGCAAAAATTTATAGTTAATGACCACCAGAAATAATAATAATGATAAATGTTTATTTTTCTTCCACAAATAATACTTATAAACTAACACATGTAAATTGATTGAAAAAGATCACTATGTTTATTTGTGGGAGACTGGTGCCTAAACTAAGCCTAAACTTGTATTTCAGGACACCAGGGACTCCCCCCTACAGGCAAAAATTATATTCTTTATTAAAAAAAAAAAAATTGAATGAAATTGAACTGTTATGCTCTTGCATTCGAGTCGAAGGAGACCCGGTCGTCGGAGCTCCGCTTCGCGGGGCTCTTACTTCTGAATGGTTTATAAAAAAGCCGTGTCGGGGTGCCCCAAGTTGGCCTAGGCAAAACTTGGTGACAAAATTTGGTGCTCAATTTGCTAAATTTGGTGATCAATTTATATTTCAGGTGATAGATGTTAGTGGTCACAAAGTTATTTTTGGTGGTTATTATATTTTCCCCCTTAAAAAACTGAAGGAAAGTTTCGTACTGATCATCATCTGCCTATCCTTTATTAACGATGTAGGTCGGGTTTCAGGCTTAGGCTACAGCTGAATACTAGTATTTTACATAAAGTGACTGTCAATCTAACCACCACAACCCACTTAGTACTTGGTATTACGATACCCTAGCCCTACTCTATTTAGATTTCTAGATTATTCAAACCACAGACCGACGTCTGGGAGGAACTTTTGCCTGAATGGCAATGTAGGTGGGATAATTCCATCAAGGGCCGACACCTCCACCAGTTCTTTCCATCCGTTCGTGAACGGCTGGCCAGGACATGGCTGGAGGTTGATCACTGTGTTGCCCATTTCTCACCGGTCATGGTAACTTTAAGAGTAAATTATTTTCCTTCAAGCTTGTTGACTCGCCTTTTTGTCAATGTTCCAAGTCTGACTGCGAATATGAACAATCAGCACATCACATTTTATGGGAGTGCAGTCTGGCAGAATGAACGCAATATTATGTTGGATAGTGTACAGGTTACATCTGGAGTTATTTACTACACAGACCTTGTAGAAACTAGAACAAATTTCTGTGCGTTCAAGCGTTTTTGCCATACCTATTATTGGAATCAAATATAACAAACAGCTCACAACTTAGGACCCATTAATGTTAATATTTATCCGTGGTGCTACGCAACTGGGCCTATCCCAGTTGTAAACGTCCCTTTGTGCCTATTGGCCTTGTTTCGTTCTGTCTCCTGCTGATATGGAGGGAAGTAGAAATTACGGTTTTTTCCTACTCCTCCACTATACTTTTCTGATTAATTTTGTTGCGGGATCCAAGATACAGATAAATTCATTCTCTGCAGGGATAACGTCGAGCTTCATTGTCTCGGCGCTTTTCTGGTGGTCGCCACTGTTGATTCTTTCAGGAGTTAAAGTGGTTTGGGAATAGTGTGGCTGGCTTGTCCCAATTTAAAAAAAAAATAGGTAAGACCCAGTTGTCAGAATTTCGGGCCACTGACCTGTAATGACGGTCAAAGATCTGCAAATGACAGCCGGGGCCAACGGCCCGTCATAACGTGCTTTTCGAGATACGACGGAAACTCAGTATGAGATTGATGATCACCCATCCACGGACCGACCACGGCAGGTGTTGTTTAACTTTGGAGATCGCAACGTGCGTTGCTGTTATGCTGTTATTATTAAACCACGAGCTCCTCATGAATTGTACTTAAAATTGTTCAAATTCAAATTAATTCATCTCAGCGGAAATCAATGTAAAAAAAATGTTAACAATGTTACCTAGTTGACAATGTTATATTGACAGATTGTCATCTCAATAATACTAATAATTCAGCCCCAGGTCTAAATGCGAGCTTTCGGCGGGACCTCATGGCGACATGGAGAGAGCGACTGTCGCAACCCCGTGCAGGGCACGCCACAATAGTGGCGATAAGTGGGGCTCTTTGAGGAGTGGCTTGAGAGACGCCACGGCATCCTCACCTTCCGCCTGACGCAGGTCCTCACCGGACACGGTTGTTTCGGGAGGCAACGCCCGGGTGTTTCCACTGCGAGGATCGAGCGGAGGACACGGTGGAACACACGGTGGAGGTGTGCCCCGCGTGGGCGGAGCACTGCCACACGGCGGTGCTCCGCCCACGCGGTGCACCCAATTGACTCGACATTGGCGCGCCGCCGCCAATCGCGTCCGGCCCTGGTGCAAGCCATGGTCTGGAGCGAGACGGAATGGGACGCCGTCACCTCCTTCTGCGAAGCAGAAGGTGCTAAAGAAGAAGGTGGCGGAACGGGAGAGGGAGAGAACCTCTCAGCGTCACGGCCGCCGCGGGGGACGCCCCGGGCGTCGGGGGCCACCACGTGGCCCCCGGCCACAGCAGGCGGATGGTGGGCTATGGGCTAGCTCGCCGTCCGTCCGTCTTGTGACAACAGGCCGTGTGAACGGACCCCTTCCTTTTTGCTGACTCTCTTTGAAGCGCGCGTGGAACACGAACGCGCGGGACTGTTCGAAAGAGATACCATAGTCCTGGAATACAAAGGGCGATGTAGGAACATGGATGGGTTTTAGTCAGTAAAAGTCTGACACTCCCTCCTGCTCCGCCCAGAGCGGGAGGAGTCATTTGATGATTTCCCATCCGAAAAAAAAAAGGTCTAAATGCGAGCCCGATATTGCCAGCATTATAAACTCGCCTACAATTTGATGAGTTCTTAGAAAAGTTGGTGGAATTAAATACCTCGCATTTAATTCCACCAACTTTTCTTAGAACTCATTACAACGAGTGTAAAATAAAAATACTGCACCCTTAACGAAACCTTGCGATGTATTTTTTTTGTATAAGACCTTTCTTAGATATCGAGGGTCAAAGTTCCAACATTTCACACGTCATTCTAATAATACTAGTTTTAAATATTACAAATTTACAATACTTCTATGACCCCTGTACTATTCAATGCATACCTCAGCACAATGTTTTCAGTGATTTACATTGAGCGCTACCGTAGACGTGATTTTCCACACCAAAAGAAAAGTCGATTCCTAGCAATAATTTTTGCACATTGTTGCTTAGTTTGATGTTCAGAACGCTTGATTGACGGCTTTGTGATGGGTTCTTTTTACACCCCGTATGCCTAGGATGGCCATGGCCATACATATTGTTAATCGAACTTCCAATAGTGCCCCCAACCAACCTACTTACTCCTAAAGCCCCTACCCCCTTTCCTTTCCTTAACATGTTTTCGAAGGCGCTGGTGTCTGTGGTACAATTATTTATTATCATTGTGAAATTTAATGATTTTTTGTGATTTTTATTTACATTCATTTTGAAAAGAACTTTTTATTAATTTTATTTGAATATTGTGAATGTGGGGACCATGTGGGTTACATTCTTTTTTTTTTTTTTTCCCCACAACTGTCTGGCAGTTTGAGTACTTTTGGCGACCTATACCCAAATGTCCTTTCTTTGGTATTGTTCGTCGTTTCGTTGAACTCCTTGAGTTATAAGTCGAGCTACAGCTATTTATTCAATTAGTTACATTGAATTGGATAATCTTTTAAAACTAATATAGCAGCCTACCTCATTTCATTTCATAACTTAAACTTTTTTCTTTCCCTTTCAATGCTAACTTCTCTTTATTTGTCTATTCTATTAGTTCACACCGTTTCTTTACTTCTAATTTTCAGTAACCAATCCTGATACCATGCCTGTGATGACCCGTAACGCTACTGCACAGGATATGGAGCTAAAATTGAGAACGGCCCTCCAAGAACTCAAAGAATCCAACCTCCAAGTCCAAGAACTGTTACATGAGAGAGAAGAGAGCGAGGTGGAAGTCGATAAGGTTAATGGCAAAAACTCCAGCTTAAAACGGGAGCTAGTAGACCTACATCAGCAATACTTGGACGTTGTTGATGAACGGGATCAACTGAAGGTGGTGACGGATGGTTTCCATAATTGTAGTAACTTATATGAGGAGGCTTTATATAAAATTAGGGACCTAGAAGATGAGTTAATTCATGCCAATAGTTGTATAATAAAGTTACAGAAAGAAAGAGCATGTAATCAGGTTTCAGAAACAAACCTTTTATATAATGAATTCATCATCATCATCATCATCAGCCTATTAATGTTCCCACTGCTGGGACACAGGCCTCCTCTCTGTGAGAGGGAATAATGAATTATTAAATAGTAATTGTAACCCCCCTTCCTTAATAATCATTGATCTGACTGAAGATTCCTTACTAAAACAGAACTATACAGTTAGCAATACGAAAATTAAAAAATATGCAAAACTGAATAGAATAATTAAAAAATGTTATCAATATAGGAAACAACACAAACTCTTTTCCAAACATATTCCACTGAGGAAAGAGCGTGTTGATTTAGTTAATAAGTTAAATAATTACCAAATTAAATTAGAGGACAGTATAAAAATTTATGAAATTGATACTCAGCATTTGCAGTCTGAAATACAGGTACTTCAGGACTCACTAAGTTCCCTTTCTAGTAGGTATAAGATTTCTCAGAACCAAATTAGGGAACATATTTCTGCAGCAAATGAGTTGGTATTGGGTCAATGTAGTTGCCAGACAGTTACCAACCATGATAATATCCAACCTAAGGTCATGGAGGACCCATACCAGGTTGAGAATTTGTCTCAGGACAGCATATTGAACCAACAATCAACTAATTTAACACTAGATTATTCACATGTGGTACAGCCTGAGTTGTTTGATAGTCTGCCTGAGACTGGTAATTTTGTTTCTCCTAGTAGTCAGGATTGTGTTCATTCAGTTATGTTCTCTGACAGTATAGGTAGGGGGCTAGGTAAATTAATTAGTAATAACCTGAGTTACTGTACCCAAAACAATTGTATGCCAGGGTCAACCTACAAACAGATTATGGCATCAGTAACAAAGACTGTTTGTGATCATAATACCACCATTAGTATATGTGTTGGTAATAGTTCAAAGATTAAAAAGGAAGACATTACTGACTGTGTTTCAGAGTTGTTGAAGTTAAAGTGTAGTAAAATAATATTGTGTTCTTTCCATTTTTTGAAAGTTTATGTACCAGGAAAAACAATTATATTCACATGTTAAATAAACATTTATATTTTTTAGCAGGTCATTATAGTGACAAACTTGTATATCTTGATATCAACACTTTTGTTGATAAACTTAGATCGACTCGGGGTAAAGTGTATCTACTTATTAGTTGTAGACACAAAATAGCTCGGCTATTAGCTTATAATATTCACACAGACATAATTAGTATGTCTAAGTTTAGTTATATTATTAACACTGCGACTATTAGTAATAGTACTAATATACAGGTGACTTTAAATGAAGATAGCATTAGTGCTATAGATGTTTACAAACATTCTGAGGAGGATCCATGCGTCACCGTGGAAAATCCCCAATTAGGCTCTATTAGTGATAAGGTCTTGTTGTCTGAGGTTGGCACGGGAGTCTCCGGCCTCACTCCAAATATTAATATTAATTTAAACTAGGAAGTGAGACAACAGAAGGTACCATTAACAATATTGTTAATCCTTCCAACAGCAAGGTATCTTCTTGCACTCAGTTAGTTAGTAAAAAAGGGCCTCAGCAGAACACCTTAAAATTATTCCACCAAAATATCCAAGGCATTTCTTCCAAATTATTAGAAATTGAATTGTTTTTAGAAAATAGTAAGTTTGACATTATTTGTTTTACTGAACATTGGCTAAAGGATTACCAAATGCTTATTAATTATGAAAACTATGTGGTGGGTAGCTGCTTTAACCGTAAAACTATGCTACGTGGAGGTTCCCTAATATTAATAAAAAATTGTTTTAAATATAAGCAACGTAATGACATAGTAGGTCTCTCGGTTGAACATTGCGTCGAACTGTCCTGTGTTGAGCTAGATAAGCATGTAATTGTTTGTGTGTACAGACCCCCAAACTATCAAAACTTTTCCTTATTTGAATCAATAATGGAAGATGTCCTGGCAAAACTTACAGCCAGTAATAAATCTACAAGGGTTCCTTCTATCTGGCAGAATCTTGATGCTCCGAAATTTATTTGGCATAACACACTTGGCATAATCTTCTTTAAACGAATATTTTTAAAGCATAAAAAATATTTAATATAGTTATTGTTTGGCCGAATGTTTGTATGTCCGAATTTACAACGGCATACTTTTAAGATGGCAGAATTTTATTTGGCATAATTACCTTTGGCATTGTTCAAATTCCGCATAATTTCGTTTAGAATAACGTTTATTTAGAGCGACGATTATTTGGTACAATTTCACTTGGCATACTATGAAGATGGCAGAATTCCATTTGGAATATTTTTTTTTGGCATTATTGCCATTTCATGAAATAGCATTTTTAACCTTAAATTAGAATTAAAATATTGTCTTAAAAAGACAATATGTTACGATAAAAAAGTTAGTGACAGAAACGAATCGCTCCAAAACCGACTCCACCTAGTCTTGTCTGCCCTACCCCTAGAGTGTAATTTAAATCCGCGTAGGCGCGGAGGGGTGAGGCGGCCCGTGAGCTGAGGAGCAGGTGGTTTTAACGCTCGCCGCCGTAGCTGAGGCTGGCCGGCTAAGCCGGCCAGCAAGCCGAAGCTGCGGTGGTGAGCGTAAAACACATCTGCGACGACAAGCTCACGTGGGACCGCCGGAACCCTGCAGCGCCGGAGCCATGACAGAAACCATGCCTGCTGCATGTTGCATGCTTGCTTGCATTCTGCATGCTTGCTTGCATGCTGCATGCTGGCTGCATGCATGGTGTATGCTGGTTTGCATGTTTGCATACTGCATGCTTGTTTGCATGTTTGCATACTGCATGCTTGCTGCATGCATGATTTATTTATTTTACTAGTTATGTCCACACAGTATACAACAAAGGAAAGTACATTATAAAATATGAGTACATAGGAACTACTTATTTCTTAAGAAATTTCTGCCAGCAGATCTGCAAAAGGAGAAATTAAAAAGAAATGTAGACAATAGTGTGTGAGAAAAAGAAGAGAATAGATATTATGTGCCATAACTAACTTAACCATGATGTATGCTTGCCTGATCAGAAATACGCAGCAATTAACATTATCGTCGTATGTTTGTGGCGAAAAAAAATAATGTTCAATCAATTTTATTATTATTGTCATGATTTTGGTTATTTTTGTAACCTCAGTAGTGTGAAGACATAACCGAACCTATGTCCGGTAGCTGTTAGCATATTAATTGATATATATATATTGTATGTACTTGAAGTAATTATAAGCAATAAAAGTGTAGATTCACGGAGTCATCGTTTTATTCTAATATTATGGTAAGAAATACTAATAGGTATTTTTTTGTTATGTGATAGATCAGATGAGGCTTTCCATTATTATGCATAATGAAATGTATGCCAAAAGATGATTCTAACTGTAAAATTTCTGTAATATGATAGTTCTGCCTTTTAATGACTATCGATATGAAATTTATGCCAAAAGATGATTCTGACTGTGAACTTTCTGCGTTAAGATGGTTCTACTTTTAATTCTTATGCATATGAAATTTATTCCTAAAGATGATTCTGACTTACAAAATTATGAGTTTTGAATGTATGATAAATGAGTGTCTGCCAAACAATTTTCTGCGAAATGAAGTTTATGCCATCTACTGTTATGCAAAGTAATATTATGACATAAAAAGTTCTGCTATAAAGGGTAGACCCAATCTACAATTATTTGTGGTGATTTCAATATCAATATTTTAGAAGAAAGTTCAAATAGCAGTCGGTTATTAAATCTTTTTAAGTCATTTGACTTGACCAACACTTTTATAGAACCTACTAGAGTCACTAGAAAACATTATCTATACAAGTAGCAGAAGATAACTTCTGCTACTTGTATAGATAATGTTTTCTGCGATTGTGATTACTTAGATAAAGCTATATTAAACTGTCTGCCGTCTGACCATAGCGGACAAACTGTAACTTTTAGGTGTAATACACCATTGCAAAAAGTCCAGATTAAATTTAGACCTATAACTTCTAGCAAATTAAATAGATATAATATTTCCCTACAGAACAAGTTAGATGTTATGAGCCATGACGATATTAATGTAAATCAATTGTATGATAGTTTCTTTTCAATAGTTCACACGGAATTCAACAAAACTTTTGAACAGAAGACAAAAAGTATTTGCCCCAAATTTATATTTAGTGATTGGGCAACTAGAGGTATCAGAAAAAGTAGGGAAAGACTATTTGAGCTATATGGCCTTAAGCCTTTTATAAACACTGAAACTTTTAACAAGTATGTTGATAAGTATTCAAAAATCTTTAGAAATACATGCAAGGTTGCTAAAGCCCTGCACATTAGCAACAAGATAAAAACAGCAGAAAACAAAATAAAGACAGTTTGGAAAGTCATAAATAATGAAACTAACAGGAAGAAAATACGTAACACTAGATACACGTTAGATTCAGCATGTGGTCCTTAAAGCTCTAATCTGGAAGTAGCTCAAGAATTTGTAAATTTCTTTACCGATATACCATTAAAAACTACGGAGGCTCTTAATTCCTCACCTGAAGTCTCAATTGGATTATTAAAGGCGAATGTATCTGGCTGCACGGCTGAATTTAAATTTAAACACATAAACCCAATGATAGTTATTAAAGCTTTCCGGCAAATAAAAATCAAACTAACCGAAGATCTATGGGGAATGTCTATCAAAGTGTGTACATCCATACTTGAGACTATAGCTTGTTTACTTAGCTTTAATTTTTAATTTGTGTGTAGACCAAGGAGTTTTCCCTGATCTAATGAAATACAGTAAAGTGATACCTCTTTTCAAATCCGGGGACAGTAAAGATACTAATAATTATAGACCTGTATCCGTGTTGCCAGTTTTTAGCAAGGTGTTTGAAAAAGTAATGCTTAATCAAATGCTCAATCATTTTAACACCAACAAAATTTTACACGATCAACAGTATGGTTTCACCAAGGGACGTTGTACGACTGACGCCGGTGTTACCTTATTAAATCACATATTTACTGCGTGGGAAGAGTCTCAAGACGCCATAGGAATATTTTGTGACCTTTCCAAAGCATTTGATTGCGTAAATCACGACACATTACTTTTGAAACTTGAGCATTACGGACTAGGTCAACTTGCACTTAGTTTGGTGAAATCATATTTGAGTGATAGACAACAACTTGTTCAAATAAATGGTGTTAATTCAAAGGGTTTAAAAGTAAAAATGGGGGTTCCGCAAGGCTCAATATTGGGTCCTTTCCTCTTTCTCGTGTATATAAATGATCTACCCTATTTATTGAAAAACCAACCTCAAAATATGGTGTTGTTTGCTGATGACACTTCCCTAATTTTTAAGATAAATAGACGGGCCCAAAATCTAGATGACCTGAACCTGAATTTGGTATTAAATGAAAAAAAAACTAAATGCATAAGATTTGCTTTACCCAATGTTAAGAGTAGTGATTGTGAAATAATATTGAATAAAGAGAAACTTGAATTCGTAGATAAAACGGTTTTCCTGGGGATTACGCTTGATTCAAGGCTACAATGGGATTCACATTTAACATCCCTTGCGGGGCGGCTAAGTTCAGCAGCATACGCTATTAGAAAAATCCGTCAATTTACTGATGTAGATACCGCTAGACTGGTGTATTTTAGTTACTTTCATAGTATAATGTCATATGGCATTTTGCCATGGGGACGGGCTGCAGATATTGAGTCTATATTTATTCTGCAAAAAAGAGCCATCAGAGCCATATATAATCTTCGTAGGCGCGATTCTCTAAGGGAACTGTTTAAAGATATTGGCATCATGACGGTACATTGTCAGTATATCTACGAAAACATAATGTACGTCAGAAAAAATCTGCATCTTTTTGGTAAAAGAGGTGACAGACATAATTACAGTACTAGAAATAGGGACCAACTAGTTCAGCCAGGCTTCAGACTCGCTAAAGTAGACTCATCTTTCATGGGGTACTGTTTGAAATGCTATAATAAAATTCCACAAAGTATTCTTGAACTGAATGAGACGAAATTTAAAACATGCATCAAACGCACACTATGTAAGCAAGCTTATTACAAGTTGGGCGATTATATCGCTGATAAAAATGCGTGGCTCAATGCTGGTCCTGCTCCACATGGACAGGGGCGCATAAATTAGATAGCATTACATATAATTGTTGGAGCTGCTGAAGATTGTACAACTATCTTTGCATTGTATAGATTCAATCTCTAGTATTATATAATCGCATAGCCCATATTGTGTGAGTACTATGTAAAGCTATCATTCACTGGAATCCTACGTCTTTTCTTGACTTGAATGTGCCCAGGCAGTTGAGAGTATGTCATGCTCACTCTAATGTCTCGCTGATGGTGGCGCGTGTGTCCGATCATTTGGTTCCCTACAAAATGGTTGAGTTAAATGGTGCTGATCCATGCGTCATGTTCGTGAACGGGCGCGGTCAGTTGTGACTGGTCATCTCTTAGTTGCCGTGGCTTATTTTAATGTTATATTTTAATTGTATATTTTGTTTTTACTATGGACACTTTTAACGTGCACATCTTGCTACATTGTTCTCACATAATATACCATCTCAACACGAATGATGTAACCAAGATTTTGTAACAATTTCATGATTTAAAAGAGTGTCCATGGAGTTTCTTGCCCGTTCTTCTCCATAGAGATCTACGCTAGGGAATGGGCAACTACAGTACTTTCACAGTTTTTATGTCTTGTGACTGGGACTGTAGCTACATTTAATTTTCATCTTTGTTTCGACAATTCAAAAGTGCCTGCAACTGGCCTACTTGAAATAAATGATTTGATTTTGATTTTGATTTTGATTTTACACGATAACTGACAAATGCTTGCACTGACTGGACAGGTCCACTCAAATCTGTGTGGTTCTTTCTTCAAAAGACCATCTCAGACAATAATCTGCGTAGTCCTCATGTGAATTGAGCAAGATTATGTCTGGACTTCAAAAGAGACTATGACCTGAGTTTGTTTCGGCTGTTTCTTCTCAGAGTAGTCAGGTACGAAACACCGGCCCCATCTAGTTTTAAAAAAATGATGTGTAAAAGTGTTTGTAAAAACCTACTTGCAAAATAAACATCATTTATCTCTCATCATCTATCCTCATCATATTAGTTGTACAGACACACCAAAAATCGGCCCAAAATTGGCCCGAGTGGAGATAAGGATGTATCGGCAGGACAACGCCTTTGAAAAAAAGAAGGTCGCAACTAGACTTAAAGCGTGATGACCTTAAAGCTAGATAGACCACCTACAGCTATACCCTACAATTTCGTAATTGGTGTTCTGACATGTCCGCTTTGTGCTCGGACTTTTTCGGCCAAAAATGGATGCTAGCCACTTGAGAGCACATGAAAGTTCTCGACAACCATCCAAGAAAGCCATCGAATGCAATCGCTGTAGCCGAAATCGGCTAGATGGCATCATCATTATAGGCACCAACAATACACCTTTGTCTGAAATGTTCATTTTATTTGAAAATTGTTTTTGTGAAGCTCAAATGTGTTTTTTTTTCTGAAATAAAATGTATTTACTTATTTTATGAGCTCCCGGCACTGAACGTGTTGTGGCGAAGCGCTGGCGTTTTATATGATATGCCTACATGACTCTAGAAGTATAGAGCCACAGGAGACCACGTAGTCTTTCAAGGCATCGCCAAGCGGTTGGTTCTCTTCGTGACCAGAGGGTTGGCCTATTTTTCGGCCAGAGAATCGAAACAGCATTGCCATCCAACGTAACAATACTGACAGCCTTCTGGGCACTATTCCCGTTGACAGTGACAGTTATTGATACCCTTGCTTGTATTTAATTCTGCTTTTATATTTGTAAATATTTTTACATACAAATGTTCTCGCCTTTTACCAATTTGTATTATTATTTAAAGTTTGTTAATCATGTTACTAAGAAAAAAATTACACGTCTTACTCATCTCTACCTACACCTTTTTAAGATTGAAGGCAGGATGTAACGTCATTTAATATTCAACTGTCAGAAAACAAAATACAACGCTTAAACCTTTATTTACCGAAAAATTCTCGGTATCATTTCGTCAGCTATCCATACGCAAAAATACTAATATCTGTGGCGTAAACAGTAAAAGAGAAATACGCAATAAAAACGTAGAACTAAACTAGTAAATACGCTTAACCGCACCTATAAATAATGCTTTTACAAACAGTCTCTAACCAATTGGTTTTTGAACAATGGTTCCGTATGATTTAAAGATGTGACTCATTGGCTGGCCCGAAATAGCCCGCGTCTACTTAGTCTGGTATTGTTTGCTTGTGTTATTTTTGAAATTTTCTAATATTTGATACTGTAGTTTGGAGGTGGGAGCGTTTCTAGGTCGATTGAATATCGAAAAATCGAACGTTCTATAGAAGAGACTTTGGCGTCGATTCTGATGTGCACAAACTAAACTTAATTTAGGCTATTGCTATATTTTTCTCTCTAATAAAACGAGAAAGAGACGGACGTAATTTAGAGCTGTCAAATTTAGATGGAACTAATATTTCTAGACAAATGAAGGGTGCACGTAAAAACATGTCGACTAAAACACGGTGAAGTGCAAGGCATAAACTAGTTTGACATCTCTAACTTAGCTTATAGCTATAGCCGTCCTTTTCTCGCACTGCCTTTTAGTAAAAGATAGCAATAGCCTTATGTAAGTTTAGTTTTGTGTACAACAGAATCGACACCATTGCATGTCAAAACTCCTGCAATGTTCATTACTGTAAATCTCAGAGGAGGTCTTGGCTAAATAATAACAGCTGCTCTGATCGATCTTCAGGTTAAACCCCGCTTACCTAGGTTGGTCCGTGGATAGGTGACCGAGTTTCCTCCGTGCCTCGGAAAGCACGTTAAACCGTTAGTCCCGGCTGTAAATTTTAGATCTTTGTCAGTCGTTTCAGGTAGTCAGTGGCCCGAAAGTCATTCCAACCATGAATGTTTCTACAGATCTTCTATCATTGAACACTTTACACAGTTCATAAGATCCAATCCTAATTCATATTAGATATTCATTTGCATGGCTTAAGGGCCTAACATGCCTCAAATGGCTGAGCATGATCCTCCGTCACGCCTAAAATACTGCAGCATTAATTTTTAAAGAAATGTATGGTAAAGTTGAGAATTAATGCTAAGTCCTGTGTGTGACGAAAACACGATTCCATAAACTTTTCTCGATAGAAAAAAAATCCAAAGTTACCACCAAATCGAACAATAAACCGCTGGTATTCGAAAAGTACTTCAAATTAGTTCATGAAACTTTGCATACTAACTGAACTAACTATAAAGCAGGTCTTATGTGTTTTATTTTTTTAGTCCAATCAATAGATTTTTTGTAAATCGCAAAAAAACACTCATTTCGCACTTCGGCCGCAGTGACTGACGTAACAACCGCTTTGTAGTGCAAGCTGATTAGAACTTTATTCTAACAGTATTTCAAACAAGTTTGAACCACCACAAATAGAGTTGCTAATTTTAGGGTTAGAAGGGCCTTAATCCTTAACAATAGGTAAGTACGTGTTCATTCGCATGGCTTGAATATTAAAATACATTAATAATACATTACATAAAAGCTCTGTAACAATTGAGTACGTATTTGGCAGAAGTATAATTACAAATACGACCAAAGCTTACCCAATTACCCATTTCTTACTAAGATCCTACAAGATTTATTATACCTACTGTACGATAGAAGTACCCAATTAGTATAAAGAGTGTAAATAGACCCCTTAACGAAGCCGAAAGGTACTTGTTCTCGCGTTCGTTGCGATATATTTTTTTGTTGTGGACCATACCTACTAATTACGGAGATATTGGAGGTCAAAGTTCTAACCTTTTCACAAGTTTTTTTTTTTCAAACAATAACTTTTAAGGTCATAACTTTAGTTTAAATACCTCGATAACCCGTTTAGTATTGGGAACAGTTCTGTGATGGTATGCTTACTTTCTAAGACGTTTTACTTGTTTTTTTTTTTTTGTTACGTTTTCTTATGTTCCAGCACCATTTGGCTTCGTACAGCCACGAGCACCAATATGTAAACACTTAACAACTTTTAAAAGTGTTTTTCGCCTTCTATTCTGATTATTATTCCATTTTGTTACAAACATTGTATTCTGGAACTCTTAATTTTATAAAAAAAAGATCTCTATCTCCAAGTTACAATCGGTATTTCTCGCGGAAATTGCATTTAAATTTAGGAAAGTGTACACATATTGGTGCTCGTGACTGTACAGAACTAATTTCGTTTTTTTTTCATGTTTTTTTTTTTCTGTTTAATTTTTATTAGTGTACCTACTGGTAACTTCACCATTTTTTTTTTCCTGTGCGGGCTTTTTTCTTTCTTTCTATCAGGGCGCAAGTGCTTCTCACATTCTTCCAACGGCAGCGATAGGCTAGTGTTGTGACTGTCGAACTGCCAGGTCATAGGTCTCAAATTCAAACCCAAGACACACATCCCTGATTTTTCAGAGACACTAATCCCATGTGCGTATTGTATAATTATCACTTGCTGCGTTGAAGGAAATCACGGTGAGGTAACCAGCATGCCTGAGAGATTTTTCTTGACGGCATGTAAAGCCAAGTCAGAGGCCCATGGGCGGCATAAAAACTCTGACACCAGGATAGGCACCAACCACACGATAAAGAGAAAATAAACAGTATTTTTTTGAGCACTAAAATCTATCTAAAGGGTGTAAAACACCTCTTAACGAAGCCGAAAGGCACTTGTTCTCCTCGTCATTGCGATCATTTTTAGGGTTCCGTACCCAAAGGGTAAAAACGGAACCCTATTACAAAGACTTCGCTGTCTGTCCGTCTGTCCGTCTGTCTGTCACCAGGCTGTATCTCATGAACCGTGACAGCTAGACAGTTGAAATTTTCACAGATAATGTATTTCTGTTGCCACTATAACAACAAATACTAAAAACAGAATAAAATTAATATTTAAGGGGGGCTCCCATACAACAAACGTGATTTTTTTATATTAATTGGTACGGAACCCTTCGTGCGCGAGTCCAACTCGCACTTGGCCGGTTTTTTATAATAATTGGTACGGAACCCTTCGTGCGCGAGTCCGACTCGCACTTGGCCGGTTTTTTTTTTTTAATACAAGTTTTTAATGTAAGATTTTTACTTTAAACACCTCCACGACCCCCGTACTATAAAATCCATCCATCAGCACAATGTTTTGAGTGCGTTACATTGAGTTCTACCACAAAACATGATTTTTCACCCCAAAAAAAAAGGCGTTTCCCAGCAATAATTTTTGCGTAAAGTTAGTTAGTTTGATGAACAGAATGCTTGGTTGACGGCTTCGTGATGAGGTCTTTTACACCCTGTATAGGATTTAACCAGTAATTTCCCTGACAGTGCACAGCCGATTTTAGACTTTTCTACGAAGATACGGGTCTGTAATCATGCCATTCACATCCTTTCAGCCGAAGACATAGGTTGGGCTTTAGGTAAAACAAAAATGCTGACCCACATCACATTCCATCGCAAATATACTCAATCCCTTCTAATAGGAGCTCTCTTATTGCCATTCATCGGACGGAATCCCAGATTCCGGGGAGCTAAGGAATTTGCTAATTAAAGTAGCGTCCTGTTTAATGATTAGTTATTTTTTTTTTTCGCTTAAATCATGTGAAGGCGCTGAGCCACGCCCCCTTAAAGTTTAAGCCTATTAGGAAAGCGTCAACTTTGGCGCGCAATATAACAATGACTCTCGTTTGGCGTGTCGTCAGTGCGCTCGGCTGATCGGTATCTTTTCATTCATTATTTCTATACAAAGTCAACGGAGCTGGGCTAAGCGTTTCATGTTGTAAATGCAAGCAAAAATTAGCTTAGTGGTGATCAGGCGGGAGTGTCCTCGATAGTACCTACAGATTTTCCAGATATATTGCGTTTCGGCAACCATCGTCTATGTTCGGAAATACGATGATAAAATCGGTCCAGCCGTTTCGGAGATTAGCCAGAACAAATAGACAGTCGGACAAATATTTCAAAACTGTTTGCTAAAAGTTCCGTATACCTACTTATACTTTCATTGCATTCAGTAAAAAAGCCGTTATTTTTAAATTACAAATAGACATTTCAGTTTTACTTATTTGTAGGCATGGATTACTTTTATTTGATCACTAGCTGACCTGCGCAATTTCGTCTGCGTCGCATAATGTAGCTTAGAACATGTCATTTTGTGCATTCAATTACGAACAAAAACCTTTTAAAATCAATATTGCTTACCTCCCATAACATACGGCGTGATAATACGTAGACTAAAGCCTTCCTTGGTTTACAAAGAACACTTTTGCTGAATTTCAATTCAATCTATCCAGTAGTTTTGGCGTGAAGCCGTACCTTACACACAGAAAAACAGACAAACAGACAAAAATTCTAAAAAGTCACTTTTTGTCATCAGTTACGTTTTTCTAACAAAAGTCACTTATTTTTTCTCGAAAATTCTCAATGTACAGTATTTCTTTCGTTATTGTTTTATTATAATGTATAAATCATACATAATCAAATAAACAAACATGTCAAAATAATTTAATCAACAATAGCTATTTCAAAAGAATAATAAATAAACAGTATATTCTCAAAGTCACACAACACTAGCAACCCTGACATCAACTCCAAGATGGCGGAAAACATAAATACGTCGGATAATGCTTACATTACAATATATTCATTCGCGTAGGTCGTGATAAATTCTTCAAGCAAAATAAACGGTTTTAAATTCCTTAAGAATAGTCACGTATTTAATATACGTGGGTATTAACTATGTTTTCACTGAATCACGTGTAGGATTAACTAAACAAACTTCTAAACTAGTGAAAGTGTAGTGCTGGAATTCCACGCACATAGTTTTAATTGGGTTTCAGTATTTAAATGGTTTGCAACATCGAAGTCTGTGTTGCTATAATTAAGTTTTTGAAGTATTTTTAAGGCTTGCAACACCGAGTTTGTATGTGTTTGCTACGAGTAGGTACGGGTGCACTCTAACCTCTAGCTTGGACCGATCATATTTTCAAGGAAAGTAGTGGAAAATATTTCATTCAATAGGTAAAAATGGTGATGTAATTAATACCTATGGCTTGTAAGTTGTTTTTTTCGAGATAGAACTGATACAAAAGAAGATTAAGATGTTAGTGGCAACGTCGGGAGGGGACGCCCTAGAAGGACACTAACCTTATTGGTGAGGATCTTATGAAAAGTCAGGTGCGTATAGTACTCGTAACCAACACCAGCCCGCGTAGCATAACCACCGTAGAAACGAAAGAGAATCGACGAATCTTTTGTTCATCTGTCATTTTGTCGATTCAATGACAGAACAGACAGTTTCTACGGCGTTTAAGCTAAGCGGGCTGATGTATGAACGTGATGGACGATGAAATAGTAAATAATAATAAGGATCGTTCTGTGTTTTCTAGCCCCATGGAAAAAAGCGTAATGTATGTACCTACATACATTACGCTTTTTTCCATGGGGCTACATACATACATAATACATACCTATGTATGACTATGTATGTATTCATAAGGAACGTATCGTAAATTCACTTACGCACTAAAATTAGATCGATCTAAAATTATCTCCAAAATATTAACTCTACTATGAATTTATTAGCAGTTTGTGAAAGTATTAGCAGCCAGCATTCTCTAGTCAGTGAAACTTGCGGAAAATTAGTAAAAAGACTAAAAAAAAACAAACAAAATGAATGTTTGTACTCCAATAACAAAATCTATTATAAGAATACCATTAGTCCATTATACCTAGTTGTAACTATTGTTTTCCTATTCACTGTTTCACTAGAAACAGTAAATAGAAAAACAATAGTTACTAGACTACTAGTAAACTAATTTGCGTTTGAAATAATTTAAATTTCAAGCACACACAAAAGGCTAGTTTCCACTATTCATAAATTGCAAATCTATTTAGTCCGTCAGTTAGAGTATTAGAAAAAAATGGACACGTATTTTTTGTTTCTGTAAATCAATGAATATTGACAAAGATAAAACGCATCAAAACTTGCGAGTGGGGGCTCGTGACGTCAGAACGCACTAAAAATTATACCACGGCGTGACATATTGAGAATTTTAAAAGCGTCGTATTTTCGTCAATTTTAGTTTACGTAACAAATAAAAAATACGTGTCAAATATTTTTTGATAATCTAACTGACGGACAAATTAGATTTTTTCAGTTGACAAGCCTATTCTCTTGGCGCTACAACTATGTTTAACAAACATTTATACATAAATTCGCTCCTTTTCAGCATTCCGTATAGGGGTAGGCAGAAACTCGTTTCGTTTCATATAAATTCAAACATCTGGCCGTATTGTTATAATATAATCTATACTATAATAATATTATAAAGCTGCAGTGTTTGTTTGTTTGTTTGAACGCGCTAATCTCTGGAACTACTGGTCCGATTTGAATGATTCTTTCAGTGTTGGGTAGTCCATTTATCGAGGAAGGCTATAGGCTATATAACATCACGATGCAATGAAAAATATTGCAAAAACGTGGAAAAATGTATTCCTTTTGTGAGCTGTTTCTCTTTTATGTGACGCAGACGACGTTGCGTGGGTCAGCTAGTAATAGTAATAATAAATATTTCTGGACATTACACACAGCGCCATCTAGTGCCACATAAGCAACGAGGCTTGTGTCGTGGACACCAGATAGTTGATATACTACATAGATACTTTTTGTTTGTAAATACATACTTATTATACATATAAACATCCATGACTCAGAAACAAATGTCAATGCTCATCACACAAACACTTGCTCCGACCGGCTTCCCTTCAGAATAACCACTGTACTGGAGTCTACTATCGCCAAAAGTAAAACAATGTAGGTAATTCAGTTAGGACGTGATTGCCCAAACATGACTAAAACTAAAAATTGTTCGATGTATGGTTTTTTCAAACATTTTTAAAAATATGCACCGGGCCGGCTTACCTGTTATAAAAATTCACCCTTCGCTACTGATATACAGGGTTAGTTTTCAATAACCAGCCAAATTTTCAGAAATGGTTTAGAATCGATAATATATTCAGCATAATAAAAAAAAATAAAAAAAATGTCATTCCTGTCCACCACTAAAAAGCGAACGTGTGGATATTGCAACAGCACAATTTAGTTCAACAACCTAGATAAGTAGCAGTAATTAGCACACATAAATTTGGCGGTGCATACATAACCTTCCATTCTGTATGAGATTTATTCATAGCTAAAACTCATGTTGTCTGTAACGAATCTCACGGGTTATTAGTCGCGCAAAAGTTCATTAGCGCAGGTGTCCTATCCTCTCCACCGCGCGACGCGCGGGATTGCAAATCCCTCAACCGCGCAACATGCAACAATTGTGGCTAGTTTTCAAAACATTTTCTGCCCGTTCCGATAAAACACCTGTAGCTCAAAAACTACAAGTCCTAGAGCAATTTCAAAAATACTGTTGTCAAGCTGATTAGATAAGGAATCTACTTATCTAGAAATCAAAATGTAATACTTTAATTATATACTCCAAATCATAATGTATAGCTAAAAAATAGTTCCGCCGCCATCGTTCACAACGGAAATACCTACTTTTTCACGGGCGAAATACTGCAACTTCGAGATTCCAAAACGAATTTACGTTGACAAAATAATGAAGCACGGTTCACAAGGATAATTTTGATATATAATAGTATCAGCTACCATTAAAAATACCAGAGTAATCACGACATTTGCTGCGCAGTGTTCACCGTCATTCGTTTAATGTCAAGTGAAAGTTTCTTTTTAGGGTTCCGTACCCAAAGGGTAAAAACGGAACCCTATTACTAAGACTTCGCTGTCTGTCCGTCTGTCTGTCACCAGGCTGTATCTCATGAACCGTGACAGCTAGACAGTTGAAATTTTCACAGATGATGTATTTCTGTTGCCGCTATAACAACAAATACTAAAAACAGAATTAAATCAATATTTAAGGGGGGCTCCCATACAACAAACGTGATTTCCCCCCCCCCCCCGCCCCGGGCGTCGGGGGCCACCACCACGTAGCCCCCGGCCACCGTAGGCGCGGGCCTGTGGACGGTGAGCTATGGGCTAGCTCGCCGTCCGTCCGTCTCATGACATGACGACAGGCCGTGTCGACGGCGCGTTCGTGTTCCACGCGCGCCTCAAAGAGAGTCAGCAAAAAGGAAGGGGTCCGTAAGGACCGATGCCTGCCGGGGTTGCGGGACTATTCGAAAGAGATACCGTGGCCCCGGAACACAAAGGGCGATGAAGGAACATGGATGGGTTTTAGTCAGTAAAAGTCTGACACTCCCTCCTGCTCCGCCCAGAGCGGGAGGGGTTATTTGATGATTTCCCATCCGAAAAAAAAAAAAAAAAAAAAAAGGAGGCTCCCATACAACAAACGTGATTTTTTTGCAGTTTTGTCTAATGTTTTAAATAATGGTACGGAACCCTTCGTGCGCGAGTCCGACTCGCACTTGGCCGGGTTTTTTTTTCGGCAAGTTGTCAATGGAATAGTGTTGCGATGTTAGATTTTATTATTGAGGAATTTAGTAACGAATTGAACACAGAGTAATAAACTGTGGAGTAGACAGTTTTAGACGGTTTTTAATGCAGTTTTTTGGAGGCGGGTGCGCGTGCAACAAGTGTGACAGATAGCGCTCAAGCGAAATGCAGGATGTCACGAGTGTGACAAATCGCGTTGGAGAGGATCGCAAATGTCCTAAATCTTAAAAATGTAATTACTTATTTTTTTTACTTACTTTACTTTGTAACAATTTTCCAGTGGCAAGGCGACAAGTTCCATTATAAATATAGAACAAAAAGAAAATGTTCGAAAACTAGTGATCATGAATTATTTAAATAATAAAATATTCCATTTTTTTATTACCTCCTTGTATGGTAGTTTTTGAAAATAAGTATACTTAAATAAGGGTCGAACTGAGAACCTCCTTTTTTAAAGTCGGTTAATACGCAGGTAGACCAGTTAGTATCATATTAAATAATTGAAGTACCTACGACAAGGTGTCGAAGGGGGAGCTCCCCGCACATACGATGTGTTTTTGTTTTTTCTGTGAATTCTAAGTTTTGCACGTCAAAGCAAAAAAATACAAGAAAATTTCTTATATTTTTTCTCTGGAATCACAATTATTTTTTACGAAGTTCTTTATCACAGCAATCTATCATTTTTGCATGAATTCAAAAGACATATTTTTTTGAGAATTATCTGTTACAAAACTTATTCTTCTTAGCGTGTCGATGGCAATCTAAATTGTGTCGGCCCAGAACTGAACTACTAGTTTGGCGCTTTCGGTAGCGTCCATCAGTTCCTGTAATGAACAAACAACAGGACACACAGGACACGATAATAAGTGCCCCATCGTTTGTGGAACAGCACCACATTTACACTTCAGGGAAGAGTCATTAATTAATCTCCACCTAAACAGGTTTTCCTTGCTGCGGCCAACCTGTGTCCGGAGTCTATTTAATGACTTCCAGGTCAGCCATGGTAACTCATGTCCAGGTGGGAGATTTTCAGCAGGTGGAACGAATGGGATTGGTAAGGATGCACTACTGCGCCACAGCTTTAGTCTTTCCGTGGAACTTCTGGTGGCGCTATTCCTGCCAGTGGGTACAGCATCTGTACCGGGGTCGGTTTAAGGCAACCAGTGATAATCCGGCACGTTTCATTCAGAGCTGTATCCACTAACTTTGCATGGGCTGAACGGCTCCACACGGGGCACGCAAATTCGCCAGCTTAAAAAGATAGCGCCAGCGCAGTAGTCCGCAAGACGTGAGGCGAAGCACCCCACTTAGAAGAGACTAGTCGCCGTAAGAGACTGTTACGAGTGTGCACTTTCTGCTTGATGGTATTGCAGTTTTTGCTGAAGGTCAATGATCTGTCCAGAGTAACCCCAAGATATTTTGGGAAGTTACTGTGCTCGATAGGCACCCCGTCGCAAACTATATTAAGTCTGCGCCTAGCCTCTCTGTTTCGAAGGTGAAAAATGCAAGACTGTGTTTTTCTCGGATTGGGTTTGAGTGAATTAGCGAGGTAGTATGTCGTCAATTCACCAAGAGCATCTGACAAACGGGCCTCGACCTCCTCAAACAAAACTTATTAAAAAGATATTATTATCTTAAAAACTAATCAGCCGATTTTTGTTAGACAGAAATGAGTTATACAATAAAATTGTTTATTAAAAAATAATGAATCAAAAGGCTTCATAAAAAATGTCATTCAGTTGTCCTTTCGTAAATCAAAACAATTTTCGAAGGCTCTTGTGAAATCAAATCAGTTTTTGTTCGTTACATTTTCGTCTGATTGGCAATTTTGTATAATCAACTTAAAATGTTACCATTACCAGGAAAGAGGCGTCTTCATTGTGAAAGGAAGTGTGGGCCAACTTGCTGGCCCAGTGCGAGTTGGTGTACGTCACATAAAATAACAGCCTGCACCAGCTTACACTTCTGCTTACCCCATTGGGAATTACCCCAGTGGGGAAAGCAGAGGTATAATTATATAGATCGGACTAACTTACCTAGTGACGTCCGATCCTTAATTATGTGAAGTAATCTCGTCCTCATTTAGTACTTGTAGTTTGCACTTCCTGCTAACTCGCTATCACATTTTTTAAAGATGAATCGATTTCATCAACATGAAAATGTTGTCTGTGGTCCGGTCTTGGCGCGCTCTGTCTGACATCTGTCAACTCATTCTTTCAAAGCACATGATCGGGACTTCAAGATGACCGATACGGTTATCTATCGTAGTCCCGATACATTAGTCAACACAACTTTAAAAAGGGGTGTAGATAAGACATCTTTAAAACACATATAAGTAGGCTGATCTTCTGGGAAGGGTTGGGATACAATGAGGACGAGATTACTTCACATAATTAAGGATCGGACGTCACTAGGTAAGTTAGTCCGATCTATATAATTATGCTCCGTAATCTCGTCCTCATTTAGTACTTGTAGATGTTCAAAGAAGTTGTGTTGGTAATATAATCAACATCTTTTAATCATTGAACAATGCAGCATAACATACTATTCTGAGTATTATTACTTGGGTACTAATTACACATTTACTTAGATAAAAGGTAAAATAACATAAATTTTCTCTAACTCTAGTGTCAACCAGTGTCATAATAATCTTAGAACATAATTACTTTAATCAGACAGTAACCATTGACATTAAATTTAATCAACCAATAATAACAACCAGTGTGTTTTATAGTTTAAAGACTAGAACAAACTGTTTAATTGTGCAAAAGCATTAGAATCAATGAGAACTATAGTTCTCATAAAAAAAGCAAGCAAAAGTTGAGGAACTTGTGGTCCAACCAGCTGCTTTTCTTATAACTTCAATATTAATACCCACTTCAGAGGCATTTTATGCAGAATCGTGCCTTGTGCTGTATGATGTGAATTTGGGAGTATTTATTCCAGAATTTGTTTTATCCACCTACTAATAGTTGCAGTAGTGGCGGCATGATATGGTTTTCTTATACTTAGTTATAATTAGTGATTTATAATCTTGTCTTATATTTTCTGTAATATCTAAATAGAACAAAAGGGTAGTAGCAGGGCACACAGACAAATTCTCCTTAAAAAAATGGTAATATCAAATTGGGTTGATATCTACCAGGTTCAGAGATTTTAATAATTTCTGGAATTTTTATGTTAATAATTATCCTGATTATAAGAAATGTTATCAGTATACTTATGAGAGACAAGGTTTGAATTCTGTGTGCAGTTATAAGGGCTATTATGGTAACTAACTTTTTGGTAATTAGTTCTAGACTAAGGGTTTCATTAGGAAATAGTTTAGACAAATAATTCAAAACAATACTGAGAACCCATACTACTTCATATTTGGGGTTCTTAGGTCTTAACCTAAATAAATCTCTGAAGAACCTTGACAGTCGGTCATCTGAGCCAATGTGGGAAATAACCCTAGAACTAGGGAAATAACTAACGTAATGGTATTGAGTGATCTATATGACAGTCCCTCATTAAATTTTAGTCAGTAAAGATATCACAGTGGGAACTGAGTCTAGGAGAGGGTCAATATCTTGGTTCTGAATCTGACAATAGGAAATCCCCTGATTCAGAGCAGACTCATATCGCTTTTATGATGGGGTTCCATTATTATCATTTCAGAAATAACCATGGACTCAAATAAGGGAAACCATGATTGTGAGGGCCACCAAGGTACTACAACAATGCCTGTTGCCCCTTCCTCTTTTATTTTCTGTAACATCTTACTAATAAGTGCAAATGGTGGTAATGTATAAAAGAAATCACCATACCATTTGACAGTGCATGATATATAATTCTGACAATTAGTATTAAACTTGTTTGCAAACAGATCAATCTGAGGTTAAACAATAATAGTCTTGTAGGCTACATCACATAACTTCCATTCAATTTCTGTTTGGATGCCTAGATTAGAGATCTGCGATAGTGTTTTCTTTAGAACTGATGTAAGATGCATAGATCCAAATGTGTCTTTCCTCACACCATTGCCACAACTTTCTGGCTAAATGATTAAGGTGGGTAAAACGAGTGCCACCCATTTTATTGATGTAAGCTATGGCTGTTGTGTTATCTATTTAATTCCAAGTAAGATTTCACAGTGTCTGAGTGTGCTTGCAAATATTTTGAGCCCTATAAATACTGCTAGTAGTTCAAGGTAATTTTGTATGAAACTTTTTATCATCAGTTGCCCAATGCCCATGGCTTCTGACATCATTATATACCAGACCCTAGCCAGTTTGTCAAGCATCAGAAAATATTTCTAAAACAAGGTCAAATAGTTTTATACTGTTCTACTAGTCCTGTCCTAATTTCTCTTGTGATAGGTAGCAGAGCCTTGTAATTTTCATTGTTGTTTTGTTACTTTCCATAACCTCGGTGTAAGGCCAACCATATTCCACTGCTGGGCAAGCAGCAACAAGGATACCTTTACCTAGCAACTGAGCAAATTCTACTATTTTGCATATCCTCTTAGACTTAAAATTATTTAATAAGTTAGGGATGAAATTTATCTATCTTTTTCCGACGAAGTGAGATATTAAATTGAACTGAATCTAACAGAAATCCTATATACTGACAGCATTGTCTGGGTTCTAAGACACTCTTTTTAGTATTGATAACAAACCCTAGATTTTTTAAGAAAAAACTTAGTATAAGAATCACCAAGGCACAAAATATCACCGTATAGAAAAGTAACCCCAATGGCCTCAGGTGACACATAACTGGCTTCATAATCTTTGTGAATACATTATGGTGCTATGCTAAGCCCAAATGGAAGGCATGTAAACTTACAATGTATCTTGAAACTGATACCGGAGAAATCTATCATATTTTTTATGGGTAAGAAGTGTAGCACTTAGATACCCGCAATTACAGACACAATTAAAATAACAATGCTCCGTGCCCGATTGGGTATGGTGCATTTTTCAAATCTATAGTTGCCATAAATCAACCTGGGGTCATGAGTTTGGTTGCTGTCCATAAGTCTTCTAGTTTGAAGTGATGTGTATTAATATATTTATTAAGTTTTTTGAGATTTAATATAAATCCAAGTGCCACCTGATTTTGGATGCAAAAATATGCTGGATAAAATTGATTATCTGCGGATAAACATCATTCAATACACGAGTTTATTAATTTCCATAAAATAAGATTGCTTTCTTCCTGACTGAAGTTATTGTTTTTAAGAATGGAAGTTTGAACTGGAATTTCATAAAAGTGTAAGTACCCTTGATCCAATCATTGTATTGTTGGATAGGTGGTAACATTATTCCAGACTTCAGTGAAATACTGTAATCTTCCAGTTTCTACCTGAGCTAGACGCATTCTTGTCCCCGACGCCGACGTCGCGGCTGGCGCCTCTGTGGTGAATGCCTCGGGCGTGTTGCTAGTTTCACCTGGTTTTTCCGCTTCAGCACTGCGTTAGAGGTCTTGCAGGTGTGTTCTTCAATTCTTGTCCTGACCTTATATATATATATATATTTTTTTTTTTTGCATTAAACTTGTCCTGCAGCTTATCCCCGAACAGGTACTTAGATCCATCCTCAGTGTGGCTGCCACTTCTTCATTTAGTTTTGGTGGGTGCAACAAGCTGCCGTTTCATTTAAACCCTTCACAATTACTGCTGACCACCGCGTGGCCAGGCTGGCGTGAAGTTCTATAGGTGTCTATGTTGGCTACGCCCCCTCATCTCTGCCTCTTTCTGATTTCGGTCAGTGGGTCGTCTTAGAGACGGATATTAATATTCAATAAAGTTATTAAAGCGTTTTTTTTTTTTTTTTTTTTAATAATTTGAAATTAAATCTTAATAATTTTAAATATTTCCTTCATTAGGTGATATAGGACAAGTGTTTGTACTCAGAAGTGGTGGTTATGAGGAATAGCTGTCACGGCGAGTCAGGCTGCGTCGGGTTTTAAAACGTGTCTCACAACATCGGTCGCGATAAACACGGCTTCTCGAGCGTGTTTGACTGGAGCGGGCTTCATACTTGTGTACAAAGGATAATTAAAGTAAGACCTCTGCCTGGTTGAGTTAACCTAAATCCACGGCTAACCTCTCGTGGTAGCTCAAGGGATGCTGTAGGGACGAGACTATGAACAACTGAATGTGTCCATCATCGGCAGACCTCTCGTGAAAGCTCTAGTGATGTCGTTCTATTGTAGGATGGCTTAGATCATCGGCTAACCTCTCGTGAAAGCTCTAGTGATGTCGTTCTATTGTAGGATGGCTTAGATCATCGGCTAAACTCTCGTGAAAGCTCTAGTGATGTCGTTCTATTGTAGGATGGCTTAGATCATCGGCTAACCTCTCGTGAAAGCTCTAGTGATATCTTACTAATGTGGGCACAGTTGGTGTACTCATGGTTAACCTCTCGTGAAAACTCTAGAGACATGTGCGAACAACTGAACGTATACACCATCGGCTGACCTCTCGTGAAAGCTCTTGTGATGTCGTTATATTGTTAGATGGCTAAGATCATCGGCTAGCCTCTCGTGAAAGCTTTAATGATGTCTAATAGGTTGGCACAATTATTGTTCTCATGGTTAACCTCTCGTGAAACCCCTAGAGACATGTACATCTTAGACCAGGGTGCCAGGTATTTCTTGGAAAAGACGAGTGGGTAAGTACTTAAACAAAAAAGCTTACCAGAGTTTCGGTGACGACTCCGTTTTCGCTTGCTCGACCGATTTTCTAGTTCTCGTTTTGGTAATTACAACATTTTAGGAACTTTATTAACGGAAACGTGACCTGCGCGCTTCACAAAAAAGTACAATGAGTTGACAGATGTCAGACAGAGCGCGCCAAGACCGGACCACAGACAACATTTTCATGTTGATGAAATCGATTCATCTTTAAAAAATGTGATAGCGAGTTAGCAGGAAGTGCAAACTACAAGTACTAAATGAGGACGAGATTACGGAGCATAATAATAATTTGTTGATATAACGATCCCGCATGACGAGAACCTCGTGAAAGCAGAGAAAGATAAACAATTCAAATATCTAGATCTGGCTCGCGAGGTTGTCGACATATGGGACGTGGGTACAGCAGTCATTGTGCCGATAGTCGTGTCTGCCAATGGCTTAATAGCCAAGAGCCTCGACCAACATCTAGGAGGCTCTCGCTTGGCAGCTGGATCAAGGGCTTGATTCAGAAAGCAGTACTTCTGGACACGGCACGTATTGTTAGGAGGTTCCTCTCTCAAGGGCCCTGACCACCGGCAGCTCGGACCCTGTTCCCAGCGCTGGTGGGCTACTGTTTTTTATATTTTTAAATGTTTTTTATGTAGTTTTATTAAGAAATATTTAAAAATGTTAAAAATATGTACATGAATGAATAAATAATATTAATAATAATATATTAATACATTTTTTATTTTTAAATGTTTTTATAGTGTTTTATACAGAAATATTAAAAAAAAAATATGTAAAATAATGAACAAAGGGAATAACTAATATATTTTTTATATTATTTTAATTTTTTTATAATTGTTTTTTTTTTTAAGAAATATTTAAAAATGCAAATAATAAGATGTTAAGATGAATAAAGGAAATAATAATAATAGCCCGTTTTCGGTCACGGCGGCCAATCTTAACATTTAAAATTAGCCATCGGCGCGGGAAATATTATAGTGCACAAGTGTGTGCGGGGACAGGTGCACTCTCTGTTCCTTTACTCTCATAGTCCGATGGGACGGCAATCCGACACGACCGGAGAGAGATCAGGCGCGGGAACAACGACTTAAAGTTCATTCCGGGGCACGAGGGTATCATACCGCCAACTTCCAAACTCCATGCTACTACTGAGAAATTTCTAATGGAAAAACCCTTTAACACTTTTTGCCCGACCCGGGAATCGAACCCAGGACCCCACGCTCAGCAGCCGCGCTTGCGACCACGAGACCAACGGGCAACGTGTACTGTCCAATCAGCGAAACTGACGAATCAACGAAACTGTTGAATTAAATAAACTGACGAGTGAGGAAAACTGACCAGGGGCCCTACTCTAAAACGTTTCGTCCGAATATTCGGATCTATCCGTCTCTCTCACTCGCACTCATCTGCAGACGTGCGCGATAGGGACGGATAGATCCGAATATTCGGACGAAACGTTTTAGAGTAGGGCCCCTGTTACGCGGGCTCCCTAATAGTACTGCACCCACATTTCACCAATGGGGTAGATGACACACCAATCAATTGAGATACTTTTTAAGAACTGTCAAAACGCAGTTCCCTCATAGATTTTGTATAGCAATAGCAAACTGTGACGTCACTGTTTATTCAACTCAATGACTCAACTATTTATTGATTTCAAAGCAACTAAAAATCGAATTTGGCAATTAATTGAAAATAAATCGGATTTTCAGGCCCAAAATAAAGTGTTTTTTTAGAGATTGATGTCTTGGAATTATTATTTTATGGTATCATCTAACCTGTTGTGTTGAAGTCTCATGTAATAGGTGGCAAGCTTATTTCCCATCAACCGGGCACAAATCTAGACTCAACAACAACAACAACAGCCCATAACGTCCACTGCTGGACATAAGCCTCTCCCATGATGGGAGGAATTTGCCGTAATCTCCACGCTTGGCAGGCGGATTGGAAATCGCAGTGATGACAGACTAACAGAAAACGCTGCTGCCCATTCTCTGGTCTACGGAGGTGCAAGGTGTTCTGCCTCAGACATTAGTCGCCTTATACGACACCCGTCGTAATCTAGACTCAGTTAGCGCTATTGCAAGGTTCCCAATAACACTGCCCGACCAGGAAATCCTCATGCTCATCTGTCGTGACAGCTGAAACGAACAACGAAAACATCGTGAGGAAACCGGGATGTCCTAGAACCAAAAAATTCGATGACATGTGACATCTACCAATCCGCACTGGGCCCGCGTGGTGGATTATAGCCCATTCCCTCTCATAGAGACGAGGCCTGTGTCCCAGCAGTGGGAACATTAATAGGATGATGATGATGATGATGACGTCTTCTAATTTTTGCTTCTAGGACATGCCGGTTTCCTCATAATAGTTTATTTCACCGTTTCAAGAGCAGTGAGCCCTAACCTAAAAAATATTAGTTCAACGAATCGTTCAACCGAGTCAATCCAATGTAGATACAGGTATTATTTACCACTTAATGCCAATAAAAGTTGTACGAAACATCCTTTGATGAGGGCCCTTAGCCAAACGACGACGTGGGAATGAATAGCCAAAAAATACGCACGCGTAGTTTGGCGATGAAATGAAACGGCCATGTTTAAACATAAACACGGTAAAAAGATGGGTAAAGAAAGTAAATCGAGACAAAATTTAGTACTTTAGGCGGCCTATCCAAATGTCCTTTCTTTGAAACTCTGTTTTAAGCTTTCACGGTTTAAAACTAAACTTATACTGTCCAGTTTTGAGTATGCTCGAAAGTGACAGCCGGCATCATAATAAGGACTCCACAAAACCTGGTGATACTGTGAGTGTGTTTTGCCGTGACTTAGTATCGAGTTTCAATAGTGCGCGAAGCAAAAGACAAAGAAAGAGGGTAGACAGATTTGTCTGCTCTTAACAATTTATTTTCCATCCACCCACATTCTCCAGTCAACCCGCGATCTTGGCGCTTGCAACAGCGTCGAAATATCGGGAGCTCAAAACAATTAACAATCACGGAATATATCCCGTAAGTGACAATATAATTTTAGTCCTTTCTTTGGTATTGTTTGTGTCGTTGAACTCCTTGAGTTATGAGTCGAGCTATACAATAACTGACAAATACTGGCGCTGACTGGACTGGACAGGTACACTCAGATCTTTGTTGTAACATCACTAATTAGTTAGTTATTAGTGTGTACACCACTAGATATAATATCTATGGTTCCGGTTTATACCTGTCACTCCAGCACTGCTATGTCGGATCCCATCTGTGATACTCCTACTAAACTGTCTTTGTATAATATAATGTGTTCCTCGTCTTAATAAACCAAGTCTACTCAACGGTGTCTTTCATTCCAACAAACATAACATGGTGTCAGAAGTCGTCTGGAAGAAATAAACAAGATCGGTCCAAAAAATGCCAAATCCAGCCACGAGTGCCGTCGTCGCCGACAATGATGGTGGGCATGACCAAAGCCTACGCACGCACTTAAAACAACTCCATATTTCGTCGGATCCAGCAAATAATAATGCGGAGGCGTGGAAGAGATGGTGGCAGCAGCTGGAATTATATTTGCTAGCCACAGGCCTAGACAAGTCAAGCGAGAAGCGGAAAATTGCGATTCTACTGCATTTAATTGGAGAACGTGGTCTCAATATATTTAACACATTTAACCTCAAAATTGATGGGAGCACACTCAACGAAGTCAAGTCCAAATTCGACAAATTCTTCGAGCCAAGAAGAAATGTGACGATGTGTAGATACCTATTCTTCACACGTAGGCAGGAAAAATCCGAAAACATCGACGAATTCCTCACGGATTTGGAAAATAAAAGCAGAGAATGTGAGTTTGGCACGCTTAGGGAGTCGTTAATTAAAGATATTTTTATAGCAAACCTCAATATAGATTTGTCACATGTACGTCAGAGGTTACTGCAAGAACCTGATTTGACATATCAGAGAATGCAAGAGCTGGCGAGGACACTCATAATCGCTCAGCAAGATGCTGAAAAAATCGTCAAAGGTACCAGTGTCGCCAGTGAAAACGTCATGCATCTCAGTCGGAGGAGCCGTAGTCGACAAGATGGTCAACAGCGAGCTTCCAGTCGCAGGTCAGCTTCGAACAGTCACCAGTCAGCTTCGAGCAGTCGCAAGTCAGCATCAGCATCAAACAGCGACCACAACAGCAACTCGAAGACATGCAGCCGCTGTGGGCAGTCTCATCGCTACAAATGCCCAGCTAAAGGCGTTCAATGCAGGTCATGTAAATCTTTTGGTCATTTTGCTAAATATTGTCTCAAGAATAGAAAAGTTAGTCAGTTGCAATCGTTTAATCCAGATAATAGTAGTCAAGAATATTTTGTTGGTATGTTGAACAGTCAATTAAAGTCGAGTAAAAGTCATTCAAAAAAGTATGTGGATCATACTGCACATAGTAGTCAGTCAAATTGTCAGAACACACACAGTCAGTCACAGTCACAAAGTCAGAACAAAAGTACACAGACAGAACAGTCACCGTCACAATGGTCAAATACAGACCAGTCGCAGCCAGGTTACTCACATCCCAATGATGAGAACAGTGGCAAGTCGGAGAAATCCAATAGTCAACATCTCAGTAAAGAGAAAAGTCACATATCTGAGAGATGTAATGAGAAAGATCAACATCTCAATGATGAACACAGTCATATCATATCTGAGAGATTCATTGTCCAGTCAAATAGTCAAAATAAAAAATGTCAGAGTCCATATTTACATCTCAATGATGAAAATGGTCACAAGTCTGAGGGATTACACTACAACACACAATGTCATCAGCATAAAAACAGTAGTGGGTATTCACAGTCATACAAAGGATCATTAGTCAGTCACTCAGACAACAGTCATAAAGTAAATAATGTCAACACTTTGGAAAGTAATCATTCAAAACAGTCATGGGAAATTAACTTATCAGTAGGAAATAAACAAATTAAATGCATCATAGACTCTGGTGCAGATGTCAACATAATGTCAAAACAAACATTTTATAACCTGTCAAAAGTGTCACTTGTCAAATGTCAAATAAATGTCACAGGATTTGGTGGAAAATCCATTCCAATTTTAGGCAAAATAAACATAAATTGTAAATTGAGTATAAATAGTAATAATGTCGTCGAATCTATAATGTTTTTAGTAGCAGATTTAGATTGTCCAAATGTTCTTGGTCTACCAACATGTGAAAGGTTAGGAATAATAAAACGTGTCTTTTCAGTATCAAAACAAGATTTTTGTAAACAAATTCTTACACAATATAATGATGTCTTTCAGGGACTTGGATGTCTACCTCCAGTCTGTCATCTTAAACTCAAGCCAGATGCAGTACCATGTGTCGATCCGCCCAGGAAAGTTCCATTTGCGTTACAAGGGAGATTACGCGAGGAGTTGGATCGCATGATGGAGATGCAAGTTATTGAGAAAGTTACAAAACCTACAGAGTGGGTTAACTCAGTCGTCATAACCGTAAAAAGTTCAGGTCAGTTAAGAATTTGTCTAGATCCAAGAAATTTGAATAAAAACATCATGAGAGAATTCTATCCACTTAAGTCAATTGATGAGATTAGGTCTCAGCTCGAAGGGGCTGTATGTTTTTCTCATTTAGATGCATTTTCGGGTTTTTGGATGCTACGTCTGGATGAATACAGTTCTGAATTATGTACCTTTCAAACACCATTTGGTAGATATAAGTATTTAAGATTACCATATGGCATAAATGCCTCGTCTGAAATCTTTCAAAGAGTCATGATGAATCTATTCGGTGATATTGAAGGAGTCTTAATATTCATAGATGATATTTTAGTTTATGGACCAAATGAGTCAGTTCACAATGAAAGATTACATAAGGTCATGCAAAGAGCTCGTCAAGTCAATCTAAAATTTAACAAGTCAAAATGTAAATTTTTGGTCACAGAAGTATGTTTTTTGGGTTATGTCTTCAGTAAAGATGGTGCCAGGGCAGATGAAGAAAAAGTCAAAGCCATTGTCAATATGCCCACACCAAAAAATGTCAAAGAGTTACAGAGAATATTAGGTATGATTAATTATTTAGGACCTTTTATTAGTAACTTGTCGGAAAAAACACAAATATTAAGAAATCTTTTGAAAAAAGATTCAGTCTGGGCTTGGGATGAGAATCATAATATGTCTCAAAAAATTGAAAGATGAGATTACAAACTCACCAGTTTTAGCTCATTTTAATCCTAAGATTCCATTAGTCTTGTCAGTCGATTCGTCAAAATCAGCGTTAGGTGCAGTCATTTTACAGAAAAACAAACCTATCGCATATAGTTCAAAAACTTTAACTGAAACCCAGGAAAGATACGCGCAGATAGAAAAAGAGCTACTAGCAATTCAATTTGGTTGTGAAAAATTTCACCAATATATATATGGTAATAGAGTCACAGTTCATACTGATCACAAGCCATTAGTCTATTTATTTAAAAAGCCATTGCATGATGTCCCCGCTAGATTACAGCGTATGATGTTAACTGTACAAAAGTATGATTTAGAAGTAATACATGTACCAGGTAAAGAAATGTTTATATCAGACACTTTGTCAAGAGCAGCTTTGAAAGACCATTACACACCTGAAAATGAGTCAGAAATGTCTTGTCATGTCAATTTAATGTATGCCAATCTAGCAATAACAAAGGAATATAGCACAAAATTGGCACAGGAAACCAAAAATGATGAATCCTTACAATTATTAAAAAAATATTATAATGAAGGATGGCCAAAAAACAAGAACAATGTCAGTTCATTGGTGAAACCATTTTGGAATATTCAAGGTGAAATACATGTAATCAAAGATTTAGTGTTCAAAGGTTCAAAATTAATAGTACCACAGTCAATGTATAAAGAAATGTTAGAAAAAATACACAAAGGTCACCAAGGTATAAATAAATGTCTGAAATTAGCTAAAGAATCTTTGTATTGGCCAAATATGTCAAGTGAAATTAAGAATTTAGTAGAACAATGTCTAATATGTGCAAAATTCAAACCATGTAATCAAAAGGAACCACTACAAAATTTTGAAATATGTAAATATCCATGGCAACAAGTCAGTATTGATTTAATGTATTTTGAAAGTTTAGTTTATTTAATTGTCACAGATTATTACTCAAAATACATAGAGATAGCATTATTAAATAAAAACAGTACCTCTCAAAATGTAATTACTCATTTAAAATCTATTTTTGCTCGTCATGGAATACCATTGTCACTGGTGTCAGATGGTGGACCTCCTTTTCAGTCAATTGATTTCAAAAATTTCTTACAAGAATGGGACATAGAACATGTTGTTACTAGCCCATATCATTCACAGTCAAATGGTCAAGCTGAAAGTTCAGTAAAAATAATAAAAAAACATGTTAAGGAAATGTAAAGAAAACAAAACAGATCCATACATAGCTTTATTACAGTATAGAAATACACCTAAAAATAATTTGTCATCACCAGCTCAATTGTTAATGTCTAGAAACTTGAGAGATAATATTCCAGTGTCATATAAGAAATTAAGGCCAAAAGTAGTAACATTTCAGGATTATAAAGAGTCAGTCAAGAAAAATGATGAAAACAAATCTAGAAATTATGATAGAAATACTAAGTCTATGTCAATGCTACATCACAATGACCATGTCTATTTTAAAAGAAATCCTAAAAGTAACTGGGAACAAGCTATTGTCAAACAAAGAATGATGAACAATAGGTCGTACGTTGTTGAGGATGTCAATGGTGTACAGTATAGGAGAAATAGAATACACTTAAGACATAAGTATTCACATAACTATGCAAACCCTCCTATGCAATCCAACTCGTCACAGGGGAGAGAGGAAGGTGACAGACAGGAGTCTAGACTTCAAGAATCCTCATCTCAAAAATCCTCAAGCGTAACAACCAGGTCAGGTCGAATTGTAAAACCAACAAGAAGGTTAATAGAGGAAATGGATTAACTATGTAACTATTAACTAAGTAGTATTAAGAATGTTGTCTAGTTTTAATATAACTCTAAGTATCATAGAGTATGTTGTCATAAGTAAAGTCGCTTGTCATAGTACACCTTATTAATTGTTAGTCAGGGGTCTAATTTGAACTCAACAAGGGGGATGTTGTAACATCACTAATTAGTTAGTTATTAGTGTGTACACCACTAGATATAATATCTATGGTTCCGGTTTATACCTGTCACTCCAGCACTGCTATGTCGGATCCCATCTGTGATACTCCTACTAAACTGTCTTTGTATAATATAATGTGTTCCTCGTCTTAATAAACCAAGTCTACTCAACGGTGTCTTTCATTCCAACAAACATAACAATCTTAATGGTTCTTTTTTAAAAAGACTAATCTTCATGAACCTCTGAGTTTGTTTCGGCTGTTTCGTTTGTTTGTTTCGTTTACGATAAGAAAAATCAACCTCGTCTAGCTTTACAATATTTGCGTTTTTGAAGTTAAGTATTTGTAAAATCAAATTACAAAATATACAGTTAGTTTTGATCATTCTTAGAGCAAAATCCTCAAAGATTTTGATGGATTTTATGATTTTATTAACAAAATAAACATCATTATTATTTAATTTAAAACAAGAAACGAAATAAGTAATTTTCATGGGGTTGACTGGACCGGGTCACATTGTTTAATGTGGTGGTCACTAGAAACACTAGTTAAGGTTTAGAATAAAACCACCAAATTATCAGTAAGTAGATAAACTCTGTGCTCACTGCTCGGGATAAGTGTGGTGTGTGTACTTTTCTCAAACGACGGAAACTTATAGCTCACGCTACGTTTATTAGTATATCACATCGGCTAAGTTGTCGTAAAACCAAGGATAGAAGCCAAAAACAAATTCAAAGGAAGCTGAGAATCAGAAGTTTTTGGATGTAAACGCAACACTCGTATTTCACCTCTACCAAGAGGTGGAACAAACTTCCCAGCAAGGCAAGTAACTTGGTTATCGATTTGTAAGCAGCAAAACTTTGAAGGCTCATACATAATCTAACTTTAATTAAGTTATTAATGCAAGTATCTTCAACTTAATAACTTACTCGTTATACGTACGAGTTAAAACAACTTCATGACTGTCTGAACAATGTAAAGTTTCAACTTCTGAAACTTATGATACAGAGGTGTAACAAATGAGGGATTTTCTTTAAAGGGTATTTTTTTTCCGGGTGAAAAATCGTCATGAGACGGGCGGACGGTATACTGTCGGACTCTAACAGACTAACAACCACCGCGGTGTTCCCTTCCCGCACTTCTTCTTTGCGTGTCGATAGACTCAAATAATACCCGACCAGTATATTGCCACCTGCACAGCTCTGTCGTTCCCGCACTTGCACCAGGGATCATGGGAACTAGTGCGTTTTCCACGATCCCGTTAAAGAGAGTCAGTTCGTATGTAGATCTACTAGCTGCTACCAAAACGAGAGCGGTGGTTTAAAGGGGGCATGACGGCGTCATGACGTTTGCTGTCGAGGTGCACAGATAGAACAGATATTTCACATCGAAATATTGTCATTCCAACATAAACCGTATTGAGCTGAATACCAGCATATAAGAAAGACAGAAATAAAGAAAGAAAAATATTTATTTGGGACAAGCACAAAAACTACAAAAATAATAATAAAAAAAGAATCTAAAACTAAATAATAAAATGAAGACCTGTGCGAGGCCAAAAAGGTTCCTATCTCAGCATGATGCTGCGATAAAGGAAAAACAAATACCGCAGCGCTGGTATTCTGATAGGGCCCACTGTGATGTCACGGTCACACCTACGGACACAAAATACATAACATGAAGCGACTGTCTATCAGACGTCTACAACCCAGTTAACACTGGATAATACGATATCTGTCCCTTGGTAAGACTGGTTACCAGATTTTGAAGTCACTGCAATTATTACCTGTATAAAGCTGGGGCTTTAAGCTGGGCTGTCAAAAATCTGCAAAGTACATATTATGCTTTCAGTGGCACGGAGGAAACTCGGCGTGTAATGGATGGTCACCCATCCACTAACCGACCTTGGCAAGCGGAAGACCTTGAAGATCGACCCGTGTGGCTGTTATTATTAAGATGTATCAAAATGTAATGTAGTTTAAATCTAGATCTTTAAAAGCTTATAAAAATTTTTTTTTATAACAGTGATGTTATAAAACATTTTTTTATAAGCATTTTTCACGTGTATATGATATTATGTTTATTATTTTTGCAAATACGGTTTTACAAGCACTTTCAGGCTTCTTTTTTCTAACTAGATGGGGCCGGAGTTTTGTACCTGACTACTCTGAGAAGAAACAGCCGAAACAGACGCAGAGGTGTATATTTTCCACACGTGAATTTCAATTTCAAATCTATCGAAGAACATTGTATGAAAATATTGTGACAGATTTACTAGAATCAGATATTATTATATAATATATCTTACGAATTTACAGCTGAAGTGGGCAGATAATCAATGTGTATTCTGTAAAATATAAACAGATAACAGGAAGACTCGTTGAAAAGAGAAAATGTTATTCAATTCGTTTGGTTGGATTTATTTTTATAAGTGTGAATGAATGAGCAATGAAGGTCGTTTTAAGTTTCGAAGAGCACAAAATTCAGGAGAATCCGATTTCAAAAATTCTTTAACTAAGGGGAAGCTACATTGTACCCAAGTGTCATAGGCTACATAAAAAACTTTCCCTTAAGGGCCTGTACTACCTCAAATTAGCAACTCTATTTATGGTGGTTCAAACTTCGTCTGAAATACTGTTGGAATAACGTTTCAGTTTGAACTACAAAGCGGTTGTTACGTCAGTCACTGCAGGCCGAATAGTGCGAAATTAGTGTTTTTTTTTTCTTTATAAAATCAAATTTTTGTCTTTTGGAAAAAATAAAAACATAAGACCTGCTTTATAGTTAGTTCAGTTAGTATGCAAAGTTTCATGATCTAAATTGAAGGACTTTTCGAATACCAGCGGTTTATTGTTCGATTTGGAGGTAACTTTGGATTTTTTTTCTATCGAGAAAAGTTTATGGAATCGAGTTTTTGCTAAATATAGGACTTAACATTAATCCTCAACTTTACCATATATTTATTTCTCAATTAATACTGCAGTATTTTAGGCGTAACGGAGGATCATGCTAAGCCATTTGAGGTAGTATAGGCTCTTAAGATAATTTCCGCAAATAACGCGATCGAAACCGCAGGAAAATGCTAGTACTGTATAAAGATCTTAATTAGACCAGAAAAAACAAATGAACCTGATTTATTCGTGGTCATCAAGCGAGCTATTTATCCCACTAGATGAGGGCATCGCAAGAACAGTTCGTTAAATAAATTGGGGAAGGCCTATGTGTCCCAGTGGAGGTATCTTGAACGAAATGACGATAATAAGTAATATAGTTGATGCCAGTTAAGATGAGAATAGCGGTCATTGACCCACCTATATTTATTAAACTCCTTAACTTTGAAAACCAAAAATAAGCCTGTTCAAGTCTGGAATCGTGATCTATCGTGATCTTCAACATTTTTTGTAATGAAAAACGATACATGGTTTATTTGTTTTGGTTCCTACAAAGAGACTGATATTGGGGAAATGGCAATGACCGCTAATCTCATCTTAACTGGCACCAACTATAACTGGGTTGTAGAGGTCAGATAGGCAGTGGCTCCATGTAAAATACAAGTATTCAGCTGCAGCCAGTTAGACTCAAAAAACGGGAATGTAAACACCCTTGTTTTGATCGTTTTTCTGTATTGGACTATACCTGGGAAGTGACGGAGATAATATAAAGTCAAAGTACTAAACTATTTCACACGGTTTTAAATTTTGTAGATCGTTCTACTTTACTTTACAACTTTACTTTACTTTAAATTCCTCCTTGACCCCTACACTACCATAAACCATACTGGGGCCAATGATATATAAACTATAGATACGTTGTCCGCACTCTAAAATGACAACATGAAATGAAGCCAATTGGCCACATCGCGCTTAGTTACGCACCAACCTGTCGCGCGACGCTACGTTTGTTTATAATTTAATAAATCCTGTGACGTAACTGAAGATGTATATTTATCTCCCTCTCGCAACAGGCATCCCGCCGTTCGGTGTCATATGTTCTTTCTCTTTCTTCACGCTTATAAGTAGTTCTAGTATTTTCGCCGTTTTTAAGCGCCGCGATGTTGGTTCATGACGTGTCTATATATAATACGTCATTGACCGGGGCAGTGGTCCGGTCCAACTGCTCTGTACAACTAGCTGGACCATGGTCTTTACTAGGGGCAGTTGTCCAACTTTAAATATAGTTGGACCACATCACCTTTTGTGAGTTCCGACTGTGATTTTTCCCAAAAAAAAAGAAAAAGGTTCCCAGCAACAATGTTTGCAATGTTATTTGGTTTGATGTTTAAAATACTTGTAGTTACCAGTCTTACCAAGGGGTATCGTATTACCCGGTACTAACTGGGTTGTGGAGGTCAGATAGGCAGTCGCTCCATGTAAAATACTGGTATTCAGCTGCATCCGGTGAAACTGGGAGCCGACCCCAACATAGTTGGGAAAAGGCTAGGCAGATGATGAGTTACCGGCTTTATGATGGGTACATTTACCCCCTATAAATATTCGTTTATTAACTGTCATAAACAACAGTGTTCTACCTATTAAAGTAATGGTATAACCAACAGGCTTTATTAAATTAAATTAATTAATCCTCCTATCCGAAATTGATTGTAGGCTGTCAACAATTTAGAAATGGCGACGTTGACGAATGGCAATTAGATTAAACCACGTATGATGTTGTTTAGAATTTTATCCCAAGACGTATTCTCATATTGTGTATTATTGTTATTGTTCTTCTACAGCACAGTTTTTTTTGGTGAAAAATCACGTCATAAAGGGTGTAAAGACTCCTAACGAAGCCGAAAGGCACTTGTTCTCCCCGTCATTGCAATATTTTTTTTGTTGTAGACCATACCTGGGAACCTTCTATTTACGGAGATATTGGGGGTCAAAGTTCCAACTTTTTAACAAGTTTTTTTTTTTAATAGGTACGTTTTTAATGTAAGAACTTTACTTTAAACACCTCCACGCCATTCAGACGCCTGACCATCCAGCACAATGTTTTGAGTGCGTTACATTGAGTTCTACCGTAAAACGTGATTTCTAACCCCAAAAAAAGAGGTCAACAACAACAACAGCCCATAACGTCCACTGCTGGACATAAGCCTCTCCCATGATGGGAGGAATTTTCCGTAATCTCCACGCTTGGCAGGCGGAATGGAGATCGCAGTGATGAATGACTAACAGAAAACGCTGCTGCCCATTCTCAAGTCTACGGAGGCGCAAGGTGTTCTGCCTCAGACATTATTCGCCTTATACGACACCCGTGAGTGTACCTAATGGGTTGGTTCTATTCTACTCTGCCGGATACCACATGTCTAAAAAAAAGTCGTTTCCTAGCAATAACTTTTGCGTAGAGTTACTTAGTTCGATGTACAGAACGCTTGGTTGACGGTATCGTGAAGGGTCAGTTTACACCCTGTAAACGGGCAAACTGTTATTGAGTTTTTCCATCAGGAACCTCAGGGAATGCACACTCGAAAGTAGACACTCGAGGATGCATCTGTATGAGAGCAATACGCTCACCCCGCATTCATGGGACAAAAAAAAAAAAAAAAAAAAAAAAAAAAAATTAAAGCATTTATTTAAAAAAAGTCAGTTACAGGCACTTTTGAATTGTCGAAACAAAGATGAAAATTAAATGTAGCTTCAGTCCCAGTCACATGACATAAAAACTGTTAAAGTACTGTAGTTGCCCATTCCCTAGCGTAGATCTCTATGGAGAAGAACGGTCAAGAAACTCCATGGATACTCTTTTAAATCAGAATATTGTTACAAAATCTTGGTTACATCATTCATGTTGAGGTTATTATAAATAAGCCTTTGTTGGACAAAGGCCTCCCCCAATTCCTACCATGTGCCCTTTTTCCGTGCCTCCACGAACCAGCCTTCGCGGTACGCGTCCAGCCACGTAGCATGACAACCGTAGAAACGAAAGAGAATTGATAAATCTTTTGTTCATCTGTCATTTGGTCGATTCAATGACAGATGAACAAAAGATTTGTCGATTTTCTTTCCGTTTCTGCGGTGGTCATTTTACCGGGCTGATCGTCTCGCCAACTCTTTCTGGGTCGGCCTCGGTGGTGCCGCGCCGGTCCGTCTTCCGGCAACCATCGTGTGGAGACTTTTGCCCAAATGTCATCCTGCATGCACTTAAAATAACTAGGAGTTTGGGTGTACTGCAAGTAGAACTCTGCCTAACCTTTCAGGGATTACAGGCGTGAAGCTAGAGTCTCTATAGTCTCCGCCAGATAAGTAAGAATTAAAGGTCATTAACCCGCATACATTTATTCAAATACTAACATAATTCTGAAAACAGAAATAATGACATAAACTTGTCCCGAAACGACCTTTATCGTGGTCCTTGACTTTTTCCAGTAATAAAAACGATTCATAATGTATTGTCGGGGTACCTACACAGATAAATTAAGGAAGAAGCAATGACCTTTAATTCTTACTTATCTGGTGATGACTATAGCATTATGCCTGGAGCGAATAAATGTCCAAAAAATATGCTCTTCATTGCGAAAATGTAGCATGAAATTTATTTGATTCGATGCTGGTATAACTAAACCTTAAAATAAACAGAGCTAGAACTGAAATGGGAAACATTATTTAATGATAAATGATAAATGATGTTTATTTTGCAAGTAGGTTTTTACAAACACTTTTACACGTCATTTTTTAAAACTAGATGGGGCCGGTGTTTCTTACATGACTACTCTGAGAAGAAACAGCCGAAACAAACTCAGAGGTCATAGTCTCTTTTAAAGTCCAGACAATCTTGCTCAATTCACATGAACTGAAATTCATTTAGTTGAACAAACAAATAGTTTACACATCCTTTGGTTAGTTTAACCAGAAAATTGTCCAACAAACAACTTATACGTATATATATCGGCATTTGATGTTTAAATAAATCTGCTGCGGTATTCAATTATTTTACGCTGAATGATTGCACAATTAAGTTGACTGTCTGATTTTATCCGGCAGTATAATTTAATTCAGAACATGAAATTCCCAAAAGGGACCCATAATAAATATGAATGCTTTTGTCTGAATATTTGTGGCTCGGTTTTTTGGTATTTGCAATTTAAAGCACAAATATAATATATATTTAATCATCATAATCATCATCATCATCATCATCATCATCATCATCAGCCTATTAATGTTCCCACTGCTGGGACGCAGGCCTCCCCTTTATGAGAGGGAATGGGCTATAATCCACCACGCGGGCCCAGTGCGAATGGTCGAATTTTTTGGTTATAGGACATACCGGTTTCCTCAAGATGTTCTCCTTCACAGTTTTGAGAGCAGCGGTGATGAAATAAATTACACAAAGTAATGCGCCTGCCTGGGTTCAAACCCATGACTTACTGTTCGTAAGTCGGGGCTGCCACTGGGCCACCGCTGCTCATATATATTTAGTATATAATAGTATATATTAAATATACTACTACAACTACAACAGCCCATAACGTCCACTGCTGGACATAAGCCTCTCCCATGATGGGAGGAATTTGCCGTAATCTCCGCGCTTGGTAGGCGGAAGCGTGGAGATTAAATATATAATAGAATATATTAAATATTTAATATATAACAATATACATTTATTCAAATATAGAATTAGCCCAAAAAACACAATTTAAATCTTAGAAATAATACTGGTATAACAAACTACGAATAAAAATATGTTCATCAAAATGAAAGCACTCTTGGGAAAATTGCGCCCTATCCGTGAAATATGGAGATCGTTCTGTGTGACACTAAAGTTATTGTAGCAACAGCTGTATTCGCGGTTCCGCTCTCAAAACAACGTATTCTTCACCATCTACCTCATTTGCCTAACTATATTGGAGTGGGCTTCCAGTCTGACCGAATACAGCTGAATACCATTATATTACATGGAGCGACTGTCTATTTGATTTCCACAACCCAGTTAGTACAGGGTAATACAAAACCCATTGGTAAGCATTGAGTTATTACTACGTATAGAGAAGACAGCGCGAACAAAATCTGTGCAACAAGCGCGGCAGTGCGGGGCGCGCGGGGAGCGGCTCACCCCGTATAGGGTGTAAAACACCTCTTAACGAAGCCGAAAAGCACTTGTTCTCCTCGTCATTGCGATCATTTTTTTGTTCTGTACCATACCTGTGAACCTTCTAGTTACGGAGATATTGGGGGGTCAACGTGCCAACTTATTGACAAGTTTTTTTTTTAATTCAAGTTTTTAATGTAAGATTTTTAGTTTAACACCTCCACGACCCCCGTACTACTCAATCCATCCATCAGCACAATGTTTTGAGTGCGTTACATTGAGTTCTACCACAAAACATGATTTTTCACCCCAAAAACTAAAGTCGTGTCCCAGCAATATTTTTTGCGTAAAGTTACTTAGTTTGATGTACAGAATGCTTGGTTAACGGCTTCGTGATGAGGTCTTTTACACCCTGTATAGATGTTGTGGCGGGCAAGCAACTGAGTGAACTGCGGCCAGCCGACCGCAGTTGAACGGAGCAAAAATCAATGAATTGCTTAAACCAGCATTTTGTTTTAGATTTTTTAATAAGTAGCTATCAATGAATTGCTTACTTAAACCAGCAACTTTTTTTTAGATTTTTGAATTAGTAGCTATCAATGAATTGCTTAAACCAGCATTTTTTTTTTAGATTTTTTAGTTAGTAGCTATCAATGAATTACTTTAAAGCAACAATTTTTTTTCTTGTTTTTTTTTTTTTAAAGAAGCTATCAATGAATTGCTTAAACTAGCATTTTACTATTCCCAATGCGGTGTTATAAAATAATGAACTTCAGAACTAAAGTTGGCGAAGTAACAAAAGTTATGGTACTTAGCCAACTTTTCAGACCCAAGTGTGTCTAAACTTAAACCCTTTTCTTGAGAGAAAAAGTTAGACAGCGCCAAATAATATCGCCCATCAGAATTCTTGAAGCACGCATTTCTCGACTCTAACGATCCATTATTTTATCTTCAGCTCGTCTTACTAAGTAAAAAACATAGCAATAAACATTAATAATTGTGGGAACAGACGATCTTTTTGTAATTTAATAGTAGAGAGAAAGCTGTCGGCGGTGACATTCATCTTGAAAAGTGGAAATTGCAACGTTTGCGAAAATTGTCTCGTTATACAAACCTCATACATAATACATACATATACTCACGCCTATTACCCATGGGGGTAGGTAGAGACCACAGAACGTCACCTGTTACAATCCTTAAATACTCCTTTTGCCTTGTACACGTTCATACATCTGTTCATTATACACGCCGGTTGCGAGTAGGTACTATCGTGGTCTTTTCCGCCTGACCAGTTTAATTTTTTTTCGCTTAAATCACATGGAGGCGCCGAGCCACGCCCCCTTAAAGTTTGGGCCTATTAGGAAAGCGTCAACTTTGGCGCGCAAAATAACATTAACTCTCGTTTGGCGTGCGTCGTCAGTGCGCTCGGCCGATTCGGTATCTTTTCATTCATTATTTCTATACAAAGTCATCGGGGCGGGGCTAGAGAGCGTTTCTGTGTTGCGAGTACTAGCAAAAATTAGCTTGGTGGTGGTCAGGCGGGAGTGTCCTCGAAAAAATCTGCATCTTTTTGGTAAAAGAGGTGACAGATATAATTACAGTGCTAGAAATAGGGACCAACTATATTTCAGCCAGGCTTCAGACACGCTAAAGTAGACTCATTTTTCATGGGGTACTGTTTGAGATGATGTAATAAAATTCCACAAAGTATTCTAGAACTGAATGAGACGGAATTTAAAACATGCATCAAACGCACACTATATACCTTATAGTATTATGCTATACTTACACTTCATATTCACCGTTCATAATACTTTTATCATGCTTTTTATTTTTATTTTGTTTATCTACACTCAGCAAATCGATTTAAATATGATTCTTTAACTTGGGAATAGCTGAAATAAAATATTATCAAAATTTTCATGTTGTGACACTTACGTCAAGCGTCAAATTCTCAAACTCTCAGTTATTTTTTAATGAGGGATTTTCTTTTTAGCTCTTCCCTAGTCGCTGGATAGATGGCGCTAGGAGTTAGTATGATAATGCAAGGAACAGAACCTAGAAAAACTGATTTTAACAAAGCGCGAGAAAACATATAATATTCGGAAGGTTAAGCAAATGAAAGTGTCAGTCAACGAGAGTATGTGACGTGACACAATGTTTTTTTTTCCAAGCGTTTTAGCTTTTGCACCAACTATCATAGTAAGTTCAACGCCATCTATAGAGTTCTTGGAAACTAAGTTTTTTTTTTAATACGTCAAAAAGAAAACCTCTCTCTGCTTAGTCTATGATAGATACTTTTTTGGTTTGTAAAATTTAAATTATTTTTATCAATATGTGTTTAGCCATTATATTTTGTAGATTATTACGATTGTTTACTAAATAACTTAATTTTAAATTTATTATATGTTATATAAAACTACAAGACCTTTATATTATATAAAACTACAAAGCCACTCACTGACTGATTGACTGATTGACATGTCGTTTCTCGGAATGGGTGAGAGATGGGTTAGGGGAATGTTTGGGAAAAATGTAGAGTACCATAGAGTGAGAAGAGAAAAATTATAGAGGAGATTCAAATTCAAGATGGCGGCCGAGTCCATTTCCTGTTTCGATGGGGAAAAGACTTGGACGAGTTTCAACTCATAGGTCCTATTTATATTATATAAAACTTTAAAATTTAGAACGATTTAAAAAAAAAGAAAAAAAAAAAAAAAAAAACAAGATGGCGGCTGCGCTGGGACGTTTTGAAATCTTCGACTTTTTGCACTAAACTTTGACGAATTGTTTTGTTTTACCGATTTCAAAAGTTGGCAACACCAATAACACCTGTTGGTGGCTTATATCCTTGAGATTTCATAAAAATTGTGACTTTTCTGAAAAACAAGATGGCGGACGCTGTGGTGGCCATTTTGTGAAAAGATGGAATTTTCGACTTTTTTCAAATCCAATTTTCGTGTAGTTGGCAACATCTGACGGGTTCGAGTTGTAGGAACTGGTTGTGTGTTTTGTTGAGTAGTGTTGCCTGGTTTGAAAATTTTCCCCATTTTTAGGGTAGTTTCCCAGATTTTCCCCAAAAACATGAAAAGTAGAAATAACGACATTTTGAATAAAGACTTTGACTAGCTGGCAACATTGGGGTCCCCCAAATGACATTTGACCATTTTGGTTCGTTTCAGTTGGCAACCCCAATAAATATTGAATATTTTAATTTTTGGGACTTTTTGACTTTGGCGAGTTCTTTTGTTCTACCAAACTCAAAAGTTGGCAACACCACGTGAACCGATCGGTAGCGTACATCCTTGAAATTTCAGGAAAATTATGACTTTTCAGAAAAACAAGATGGCGGACAGTGTGGCGGCCATTTTGTAAAGTTGACGAAAAATCCCAATTTTCGATACGATAAACGGGACAGCTGGCATCCCCCGACTGGATTGTGTTGTATGAACCGGTTGTGTGTTTCGTTAAGGAGTGTTGCCTAGTGCAAAAAATTTCCCCATTTCTAGGGTACTTTACCAGATTTTCCCCGAAAACGTGAAAAGTAGAAATGACGACATTTTCAATAGAGACTTTGACTAGCCGGCAACATTGGGGTGCCCCAAATGACATTTGACCAATTTCATCACTTTGAGCTGGCAACTCCGAGAGCCATTGGGGTTTGCATTTTCGGGTCAGACCCGACTTTGGCGAGTTGTTTTGTTCTACGAAACTCAAAAGTTGGCAACACCACGTACACCAGTCGGTGGCCTGTATCCTTGAAATTTCAGGAAAATTGTTACTTTATAGAAAAACAAGATGGCGGACAGTGTGGCGGCAATCTTGTAAAAATGACAAAAAATCATAATTTTCGACACGAGTAATGGGACAGCTGGCATCCCCCCACTGGATTGTGTTGTATGAACTGGTTGTGTGTATTGCCAAGAAGTGTTGCCTGGTGCAAAAATTCTCCCCACTTTTGGGGTAATTTTCCCCAAAAACATGAAAAGTAGAAATGACGACATTTTAAATATAAATTTTGCATAACCACCAAGAATGGGGTGCCCGAAATGACTTTTGACCATTTTCATCACTCTCAGCTGGCAACCCCGAGAGCCATTGGTGCTTGAATCTTCGGGTCGGACCCGACTTTGGCGAGTTCTTTTGTTCTACCAAAGTCAACGTACAGCCACCGTGTTTTTACTGACAGGTAGATTATATCCTGGTTACTTTAGAAAAATTGTGACATTTCAGAAATTCAATATGGCGGCCGTGCCTCTTCCGGTTTCCAAAACCTTGTCCGATTGGGGTCGTTCAAGCGGTTCATCCCACTGAGGGGTATTAGTTTGTAACGGTTTCTAAGGTTCCGTACCCAAAGGGTAAAAACGGAACCCTATTACTAAGACTTCGCTGTCTGTCCGTCTGTCTGTCCGTCTGTCCGTCTGTCTGTCACCAGGCTGTATCTGATGAACCGTGACAGCTAGACAGTTGAAATTTTCACAGATGATGTATTTCTGTTGCCGCTATAACAACAAATACTAAAAACAGAATAAAATTAATATTTAAGGGGGGCTCCCATACAACAAACGTGATTTTTTTGCCGTTTTGTCTAATGTATAGATAATGGCACGGAACCCTTCGTGCGCGAGTCCGACTCGCACTTGGCCGGTTTTTTTTGGATTATTAAACAAGAAACTTCTACGTGTGGGGTAAAAGTGCCAAGCCCCACCTTTTTGCCCCCCTTCTCCCCCTCCATTTCTCGTAACTCGGAAACTAAGAGACCCATGTTCTGTTTTTTTACGGGTTCGTATAGAGGAGGCTTGGAAAAGTAAAAACCATTTTTCAATGTTGTCCCACTTGACCCCCTTTATTTTATTTTTTATTTTTTTCGGATGGGAAATCATCAAATAACTCCTCCCAGCTCTGGGCGGAGCAGGAGGGAGTGTCAGACTTTTACTGACTAAAACCCATCCATGTTCCTTCATCGCCCTTTGTGTTCCGGGGCCACGGTATCTCTTTCGAACAGTGCCACAACCTCGGTCCCCCTTGACCCCCTTCTCTACGCCTGTAGGAGTATCTTGAAAAATAAAGGGGCCATGATTTTTTTTTTTTCAAATTCATAAAAAAGAGCCCAGAGTTAGTAAAAAATATTTTTTCAATACTCCCCCCTCTCCGCCCCTTGAGCCCCTCTCTCCACCCCTTTTTATACAACTGAAAAAACTTTTGATTTTTACCTAAAACTATTGAGGGGCTTTGAAATTTGTATACCTTCCCCTCCCCGCCCCAACTTCCCCTAAAATTGAAAGGGCTGAAACTTCATAACGGTTAGAGATAGCAATTAGGTGTTTGAACAAATTATATAGTAGGCGTCAAAACTTGTCCGGTCTCCGATGGTGGTACGGCAACGATAGCTTTCCGATGGTAGGTAGGTCCTGAATGGAGCGAACCTGCGAGATCGAGTGAAGCGAAGAGGGAGGTGGCGAGTGAAGCGAAGCGAGCCGGCGACCTCCATTGCGTAACCAAGGTTGAGTGGGTGAAGCGTAACTCAGAGGTGACTATGTACATTCGGAAAAAATATTTTCTCAAAAAAAAAAGGGCTGTAACTTCATAACGCTTAGAGATAACCATTAGGTGTTTGAAAAAATTATAGTAAGTGTCAAAATCTGTCCGGTGGTGGTAGGGATAAGGTCAAGATAGTTTATAGGTCTGTTTTTTAATGAAGGTTTTAGATTGTTTTAGCGGATCTTAAGGGTTCTTAGACTGCTTCATACTGATTTAGGGGTTCCTAAAGACTTGGATGAATTTCGACTCATAGGTCCCATAAAAACTTTGTGTACTAAACTTTGACGAATGATTTGGTTCTACCGATTTAAAATGTTAGCAACACCACTTACACCAGTCTTGGCCTATAACCTTGAAATTTTAGGAAAATTGTGACTTTTCAGAAAAACAAAATGGCGAACAGTGTGGCGGCCATCTTGTAAAAACGACGAAAACTCCCAATTTCCAACACGATAAATGGGACAGCTGGCATCCCCCGACTGGATTATGTTGTATGAACTGGTTGTGAAAAAAAACAAGATGGTGGACAGTGTGGCGGCCATTTTGTAAAAAGTTGGAATTTCGACTTTTTTCAAATCCATTTTTCGTGTAGTTGGCAACATCTCACTGGTTCATGTTGAACTGAGTGGTTATGTGTTTCGTCAAGCAGTGTTTCCTGGTACAAAAATAATCCCCACTTTTGGGGTATTTATCCAGATTTTCTCCGAAAACGTGAAAAGTAGAAATAACGATATTTTGAATAGAGACTTTGTTTAGCCGGCAACATTGGAGTGCCTCAAATGACATTTGACCATTTTCATCACTTTGAGCTAGCAACATCGAGAGTCATTGGGGTTTGAATTTTCGGGTCAGACCCGACTTTGGCGAGTTCTTTTGTTTTATCAAACTCAAAAGTTGGCAACATTGTGTACACCGATCGCTAGCCTATATTTTTGAAATTTCAGGAAAATTATGACTTTTCAGAAAAAACAAGATGTTGGACAGTGTGGCGGCCATTTTGTAAAAAGTTGGAATTTCGACTTTTTTCAAATCCATTTTTCGTGTAGTTGGCAACATCTCACTGGTTCAAGTTGTACCGAACGGTTATGTGTTTCGTCAAGCAGTGTTGCCAGGTACAAAAATAATCCCCACTTTTGGGGTGTTTATCCAGATTTTCCCCGAAAACGTGAAAAGTAGAAATAACGATATTTTGAATAGAGACTTTGACTAGCCGGCAACATTGGGGTGCTTCAAATGACATTTGACCATTTTCATCACTTTGAGCTGGCAACCCGGAGAGCCATTGGGGTTTGAATTTTCGAATCAGACCCGACTTTGGCGAGTTCTTTTGTTCTACCAAACTCAAAAGTTTTCAATACCACGTACACCAGTCGGTGGCCTGTATCCTTGAAATTTTAGGAAAATTGTGACTTTTCAGAAAAACAAGATGGCGGACAGTGTGGCGGCCATCTTGTAAAAATGACGAAAAATCTCGACGCGATAAATGGGACAGCTGGCATCGCCCGACTGGATTGTGTTGTATGAACTGGTTGTGTATTTCATCAAGGAGTGTTGCCTTGTGCAAAAATTCTCCCCACTTTTAGGGTAATTTTCCCCAAAAACATGAAAAGTAGAAATGACGACATTTTAAAAGGAAATTTTGCATAACCACCAAGGATGGGGGGGTGCCCGAAATGACTTTTGACCATTTTCATCACTCTCAGCTGGCAACTCCGAGAGCCATTGGTGCTTGAATTTTCGGTTTAGACCCAACTTTGGCGAATTCTTTTGTTCTACCAAAGTCAAAGTACAGCCACCGTGTTTTTACTGACAGGTACCTTGTATCCTGGTTACTTTAGAAAAATTGTGACATTTTAGAAATTCTAGATGGCGGCCGTGGCATTTCCGGTTTCCGAAACCTCACTCACTGACATATTTTTCTCCTAGCTGGTGGATGGAGAGGATGGTATATTTTAAAAGATTCGTAAACAAGTAACTCTCATGAGTATGTGAAAAGTGCCAAACCTCCCAATGTCACCCCCCTTCCTCCCCTTTTCCATCGTATCTTGGAAACTAAGAGACACGTGTTTTGTTTTTTTTACGAATTCGTATAGAGGGGCCTTGGAAAAGTAAAAACCAGTTTTCAATATTGGCCGCCTTGCCCTACTTCTGCCCCCCTTTATGTGGATCTCGGAAGTTAAGAGACTTGAAACATTTTTTTTTAAATTCATATAAAGGGGCAACGTGAAAATAATTTTTCAAAACTCCCCACTCTCCCCCTTCAACCGCCCCTCTTCACCCCTTTTTTTTACTACTGAAAAATCTTTTGATTCATACCTAAAAGTATTGAGGGGCGTTGAAATATATGTATACCCTCCCCTCCCCAACCTCCTCTAAAATTGAAAGGGCTGTAACATCATAACGGTTAGAGATAGCCGCTAGGTGTTTGAACAAATATTATAGTAGGCGTCGAAAACTGTCCGGTGGTGGTACCGGTAAAGCAAAGGGCGAGCGAAGCGAGCCCCCATAGTGTAGGGACAAGGTCACGATTGCTTTCCGGTGATAGGTAGGTCCTGAGTGGAGGTGGAACGAACCTGCGGGACCGAGTGGAGCGAAGGGTGGGAGGTGGCGAACAAAGCGAGCCGGAGACCTCCGTAGCGTAACGAAGGTTGAGTGGGTGAAGCATAACTCAGGGGCGACGACAAGCAAACTTTATGGTAATGTTTTTTTTAATGGGAAAAGGTCTGAGTTTTTAAATAAGGTTTTAGACTGTAATAATGTTTTTTAAGGGGTTTCAAAATCTTTAAAATAAATTCTCATTTTTTTTACTTTAATTTCTTTTTTTTTATTGAATTAGTTTATAAAATGAGGGGTTCTTTGAGGTTTTCATATTGATTATTGGTTCCTTGGGGTTTTCGTACTGCTGTAATGGTGCTCATAAAGGTTTTAAAAATATTAAAAGCATTTTACAAAATCTTCTAAGGGCTCTAATGGATTTTCCAATTCATTAAGGATTCTTAAGGATTCTCTAAATTTTATAAGGGTAAGGAATACTTCTCAATAACACGAAACCGAACCGAACCGAATAAAATGATATAATTATGTGTAACGGGCAACGTGATTAACTGGGCATTATTAATAAGGACCGGCCATTATTAATAGGGCATTATGAATAATGGCCGGTCCTTATTAATAATGCCCAGTTAATCACGTTGCCGAGGAAGAGCGATGGGCAAAGTGATTAATTTATCACTTTGACCGGCCATTATTAATAATGTCCGACGGCCCGTGGGGTATGTAATAAGTCAGTGTTTGAGATAGCATCATCGGTCTAAATTTTAAAGTTTAAAAGTTGTTTTCTTTAATACTTGCCCTGCATTGGTCGACCACCATGATTGGTCCGAATTAGTATTACAACTTTATGTCCCAGAAGTCCGAATTTGGGACATGAGGAGCGTAGGCCGAAGGCCGGCGGAGCTCCGACGACATGGCTGACGGGAGATAGGGCGGCAGCTTTTTTTTTTAGACCGCCCGATCCGACCATCTGTTTAGTGTAATTTCTATTTTTACATGATGACAGTGTTTGATAAGTAATATTTTTATCAAAATAAAAGTAGGTAACTACTGATGTTATTACATTTTTAACTGTTTATTTTTAACTACTATGTTCAATAGTTAATTTTTTGTTAACTTTATTATATTAACGTTACTAATATTTTATAAGTTTAATTTCATTTAATAAACAAAAAGACTACATTACAGTTCACCTATTTTATTACTTTGCCCAAGATAGGGTGGGCATTATTCATAATGGCCGGGAAAAGTGATTAATCATGCTGTTTTAATCACATTGCCCAAATGAATCGGGCATTATGAATACAGACCGGCCATAATTTCAGGCCATTATCCCCATTTTTAGGGTATTTTCCTAGATTTTCCCCAAAACCATGAAAAGTAGAAATAAGGACATTTTGAATGGAGACTTTGACTAGCTGGCAACATTGGGGTCCCTCAAATGATATTTGACCGTTTTCATTACTTTCAGCTGACAACCCCCAGAGGCATTGGGGCTTGAATTTTCGGGTCAGACCCAATTTTGGCGAATTCTTTTGATCTACCAAAGTCAGTGGACAGCCACCGTTTCTTTAGGTACTGACAGGTAACTTGTATCCTGTTTATTTTAGGAAAATTATGACATTTCAGAAATTCAAGATGGCGGCCGTGCCATTTCCGGTTTATTACCACTCACTCACTGACGTAATTGTTCTCCCAGATGGTGGAAGGGGAGGAGGATATGTTTTGACAGATTCATAATCAGGTAACTCTCACGAGTAGGGAAAATGTGCCAAACCACTTTTTGCCCCTTTTCCCACCCCTCCCTATCGTATCTCGGAAACTAAGGGACCCGTGTCTGATTTGTATAGAAAAGGCTCGGGGAAGTATAAAACATGTTTCAATGTTACCCCTCTTGCCCTCTTCATCCTTCCCACCCATCGTATCTCGGAAACTAGGACATGTAGCGGTTTTGTTTTTATTCTTACCTAAAACTATTGAAGGGCGTTGAAATTTTTACACTCTCCCCTCCCCTTCCCAACCTCCCCTAAAATTGAAAGGGCTGTAACTTTATTATGGTTAGACATAGACATTAGGTGTTGGAGCAAATTTAATAGCAGGCATCGAAACCTATCTGGTGGTGGCAGAGATAAGTTCACGATAGCTTTCCGGTGGTAGGTACAATAAGCAAACTTTAGGGTAATGTTTTTTTTTAATGGGAAAATGTCTAAGTTTTTAAATAAAGTTTTAGATTGTTTAAGGGGATCTTAAGGGTTCTAAGACTGCTTCATAATAATTTAGGGGTTCCTTAGGGCTTTAGGTTTAGGGTTTTTGTACAGCTGTAAAGGTAAAGGTTTTCAAAATATTTAAAAAGTTCAATATTTTTTTTTAAAAGCTTCAAATGGAGTTTGCTAACGGATATTCCAATTCATTTAAGGATTACTACGGATTCTCAAATTTTATATGATTAATTTATCACTTTGACCGGCCAGTAATAATAATGCCCGACGGCCCGTGGTCTATGTAATAAGGCTGTGTTTGAGATAGCATCATTGTTTTCTTTAATACTTGCCCTGCATAGGTCGACCACCATGATTGGTCCGAATTAGTATTACAACTTTATGTCCCAGAAGTCCGAATATGGGTCATGAGGAGCGTAGGCCGAAGGCCGGCGGAGCTCCGACGACATGGCTGACGGGAGATAGGGCGGCAGCTTTTTTTTTTAGACCGCCCGATCCGACCATCTGTTTAGTGTAATTTCTATTTTTACATGATGACAGTGTTTGATAAGTAATATTTTTATCAAAATAAAAGTAGGTAACTACTGATGTTATTACATTTTTGACTGTTTATTTTTTAACTATTATGTTCAATAGTTTATTTTTTGTTAACTTTTCATGAAAATTTTGTAAGATTAATTAAATTTTACTTTGCCCAAGATAGGGTGGGCATTATTAATAATGGCCGGGAAAAGTGATTAATCATGCTGTTTTAATCACATTGCCCAATTGAGTCGGGCATTATGAATACAGACCGGCCATTATTAATAGTGCCCGGACTTATCAAATTGAACGTGACATATACAGCTTAATCAAGTGGAAACCTTTCGTGTCCCTTTGGGCTTTATTTGGCATTTCACTAGACTTTGAAAAGTGAAAGACTCTTTTAGGGTTATGTTTGACATTTTTACTATGTTTAGGGGTTTTAAAAGTGAAACATCTACAAGGACAAGCACGCGAGGTGCTTGCACCTCGCGCAACACGCAAATACTAGTTATACTATATAAAGCTCGATTACCACTCACTGACTGACTGACTGACTGACAGAATTGTTCTCCCAGATGGTGGATGGGGAGGTGGATATATTTTGACAGATTCGTAAACAACTAACTCTAAATAGTTTGGGAAAAGTGCCAAACCTCCCCTTTTCGCCCTCCTTCTCACCCCCCCCCTATCGTATCTCGGAAACCAAGGGATTTGGAACGTTTTTTTTTTCAGATTCGTATAGAGGAGGCTCGGGAAAGTAAAAACCAGTTTTCAAAATTGCCCCCCCTTGCCCCCCTTTTCACCCCCTTTAGGCGAATCTCGAAAATTGAAAGACTTGGAACATTTTTTTTTCAGATTCGTATAGAAGAGGCTTGGAAAAGTAAAAACCAGTTTTCAAAGTTGCCCCCCTTGCCCCCCTTTTCACCCCCTTAAGGCAAATCTCGGAAGTTAAGAGACTTGGAATATTTTTTTTTTCAGATTCGTATAGAGGAAGCTCGGGAAAGTAAAAACCAGTTTTTAAAGTTGCCCCCCTTGCCCCCCTTTTCACCCCCTTAAGGCGGATCTCGGAAGTTAAGAGACTTGGAACATTTTTTTTTTCAGATTCGTATAGAGGAAGCTCGGCAAAGTAATAACCAGTTTTCAAAGCTGCCCCTCTTGCCCCCCTTTTCACCCCCTTTAGGCAGATCTCAGAAATTGAGAGACTTGGAACATTTTTTCTTTCAGATTCATACAAGGGGGCCCAGAGTTGCTCAAGTTTTTGTCAAAAACTCACCCCTCTTACCCCCTTCACCCCTCCCCCCATCGTATCTCGGAAACTAGGACACGTAGCGGCTTTTTGATTTTTATTATAAATTATTAATGAGGAGCGTTTCAATTTGTAAACGGAGGGTATCCTCCCCTCCCCAACCTCCCCTAAAAATAAAAGGGCTATAACTTCGTAACGGTCAGAGATAACCATTGGGTGCTTGAACAAATATTATATGGTAGGCGTCGAAACCTGTCCGGTGGTGGTAGGTTCTGAGTGGAGCGAACCTGCGAGACCGAGTGGGGCGAAGGGGGGAGGTGGCGAGCGAAGCGAGCCGGCGACCTCCGCAGCGTAACGAAGGTTGAGTGGGTGAAGCGTAACTCAGGGTGACGACAAGCAAACTTTAGGGTAGTGTTTTTTTAATCGGTCTGAGTTTTTTAATAAGGTTTACAGGTAATATTTTTTTAAATTGGTTTTTAGAATGTTTTAGGGGTTCTTTAGGGTTTTCATACTGATTTAGGGGTGTTGTAACGGTTTTTCCAATTATTTTAAGGATTCTTATGGATTCTCAAAATTTTATGATGGTGAGGAATACTTCTCAAGAACACGACAACACGCGAGCTGCGCGCAGCTCGCGCACCCACGCAAATACTAGTTATATCTATAAAATTCTTTACGCTCTCATGGATATGTCCTGGCCGACTACATTTGTCAGATGAGATGATGGCCACACTAAGAAAACTAATATTTTAAAAAAGGAAGACTTTGGAGAAACGAGCCGACGGACGGCTAAAAAGTCTACTCTTGGATCTGATCTGATGAACATCAGATAACAGCTTGGTTTTCGCTGTTAAACTTAAACTACCCAGGGGATCCAGCTAAAAATCCACCTGGGACTATTACTCCCGATCTGCGAAAGCTAACTACGTGCCTGACTTTCTACTTGTCTCGCAAAGTTATCCTGACATCTGGCCCTGAGATCTACCCTGCCTTACTTTTAAGCTGACTTAGTGGACTCTGAGATCTGCACGACGCCCCACCAGCAGTGGTTTCCTGAAGCTGATCCTCGACGTCTCTCTTGTATTGACCTGCTACCTTGACGCCTGTTCCCGTTCCTACAGTGCTGAGCTGAATCCTATCCATCTAAGTGCGTGAACTATAAAACTATAGAGAGTGCGTGCTAGGTAGGTGTTTTATATAACTAGCTGTATTTTATATCTTTTCCCTAATTAAATTTTAAATTGAACAAGTCTGCTTATCCTTTTATTCAATAGGAGCAAGTAGATTTGTTACAACCTAAGCAAGCTTATTTCAAGTTGGGCGATTATATCGCTGATAAAAATGCGTGGCTTAATGCTGGTCCTCATGGACAGGGGCGCATAAATTGATAGCATTAAGTAGAATTGTTGGAGCTGCTGAAGATTGTACGAGATTGTATCTGATTGTAAGATTGTATCTTTGCATTTTATAGAATCAATCTCTAGTATTATATAATCGCATAGCCCATATTCTGTGAGTACTATATACTAGAAAGCTATCATCACTCACTGGAATCCTACGTCTTTTCTTAACTCGAATGTACCCTGGCGGTTGAGAGTATGTCATGCTCACTCTATTGTCTCGCTGATGGTGGCGCGTGTGTCGGATCATTTAGTTCCCTTCAAAATGGTTGAGTTGAATGGTGCTGATCCACGCATCATGTTCGTGAACGGGCGCTGTCAGTTGTGATTGGTCATTTCTTATTTGCCATGGCTTATTTGAATGTTTATATTTGAATTGTATTTTTTGTTTTTACTATGGACACTTTTAACGTGCACTCCTGCTACATTGTTCTCACATCTTCAACCAACCAAACCAAAGTAACCAAGATTTTGTAACAATATTTTGATTTAAGAGAGTGTCCATGGAGTTTTTTGCCCGATCTTCTTCATAGTGATCTACGCTAGGGAATGGGCAACTACAGTACTTTCACAGTGTTTATGTCTTGTGACTGGGACTATAGCTACATACATACATTTAATTTTCATCTTTGTTTCGACAATTCAAAAGTGCCTGTAACTGGCCTAATTCAAATAAATGCTTTGATTTTGATTGCAACTGACAGGTGGCCTCTCAGGTTATAAAAAAATACAAACATCACATTGTCATAAAGCAAATTTTTTCACAAAGACAACTTTAAAAGAGAAACATTTCAAATGCTCTCACTATTACACTTGTGGGGTCCAAAATTCGCGTTGAGAAATCCAATCAGCTCACAACTAACTATAGATTTCCAGTACAACTAGCCCAATGAGAATTTAACTCAATTCGAAGTAGTTGTAAGTAGGTACTCGAAAGTAGATGTCTTCGAAACTTCAGCGACCACAGACGAAACCTTCCCTGTTCTACTGCAACTTCAGATGCTTGTGAGTGCCATGGTCATAACAACAATCCAGAGGAACAAGTAACAGATGAACTTGGATCCTTTAGGACATTACAGGGCTTTTTGTCAGTGTTAAGTCCTTGTACAAAAACTACGGCAAAATCGTTGGCAAAAACTACCCTGGCCTGCAAAACTAAGTATCACACTTTTAAAATTGCAATAACTTTTTAAGACCCGACTCGATTGGCGCAGCGGTAGTGAGGCTGCCTTACGTTCTTAGGGTCCCGGGTTCGAATCCCGGTCGAAGCAAATGTTTGTGTGATGAGCATGGACATTTGTTTCCGAGTCATGGATGTTTATATGTATAATAAGTATGTATTTACAAACAAAAAGTATCTATGTAGTATATCAACTATCTGGTGTCCACGACACAAGCCTTGTTGCTTAGTGTGGCACTAGATGGCGCTGTGTGTAATGTCCAGCAATATTTATTTATTTTTAAGTACACAAGATATACTTTCGAAACAAAAAGGACTCGAAAAAGAGTTTAATTTCGTAAAAAAAATATAATAAAGGTGCTAAAAATTGCTATAAAACATTTTTATTTTAAATCTCTTACTTCAATAGTTTAGAAAAAAACCGGCCAAGTGCGAGTCGGACTCGCGCACGAAGGGTTCCGTACCAATTATTATAAAAAAAACACGTTTGTTGTATGGGAGCCCCCCTTAAATATTAATTTTATTCTGTTTTTAGTATTTGTTGTTATAGCGGCAACAGAAATACATCATCTGTGAAAATTTAAACTGTCTAGCTGTCACGGTTCATGAGATACAGCCTGGTGACAGACAGACGGACAGACGGACAGACGGACAGACAGCGAAGTCTTAGTAATAGGGTTCCGTTTTTACCCTTTGGGTACGGAACCCTAAAAATGAAATTTTAAAAGTGTAGTAAGTACTTAGTTTTGCAGGCCAGTGTAGTTGCCGTTTAAACCAAGGCTTAAAAATTATTATCAATATTTATTTTATACTTTTAAATTAACATAATTATCACTGTGACATGTTGCTAATTAAATAACGGGATGTACGTCATACATTATACGGTCATCTACCTCACAAGCTAAGTTCAAATATTAATATTATGTTTGTCTTTCTCATCTTTAACGAAATATCTATGCGGCTCTTAATCGAAACCATCACTAATCATGAAGCTCTCACTGGAGCGAATACCGTGTGAAATATGACAGAAAATTCACTCGCATCGATTAAGCCTACTAACTTGTTTCCAGACAGATACAATGTACCTACGTATACAAACGCGTAAAAATATTCGCGTCCCACATCGTACCCGAATTCGCCCAAATACAGCTGTGACTGCAACACAAACGGGCCGCCTCTACGAGCGAGAGAATCGCTGTGATATTATCGTCCTTGCCACGTTTTTCTATACACTCTCTTTTGGGCCGTCTCCACGAGCGAGAGAATTGCGGCGATATTATCGTCCTTGCCACGTTTTTCTATACACTCTTTTTTGGGTTGTCACCACGAGCGATAGAATCACGGCGATATTATCGTCCTTGCCACGTTTTTCTATACACTCTTTTTTGGGTTGTCACCACGAGCGAGAGAATCGCGGCGATATTATCGTCCTTGCCACGTTTTTCTATACACTCTTTTTTGGGTTGTCACCACGAGCGATAGAATCACGGCAATATTTTCGTGTAGAAATACGTTGAATCGCCGCGATTCTCTCGCTCGTGGAGGCGGTCCCTATGCTCTGCGTTAAATTCCTTCCCCGCTATGCACGACTCGAAAATACCAACCAAAAAGTCTAGCTTCCAACGAAATTAGGTTCTAAACTATCTGTGAGCCTTTCATCCTAATCCTTTGAGTGGTTTTTGCGTGAAAGTGTAACACATCTATTTACCCATCCTCACAAACATTCGCATTTATAATAGTTTATAGCCTGCACCTAGTGGGAGGCGTTCCAACGCAACGACTTCCGGTTCGCGGGCGCCATTCCAGAACTTTTCGACCGAAGACCTGGTGAAGGTTGCGGGAGTCCGCTGGATGCGAGTCGCACGGGACCGGTCAATGTGGCAACACTTGGGGGAGGCCTATGTCTAGCAGTGGACGTGTTTCGGCTGAAATGATGATGATGATGATATAGCCTACACACACACACACAGTACTTAAAGCTAAGCAACACTGCAACAATTATATTCTACCTAATATACTATTTAGGTGTCCATTCCAACGAAGCTATCATGAACAATATGGAAAACAATTTATGCCAATGTTTCCAACAACTACAATATCACAATATACAGAAATCTGTACAAATGAAATAAAATTGAAGTATCTGTTTGTACCTAAAATAACAAGTGTTGCCGAGTGCATTTGAAAATATATACGGCACTTTAACAAAAAATGTTTGTCTGTCCGTCTGATTGTTACGGCTAATCTCCAAAACGACTGGACCGGTTTTGATGTTATTTATAAGGCGCATCTTTTACTTTAAAAAAATAATTAGGGTCCGTGCGAAAAAACTTAAACCCTTGAAATTAGTAACAAAATCCGATTCAAAAAGGGAAGTAATATTTTTATAATAAGTTTACGCAAACAAATGTCAAATCCACCAGGCTCAAAAATGGGAACAAAATCCGATTAAAAAAGGGAAGTAGGTAATATTTTTATAATAATTTCACGCGAACGAATGTCGAATCCACCAGGCTTGAAATTGGGAACAAAATCCGATTAAAAAGCGAAGTAATATTTTTATAATAATTTCACGCGAACGAATGTCGAATCCACCAGGCTTGAAATTGGGAACAAAATCCGATTCAAAAAGGGAAGTAATATTTTTAATTTTACGCGAACGAATGTCGCGGGAAATAGCTTGTAATACATAAATATGTCGACATACATATATATACTGGCGGATTACTGCCCACATCCCCCCCACAGAAATGAGTCCTGTGTTCCAGATATGAAAACACATTTGATATTGCTGATTTTGTCAATTCGAGTGACACAGATAATGTGGAAACATACCGTCATAATGCATTATCAGATGCATATCTACCTATCTTTGATACAAGACCAAACTTTCGAGCCAATTATTATAGGTACTTTGAACTTTATTCCGACAAACGTAATCACAAATTAATATCTAAAGTTCTTAATACTAAATAATAACTAATGCCCAGTTTCTGAGTCGAGTATTTGATAATAGATCTTCTCTTACTCAAATAAAAGTGTAAATTTGAATGAAATGTAGCACTATATCTGAAATTTAATACTTCAGTAAGTGCTAAACTTCAATTACTGAATTCAGGAACCGGCAATAAACTAGACTAGACACCCTACCTCTCCCCTCTCCCCTCAGCCCTAGACTGGCCTGGTTAATTAGACCATAGCAAGGAGGTTCGATTTGGGGCTATTGTTCGTAGAATATGCATCTCGAAACAACAGCTGTGTCTAAATAAGTTGTAACTAACATCCTAACTAATATTTAATTAAATGCAAAAGTGCGTTTGATTGTTACCTTGTCACGCCTAAACCACAGAATCGATTATCCTGAAATTTTGCATATACGTTCTCAAGTGTACAGAAACGGATATAGAGTACCTTTTATCCTGAAAAATGACTGTTCCCGAGGAAAATAACAATAACGTTCTTATATGAGATGGCGCCACTTGTCTTTCGAATCATGAATAAGGCGACTACAAGGGCTAAATTAGCAGCCCTTTGTTATATACTGTTAGAATAAAGTTCTAATCAGCTTGCACTACAAAATGGTTGTTACGTCAGTCACTGCGGGCCGAATAGTGCGAAATTAGTGTTTTTTTGCGATTTACAAAAAATCTTTTACTCGTTATAAGAAATTTTAGAGATAAGTTCATGATTTTATTTTATCGAGTAAAATTAGTTGTACTAAGTTTTCAAAACACTAGCATAATATCCTGAAGAATATAATATATTTTTCGTACCACTTGCTCAAAAAAGTGACATTCTGTGCCACAAAAAGCGAACATAACAATAGTCATTTTTAATCTGTTAAAAACGGAAAGAAAATTGTACTGAATTTCATTCATCCTCTAGGGGGAGAATGTGATTTAAATTTGGAATACTTACCGAAATTTATACTGAACTACATCAGCTGTGTTTACACCATTGAGTTTCTATTTAAAGCATTAGGTATACATTGTATTTAAAGCATTATTAGGTATACATCTTTTTGAAAAAGGAATACGCATTTATTATGCAGTTATGATTATTGATATGCTTGATGCCTTTGCTTTTCCGACAAAAAAATATTAGTCTAGGAATTTGCCGCGTTTTTGTTTTCTTCAAATACATAAACGTTAAGTTTATTTTAATTTATTTTTATAAATAAGTTAATGTTCTAAAAACCATATTAAGCAATCAAATTAATTTGACTGCATATGGTTTTTAGAACATTGGTAGAGGTTGTGGCTCTGATGGATTAAGTTTTATATTTTTGTTAACAAAAATATAAAACTTAATCCATCAGAGCCACAACCATCAACTTCCGGCATCTTATCTTCGTCCGTAACTCACGATGCACCACCACCACTATCTCCGACGTATACTATCTACAATGAATGAAACGCAAGTTCCTCAGACGCAAGAACAGAGAAATACTCAAATCAACTCATCAACAATAAATGTACCAAACAAAAATTTAACTCTCTACCAATAATTGGACCAATTGTTTCGATTAACTTTTACTTTTAATTGTCATTATTTTTAATAAATGCTTATCTCATATTATTATTGTGTTAATCTTTTCGCAAATGGTACGAAAAGTAGAGTATTTTCCTCGGTCATAAAGCTGTCTTAGTCTTGGGTGAACTTAAATCCCTCGCTACACTCAGGACTCGTCTTAAATCCCTCGCTTCACTCGTGATTTAACTTTTTAACACCCTTGCTACGCTCGGGAGTAAACCTCGAGTCCTTCGTTACGCTCGCGATTTAATTCGTCACCCGCGACAGAAGACACTGCTTTATCCCCTTGGTTAATAATCTACGATTTCTGGTTTTGTTTATTGCAGTGAATCATATGCTTTTTTGCATTATCAAACTCGCGTTTAGCTCCTGTAGTCCCCATAAATTACAAGCAAAGTACAACCCAAATTGATTGTCAAATTCTAAATTAACGCGAGCGAAGCCGTGGGCAAAAGCTAGTAGTTTATAAGTTTTATTTTACTAACCTTCTATGCATGTTGCTTGTCCGAAATAAAAGTATATTTTGAATAAGGCTCAGACGTTAATTTTTGTAATGGCGAAACGTTAGCAAAAAAATTGGAAATTCAAAAATGACTAGATAGATTTACTAGTCTCTGAAGACGAACCTAACCTTCCTGAAACAAACAATAACTTTCCTACGACTCCGAGAGGTCAGAGGTCAGAGGTTCAGAGGTCGAAAAGCTAGACCGGGAAAAGCAGTGGGGAGATCTATAGGTATGAATAATTACATATATAATGGATTGATTGAATCCGAACAACCAGTTATTGATATTGTACTTGACATAAAAATATTAATTTCAACGATTCGGGATCATTTTGTCAGATTTAGGTCAATCAATCAAATAGAAAAACATGGTAATCGACTTGTTTTGAACGTAGGAAATGCTAATGATGATTCAGGAAATAAAAGTCTTTATTTTTATTCAATTACTGACAACACACGGCCTTAACTTAATCAGGATACTTTGCACAACAGTATTTTTTTACTAACCGACTTCTAATAAAAGAGGTCAGGTTTTCCGCCGGTAACTTGTGCAGAAATTTTTCCGTGATTACTAGTAATTACGGAAAAAAATCTGCACAAGATACCGGCGAAAAAGAATCTCGTTACAGATACCGACACGGTTCTTGAGCGCTCGGCGGAAGAGTGGGGATCGCTTTGCGCATCGTGCACTTACGCCTCACTTCATACCACCAAAGGGACCCAATAACTCACTTTTGAGCAGGTGAAGGTCAGCGCTCAAGAATTGTGCCGATGATTGTACCTTAGGGTAACGAGATTCTTTTTTCATCTAATTGAAGAAGTCCGCGGAGCGGTCTTATGTAAATTTGATCAACGTTGCTTGAGTGGTTTATGAATACGCTCCGCTATGTTGGCGATATAATGATCTCGTAATAACTTCTAATTACAATTTAAAATTTGTACATGTTAAAAACTTGTGTGGGATAATATACCTACGTATCACAACGAAAAAGGGTAAAAAATAATTTTGCAAAAAAAAAACTTAATTATATACCTACCCATAAAAGTCACCGACTTCCGAAAGTAAAGTTATATACATATTTTCCACTAACGAAAGATGTGCTCAGTAAGGAATATTTTTTCTCATTTTGAATTGATCCCATAGAGAGCATTAATGAGAGATGAAAGTTTCAATCACTTTTGATGCTGGGAAATTCCACAGGGCTCACATCCCAAACTCAACAAACCAAAAATGGTATAATTTTCTTCTTTTTTTCTTGCAAATTGGACAATTTATCCATTACTCTGAAAGAAATATTATTGTTATCTTTTATTTTCTGAAACTGGCACAAAGTCTACGAAAGATGAAAAAAAGTTGTTTTTCTTTAACTTAATAATACGCACCATAAATCATTGTCATTCACATAATATTATTACACTTATAACTTATGATGTACTTTTTATAACTTATTGACTACGTTGTGGAGGTGGGATAGGCAGTCGCTTCATGTAAAGTACTGGTCTTCAGCTGCATCCGGTTTGACTGGAAGCCGACCCTAACATAGCTGGGAAAAGGTTTGGCCGCTGATGATGACATGTAATATTAGATTACCTTTCAGGATGTCTAGAAGAACATTCTGAAATGCCAATTTTTTAAACAATATTGACTTGGCAAAGATATCTATTTCAGCGAACTTCTTATATTGAGATACTAGCTGACCCACGCAACTTCGTCTGCGTCACATAAGAGAGAAAAAGCTTTCAAAAGGAACAAATTTTCCCCGTTTTTGCAACATTTTTCACTTATGCTCCGCTCCTATTAGTTGTAGCGTGATTGTATATAGCCTATAGCCTTCCTCGATAAATGGACTACCCAACACTGAAAGAATCATTCAAATCGGACAGTAGTTCCAGAGATTAGCGCGTTAAAACAAAGAAACAAACACTGCAGCTTTATAATATTAGTATAGATTTCTCGACGGCGTGTTAAGCCAAGTCAGAGACCCATGGGCTGCATAAAGACTCTGACACAAGGATAAGCAATAACCACACGATAAAGAAAAAGCGAACTTCTTAAGGCGGTTCCCCGAGCAAAATTAGCAACTCTATTTATGGTGGTTTAAACTTCGTTTGAAACACTGTTAGAATAAAGTTCTAATCAGCTTGCTCTATGAAGTGGTTGTTACGTCAGTCACTGCAGGCCGAATAGTGCGAAATTAGTGGTTATTATTCCTTATAAAATCAAATTTACGTCTTTTGGAAAAAATAAATATGACAATTATGTTCATTATTAAATTGCCTATCCATTAGTATAAGTAGCAAATCAAAATAATGGTTACTTTACGAGGAGTAGCATTTTATAAATCATTATTTCTCATTTCTGTGGTTTCGTTGTGAGGGGATTTATTAAACATTAAGCAACTTAAAAAAAAAATAAACGACAATTTTGGAGTCAAGAATATGTAGTAATTTAATGTATTTTTTATTAGTTGGTATTTCTTTTGGATAAAGAGGAGTAGGCTCCAAAAAACTGCTCGTTCAAGGTCATTTGCTCGGGGAGCCGCCTAAATACTTACTCCTAAATACATTGTCTGATTGGAATCTTGATTTCGAAAGAGCAAGATCTACACTGGAATCTCCCTCTTTAGTCTGTCTGTACTGAGCATGGTCCTGGGTTTGATTCCCAGGTCGAGCAAAGTGTTATCAGGAATTTCACAATAGCAGCCATGGAGTCTGGATCTGTGCCCGGTTAATGGCAATAGGCTCGCCCCCTATTACATGGGACTTAAACATAACTGTTGAAATGTGGGTGTAGGTACTAATGGGTACACCTCTGCGTAACCCTTTGAGTATTACAGGCGTGATGTTTTGTGATGTTACTTGAATCTTGTTGAATTTTAATTCTTTTTTAACACCCTTGCTCGTAAAGCTGATGTAATTCCACCGGTTTTAAATTATGTAAAGCGGGTCATAAAAAACGCGTGAGTTACCAAAGCAAATAGTTAAGTTATAGTCCATACAAATTCCATAACAGTATTATTTGCCATTTCAAATATGGAACTGATCGCCACCGCACGACTCCAGCTAGTGAGCAGCGCGCTGTTGCTATTCAAATTTCGAACTAATCGCCGCGCGGCGCCAGTCAGTAGGCAGCGCTAGCGCGCTGTTAAAATGGTGGGAAAGCAACAGTGTGCATTCACAAATTGAGTTTCGCGCTGTTAAAATGGCGGGAAAGCAACAGTGTGCATTCACAGATTGAGTTTATTTAAAATAAAATAAAAAAACAGTTTATTCGGTAATTTAAAAACTTGGCTGCATGCTCTAGCGTCTTTGCCAACATTTTCACGCAGCCACGGCAGAAAATAATCCTCGCGCCATTTTTCTCAAATTTTCTTTTCTTTGTACTTGTATTGTGAAATGTATTTTTTTTCTGTTTCCTCGCAAATGTGTTAAAAAACGTCGTACTTACGATATACGTGCGTATTGGTTATAACATGCTCGGCTAAATTACGCCCTCGCCTTCGGCTCGGGCTGAAATTCCGCCTCGCATGTTATAACCATCTTTAAGCACTAATATCGTAATGTACTATTATGGAACTATCCTGATGTTTAAGAATACCTCGGAAAATCGACATCAACAGTTATTCACTAGTAAAAGGGATGCTAGAAAAATACTTGTGAATGTTACCCTCGGGAAATAAGTCTCAGACATTACAAAAGCTGAAGTGGAATCTTCAGACTACTGAGAATTAAGTTATCTCTAATTACATTCAAAAGATCATCTGTTTCTTTTCTCGACTTATTTGCTACAACTTACTTTTTAATATTTACAGCAAAGAAATAAATGAAAAATTGTTTTATTTACTTCTTTCTTTAGCAGTATTCTATGTTATTAACGAACTTACACAGCACAGGAACTTTGATTTGTTTCAACAAAACGTTGAAAAAGACATCGTGAGGAAACCGGCATGTTGTAGAGCCGAATTTGAAAATTCGAACATAATAATAATATACTCGTAGCATGAAATGCACAATCCTGCACCCCTAGCCACGTTACAAACGTTTCGTATCGATTCTCTTTCTACTATCGTAAACGCTTCGGCGTAAGCGATTGTAGAAAGCGCTAAATTGGTAACCAAGTTGACACGACTGAGTCGATCGCTCGTTCTCTAATGTCTGTAGAAAAAACCTATATACACTTTAGTCTATGGTGAGCATTTCTACCAAAGAGTTTAGCGATCAACATTGTAGAAACGATAACATTATATTCTATCATTTTGAACGACATAAACTTGTCTACGAATTTTCTATTCGTTTATGTTGATCACGTGATTTAACGTTGAGAATATGATGTCATTCCCATTCATTTGAATAGTTTTCTACTAGCGTTAACGATTGTAGATTGTCAACTTGGCTAGGGGTGCTGCTTTGGGCTCGCGTGGTCCTATTTCTTTTCACAGAAAAAGCTATGTCTCGGCACTTGGAATACCTATACAAGGTGTAAAAGAACCCTTCACGAAGGCGTCAACATTCCGTAGGTCTACATAAAACTAAGTACTCTACGGAAAAAAATATTGCTAGGAAACGAGTTCTTTTTTGGGATAAAATCTCGTTTTACGGTAGCACTCAATGTAACGCACTCTAAACATTGTGTTTATGGATGCGTTGAATAGTACGGGAGTCGTGGCGGTTTTTAAAGTTAAGTAATAACATAAAAAATGTATTAAAAAATAATAAAAATGGGAAAATTTTGGAAATTTGACCCCCAATTTCTCCGTAACTGAAGGTTCCCAGGAGTGGTCTAGAACAAAAAAATGTTGCAATGACGGAGAGAACAAGTACCTTTCGACTTCATTCAAGGTACTTTTACACCCATTAGAATACTGACTATGGTATTATACTAATAACATACTTAGGACAGAATATAGCTTATTATTTACACTTATTAGCCATTAAAAGAAAAGCAGAGTATATACTAATATTCTTTTTTTATTTATATCATCTTGTATTCTGTGATAATCTTATAATCGCTGGACGAAGACAGGAAGTTCACTATAACAAAAAATAGATTTTTCCGCTTTCGGTCCAATTAAAGAGAAATATCGATATCCTGCATCCTGTATCATTGTTCAACGAATAAAAATCTAATAAGCTTTCGATCTCTAGATAATACTACCATGATCCTATGTGTCATGTAAACGGGGTCATTTTTTGGAAAAACAGAAACAAATCTACAGTTTATACCATACATAACATTACGCCTTTAATCCCTGAAGGGACAGACAGGGTAGTACCTAATAGTACTTACATTTCGCCAGTAATGTTTAAGTTTCATATTTACCATATTTTAGTGTTAGTAACAATGGTGCTGAAGTTATTTATTAGTTAAAGTAATATTTACATTATTTACAAACTACAACTCTATAATAGTAATTAAAACATGTACAAGTATCAAAAAGGTTAGGGCTATTGAGACAAAACTGTCTTGAGACGGGCTATTTCCCTACTAGTGCGAGCGAGAGATAAATATTCTGTCTCGCTCGCACTAATAGAGAAATAGTCTGTCTCAAGACCGTTTTGTCTCAAGTGTGCGGTAGCCCTTACAGCGCGTCAAAAAGTTCGTCCACATCGCTGTCAACAGGTGCTTAAGTAATTAGGTTAGTATTATTAGTGTTAGAGCTTAATTCTTTATTTAAACCTATGAGAGTCCCCAAACCCAGTATCTCTGAAAGGGGCAGTCCGGTCTGGCAGCAATCATCTTCAAAATGCTGTTGTCACTACCATAGCGCAGTAGTAAGGAGGCCGCGCTTTCTTTCACACGATAGCGTGGAAGCTATCTTTGCAAGCCTCTGCGAAGAACATTCCCGACGCACTACATCGCCATGGCATTTCCAACAGCATCCTGGGGGCCTAAAGTGGCTCCTTTCGCCCAATCATAATAAGAAAATAATATGACAAATTGATAATTCATAATATTCTCTGTGTCTATGACCATAAAGACTATTTTAAGAATTTTTCATCACAATTGCACGTAATCAGTATCATAACATGCAGGATAACTTGGCCGCAATGCCCCGTATAAGGCTGCGTTTCCACCAAAGATGAGCGAGGATGCGTACCGAGGGATGTGTGTGGAACTAACCAATTACATAGCTAGAATACCTCAAGCTGAGAACAAGAAGCGATATTATTGGTTAGTTTCACACACATTCCTCGCTACGCATCGGCTCATCTCTGGTGGAAACGCAGCCTTAACCCCTCGACCCGTTTTCTTCCTATGAAGCCCAAGGTCGATAAGTTTTTTTTTTTTTTAATTTGTAGCACTGCACACAGGGAACGCAGGTTCCAGTTCAAGCAAGGAGTTTACATCAGATCGAAATTAAAAAATTGTCTTAAAATGTTATCTACAAAAAAAAAAGTTTGGCCGCTGCTGAGAGAATGCGTTCCTGACGTCTGTCAGTTGGTACATAAATTTAGCGCGAAATTGTAACATTTATTGTTGCTTGATTTAATGATATCGTTTTTAATAATATTATTTAGGGCAAAAAGGGTAATAGAATAGAATAGAATAGAAAGTTTTTATTTCAGACCGGAGTCCATAAAAGGAGTAATAATAGGTAAGTTATATAAGCTATAAGTTATATAATATCACCAATAATACTAATACTCGCGACCTGTCAGTAACGCATTCTCTCAGCGGCCAAGCGGTAAACAGGAATTTTATTGCAATCTCGCTACATATTACTTTTACACCGTCATGGCTGTATACGTATTTGCCCTTATTGTTTCTGAACGAAACTTTTGTATTATCTGTGGTGTGGGTTAAAAGCCCGCCATACGCTTACAAGAAAATCACGAATTTCGTAATATTAGTTGTGCTGACTTGTTTAATAGAGCTGTATTTATTTATTTTTTTTTTGAAGTAAAATATCACAATTTCTAATAAGGAAGAAAATATTATTAATAAATTGTACAATAAGACTCCCAGAAAAAAACGTTAGCCTTTATTTTACTAATTGTACAGTGACCATAATTTTTTTTTGCCTTGTAATTGTATTTATTTACTCGCAAATGTGATGAAAAACCTCGACTCAAAAAGCCCTCAGTCGTTGACTTCGGGCTTCTACTAGAGCCTCGATCGTAATTCCTTACTTACCGCCCTTAATACATAAAGTACAATTTTTTAACGTGATTCATATTACGATTCTGATAAAGCAGCCATTTTATGCTCCCAGAAGGCGTTATTAACTTGGACGCGCAGGATATTGTAGGCTCGTCTCGTGTATGACACCCACAGGCCACTCGATGAATTTAACCCAATAACAATTTGCCCGACTTAGGAATCGAACCAGTTTTGACGAATAGAAACAAATCTAACTAACTAGGTAACTGAAACTCATGTTATCCTTTGACTGAATAGACAGTGCTCTCTTCTATTTTAATAATATTACTCGTAGCTATAAATACTTTATCTCGGAAATCAGGACTTATAACATTCCCTGCAAAATAAGAATTCTAGTTTCTTGTGAATTTTATCTTTAGCTTCAAGATTGTATGAAAGCTGAACAGGAATTTAGGTCAAAGAAATGTATTTCTCAATAAGAAATTACTAGGATTCACTTAAGTGAGAACATTTTCGAATTTAAAATATACCTAGTATTACATGAACTTTGACGTACAAACTAAGTAGGAATTGGTTTATTTATTATATTTCATTTAAATGCCTTAAAGGAGTCTGCTCAATACACTGTACCATACCATGAATGTGCTATGAACGTATCCATAAATAAATTATGTATTGGATAATCATCTGCCTAGCCTTTTCACAACTATGTAGGGGTCGGCTTCTAGTCTAACTGGATGCAGCTGAATACCAGTATTTTACATCGAGCGACTGCCTATCTGACCACCACAACCCAGTTAGTACTGGGTAATACCTTGGTAAGACTGGTTGTCATGCACTTTACAGTTTGACATTTATCTCGCTGCTTAAGATTATTCTCTTGTAAAAATAAAACAGATTCTATCTTCAATTCTATAAGAGAGTGGATCTGGGAATATCCGATAGAAGCACTGAATCCATATCTTTTAGAAAACGTCTTTTGGGAATCAAAGTCAGGATATTAGTACTTTGTTACGTTTCCGAATTGTCTTAGAATCCCCGAAATAAAAAATGATATTCTAAAAACCCGATAAGCACTTTTGTTCTCCTCGTGACAGCGATTTTTTTATTCTGGAACATACCTAGTGACGGAATATTAGAGATCAAAGGTTAAACTTTTTCGCGGGCCTGTGGACGGTGGGCTATGGGCTAGCTCGCCGTCCGTTCGTCTCATGACGACAGGCCGTGTCGACGGCGCAGGAGTGTTCCACGCGCGCCTCAAAGAGAGTCAGCAAGGGCCGATGCCTGCCGGGGTTGCGGGACTATTCGAAAGAGATAACGTGGCCCCGGAACACAAAGGCGATGAAGGAACATGGATGGGTTTTAATCAGTAAAACTCTGACACTCCCTCCTGTTCCGCCCAAAGCGGAAGGAGTCATTTGATGATTTCCCATCCGAAACTTTTTCGCATTTAAAAAGACTTACTTTACTTTAAATACCTCCATGACCCCTGTACTATTCAATCCATCAATCAGCACAATGTATTCAGTCCATCCCTAAACCGTAAACTTAAAAAAAAATCTTTTCCCAATTATAATCTTTGCGTAGATTTTTTTTAATTGTCGTTCAGAATGCTTAGTTGACGGCTTCGTGTACGGTCTGCTTACACCTTGTGTACCTACAGGGTGTAATCATCACGAAGCCGTTAACCAAGCATTCTGTACATCAAACTAAGTAACTTTACGCAAAAATTATTGCTGGGAAACGACTTTTTTTTTTTGGGTGAAAAATCATGTTTTGTGGTAGAACTCGATGTAACGCACTGAAAACATTGTGATGATGGATGGATTGAATAGTGCAGGGGTTGTGGAGGTGTTTAAAGTAAAAATCTTACAATATAAACTTGTATTATCTATATAGTATAAAGTTGGAACTTTGACCCCCAATATCTCCGTAACTAGAAGGTTTCCAGGTATGGTGTAAAACAAAAAAATGATTGCAATGACGAGGACAAGAAGTGCCTCTCGGCTTCGATAAGAGATGTTTTACACCCTTTATAGTTTAAAAACCCAAATCATCTTTTTGTCAGATCATCACCATAATATGAACAGAATGATGTCTCCTGCTGATCGATCCATGATCGATCCTCCCCAAGGCGTCACGTGATGTATGAAGTAATGAGCTTGCAAAGCAATATGGTTTACATTTCATAAAGTTTCTGCCTAAATGGTTTATAATACAAATAGTACTTGTAATGATAAAAAAAAAAAAGAGAGAAGATTGGGTGTTTTATGAATTATATTATAAATGTTAAAAAATGTGTAGTGTGCTCCAAATAAAAATAATAAATAAAAATGGAAATTCGGGCGCCAGGAGTACACACAAAACTATGCCTAGGATAGACTTACCTGCGAGAGTTGGATTTTAATCTTCAAGCGGGAAGGTATCAATAAAAATCGACCATGAAAGTTACAGATCTATTTTATTACCCGAAGGCTTGCTGGTTGGGAGAAAAACACAAAAAAAATTCCTTTCTAATATTAAAACATAAGGTTCTGAATAAAGGTGTAAAACTAAGAATAAACGGGTGTTATTTTGTGACCTGTCATTATTGCACTTTGGAAAATATAAAATAGGTACCACAAACCATACTAAAATTTTGTCATATAATTTAAATCCGATGAGCTAAATACGTGCTCATCTTGGTGACCTCCGCTGTGATGCCAACGGCGTCCATCATAAATCTTGGTAGAGGCGAGCGTTCAAATATTTACGTTGTAAAAAATAAGAAGGATCGTCGGAAGAAAAACTAATCGTATAAAGAAAACTACTCGTAGAAAGAAACGCCTCGTACGGCTTTTCTTCCAAAATATCCAAATGCAGTCATCAGTAGATGATGCAATCCAAGCAAATATATTATGTCCAAGTTAAAAAATCCATCAAAAATATATGCTATCCAACTAGGATGCGGGCAAGGGCAATCGGCTACCACATAATGGTGATTAGATGCCGCCCATTGGAAGCTATATTTAACGATTTCTTAGGAGCGCTGTAATTACGCCATCACCCAAAAAATTGACGAGCCGAAAAGTGAGCAATGTCAAAGTGAACTTGACAGTATAAAATCAGTGTGACCACTACATGAATCCAAGTCAACCAACCAATGAATTTTTTAAAAGGCAACACCCAAGCTAATTTGTCAAGTAAACGACGAGAATATTATGCATCGATGTGACGAGCTAAAAAGCCTCGTTACATTACATCCCTCCCCGAAAATAAAAGAAAGGAACTTTCTTTTATTAAAAAAAGAAATATTCAACCAAATAAACCAGTCTTAATAATTTTATAATTCCAAAGGAAAAATCACTAAAGATTCAAAGTGTAAATGAATTCTGAAAACGTCAAACGACAAGGTCTCAAGAATTTAATAAAAGTAAAAAATGCAAATGACTAAAAGTCAAAAACGAAATCTGTGAAGAACAGAAAAAATTATAAGTTATAAAAACTTTATCAAATAAATGAAAGAAAGAAAAACTTTCCAATTCTACTAAACTCTAAAACAGTACAGCTAGGCACTATAGCCGCTGACTAAATTCCACAAACCTACAGAAATTTAAAAATAAAATGTAAGTTATAAAAAACTTAATAAAAGAAGAAAATCCCTAAGTTCCCCAAAACCCATAGTAGTTCAGTTAAGCGCCATAGCCACTGACTAAAAATTTCAAAACCCGTCTCATCTATCAACTCATACCACAAATTTAAGTTCAGTTAAGCACCATCGCCACTGACTAAAAATTTCAAACAACTTGGAACAGTACAACTTAGAGTGCAGTTAGGCACCATAGCCACTGACTACAAAGTCAACTGCTTCCAACTCTCCTATCTCCACGAGTGCAGTTAGGCTTCATCGCCACTGACTATCTATCTATCTCCACAACAAACAATCCGAAAATTTCTATCCTATCCCCAAACGAAAGTATTAGATAAAGTTGAAGGACTATATCCAAGAAATTTTGTTACAGCAACAACCTGCAACAAGAAAAGCATATTGTGGTCGGCCTATCACCACCGAACTTCCGAACACAATAGCTGAAAGTGGAAAGGAATGCAATCGGCAAGTGCCTCTTCAAAAACCAATCCAAACAAAAAAGCATTGAGTTCTCCAATGAGAAATCTCAATATCAAAAGGCGAAAGCCAAAAAATTTCATATTGTGATCGGCGCAACGCCACCAACTTTCCGAGCACAATAGAAAAAATAAATGGTAAAGCCAAAGCTTCACAATGCGATCGGCACATCACCACCGAACTTCCGAGCGCAAAAAAAAGAATGACGAAAGTCAAAAAAAATATCCGCATTGTGATTGGAACAACATGTCCAACACAATGGAAAAAGGAAAAAATATGGCCGGGGCCAAAATCCCACATTGTGATCGGCACAACACCACCGAACTTTCCGAGCACAATGGAAAAAATAGTTGAAATCAAGGTCAAAAGTTACACCAAGATCCAAAAATAATAAGGCATTTTGTAACAAAGGTTACAGAATGACCCTAAAAAGTAAAGTCCAGGATGAACGCGTTACTAACAAAGTCACATCCGAGCAATGTCGAATGAATCTCGAGATAAGAAATGGTAAACACTGTCAATAAACAGTAGAAACAGACTTACAAATCAATAACTATTTAAGACTAATAGAATGATTCCAATCTAAGAAAAAGGTAGGATTATAAAAACTTGAAATTAAATTTAAGCTTTTAAATCTCTAAATGTAAAAAAACAAGTGTGAAATTATATAAGATCTCAAATAAATGTAAACACAGGTAAAAAACAAGGTTACCCTATATGTAAAAGTAAAATTAAGATCCCATACAACTCAAACAAGAAAACAAAACAAACAAATAAGATCCTTCGATGTGAAAAATATTTTTATAAATGTGAAAAAAGAATTCTTTTAAATTAACCGAAATGACCTAAGTTTTATTTCAGAAAGAATTGAATTGGAATCTAATAAATTGTAATGAAGTTGCCTAACATAATAATACTTTCGAACCCTTATAACCTTTCATTCATCATTCTAACAAAAAGGGATCTTCACCCAAATTACTCAACACCAAGACAAAGTCTATTAATTTCCCAGAATCAAAATTTAATAATATCCTTTACATGATAACGCCCTACTGAACCCTTATTTAAATCTTTTAAAACATAAACGTTATCAGAAACTTTTTCAGTTATTCTACACTTTAAGAACTTAGGTGCAAGCTTAGCCGAAAAATAAGCAGGTGCTTGAGATTGAACAAAACTTCTTCTCCACACCATATCGCCCACATCAAAAGAAATGACTTTCCGACCCTTATTATAATAAGCGGCATTTCGCTTATACCCCTTCAACAAATAAACTTGAACTTTAACAAAAATATCACTAAGTGAATTAAGAGAAACTGCATAAGCATTTCTATTGGAAATTTCTAGTTGAGATAAATTATCAACTGAATTACTAAAATGATGTAATGAAGCATCAAGAACAAGCTCTCTACCAAACATAAGAAAGTTAGGTGTAAACTCTGTAGCAAGGTTTACACTACTATTTAAAGCTAATTGAACATTGGGCAAAAAAGTTGACCAAGTTCTATGATCATCTTTAACAAAACACGATATGCAAGTTTCGACCGTCTTATTATACCTCTCAACAGGATTATTTTGAGGTGTATACAAAGTGTTATAAAATATTTTAGTTATATTAAAACCTTTCAAAAATTCCACAAAATGTTTTGAGGTAAATTGAGTTCCATTGTCACAAACTATTATCTTTGGACAACCAAACTTAAGAAATATTTCTTTTTCAAAATGTTTACAAATTACTCTAGTGGTAGCATTAATCATTGGGAAAAACCAGCAATATTTAGTGAAAACATCAACAACTGAAAGTATGTATCTATGTCCTGAATAAGTTTTAGGTAAGATTCCTATAATATCAACTGAAAGCATAAGCATGGGACGATCTACCTTTTTGGGATTAATCATAGTACCGAAAGGAGGAGAAGTAGTATGTTTATAAGCTTTACAAGTATCACATGACAAAATGTATTGGTGAACATCATTAAACATTCCTTTCCAAAAATAATGTTGTTTTAATTTCTTTAAAGTTTTATGAATTCCTAAATGACCAGAGTTTACATCATCATGATTTGACCTAATAGTATCTAAAATATGCTCTTTTGGTATAACAATTTTCCAATCTAACAAACTGTGAGGGTTAAATTTATTTCTACAAAATTTATACAAAGTATTATTTTCTACTCTAAAATTTTTATATTTTCTAGGATATTTCTGACATTGGGTGAATACTTTTCTATACCATGGGTCAGTAATATCATCGTCAGGAGAGACTAAATTATCCTGAGCGTTTATAGCAGTGACTTCTATCCGTGACAGAGCATCTGGAACTAAATGTAATGAACCTTTTTTATGAATAATATCGAATGTAAATTGAGAAATTCTGGCTCCCCAACGTTCTGCTCAACAACAGCAACCTTACCTGGATCCTCCAATTGTGGGCACTGAACTCCCTTGTCCATGCTTAACTCGTACAAAAACAAATAGTAGCGAAAGGCAAGACTAAACTTCAAAAAGTTTCAAAATAAATCAAAGTTTGAAAATAAAATTCTAAGTTTGAGGTTAAGTATGAAAGTCAATGTGATATTTTTATAAAAAACTACTAAGTTATTTAACGTTGAAAAAGTGCAATAATCACTTACAAACAGCTTAAATCTAGATAAACAAGGTGTACTATAATGTACTTATGTTAAGATTAAATTATTTACTTAAAAAGTTAAACTAAGTTATGAAATAACTTCACTGTTGAGAACAACAAAGAGCGGTCTATGCTATACAATTGTTGGTTATGCTAAGGAAAAAAAACATGTTATAAACAACAGGTTATAAACAAAATTATCAATTGTAAAAACTAAACAATGTTTACAAAAGATTCAACAAGTTAAACAACACCTCATGAGTCAAATTATCAAAGTTACATTAAACAAAGTTATGAAATTAATAATGCACAGAACAAATTACTGTAAACAATAGACTCATTAGTTAAAGTGTTAATTAATTAATAGTGCAATAATGACAGTATATAATTACCAGCAAAACCTACTTCAGGTCCCTGTTCGGGCGCCAATTGTAATGATAAAAAAAAAAAAGAGAGAAGATTGGGTGTTTTATGAATTATATTATAAATGTTAAAAAATGTGTAGTGTGCTCCAAATAAAAATAATAAATAAAAATGGAAATTCGGGCGCCAGGAGTACACACAAAACTATGCCTAGGATAGACTTACCTGCGAGAGTTGGATTTTAATCTTCAAGCGGGAAGGTATCAATAAAAATCGACCATGAAAGTTACAGATCTATTTTATTACCCGAAGGCTTGCTGGTTGGGAGAAAAACACAAAAAAAATTCCTTTCTAATATTAAAACATAAGGTTCTGAATAAAGGTGTAAAACTAAGAATAAACGGGTGTTATTTTGTGACCTGTCATTATTGCACTTTGGAAAATATAAAATAGGTACCACAAACCATACTAAAATTTTGTCAAATAATTTAAATCCGATGAGCTAAATACGTGCTCATCTTGGTGACCTCCGCTGTGATGCCAACGGCGTCCATCATAAATCTTGGTAGAGGCGAGCGTTCAAATATTTACGTTGTAAAAAATAAGAAGGATCGTCGGAAGAAAAACTAATCGTATAAAGAAAACTACTCGTAGAAAGAAACGCCTCGTACGGCTTTTCTTCCAAAATATCCAAATGCAGTCATCAGTAGATGATGCAATCCAAGCAAATATATTATGTCCAAGTTAAAAAATCCATCAAAAATATATGCTATCCAACTAGGATGCGGGCAAGGGCAATCGGCTACCACATAATGGTGATTAGATGCCGCCCATTGGAAGCTATATTTAACGATTTCTTAGGAGCGCTGTAATTACGCCATCACCCAAAAAATTGACGAGCCGAAAAGTGAGCAATGTCAAAGTGAACTTGACAGTATAAAATCAGTGTGACCACTACATGAATCCAAGTCAACCAACCAATGAATTTTTTAAAAGGCAACACCCAAGCTAATTTGTCAAGTAAACGACGAGAATATTATGCATCGATGTGACGAGCTAAAAAGCCTCGTTACATACTACAACCAAAGTAAAACTAAAACTTTGAAATCTGAACTTGATGAAGTACTTTGAATAAGTTCAAAATAAATAGTAACTCATCATCTGCCTAGCCTTTTCCCAACTATGTTGGGGTCGGCTTCCAGTCTAACCGGATGCAGCTAAATACCAGTATTTTACATGGAGTGACTGCCTATCTGACTTTCACAACCCAGCTGTACTGGGTAATACGATACCCCTTGGTAAGACTGGTCAGACTTTTGGGCCACTGACTACCAGTAACGACTGTCAAAGATCTACAAATGATAGCCGGGACCAACAGCTTAGCGTGCTTTCCGAGGCATGGAGGAAACTCGGTATGCAAGCATACCCATCCACAGACCAACCTAGGCAAGCACGGCTTAACCTAAAGATCGACCCGAGCGGCTGTTATTATTTAGCCACTAGCTCCTCTAGATAAATACTAACTATTTACCTAAAATTAAGAAACATTTAAGAAAATCGTTGAGCTCTTGTGGTAAATACACGAGAGTTCAACGATTTACTTTAATGTTTCTGTTAGAAAGTTAGCAGTTTAGAAATAAATATACATATTTGCATGTTGATTGTTGCGTGCTTAAAATCTTTTGAAATACATTCATACGAACCATGTCAAAGACAACTGGACGCCCAACTTTGTTAAATATTTATGCGCGTTGTACCCGACCTATTTGTGCCACTTGCTGAAAATCTGCCACCTGGACATGAGTTAATGGCTGACCTAGAAGTCTTTAAATAAACTCCGTACCTACACAGGTTGGCCGAAGGAAGGAAAACCTGTCAGGTGGAGATTGTTAGATGACTTTGTCCTGGATTAAAATGTGCGTTTCTAGGAAGCGGTGGAGTGTCTATAGGCATGTTTCCGCAATTTTTTTCTTTCACCGAATAAAAACACACGATGAATAGAGCCTCGAAGCAGAAGGACACTTGTTCTCCCCATCATTGCAATATTTTTTTGTTCTGTACCTGGGAACCTACTACACACATCAAAAGTATCTAGGGATCAACATATATTTTTGCAATAACTTTTCTCCTGATTGATATTAATTAAAATTTTCTTTAAGGATTCATCAAATAAAGTGTTTTCGTTTGTCACAGTAACGATAAACCAAGTCACCTTTGCATTAATAAAGAAATTTGCCATTTTCCTAATAAAGGGATTTTTGACATTTGAACCACTAACATTAAAGTTCGAAAAAATGACTGAAAACACAGTTTTCTTTAAAATTTTATTGGGTAACTTAAACAATTAATAATCCGTGTTTCTACCGCGAACACTAACAACACAAGAACATCGGTTTGGCATACTCAAAATGAGTTCATCCAAATCACGCTGTGGAATGGCCGCCCATGTTCGTTGCAACAACAAAAAAGGTCTTCTTGCGACTGGATACCCTCCATATTCGGCAGAGCTCTTCTCTGTAGCATATCCCATGCATGCTCAATCGGGTTCAAGTCTGGCGACTGAGCAGGCCAGGGCAGGACATTGATGTTAGCTGCGGCGAGAGTCTGTCTTACAACTCTTGCGGTGTGCGGTCGTGCATTATCATGCATTAACTGAAATAAGGGACCGATTTGCACTTGTAGAGGAACGATGACGTCTGATACAATCGTCTCAGCATAAATTTGAGCGTTGAGGTTGCCTCTGATCCAAATCAACTCAGTTCTTCCGCCGATCCAAATACCCGCCCATACCATGATGGTTCCACCACTATAAGGATGGACTTCCTGGCAGGATTTTAATCGCTGTTGGCGTCCAGGGGTTCTCCAGTGTCGTATACGTCTTGTATCCGGTCTCATACCAAAACGAGACTCATCAGAAAAGCACACGAAACGCCATTGTTCTTCTGCCCAATTTCTGTGTTCAAGAGCCCATTGATATCGAATCCTACGATTGTGCATTGCTATAGGTGGTACCCGTAGCGGTCTTCGGGAATGAAGGTTCACTTCATGCAAGCGGTTTCTGACTGTTTGGTCGCTAATTAAGTTCCCTGAAGAGTGATGAAGCCTCACGGCTAACATCATGGCGGTTATTGTTGGAGCTCTTCGAGTTAAGATTTGAATGTATCGGTCTTGTCTCCGTGTGGTGCAGCGATACCGTCCTCCATGGCGCTCAGCCACGGTACCAGTGCTTCGGTAACGTGTCCAAAGTCGACTGATAACACTCTGACTTGTATTCAGAGCTAAAGCTACAGTACGTTGCCGGGAACCAGCTTCTATCATTCCCACGGCTCTGAGCATTTCTTCCCTGCTTAAATGACGTCGCCGCTCCATAATAACGTTGGTTTTAATCAGTAGTAGGGAAACAGTAGCACTAATAATGTCTTCAATGCGTTGTATGTTTTTATAGGGAAAATATTGACAGCTTATTTTCATCTTTTACTCGAATTTGATTGAGAGTTCCTGATTCAAATTATGAAATGCACCAAAAAGGATCCATATAAATTTATAAAATCATAAATTTATTACAAAGCCACATCTCAATCTCAAGAAATCCGCATAAAAATGCTTGATCCCTAGACACTTTTGATGTGTGTAGTTAGAGATATTGGAGGTCAAAGTTCCAACTTTTTCACAAGTATTTTTCAAATTCTTGTTTACAAGGTCTTATCTTTACTTTAAACACCTCCATAACCCGTTTACTAGTAAATGCGTCCATCAGCACAATGTTTTGAGTGCGTTACATTGAGTTTTACCGTAAAACGTGATTTTGCACCCCAAAATAGTACATTTTGATACAAGTGGAGAAAGTTTGTTATTGTATTCGAGGCGTAATTATAACTCCCGAGCTGCAGGCGAGGGTGTTTTTGAGCCGAGAACTGCAATAACAAATGTCCACGTGTATCAAACGACGTTTTTCAATACACTTTTGAAGAAATAAAATAAAATATAACGAAAAATATTTTTGTCACGAACTAAGAAACTATGATTTTAATTTTCTTTTTTTCGCGCTCTGCTTTCGCCAGGTTGAAGGAGAGGCAAAGGTATCAAGCTGCTAAACAGCCTAATATAAAAAATAGATTTATTTTATATTTTGAATTCAGAACACAAATAAATGTTAATTTGTGTATAAAAATAACTATTAGTTTTTAATAATCATGTTTATTTATGATGTTCTATTTATAAACACAATTTTAATATTCAAAAAATATTTATGCCGTAAAGACGCGTAGTGCTTTGCCGAAATTAAAAAAAAACATTCACCTCAGACTATAGGCATTGAACCAATTTGGTCTAAGTATAGGTATAGTTATCTGTGGCAATTTTCATTCCTGCACACGTGCGGGAAAGTGGAAAAAATCGCACACGTGTGAAATACATTGCATGTTGTACCTAATCGTAGTGCGCGTTAAGGACCAGTTTTCGAGGAAGTGTATTGAAAAAAAAATTGGCGTTACCCTGCAATAATTTTTTGCGTAGAGTTACTTGGTTTGATGTACAGAATGCTTGATTGACGGCTTCGTGAAAAGTGCGTTTATAGCGTGTATAAACAGATAACATCCATCCCCTGAGCTACAGTGAAGGCACGTCCAAAAAAAACAAAAATCGCAGAGACGCCCTCAGACCTGACAAAATCAGATGTTGCTGTCTGGTTACTTAATTCTTTTTTATTTGTGTACAACAACAACAGCCCATAACGTCCACTGCTGTACATAAGCCTCTCCCATGATGGGAGGAATTTGCATGCTCTCCATGCCAAGCATGGAGAATACAGCAAATTCCTCCCATCATGGGATAGGCTTATGTCCAGCAGTGGACGATAAGGGCTGTTGTTGTTGTTGTCCATGCTTGACAGGCGGATTGGAGATTGCACTGATGAAAGACTAACAGAAAACGCTGCTGCCCATTCTCTGGTCTACGAAGGCGCAAGATGTTCTGCCTCAGACATTAGTCACCTTATACGCCACCCGTGACCCTACTCATCCGGATACCACACGGCTAAAAGCTAAAGCTATTAGTGTACGTAATACACGTACGCAACTCGACAAATTGGCTGACAAATGAATGACGTCATGAGAAAATACTAATAAACCTAGATACCTATATACTGATGTCTAGGTATCCCTTGTCTCTTTGCTGTTGCTAATTGAATCAATATTGTAGTAAAAGCGTTTCAATACTGAAAGGGAATTCAACGAACAGAAACTTCGTCATTCGCGGTAACAGTCTCTTAGACTTCATTAGAATTCCGACTGCTTTGAACTCCAGCACTAATATGTAGTTCTTAGTGCTTGGAGAGTTGTCTTGATCATTTTACTATAATAATTTGGTATTCATGTTCTAGTCGAAGATCGATATGTAGCCTCTTCGCGGAATGACTGGTTTATGGTTTGACGAACGCCTTTTGATTTCTTCTTTTTGCCTTTCTTCTTTTGCCTTTTTGTTCTGTCTTTGCTCTTTTATATGTATATAGGCAAACCTAGAAGTACTTTACTTTTTAAAAATTAGCTGCCAGCGCTGTTTGTTGAAATTGCTGGCTTTGCAAAAATAGTGCCAAACGGTGTTGGCAATTTGGCATACAGTTTGGAGTAGATAATTAAAAAACAAGAAACATTTTGGATGCAAGAGCGGACGAAGCGAGCTCAGGACTTGGACCATCCCGACTCGAACAAGTAAGGTTCGAAGGGGATGGCGGGGTCTAAGAACGCTAACGCTATTGGTTTTGACTTTGACCAAGACTTCTTGTCAAACCTGAGGTTTGGCTAGCCAAACTTGAAGCGCTGGAGCTTTGAAGTTCGACTATGACATACACATATTACAGGGCCATACAGGTAGCTTTCCATTACGTATAGTTACAAAAAAATCAGACACTATTGCAAAAAAAGTTTTTTTTCATTTCGCGAGCTATCCAGTCGCTTTCGCCATTTTTATTTTCCGACCATGTTTTGCAAACGTTATGAACTAAATGAGAGGTCGTAAAACTGACGAGAGGCCGTAATACAGGAAATGAGAGTTATTAGTTATTGTAACTGTTTCATGTTTTCATTCCATGGATTTCATTAGACATCCTCTAGGGAAGGATATATTCTAAATGAGAAAGTGACAAAGTTTTGAGTCCTGAACGGCACGTGAAGGGATGACCCTGGCGGAAAGGCTTGCGTGACGTTGGAGCAGAGTAATTTAACTTTCCGTTAAATAATGTGGTGAAGTTTAAGATAAAGTGGGAGCTACCGTTTTTATTGATTACTAGCTGTTACCCGAGACAATAATTCAAAAACAACAATTTAGAAATGGTGACGCTGACGTGTGGCAATAAATATGCATAAATTTTCTTTTTTTTATTTCGATACGGAATGTTAAAGCACCATAAAAATAATGACAAAAAAGCGAAAACAAGACATAAATCGGCCAAACAACACAAAAGTTATAAACATTTAAACTTTTGTTTCTATCTCTTTCTAGATAAACGGAATTTAGTATGGATTTTGTACGTCGATGCAGCGAATGACGTCATTCGCTGTATTGGATATGATCTCGGTCTAATCAGCAGTTTCAAATGCTTATAACTTAGTATTTTTTATAGATATTAAAAAAATAATTTCACGTTGCTATTTCTGATGTTAGTACGCTTTGTATAGAGTGATAAAAAAAATCATGCATATACCCTATTAGATGAAACCACATATGATGCGGTTTAGAATGTTATATTTAGACGTATTCTCATCTTGTAAATGTGTATGTATGTCCTACTACACGTATTAGAAAGTTGTAGCTATATAAGGACCAGCTGTTGCCCGGTTAAACGGTGAAGGAAAACATCGTGAGGAAACCGGGCATGTCCTAGAACCAAAAATTCGAAGACATGTGACATCTACCAATCCGCACTGGGCCCGCGTGGTGGATTATAGTCCACTCCCTCTCATTGAGAGGAGGCCGTGTCCCAGCAGTGGGAATATTATAGGCTGATGATGTTGCCCGCGACGAATGAAAATATTACTTCCTTATTTGAATAGAATTTTGTTTACAATCTCATGGGTTTAGTTTTTTTTGCACGAAAGCCTACTCCTTTTTTTTTTAAATAAAACTAGCCCATGCGAATCTTGTTGGACGTCGTTGTAGAAATACGAAATTCTTTGAAACCGATTACCACATGTCTAAGTACTCAGGTTTGCATTTTGCTCGAGAATTGTTTCAAACCAAAAACAAGAACAAAATTCGGTCGTACTCAATCCCATATGCGGTTCTGAAATTAATATTGAAGTTGGTTACAAATCTAGAGAAGATGATTATTTATCTAGTCAATATTATTTCGTCTGACAATCATGATTGTGTTTACAATATACTCGCAAACCTACCACATATTAATAACTTGTGTTTACAATAAACACAAAGTAATATCGATATTGATGTGAGTGCATAGAAACGCTGAGGATGCTCGGGAATGACATACACTGCTTTTAAGCTTTCACAGTTTATAAGGTTTTCAAACTTAAGCTAAAAGAAAATCTTGTTTTAAAAAAATGCTGAAATCAATAAAATATTAAAATAAAAATTGAGCAAATAAAAACAATAAAAATAAAAACTTTGTTGCCATGTATTGCCACATCTAGTACAACTACTTACTTTTAGTTTAGATCCGTGTTTGCTTGGTTGGTGATTAGCTACTAAATACATTTGTTTTTGTTATTGTGATCGCTTACCCAACAATGAACGTAGATTCTGTACGCTCGTAGACATTGTATTTAAAGGAAACGATTACATACGATCTTGGGCCCAAATGTAACGAGATGAAAATGGTGTGAATAAATAGATTCAGACTTATCAGTCCCTCACTGAAATTTCTGTAAGTTTTGACAATCTGAGAGCAGAGTTATTAGAGTCATAGTTTCTCAGTAAGTGAACTATTGTTAATTCTTGATGGGAAATAATAAAGTTCTTAAACCATAATATAACTATACTTAAAAAAATAATGTGACTTACGTGATATCTTCCGTGATTATTGTTAATTTTGAGCTGCCGATATTTCGACGCTGTTGCAAGCGCTATGATCGCGGGTTGACTGGAGAATGTGGGTGGATGGAAAAAAATGTTAGGAGCAGACAAATTTGTCTACCCTCTACGGAAGATATCCCATAAGTGACAATTTATTTCTTCAGAAAAACCAGGTGCGTAGCCGCGCAGCCACCTTGTGTTGGAACTTGCCAAATGCAATTAGACAAAAAATACTCAAAAGGTGGAACGAAGTTTATTGATCGGATTGTCATGGATTTTTTTTATTGGGTTCATAAAGGCGTGAAAAAGAAAATTAAAAAAAACATGTGGGGCAGTCTCTATTGTGTCTGTATAGTTCTACCGTTCAGTTCTACTAGTAGGACTAAACGGAGAAAAAACTTCATTTAGTACTACTTTGGAGACTGGCGATAGAAGTGAAAACTAAGTATAACTTGTGAATTGTATCGTCGAGCTGTGTGTGCATTTTTTTTTTAGTTTGTGTGTTCATTTTCTATTCCCGGATCGGCTACGAGTGCTTTGAAAAACCTACGTGACGGTCACGCGAGTTCCATGATTTTTGTAAATCTAAAAAGTGTTCAACGTGCCTAGAAATTTTCACTTCAAAAAATTCGCCGAACGTGACTTTTTTTCAAATGACCTATTGAATGTTTTTTTTTCCTTTATGAATAACTTGAAATTCAACGAACTTATATTACTGTGGCGCAAAAGACGTTGTGTGCATTCATTATACGCCAATTTGGTCAGTTTGTTTTTTAACAGCATACATCAATGATATTCTATCAAACAGATATGTTGTGAGCGCGCAATAGTGAAGACTCGTTTTTCCTTTATTCTGCGTCACTGCGTGTATGTGAGCTGGCTCTCCCCCGCGGCACACTTTTTTCGTTGGTTTTGTAGGTGTAGAATATCATTGGCATACATATTTTTTTTTTTAATTTGCTATTTTCATCAACTACTTAGATTGATTTCTAAAATACCGTTTTTTTTATTTCGATCCACCTGTTTGTCTACTGCTAAACGTGGACGAAGCAAAAGGATCGTAGCTGGTGGCGTGAAGTTTAAAATACCTACAGATGCCGCGAATAACGTGGACACCTACTGGGCAAAGGGAGTTTTAAGGCGCGGGACAAAAACTAGAGGCGTCGGGCGCAGGCGAGGCGCGGGCGCGTCGCCACTTCTCTGAAATTTCATACAAAATGTATAGAGGAGGTGAGGCACAAGACATACTGAGACAGCGCGGCGTGGGCGCCACTTCCTCGCCATTGGCGCACCTGCAGTCAGCAGTGGCATACTGACAGTGTACACAGGGGTGAACTAGACGGCGAAAATGCGTGACGATATAGAATTTTAAACACTAGAATTCCCCAAATGCTTTTCTGTGCACGCCCGCGCCTCGCATTTCCGACACCGTTAGCGCGCTTGTTCTGCGCTGCGCCCGCGCCACATCTCCGCCCGACGCTTCTAGTATTTTTCCCGCGCCTAATAAGTCGTACTATCGATACAAAAGAACATGAAGCAGGTGGCGCTATGTAGTTTCTACTTACCTTCAAAAGAAATAGTTGTGAGTTTAACTATGTACTATCGAGGACACTCCCGCCAGACCACCACTAAGCTTATTTTTGCTTGCACTCGCAACATTGAAACGCTCTCTAGCCCCGCTCCGTTGACTTTGTATAGAAATAATGAATGAAAAGATACCGAATCAGCCGAGCGCACTGACGACGCACACCAAACGAGAGTTATTGTTATTTTGCGCGCCAAAGTTGAGGCTTTCCTAATAGGCCCAAACTTTAAGGGGGCGTGACTCGGCGCCTCCGCATGATTTAAGCGAAAAAATTATAAAATGGTCAGGCGGAAAAGACCCCGATAGTACATAATGCTTACGGCTCCGTGAAGGGACCCTTTACACCTTGCATAGGTATCTAAGGGCTTAATCACATTGCTTAAATTAAATTATGGGGTGTTCCAATAAGTTAGAAAATTAGAAAATTTTCTTTATCTTTTCTTTTCTTTACTTTTTATAGCCAATCGAAAAAGTTAAGACTCCTAATCCATTTTAGTTTCAATAAAACTTTGTCTGCCTGCACAGTGTTTGATAAAAAGTTTGAAGAAATAAAAATGTATAAGGAAAATGTATAAGAGTTCTTGTAAGTAAGCTGTTGAACAGCTTACTTACAAGAACTCTTAAGAGCCTATACTACCTCAGATTAGCAACTCTATTTGTGTTGGTTCAAACTTCGTTTGTAATACTGTTAGAATAAAGTTCTAATCAGCTTGCACTACGAAGCGGTTGTTACATCAGTCACTGCGGCCGAATAGTGCGAAATGAGTGGTTTTTATTCTTTATAAAATCAAATTCAAACTTAAGACCTTCTTCTCGCGAGCGCAGCGTTGTTTACAACGAGCAATACAAAGCAGCTGTACTTGTTTTTTATCTACTAATTTTGTTTGAGGCGGTAGTTACAACATTGAGATTATGTTCAAGTCACCGCCAAAAACTCCATCGAAACAAAATGTGTCTACTCAACCAGATCCTGATATGCGCAGGTTCAAAACACCTTCACGCTCGGACTCCGATATCAGAAAATTATGTACTGATGAAGACTTAAATTTAAATATAACTCAAAGGGCGAAACGTAAATGCTTATCTAGTGAGGTCATTGGCGATGAGCTTGACAGCTTTAAGAATGAAATTAGAAATATGATCAAAGAAATGATGAACAGTCAAAGTTCTCGGCTAGATAAACTGGAACATCATATACTGGAATTAAAAAACCATTCCACCGAAATCAAAACAGTCCACTCCGAACTAGAAAAGTCAATGTCATCTTTATCAGATCAATTATTGTCATTGGAAAAAACAATTACAAATCTAGAGAAAGAACGCAGCACCCTGGTCGCGAAGGTTACGTCATTGGAAGATAAGCTGGAATTCCTCGATCGTAATCAGATAAAGACATCTGTAGAAATCCGTAATGTCCCGAAAAGAGCAAACGAGACAAAAAATATGTTGTACGATATGATTTCAAACCTGTCAAAACAGCTGGAAATTGTCACAGAATCGGCAAATATTCGTGACGTAGCAAGGCAACCGTCTAAAAAAGATACCTTATCATCGAATATAACAGTGGAGTTCGCGAACACTCTTATAAAAACAAATTTTCTCAATGCTGTCAAAGATTATAATAAGAAACACAGCACGGATAAAACTAATTCGCTCCACTTGGGCATAAAATCAACTACAGGCACTCCTATCTACATAGCTGAACTACTGACTCCCTACACGAAAAGACTGTTCTATGCTACTAGAACTTACGCAAAGTTAAACAAATATAGTTACTGCTGGACATCGAATGGACGAGTCATGCTAAAAAAAGATTCGGATAGCCAGTCAATCCAAGTTAAAAGCGAACTCCAGCTACAACAGCTAGGTACCAACAAACAGGCATGACTACTAACTTTCAATTTTTCAAACCGGTTTACTTTTAATTTTAAATTCCGTTTTGTTTACTTTTCTTATCGTGTTTTTGTCCAAAATTTTAGACTAAGCCTGCATGTTTTTAAAATGTATAATGTCATCAACTTACTTATTTCTGATTACTTAAATTACTTTACGCATACACACTACTTATCTTACACATCTAAAACACAAACAACAATTATTCACACATATAACTGCAGCTATCATACGTATTCGTCTACCTGCTTAACAATTTTAATATGGAACTATGTTCTTATACCAACTCATTACTTATTTGCTATTGTTCGTCGTCTTTACAACCCTAATAATACTTATAACAAATGGCCAATAACACTTCTCACTTAATTGAAGAGATCGACCAGTTTTCTGTATCTGCAACCCACTCATGCACACCGGAACAGACACATTTGTTTTTAATCAAACCAAGCCGTTACTTAAAAATAATTTCTCAAAATATACGATCAATTAACTGTAATTTTACTAACTTACAAGTACTGTTGCACCGTATCTCGCTAGATTGTGACGTAATAGTATTGACTGAGTGCTGGCTACCTTGCGCCAGAAATTCAACTATTCCCATTTTACAAAACTATAATACATACTCGACCACCAACCATATTAACCAGAGCGATGGTGTCGTAATTTATGTTAAATCAAACCTTCTCGTGACCTATGAAGAGCCAAACTTACTGCAGTCTGGTTCAGCCATGATTATAAAAATTAATACCGATGTTGCTATAGTTTGTATTTATCGCTCACCCTCAAATGACAACATTAGTAAGTTTCTCTTAGCCCTTAATGCTATACTTCCATCATTATGCAATTTTAAATCAGTTGTCATTACAGGTGATATCAACCTAGATATAAAGCCTTCCGCGCTTGATGCACGTTCACATGAATATTTAAATTGCATGGCCTTCCACGGCTTTCTACCTACCCACTCACTACCAACTAGAGGTAATAATTGCCTGGACCACGTATTCTTGAAAACGCAATCACCGGCAATCACATTTGTTTATGATACGACAGTTACTGACCATAGCTCGTTATTGTTATGCCTGGACAGCAAGCGAGGTGCGGTTAACAGTACATCGATCATCAATAAAATTGATTACGAGGCCCTTGATAAAACAATTGCAAGTATAGACTTTTCCCCTCTTCTCTCATTACCAGACGCCAATACCGCTACAGACAAACTTATTGAAACACTGACACTGGCTATATCGAAGAACACTGTAGCAAAAAGAGTAACAGCAAAAAAGAAAATCTTAAAGCCTTGGATCACTCCAGGTTTACTACGGTGTTTGAGACATAGAGATGCGTTGCACAGAAAACTGAGACAATCTCCTGAAAATGATACTTTAAAAGTTACCTACAAGCGATACAGAAACTTTTGTTCAAGAGTTATCAAAAAAGCTAAGCGGGCATTTGATACAGATGAACTGAATAAAGCAAGTCAAAATCCAAAAAAGCTTTGGGACGCATTAAAGCGAGTTACGAATACTGTTAAACCAAATAATACATCTACGCAGCTATTAACTTGCTCATCCTCTCCCACTGAGTCCTGTAATTACGTAAATTCCTTCTTCGTAAATATAGGCAAGAAACTTGCGGATGATATTATAAAAACGCAAGAGTCACAATCCCAGCAATCTGCTGTAAAACAGCTGGCACATACTTTTTCTTCGAAATCATCATTTGTACTTGATGACACTGACTCCGATGAAATAATGTCTGTGATAAACTCACTACGATCGAATGCCTCAACTGGTTGGGATGGTATCTCAGCTTTATTTTTAAAGAGATATTCTAGTACTCTGTCACCCATTCTATGCCACATATTTAACCTTTGCTTCAAAACTGCAATCTTTCCCACCGCTTTCAAAAAGGCCATAGTTTATCCAATATTCAAGGGAGGTGATGGGAATTTACCGAACAACTACCGCCCTATTGCAGTTTTGAGTGCTTTATCCAAAGTCTTAGAACGCTTAATTAATAAAAGGCTGATACATTACCTGGAACATTATAATTTACTCTCAACACAGCAATATGGCTTTCGCAAAAATAAGTCAACAAATAACGCTGTCGTTGACTTGTTAAACTTTGTAGTAGAACATCTTAACAAGAAGAATAAAGTACTAACAATCTTCTTAGATCTCGCGAAAGCGTTTGATACCGTCCCGGTTTCCGCACTCTTGTTTAAGCTGGAGGGCATGGGGGTCAGGGGTTTACAGTTGGAGCTTTTCAGAAGTTATCTCTCAAATCGTAGGCAGATCGTTAAAATAGAAAATCACAAAAGTGAAGAATATCCTATCTATTATGGTGTACCACAGGGCAGCATATTAGGTCCAATACTTTTCTTAGTCTTCATAAATGATTTGTGTAACCTTGATATGGTTAATGCCAAAATCATTTCATTTGCGGATGACACAGCTATAACATTCAGCTTGGCTTTAACATAGCACTAGAATGGCTTAAAGCCAATACGCTTACTCTAAATGCCTCCAAAACGAATTTCATGACCTATTCCATTTCTTCAACCTCTCAGCCAGAAACACCTATATTATTGAAAGCTCATTCATGTCAACAACCAACACAGGTTCCTTGTCAATGTCCCTTATTGAAATCAACGGAGCAAATTAAATACTTGGGTATAATCCTGGACAGGAACCTGAACTTCAAGTCTCACATAAATCTCCTGACTGGCAGAGTGCGAAAGCTGATATACATATTTAAAATTCTCCGAAATATAACAAATCCAACTATAATTCGTAATGTTTATTTTGCTTTATGTTTGTCAATTATTACATATTGTATCTCGTGTTGGGGTGGTGCCGCTAAAACCACTTTAAAATCATTAGAAATTGCACATAGGGCAATACTAAAGGTAGCTACATCTCGTCCAATATTGTTCCCGACCGATCAATTATATAAGGACTGTCAAGTTCTCAACATTCGACAAAACTTTATTTTACAAACAGTCACTTTGCAGCACCACAATATCCCATACAGAGAAATCACTAAAAGACGAAAAGATATTGTCTGCATACTGCCGCAAGTGCACTCCTCATTTGCAAAAAGATTCTTTTATTATTTAGGTCCGTATCTTTATAATAAAATAAGCAAAAATATGCATATTTACAGTTTATCATACCATAACTGTAAAAAAACTGTCCGGCAATACCTTCAAAATCTGTCATATGATGCAACCGAAAAACTACTCACAACTTAATGAGCATTACGCTGCGCTATACACACACTATCACGTATCCACATACACACATACGCCACACACACCACACATACACACACACCCACACATACCCACACACCCACACATACCCACATTCACTGATACACCACACCCACATTATATTACTAAATAGAATAAGATTTTTGTTAGAATATAAAACTATGTAGTATTTAGGTACTCATTAATATGTAATGCCGTTAAAATTGTAGCATCAGCACATGTACTATGTTATGTATAGTATCACTGTACCATTAAGCATAGGGGACCGAGACTGTTTCTCCTTAACACAGGTTATTCTGTAATCTAGCTAGGAGAACAGTGCTTCACCCACTCGATTGTAGACTATCTAACATATTATTATTCTCTAAGAAATGCTATACCATGTATCCTACTACAATCAGTGTTGAGTAAATAAATATTATTATTATTATTATTAAATTTTCGTCTTTTGGAAAAAATAAAAAAACATAAGACCTACTTTATAGTTAGTTCAGTTAGTATGCAAAGTTTCATGATCTAATTTGAAGTACTTTTTGAATACCAGCGGTTTATTGTTCGATTTGGAGGTAACTTTAGGATTTTTTTCTATCGAGAAACTTTTATGAAATCGTGTTTTCGCCAAACATAAGACCTAACATTAATCCTCAACTTTACCATATATTTATTTCAAAATTAATGCTGCAGTATTTTAGACGTAACGGAGGATCATGCTAAGCCATTTGAGGTACTATAGGCCCTTAAGAAAAGTTAGCAAATAGCGGTCTATTTTTAGATCAAAGCTAGATGCGTTTCCAATCATGCAGGATTAAAAGATTAAACGCATCTTTTCATTTGGCACTAGTAATCGCCGTTGGGTCGATCTTTAGATTAAGCCGTGCTTGCCTAGGTTGGTCTGTGGATGGGTGACCACTTAGTACATACCGAGTTTCCTCCGTGCCACAAGCACTTTAAGCCGTTGGTCAAAGTTGTCATTTGTAGATCTTTGGCAGTCGTTACAAGTAGTCAGTGTCAAATAAGTCTTACCAAGGGGTATCCTAGCTTTTACCCAGTACTAACTGGGTTGTGGAGGTCAGATAGGCAGTCGCTTCATGTAAAATACTGATATTTAGATGCATCCAGTTAGACTGGAAGCAGACCACAACATAGTTATAGTTGGGAAAAGGCTAGGCAGATGATGAATCGCCGTCGAGGTAGACCGCGACGAAGGTTGTGTGCCGATCTGTTCGCGGAGCGAACATGTCCAGATATCGCACAAGATAGAGAATGAGTAAAAGGAGGCCTTTGTCCAGCAGTGGGAAACATAAGAGGCTAAGAAAAATTAAATAAAAATTAAAAGCATTAACTTTTTCCGTACCGGAAAAAACAGTAATGTTAAAAATAATAATAAAAAGAAGATAAGCGATCATTGTGCCAATAGTCGTATCAGCTCATGGCTTAATTGCCAAGAGCCTCGATCAATACCTGAGGAGGCTCTCGTTAGGCAGCTGGATCAAGGGCTTGATTCAGAGAGCGGTACTCCTGGACACGGCTCGTATTGTTAGGAGGTTCCTCTATCTGGAGCCCTGACTGCCGGTAGCTTGGACCCTGTTCCCGATACTGGTGGGCTACTTTTTAGGGTTCCGTACCCAAAGGGTAAAAACGGAACCCTATTACTAAGACTTCGCTGTCTGTCCGTCTGTCTGTCCGTCTGTCCGTCTGTCCGTCTGTCTGTCACCAGGCTGTATCTCATGAACCGTGACAGCTAGACAGTTGAAATTTTCACAGATGATGTATTTCTGTTGCCGCTATAACAACAAATACTAAATATAGTCAATGGTACGGAACCCTTCGTGTGCGAGTCCGACTCGCACTTGGCCGGTTTTTTTATGTACTCTTTATGTACTTTTTATGTATTTTTTTTAATTGATAGGTATTTAAAAAAAGTTTTGTTAAACGTTAGTTAGGTACTGAGTATAAAGACGACGATTCAATGACGCAATGGTACACGGTGTAAATTTACAACCCTTTTCAATATTAGCCCAGGACTCTTCTGCTTGAAAGAGCACTCAACTTTTGAGTGATTTTATCATAAACAGACGTGCAGTTACCAAGTGTGACTGACACTGACTTGGCCACAATAAGGGATTTAAATTTCGATAACACCGAAAACTTAATGTCGCTAATTAGTCGAAATTTGTCGCCAAATATCAGAATTTGTCGGTCTGTGAATTGGCGAACTAATTGACGACAAAATATGGGAGAAAGCAGATCTACGCTAGGTGCTCCAGTTTTTGATATATAAATGTGGGAAGACTCTCTCCAAATCGGCCCTTATATCTTTTGAACCAGTGACCGACAAATTCTGATATTTGGCGACAAATTTTGATTAATTAGCGACTAATTTTTTGTGTTATCAAAATTAAAATCCTTGATGGTGGCCAAACCACAAATGACACAGTTACCAACGCAATCTTTTAAGGGTTCCGTAACCAAAAGGTATCTAAATATTGAACGCTTATAATTTCGTCATGTCCGTCAGTCTAACCGTCTGTCAGATTGTCAGCCCGTCCGGATATTACGTCGACATTTTAAGGTTCTGTCAATTTCGGACGCCGCCGGTGACCAGGTTCCGCAGCCGACAGAGGACCTCGTCTAAATGTGTTTTTAGGTATGATCGATACTTAATTTATAGGCACTTTCAAAAATAAAATACAAAAATATTTATTACTTCTTAAACATTGTATCATACATAATTTGAGGCAGCCCCAGTAAGTTACAATAGTACTTGTGTCGGGGCTGTCTCGCTCTTCCCATAAGTGGTATCCTAATAATGAAAATGAAGTCTACGAATGGAATGAAAAAGTGCGGATAAAAGTGGCAACACTGCCCGAGTGACATGTAAAATTTTTGTTCCGTATTTTAGATTATTTGTAATTAGTAATTATGATAAATTAAGGTGTAATTGTTTGTTCATACGTATCATAAATGCGTAAATACTCAGGATAATTGTCCTGAGTATTTACGCATTTTTTATCCTGATAATTAATGAAGTTTTCGGCACTACAACGGTACCGGTAACCTAAAAAAAAACAGCTGACGTTCTAACTACGGACAAAAACGGATAATTCAGGGGAAGTATTGTTTACTTTTCATTTAATAACAGCACACAAACGTCTCTTTAGGTCTATAATACAATTAATGCCCATTTCTAGTATAATTTCTAGCTGATTTATTACTCTGTACTGGTTGTAAATCTCTTTGTTGACAACTGGTCAAACAAAAAAACTGAGTAATTCCACAACTCTGATTTTGTTTTTTATTCAAATCAATCTTTCAATACAAATGATTAGATATATTGTTTAAGATAATTTATTGTGCATTATTGTCTTGCATTAATATCTTATTATTTCTTACTTTTTTAAGCAACATACCCACATAGGAAGAAGTAAATCCCTAAGACAATAGAACCATTGAAACTGAATATTTATTCAATTAGTTACATTGAATTAGATAATCTTTGAAAGCTAATATAGCAGCCTACCTCGTTTCATTTCATAACTTTAATTTTTTTTTTTTTTTTTTTACCTTTCATCGCTAACTTCCCTTTATTTTTGCCTATTCTTTTCGTTCACACCGTTTCTTTACTTCTAATTTTCAGAAACCAATCCTGAAACCATGCCTGTGATGACCCGTAGGGCTACTGCCCAGGATATGGAGCTAAAATTAAGAACGGCCCTCCAAGAACTCAAAGAATCGAACCTCCAAGTCCATCAACTGTTACAGGAGAGAGATGAGAGTGAGGTGGAAGTCGATAAGGTTAATGGCAAAAACTCCAGCTTAAAACGGGAGCTAGTAGACCTACATCAGCAATACTTGGACGTTGTTGATGAACGGGATCAACTGAAGGTGGTCACGGATGGTTTCCATAATTGTAGTAACTTGTATGAGGAGGCTTTGTTTAAAATTAGGGACCTAGAAGATGAGTTGATTCATGCCAATAATTGTATAGTTAAGTTACAGAAACAAAAAGAATGTACTCAGGTTAAAGATACAAATCTCTTATATAATGAATTATTCAAAAGTAATAGTAACCCCCCCTCCTTAGTAACTATTGATCTGACTGAAGATTCCTTATTAAAACAGAATTTTATAGTTAGCAATAGGAAGATTAAAAAATATGCAAAATTAAACAGAATAATTAAAAAATGTAATCAATTTAGGAAACAACAGAAACGCTTTTCCAAATTTATTCCACTGAGGAAAGAGCGTGTAGATTTAGTTAATAAGTTAAATAATTATCAAATAAAATTAGAGGACAGTATAAAAATTTATGAAATTGATACTCAGCATTTACAGTCTGAAATACAGGTACTTCAGGACTCACTAAGTTCCCTTTCTAGTAGGTATAAGATTTCTCAGAACCAAATTAGGGAACATATTTATGCAGCAAATGAGTTGGTAATGGGTCAGTGTAGTTGCCAGACAGTTACCAACCATGATACTATCCAGCCTGAGAAAATGGAGGACCCATACCAGGTTGAGAATTTGTCTCAGGACAGCATATTGAACCAACAAACAACTAATATTACACTAGATTATTCACACGTGGTACAGTCTGAGTTGTATGATAGTCTGCCTGGGATTAATAATTTTGTTTCTCCTAATAGTCATGATTGTAATTGTTTAGTTATGTTCTCTGACAGTATAGGTAGGGGGCTAGGTAAATTAATTAGTAATAACTTGAGTTATTGTACCCAAAACCATTGTATGCCAGGGTCAACATATAAACAGATTATGGCATCAGTAACAAAGACTGTTTGTGATCCTAGTACCACCATTACTATGTGTTGGTAATAGTTCAAAGATTAAAAAGGAAGACATCACTGACTATGTTTCAGAGTTGTTGAAGTTAAAGTGTAATAAAATAATATTGTGTGCTTTCCCATACTTTGAAAATTTAGGTAACAGAAAAAACAATTATATTCACATGTTAAATAAACATTTACATTTTTTAGCAGGTCATTATTCTGACAAACTCATATATCTTGATATAAACACTTTTGTTGATAAACTTAGATCGACTCGGGGTAAAGTGTATCTACCTATTAGTTGTAGACACAAAATAGCTCGCGGCTATTAGCTTATAATATTCACACAGACATAAATAGTATGTCTAAGTTTAGTTCTATTATTAATACTGCGACTATTAGTAGTAATACTAATGTACAGGTGACTCTAAATGAATATAGCATTAGTGCTATAAATGTTTACAAACATTGTACTGAGGAGGATCCATGTGTCACCGTGGAGAATTCTCAATTAGGGTCTATTAGTGATAGGGTCTTGTTGTCTGAGGATGGCACGGGAGTCTCCGGCCTCACTCCAAATATTAATTTAAACTAGAATGTGAGACAACAGAAGGTACCATTAACAATATTGTTAATCCTACCAAAGTATCTTCTTGCACTCAATTAGTTAGTAAAAAAGGGCCTCAGCAGAACATTTTGAAATTATTCCACCAAAATATCCAAGGCATTTCTTCCAAATTATTAGAAATTGAATTGTTTTTAGAAAATAGTAAGTTTGACATTATTTGTTTTACTGAACATTGGCTAAAGGATTACGAAATGCTTATTAATTATGAGAACTATATGGTGGGTAGCTGCTTTAATCGTAAAACTATGCTTCGTGGAGGTTCCCTAATATTAATAAAAAAATGTTTTAAATATAAGCAACGTAATGATATAGTAGGTCTCTCGGTTGAACATTGCGTCGAACTGTCCTGTGTTGAGCTAGATAAGCATGTAATTGTGTGTGTGTACAGACCCCCAAACTATCAAAACTTTTCCTTATTTGAATCAATAATGGAAGATGTACTGGCAAAACTTGCAGCCAGTAATAAATCTACAATTATTTGTGGTGATTTCAATATCAATATTTTAGAAGAAAGTTCAAATAGCAGTCGGTTATTAAATCTTTTAGCCGTGTGGTATCCGGCAGAGTAGAATAGAACCAACCCATTACACTCACGGGTGTCGTATAAGGCGACTAATGTCTGAGGCAGAACACCTTGCGCCTCCGTAGACCAGAGAATGGGCAGCAGCGTTTTCTGTTAGTCTTTCATCACTGCGATCTCCAATCCGCCTGCCAAGCGTGGAGATTACGGCAAATTCCTCCCATCATGGGAGAGGCTTATGTCCAGCAGTGGACGTTATGGGCTGTTGTAGTAGTGTAGTGTAGTATTAAATCTTTTTAAATCATTTGACTTGACCAACACTTTTATAGAACCTACTAGAGTCACTCCATCTTCAGCTACTTGTATAGATAATGTTTTCTGCGATTGTGATTACTTAGATAAAGCCATAGTAAATTGTCTACAGTCTGACCATAGCGGACAAACTGTAACTTTTAGATGTAATACACCATTGCAAAAAGTTCAGATAAAATTTAGATCTATAACTTCTAGCAAATTAAATAGGTATAATATTTCCCTACAGAACAAGTTAGGTGTTATGAGCCATGACGATATTAATATAAATCAATTGTATGATCGTTTCTTTTCAATAGTTCACACGGAATTCAACAAAACTTTTGAAAAGAAGACAAAAAGTATTAGCCCTAAATTCATATTTAGTGATTGGGCAACTAGAGGTATCAGAAAAAGTAGAGAAAGACTATTTGAGCTTTATGGCCTTAAGCCTTTTATAAACACTGAAACTTTTAACAAGTATGTTGCTAAGTATTCAAATTTTTTTGGAAATACGTGCAAGGTTGCTAAAGCCCTGCACATTAGCAACAAGATCAAAGCAGCAGAAAACAAAATAAAGACAGTTTGGAAGGTCATAAATAATGAGACTAACAGGAATAAAATACGTAACACTAGCTACACATTAAATTCAGCATGTGGTCCTAAAAGCTCTAATCTGGAAGTAGCTCAAGAATTTGTAAATTTCTTTACCGATATACCATTAAAAACTACAGAGGCTCTTAATTCCTCACCTGAAGTCTCAATTGGTTTATTAAAGGCGAATGTATCTGGCTGCACGGTTGAATTTAAATTTAAACACATAAACCCTATGATAGTTATTAAAGCTTTCCGGCAAATAAAAATAAAACTGACCGAAGATCTATGGGGAATGTCTATCAAAGTTTGTACATCCATACTTGAGACTATAGCCCCATACTTAGCTTTAATTTTTAATTTGTGTGTAGACCAAGGAGTTTTCCCTGATCTAATGAAATACAGTAAAGTCATACCTCTTTTCAAATCCGGGGACAGTAAAGATACTAATAATTATAGACCTGTATCCGTGTTGCCAGTTTTTAGCAAGGTGTTTGAAAAAATAATGCTGAATCAAATGCTCAATCATTTTAACACCAACAAAATTTTACACGATCAACAGTATGGTTTCACCAAGGGACGTTGTACGGCTGACGCCGGTGTAACCTTATTAAAGCACATATTTACTGCGTGGGAAGAGTCTCAAGACGCCATAGGAATATGTTGTGACCTTTCCAACGCATTTGATTGCGTAAATCACGACACATTGCTTTTGAAACTTGAGCATTACGGATTAGGTCAACTTGCACTTAGTTTGGTAAAATCATATTTGAGTGATAGACAACAACATGTTCAAATAAATGGTGTTAATTCACAGGGTTTAAAAGTAAAAATGGGGGTTCCGCAAGGCTCAATATTGGGTCCTTTCCTCTTTCTCGTGTATATAAATGATCTACCCTATTTATTGAAAAACCAACCTCAAAATATGGTGTTGTTTGCTGATGACACTTCCCTAATTTTTAAGATAAATAGACGGGCCCAAAATCTAGATGACGTGAATAATGCCCTACTTCAGGTCCATAATTGGTTCACAGCAAACAATTTAGTATTAAATGAAAAAAAAACTAAATGCATAAGATTTGCTTTACCCAATGTTAGAAGTAGTGATTGTGAAATAATATTGAATAAAGAGAAACTTGAATTCGTAGATAAAACGGTTTTCCTGGGGATTACGCTTGATTCAAGGCTACAATGGAGTTCTCATTTAACATCCCTTGCGGCGCGGCTAAGTTCAGCGGCATATGCTATTAGAAAAATTCGTCAATTTACTGATGTAGATACCGCTAGACTGGTCTATTTTAGTTACTTTCATAGTATAATGTCTTATGGCATTTTGCTATGGGGACGGGCTGCAGATATTGAGTCTATATTTATTCTGCAAAAAAGAGCCATCAGAGCCATATAAATAATCTTCGTAGCCGCGATTCTCTAAGGGAACTGTTTAAGGATATTGGCATCATGACGGTACATTGTCAGTACATCTACGAAAACATAATGTACGTCAGAAAAAATCTGCACCTTTTTGGTAAAAGAGGTGATAGACATAATTACAGTACTAGAAATAGGGACCAACTCGTTCAGCCAGGCTTCAGACTCGCTAAAGTAGACTCATCTTTCATGGGGTACTGTTTGAGATGCTATAATAAAATTCCACAAAGTATTCTTGAACTGAATGAGACGAAATTTAAAACATGTATCAAACGCACACTATGTAAGCAAGCTTATTACAAGTTGGGCGATTATATCGCTGATAAAAATGCGTGGCTCAATGCTGGTCCTGCTCCACATGGACAGGGGCGCATAAATTGATAGCATTAAATAGATTTGTTGGAGCTGCTGAAGATTGTACAACTATCTTTGCATTGTATAGAATCAATCTCTAGTATTATATAATCGCATAGCCCATATTGTGTGAGTACTATGTACTAGAAAGCTATCATTCACTGAAATCCTACGTTTTTTTTTTTTTTTTCTTGACTTGAATGCGCCCTGGCGGTTGAGAGTATGTCATGCTCACTCTAATGTCTCGCTGATGGTGGCGCGTGTGTCGGATCATTTAGTTCCCTTTGAAATGGTTGAGCTGAATGGTGCTGATCCATGCGTCATGTTCGTGAACGGGCGCTGTCAGTTGTGACTGGTCATCTCTTAGTTGCCATGGCGTATTTGAATGTTTATTTTTTAATTGTATTTTTTTTGTTTTTACTATGGACACTTTTAACGTGCACATCTTGCTACATTGTTCTCACATAATATACCATCTTAACATGAATGATGTAACCAAGATTTTGTAACAACATTTTGATTTAAAAGAGTGTCCATGGAGTTTCTTGCCCGTTCTTCTCCATAGAGATCTACGCTAGGGAATGGGCAACTACAGTACTTTCACAGTTTTTATGTCTTGTGACTGGGACTGTAGCTACATTTAATTTTCATCTTTGTTTCGACAATTCAAAAGTGCCTGTAACTGGCCTACTTGAAATAAATGCTTTGATTTTGATTTTGATTTTGAATAAAAATACAATAAAAAAGGAATAAAATAAATTATAGTTAAATAATTAATTACTTACTTAAGCAGCCCTCCTTGTGTTTTGTGCGTGCGTGTGTATTTGTGTGCGTGTGTGTTTGTCTGTGTTTGTGTGTGTGTATGTGTGTGTGTTTGTACGATATATAATCCAGATAATTATCCAGCATGTTAGCCTACCCTGATCAGAATGTTTTCAGTTTCTTCATATGTTAGAGATCTTAAACAATCACTTATTGTTCTTTTACAATCGTATAACCGCATGGGATATATTTCACACGTATGATTCAGTGTAGGTATTGTACATGTAGGTTGATTGTGTAACATATTGACGTCAATGTGGAGTGGAGTGGGAGACAACTTTGACCACACAAGACTTGGATCGGGAATACAAATTTCGAAGACATCGACATTCAAACATTCATTTCGATTGTCGACATTTGAATAGTTCTAAAGCTTTATAGCTAACAGATTAGTTCGTGACGCTGTCCTTTCCAGCATAAAGAACTTGTTGTCTGGTTTTTAGCTAAACCGAATTATAGAGGAACTAAATAATAACAGCGGCTTAGGACGATTCGTTAGGTTAAGCCGTGCTTGCCTAGGTTGGTCTGTGGATGGGTGACAACCCATTACATACCGAGTTCCTCCGTGCCTCGGAAAGCACGTTAAGCCGTTGGTCCCGGCTGTCATTTGTAGATTTTTGTCAGTCGTTAGGTAGTCAGAGGCCCAAAAAGTCTGACAGCCAGTCTTACCAAGGGGTATCGTATTCCCCAGTACTAACTGGGTTGTGGTGGTCATGTACAATACTAGTATTCAGCTGCATCCGGTAATACTGGAAGCCGACCCCAACATAGTTGGGAAAAGGCTAGAGATGATGTTTAAATTGAACCGTATTATTTTCCCTTCTTTTCTCTTCTTTTCTGTTCTTAATAAATTTATTTGTGAGGCACACAATATTGTTTTTCTTCTCTAAATTCAAGTTTTATTTTTCTTTGCTTGTTTGTGTTTATTTAACACTTCAAGAACAAAGTACAGAGGTGGACTTAATGCCATAGGTATTTTTGTACTGTATGTGCTTGTGGCATATGCCAAAAAAAAAAATTCTTACACAGGTACGTACCTCTTTGACAGTCGTAGTGGATGGTGGAACTCTTTCCGGAACAGCGCTGCTGTGTTTTGCGTTCCAATTAGGTAGGTATGTAAAGTAAAAATTTACCTATTTGCTGATTTCAGAACCATTTCGAGATTTTAGGTTTCCAAACATTATTTTGATATACAGGGTGTAAACGGACCCTTGAAGAAGCCGTCAACCAAGCATTCTGTACATCAAACCTAAGTAACTTTACGCATAAATTATGCTTGAACCTGTATCCGAAAGCTCAATTTATGCGTAGACTTACTACGCATAAATTGATATGATACACTACACATGGCATTGTTTGCCTAAATGGGGGCTCCAAACACATTAACATGTAATGTAATATCTAATAACACAATTAACTATTATGTATTTTTTAGGGTTCCGTAGTCAATGGGTTCCTAACCCTTGTTTCGCCTTGTCTGTCCATCCGTCCGTCCGTCCGTCTGTCCGTCCTCGCTTAATCTCTGTGACCGTTAGCACTAGAAAGCTGAAATTTGGTGCCAATATGTATATCAATCACGCCGACAAAGTAGTAAAATAAAAATTGGAAAAAAATGTTTTAATAGGGTAGCCCCCCTATATGTAAAGTGGGAAGTGATTTTTTTTTTAATTTCAACCCTAACGTGTGATATATTGTTGGAAAGGTATTTAAAAATGAATAGGGGTTTTCTAAAATATTTTTTTGATAATGTCAATAATTTGGGAAATAATCGCTCCAAAAGTAAAAAACAATGTGTCCCCCCCCTCTAACTTTTGAACCATACTTGTTTAGAAAATATGAAAAAAATCTGAAAAGTAGAACTTTATAAGGTCTTTCTAGGAAAATCATTTTGAACTTGATGGAAACAACAGTTTTTGTCTGATTTCTGTTTCTTTTTTTTTTTGTCTGATTCTTTAAACTCATGTGGGAACACTTATTGTGACGGACGGGAAACTACGGAACCCTACACTGAGCGTGGCCCGACACGCTCTTGGCCGGTTTTTTTTATTTGTTGTTATTGTATAAATTATTGGTGGGCAACTTTTTTTTTAAGTGTGAAAAATCACTGTTTACGGTAAAACTCAATGTACAATGTGACGGACTCAAAAAATTGTGCTGATGGACGCATTCAATACTAAACGGTTTCTGGAGGTATCTAAAGTAAAGATATGACCTTAAAAACTAGTACCTATTTGAAAAAAAATTCGTGAAAAAATTAGAACTTCCACTATCTCCGTAACTATGGAGCAGGTTCCGAGGTATATGGTACATAACAAAAAAAAATATCGCAATGACTGACGAGAAGAACAAGTGCCTTTCGGCTTCGTTAGGGTATATTTATACCCTTTATTAAGCCTTATATCATCATCATCATCAGCCTATTAATGTTCCCACTGCTGGGACACAGGCCTCCTCTCTATGAGAGGGAATGGGCTATAATCCACCACGCGGGCCCAGTGCGGGTTGGTAGATGTCACATGTCTTCGAATTTTTGGTTCTAGAACATGTTTCCTCAGGATGACTTCCTTCACCGTTTTGAGAGCAGTGGTGATGAAATAAATTACACAAAGTAATGCGCCTGTCTGGGTTCGAACCCACGACTTACTGTTCGTAAGTCGGGGCCGCCACCACTAGGCCACCACAGCTCGCCTGAGCCTTATAATTATAATAGCGTTTATTTTAACAAAAATACTTTAAAACTACTTGACTTTCACTTCATCCCTTGAAATGACGTCACGCGTTTGGTTTGGACTGATTGAGGCTTTTTAAATGTCATCTGACAAAATGTCAAGTTTAAAGCAATAAACGTCAAATTTAGATGTTTTATTCTTGTACTATACTTGGCAGGGACATTAAACTCTTCAGCCTAGAAAAGTTTGGAAAACTTAAAATGATTACAGAACTATACGCGGCGGGCATAAAAAAATCAAGTATTTCAAATCGATTTGCAGCGTCAACGTGTGGCTGTATTTACATCGACACCCACACCCTTTAATCGGGAATACAGTAGAACAGAACTGTTTGATGGCAGAAAATCTATTTCCTGGTAGTGGTATTTCCTGGCCTTTCAGTGCAGTGGTCTAATTGAAATAAATGGTTTATCTTGGACGGAAGTTCGGTATAGAACTTCCCTATAAGGCTCAGCACACACCGCTAGAGGCGCAGCGGAGAGCATTTGAAGACAACCATTGAATATAAACCTTAACTACCTTTATATACGGTCGCGCGCATGCTCTTGTAGTTGCTCGAGGGCTCTCCGAGTACCGCGTGCGAATTTATTCTTATAATTACTGTATATCAAGGTGGTTAAGGTTTATATTAAATTGTTGTCTTCAAATGCGCTCCGCTGCGCCTCCAGCGGTGTGCACTGGGCCTAAGAGCTACTTTACAAAGGGCACGACTAGGTCCCAAATTACCTAAAATACAAACAAAACTACAGCTTTTGCTCGCGGTTTCGCTTCCGTTATGTACGGAAATTAAGCCACGGGAAAGTTTGAAATAGCATATGACACTCGGGAATAATGTAACTTCCCGTAAGTGATAGAATTTTCGGAATTGGATCAGTGGTACTAAAGATTACCTCTTACATAAAAACTATCTCGCTATCATCATCAGCCTATTAATGTTCCCACTGCTGGGACACAGGCCTCCTCTCTATGAGACGGAATGGGCTTAGGTAATCCACCACGCGGGCCCAGTGCGGATTGGTAGATGTCACATGTCTTCGAATTTTTTGGTTCTAAGACAGCCGGTTTCCTCACGATGTTTTCCTTCACCGTTTTGAAAGCAGTGGTGACGAAATAAATTACACAAAGTAATGCGCCTTTCTGGGTCCGGACCCACGACTTACTTGTTCGTAAGTCGGGGCCGTGGCCCACTGGGCCACCGCTGCTCCCTCGCTATCGCTCGTGACCAAATAATACCAGCCACTCAGGTCAATCTTGGAGGATAGGTGATGGTGACCATCCATTACATACCAAGTAAAGAAAGAAAGAAAAAATATTTAAGAATATTTCTCAATTTTTTTATATCATTCTTCGTTTCCAAAATATCGAGTGCAAAAATCACAAATATGTTGTTCACTATTTCAGCCATAACTTTTTTCAGTTTTGACTTTCTCGAATAATTCTTTTTGCAACTTACAGCTCTTGTGACTTTGAATGAATTGAATATCTTATCTTCACAACTTTCCGAGATATAAGGGGATCGGGGATCGGGGATCCACTTTTTTGTGAAATCGGAGCCTATACTAGAGCGAATGACAAGACATTTCCAATGTCAAAAGATACAAAATAAGGAGGAAAACATAGTATGAGCCGTGTGCCTCACGATTGCGCCAAAAAGGTCCATTCAAGTGGTGGTGGTATTTTAAAGTGTCCTCCGTACCTCGGAAGACACGTTACCCCGTTCTTCTTCTTAGCGTATCGATGGCAATCTAAATTGTGTCGGCCCAGAACTGAGCTACTAGTTTGGCGCTTTTGGTAGCATCCATCAGTTCCTGTGGTGAACAAACAACAGGACACGCAGGACACGATAATAAGTGCCCCATCGTTTGTGGAACAGCACCACATTTACACTCCAGGGAAGAGTCATTAATGAATCCGTTACCCCGTTGGTCCCGGCTGTCATTTGTAGATCTTTGACAGCCGTTACAGGTAGTCTGTGGCACGAAAGTCAGGGCTGTGGAGATCAGATCGCTCCATGTAAAATACAGTATTCAGCTGCATCCAGTTTGAAGTGGAAGCCGACCCCAACACAGTTGGGAAAAGGCTACGCAGATGATGACGTATTCCAATTCATACTACTGCGACCAGTACCAAGGTCGAGTCGGGCATAGCTCGCCGCAGACCAGAGGTAGGGCCAATAGGGAATATGCAAGAAATACAAAACTCTTTTTCTAGATTAACAATACCTTGGTATTGACGCATAAAAACATCGTGGTACACTTGTTTAAGTTTCTAAAACGTCACTTATTTAACAATTGATTATTTTATGTAGCATGTTTTAGGTGAAACGGAACGCATTCTCGAAACGCGTCGTCCTCGATAACGCCGGCAGTGACGTCAAAGTCTATGTCATTTGTCAAAAAACACTTTCAATTGAAAAGTAGGTAAAGTTTCACTAAGATTTTATTATAATATCGTTATCGCAATTTTTGCTTGAATAAAGCACATACAATCAGTAAAATTACTTTATTAGGGCTAATAAATAGGTGTAAACAAGGCAGATGGAGGTAAATGACGTCACATCCTGGCCGCGACAGTCACGGACGTTTGAACTGTCATCGAAAATTGCAGGAGTTTTAATATTATTTTTGAGCGACAAGCAGTAGTTGATAATTCTGTATTTTATTGATTTAGGTGAAGAAAAAATTACGTGCATATTCCCCATTGACAATGTTGGAATTACTTGTATTTTGTCGAAGATTCGTCCTTAAACGTCATTTGTTTTTAGAGCTGATATTCAGCTGCTACCATCATCATCATTTTAGCCGAAAGACGTCCACTGCTGGACATAGGCCTCCACCAAGTGTCGCCACATTGACCGGTCCCGTGCGTCTTGCATCCAGCGGAGCCCCGCAACCTTCAGGATCAGCTGCATCCGCTTAGACTAAAAGGTGACCCGAAGATAGCTGGGAAAAACTACGCAGATGAAGATCATGTCGGATTTTCAACTCCCGGCTTAGTGCTAACTTTTCAAACAAACTTCAACTCAAATTTTTTGAAGACTTAATAATTGATCGAGTACTGAGTCGTTGATTGAAAGATTGAGTGTTTAAAATGTTTTTTTGAAAACGATGAGAGTGATTTCCGCTTGTCTAGACAAAAGTTTACATTATACTGATTTTTATAGCTTTTCGATTAGTTATAAACAAAATTGGTGTTTTTGTGGAAAGATTTATGATTGATTTGATAGCCAACTAGGTACATAATGTTAAAACCCAGGGAAATTAAGACAATTTATCAGGATATCACTCGTAATATTTATTAGGTTGCACGGTTCGGGTTGGTAGCTTCCATGGAGAAGAACTGGCAAGAAACTCCATGGTTAGTCTTTTCAAATTATTTGGTATTACACAATTCTATATTACTTCACGTTTTATACAAAATACAATAATTCAGTACAAGACTTATAAGGTATCGGACAAAGATCAACACTGTCTTCCAACGAATCGCGCCCTCTCGGCCGAGTGCCATGCTTTTAATCAAATACCCCTTCCTGCACATTGACGGTAAGGCAGTGTTGTCATTTCTCAAAAATAAAACGAATTATTAAAATCTTAAAAACCCTACATAATATTAGTTTAAATAGATCACAGCAGATCTTATTAAGTAATACATATTTAAAAATCATAACAGAAGAAAGAGTTTCTAACATTATTAAATTTAAATACGTTATAAATAACAAAAAATGAATAATTGATCCCGGAAATCAGACTATCGAAGAAAGAGTTTCTAACAATAACATAACGTCTCGCTTGTAATGGGATAGGCACAGGTGTATGTTCCCTACCTTACCTATACAAGTTCTAAACGGACACTAAACGAAGCCGTCAACCAAGCATTCTGTACATGAAACTAAGTAACTCAACGGCAAAAATATTGCTTACAAACGATTTTTTTTTGGGTTAGAAATGAAACGCACTTAAAAGAATGCATTTAATAGTACAGGGGTCATGGAGGTATTTAAAGTAAATTTAAAAAATTAAAAACTTGTATTTAACAAAAAAATACTTGATGAACTTTGCTCTCTAATATCTCCGTAGCTACCACGACACCTATGTACCTACCTATGGCTATTGGTAATCAGGCTTATTCTTTTTATAGCTTGATCAAAAACAGAAGAAACGTATTATTGATCCCGTAAAGTGATGAACTGTCCCGTTGGTCTCTTTTAAAGACCGAGATAAAAACAATCGGTTGGATTGCTATGAAGCAAGAACTCGCGAAATATAAAAAACAAAAATAAAATTAAGTGTCGGTCGATCTTTTAGCTTGGTCAGATCCTAAACGGTTTTTATGGTCAAAGTCAAACCGTACTGCAATAAAATTGGTACATTTTCGAAAATAGAAAAACGAAAAATTGACCTATACCAGCAGTAGACGTCATTCGTCCGATAATTATGGTGATGATGCAATATTTTAATGCCTTCTGGGTACTTAGAGCAAAAAAATTGAATTATTTGATAACAAAACATAATAATTATTCTTTTGATAACAAATAATTGGCGACCGTAAATGAAACATTGTATTTAGGATTGATATTGTTTTCACTTGAACTGAAATTCAAATAAATTGACGAACAGAGTTTATAAACCTATTTATATAATATATTAGCAATTTGGATAAATCGATATTATATTAAACATTAGGTACCTCACTACGTACCTACGTCATGTTTGACTAAAAGTTTTCAGCCAACGCGTCAACGCATTTTCAAAAAGTTATAAAACAGACGTGCAGTCTTCAGAAAAAAAATATAGGGAAGAAATCTGAAACTTAATGATCTTATTTATTTCTACGCATTTGTATAGCTTTACTTATGTGTACCTGTATGTGGAATTAGAAAAGTAAACAAAAATCACATTAAAAAGTTTTCAACTGGAAAAATTCATTAGAAAAGTTAGGACACACAATGTTGTATAATAATCGTTTTTATCGAAATGTGCAGATAGGTTAGCTATCGATGATGTATTTAAATGACTTGCTATTTATAAAAAGTTACTACTAACAGATATTTATAAAAACTTACCAAAGCTTTGAAATTCAGAAACAAAATCACTTCACAACAAAAATAAGTTCACCTAACTAATAAAAAATCAATTTAATAATCAATCAATATTTTACTTCTAAATTGTCACTTTCAAACTAATAGTTGGTATCGTATTTCGAATTTCCCGCTCGACAATTTTTTTTTATCAAGCCAAGGCAACCGTCTCATTCAGCCGGCGATAGCGAACTGCCGAGAGTGCGAATATAAAGCTCTCGATACACGCGTGCGATTGAAAACTAAGGTGTTTTGACGGCTGTCGATTGCTCTGTGAATTGATGGTATAGGTATTGAGGAATTTAATTTATCTATAAGTTTATTGTCATGTTTGTAAAAGTCAAAATATTTGGAATGTATTGTTTTTCAATTTCAGAGAAAATACGCGTCAACAAGTTTCGTTTTCATTGAAAACAACAGTTTTGTAGAATTATTTAGATATTCTCGCGATTTTTGATGATGATTTTTGACTGATAGAATGGGCATGACTATTGAGAATTATTTTAGACTAGCGGACGTCACGCCGTTTCACCCGTGTATTTCCCGTTCCTGTAGGAGCACGGGGATAAAATATAATATCCTATGTTTATTATAGACGTAGCTTTCTAATGGTGCAACAATTTTTTGAAATCGGCGCAGTAGTTTTTGAGTTATTCATTACAAACATACAAACACATAAAAATACAAATCTATCCTCTTTATAATATTACTGTAGATGTGTTTCTGTACAGTAAGTAATAGAATAATCCGTTTATTGCTTTTCTCTCTGGTCCTTTGTTAGCACAATGAGAGGTTTTCCTTTTGAGGTTTTAAAAAAAAACTTAGTTTCCAAGAACTCTATAGATGGCGTTGAACTTACTATGCCAAAGCCAAAACGCTTGAAAAAAAAAACATTGTGTCACGTCACATACTCTCGTTGACTGACACTTTCATTTGCTTAACCTTCCGAATATAAACAACATTTCTCGCGCTTTGTTAAAATCAGTTTTTTTAGGTTCCGTTCCTTGCATTATCATACTTACTCCTAGCGCCATCTATCCAGCGACTGGGGAAGAGCTAAAAAGAAAATCCCTCATTAATAAAATTATCGTAACTCACTCTGAAATGCCTTAGGACAAAACAAATTACTTTGATAAGAGTTGTTCTCTAAAATGTTCTCTATTATTTTATTTAGGTACTACCAAGGCACTTATAATAAAACATGCAAATAAGAAAAAAAATACAGTTTCTTTAGAAACATTAGTAGATATTCTAAAAGCTTTGTAAAGTTGTAATAACTAGTTTATTAACCCGAATTAAAAACACAAAAGGCAATGATATTCTATTAAAAGGTATAAAACTTTTCTGTTAGAAAATTGTCTATGGTGCCAAATATATTAACGTTCCAAAATTTAAATCGCCTTCTAATCAAAATCATTTCTTTTCAATTGCACTGAAAAGATTTTTGTTATTCTAATCTCAATTTTTGGTAGGCAAATGCTATGTCAATTACGGGTTTCCAAATTCCAACAGATATTAAAATTATTAAAAGACTCAATTTGAGAATTATCTCGATTCCATGATTCTTTGAAATTTCTAAATTTTTTGAGTTCCAACTAAATTGAAAATTGAATAAAAAAAAAAAAAATTGAATTTGATTTGATTGAGTAAATTGAATTTAATTCGGCATACAATACGTATACAGTGATGCAATTTAAAGTAAGTAAATTATAGGATTATGGCCAATTTAAGGTGAGTTGAATTTTTTATTTTTAACTTTAAACTAATTTAATACAAAGTTGAAGTTCGAATGTAGGGGTAATCTTCAGGACTATAGATCCGATTCCGAAAATTCTTTCACTAATGGTAAGCGACATTGTCCCAGAGTCTCATCTATACTAAGGGTGCTTGCATAGAGGATACATTTTTAAAACACTGACTTATCGGTACGGGTCAGTACCTATAAGTACAGGCTTTATGCATAGAGAAACAATTTCGAGTGCTTACATTTTTTAAACTACTGAATTATCGGTACTTATAGGTACTGACCCGTACCGATTAAAAATGCATTCTTTATGCAAGCACCCTTGTACTACAGAGGTAAAATTTGTTTGTAAATTTCTAAGTTTGTATGTAGGGGGTAATCTCCGAAACTAACGATCCAATTCTAAAAATTCTTTCACTGGCAGAAAGATACATTATTCGTGGGTGCTATAGGCAAACTTATATCATTCATATTAGCCGAGCTATCACAATTTTTGCGGACGAAATCGCGAGCGAAGTGCTAGTCTTCTATCTATATCTATACTAATATTAAGAAGAGGTAACATTTGTTTGTAAGTTTGTATGTAGGGGGTAATCTCCGGAAGTAATGAACCAATTTCAAAAATTCTTTCACCATTAGAAAGCTACATTCACCCTGAGTAACATAGGCTATATTTTATCCCCGTACTCCCACGGGAAAGGGAACTACGCGGGCGAAATCGCGTGACGTCCGCTAGTAGGCTATACATATAAAGGACGTTCCCGTGGATTAATTTCCGAAGATAAAAGCTAGTTGAAAATAATAAATAACGTCTCCTTTTTAAGGAAATCTGTGGGTTTTTCACCAACTGGACACGAGAGACTGAACACACGTGTGTCCAGTTGGTGAAACTCACAATTAGTATCACTTATTATTTCGTCATCTGGACACGCCAAAATTTTTACGCGTGTCCACATAGTGAAACTTAAAATAAATCACTTTTATGTTTTCACCAACTGGACACACGTCCGCATTTTATCTGAATTCATGAGAAAGTACAGTCACGCAGATTGATTTTCTGTATCACAATTGTGCCGAACGGGCGTGATCCGCTGAAGGCGTGGATGTATAACGTGTACCTAGCGGTCTGCCTATACCCTTTCTACACCGGGCGACGTCCTACACCTATTTAACTGTAGACAATCTACGCCTGAGTTACTGGGAAATAATACACTGATAAACTTTCATAACTATTCAGGAAACGATTCGGAGCTTCAGGACTTTTCGCGCACAACTTTTTCACAGTTTTTCTTCATAATATATTTGCCGTACTGATGACTACAATTCTTAGTAATGTTGTGTTTACTAAGGTACTCCGGAACTTTACTGTAACGAGAACCCTGATTCGCTTCCTGATTTTGGAAAATATTGATTATCGATACATGCATCTTTTCGGAAAATTACAATTTTGTCCTTATATCTAAGTACATTATATACATGATATGGCTTCTACATAAAGTTATTTATATACAAACATTAAAATCACAATAATCTTTATTGTAATTAAAAAAATATTTCCAAAAAACCAGACAACTTTTCCAACAGTGGCTGGTTGAAGGATCTTCCAGGCTGAATTACACGAAAACTGTTGCTGTGACTGTACATTATATAATTGCTATATAATTGCCATACACTAGACGAGTACATGGCCTATCGAAAACTGTTACTTATTTTGTCGTGTCTGTATTTTTCAGCCTGTAACGATCCTTTAACTGTTATTCTGTTAGACCAAATTTTCCTATCACTGACGAATATAGCTGCGCTGATTGTCATACTCTCATCAAAGTGGTTTTCGTGAAGGGCTAAGTTATTAAAAAAGACTATATCCAGGCCTAGGTCACAACCTATATAGGCTACCTGGATCTTACTAAAATACTAAATTAAACTATAAATTCCACTTGCGAGTTTATATGAGTCTAGCGCTTATGTAAATTACTGTTTTTTACTATTCTAATCACTGAAGGCACTTATTATTTGTCACTATATTGCCCATACACTGACTCTACACTGTTTTACTGTAACAAAAACACTATATGCTGATTAGGTGACGTTCGTCGCGAACAACAATCATGTTCGGCCAGATTCCACTGTTGGGAACAGGTGATTTTGTATGTCAATGTAAAATATTCACCATTTCTGATATTATTATTTTTTTATTCAGAAATGTGCAAAATCACCGGTTACCAACAGTGGAACGTGGCCGAACATGATTGTGATACAGAATATCAATCTGCGTGACTGTACTTTCTCATGAATTCAGATAAAATACGAACGTGTGTCCAGTTGGCGAAAACATAAAAGTGATTTAATTTAAGTTTCACTATGTGGACACGCGTAAAAATTTTGGCGTGTCCAGATGACGAAATAATAAGTGATACTAATTGTGAGTTTCACCAACTGGACACACGCGTGTCCAGTCTTTCGTGTCCAGTTGGTGAATAACCCGATGCAGCGAATGACGTCATTCGCTGTATCGGATCTCTCTGTTTAATCAGCAGTTTCAAATGGTTATAACTTAGTATTTTTTATAGATATTAAAAAAAGAAAGCGAAAACAAGAGTTTTCGCTTTCTGTCATTATTTTTATAGTACTTTAACATTCCGTATCGAAATAAAAATAAAAAATTATACATGTTCCCTATTGAAATAATTCTAACTTTATTATTACTACTTATATGAAAAAAATATTCAAAGTGAAATAATAAACAACTTCAATAGCGGCACACCTTGAGTCCGAAGCCTCAAGGATGACCTTTAATTTGTCGTGTAGTAGTTGGTGCTCAAACCAACAATAAGGGTTGGTTATCCAACCTTAAGCTCTTGGAATAAAGTTGAATTCTGCCTGAATTGTTATGGATAGTTTCTGAATAGTTTCTGCCAGCGACTTCGCCGAAGTTTGGTAATTGTCCCATGGGATCTTACTACCCGGATAAAAAGTACACAACAACAACAGCCCATAACGTCCACTGCTGGACATAAGCCTCTCCCATGATGGGAGGAATTTGCCGTAATCTCCACGCTTGGCAGGCGCATTGGAGATCGCAGTGATGAAAGACTAACAGAAAACGCTGCTGCCCATTCTCTGGTCTACGGAGGCGCAAGGTGTTCTATTCTACTCTGCCGGAAAAAGTATTCTATGTGTTAATCCAGGTTATAAACTATCTGTGTGCAAAATTTCATCCAAATCCGTTCAGTAGTTTTTGCGTGAAAAAGTAACAAACACACATACATCCATACTCACAAACTTTTGCATTTATAACATCATCACTATCACTACATAGTATAAAACAAAGTCGCTTCCCGCTGTCTGTCTGTCCCTATGTATGCTTAGATCTTTAAAACTACGCAACGGATTTTGATGCGGGTTTTTTTAATAGATAGAAGGATTCAAGAGAAAGGTTTATATCTACATTGCACCCGTGCGAAGCCAGAGCGGGTCGCTAGTTAATTAATAAGTAGGATATTATTAGGATAAATAAAGGAAAAGCCGACTTGCTTAGCTCGTTTATGTCAAGGAGAGGAGACGCCTGGGAATTGACCAATCACATTAGTTGCAATCCACATCGCATGTCTTGTCTCCCCTGTGATTGGTCGAATCTTGCCCACGTGTCATAACTGTCACGATAAACGTCAAACATTTTTAATTTTTATTGTGTGCAAAAAAACACTTTTCTTAAGCAACAAATATTATTTTGTTCTATTCAGGGGTTAGTTTCCCAGGTTTCCTTAAAGGAAACCTGGAAGGAAAGGAAAGGTTATGGCCGGAGTCCCATACAAAAATGTTACGTCTCCTACATTTTTTACGCAAATTCATGATTTTTGACGCAGTAGTTTTCAGCAGCAGTAAGATATTTTAATTATTTGCTTATGAATAACGATAGTGCCATTCTCTTTCTTGTAAGTTGGAGTTACAGATTTTCATTTTTTTTTCGTGTAATTTACTATAAATATTTTACGAACTCAGTTTGCAAGAAAAACTGTCGGCGATGGAACTTTGACGCTCAAATTTACATTGTTAGATTCAATTCTTATAAAAGCTAAAATTACTGAAATATACGTTGAATGTTTTACTTGTTTATTGGAGTTCTAGAATTTCTATAAATTCCTTGAGTTTTCACGGAAAAAATCGTAGAGCAAGCGTAATTTAAGCCATAAATGTCTTGATTCAGCGTCCATTATATTCCAAATAAACTCAATTTTATCAAATAAATTAAATATGATATAAAACTTCGATCTACAATGAATACGCTTCATTCGTTTTCGTTTGGCATTATAATAAGACAAAATTACAATAAATAAAATTGAAGTACTATAATTCTGTGTCAATTCAGCTCGCTCCTCAGTCTCATGCCAGTCTCGTCTCTAATTTTCATCAATAACAATCGACAATCGTCCGGAGATCGCTATTATTATCGACTCGTGTACGCCAATCGAAATAATTTGATCCAGGAAGTAAAAATCTAAAATTTGCAAAAAAAATGTAATAGGACTCATAATGCAATTTACAAATGACTTTTACTTTCTACCATGAGTGTACACATTTTAAAATGACTTTTTGCTAAATAGATGTTCTGCTATATGGACCATACGACACGGACGTACGACGTACGACGACGACGACAACACGACGACGATGACGACGACGACGACGTGTGACGTACGTACGTGGACGTTTTGCTACATGGATATTTGGCTAATTAGACTTACTGCTCATTAGACGTTTCGCGCTGTTGGACATTTACCTACTTGGACCTTCTGATCAGGAGGGGAATCTTGCACGTCTCTTTTTCGCTCTTCTCGTCTCCACTTCGGTGAAGTTCGGATCATGATAAACCGAATTAAGGGGGAAAAAAGGAGCTAAACGCGAGTTTTACAATGCAAAAAAGCATATGGTTCACTGCAATAAACAAAACCAGAAAAATATATGATATTCTTCAGGATATATGCTAGTACGATAGTGTTTTGAAAACATAATACAACTAATTTTACTCGATAAAAAAAACTCACGAACTTATCTCTAAAAAATTCTTCTAGCCTAGAAAAAAAAAACAAAGTTACCTCAAAAACGAACAATGAACCGCTGGTATTCAAAAAGTACTTCAAATTAGATCATGAAACTTTGCATACTAACTGAACTAACTATAAAGCAGATCTTGTGTGTTTAATTTTTTTAGTCTAATCGATAGATGTTTTGTAAATCGCAAAAAAACACTCATTTCGCACTATTCGGCCGCAGTGACTGACGTAACAACCGCTTTGTAGTGCAAGCTGACTAGAACTTTATTCTAACAGTATTTCAAACGAAGTTTGAACCACCACAAATAGAGTTGTTAATTTTAGGGGTAGAAGGGCAAGAAGAGGCATGAGAAGAAAAACAAACTATTCAATATGATGATTCCTTACGACGAATCTTCAAAGTTAACCAACGATTTTGATAATTGTCAAACAGTATGTGAATTTGCCATTATGGAGGTTCCTAATTGGAGTACTAACGACCACCCTTCAAGGCTGAATGACATCAGAACTCAATAGGTCCAATCAATCATAAATTTGTTACACTGTGCGTTCATTTGTGACGTGGTTGAGTCGAACGCGACCCACTGTGTGGGTTTCATTGTTTACTTGATTTTTGACGTACATATGGATTGATTTCCATATTTCAATGTCAGACTTGTCGTATTTTTGTTTATTAATTTTCTGAAAAGGATATTCAATCATTTTTCTGCTCCCTTTCAGAATATTAATTAAGAATATTTAGAGGACGTAGCTAAAATTATAACAGCATAAAAATATAAAATTATAAAAGGGTAAGCAACGCTTAACGAGGTCGGTCCGTAGATGGGTGACCGTCCATAAAATACGGGAACAGTCCGTGAACGCATAAAAATACAATTTTATACAGGTCACACTGACGCCACAACATAAATTCGTCATATTTCAAGTCGGCTGAATACCAGTATCTATAATAAATACTATATATAATATTATAAAGAGGAAAACTTTGTTTGTTTGGTTGTTTGTTTGGTTGTAATGAATAGGCTCAAAAACTACTGGACCGATTTAAAAAATTCTTTCACCATTCGAAAGCTACATTATCTACGAGTAACATAGGCTATATTTTATCCCCGTACTCCCACGGGAACGGGAACTACGCGGGTGAAACCGCGGGACGTCCGCTAGTTTTATATAAAGCGACTACTTATCTGCCCTCCACATCCCAGTCAGTACTGGGTAATACGCTACCCCTTGGTAAGACTGGTTGTCAGCGATAGGTACTGCGACTATTCCGATGTAAAAGAGCGTGAAAATTTACAATTTGCGTGGGTTTCACTGAGGACTACTTACTGCGGATTATCCCGGCACTTTCGTGTCACTTATGCGAAAATACGTCGTATCTTAAATCCCTTTGTACCTAAGTTTAGATACGACGTATTTTTGGTTAAGCAAATAGGTCTATAACGCATAAATATTTGAATCTCTTTGCTAAGGTATAAGGATATATTTGTGTCTTTGTAGTGTTAGGTGTGTATTTAAATGTTCCTCTTTGATTTCATAAAAGTACTAAATCGTTTCCGCTTATAATGGATGTTGAAGTATCCATAACGAAGCCGAAAGGTACATATTCTCCCCGTCGCAACATTCCGATATTTTTTTTGTTCTAGACCAACGGTCGGCAACAGGCGGACCGCGGTCCATATCCGGACCGCGTAAGATCGACCCTGGGACCGCCGAATATTTCTTAACAATTCTTGAATATAAAAAGAAGATCTCTGAAGAGTCATCATTTTCAAAAAAGAATGTTTTGAAGAACAATCATCGTTCGAGATTAATGGACGCTCTTGAAGACTTACTTCGCGTTTGGTGTTCCGCTCGTGAACCAAATTTCGTCTAAAACCGTCGTCGGTGTAACTATTCGCACTAATTTGACTGTAATATATATCATAAAACGTATATTGGAATACAATATAAAACTTAATTCGTAAAATAATCATGTTTTTTTTGGACCTCTACAAAAAATTCCATCGTTGTATGGACCCCACTTAACATACTTGCCGACCCCTGTTCTAGACCATACCTGGGAACCTTCTAGTTCCGAAGATATTTGGGTCAAAGTAATACCTTTTTCACAAATTTACAGCCTGTATTACTAGATATGTAAGTTTAGAGAAAACACTAAATATTTCCCTGAAATAGGTAATAAGTAAATGAATTAAAATATAACTTTATTTTACCTATAGTAATATTATATAGAAGAAAGGTTTGATTTTTTGTTCGTTTGTGTGTTTGTTACGATTTAACTCTAAAACTGCTCGATCGATTTTAAAAATTCTTTCAGCAATACGCGTACTCCAACGGGACCGGAAACGCGGTTGAAAACGCGTGACGTTTTTAATAACAAATTAAGCCACGTGATCTGATCACATAATTTCTTTCGATGGTAGAAAGTTACATAATTTTGAGTATGCCCTAAGATTATTTTCTATTTATTCACCAAGGGGAGTAAGGCACAGATTACTTATCGAGTGTGCATTTGAGGCCTGACGCAAAACGGAGGGCCGTGAACCACACGAGTTTAGTAATCTGTACTTACCCTCGAGTGATATATACTGCTTTATGCTACACTTGCACAAAGAAGTAAAAGACAAAATAACAAAAAAAGCATTTTATTGAAAAGAAAGAGATCTCGCGCCAAAAGACGTTAGAGAAGGTAAAAACGCCCCGTTTCGCAGGTTCCAACTTACACGAGAGAGTGTTATAAATGTTGTAATAATTAGTTGAACCCTACTTTGTCTGTGTCTTTACCTATTTAGTTTGTTAGTACGACACTATTTTTGTCTATGCTACGTCTACTTTTCTCTATGTTACTTTCTTGTTGAATCTCTCCGTAATAAAACTACGAACAACTTATCCAAGTATATTTTATTAATCTCAACAGGTTATGGGCCCAGAACTCGCTCTACTGCATAGAGGTTTGAAGTTTGCCGGCCATATCGTAATGTATGCTACCTGCTTAAGTGCTAGTGGCCAGTACTTTTTATAGTAAAATTAAATCGTTTGATTAGAAAAAAAAACGTGTTGCGCCGACCACAAGTCACATGGGATAAGGGCAGGTACATGATGATGATGACGTCATCAAGACTTGAAAAAAAAAAAAAAACGCGTTAGTAATGCATTACTACACTGATTTTCAGGGCAGTAATGAATTACTACCCTGATTTTCAGGGCAGTAATGAATTACTACCCTGATTTTCAGGGCAGTAATGAAATTCCATACAACATACTTAACTGCCTAGATTTTAGAGAAGGTTTAATGAACAGCTTTCAAGCCTTTTAGTGGGGTAGTATTGGTACACTTACTAAGCAAGTATAGTATAAAATTATTGTGAACCTGTTATGGGTAGTAGCTTGTCCCTAATAGATACGTCATGATGTAAAGGAAATCAACGGGCAAACAGTAAATAAGGTACCACGAATTAGTAGAAAATTCTAGACCCAGCTTTGATTTTCATCGAAAATGTTCTACTCTGTGGGATCTAGAATCATGGTAATAGGTATGTCCTTACCCTGTAAATTATGCTATTTTCAGATGAGCACAAACACGAGGAAGAGCTTTTATTTGATGTTATGAGTAAAATAATGTTATAAATTCGTCATATTTCAAGTCGGCTGAATACCAGTATTTTACATGGAGCGACTGCCTATAAATAAATACACACATCAAAAGTGTCTAGGGATCAAGCATTTTTATGCGGATTTCTTGAGATTGAGATGTGGCTTTGTAATAAATTTATGATTTTATAAATTTATATGGATCCTTTTTGGTGCATTTCATAATTTGAATCAGGAACTCTCAATCAAATTCGAGTAAAAGATGAAAATAAGCTGTCAATATTTTCCCTATAAAAACATACAACGCATTGAAGACATTATTAGTGCTACTGTTTCCCTACTACTGATTAAAACCAACGTTATTATGGAGCGGCGACGTCATTTAAGCAGGGAAGAAATGCTCAGAGCCGTGGGAATGATAGAAGCTGGTTCCCGGCAACGTACTGTAGCTTTAGCTCTGAATACAAGTCAGAGTGTTATCAGTCGACTTTGGACACGTTACCGAAGCACTGGTACCGTGGCTGAGCGCTATGGAGGACGGTATCGCTGCACCACACGGAGACAAGACCGATACATTCAAATCTTAACTCGAAGAGCTCCAACAATAACCGCCATGATGTTAGCCGTGAGGCTTCATCACTCTTCAGGGAACTTAATTAGCGACCAAACAGTCAGAAACCGCTTGCATGAAGTGAACCTTCATTCCCGAAGACCGCTACGGGTACCACCTATAGCAATGCACAATCGTAGGATTCGATATCAATGGGCTCTTGAACACAGAAATTGGGCAGAAGAACAATGGCGTTTCGTGTGCTTTTCTGATGAGTCTCGTTTTGGTATGAGACCGGATACAAGACGTATACGACACTGGAGAACCCCTGGACGCCAACAGCGATTAAAATCCTGCCAGGAAGTCCATCCTTATAGTGGTGGAACCATCATGGTATGGGCGGGTATTTGGATCGGCGGAAGAACTGAGTTGATTTGGATCAGAGGCAACCTCAACGCTCAAATTTATGCTGAGACGATTGTATCAGACGTCATCGTTCCTCTACAAGTGCAAATCGGTCCCTTATTTCAGTTAATGCATGATAATGCACGACCGCACACCGCAAGAGTTGTAAGACAGACTCTCGCCGCAGCTAACATCAATGTCCTGCCCTGGCCTGCTCAGTCGCCAGACTTGAACCCGATTGAGCATGCATGGGATATGCTACAGAGAAGAGCTCTGCCGAATATGGAGGGTATCCAGTCGCAAGAAGACCTTTTTTTGTTGTTGCAACGAACATGGGCGGCCATTCCACAGCGTGATTTGGATGAACTCATTTTGAGTATGCCAAACCGATGTTCTTGTGTTGTTAGTGTTCGCGGTAGAAACACGGATTATTAATTGTTTAAGTTACCCAATAAAATTTTAAAGAAAACTGTGTTTTCAGTCATTTTTTCGAACTTTAATGTTAGTGGTTCAAATGTCAAAAATCCCTTTATTAGGAAAATGGCAAATTTCTTTATTAATGCAAAGGTGACTTGGTTTATCGTTACTGTGACAAACGAAAACACTTTATTTGATGAATCCTTAAAGAAAATTTTAATTAATATCAATCAGGAGAAAAGTTATTGCAAAAATATATGTTGATCCCTAGATACTTTTGATGTGTGTAGTTCACTAATTCCGGAATAAGCAAACATTTCAGCCAAATTATGTTCAAGTAAGTAGCTATCTACTTGAACATAATTTGGCTGAAATGTTTGCTTATTCCGGAATTAGTGAAAAAAAAAAAAATGGAAAATTACTAGCCTTAAATATCAATTTGACCCTATGTTCAAATTGATATTGAAGGCTAGTAAATTTCCATTGTTAACGGTCTCGAAGCAATATCACCTTTACCGAGCGAAAACTGTAGGCCCCAAATTAAAAACAAACAAAGACAAACTCAAAGGGATCCATTCTAACAAAAGGATCGTGGTATTACCGCGCCTATTTTGTTTTGTGACAAATAAAAAAACAAAAATAATAACATTTGTGCTAAAGAAGATCATGTTTAAAACATTGTGCTAAAGTTAAGCACACAGTAACTAATGCAAACTGAGGCCCTACTGTCTAACGCTCTGTCCGTATTTCGGATCTATCCATCTCTCTCACTCGCACTCATCTGCAGACGTGCGCGAGAAAGACGGACAGATCCGAAAAACGGACGGAGCGTTAGAGTAGGGCCTCTGGGCCGGCAAAGGCGTATAAAGACGTAATGGAACCCTCTGCCGCATGAGTAGGTAAAACCTACTCATGTGCCTCTGCCATCTCTGCGCAACATATCGGATGACTTTTTTATCACTTCCCAAAAAAAATGGGTACCTATATTAGGTAAACGGAGTAGAAGCTTATCCAATACCTGTTTTTTTTTTCTTTTTTCCACAGCTAAGAAAAAAATTAATCCATCATCAAAAAATGCTACAAAATTCAAGTAAACTTTTCGTATTAGAATAAAGAAAGAGAAATTTTGAAAAAAATAATTTAAAATATATACGCGTATGATTTGAATCATATCATATCGCTCGGGTTGATCGTTAGGTTAAGCCGTGCTTGCCTAGGTTGGTCTGTGGATGGGTGGCCACCCATTACATACCGAGTTTCCTCCGTGCCTCGGAAAGCACGTTAAGCCGTTGTGTCATTTGTAGATCTTTGACAGTCGTTAGGTAGTCAGAGGCCCAAAAAGTCTGACAACCGACTGGTTGTCAGACTTTTTGGGCCTCTGACTCATCATCAGCCTAGCCTTTTCCCAACTATGTTGGGGTCAGCTTCCAGTTTTACCGGATGCAGCTGAATACCAGTATTTTACATGGAGCGACTGCCTATCTGACCTCCACAACCCAGTTAGTACTGGGTAATACGATACCCCCTGGTAAGACTGGTTGTTAGACTTTTTGGGCCTCTGACTACCTAACGACTGTCAAAGATCTACAAATGACAGCCGGGACCAACGGCTTAACTTGCTTTCTGAGGCACGTAGGAAACTCAGTATGTACGTAATCGGTGGTCACCCATCCACAGACCAAACTAGGCAAGCACGGCTTAACCTAACGATCGACCAGAGTGGCTGTTATTATTTAGCCACGAGCTCCTCGAGTTTTTCGTATAAAGTTCCCAGATGGCTTATTTTTTTCCAACACCTCCAACAAATATCATTGCATTTTAGCCAATGTATACAAAAACTTTACAAATTATTTACTCAAACCTTTCTCGAGAACCACTCTATCCATTGGTGAAAACAGCATGAAAATCGGTGCAGTAGTTTTTGTTTTTATCGCGAACAGACAGACAGATGTGGCGGAGGACTTTGTTTTATAATATATAGTGAAATGTTGTAATATTGCGGCTCTCTACGTGTTGTGAGTGTTGTGTAAAGTTTACTTTGGGGCTATGAATTCAACACATTTTATTTAGAGCCCACGTTGGCCGCTGTAGATATAATTTGACCAAATGGGGTATCCTCGATCCATCCCAAATAGATTGCTAGTCCGGAGCCCCGCTGCAGGATTATGCTTCACCTCCCATCTTCTGCTAAACGAAAAACAGTTTAAAAAACATGCGGGGCAGTCTTTGGGGACTGCCGATAGAAGTGAAAACTAAGTTTGAATAGAATCAATCCAAAATAAACTTTACCTTAATTTGTATAAGGTTGAGTTTGACTTACCGCTCTATGAAAGCGTTCGGTGACGATGACCCGTGTTCCATGACGTTTGTTTACCCAAAAAATGCTCAGCCCGCATAAAAAAAGTATTCACTTCGAAAACTATGAGTTGCAGAACGCCTGAGAATATTATCTATGCAAAAAGTTGCATGATAGCTATCTGATATGTTTTTTTTTTACTATGAATTAGAAGCATCCAGACTGCTTGGCTGCTACTCAGAAATTCCCTAAAGCACTTTGCCAGACCCGGGAATCGAACTCAGGACCTATTGCTCGGCAGTCGCGCTTGCGGCCACTAAAGCAATGAGGCAGTTACTCAGTGTTATATTCAGTAAACAAAATATTGATCAGCGTGTTATATTGACGGAAAAGTTCGACATTTTCGTACTACGTTTGTTTACCTAACCAGAAAGTGGGCAGTAAAATTTTGTAAAGAGATGTGAGGACACTCTTCAAGCCTTCGCTTCGTGTGTCTTCAATCTTCGTTCACGAGTCTTCAGTCTTCCGTCAACTCGATCCACAACGCAACATCACTACATCTGCACTCGACGGCCGCTCCGACTAGGGTTACCATCTGAACGGATAAATCCGGTCTTGACCGGATTTTTAATGCCAATACCGGACTTCACCCGGATTTTGTGCCGGCTCATGCCGGAGGAAAGAAAGAAACATAATATCAGTGGAGTCCATTAGAGTCATCGTACTTACGAAGTATAACTGGAAAGATTATAGTTGTGAGCAATTCTTCAATCAAATTTTTGCGGTCAAAACCAAAGTTTAAAAGCTATTTCTACTTAGTAATAAAAAATATAATTAACACTTTTACGTTTAACCTTTGAATTAGTACTGAACATGATTTATTGTTTTTTCTAACTATGAATAAAAAAATCAGTTTTTTGTTTGATCGTAAGTAAACTTTAGGCTAGACCGGACTTTTTTGTCGAAAATCAGTATTTTTCATTCTCCAACACCGGATTTCCGATTTTAGGCCCTGAAAACCCTAGCTCCGACACACATTTCTTTATCCAGAAATAGTCAAACGTAAAAACATCAGTTCTTGTCAAAGCTTCAATGCTTCAATTTTTCTATATCGGAGCGTCCAAAAACGTGGTAGGTAATATGCACATCAGCGGTAGCTACAAATTAAAAAGAAATCGTCTTGGTTTAGGTACACATGAGAGTGGTGGATATGAATGTTGACGGATGGTCTAAAAAGTCTTTTATCAATACAACGTGTAACAGAAAGGGTTTAGTCATATGTGAGGGTGTGATACTGACCATGAAACAACTTTCCATGGGACTACCATCATAATTGCGAAAAAAAATCAACGGCCCCATACAAAATTCAAATACCTAGTCGACCCAAATGTATGAGCTGTCTGTAGCACCCCCCTACATATGACTATACCCTTTCTATTACGCGTTGTAGGTATATTTTAAAGAGCGATACGCTGCTACGAATTTAGATAAAAATTGTAAAAATGCCATCGTGCGTGTTCAGAAAGTGTACCAATTATGATACCAAAGTAAATAAAACACAAAGGATCTCATACCACATGTAACTGCGGAATATACCTAATTCGATTGATTAATATTTTTCATCCAATTTCCTAATATTCTGATATTTGGAGGATAAAAAAAAGAGCTGGGAAACACATTTTTGTCTTAAGTACGACAAGGACGCGTAAACTCCAGACATAGAACAACACTATCTGTCCCATTTTTTCTTATTGGTTTTATCGAGCTATCCCTTTTGTATCATTTGAAATGTAGAATGAATGAAAAGTGTGGTGCCGCTGCTGCGTAGAACACTTTTTTCGGTGGTTTTGTAGAAAGATTCATCAGCTCAGTGTTTTGGGTGCGTGGTGCGTTATGAAACCTACCTACATTCAACCCAAAAAAAAATCGTTTCCTAGCAATAATTTTTGCAGTGTTGAGGAGATTTAAGTGGGCTGTATGAATGACGACGCTGATTTCGAAATACTGGTTTATTACAAAAATAGTTAACAGTAAAAATTTGGACGGCGCGCTACGCGTACAATGCAAAGCTGATTGAGTGGGTGCGCTCCGGTCCGGACCGCGGTTGCGTCTTATATAATAGCTGTTCCCCGCGCCCCGCGCTGTTACCGACCTTTGCTCGACGAGCCAGCCCGCGACGCTGACCAAGTAACGACAAATTCGTCCCCAAATAATGATCCGACCCAGCCTGTTGTTGACCCTTGCTGCCCTCTCCTCAATGACGCACTAAGCCGAGGTCCGAACCCCACAGGGGGTGCCCTTAGTGATTGTTCATTTAATTGTGTAAATCCTGTTAGCTTGTAAGCCCTGGCTGGGGGCCTTAAAGTAATTTTTGGCCACCACAGGATAGTCCGGTTAAGCAGTAAAGCGACCGTAGAGAGTTGCAACTGCGAGTGGTCATTCCTAAAAGAAAAAAAAAAATACCCGCGCTGTTTTGCGAGAGGTTTCCGAACACACAGAGTTACTTATTTCGATGTATGCAGAATGCTTAGTTATTAAGTGAAGGGTTTATTTACACCCTATAAAAGATGAAAGTTTGAAGCACGAGAGCACGTAATTTTTCTGATGGGAAATCCCATCGAGGACACAGTTTGTGAGTTTGTAAAAAACAGAGGTTCCCATGAAAAAAGTCAAGCACAATATTTTTGCCAACAAGTTCGCTCCACCAACAATATCTTTAATACAAAGAAAAGCTTTTTGGGGTTAGAAGAGGTGTTTCCACAAAGCTTAACAGAGTGTTAAAAACACTTCCACTTGAATAAGTCTGTTATTGCCGATCACAATGACATTCGGAGAAGAGGGCTTTTTCCGACCAATTGTCATTTTTGTTCTATTTGATAGAATGGGTGCCATTTTGGCAAAAAGTGAGTGAGTTTTCCGTCTTGTACTCTTCAATAAAATGGTTGCGTTTTTAGGATTCCGTACCCGATCGGGACCCTAATAATTACTAAGCCTCGGCTGTCCGTTCGTCCGTCTGTTTTTTTTTTATGATCCGTAATAGGTAGACAATTAACATTTTCAAAGAATGTGTATTTCTGTTGCCGCTATAACAAAAAATAATAAAATCAATTAATAATGAGGGGGGGCTCCTTTACTTTCCTTTTAATATGTTTAACTTATTTTTATAATAATAATGCATAACAATAATGTAAATTTACATCATTCTTATTTAATTTGTTTTTCTGGAATATTTTTTTTTTTTACTTGTGAAAATTAGTGAAAAATGTATCTTCCGTATGGGGCGTCTTGCCTGGATTAAATGAATTTTCTTTTTATTCATTTATTTTTTATATATTACGATGTTACGGACGTCTTCATGTGCGAGTCCGACTCACACTTGGCCGGTTTTCCTGTCCTGTTCTCTTCAATAAAATAGTTGCGTGTTTGTATGATGCGAACGAACTGTCGACTGGTTTCTAGGATAAAGGATAACGATTTTACATTTCATTATCGCAATAAGGACTTGTGGGGGTAACGTTAGAATTTGGCAGTAATGAAAATCGATCAGAATTTTTTTGTACTAGAAGAATAGAACAGATGTATATGTCGGGTTTGTCAGGAATTTATTTCGCTAGGGTGCATTTTGTGGGCAGAAGACGGGTTTCGTGCTATGAAAACACACTGGATGCGATACACTATTTTATTTCACATTGCACGGTTCGGCATGGTAGTTTCCATGGAGAAGAACCGGCAGGAAACTCCATGGTTACTCTTTTCAAACAGATACACTGAGTCTAACAAATTACTTGACATTACACTTTGACACATTAACACTGGGCACAATAATTCGAGTACAGTTTCAAGACTTCTTAACTCCGCTGCGATCAGACATAGAATGTACTCGGCGCTGCGAGCTGTTAACATCAGGACTTTGTAGAAGCACGCCATGGTGGGGTAGACTGGTAAGTAGGTCGCGTGATGTCATGTCACCAATGGCGCGCTTTCGATACATTCGCCCGTCCGTACTCATGACCGGATGAGTCCGGATCCGACACGGCCATCCTGCTAGCACACGTCCTCGTGTGATGGTAACCCTGCAAACAAAAAGTCCACGACAGAAATTTGTTCCACACGGTCACTCCTGACCAAACTCTAGATTCATCGGGTCGGTGAAAGTAAAGAACTTTACCGTTTTATTTTAACCAAATCCTACTCTATTATAATCAGACAACATAACATTACGCCTGTAATCCCCGAAGGGTTAAACAGAGGTGTCCCTAATAGTACACTCACAGTTTGCTAGTTATGTCCAAGTCCATGTAATAGGGGGCGAGCCTATAGCCCTCAACTGGGCGCAAATCCAAACTCCGTGGCTGCTATTGAGAAATTCCCGATAGAAAAACCCAATAACACTTTGCCAGACCTGGGAATCGAACCCAGAACCTTCAGACATACTTGCGACCACTAGACCAACGAGGCAGTAGACTAATTCAAACATGGTTAAATTCGAACTCGAAAATAGATCAACCCCCTGGTCCAGCAATTCTTTTTTTTTGCCCTTCAGGTGTGTCCTTTCAGTTAAACTGGACCGGACTTAGCTAGGCCGAACAAGTATCGTTCCTTTAGCTTTCAATTTTCTTGGTCCGGTCAACTTCTGACCCTACAAGATCAACCCCCTGGTCCGGCAATTTTCTTTTTGCCCTTCAGGTGTGTCCCTTCAGTTAAACTGGACCGGACTTAGCTAGGCCGAACAAGTATCGTTCCTTTAGCTTTCAATTTTCTTGGTCCGGTCAACTTCTGACCCTACAAGATCAACCCTTGGGCCATGTACCATAGTCGTTCGATTCAAGCTTTAAAACTCTACTGCTATAAAAACTGCCAAGCTTACAGAAACCCTCAAGTAACACCTCTAACACCACGGCACTCCAGCCGACCAGCAATCGCATTGCTCTCACATCCATCAAATGGATCTGCCGTGTGCATCACCCAGTGACTACACACTACGGTCTTTCCAGACCCCGATCTCCACCAGAGTTAAACACGCATCGCGCCCCACGGATCACGACTACGTAATAACTACTGGTACGGTCAAACACACTACTATAATACTGGTACACAACGTATGCAACGCACACACTACGCATGTAACGCACACACTACGCAAGCTACGCATGGACTACGTATGCAACGCACACACTACGCAAGCTACGCATGGACTACGTATGTATCTCATACACTACGCATCCACTACGTTTGCACTACGTATGCACTACGTTTACACTACGTATGCACACCATAAAAGCTCCCCACCCTACAGGTGCCACACAGGCTTACAAATGCCACATAGGCTCAGGTTGCCACACAGGCTGCTACCGCTTAAGCTTGCTCAACATCATCAAATCCTCATCAACATCGACTGGTACGTGACCCACTGGCATTGATTTTAGCCTACCCTGTAACCCCTATAATTCAAAGCTTTCAGTTTTTAATGATGAAACAGAATTAGCACTCTGCTACAGGGTCATAACAAAATGAAAACGACTCACCAAAGTACTTTCATATTCCGGCTCGACGATGCAAAGGTCGACTCGCTTCTCCACCAGTACAGCAGCACTGGACCAGCGCTGGTCTGCTGTGCAGTGACTGGCGATGTGGACCGGTGTGCCACACTTGAAGTCTTGAAGCACATCAGTGAGCTGCTGCTGGCCTGCGGTCGCCGCCCAACGGCTATAGCAGCCGGCACAGGCAACTTCTCGATGGCAGTCGTCTTCGTGACTTCGACCGAAAATCCGCGTGTTTGTCACTCACGTAAATGACGTACGACGTACACGAATTTGGCACTGAACAATTCTTTAAACTGGTCCACAACACCACCTTGCTATTCACTGGCTAGGTTTTAAGAATTTGTAAACTATACAAAGTCTTTGTTCTGCATTTTAAATAGTAACCGTCACTGATTGTCATTAACACTAAAAAAACGGTATGTATATTTCAGATATTTCGGCGCTGTTGCAAGCACCTTTCTTGATCGTTTTTTTTTGCACTCGGTACCCGACACACGAAACTCCCCGCGAACTTTTTTCCGCACCTTTTCGGTTTTTACACAGTTGACACTGATTGTTATTGGCACTGTCCCCACGTATGATTTCATTAGCATGATTTTATCCCACTTCTGATGTCGGGTTGTCAGGGTTTTATTTCGCTAGGGTCGAGCATTTTGTGGGCAGAAGACGGGTTTCGTGCTATGAAAACACACTGGATGCGATACACTATTTTATTTCACATTGCACGGTTCGGCATGGTAGTTTCCATGGAGAAGAACCGACAAGAAACTCCATGGTTACTCTTTTCAAACAGATACACTGAGTCTAACAAATTACTTGACATTACACTTTGACACATTAACACTGGGCACAATGATTCGGGTACAGTTTCAAGACTTCTTAACTCCGCTGCGATTAGACATAGAATGTACTCGGCGCTGCGAGCTGTTAACATCAGGACTCTGTAGAAGCACGCCATGGTGGGGTAGACTGGTAAGTAGGTCGCGTGATGTCATGTCACCAATGGCGCGCTTTCGATACATTCGCCCGTCCGTACTCATGACCGGATGAGTCCGGATCCAACATATACTACTTTTGATATTAGTTTAAGTTGTATCAACACCGAAGTTATTTTTTGTGGAGCAATGTTTTGTTGAACAATGTTTTGTAGAACAATGTTTTGTAGAGCAATGTTTTGTAGAGCAATGTTTTGTTGAACAATGTTTTGTAGAGCAATGTTTTGTTGAACAATGTTTTGTAGAGCAATGTTTTGTAGAGCAATGTTTTGTAGAGCAATGTTTTGTTGAACAATGTTTTGTTGAACAATGTTTTGTAGAGCAATGTTTTGTAGAGCAATGTTTTGTAGAGCAATGTTTTGTTGAACAATGTTTTGTAGAGCAATGTTTTGTTGAACAATGTTTTGTAGCAATGTTTTGTTGAACAATGTTTTGTAGAGCAATGTTTTGTTGAACAATGTTTTGTAGAGCAATGTTTTGTAGAGCAATGTTTTGTAGAGCAATGTTTTGTTGAACAGTGTTTTGTAGAGCAATGGTTTGTTGAAAAATGTTTTGTAGAGCAATGTTTTGTTGAACAGTGTTTTGTAGAGCAATGTTTTGTTGAACAATGTTTTGTTAAACAATGTTTTGTAGAGCAATGTTTTGTAGAGCAATGTTTTGTAGAGCAATGTTTTGTAGAGCAATGTTTTGTAGAGCAATGTTTTGTTGAACAATGTTTTGTTAAACAATGTTTTGTAGAGCAATGTTTTGTAAAGCAATGTTATGTTGAACAATGTTTTGTTAAACAATGTTTTGTAGAGCAATGTTTTGTAGAGCAATGTTTTGTTGAACAATGTTTTATAGAACAATGTTTTGCATCATGATTACAGCCTCAGGGTAGCCCGCTACTTAATCATGAAAACGCATTCAATGGAATTAAATGAACTTATAAATGATAAATGATGTTTATTTTGCAATTAGGTTTTTACAAACACTTTTACACGTCATTTTTTTAAAACTAGATGGGGCCGGTGTTTCGTACCTGACTACTCTGAGAAGAAACAGCCGAAACAAACTCAGAGGTCATAGTCTCTTTTAAAGTCCAGACAATCTTGCTCAATTCACATGAGGACTATGCAGATTAGTGTCTGATATGGTATTTTGAAGAAAGAACCATACAGTTTTGAGTGGACCTGTCCAGTCAGTGCAAGCATTTGTCAGTTAACGTGTAGCTCGACTTATAACTCAAGGAGCTCAACGAAACGACGAACAATACCAAAGAAAGGACATTTGGGTAGGTCGCTTAGAGTACTCAAACTGTCAGACAGTTGTGGGAAAAAATAAACAAAAAATATAAATGTGACCCACATGGTCCCAACATTCACAATAATCATATAAAATTCATAACAAGTTCTATTCGAAAAGAATGTAAATAAAAATCACAAAAATCATTAAAAGGCACAATGATGATAAAAAAAAGTAAAATACTTAACAAAATAAGTATTCATGTCAAATCAGTAAAATGTCAAATAAAAAAATAATAAAGTCAAAAATAATAAAATACATGTCAAAACATTAAATGTCAGAGTGTATAAAAAAAGGAAAAGAAAAAATAAAAAAAAGGAAAAGAAAGGAATAAATAATAAACAAGCGAAGTCCGAAGCTTCGACATTCACAGAGCAAATTTCATTGGAGCAGCTTAATCCCAAGCCTTTTTATCTTCGAGATAGTGATTAACATGATAGTAGGCTTTCAGGCACGGCTTTTATAAACAATTTGAATTTATTTAGGCTTAGTGCTTGAATTTGGCTCGGAAGTTTATTGTAAAAACGTATACATTGGCATCTGAACGTACCCCCTATTTTTTTGAGCCTCGTTGCAGGAACAACAAATTTGTGTTTGTTTCTCGTATTTATGTTGTGAATATCACTGTATTTTTTAAACAAATTAATATTTTTGTGTGCGTACAAAAGGTTTTCATAAATAAACTGAGAAGGGACAGTAAGAACATTAATCTCTTTAAATTTTTCTCTGAGGGAGTATCTGGGACTTAATTTATAAATTGAACGAATTGCCCTTTTTTGCAAAACAAATATTATCTGAATATCGGCGGCATTGCCCCACAAGAGAATACCGTACGACATCACGCTATGGAAATAACTAAAGTAAACTAAACGGGCTGTCTCTAAATCAGTTAACTCACGAATCCTTCTAACGGCGTATGCTGCAGAGCTAAGTTTTTTTGACAATTTGTCTATATGCGGGCCCCACTGAAGCTTGGCATCCAAAGTTATGCCTAGGAACACTGTGCTATCTTCCGGTTTCAACTCTTCATCCTTAATTAGTACAGTAGTTTCCACTTGTCTTACATGGGGTATCGTAAACTTAATACATTTAGTTTTTTTCTCATTTAGGAGTAGGTTATTAACATTAAACCAATTAACGACTTTTGCCAGGGCGCTATTAACATCATCCGTAACTAACTGCTGACGTTTGAGTTTAAATAAAAGAGAAGTGTCGTCTGCAAACAATACTATGTCATGATTATCCTTTATGAGGTGAGGCAAGTCATTTATGTAAATAAGAAACAAAAATGGACCAAGAATTGAGCCCTGTGGTACCCCCATTCTTACTACGGATCCGGGAGATCTCTTCCGGTTAACATCAACTCTCTGAATCCTATTACTCAAATATGAAATAAGAAGATCCAGAGAGGCGTTACGGATTCCGTAGTGGTGTAGTTTCCTGATTAATGTTTCATGAAGAACGCAATCGAAAGCTTTAGATAAATCGCAAAAAATGCCCAAAGCATCGCATTTGTCCTCCCAGGCATTATAAATGTGTCCTAAAAGTTCAACACCGTTCAACATCAGTAGTTGAACGACCCCTTGTGAAACCGAACTGTTTTTTATGCAATAACTTATGTTTATTGAAAAAACTTTGTATTTGTGCCAAAATTAATTTTTCAAAATTTTTAGTAAAGGTGGGTAGTACTGAAATGGGTCTATAATAAGTAGGGTCTGATGTACTACCCGATTTAAACAATGGTATTATTTTACTATATTTCATTAGATCAGGAAACTCACCACGGTCAACACAATCGTTAAATATTACAGCTAATGAAGGAGCTACAATGTTTATAATGGATTTAGCAACGTCTACAGAATGACCCCATAGATCCGCGGTCTTTTTAACATTTAGAGTGTTGTTGTCTTAGAGTGTTGTATTCATGATTTTAATTATCAAAACTCGGTAACGCCATATTGTTTACGGTCACGAAACCTATTTTAATCAACATACAACCTGACACAGAGCTACCGTTGCAAAAAACGTAAGTATTTTAAAAATTTGCGGGCTATCATCCCTTTTGGTATCCGTTGTTGCCTACACTTACAAACGTTGCTCCAAAAAAACCAACATCGGTGTGAATGCACCTGAAAATATTACTTTTTGTAATCAAAGTCACAAGACGTAGCTATATTTTATGATTTACTTTGGTATATAAAGTCCACCGTCCACTGATAAGCTGGATTTTCACGGCCAGATATCTGCCCCATTAGCTGCGCGGTGCATTTGTTTGCTAGCCACTTTTCCATGTCATACTGTATAAGCGTGGCGTGGTGGATCTATAAAGGTTGTAAATCACCTCTTAACGAAGCCGAAAGGCACTTGTTTTCGCCGTCATTGCGATCATTTTTTTGTTCTACACCATACCTGGGAACCTTCTAGTTACGGAGATATTGGGGGTCAAAGTTTCAACTTTTTGGCCACTTTTTTTTTTAATCCATGTTTTTAATGTAAGATTTTTACTTTAAACACTTCAATGACCCGACGATAATATTCAATCCATCCATCAGCACAATGTTTTGAGTGCGTTACATAGAGTTCTACCACAAAACATGATTTTTCAGCAATAATTTTTGCGTAAAGTTACTTAGTTTGATGTACAGAATGCTTGGTTGACGGCTTCGTGATGAGGTCTTTTACACCCTGTAGATATAATAAAGAAGGGTAGCACTGAATGGTCCAGCCTACATTTTCACACATCTGCGTACAGTGCAACAAGCATCTCATAACACCCAGCGTGTAGAGCCGGCATTATGCCGGCTCTACACGCTGGGTGTTTGTCACAAACACCAAACACAACAAACAAAGTCCCAAACACCGACCACAATCACCCAACAATAACAATTTACTAACCTTGAATGCCCAAAAAACCATGTACATCTCCTTCAGCACATCAATTAAAACTCAGCCTCCAGCAAACACCATAGATATAAAAGTACATAAATGTCAGAATAACGTACTAACATGTGACTGTTACGGTATTAACAATACGACCTCTACTAAATATCTCGGTGTTGTTGTTGATCAGTATCTGAACTGGAAAGAACAAGCCAAAAAACTAAGTTCCCGTATACGAAAACTGATATACATCTTTAAAATACTAAGAAGTGCTTGTACAATGCAATTACGCACTACTGTGTATTACTCACTCTGTCAGTCTATTGTAAGCTACTGTTTGACTATCTGGGGTGGTACATCAAAAACTACTTTGCTGGTAGTAGAAAGAGCTCAACGTGCGCTTCTCAAGGTAATGTGTTTTAAAAACTACAGGTATCCAACTGATCTATTATATAAGGAAACTAATGTACTTTCTGTACGGAAACTATTTATCCGGCTTTTAATTATTGCACAACACAAAATGAAACCTGACTCCGGGTTCAGGCGAAGGTTGGATGTAGTTTATAATACTCCCAAATGTAAGACTAAGTTTGCTCAAAACTTTCCAAATTATCTTGGCCCCAGCCTATATAATAAAATAAGCAAAACAAATAAAATAAGAGATCTAAGCTGTCGCGAATGTAAAAAGTCTATTGATGAATTTTTTAAAAAACTAGACTACTATGAAGTGGAAAATATTTTGAGATGATATAATGTGACTCACACACACACACACACACGCCCATAAACAGACACACGCACTCACATATACACACACACAACACACACACATTTTGTACAAAAAAACACTAAGTATGGCATGTTAAAGTAAGGAGAAAAGGTTTTATTTCAATTCTCTTATTTTTTTGTTCAGATTAATGTTATAATTATTTTTATGTTTTTAGAATCAATCTTTTTTGTCTTATATAAAGTAGCAAGAAAACAGATCAAATATTTGTAAACAAACTTAACATCTAAAATTTTTGCATATACTATGTGAATTTACGCTACTACCTACAAATTTAAAGAATCAGTGAACAAACAATTTGAATGTTTGATACATTTTACCCACAGTTTTGATTTGTAATAATATTTAAAAAGTAGCTTATCCTAATTATTTTCTCTCAAATCGGCAATAATTATAATATTGTTAACTGAGAACGAGGAAACCTGTCCCACCGTGGTACAGTTTATAACTAGTACGGGGGTCAGTGTGAATTCGGTTTCGTAACAACCAGAATTTATTATTGTGTACCGAGTAACTAATTGGGTGTATAATTCTTTATCTGCATAGAAACTAAGTACCTACTAACTAGTGTAATATTTTATCTTTGTTTTTGTAAGGTTGTTATTCTTTTGGCAAATAAATATTATGATTATGATTATGATTACAACACAAACAAGCATCCTCAAGCTCGGCGAACGTGTTAGTATATTCCGGATCAGCAAACATGGCGGACGACGAGCTTGTTGCAGCTATAACTAAAATAAAAAAATACTATTTTTTTTTATGTTTCTTGTAATTCCACATTTTGTATTTGATAATGTATTTTGACATTTATTTATTTATTCTGAATTGATTGTGTATTTTTACTTCTGTTTTTTTTTTTTAATTTAATCAAGTTTAATTCATTAATTTCAATTATTTATGTATTTGTATTTGTCTTTCTATTTTTGTTTTTCTAAAATCTGCAATTTTAATTATGTGTTTGTATTTTTGTTTCGGACATGAAATAAATGATTTTATTTATTTTTATTTATTTATTTTATAACTTTCGGGTTGTCCTATTTTTATTTTAAATTCAAGCAAAATCAAGTTAAAAGAACAAAACGCAGACGATAGTGCATGATCAAAATACACAGAAATCTTCATAAGAAAGAAATAAAAAAAAATATAAAATAATAATATATATAAATTTAATAATTTCATAAGTACGCCGCTTTGCGCGCGAAAAACTGCTGCAAACAAATAAGAAACGTCCGCCGCATGCAAGCTCGCGCGCCGTACTGATTGCTACCAAGCGTCTGGATACATCGCAAACTGTTTGCCGAACATCCTTTGATTTGTGAAAAAAAACCGACACCGACGCCGAACACAGGCGAACACAAACACAAACAGGCGAACATAAACAAACACCCATCCACATGTTTGTGTTTGTTGATTTGTGTTTGCTGTTTGCCATTGTTCGCCAAGCGTGTGGAGCCGGCATAATAATATGACATTCAAAGATGGACGTTGTCGGTAAACATTTAAGAAATTTTGTCGTGGAATTTGAAAAACCGGCCAAGTGACAGTGGACTCGTGCACCGAGGGTGCCGTAAAAACTTGTAGTATTTTGTTATTAAACTAAATATCTACGATTTTTTTTTAAGTGCTGTAAGACATTATTTCTTTATTATTTTATGATTCTAGGCAAACAGGAAGTACCCTATAGGTTTTGAAACGTATACCCATGTGAAATCGTAAAATATGCGACATAAACGCTCATCTTTTGATTGCGTTGACTTACACCTTTGAGTTTTTTCACTGCTGCAAAGGGTAGCAGACCTGTGTATTATGGATGTTTATTTCAGCTTGATACCTCCATGCGTTCCTGAGAAAAAGGATCTTGACAGACGGACAACAAAGTGATCCTATGAGGGATTCGTTTTTACTGACTGAGACTAGTACTATAAGCCTAGTCGTTGATCGCTGTGGACAAATACTTGCATCTACGTCATACAAATTGAAGCTAGTAAGTACACGTGCATAGCTAAGCCGCAGGCACCTATGGAGACACGCCTTATTAATTTATAAACGCAATCGTGTACAATCAATAAGTATTGCAGGTGTTATCAATTGACCCCTAAGTCGCGTGCGTCGAAGAGCTGCGTCCTTATCAGTAGCCATGTGTGTTTACAATGATTGCTTTATAATCGACTGATAAACTAATCGTTTGGTTCATTAGCAGCACGAGGCGAAAACATTACAAATATTGGTAGTAAGTATAGTTTTATAGACTGAGAAGGTGAAGCACGTGACTAAATAATAACAGCCGTCGATAGGGTCGATCTCTAGGTTAAGCCGTGCTTGCCTAGGTTGGTCCGTGGATGGGTGACCACCCGTTATATACCGAGTTTTCTCCGTGCTTCGCAAAGCACGTTAAGCCGTTGCTCCCGGCTGTCATTAATTGTAGATCTTTGACAGTCGTTACAGGTAATCACTGGCCCGAAAGTCTAACAACGTCTTTCTGAAGGGTATCATATTACCCAGTACTAATTTGGTTGTAGAGGTCAGATAGGCAGTCGCTCCATGTAAGATACTGGTATTCAGTTGATCCGGTTAGACTGGAAGCCGTCCCAAGAAGAAGAAGAAGAAAGGAAGGAAGAGTTTTCTAGGCTGAATTTCATGGAGAGTCGACTTTGAAGCAAATATGATAATGCACAAAAGTCTGCATAGACACAGATGCAGTATCTCTTCCCTCATTCTGGAAGGCAATCCGAAACGAGAGGAGAGAGATTAGGCACCTGCTTAACGTATGTTCCCGAGGCTGGCCTTGTCCAATGGTTTCGTGATCGCTGATGAACGAGGGGGGATTCACAACGCTTCGATTCGATTCCGATTCGCAAGGACGTATGTCTATCTTTTTTAGGAATTACAAAAATGAGCGAGATAGACATACGACTTTCCGAATCGAATCGAAGTGTTGTAAAGAGCTATGCTGGTCGGACAAAAGTGTTATCCTAATATCTTTCTACCAGAATGCATTTCGCAGTAGCTGCCACAGAGTTTGGATTTGTGCACGGTTGATGGCAATAGGCTTGCCACACCCTTACATGGGACTTGAAAATAACGGGTGAAATGTGGGTGTTATGTAGTTACTAATGGGAATATCTCTGCCTACCTCTACGGGGATTATAGGCGTGTATCTCTATCAAACCCATCAAAATAGAATGTATCCTCGCAAATTTGCGTCAATTAGCAAGGCACACAGTTTATCAGAGGTCGCTCTCTGCAAGAAGCCAAACAGCACTTTCATTGTCCATGCAATAAAATGCACGGACATTCACTATGAATGTATTTGATTCATAGTTCACAGTTATAGCTTGAATATTAGGTTAATGACAGTATTTAATGGGGATTGCATAAACTGATTTGTAATATACCAAACTTATAACTTTTGCTCGCGAATTTGTCCGCGTAAATATTATACTTAAACCTACAGGTGATCCATCAATAATCGCACTTCCGTAGTAAATTTCCCCTTTTGGCCCTCTTTAGGGATGATTTCCGTGATAAACTATTCATTATTTTGGCAACAATATTTTACACGTAAAAGATTTATATTGTTGTCACAGGTTTTTTGTAGAACTATTTAAGAGAAACAATTCCACCATACATTACGTTTGTGTAACTAACAGTTTTTGCAGCGCACGCCAAAATAGCTCGCTGATGACAGTTTTTCTGACTTACTTTACACTTATCTTTATATTTTGGCCAATATATCTACAGGGTGTAAAAGACCTCATCACGAAGCCGTCAACCAAGCATTCTGTACATCAAACTAAGTAACTTTACGCAAAAATTAATGCTGGGTGGGAAGCGACTTTTTTTTTTTGGAGGATGAAATCATGTTTTGTGGTAAAACTCAATGTAACGCACTCAAAACATTGTGCTAATAGTGCGGGGGTCGTGGAGCTGTTTAAAGTAAAAATATTACATTAAAAACTTGTATTTAAAAAAAAAACTTGTCAAAAAGTTGGAACTTTGACCCCCGATATCTCCGTAACTAGAAGGTTCCCAGGTATGGTGTAAAACAAAAAAATTATCGCAATGACGGGAAAAATAAGTGCCTTTCGGCTTCGTTAAGAGGTGTTTTACACCTTTTATATAAATTATAGCCTATGTGTTATTCTGATGTATGAACTATATTATTGTAAAGTTTCATTAAAATCCATTCAGTAGTTTTTCGTCATCTATACATCCTCACAAACTTTCGCTTTTAAAATACTCATATACATAATTATAGCAGGATGCAATTTATTACGATACAGGGGAAATGCATCATCCGAACGCCAACAGGAAAAACCAAAATAATCAAAACTAGGTATTTAACGAGGGTCACTAAAAGCAATTATAAAATAATCATTTGATGGACAATTAATGAACAAGATAACAAATACCTAAATCTTATTTAATGGAAGCCATTAAAAATACCCAATAAATTTGAATCAACTTGAAAGAGGAAAGTTCATGACGCATTGATTATAATGCTACCAATGTCAAAGGTTTTATTGTTATCAATGGGGGCTATCGCGTGTGAATTTGCCACTAGAGGCACTTGTGTAGACTGAGGTCTTCCAAAATGTCAGATGTCATCATAGTGTTCGCGCGTTGCTTGCTTTTTTATCACGTATTTATACTTATACTCACGATTGTGTTCTAGATTGAGCCATTCCTGATTAATCATGACTTGAAGATTTTAAGTAGCAACTTAGGATCTTATTAGTTAGTACTTGGAGGTAGAATGATTTTTAAATGTTTCATGCTTGCTAATTTTAGGAAGAATATTGTAAATATATATCTAAAGCTTACACTATGTTGTTATACGTAATAAAATAAACTTTTTTATGAAGTTATTGGTACTTTAACCCTTAAACAAACGCGAGCCGGTATGCATTTTTTTTTAAGGTTGCATTGTATTTTAGGTAATTGAGGGTCACTGATTTCATATTTTAAAACAAAATTTAAAAAAAGAATAGGGGATGGGGTAGTTTTTCTGGTGGTAAATAATTTACCATTATCCGTTCATGACTACAAAATTTTTGATGTTGGTGGTAAAATTGTTACCATTGTCCGTTACGGTTTAATTTTCGTTTCTTGACTAGTGACTTCCTCTTGGTTCTACTTATAATATTTATTTTATATTTTGGAAATGAAACATTTTATTTTTTTAATATTTTTTTATTAGTATTGCATATTACCTATCTTATAGTAATTTTTTAATTGAATATCTGAAATAAACAAAGTATTAATTGACACGTTACGTAAGAACTTTATATGAACTTCTCAAAATATTTATTTAGCTTTTTGCAGTCCAAAAAAAATATACAAAAATACAACCGATTTTTATATAGATAATCTGATATTTTTCAAAGTGGGATCGGACAAGGGTAAGATATTTACCACATATTTGAAACATCTAAATTATATGAATAAGTCAATTGCAAATGCTGCTAACACGTGAGATTAGTCAAAATATGTTAGTTTTGGAATTTGCGTCGAAAAAGTACTTACCAGATTTTTTCTTGAACAAACTTTTAAAATTTCTGAAAACACCCACCAAAAACTCGACTTTTTTCACAACAAAACCGTTTAGTCAACTTTGACATTACCTTACAGTGACAAATGACGTTGACAGGTTGTCGAATGAAATAAAATAGATAAACAAATTATTATAGATTATAAATATGTGATATTGATACCTTTAGTGTTACCGTATTAAAAGTTAGAGTGCATTATTTTAAAAAAACACGATGTGGTAATATATATACCTTTATTAAATAGAATGATTGACAGGACCTTACTCGACAGTGTGCCATCTGGTGAGCTCAAAAACGATAAGCCTCATTGTAAAGGCATGAATTGCTTGCTATTATTAGAATATTAACATTTAAGCTTGTTAAGGTATTGACTGTAATTATCTGGGTCAGAAGGAGCAAAGTTAATAAAAGCCGTTAGTGTAGGTAACATTCAAATCACACATTTTATTATCGTTTATCATGATTTTACATAACCATCTCACATAAACCACAATATACTTTAGAAAATAATGCATTGTACATTAAGTACATACTTTCTACATAAATTACAAGACTAGCAATAGTTAAACCATAGAATTCAACACATTCGAACAAAATAACGGTCACAGTTTTATAACATAGTATGATATTTTAAAGAATAGGTACTTATTAAATCAGACTGACTTACAGTAGCTCTTGATACTATACAACTTGTTCTCTTGGTGGTCCGGGCTCGAATGATCTCCAGCCCCAATGTCCTCAACCTCTTTTTTGAGCGTTGAATCCATAGACAAATTACAAACGATCGTTGTCACATGACAGGCAAAGGAAATGTATTCAGTCAGCCAAGTCCACAGACAAAAATAAAAATGTAGTAAACTAAATGTACTTCTTGTGGAAATGTGTTTTAATACAACCTTAATTCCCTAACAGACGGCCGTCCTGAAGAAGGAATGACCCCATTGCTTTCCGGCCATTCGAGTATTTTGTGTGACTCTATACAAAACAAATAGAACACTAGTGAAACGAATTCTCACAATTCAGATTCAGGTGTAGAATAGTAAAACTGCTTGCTTCGTAATAACGATTATATTACTTCAATCAATCATCAACCACTTTTTGCATAAATTCTTGTACAATTTTATTATAAAGTAAATTTCCAACAAATGCTCAGAAACACACAGCAATTAATACCCAGAGAATACTCAACGTCTGCCTCAGTCGAGATAGTCGATCCGAATGTCCCACTTTTAAAAAAATAACCGACCAAGTGCATTTCGTTCCGGATCGAACGAAATGTATTTATCAATCTGTTCGTTCTTCATAGACTAACAAAGTGATGGACCTTTGAATCGACTAACTTACTAATTAATCAAATACAATTTTAATATCGAATAGGGTATTGTAGAATAATATTAAATAATCATAAATTCATTACATTCGGCCGTCCGACTACGTGCGATCTCCTGACGCACGGTATATAATCATGTACAACAATTTTATAAATTCTTAAAGTATACTAACATAATTATAAAGTTTCATGTGAATCAACTGTAAACTAAACATCTCTATGCATTTTATATCTATTAATATTTCATTACATTCGGCTATTATTTGGACTCAGATTGACTTTGTGGCAGTTCATTGTCACTTTTATTACTTTCGCTGTCAGACGTACTACTGCTATTAGCTACATTATCATTGTGCTCGGACACATTTATATTGATCCATGGTCGAATCCTATCTACTGCTACCACACTATCGAATTTATGCTTGCGTTTACTAAAACCAGGTATTTCGATTATTTTATACCTATCATTGCCCAAAACTTCTGCTATTTTGAAGGGCCCTATAAATTTTGACATCAACTTAGTACTTTTACCTTTATTATTAAAATTAGTTCTAGTTATTTTGATTAAATCCCCTTCCTTATAAGTTGGGGCAGGAACTCTATCTTGATCGTAGTTTTGTTTTTGTTTAATCTGACTAGATTCGATATTTGTACGAACTTCCTGTCTTACTTCTGTAAGATTGGGATTGGGCTCATTAACGACATCTAACATATTACTTAGGCTGTCTTTCAATCTGGTTCCAAATAATGCTTCAGTAGCTGTTTTCTGAGTGGTGGAATTTGTGGCATTATTTATTCCCCACTGGATTTTGCCTAGACACATGTCCCAGTTCCGTTCATCCTCGCCATCAGAATATTTTGAAAGTGAACTTAAGATCGTTTGGTTGTATCTTTCGGCTTGGCCGTTGGCTCTGGGACATGCGACAGCATTCAAAACATGTTTAATACCATGAGTATCACAAAAAGATTTAAAAGTTGCTGAAGTGAAAGAAGTACCTCGGTCCGATATAATTCGGGATGGTACACCAAAGTCATAGAAAATATTTAATAATACCTTAACCGTTGTTTTAGTTTTTGTATCCTTAACGGCTCTTACAAACAAATATTTGGTAAAGCCATCCACTATGGTGAGAATGTAAACATTGCCGTTCTTGCTTTTGACAAATGGACCCAAGTGGTCAATATGAATGGTGTGGAACGGAATGCTTACCTTCTCTATCGGGTACAACTGACCACTCTTATGTCGTGACGTATTGTCCTTATTGTAGGCGCACTTAATGCAAGACTTTACATACTTTTTAACAAATCTACGTAACTTAGGAAACCAGAAAACAGACTGAATTCTCTCGGTTGTCTTTGATACACCTAAATGACCAGCGTCATCGTGATTTGATTTACATACTTGCCATCGCGCAGTGCGAGGGATTACTAAACACAGCTTATCATCAACTTTCCTATACACTCTACTATTCTTAACTACATATTTATTTTTAATTTCTTTAGCTTCTTCATCTGACTCAGGTTTAAGGATTTTATATATTCGGGATATATCAGGATCTGACATTTGTAAAGTCAAGAGCCAGTTATCAGTTTCGATACTATAGACTGTGACTGTAGAATCATCGATATCATTGGGTGTTAATTTTGTGTTACGGCTAAGTGCGTCTACATGAGCCATACGGATGCCTGGACGGTACTCTATGCTAAAATTAAATTCGCTTATTAAAAGCCACCACCTAGCTATTCGGGGTATCAAGTCATGTTTAGTAAGTGTTGTTCGAAGGGCGTTACAGTCTGTTACAATTTTGAACTCTATCCCCAACAAATACACTCTGAATTTCTTTAATGAACATACAATTGCAAGAGTCTCGAGTTCATAAGAATGCAAGTGGCGCTCCTCGGGAGTAGTTTGCCGGCTAAAGTAAGCTATTGGTTTAAGAGCACGTGGCTCCGGCTGCCATTGCATCAATATCCCACCCACGCCTAAAGAACTTGCATCCGTATGCAACTCAGTTCCAAAATTAGGGTTGTATAGTGCTAAAATTGGTCGGTCAATTAATTTATCTTTTAAGGTAGTAAACGAATGGGTTTCTGCATCTGTCCACTTAAAAACATTGCCCTTTTTGAGTAAGTTTGTTAGAGGCCTAGCTATTTCCCCGAAACTTTTGATAAATTTCCTAAAATATCCTGCTAGTCCTAAAAACTGACGGATTTCATGTACGTTCCGGGGAACAGGAAACTCTTCAACAGCTAAAATCTTATTTTCGTTAGGGCGTATGCCTTCAGCAGAAATCTCATAGCCTAAATAGTCAAGGGAATTATCGAAGAAACGGCATTTAGATAATTTTAAAGTAAGTCCATTCTGCCGTAACAACTTCAAAACATTCCCCAGCCTCTCAAATCCCTCCTCCAAGGTAACCGACGGCACAAGAATGTCATTCAAGTAAGCTAAAGCTGATTCATGACGTTTATCACCTAGCATTGCATTCATTAATCGCTGAAATACAGCTGGAGCATTTGCAAGGCCAAAAGGCATCCTTTTAAATTCATAATGCCCATCTGGCGTTATGAATGCAGTTAACGGACGACTCTCTTCCGCCATTGGCACCTGATAGTACCCTGAAGCCAGATCGAGGGATGTGAAGAATCTATTGCCACTAAGATTTGTTAACTGATCGTCGATTATCGGCAAAGGGAACCAATCTTTCCTAGTCTTATTATTGAGAGCCCTATAATCGACACATAGGCGCTGTTCGCCTGACTTTTTCCTCACCAATAGAATAGGACTAGCATAATTTGAATTAGACTCTTGTATAATGTTATTTTGCAACAAATCATCTATTATCTCCCTTACCTGACCCCTTTCCGAAAAAGATAATCTGTATGGTCGGTAAACTACGGGTTTATCATCTAATAGATCTATTTTCATTTCAGTTGAGTTAGCACAACCAATTTCACCAAGATTGAATGCAAAACAATCGCGATAACAGAGTAAAAGCGAATGAAGTCTACTTAATGTGTCTTTGTCAATTTGAGGACCAACTTTTATGTCTGATATTAGCAAAGGTTCACATTTCGAATTATCTTTTGTTACTCTATTTGTATAGGTGGTATTCGTCTCGACAAAACAAGTTCCTTTAGCAATAGGCCATTTCTTGGATAATGTAAGGTTTTGACCAGATAAATTAGTTACAGGCAAATAACACTTCCCGTCAACAACCCTATAAACCCCTCGGTGCAAATAATGCTCTTTCTTAGGCTCACAACTACAATAACCTTCAATATAAATATCTCCGGAGAAGCCAATGTCGGACGTGGTAACCTCAACCAATCCTGACAATGTAACATCGGTATCGTTATCAAAGTTTAACTTTAAACGCTTCACTGGCTGCATTATGGTATCGGTATCAGGGCTCTGGTAAAATGTTAACTGATGGCTATTCTTAAATACAGTTACGCAGGGGAGTTCAGTAACATTTTGGCCTATAAGCAAAGCTGTCTGAAGGAACTGTTCGTTGACCACTAATACCTCTACATTTACCTCAACTTCATCTAATTTTAGATCAACATTGCTCCTATATACTGGAAAAACTTTAGAGTTCCCGAATCCTTTGATTACTGGCAATTCTGTTAAAGTTTTAGTTAAATTCAGACTTTGAGCATCAGATTCTCTTATTAAACTACATTCGCTGCCAAAATCAATAAAAGCAGTGAAAGTCTTATCGTTAACCGTAACGGTTTTGTAAAATTTGTCGCTGTTATTATTGGAGGTAGTTATAGTCAAAGTTTTTCGATCCTGAACTTCTGTCTGTTTGGGTTCGTTTCGTAGGATTAAAGGCTCTAGTTTACAATTATCGTTGTTGTGGCCTACCCGATGACATTTTAAACATTTAACTAAGGGTTTGGGGCATCGAAGGTAAGGGTGTCCCCTCGAGCGGCAATTGAAACAAATGACCGAATTTTCACTCGAGGGCGTTGCAGCAGTGTTACCCGGTCGAGCTATCGTACTATCGTTACGTTTCCTATTGAATGTATTATTTTCTAATATGGAATGCTGAGAGCTAAGAAAATTCAGTAAATCTTCTGGTTCACGACAAGTCAGTGCCTGTGCACTGCTTCTAATCGATTTATCTAGTATCCCGTGGACAATACAATCGACGGCCTTTTTGCCTCTTATTTCACATCTGTTTAACAACGTTAACTTATCGTAAAAGAATTCACGCAAACTTTCGCCACTACGAGTAGTGCGAGCTAACATCTCCTCGAGAAGCCGACCATAATTTTGCTCATTCGGAAAAGCTCTTATGAGTTTGTCCTGCCACTCTGACCAACTGAAAACAACGCTAGGGAGGGCTTCAAACCACTTCTTTGCCATACCAGAAAGCTTTTGTAGAGCAAAATGTATGGTCTGCTTCTCGTTCCATTCATAGATTACGGCACATTCATTTACTTTCCTAACCCAACAGTCAATATTCTGAGTTTTACTTGACGGATCAAATTCCGGTATCACATTGTTGAGAAGGCTGTTATTGAAATTATTAGTCTTGCTCTTATGTTCTTGAAGGGTATTAAACATATCAAGTACCTCTTTAGTGGACCAACTGCCTCTCTCCTTGGATCGTCTCTTATTCGAACTCCGCGAACTACGGAGTGACTCATTGCTGGATGAGGACGAGCTGGATGACAGCTTACGTTTCTTCTTTGATCGCTTCTTGGTTCTCTTAGACTTAGCTGCTGCTTTGGAGGACGATCGTTTACGTTTTCTTTGATGCTCGTCTTTGCGAGTAGGAGAGCCATCCGGAGTCATCGCTTCGTCAGAATTCATACCTCAAAAGAATAAAATATCATTGTAAAAAAGAAAACATTCTGTAGGCGTAGTTAATTTCTTAATAAAGCACACTTCGTTTCCTATTGCAGGTACACATAACCTCTAACAACTGAGCGCACATGGCTCAATAGGCATACATAGCCTCTAGTAGCTAAAGCACACTTGGCTTCCTATTGTAGGCACACATAACCTCTAACAACTGAGCGCACATGGCTCAATAGGCATACATAGCCTCTAGTAGCTAAAGCACACTTGGCTTCCTATTGTAGGCACACATAACCTCTAACAACTAAGCGCACATGGCTCAATAGGCATACATAGCCTCTAGTAGCTAAAGCACACTTGGCTTCCTATTGTAGGCATACATAACCTCTAACAACTGAGCGCACATGGCTCAATAGGCATACATAGCCTCTAGTAGCTAAAGCACACTTGGCTTCCTATTGTAGGCACACATAACCTCTAACAACTGAGCGCACATGGCTCAATAGGCATACATAGCCTCTAGTAGCTAAAGCACACTTGGCTTCCTATTGTAGGCACACATAACCTCTAACAACTGAGCGCACATGGCTCAATAGACATACATAGCCTCTAGTAGCTAAAGCACACTTGGCTTCCTATTGTAGGCACACATAACCTCTAACAACTAAGCGCACATGGCTCAATAGGCATACATAGCCTCTAGTAGCTAAAGCACACTTGGCTTCCTATTGTATTATAATTATTAATAATCAAATAAAACACTTGTACGTACCTTAGATTGGGTCCTTTTATCCCACTTCTGAACTGAAACGAATTCTCACAATTCAGATTCAGGTGTAGAATAGTAAAACTGCTTGCTTCGTAATAACGATTATATTACTTCAATCAATCATCAACCACTTTTTGCATAAATTCTTGTACAATTTTATTATAAAGTAAATTTCCAACAAATGCTCAGAAACACACAGCAATTAATACCCAGAGAATACTCAACGTCTGCCTCAGTCGAGATAGTCGATCCGAATGTCCCACTTTTAAAAAAATAACCGACCAAGTGCATTTCGTTCCGGATCGAACGAAATGTATTTATCAATCTGTTCGTTCTTCATAGACTAACAAAGTGATGGACCTTTGAATCGACTAACTTACTAATTAATCAAATACAATTTTAATATCGAATAGGGTATTGTAGAATAATATTAAATAATCATAAATTCATTACACTAGGTTCTTGACCAAACTAACACCTTATTGACACAACACAAAAAAATACATTAATAAATGTGTAGAAATGTTTGAAAACAGAACTAATACGCTAAGTAACTAATACAATAACTTCTAATTATGTACCAAAGATCATGAAAATATAATAACGTCGTTAAAACATTGTATAATCAATTCAAATAGGTATATAATTATTTAGGTAATATGTACATAAATCAAGATAATCCTGTTAACGTTCATAACAAATAATAACAAACAAAGACAACGAAAACAAAAAAAAAAAAAATTAGTTAAGAAAACATGAAAATATAACGTAATTAACACATTGTAAAATCGTAGTAATTGATTGAATAGGTACATGAATAAGGTCATCCCGTTATAAGTCATCGCACACCCGTCAGCCTAGCATCGGGTACTTATTGGCTCGCATCGTCTGCTCCTTGTCAACCAGGCTTCAATCAAACTTGGAACTGGAACGGTTCTCGCGCCTCTCGGTGTCGTCGCGGCGACGACGCGACGGAAAGTTGAGCGCGCTCAAACCCTTGTGCAATGAGCTGAGCGTACGTTTGTGCAATGAGCCCATTACGTGATTATTGGGGTACTGTAGAAACCTGAAAACAGAAATATATTAGTAGAGTTCAATTGGGACGAGTACAAAACATAATGATTCATAGTTCAATTATGACATGATGATGGAAATAAATTAAGTAAAGAAAAGATTAACAAAAATTTAAAGATGAAATAGAAAGTTTAGAGGGAGTGAACACCGCTTGTACTTCGGCATACGTCATTGTTACTGACTACCGCTTGTACTTCGGCCTCGGTCCACTTTTTAGGGGGGCGTGAACACCGCTTGTACTTCGGCATACGTCATTGTTACTGACTACCGCTTGTACTTCGGCATACGTCATTGTTACTGACTACCGCTTGTACTTCGGCCTCGGTCCACTTTTTAGGGGGGCGTGAACACCGCTTGTACTTCGGCATACGTCATTGTTACTGACTACCGCTTGTACTTCGGCCTCGGTCCACTTTTTAAGGGGCGTGAACACCGCTTGTACTTCAGCATACGTCATTGTTACTGACTACAGCTTGTACTTCGGCCTCGGTCCACCATTAATACTTACAAGCAGCTCCAGAGTAGCTAGCAGCCCGTCATGTAAGATTTATTCTGTAATCATGTAACTGGGAAGGATTTGGGGAGGAAAGACCGTATTTGTTATGAGTCTAGCAGATAGTCTAAGTATGCAAGTCGGTATTAGTCATAACATAAAAATTGTATCTTAATTTGAATCGGAACGGTAACTAACTCTTTCATCAGCCTCGTTACCTCGTAAAGTCATTGTCTTCGCCGTCAGTGTCATTACTAGGTGCAAAAGTTATCCAACGTTTTAACTGGTCTGCTGGATAAATACTTTTATATTTACGTTTTGAATGTCCTTCAATACTAGAGACTTCATACCGATCGTTTTCTAGAACCGCAGTTATTTTTAAGGGACCCCGAAACTTTGGACATAACTTTTTACTTTTTCCGTCTGCTGGATTGTGATGATTGGGAATCATGACTAAATCATCTATTTGAAAGAATTTCGTTGGAGCCCTACCGCTATCAAATTTCTTTTTCATATATTGCCGACTCTTTTCGGTGTTTTCAAGAGCAGCCGATCGTATTGCATCTCTAGATGGGCCTGATTCAGAAGTATCTATTAAATCGGCTAGCTCGTTTAAAATGGGACCCTCCCCAGGACAGATTGTGCGACGTCCGAATACTATTTCGGAAGGAGATTTTCCCGTGGTTTTATTGGTCATATTATTTAAACTCCATTGCAATCTACCTACTCTGACATCCCAGTCGCGCTCCGCCTGATCATGATTAGTTGCGGCTAAAGAATCGAGAATTGTACGATTATATCTCTCAATCTGCCCATTGGCTCGTGGTGTTGCTACAGCGTTCAGTACATGCCTAGCGCCTATTAATTTTACAAAGCTTTGGAATGCCACTGATGTAAAACTAGTACCGCGATCGGTGATTATTATGCTCGGACTACCTATTACGTCAAATATTTCCTGCAGAGTCTTGATAGTTGTTTTAGTTTTTACATCTTTTACTGGTCTTATAGAAATAAATTTACTGAAACCGTCAATAACACCCAGTATGTAAGAATTCCCCTTTTTGCTCCTAACAAATGGTCCTAGATGGTCCATGTGAAGAGTGTGAAATGGGACGTTACCTTTGGGGATTGGATGTAAGTAACCAGTAGGTTTACTAGTAGATGCTTTATTGTATGCACAATTAAGACATGCTTCCACATATTTGCGAACGAAACGTTTCATTTTTGGAAACCAATAGTTCTGTTTTATTTTATCTAAAGTCTTTTCGACCGCAAAGTGCCCCATCTCATCATGACATAACTGACAAATATGGCTCGTGCCCCATTAGGTACAACCCATTTTTTTTTATCCCCTACTATTCTATAGATCTTGTCATCCTGGAGGAGGAAATTTGTGTGAATATCTTTAACCTCCTTTTTGTTACTTTTTAAGATCAGTTTGATGTGTTGTAATTTAGGATCAGACATTTGAACAGTTTGAAGCCAATCGGTGGCACTGATATTCATGACATCATACTCCCTAACATCTAATAGTTCACGCGAGTCTCGATAAGCTATAGCTTATCGAGACTCGCGTGAACTATTAGATGCCGAAATCCTATAGGATTTCGGCTTAATGCGTCAACATGTTTCATGTTGTCGCCTGGCCTGTATTCAATACTGAAATCGTATTCTTGTAATAATAACCACTATCGTGCTATTCGCGGCATCAAGTCACGCTTTGTCAGTGCAGTCCTCAATGCGTTGCAGTCCGTGAACACTTTAAACGGTATACCAATTAAATATATTCGAAACTTCTTTAGTGACAGGACAACCGCAAGAGTCTCCAATTCATAAGAATGAAGGTATTCTTCATCTTTAGTTGTTTGTTTACTAAAGTATGCCACTGGCCTAGGGGGAGATTTTTCATCAGGTTTTTGAAGCAGAATTCCACCTACCCCTAATTTGCTAGCATCGCAATGGACCTCCGTTATGTAAGTTGTATCATACAGGGCCAAAATGGGGCGTTCCATTAGCTTAGTTTTAATAGTATTAAATGCTTCCTCTTGGAGACTAATCCAAACCCAAGGGACATTTGCTTTTGTTAGAGAAGTCAAAGGTTTAGCAATACTCGCAAAGTTTGGAACAAATCGTCTAAAAAAACTTGCGAGACCAACGAATTGACGGACCTGATGAACGCTGCTTGGTGTCGGGAATAAAGCTACTGCCTCGGTTTTTCTACTACCGGGCCTCAGGCCCTCTTTGGAGATTTCATATTCTAAGTAGTCTAACTTCGTTTCAAAGAAGAAACATTTCTCGATATTTAAGGTCAATCCGGCTTTCCGGAGACAACCAAAGATTTTCCTTAATTTTTCCATACCTTCGTTTACGTCAGTAGCGGGTGTCAAGATGTCATTCATATCGGGTAGAGCTAGGTCGAATCTATCTTTCCCTAGGGCTTTATTTATCATGTGTTGAAATACGGCTGGTGCATTGACTAAACCAAATGGCATCCGCGTATATTCGAAATGTCCGTCAGGAGTTACGAACGCTGTTATATGAGTCGAATCTTTTGCCATCGGAATCTGGTAGTAGCCTGATTTTAGGTCTAAACTCGTAAAGAATCTTTTGCCGTTAAGTCGGTCTAGTTGGTCATCTATGACTGGCATAGGATACGAATCCTTGACGGTTTTTTTGTTAAGTGCCTTATAATCTACACATAAACGATAGTCATTATTTTTCTTTTTGACTAGAACTATTGGGCTTGCGTAAGAAGAATTAGATTCTTTAACGATATTGTTATCAAGAAGCTCATTTACAAGTTTTTGAACTACTATGCGTTCGGTATATGGTAATCTGTATGGTTTGTAGGAGACTGGAGAGCTGTCAGTAAGTGTAATATGCATTTCTGAAATAGTCGATGTTCCCAGCTCGCCCACGTTTAAAGCAAAACAATCACGATACTCATTAACCAACTTTAAAAGTAGTTGTTTCTGTTTGTCAGTAGTCTCGGAACCTATTTTTAGCATGTCCATTGTCAGGGGATCATATTTGTTGTTGTTAGGTTTGTCAACCGTCATTTTGTAGATCCCTAATTTGTCAGCCCTTTGGAAATCACTATAAATGTAAAGAGAGATCGGTAATAAATTAGCCCTCACAATAAGCTTTCCCTTATGCAACGCATGTTTATCCCCAGATAAGTTTATAACTAATATCTTTCCTAAGCCGTTTTTAACTGCATATAGACCTTGCGGAATCACAATTTCTTCCCCCGTCTTAAAACAAGTGTTTCCTAGTAAATATATTAACCCCGTGTGTTTACTTCCTAAATGTATATCTACGCCGACTAGCCCATTAATCTCAACATCTGATTCAACGTAAACTTCCGATTTTTCTGCTTCGGCCACCGCTGAGTATAACACCAAATTACTATTTGTTTTGTAAACTCTAACATCAGATAACTCAGTTACAGTCTGACCAACCAGTACATCTGTGTTAAGGAACTCATTATGTACAATAAAAACTTCTACTACGGCAGTAACAAAGTCCACGCCTATCTCGACGGATGCCTTACCTAACGGTAAAACTACACCAGCTGCAAAGCCTTTTAATACAGGGAGTCCGACTGTCGAGGTGTCCAACTTTAATTCGTCTGCCGTGCTCCGTTTGATAAGCGTGCACTCGCTACCGAAATCGACAAATGCGGTTTTAGGTATGCCGTTTACTGTTAGCTTCGATCAACTGTACCTTATTGACGGGATTTGATGGATGTTTATCTTTATCTGCATCACGCTTGCAATGTTCAGCTAAATGGCCCATTCTGTTGCATTTTGGACACTTTTGGAGAGGCTTTGGACACTTCGGAACAGTGTGTCCAGGCTCCGAACAGTTGTAACAACGGACTTTAAACGGTGGCTGTTTATTGTTTCGTATGGTTTCTTTAGTTTGCATGGGAGTTTTCTTTATTTCCTTTATACTTTTGCAAGAAATATTCCGTAAATACTTGAGCAGCCTACTCGGTCGCCTTAAGTCTGAGCCTAACGCATTCAGACGGATATTATTATCATATATGCCCTGTATTATACAGTCTACTGCGTTTTTTCCCTTAATTCCACAATGATTTACAAGTTTTGCTTTATCATAGAAGTATTCTTCTAGAGTTTCATCCCTCTTACTCTTCCTGTCTAATATCTCGATGAGTTTATCCGCGTAATTTTGGTCGTCAGGAAAACTTTTCAGTAATTTCGCCTGCCATTCCTTCCAGTTAAGCTTAACCGACGGTAAGCCTTCATACCATCTGCGTGAAAGACCAGCGAGCTTAGGTAATGCATTATAAATAATTTCTTTATCATTCCAGTAATATATGCGAGCAGTTTCGTTAACTTTCTTTAACCAGGATGTCATCGTTTGATTTTTTTTGACTCGGATCAAAGTTTGGTATAACGTCTTTGGCGCCTATGAAGCTACTTTCATTACGTTTATTTAGCGCATCTATTAACTTTTCCATTACACTACTTTCTTTTGATTTAGAAGTAACGCTTTGCTTTCGGCCTTTAGTACGGTTTGATTTCGCTGGGCTACGTCTATGCCTGCTGCTATTCGATTCGGAAGAACTTGATATTGTTGTAGTACTCGTTACTGAACTTATGCTAGCATGTCGTCTCTTTTCTACATGTGTGCGATCATGGCGCGAGCGTTTTTTATTTTTATGGTGACGAGAGCGCGAACGTCCCCTGTATGTTTTGGAACACTGAATCCATGCTACGTGACCGCCCAATAGAACGAGAAATTCTGCGCTTTCGCATTCGCTTTGGCGATCTCTTTCTATATCGTGAGTGTTTAGCATTTGATGTTGAGCTTCCAGGGCCTGCAGTCTCGACATTAGTAACGACGCTGTCGCAAAGTTACGATCGTTACAAAATAACGAAAAAATTCGGTTGCAATAACGACGATTGCGTGAAACGCAAGTCTCTACATCCAAGTTATCGAGCAAAAGTCGTACATTTTCTTGAGTTCTTGACGTATCTATGTCGGTACGCTAACAAAAACGATATTTGGTAGTCTCTACGCTCAAAGATAGCGATTATCCTCGGAATGATACCGATTTTTGTAGCTAATTTATCAATTTTCGCAAGAGTAACGAATATTTCTAACTACCATTTTTGACAGCCCGATAAGTGATTCGGTAGCATCGTTAGCTAATTTAATGGTGGTTTTTACGGAATTAATGACGAAAATTTTGCCGGATGGGCTTATAATTAGTCTGTACCGAAGTATGCTGTGCTTACAAGTCGAAACTAACATATAAATAGGTTCCGGACGTATGTGTGAAGTGAATAGGCGTCGCTGATATTCATTTCAGTAGGAAGAGGATTCATTTTAATAAAATAAACACAACTGTAATCAATTCCTATAATCAACTCTAATAACAAAGACATTCAATTATTCTTTTTGCAAGTTGTGTAGCACATTTTAATGTTTAAATTTTAAAACATTATGTAGGTAACGCAGGCAAAATGAAGGTCATGTAGGTACAGAAGTATCTTTATTAGCAGAAAATGTGAAGAAACAGGACATTACAGTTATTTCAGTGCAGAACACATTCCGTGTATTCATAATCATTACAATGGCATGAAAATTACAAATCACAGTACAGTACATCATAGCTATACTTATCCTATGACAAAATTTTAAACAAGACACAATAGCTAATACACACTCATCATCTTATTATTACAAAATAATACTGTCGACTAAAAGATAGCCTACATACAATCATTATCACCAAAACATTGTCCAACTTTAATTCATCTGAACATGGCATAGGTACAAACATAGACTGCATTAATAAAAACAATAATATACACAAATACTCTCTTCAAACAATACAAAATTATCAATTTTTGAAATACTAACATGAAAATTAACTCTAAAATTAAATTTCACAATGCATTTTTTATATAAGAAGCATGAGATGAACATTTTTGTACAAAAATATATAGGATAGGTCAACTACTTTCTAAGGTAAAGCATTATAAATTAATGGTATAACTTCTAATTATTTAGATTCTATGTACGGGTAATTCTACGAGTGACTTCACACGTTTGAGTAATTTCTATTTCAAATGAGTTTCATTTTACACTTAACAGGTTTGGATAATTCATAAATGAAACAGGGAACACCCTTTTATTACTTTTAGTTAAATGGTTCTGTGATTTGAAGATGGGTTGACAAGATTCAAACCTTTGGAAATTGAATATTTTGGAATTGTCTTGCACACAAGCATTTCTCTAGTGTCATTTAACCTCGTGATAGCTCGGCTGTGTATCCTTACAACTATAATTTATGGTAATATCGAATATTGGAACACTACACTCATATAGTTTTGGAAAAATCTGATCAATATTACACACACTACGTTCACTCAGTTTGATTTTCTGCTTGTTCTTGGACATTCCTTGACCGTAGTCCCCATTACCTTGGAGGCCTTTTGTAGTGTGACAAAACAGCTCAACAGCTTGATAAGTACACGCTGCTTCCGTTAACTTTGGCATGTTTCGACACATCACACGAAATCAGCGTGAAAATGAAAAATCCCTTGAATCTGCTTATTTCTGTATCTTGCCGGAATAGCAAGAGAATTGTTCACGGAGCTCCTTTATAAATTTCAGTCATCTCTTCACACACAACGACCTTACAGGCTTTGTCGAATTTCTGTATCATTTCACAGCTACTTAAACGTGAATGTAGAAGTATATCCGATGGGGTCGCAGCTTTAGCCAGAAAAAAGTTGGCGGAGGTACTGTACTCTTGGCTATCAATGAAAAATGCTTAAGAAAATACCATTGAAAACATAAACACAACAAATAAATTGTTTCCTTCCAATGACAACAACGCAAAACGAAAACCAATTGCCAAGTTTGACACTAAGCCAATGTTGCAAGGAGGCAAATTCTAATTTCCTTAAATAATTAATCATTTATTTTAATTTATAAAACGTTTTTAGCTGTACCTACGAGTTTTCATGAAAAATAATGCCTTCAAAATAAGGCTTATAAAGTCTCAGTTTAAGATACAAGAAAACCAATTATTTTTATTGAACCGTGTTCTCTATTTGTCCCCTTATCAAGGTGATTTTGTAAAGGCATACAATTGTCTTCGAAAAAGCCGAATACGTTTTTTCGCTAGCGTACCGACATCGATATGTCAAGATAATTACGACTTTGCTCGTTAGATTGGATGTAGGGACTTGCGTTTCTCGCAAGCGTCGTTATTGCAACCGAATTTTTTCGTTATTATATAGCGATCGTAAGCGTCGTTACTAATGTCAAGGCTGCAAGCCCATCTCCTTGAATATGGGAAAAAATGGAAAACATGGTTCAATAAAAATAATTGGTTTTCTTGTATCTTAAACTGAGAATTTAAAAACCTTATTTTGGGGGCACTACTTTTCACAAAAACTCCTAAGTAGAGCTAAAAACGTTTTATAAATTAAAATAAATGATTAATTATTTAAATAAATTATTAAATATATAAGGAAATTAAAATTTGCCTCCTTGCAACATTGGCGTAGTGTCAAACTTGTCAAAACTCAAAAGTCAATTGCCTTTATTTATTGATACCATTATTACCTATTTTGTTTCTGTTTTCAATTGTGTTTTCTAAAGCATTTTTGATTGATACCCAAGAGAACAGTACCTCAGCTAAACTCTGGCTAAAGCTGCCACCCCACTGGACATACACATTCACTTATAAGTAGCTACGAAATGATATTGGAATTCGACAACGCCCGTAAGGTCGTTGTGTTTGAAGAGATGGCTGAGCTCCGTGAACAATTCTCTTGCTATTCCGGCAGGATACAGAAATAAGCAGATATAAGGGATTTTTCATTTTCACGCTGATTTCGTGTGATGTGTCGAAACAAGCCAAAGCTATCGGAAGCAGGATGTACATAACGAGCTGTTGAGCTGTTTTGTCACACTACAGAAGGCCTCCGAGGGACTGGGGACTACGGTCAAGGAATGTACAAGAACATGCAGAAAATCAAACCGAGTGAAATAGTGTTGTGTGTGTAATATTGATCCGATTTTTCCAAAACTATATGAGTGTAATCGCAGTGTTCCATTAATAGATATTACCATAAATTATAGTTGTAAGGACAGCCGAGCTATCACGAGTTTAAATAACACAAAAGAAATGCTTGTGTGCAAGACAATTCCAAAATATTCAATTTACAAAGGTTTGAATCTTGTCAAGCTATCTTCAAATCAAAGAACCATTTAACTAAAATGAATAAAAGAGGTTCCCTGTTATATTTATGAATTATCCAAACCTGTTAAGTGTAAAATGAAACTCTTTAAAATAGAAATTACTCAAATGTGTGTGAAGTCACTCGTAGAATTACCCGTACATAGAATCTAAATATTTAAAAGTGGTACCATTAATTTGTAATGTTCTATCTAAGAAAGTAGTTGACCTATCCTATATAATTATTTTTGTACAAAAATATTCATCTCATTCTTCCCATATAAAAAATGCATTGTGAAATTTAATTTAAGTGTTAATATTTTCATTTAGTATTTCAAAAATTGTTAATTTTGTATTGTTTGAAGAAAGTATTTGTGTATATTATTGTTTTTATTAATGTAAATGTTTGCACCTAAGCCATGTTCAGATGAAGTAGCTCTTCGATACCCGCTATTACAGACACAATTAAAATAACAATGCACCGTACCCGATCGGGTACGGCTGGGGAGGTGTAAAATGTTTTGGTGATAATGATTGTATGTAGGTACTTATCATTTAGTCAAATGTATTATTTTGTACTATAAAGATGATGATTAGTTGATTGTGTCTTGTTTAAAATTTTGACATAGGATAAGTCTATGATGTACTGTGATTTGTAATTTTCATGCCATTGTAATAATCATGAGTACTTAACACGGAATGTGTTCTGCACTGAAATAACTGTAATGTCCTGTCTCTTCACATTTTAAGCAAATAAAGATACATAGGTACCTACATGTATACGACCTTCATTACATAATGTTTTATACATTTACTTTTATAAAAATGTGTGAGCGAACTTGTTAATAGAATATTTGAATGTCTTTGATAATAAAGTTGAAAATAGGAATTGATTACAGTTGTGTTTTATTTTTGTTTATTTAAATGAATTCTCTTCCTACATATGAAATGAATATCAGCGATGCCTATTCACATAATATAGGGTACGTCCGGAACCTATTTATAGGTTAGGTTTGGCTTACGGCCATCAAAGGCCGTAAGCACAGCATAGGTACTTCGCTACAGACAATAGACCTTCGAGTAATAAGCCCATCCGGCACAATTTTTGTCAATAATCCCGTAAAAACCACCATTAAATTAGCTTACAATGCTACAGTCATCTAGCGGGCTGTCAAAAATGGTCGCTAGAACTAGAAATATTCGTGTTGCGAAAATCGTTATGTTAGCTACAAGAATCGTTACCATTCCAAGGACATTCGCTAGCTTTTAGTGTAGAGACTACCGAATATCGTTTACTTTGCGAAATCGTAACTTTGCGTCCGAATTCGCTAACTTTGCGATCGTTATCCATGTCGAGACTGCAGGCCCAGAGGTGTCCCTACGTGTAGATGATCGCGAGCGTGTCAGAAGACGTTTGGGTTCGCGATATCGAACCCGCGTGTTTCTCTCCTTAGATCTACTCCTACGCTCTACTACACGTGGAGGTGTATAGGCCTCTCTAGCAGACGTCCTATCCGACATTGTCACAATCTTTTATTATTATTGTCAAGTCACGGTCAAATCGGTATTTGGAATAGTAGGAAAATATTGATATGATTAGAATAGTATTCATAAAACCTTAGTAGGTACATGTGAAGGAGAGAAAAAAAAATATGACAAGTTATCTAAGGACTAAAACAACATAAAGATTCAGCGAAATATTTTTTTCAGTAAAGAAATAAACATAGTTATTCTATTAAATATCATTTGAGTAATCATAGGGTAATCATTACCATTGTATTGAATTCTTTTCATTTGTATATAATATATTTCACGTTTCACTGTTTGCTGTGCAAAGGAGCATTTGTTAATTTAAAAAAAAACTAACAGCAAGATACATGTCGGATGACACCAAAACCAATACACATCTAACCAAAGGAAATATCCACACCCATCCCGGAGTGTAGCCCCGGCAAGGTGAGAGTGGACATCTCGCGGTGTTCCTTCAATACCTCCATAGAGTAGCCATGGCAAAGTATTTACAGGAATACCTCACAATGGAGAATATGTATCGGCTTAATTAACAAAATCTGCGTCTCCGTAAAGTGAACATAGAAAGATGCATGCATGTGGGAACACTATAATACTATCCCGTGTGCAGTGCGGTGTGCATCCCGGAGTGTAGCCCCGGCAAGATACACAAAGCCCTCGCAATCCATGCCTACGTCTCCATAGAGTAGCCATGGCAAGACGCATGCATGTTGGAACTTCGTTATACCGCTCCGGAAAACAGTGTATCCCGGAGTGTAACACGGAAAGATACACAATGCCTTCACAACCCATGCCTGCATCCCCATAATAATTTAAACATGAATAAAGCACACAGTGAAACATCTATTTCTTTCTTAATTTCTTTTGTCCAACTTGTGACCGTTATTTTATTCAAGTAGCAGGTAGAAAATTATGTAACTAAAATTATATTTGTATTAAATATGGGCGCTGAATTATCCCACTTCTGACTTATTAGAATATTAACATTTAAGCTTGTTAAGGTATTGACTGTAATTATCTGGGTCAGAAGGAGCAAAGTTAATAAAAGCCGTTAGTGTAGGTAACATTCAAATCACACATTTTATTATCGTTTATCATGATTTTACATAACCATCTCACATAAACCACAATAGACTTTAGAAAATAATGCATTGTACATTAAGTACATACTTTCTACATAAATTACAAGACTAGCAATAGTTAAACCATAGAATTCAACACATTCGAACAAAATAACGGTCACAGTTTTATAACATAGTATGATATTTTAAAGAATAGGTACTTATTAAATCAGACTGACTTACAGTAGCTCTTGATACTATACAACTTGTTCTCTTGGTGGTCCGGGCTCGAATGATCTCCAGCCCCAATGTCCTCAACCTCTTTTTTGAGCGTTGAATCCATAGACAAATTACAAACGATCGTTGTCACATGACAGGCAAAGGAAATGTATTCAGTCAGCCAAGTCCACAGACAAAAATAAAAATGTAGTAAACTAAATGTACTTCTTGTGGAAATGTGTTTTAATACAACCTTAATTCCCTAACACTATTATGAGAGTCGATAATAATTATGACTATTCCCGGTATGGTATAGTCCTATATGGAAACGTTAGATGGCTACAATTTCACCTGTTGTCATTTTCACAGGGTTATACACACAAACCTATAGCGTTGCTGCGATCTGTAATCAGTTGCTTGCAGCGTATTGCGGACGAAATACATGGATAAATAAAATACTATGCGTAAGTCATCGTGCCAAACAGGCTCTATTGTTATGCGTTCGTGCCATTTATCTAGCTGTTTTTGTGTTTTGTTTTTATTTTGTAGTTTATTAACTAATAATTTGTTGTCATGTTTATTATTTTATAATATCCGTTATCTCAGTACTCGAAACCTTCCTGTGTCATCTTTCTTTCTTCCGTCTTAATAAAATTAACCATAGTCACACTGGTGTGTCAATTTGGTGTGACTATGGATCGGTCATGTGCCTCGTAGACTTGGTTTTTCGTTACAGTTTTTGTTTAGTTGATTAATTCGATTCGCCCAAACAAGGAGATAAAAACTAAAAGAAGCGTTAAAAATGTCTGGAAAAATCCATTTGCCTACAGACTGTCAAACTTCTAAATTCCTTTCTGCGAAACTTTTATCAGGAACCGGATGATAAAAGTTTTTCGCAATCGCTTTGGCAGTTAGGTACGAGTTTTTGGCACACGTTAGACGAAAAAAAATTGATTATTGTGGGGTGGATTCGAACAGCTTCATTATAGAGCAGGTGAAGTTGCACAAAGAGCCGGACAGTAGGTGGGCCGCGGTCTGTGATAGGGCTCCGCAGTTGCACCCGGATTTATTGGCATACCCCCACCGGCGCTTGAGTACCTGCAACGGCCAAGCTGGCTTAGCAGTCAGTTTAGACTTCCAGGTGGACCATGGCAGGTGGTAACCCACTGAGAGCTTTTCTGCAGGGAACACTCAAAATTCCGAAAAACTAAATTCCGAAAGTCACAATAGGCTTGTGTCCTGAAAAAATCGAATTAGTCCGTCAGTTAGATTATCAAAAAAAAATTGACACGTATTTTTTTCTTTTGTTACGTAAACCAAAATTGGCGAAGATACGACGATTTGAAAATTCTCAATACGTCACGCCGTGCTATAATTTTTAGTGCGTTGTGACATCATGAGCTCCCACTCCCGAGTTTTGATGCGTTTTATCTTTGTCAATATTCATAACTCAATGATATTCATTGATTTACAAAAACAAAAAATACGTGTCCATTATTTTCCAATACTCTAACTGACGGACTAAATGGATTTGCAATTTATTGATGGTGGAAACTAGCCTATTCTGAATTTCAAAAGTCCGAATTTCATAATTCCGAAGAGTGTCTACTATTTAAAATCCCGAAATTCATCATTCCGAAAGTCATAAATACGAATTTTTTGTTGTCCGATTTTCATCATTCCGAAGAATGAAATGTCCGATGGATCGTTAGTCCGAAAAACTTACTAGCTGGCATGAGGAGCGTAGGCCGAAGGCCGGCGGAGCGGCGACGATATTTGTGAGCGAGCGCGCGTCCTTGAGTCGTAGCAGGTTTTAAATTTGCTTAATCTCGAAAACGGTGCGTCCTATCACAAAAATATAAAAAAATTGCCCCTTTTTATAAAACGCCTGCCGTGTAATTCTCAACATACGTAATTACATAAAGTAAAAAAAATGATTGAAAATTGATTTTTAATGTTTCTTATTATCAATACGCTGGACTACTGAAAAACAGTATTTTGAGAATAGTAATTATGAACGTTCGAAATATTAAAATTTCGGAATTATGAAAATCGGTATTTTGAAATTCGGAATTGTGACTTTCGGAATTTTGTTTTTTCGGAATTATGTAGTCTACCCTTTTTTGCACAGCAAGCAGGCTTAACATAATTATCCGACGAAGGATGACAGGAGTCACACGTTCTCGAATAACTACACCGGATGTATTGACTTCCGCCCTAATATAATTATTCCTATATCTTCTATTTATTTCCTACATAAAGGACAATAATTTATCTGTATCGCCAGGAAACGACAATACAATTAGCTCAAATGAGCATGATGCGTAAAAATGTACTTCCTTTGTCTAATCAGGATTATCTTCTGAGCAACAATCGACATACCAACCGTATTGATTGGTCCTCCTTAGAAACAGTACTTATGGAGCTCACTCTTAATTAAGAAACGGGAAAAAAATACTGAAGAAAACTGCTGAACATTCAATGGATTCAAATCAAATCAAAAGTCATTTATTCAAATTAGGCTGATAATCAGTACTTTATGAACGTAAGCTTACAAGAGACTCTCCCTCGAAAACCCCCACCTTTTGACACTTTTTGGCTTGAATAACTGTCACGCTGACGGTCGGACACCCAACCTGATGGAAAAACCAAAAATTTTCGTAGAAGAAGATGGAATTACCTTCTTTAATTTATGTTAGCCTAGTACTTTTTCTAAGGTAACTTATCAATTTGTTTGAATTAAAAATTCTTAAAATATGTTGTCTTGTCTTACTAAGTGTACCTAACGTTGATAAAGTTTAAGTTTTACACAAAAAGAAACTTGGGACGAGTTGCGGAATGAAAATATTATTTATTTTGATTTTCATCAACTCGTCCCAAATGGGTCGTAGGTATGTGGGACCAGTTGATGAACGACTCGGTCGCGACATCGTCGGTCGCGTACGCCAGCGAAGAAACAAAAGCAAACACGCGCCGTTGACGTCTGCGTCGTAATGTATACTTGTACGCGACCGTCCGAACGCGACCGAACGTCAGCGCGACTCTAATTCAGACCTTAGTGTTTTATCTGTGAAGAAGAAGTGTCCTGTCTGTTAGGTTAGAAGAACCAGATTCTATACAATACCGTGTGAGATAATAAATATGAAAGATCCATACGTTCACATTCCAAGATCAACTTTTAGGGTTTCGTATAATGAGTGTAATTTACGAAGCTGAAAGGCACTTGTTCTCCCCGACATTGCGATGTTTTTCTGAACCATACCTGTGAACCAGTTAGATACTGGATATATTGGAAGTAAAAGTTCCAATGTTGTTACAAGCTTAAAAAAGTACAAGGTGATAAAAAGCTCCCGTGTGAACGTGGGCTAAGCCAACGCTTGTCGCATTGTCTGCTTGTCAACCACGGCATTTGGACACCTTTAAAGAAAAAAAATAAAAAATATACGCTACTGCCATTGCAATAGCAACGCAAAATATCACTTATTACTGCTACTTTTAGGGGTACGACTACGTTTATATTTATTTTACAAATACTTGAATAGTTTATTTTCTAACAAGACTTGTATTACATAGCTAGTGTGTTTGTGGAAGTGTTCTTTAAGCAAGTAAATGCCTGTCTTAGGACTTCCCACTCTTCCAGTACACTCTTCTTATATCAAACCCAGAAATTGACAGGAAAATGTTCCCGAACTTCAAAAGGATTCTCTTACCTTTCACACTTAGTATGGGAGTGCTTTTAAAGTTCAGCTGTGTAACACAGCGTTAAGGATGCGTTTGACAGCGTATTTGAATTTTGTTGACAGTACTGCAAAAGGGGGTCGACAGAGATATTGAAAAGAACGGTGCTTAATGCGGGCGGGGAAGGTTGTGGTTCTGTCTTTGGCTACGAACCTTAAATATTCCTTTCGCTTCTTCTACGTTCGTATATTCACGAACTCTGGAATATGTTGGCGTCTAAGAGACTTCAGAAATGATAGAGAGGCAATAGACCAGAAGAGAGAGAGTTAACAGAATAAGAAATGTCATAGACAAACTATGAAACTATCTCAGTGAGGCCACATAGCAAAAAGTTATTGCAAGTAGTTTATGTTTTTGTCCCGTCTATCTTTGGTCGGCTTGTTTCAATTGTTATGCTGGGTAGTCCAGAAGAAGAGAAGAACTCATGATTTTTCTTAACACATGGAGACTCTTTTTTCCATCGAAGTGACGTTAAATCTTGGAGAGACATTAAGTTATTCCGATTACATTGTTCAATGCATTGCTGAAATCAAAATTAAATAGTAGTCGCTTTTTGTAAAAGCAGATCATTTTTTAACAAGATCTTGTTTCAGAGCCAAACTCAACCAAGTTTGGAAAAGGTTAAGTAAATCAATCACTTAAATCTAGAAGGACCTTACATGACCAAGACCAAGAGTAATGGACAAACTTCTGGAAACATTTAAAACGAATTATACATACTACAATTGACATTCAATGAAAACCTATTTTCTTAACTTTTCCAGTTAGAAGTATCTTTCTAGTTCGACACAACCTTTTTTGTTGATTAATGGAAAATTTGAACGAAGAATAATTATTTTTCGTCTAAATACGATAAAGATTTTGGTGCTGGCAAGTCTTTTTTAGGTTTAAGAGGGAACAGGGGCCTGCGATTAATGACGTCACGTAAACATGCGAATACCGCGTTGATTTTGTTCAGCGAATTCAAACGAGTAATCACACCGACAGAGAGCGTGTTCCAGTAGGTATTCCGAACAAACGAGTAACATATGAACACGACGAGCGCATATATGCGAACGACCGATAGGTAAAGTTAGGTCGCGGGGTTTATGCTCTTTTTCATAAGAAGTACACGCCACTGAACTAAACACTAAGGTGAAATATGGGTGTACTCTAGGAAAATCCTTTGCCTCCTATCGGGGATCACAGGTGTAGTATTGAAATACTTAGACGGTGAAAATGTATGAAACAGCAGTTTTTTTTTTAATTCCCGATGAAAACTTTCTATGTGTGTTTCGGAATGATGTATTGCACACGTGGTAATCGGTTATGCGTATATGTCCCTTCCACCATGCCATGTATAATGTATGAATTCTCATTATCTGCCTAGCCTTTTCCCAACTATGTTGGGGTCGGCTTCCAGTCTAACCAGATGCAACTGAATACCAGTATTTTACATGGAGCGACTACCTATCTGATCTCCACAACCCAGTTAGTACTGTGTAATACGATACCCCTTGGTACGACTGGTTGTCAGACTTTTTGGGCCACTGACTAAGATCAAATGAAAGATCTACAAATGACAGCCGGGACCAACGGCTTATCGCGCTCTCCGAGGCACGGAAGAAACTCGGTCATATTTGAGAGGTAATTCCCTGTTTACCATACGTAATTAAAGATTTAACGACTACGAGATAAAAACTGTTGTAGTTGAACCCAACAAGATAGCTGGACTTCCCGCTACAACTTAAGACACATACATACTTAGTACTGCAGTATCGCTTGAAGAAAACTCAAGAAATAAACAACCCCCAAGAAAACTCTGACAAAAAACTACAACAAATACTTTAAAAAAAATATCAAGAGCTCGAATAAGTTCTACCAAGAGCATAGGCCAATAATTTTAATAAACAGGTTTGAGTATTCTACAACTATCTTTAAAAGCCTGTCAAACGAAATTTTGCCTATTTCGCTCTTCTCCTTAGCGTGTCGATGACAATTCAAATTGAGTCAGCCCTAAAGGCGACGAGTTTGGCACTTTGGATGGACGCTACTGTCCATCAGCTCCTGTGATGTGCAAGTAACAGAACTGGCAGGACACGATACCATGTATCGCACCGTTTGTGTGGCATCTATGAACTTGAACAGGTTTTTTCTTGCTTCGACCAACCAGATTTACGTGATTTTGCAGGCTCTTTAGTCAAACTGATCCCACTCATTTGGATCCCGCGGGATCAGTTTACTAACAGACGTGATTTGAAAGTATTTCTTTAGGTATTAATAAAAACCCACATCATTCTAGTGATATTTTCTTTCGCTTTGATTTCTTTTACATGGGTCAGTAAAAAAAGACTGGACCACTACGAAATAACAAGCGGTCGGCTTTAAGAAAAAAAACATCTACTACTCCATTCACTGTCAATATAAACTACGTAGGTATCAATATTTCTTCAACAGTTTTCTAGATCAATTCGCACAGACAGACACGTGTCTTGTTTATTTATAATGGTCTCTAATAAAATCAATTGCTTCTGCAATGATTATCAAATAAATTATATGCGAGACGATAATTATCTCCGCAAACTTTGTGTGAAAAAAACCCCCGTTGCCTAGAAACAAGGAAAATGTATGAGTATGGATAGTTATATATTATTTGTTCAACACTGTAAGGACCCCAGCAATAATAGCATCACTCCACTACAACTGAGGAAGTGGTGCAGTATTTGAAAGTGTAGACCAACTGGATTCTGAGGGTCGAAAGGTTGGAATCGCGCCACAACATCAACTTTAAGTCATTCGTGGTACGAGTTCCAACCCACCATCTACAGACCTGCATGAAGGAGGACTTTTGGCCGAAGGGTGTCGTATATCAACGTCTCCGAGGGCGGTTAGGCGACACCACGCAGCGAAACACGACGCTGACAATGTTGCGGGTATAGTTTTAGTCTCATAAGGTTTAAAATATGTATTAGTATATTATTGTTGTTGAATATGACTTTGTGTATTTTATTTATGGGCCTTAGTTGCCTGATAATAAAATGATTATTATTAATGGTTAGGTAGCGGTGTACGCACAAAAGTACATCGATATTTCGCCAGTTAGGTTAAACTCCCATGCTCTCGCGCCTATTAGAATCACAACAAAAATTAAAGCATTTATTTCAAGTAGGCCAGTTACCATTATTGCCATCGGGGAAAAACCTGGATGAGGTCTGCATAGAACCGTGGAGATTGGCACAAAAAAAAAACAGTGAGCCGTCGCGGGACACCTGGCAGATCTGAAACATTGAAATTATTTTGTGCAAGTAATATGCTTAAAAAAAGTCAATAAAAAATACAAACATGATATAAAATAAAAGAAAACTTAAACGAAATGACTCGATTTACAAAAAGAAGACCCTTAGGCTGGATTCGAACTCAAGTCACGAGATTGCAACCCAGCGCTCTGTGCCCCTAGACCAGCTGACTTGAAAACCGTATCTAATAATATGTAGATCTTAAGCTGCGTCAACAGGCCGGTAATGTTCGGGATTGTTCGGGCCGGCTGATAATCGCCACGGCAAAAGCGATACTTTTCATTTTGTTTTTTATTTGTGTAAATTCAGGCTGTGGATGATGAGGCCACTTACAGGCTCTTTTGAATTTTCGAAACAAGGCATAATAACTGTAAAAGTACTGTAGTTAAAATGAAGCTACCATTCCAAGGCACAATGCAAAATAACTGTGAAATTATTTGCCCATTCTAAAGCGTAGATCTCTATGGAGAAGAAGGGCAAGAAACTCCATCTTGGGTACAAACGTGAGATCTATGACTTGGTAGTACAACGGTTTTACTACTAGGCTATCACTGTTCCAAATGCTTAAAAAAACAGAAATTCCCATTAAAAAATTCAATAACTCTGCCTGACCCGGGAATCGCATTCATACCCAAGACTTACTGTTACTGACTGTACAGGATGTAAAAGACCTCATCACGAAGCCGTCAACGAAGCATTGTTATTGTACATCAAATTAAGTAACTTTACGCAAAAATGATTGCTGGCAAACAACTTTTTTTTTTGGGGTGATAAATCATGTTTTGTGGTGGAACTCAATGTAACGCTCTCAAAACATTGTGCTGATCGATGGATTGAATAGTACGGGGGTCGTGAAGGTGTTTAAAGTAAAAATCTTACATTAAAAACTATGGTGTAGAACATAAAATAATAGCAATGACGAGGAGAACAAGTGCCTTTCGGGTTGGTTAAGGTGTTTTATACCCTTTATATAGATACCTAACACTCCCTTTAACGTGTATGAGTAATTTACCTTAAGGCTCTTCGCAAAATCTACGAGGTGTTCGCTAGATTTGATTGACATTGAAAAATCTACCTTATTTTTAGCGGCATAAAATTCAAACCAGCTCATGCGCGAATGCTTTTGTAACTGTTTCATAACTGATATTCACAGAACTTCGTCATATGAATTGAAACAATTCTCAAACGGATATTAATTTTATCCTATAGTTCAAATTGTGTTAACAATAAGTATTCTCGCATTTCTGTTCTCATAATAAAAGGATTCAAATTTGAGAAATTCGTAATTTCTGTTTGTAATTTCATTGATATATTCTTGTTCAAGTATTTTGACATTTAACCATTAACAGAACACTAAATTGATAGACTAATCTCCTAAGAAATCAACATTTTATTTATATCTATACTAATCTATACTAATATTATAAAGAGGTAACATTTGTTTGTAAGTTTGTACGTAGGGGGTAATCTCCGGAAGTAATGAACCGATTTCAAAAATTCTTTCACCATTAGAAAGCTACATTCACCTTGAGTAACATAAGCTATATTTTATCCCCGTACTCCCACAGGGACGGGATCTACGCGGGTGAAACCACGTGTATCCGCTAGTAGTAAATAAAATAAGATCCATTTTCCTTTATTTAGCAACCTTTAATTTCCTAAAAAACATTCATTTATTCGCTCTTACGTTCATTGTTCAAAATATAACATCACGCCTGATTACCCCGAAGGCTTAGGCATATGTGTACTCATTAGTACACCCACATTCTGTCTGTTTTGTTTAAGACTCAAATACTAAGGGGCCGCCTCCACGAGCGAGAGAATCGCGGCGATTCAACGTATTTCTATACGAAAATATCGCCACGATTCTCTCGCTCGAGGAGACGGCCCAAAAGAGAATGTATAGAAAAACGTGGCAAGGACGATAATATCGCCGCTATTCTCTCGCTCGTGCAGGCGGCCCCTTAGAGGACGAAGGGTATAATAACATTGAGTGTAATAATGATTTCAGCGAAAACGAAAATTTCAACGAATCCTTACTAATATTATAAATGCAAAAGTAAGTTTGTTTGTTACCTTTTCACGCCTAAACCACTGGACCGATCATCCTGTGCATATACGTTGTAAGGTACTTCAGAAAAGAGACATCGTGGCTCCGGAACACAAAGGGCGATGAAGGAACATGGATGGGTTTTAGTCAGTAAAAGTCTGACACTCCCTTCCGCTCCGTCTAGAGCGGGAGGAGTCATTTGATGATTTCCCATCCGAAAAAAAAGGTACTTCAGAAACGGACATAGGACATTATTTAGGACATTTCATCCCGAGAAAAAGTACTCTTCCCAAGGAAACCAACAATCACGTTCTCATGATAATAGATAGATGAGAACAGCGGTGGCCCAGTGGTGGTGGCCCCGACTTACAAACAACAAGTCGTGGGTTCGAACCCAGGCGGGCGCATTACTTTGTGTAATTTATTTCATTACTACTGCTCTCAAAACGGTGAAGAAAAACATCGTGAGGAAACCGGCATGTCCTAGAACCAAAAATTCGAAGACATGAGACATCTACCAATCCGCACTGGGCCCGCGTGGTGGATTTATAGCCCATTCCCTATCATTGAGAGGAGGCCGTGTCCCAGCAGTGGGAACATTATAGGCTGATGATGAGGATGATGATGATAATAGATGGCGCCACGTGTCATTCGAATCATGATTGAATTATATTATTACAAGCAGAGTACGATCTTGCACGATCGAATCAGAAATTAAGACATCCGCAAGAGAACCAAGGTTACCGACGTAGCCCGAAGAATTGGCAAACTTAAGTGGCAGTGGGCAGGGCACATTGCTCACAGAACGGATGGCCGATGGAGTCGAAAAGTTCTGGAGTAGCGACCGCGAACCGGAACAAGCCCGCCAAACTATTCCCAAACCACTGTAACTCCTGAAAGCCAGAATCAACAGTGGCGACCACCAGAAAAACGCCGAGACAATGCAGCTCGACGAAGTCCCAGAGAATGAATTTAACTTTCTTGGATCCCACAACGAAATTAATCAGAAAAGTATAGCGGAGGAGTAGGAAAAAACCGTAATTTCCACTTCCCTCCATATCAGCAGGAGACAGAACGAAACAAGGCCAATAGGCACAAAGGGACGTTTACAACTGGGATAGGCCCAGTTGCCTAGCACCACGGATAAAAATATTAACATTCTCCTAAGGTCCTCCTCAGGTCCTAAGTTGTGAGCTGCTATATTTGATTCCAATAATAGGTATGGCAAAAACGCTTGCTTGAACGCACGGAAATTTGTTCTAGTTTCTACAAGGTCTGTGTAGTATAACTCCGGCTGTAACCTGTACACTATCCAACATAATATTGCCTTCATTCTGCCAAAGACTGCACTCCCATAAAATGTAAATGTGCTGATTGTTCATATTCGCAGTCAGATGTGGAACATTGACAAAAAGGCGAGTCAACAAGCTTGAAGGAAAATAATTTACTGTTATGTGCGTTAAATTTCCAAACTTAAGTGGCAGTGGGCAGGGCACATTGCTCGCAGAACGGATGGCCGATGGGGCCGAAAAGTTCTGGAGTGGCGACCGTGAACTGGAAGACGTTGCGTTGGAAGGCCTCCCACTAGGTGGACCGATGACCTGGTGAAGGTTGCGGGAATCCGCTGAACGCGAGTCGCACGGGACCGGTCAATGTGGCGACACTTGGGGGAGGCCTATGTCCAGCAGTGGACGTCTTTCGGCTGAAATGATGATGATGAAGCAGAGTGCAAGGAAGCCGCGGACTAAGACTAGTTATTCATATTACCAAATACTCGAAACAAGACTACTTATGTCATGATTTCCCGAAAATATAATTTCGAGGGCTTTGTTGTTGGTTTTGGGTAAAATTATTATTCTTTAGTCCGCGCCTCATTATTTTGTCTTCACGGCTGGCGCAGTGGCTTAGCAATTGGGTGCTGTGTTTCGCGGGTTCGATTCCCACACCGAACACTTATATGGCCTACAGGTCATTATCCCGGGTCTGGCTTCTTATAGTCTGGTAAATGAATGATTGTGGTTGGAAAAGTCGAAAGCAGAAAATCTGACTTATGAACTTTGTTTGGACTAGTTAGAAGATAAACATATTAAAAGTCCTGACCCCTCCGAGGTGAGCCCGAGGGGGGGGGGGGCTAAGAAGGTCCCGTTTTTTGGTTTTTTGCTTATATCTCGAAAACGATGCGTCGTATAAAATTTTGTTGTACTACATAATAAAACCTCATAAAATTTTCTTCAACTTTGCTTTTCAAATTTTTTATCTGCCGCTACGCCGCTGCCCATTCTCTGGTCTACGGAGGCGCAAGGTGTTCTGCCTCAGACATTAGTCGCCTTATACGACACCCGTGAGTGTAAATGGGTTGGTTCTATTCTACTCTGCCGGATACCACACGGCTAACTCATGGCGACATCACATGGGCGTGGTATGCCACGACAATCGATTACCACACAACTTTTCAGTTAGTGGCACCACTTTCAGACTTGTATTAAATTCTGTGATGCCAGAAAATCTATACATATAATAAAACAGTAACGAAAGAAAACTGTACATTGAGAATTTTCGAGAAAAAAAAAGTCTTTTGTTAGAAAAACGTAACTGATGACAAAAAGTGACTTTTTAGAATTTTTGTCTGTTTGTCTGTGTGTATGGTACGGCTTCACGCCAAAACTACTGGATAGATTGAATTGAAATTTAGCAAAAATGTTCTTTGTAAACCAAGGAAGGCTTTAGGCTACATATTATCACGCCGTATGTTATGGGAGGCAACCAATATTGATTTTAAAAGGTTTTGTTCGTAATTGAATGCACAAAATAGTGGAAAGCACAAAATTACAAGTTATAAGCTATATTATGTGACGGAGTCGAAGTTGCGCAGGTCAGCTAGTGTAAAAATAAAATTGAAACCCAAACAAAAAAACCCCGTGTCGCGGAGTCCCACTTTTTCAATCAATTAGAGCCCTTGACCAAACTCACGAGAGCCTCTCAAGATATTGTACTAATTAACACTAAAACTGATAACAAATTAGGCAATATTTGATTTCTCAGAAACATTATTAGCCGCGGTAACTCCCCCTAGGGGAACTTTTACTGAGAAGTATATTATGTAAAGTACTTTAGTAGATAATGAGGTGGTAATAAGGTCAAGTTTTCAAAAACAGTGTCGTTGGCAAGTGGTTACTTAAAGCCACTTGGAAATTCTATTTTTGTAAGTTAAGATCATTCGAACATGAATATTATGCTCATGAGAATATGGTGTCATAATCGTTTGTTTGCTTATACGAATATGAACTATTTGCAGATGCTAAAATGACAGATATATCATCATCATACATAACGTCTTGTAATCCCCGAAGGGTTAGGCAGAGGTTCCACTGCGAGGATCGACCGGAGGACACGGTGGAGGTGTGCCCCGCGTGGGCAGAGCACCGCCGTGTCCTCGAAGCGGCGATTGGCAACGGTGACCTCTCGCGTCCGACCCTGGTTCAAGCCATGGTCCGGAGCATGACGGAATGGGACGCCGTCACCTCCTTCTGCGAAGCAGTAATGATAGAGAAGGAGGTGGTGGAACGGGAGAGGGAGAGAACCTCTCAGCGTCCCGGCCGCCGCGGGAGACGCCCCGGGCGTCGGGGGCCACCACGTGGCCCCCGGCCACCGTAGGCGCGGGCCTGTGGACGGTGGACTATGGGCTAGCTCCCCGTCCGTCCGTCTCATGACAAGAGGTCGTGTCGACGGCTCGTTCGTATTCCACGCGCGCCTCAAAGAGAGGCAGCAAAAAAGAAGGGGTCCGTAAGGACCGATGCCTGCCGGGGTTGCGGGACTGTTTGAAAGAGATACCGTGGCCCCGGAACACAAAGGGCGATGAAGGAACATGGATGGGTTTTAGTCAGTAAAAGTCTGACACTCCCTCCTACTCCGCCCAGAGCGGGAGGAGTCATTTGATGATTTCCCATCCGAAAATAAAAAAAGGGTTAGGCAGAGGTGTTCCTAATAGTGCACCCACATTTCGCCAGCTAGGTTTAAGTCCCATGTATAAGGGGCGAGCCTATTGCCATCAACCGGGCACAAATCCAGACTCCGTGGCTGCTACTGAGAAATTTCTCATGCATGGAAAAACTCAATCACACTAAGTCCGACCCTGGGATCAGACTCATAACTTCACGCTCAGCAGTTGCGCTTGCGAGCACTCGACCAACGAGCCAGTCAAACAGACAGACACATGCAAATAGGCTAGTTTCCACCATCGACAAATTGCAAATCTATTTAGTCCGTCAGTTAGAGTATTGGAAAATAATGGACACGTATTTTTTGGTTTTGTAAATCAATGAGTATTGACAAAGATAAAACGCATCAAAACTCGAGAGTGGAGGCTCGTGATGTCTCAACGCACTAAAAATTATAGCACGGCGCGCGGCGTGACTTATTGAGAAATTAATTGAGAAATTTTGGTTTACGTTACATTATAAGAAAAAATACGTGTCAAATATTTTTTCATTATCTAACTGACAGACTAATGATTTTTTCAGGACACAAGCCTATTGTTAAGCGCAAAGACGATTTGACGTTTCTGGTTTCGTTGACAGTCCATTTGAACAGTCTCCCTCACTCATAATGGAAAATCGAATCTGCCTTCCCAAGCGGAATGTGTCTTCTGTGTGAACACTTTTTCGAGTGACCTGAGTGCTAATGGTTTAAATCTTTGCAGACACTGGCATTGATTTTGAGACCCGGACTCCACCAAAGTGGAGACAAGAAGAGATCAGAAGAAATCCGTTGTACTTGTAACCAATAGAATTTCGTTATTTACAACTTAAGTGGAAACGGTTGAACAGGAAAAACAGGAGATATCTCGTGTTTTAGGCCAGCCACCACTGGGTGCCAAGCGAACTCAAACTCAAAGCATTTATTTTAATTAGACCATTACGGCACTTTTGAATGTCAAAAATACAAAAAAAAAACAAAGCTAGCAGTGTCCCAGTCACAAGACATAATAACTTGAGAAACTACTGTAATTGCCCATTCCCTAGCGAAGATCTTTATGGAGAAGAACGGGCAAGAAACTCCATGGACCAGAGTAAAAGATTAAATCAACAATTTAAAAATAAAGAAATGAAAAAGAACTATGGCAGCTAAGAGATAACCAGTCCCAACTGATAGCGCCCGTTCACGAACATGACGCGTGAACCGGCGCCATTCAACTCAACCATATTGAAGGGAACTAAATGACCCGACAACACACAGCAGCGCACAGAGGACATAAGATGAGACGTGTCGCCTTACTTGTTTGATCGCACTAAACTGGGCGTGAGAAGCCTGCACCCCTAGCCAAGTTACAAACGTTTCGTAGCAATTCTCTTTCTACAATCGTAAACGCCTCGGCGTAAGCGATTGTAGAAAGCGCTAAATTGGTAGCCAAGTTGACACGACTGAGTCGATCGCTCGTTCTCTAATGTCTGTAGAAAAAAACCTACACTTTAAAGAGTATAGCGATCAACATTGTAGAAACGATAACATTCTATTCTATCATTTTGAACGATGTAAACTTGTCTACGAATTTTCTATTCGTTTGTGTTGATCACGTGATTTAACGTTGAGGTGATGTCATTCCCATTCATTTGAATAGTTTTCTACTAGCGTTAACGATTGTAGATTGTCAACTTGGCTAGGGGTGCTGGACACATATCTTTGCTCCAAAGCTAGTACGCCCGCACAGCTTCAGTGGATACACCCTATCTCAATAGCTTCTACTCTCCACTTCGCACATCACCGAACGTATCCGCTTTGTTAGAGTCCGGTCGTCAACCTCGCACTTTTAACTTCATAAACACTTAATTATTTTTTAAATTAAAATCGGCCAAAATCACAAACAATTTCTCACCAATCTAATGGACTTGTCGCTCGAAGAAAGTTAATTAAAACAGCAATAAGTTTTGTCATTAACAAACAAATTACAAAAACGAAAGGGCTATTTAAAACTCATTCAGCTAAATACAAAGTTTAATTCAAGTGAATGGATTCTCTATAATTTCGAATTTATAAAAGAATAAATAAAAAATAAATAATAATAAAAAATAAATTCGAAATTCTAAAGTAGAATTGGAAACTTCAACGACAACAAAACTTGGATATCTATCTATAAGAAGTTGAGCAACAATTTTATAAATGTTCAAGACTGATGCTGAACTATAAATATTCAAGTTTTGACGTGGGTTTACTCTAAGTCAAATATGTGTAAGTTTTCTTGTTTCTATAAAGTTACTAATACTATTTTTATCTTGACATGGCACATGAAATCTATACTTCTGTACTAAAACTATTAAGAGATAAATTTCCAAGTTTGGATGTAGAAGGTAATTTCTGAAACTAGTCATCCGATTTAAAAATTCTTTCAGTAATGGTAAGCTACACTATTGCTGAGTGCCATAGAAAGTGTTTTTCGAGGAAAGTCGCGGGTGGAGAATAGAATAGAATAGAATATACTTTATTGTACACCAAAATCTTAAAAATACTGCTTACAATATTGCTTAATCTATGGTTACAACGGCGGTCTTATCGCTAACAGCGATTTCTTCCAGACAACCTTTGGACTAAGATAAGAAGGGGAGGGGGTAGTCAGTGGTGTACTGTAAATACTCTTCAAACAAAATTTAACTAAATAAAAGATTATATATATGTATATATATTATTTAAGTACAAATGAAGTAATCAAAAAATTATGTCAATAAATAAATAAAACAATATTGATTATAATAAAAATAATTATGATTGACTTGGAAACTTTAAATCATATGAGTGAATGAAAAATGATTCACAACTAAGTTTTTAAAAGCAACAATTGACTTTGCTTGCCTTACCGACTCCGGCAATGTATTCCATAAACGGATAGCCTGAACCGTAAATGATTGGTCATAGAACTTAGTGGTATGTGCAGGCATCAAAAGCCTCAAATTCTCCGATGATCTCAAATGTCTAATATGTGTGTCACTAATGAACTTAAAACGTTCTTTGAGATAAAAGGGGGTTGTGGGATTGAAGAGAATATTGTACAAAAATGATAAAATATGCGTATTCCGGCGAAGGCGGATAGGCAGCCACTTGAGTTTATTGCGAAACTCGGAGACATGGTCATATTTGCGCAAACCAAATATGAACCTGATACAAAAGGAGGGTAGTTGATTGTAAGTAAAATAGCGGGTGTAAGACACCCTTAAAGAAGCCGAGAGGTACTTGTTCTTTGCATCATTCCAATTTTTATTCGTACTGGTCCTCTTGGAAACCTTCTTGCTACGGAAATATTGCAAGTTCCAACGTTTTTAAAATTCAAGCTTTTAATGTTATACCTCGTACTTTAAATACCTGCATCTCTATAATATTCAATGCTTGAATGCCTGCACAATGTTTTGAATGCGTTCCATTGACGAGTAAACTGTGATTTTCAACCGACTTCCAAAAAGTCGAGGTTCTCAATTCGACTGTATTTTTTTTTGTTTGTTACCTCAGAACTTTCGACTGGGTGAACCGATTTTGATGATTCTTCTTTTATTTGAAGCTGGTGCTTTCCGTGTGGTCCCATTTAAATTTTGTAACTATCTGATGCTGATCTTCGGAGATATACAATGGAACTCTTCAAAAAAAGTCGGCAAATCTGCCGTGAATGTTGCAATCGCTTGGATGTTTATTGTTTGTACAACATCATGACGTAACATCACGCCTGTATGCTCTGAGGGGGAACACAGATGTGTACAATACACCCGGATTTTGACAGTTAGGTATGTTAAGTAAGCGCGTTCGTGTTCCGCGCGCGCCTCAAAGAGATGTCAGCCTAAGGGACTGTTCTTAAGAGATACTGCGGCCCTGGAACACAAAGAGCTAATAAGGAACATGTATGGGTTTTAGTCAGTACAAGTCTGACACTCCTGCTCCGCCCAGAGCGGGAGGGGTTATGTGATGATTTCACATCTGAAAAAAAAAAGGCCACCTCTCAATGATGGGGAATAAATTGGAAAACCCCACGCGGGCCCAGAGCGGTTTGGTAGATGTCACATCATCACATGGTTCGATTCCTGGGTCGGGCAGTTAGGAATTTCTCAGTAGCAGGCACGGAGTCTGGTCTATTACATGGGACTTGAAACATAACTGGCAAAATATGGGGGTTCTATTAAATACACCTGTTCCTAATCCTGCGGGAATTACATGCGTGTTGTAATGTTATTACGAAAAGTTCCCATCCGAAAAAAAAACAAGGTATGTTAAATTGCATTTATTGGGGATATGCCTATTACCATGACATGTATTGTTAACAATGTCAAATAAATTCATGGTAAATATTTGTTTGGGAACAACTAAAAACGGAAAAATAAAAAACTTTTTTGCAAAAAATAAAACCGACGTCAAAAAAGTCGGTGACAAAAAAAATACCCATCGAATTGAGAACCTTCTCCTTTTTGGAAGTCGGTTAAAAACTAGATCAATCAAATAAAGGTCACCGACTTCTGAAGCTAAAGTTATTTTTTACTTTTTTGTGTTTTTTGAAGTCAGTTTTATTTTTCACAACAAAATAAGAGCAATAACTTTGGCACAGTGTTACTTACTTTGATGTACGCAGAGTGGAAGTTTATGTGATATAGGTCCTTCTATTACAGCCTGTATAGTCTCACAGACCAAAATTACCAAGCGTTTTCCAAGATTTTCGAACAACACCTGGAAAATCATACGTAACAAAATCGATTGCCACTTTCTAGGCGTCTTATGCTATTTCATGATCAAATTAGGGCCGTAGGGATTTACTTACCCGGAGTTAGAATTTGTACCCAGATACTACATTTCGACAGTTATTAGACCCGTGTCTGCTGAAATGTGGTACCTATGTGTTACAGATATCTACAATATACCTGCGTAATACCCTTCGGGGAACACAGACACGATATGAAGTGGCGTAGGATTATTGCTTTAGTGCCCAAAGTTGACTTCAAGACGAGATATTATGTTAAACCAGTTACTCATGTTCCCTGCGGCTTTCAATTTACTTAATTTTACATGCTCTTAGTTTCTATTTTGACTCCGAAACTCTTCAAAAGCTTTCTTATACCGTGTAACAAGTATTACAACATTTACTATCGAGGACACTCCCGCCTGACCACCACTAAGCTTATTTTTGCTTGCACTCGCTACATAGAAACGCTCTCTAGCCCCGCCCCGTTGACTTTGTATAGAAATAATGAATGAAAAGATACCGAATCGGCCGAGCGCACTGACGACGCACACCAAACGAGAGTTTGCGCGCTAAAGTTTAGGCTTTCCTAATAGGCCGAAACTTTAAGGGGGCGTGGCTCGGCGCCTCCGCATGTTTTAACCGAAAAAATTTAAACTGGTCAGGCGGAAAAGCGATAGTATATCTATGGAGTGTGATACGTGATTTAGAATATAACGCTATAGGCTATAACGGCTATAATATAGGCTATAACGGCGTTAGGTTTTTCGAGGTAGCGTGCATTCGTTGTTAAGTGTTTCGTATTCGTGAACTTACGGGGACATGATATTCGGTGTTTCATTTTCTACATCACGTATCACACTCCATAGATGTACATGTTGTAATACTTGTTTTTAACAAGTCTTATAAAAAACCCCAAAAACAGGGTTTTGACGTTGTTGCAGGCATGTGTTGTTTACTATTTAGTTCTTCTTCAACTAGGCTTTAGAACTTATATTACCTACATGTAATGATAAACGAAACTATAAGGCACAACTTTTTATCTGTGGAGGCGTGTTATTATTAGTCATATAAGTATATATTCTGTTATTATAATGTCATTAGTCTGTAATCTTTCTTAAAACGTAAAAAAATTAAAAAAAAACATCATGTCGAATACTTGTATTCCTCGGTGTACGTGAATACGGGGTTGGGCCCCATTCATCACAGGCGATGCGTCTTGCGACCCGATTTGTTGCGTCTTTGCCTTAAAAAAAAGCGCTGAAGCGCGCGCATCGCTAATTTGTGAACAAGTAAAAGATTTATTCGTTTAAGAAAGTCCGAGTTTTATTTATTTCCTCGCAAATATGTTATAAAACGTCGTATGACATACGTGCGCTTTGATAATTACACCCTTTGCGTTCTTGTAGCCCTCGCCTACGGCTCGGGCTAGCAATATCGCCTCGGCTGTAATTTTCAACTTACCGCACTTATATCATAATGTACTATTATTTCACATAGGCCTTATAAAACGTCGAAAAGGTACACGGTTCGGGTTGGTCGTTTCCATGGAGAAGAACCGGCAAGAAACTCCATGATAACTCTTAGACAGGCGCAAGCGTCGTCGTCTTGTTCCAACCGTCCGTCGCATCGCTCTGGAAGTTGTGTATTGGTGTCTCATGATCTAACTTAACCACTTCATTCATTTGTTTTTTCCTGCAGTCGCTATCAAAAGACACGTGTCGTGCTGGAGCGTTAGCTCGTGGCCACGGGTTTGTTGTTACCAAGACATGTTTAAAGCAACGTCAACTCATGATACACGTTTTATACACAACACGTTATTGAGTCTGGTTTTGTGCCTCATCATCATCATTTCAGCCGAAAGACGTCCACTGCTGGACATAGGCCTCCCCCAAGTGTCGCCACATTGACCAGTCCCATGCGACTCGCATCCAACGGATTCCCGCAACCTTCACCAGGTCATCGGTTCACCTAGTGGGAGGTCTTCCAACTCAACGTCTTCCGGTTCGCGGTCGCCACTCCAGAACTTTTCGGCCCCATCGGCCATCCGTTCTGCGAGCAATGTGCCCTGCCCACTGCCACTTAAGTTGGGCAATTCTTCGGGCTACGTCGGTGAACCTGGTTTTCTTGCGGATGTCTTCATTTCTGATTCGATCACGCAAAGAAACTCCGAGCATATCCTCCATTGCCTTGATGATTTTTGCCTGATTGATGGCAATAGCTTGCCCCTTGCTTGCCTAGGTAATTGGCGAAATATCGGTGTACTATTAGGTATACTTCTGCCTAACCTATCGGGGGTTACGGGCGTGAAGTTACGTATGTTTTTGAAAAGTATCACAACTTGTTGAATGTAAACACAACAATATTGTTTTTACATTTCGGGCTTCTATTGATCGCCTAAACAACGTCGGCTGTGAGCCAATGTGTCTCGTGCCGAAAAAAGAGAACCAATTAAATTGAGTTCGATTGACATTTGACGGCACGTGACTCGATAGTATACAGATCTAGCTTACGTTGTGCCACACGTTTTGTAGTGCAGTTCAGTATCCTATGTTCACATTGTGGGGTTAATAAATAATAAATAAATATCGCTGGACATTACACACAGCGCTATCTAGTGCCGCACTAAGCAACGAGGCTTGTGTCGTGGACACCAGATAGTTGATATACTACATATATACTTTTTGTTTGTAAATACATACTTATTATACATATTAAACATGATTGGTTACATTTCTATAACCGTTTTAAGAGTTCTGTTTTCAAAGAGAGCCAACGGGAGTCTGTAACTAATTCTACAGACTCTTCAGTCAGTCCGTCTGTCCATACGAGTGTGTATTAGAATGGCCGCTACAACAACAACTAATAAAGTCATACAAAGTTGTATTAATTTAGTTACTTATTCAAAACAATATCATATCTATACTAATATTACAAAGAGGTAACATTTGATTGTAAGTTTGTATGTTTGTAAGTTTGTATGTAGGGGGTAATCTCCGGAAGTAATGAACCGATTTCAAAAATTCTTTCAATGGTCGAGAGCTACATTATTCGTGAGTGCTATAGGGTATATTTTATTCCCGTACTCCCACGGGAACGGGAACTACGCGGGTGAAACCGCGGGACGTCAGCTAGTACATTTATAAAATAAAATATAACCTAATGTAACTAAAAATAAACTACAAACTACAAAAAAATGCGTCAAAAAAACTCCTCATCAACGGTCGTCAATTGGCAATGTGCCCAAGAGACTGGCAGCGTTGCCACGTTGTATGGCAACGTTAGCCTCTGACATGGCAAGGTAAAGGCTAGCCCTTGGGTCACGGGAAGTGTCACGGGAAATCGGTCATTTTGTCGATTCTTTCTTCGAAGAAACCCGTTTCTACGCAGGTCATGCTACGCGTGCAGAACAGTTCAAGGTTATCTTTTGTTTAGTCTTCCTTTAAAGATATCTATTATAAACAGAATGATAGACAAAACATACTTTGTTGTATACCTTAGTTAAATAACTTTACTTTCAGTTAAAATTCGCAGCATAAAACAATCTGCCTCTATGGTCTAGTGGTCGCACGCGAGACCAAGAGATGAGGTCGTTGGTTTGATTCTCAGGTCGGACAAAGTGTTATTGGGTTTTTCCATCAGGAATTTCTTGGGTGGCCACGGTGTCTGGATTTGTGCTCGATTGATGGCAATACACTCGCCCCTTATTACATGAGACTCAAACATGACTAGTCTGGTAAATGAATGATTATTGTTGGAAAAGTTGAAAGCAGAAACTGTGATTTATGAACTTTGTTTGGATGTTTTGGTGATAGATAAAAAGTGTGACAAACCAAGTTGTAAAGAATTTTATGAGGTTTTATTATGTAGTACAACAAAATTTTATACGACGCATCGTTTTCGAGATATAAGCAAAAAACCAAAAAACGGGACCTTCTTTGCCCCCCCCCCCCCCCCCCTCGGGCTCACCTCGGAGGGGTCAGGACTTTTAATATGTTTATCTTCTAACTAGTCCAAACAAAGTTCATAAGTCAGATTTTCTGCTTTCGACTTTTCCAACAACATACCCCTTTTGAGCACTCATTTACCAGACTAGACTGGCAAAATCTGGTTTGTACTATTAGGTGTACTTTTACCTAATTACATGCGTGATTTTATGATAAAACAATCTAGGCCACCTAAAATTAATATTTCCTTAGCTCATACGTTATATCACCTAGCGTAGTGTAAGTATATACCTTCCTTGTTGGTAGTAATTTGTTTGTTCGTCACATCGCCATACATACATTCAAGAATAATTTATACCATGTACTGTGGTCGTAAACTGCGTAATACAGGGGTTACTTCTAGAAAAATATAAGGAAAAACAATACCTAATTATATAATCTAGGTAATAAACTGGTACAGAAGGTACACGATTTCATTATTTCTTTTTTTTTAGTTCGAACAAGTTTGTTACGCTTTTCCAACCACTTTCAAACCACTGCAGCTCCTGAAAGCCAGAATCAACAGTTGCGATCACCAAAAAAGCGCTTAGACAATAAAGCTCGACCCAGAGTCCCAGAGAAACAATTTAACTATCTTAGATCTCGCTACGAAATTAATCAGAAAATAATCGCGAAGGAGTAGGAGAATAGTACATTTTGATACTAGTTTAGAGAGTTTGTTATTGCATTCAAGGCGGAATTATAACACCCGAGCCGTAGGCGAGGGTGTTTTTTAGACGAGAACTGCAATAACAAATGTCCACGTGTATCAAACGACGTTTTTCAATACACTTCTGAAGAAATAAAATAAAATAACGACAAATATTTTTGTCACGAACTAAGAAACTATGATTTGAATTTTCTTTTTTTTTTCGAGCTTTGCTTTCGCCAGGTTGAAGGAGAGGCAAAGGTATGAAGCCGTTAAACAGCCTAATATAAAAATAGATTTATTTAATGTTTTTGAATTCGGAACACAAATAATTGTTAATTTGTATATAAAAGTAACTATTATTTTTTAATAATCATGTTTATTTATGATATTCTAGTTATAAACACAATTTTAATATTCAAAAAACATTTATGTCGTAAAGACGCGTAGTGTTTTGCCGAAAAAAAAAAACATTCACCTCAAACTATAGGCATTGAACCAGTTTGGACTAAGTATAGTTATAGTTATCTGTGGCAATTTTCATTCCCGCACGTGTGCGGGAAAATGGAAAAAAACGCACGCGTGTGATATACATTGCATGTTGTACCTAATCGTAGTGCGTTATGGACCAGTTTTCGAGGAAGTGTATTGAAAACATAATTTCCACTTCCCTCGATATCAGCAGGAGACAGAACGAAACAAGGTCAACAGATTCAAAGGGATGTTAACAACTGGGATAAGCCCAGAGCCTTTTTTTCGGATGGGAAATCATCAAATGACTCCCGCTCTGGGCGGTGCAGGAGGGAGTGTCAGACTTTTACTGACTAAAACCATCCATGTTCCTTCATCGCCCTTTGTGTTCCGGGGCCACGGTATCTCTTTCGAACAGTCACGCAACTCCAACAGTCCTGCAACCCCAAGTCCAGGGCCTCAAGTCTGCTATTACAATATATTACAATAGTTTCAGAATGGTCTATCATTGATTTCATAATTGTTGATTTTGTCAAGTTTGGTAATCTACTAAACTAATATGATGGCGTCATTATGACTTTCCAATGGTCAAACACTTGTCAGTGTTTGACCATTGGAAACACTTGTCAGTGTTTGACCATTGGAAAGTCATAATGACTCCATTGAAAGAAATGTCATAGAATGGTAATCTCGTACTTAATGACAAAATTTACAAACTTCTTACTACTTCAGATTGCTTATAACACTAATAAATAACTTGTAAAAATATATGTAAATGAAATCTGGTGGGTTTTATAATACTAGCAAATACGATAATGTCATTATAACACACACAATTCTATTACGAGACCATTGACCGAACAATGATCGATCATTATGAATTTAGCAGATTATGAACTTTTAGCAAAATGACAATGGGATGAGAATGGGATCGAGTTGGAATGACGAATTTATAAAAATAGCAGACTTGGGCCCCTGTATCCTAATATCAGGAATAAATAATAAGTATAATTAATGGGTTCTAAGTTGGGTATAGACATGGGTAATACAGGGTCTTCTAACACGGTGTCCCGTTGGTCGCAAGTGCGACTGCTGAGTGTAGGCTCCTGGGTTCGATTCCCGGGTCGGGATATAGTGCTATTAGGTTTTCCATTGGGAATTTCTCAGTAGGAGTTTGGAAGTTGGCGGGTCATAAATTACATAAAATAAAGTACCTAATCAGAATAACAGCACTGCAAAACTGGTACACTAACTATAGGGAACATCACATTAATTATTCTGGAGCTTGACTTTAGGTTTCTTTTGTTTCGATGGCATCAAGTCTTAGGACGCTCAATTAACGTTACTTGGTACGGTTATCACGTTCCCTGGCTTACACATGGCTTTATCTTGTATTTTATAGTTCGACAGTTGTGTGACAGTGATGGGCATATAACTCTAAGCCGAAGTATTATATTATCTGTGCTCTAAGCCCAAGTTGGTACGTGCTTATTATGGAACAAGGCCTGCGAGGAATTAGAAAAATAAGTATTTGAACAAACTAAAGCCGTCACAATGCGTCAAGCCTGCTCCCCCGTAGAGAGCGATAGGGAGATAGCAGCAGCAGCAGCTCAAGCCGATGCCAAAAATAATTGAATCGGCTCAGTTTTTCGAGGAAAAAAATGTTGAAAACAAAACCTCGATTTCGTCAAAAGTTAAGAATGTTCATAGATCTTGGCATAAAGCGATTTTAAGTAACTCAAAATGGGGCTCTGTACGGTGAGCTATGGGCTAGCTCGTCGACGCGTCAGCGCGTTTTTGTTCCACGCGCGCCTCAAAGAGATGTCAGCAAAAGGAATGGAGACTGTTCGATAGAGCTACCGTGGCCCCGGAAAACAAAGGGCTAAGAAGCACCATGGATGGGTTTTAGTCAGTAAAAAAAGTCTGACACTCCCTTCTGTTCCACCCAGAGCGGGAGGAGTCATTTGATGATTTCCCATCCGAAAAAAAAAACAAAAAAAAGTTGTCGACACGTGGGACGTGGACTCTGCAATTATTGTACCGATAGTCGTAACGTTAAGATAAGATAAGTATCTTTATTTGTTTAAACATTGTATTTACTTATAAGAGCATGCAAGATGTTACATTGTTTTAGTCCAGAAAACGGACTGATTGTTTTTATTTACGGTTAATGTATTAATAGCATAGAGCCTCGACCAACACCTTAGGTGGCCACATTGCGCGGCTGTGTCAAGGACTTGATTCAGAAAACAGTAGGTACTCCTGGACACGGCACGCATAGTGAGGAGGTTCCTCTCTCTGTTGATGGTCTCTGTTGGTGCGCCATGTTCCTGATGCCGATGGGCCAATTTAAGTGTTTTGCATAATCAGTCTAGAAGACTCATCATCCTTTTCCAAACATGTTGGGGTCGGCTTCCAGTCTAACCGGATGCAGCTGAATACCAGTATTTTACATGGAGTGACTGCCTATCTGACCTCCACAACCCAGTTAGTACTGGGTAATACCATACCCCTTGGTAAAACTGGTTGTCAGACTTTTTGGGCCTCTGACTTCCTGTAACGACTGTCAAAGATCTATAAATAACAGCCGGGACCAACAGCTTAACGTGCTTTCCGAGGCACGGAGGTAACTCGGTATGTAAGGGTGGTCACCCATCCACAGACAAACCTAAGCAAGCACGGCTTAACCTAAGGATCGATCCGAGCGGCTGTTATTATTTAGCCACGAGAAAAGATGAATAAAAGATCATATTATATAAGAAACATCGAACCTCATCCAAAGTAAAGAAAAAGTACGTACAATATCAAACACTAAACAGAATTGGATTTCTTTCATAGTCTTCTGTGCAAGTAATCGATAAAAACTATAAGTTTCCTCAGATTATATATGGTCTTATAAATAAACAATAATTATATCTATAATCAATTGATTGATAGAATTCCCACGTCTCCTTTTGAAATAGAAGGAAAAAGTATTGTACCTAAAACTTATTGCAATGTTTGCATTATGCACAATGACGTATTATATATAGACACGTCATGAACCAACATCGCGGCGCTTAAAAACGGCGAAAATACTAGAACTACTTATAAGCGTGAAGAAAGAGAAAGAAAATATGACACCGAACGGCGGGATGCCTGTTGCGAGAGGGAGATAAATATACATCTTCAGTCACGTCACAGGATTTATTAAATTATAAACAAACGTAGCGTCGCGCGACAGGTTGGTGCGTAACTAAGCGCGATGTGGCCAATTGGCTTCATTTCATGTTGTCATTTTAGAGTGCGGACAACGTATCTATAGTTTATATATCATTGATTATGCATGGTTTGGTTTGTCGTCACCATCTTCCTAGCCTTATCAACTATGTTGGTGTCGGTTAAGAAACAAAGAAGAAAGAAAGAAAAATATTTATTTGGGACAAGCACAGGAACTACAAAAATAATATTAAAAAAAGAATATAAAACTAAATAATAAAAATAATTTAAAACTAAATCATAAAAAGAAAACCTGCGCCAAAAAGGCTCCTATCTCAGTATGATGCTGCGATAAATGAAAAACAAATACCGGAGCGCTGGTTTTCTGATAGGGCCCACGGTCCAAGGGTTTCCATAGTCTTACCGGATACAGCTGAAAACCAACCAGAATTTTACATAGACCGACAGCGTATCTGACCTCCATTACCTCTTTAAGGTTCGATCAAATCGGTACTGATAATATTGGGCATCAACTGCAAACATCGGGCATTGACAAATATTTCAGCATAATTCCCTGTCGGCTGTCCCTGGCCGGGTGTCCGGAACTGAATCCGCAATTTTTCCGTACCGACTTTACATGGCAATACGATACCTGATACCAAATAGGTTAAACTGGTTGTCAGACGCGGTATTCTGGCTACCTGCTAAAACAACTTTCAAATCTGTAATTGCCTTCTGTTAAAACAACAACAACAACAACAGCCCATAACGTCCACTGCTGGACATAAGCCTCTCCCATGATGGGAGGAATTCGTCGTAATCTCCACGCTTGGCAGGCGGATTGGAGATCGCAGTGATGAAAGACTAACAGAAAACGCTGTTGCCCATTCTCTAGTCTACGGAGGCGCAAGGTGTTCTGCCTCAGATATTAGTCGCCTTATACGACACCCGTGAGTGTAATGGGTTGGTTCTATTCTACTCTGCCGGATACCACACGGCTAAACAACTGTCAAAAACAGTGTACTATTATAACTATTTCACCTCTACCTATGCCTTTTTAGAGAAAACAGGCTTGATGTTCTATTTGAACATCTGTACAAACACAAACACAATTACACTTACAATTTCACAATTTAGTACTCAATTGAAATAACACAAACCATTTACAGGGAATCCTCTTATTACGACCAAAAACGAGTGTGTTTATCATAGCAACACTAGTTGTGTTGCTATGATAGGGGCAGTAACTCTAGATCGACTCTTGATCCATCATTTCATTGGTCTTCCTCTACTATTAAAGCCATTCACGTTCTTAATCAAAACTTTCCTATTTATTCATTTATTTTCGGATGGGAAATCATAATGGAGGAGCTCGTGGCTAAATAATAACAGCCGCTCGGATCGATCGTTAGGTTAAGCCGTGCTTGCCTAGGTTGGTCTGTGGATGGGTGACCACCCATTACATACCGAGTTTCCTCCGTGCCTCGGAAAGCACGTTAAGCTGTTGGTCCCGGCTGTTATTTGTAGATCTTTGACAGTCGTTAGGTAGTCAGAGACCCAAAAAGTCTGACAACCAGTTTTACCAATGGGTATCGTATTACCCGGTACTAACTGGGTTGTGGAGGTCAGATAGGCAGTCGCTCCATGTAAAATACTGGTATTCAGCTGCATCCGGTTAGACTGGAAGCCGACCCCAACATAGTTGGGAAAAGGCTAGGCAGATGATCGATGGGAAATCATCAAATGACTCCTCCCGCTCTGGGCGGAGCAGGAGGGAGTGTCAGACTTTTACTGACTAAAACCCATCCATGTTCCTTTATCGCCCTTTGTGTTCCGGGGCCACGGTATCTCTTTTGAACACTCCCGCAGCCCTGGATCAAAACTTTCCTCACGACATTTTCCTCATTCCTCCGCATCTAATGCCCATACCACGATAACCGATTACCACACAACTTTTCAGTCATCGACCCCAATTCACTTTCCTTAATCCTCGTTTGTTATGCAAAAAACTCTTGTACAAAAATGCACAACAAACACACCAGTTCAAGGTTGTCAGTTGTCTTTCAGCAAAATTAAAATTGTTGTTATGTCATGTAGTAGATCAACGGAAAATTTTCACGTGTGTAGTATGTTATTCTTTTGTAAGCGGTTCTAGAACATAATTAACATGAATCACTCCTTCCGCAAATAATTTCAGTAACTACCAAATCGTTGTGTTGACGAATTTAATTCAATAATAAGAAGCGCAACAATAAAAAACAATGGGTCTCGGACGTCAATTTGTTGAACAATACATATCGCTGTACACCGTTTTTACAGTAAGTAGGCCACTGAACCACTGTCCTAGATAAGCAAGCAATGCTATATGTTGCTAAGCGAAGCTAAAAAAAAATAGGTAGAGGGTAGGTAGTCTCACGTTCTCTAAGGCAGTGTTAGCCTAGTGATTCGGACTACCAAGCCATATATTTCAAGTTCGACCCCAAGACACGCACCTCTGATTTTTAGGGTTCCGTACCCAAAGGGTAAAAACGGAACCCTATTACTAAGACTTCGCTGTCTGTCCGTCTGTCTGTCACCAGGCTGTATCTCATGAACCGTGATAGCTAGACAGTTGAAATTTTCACAGATGATGTATTTCTGTTGCCGCTATAACAACAAATACTAAAAACAGAATAAAATTAATATTTAAGGGGGGCTCCCATACAGCAAACGTGATTTTTTTGCCCTTTTTTGATAATAATGGTACGGAACACTTCGTGCGCGAGTCCGACTCGCACTTGGCCGGTTTTTTGGATTCATGTGCGTATTGTATAATAATATCACTTGCTTCAGTGATGGACAACAGCTTGAGGAAACCAGCTGGTCTGAGGGATATTCCGGACGGCATGTAAAGCTAAGTCAGAAGCCCATGGGCGGCATACAAACTCTGACACACGGTACGGCACTAACCACACGATAAATAATAATAAAAATCTATTTGCTGTAGTCTGATACTGATACTGTACGCATGCGTCATCCCATGGGTAAAGGCACTGGGGCCTACCATGACGTTTTATAGCAGGATTGTTTTAATTTCACTCCAGTGTTAGAAAGTGACGGAGCTATAGAGCACGTCAAGCGCCATGTCTTTCTCACTCTAGAATAAGATTGAATTAGTCCTGCTTTAAGAGGGCCCTTCCCGCCCCGCCTTTCGTCAATGCGAGGAAGGTCGAAAAGCTTGTTGTTTCATCCAGAGCCACAGCGGTATCTTCTTTCAACTCCCCTGTCTTACCTAGCCCCGAACCTGCACTACTTGCCTTCCGCGTACCTCATACCGCCTAACACGAGGTCATTGAACGAAAAATATTGTTCGAAAATTTATAAAACTTGTTCCAGGAAATACGTGTTTTTGAATTATTCTTACAAGTATGTGAAATAAATATTTGTTATTTAGAATCTCTACTACATTTGCAAGTCTTCTATCAGGATGCTTTCTTTACTTTTACAATTTATAAGTACATTATAATCTGAACGGCCAAAGTTGAGGTAAAAGTTGTGCAAAACAGCAATTTTTGGAGGCTTATACTGAATTTGTTTCAACAAATTTTTATTTTCTGCTTCGATAGAAGCCTAGATATAGTCCACAAGGTACCTATTAGTTCAAAAAAATCAAAGATATATGTCTAGCGGCATAATCACGCACGAGCTATTGTCAAAATTCTCGCGAAAAGTATGGCGGGTTGGCCGCTCTGGTAGGCCACCAGTGGTCTAAAAATAACAATTCCCATCCCATCGCATCGTATCGCATCGCTTTACCAATCACAGTCGCACAGGCCAAACGGCACGAACACACATTCGATTCACGTACAGTCGTGCGCGGAATACGTTTAACGCGCAGGATTCCCCGATCACAGCCATTTTCCTCCTTTTCGTCTGCATCTCACTTTGTTCGTCTTATCTTTGTGTCAGTACGTACAATAGTACAAAAACAGTAGTAGTATAAAAACTGTACATATAACAATGTACAGTTTTTATAGAAAGGTTTTGGAGAAAGAACCTGGGTTTTTGCTGCAGTCACTTTTGGGAAATATGACTAGTGGTCGCAAGGTCGACCGCTGAGCTTATGGTCCTGGGTTCGATTCCCAGGTCGGGCAAAGTGTTATTGGGTTTTTCCATCAGGAATTTCTCAGTAGCAGCCACGGAGTCTGCATTTGTGCCTGATTGATGGCAATAGGCTCGCCCCCTATTACATGGGACTGCAACGTAACTGACGTACGTAACTAGTCTATGACCAATGTGTGTTGCCAGTGATTACATACGGGACCGAAACGTAATCGCTCACAATGGGCCTCATCAGAAGGCTTAAAGTCACCCAAAGGGCAATGGAGAGGGCTATGCTCGGAGTTTCCTTGCGCGATCGAATAAAAAATGAAGACATCCGCAAGAGAACCAAGGTTACTGACGTAGCCCGAAGAATTGCCAAACTTAAGTGGCAGTGGGCAGGGCACATTGCTCGCAGAACGGATGGCCGATGTGGCCGAAAAGTTCTGGAGTGGCGACCGCGAACCGGAAGACGTTGCGTTGAAAGCGCTCCTACTAGGTGGACCGAGGACCTGGTGAAGGTTGCGGGAATTCGCTGGATGCGAGTCGCACGGGACTGGTCAATGTGGCGACACTTGGGGGAGGCCTATGTCCAGCAGTGGACGTCTTTCGGCTGAAATGATGATGATGATGAAACGTAACTGGCAAGGCAGGCATTTTGCTTCATAATCAGAATAAGGCTTAGTAGTCTGGTAAATGAATGATTGTGGTTGGAAAAGTTGAAAGCAGAAAATGTGACTTTTGAACTTTGTTTGGACTAGTTAGAAGATAAACATATTAAAAGTCCTGACCCCTCCGAGGTGAGCCCGAGGGGGGGGGGGGGGGGGGGGGGCAAAGAAGGTCCCGTTTTTTGTTTTTTTGCTTATATCTCGAAAACGATGCGTCGTATAAAATTTTGTTGTACTACATAATAAAACCTCATAAAATTTTCTTCAACTTTGCTTTTCAAATTTTTTATCTATCTCTTATCGTTGAATTGGTATGCTCCGAAAAACGAACAATTTTTAAAAATTTGTCCTACAATCTGTCCCGTTCGTTGTTTTTGGTTTATATCTCGAAAACAGTGTGTCGCACGAATACTTGTTGTACTACACAATGAAATCTGATAAAATTCTCTACAACTTGACAAATTTTTTTTTTTACTTTTTTTTTTTTTTAAATATTGGAGATAGATAAAAAGTGTGAGAAACAAAGTTGTAGAGAATTTTATGAGGTTTTATTATGTAGTACAACAAAGTTTTATACGATGCATCGTTTTCGAGATATAAGCCCCCCCCCCCCCCCCTCGGGCTCACCTCGGAGGGGTCAGGACTTTTAATATGTTTATCTTCTAACTAGTCCAAACGAAGTTCATAAGTCACATTTTCTGCTTTTGACTTTTCCAACCACACACCCCTTTTGAGCACTCATTTACCAGACTATAGTTCAAATACTGTATGGACAAATTGCAAGGTAGACATTTTGGTTTATACTTAGTCAGAATAAGATTTAGTTCAAATACTGTATAGACATATTGCAAGGTAGGCATTGTGCTTCTTAGTCAATATAAGGTTTAGGCAATACTTGGCATAGACGTTTTGATTTCTAGTCAGCATGATCATAAATGGGTGAAATGTGTACTAGGTGCACCTCTGCTTTACCCTTCGGGGATTACAGGCGTGATATGATATGTTTTTATATTATAATATATTATTATAAAGAGGTAACATTTGTTTGTAAGTTTTATGTAGGGGGTAATCTCCGGAAGTAATGAACCAATTTTAAAAATTCTTTCACTGGTAGAAAGCTACATTATTCGTGAGTGCTATAGGCTATATTTTATTCCCGTACTCCCACGGGAACGGGAACTACGCGGGTGAAACCGCGGGACGTCAGCTAGTATGTTATGTTTTTATGGTTAGTAAATTATCATCTGCCTAGCCTTTTCCCGACTATGTTGGAGTCGGCTTCTATTCTTACCTAATGCAACTGAATTCCAATGTTTACATTAAGCGACTGCCTATCTAACCTTCCCGACCCAGTTATTGAAGTAACACAATAAAGGGATGTTTCATCAACCGAGCACTAAACTCCTGAGACCTCGGTTGTTACTGCAAAATTCAAGAGCTACTACACTACACTACAACAGCGCATAACGTCCACTGCTGGACATAAGCCTCTCCATGATGGGAGGATTTGCCGTAATCTCCACGCTTGGCAGGCGGATTGGAAATCGCAGTGATGAAAGACTAACAGAAAACGCTGCTGCCCATTCTCTGGTCTACGGAGGCGCAAGGTGTTCTGCCTCAGACATTAGTCGCCTTATACGACACCCGTGAGTGTTATGGGTTGGTTCTATTCTACTCTACCGGATACCACACGGCCAATTCTAATTCAAGAGCATTGCAAGAAAACTATGTAGATTACACTAGAGAGGCATTCCCCTGTTCCACGGTCTCTTATCACTGCTATACGACTGACTGACCCCAAGATCAAATCTTTGTGTAATTATATTATAACTGATAACGATGGAAATCCCGCAGATGAGACATTATTTTGTAAGCAATGAATTATGTGGGTTATTCACGAACTAGACACGAAAGACTAGACACACGTGTGTCCAGTTGATGAAACTCACAATTAGTATCACTTATTATTTCGTCATCTGGACACGCCATAATTTTTACGCGTGTCCACATAGTGAAACTTAAATTAAATCACTTCTATGTTTTCGCCAACTGTACACACCCATTTTTTTTTGCAAAAGGGTACAGTGCGTTTAATAGTGTACAACCGGACTGTACTGTAATAAAACTGGGTGTGTCCAGTTGGCGAAAACATAAAAGTGATCTAAGTTTCACTATGTGAACACGCGTAAGAATCTTGGCGTGCCCGGATAACGAAATATTAAGTGATACTTATTGTGAGTTTCACCAACTGGACACACGTGTGTCCAGTCTTTCGTGTCCAGTTGGTGAATAACCCAATTATGTACAGGATTACATTTTTAATGTTTTTTTGGGCTAAATTGTCTTGAGTTAGGCCGCAACACGCCTGATGGGAAGCGATGACGTAGGGTGGAGCACGCTTGCCTGAAGAAACCGATTGACTCGAACTTTGAAGAGATCTAGATTATAATGAAATTGGAATTTGCCGCTTTCTCAGTAAAACAAAACAAACAAAAACACCGCGAACCGTGGAAAACATCGCGAGGAAACCAGCATGCCTGAGCGATCGGCTATCGGCTACCGGATAGTATCTTAAGAGCTTCTACCTCATATTAGCAACTCTATTTGTGGTGGTTCAAACTTCGTTTGAAATACTGTTAGAATAACGTTCTAATCAGCTTGCACTACAAAGTGGTTGTTACGTCAGTCAAAATGAGTGGTTTTTTTTTTTTATAAAATCAAATTTTCGTCTTTTGGAAAAAATAAAAAACATAAGACCTGCTTTATAGGCCCGTTTTTTTTTGTTCAGTTAGTATGCAAAGTTTCATGACCTAATTTGAAGTACTTTTTGAATTCCAGCGGTTTATTGTTCGATTTGGAGGTAACTTTAGAATTTTTTTCTATCCAGAAAATTTTATGGAATCGTGTTTTCGCCAAACATAGGACCTAACATTAATCCTCAACTTTACCATATATTTATTTCAAAATTAATGGTGCAGTATTTTAGGCATAACGGAGCATCATGCTAAGCCATTTGAGGTAGTATAGGCCCTTGACAATGCTTTTAAAGCTAAACTCAAAGGCTGGCTATCCGACCAGGCGTTATATGATCTAAAAGAATGGTTTTATTTAATTTGATATGATTATTATGTATTGTTTCTATTATTCTGTTTATCAAGTGTTCTAATTTTTTTTTTAAATTGATGATAATTTTAATTTAATTTGTTCTTGATGCTCTTTTTAATGTTTAATGATTATTTTGTGTTTTTCAGTTTTTTTATAAAACTGACCTGTAATTCTTGGGAATTATCTATACTTAATAATAATAATATAATATTATAAAGAGGTAACATTTGTTTGTAAGTTTGTAAGTTTGTATGTTTGTAAGTTTGTATGTAGGGGGTAATCTCCGGAAGTAATGAACCAATTTTAAAAATTGTTTTACTGGTAGAAAGCTACATTATTCGTGAGTGCTATAGGCTATATTTTATTCCCGTACTCCCACGGGAACGGGAACTACGCGGGTGAAACCGCGGGACGTCAGCTAGTTAATAAATAAACTAAACTAAACGATATTTGTCGACGGCATGTAAAGCCAAGTCAGAGGCCCATGGGCGGCGTAAAAACTCTGACACCAAGTTAAGCACTAACCACACGATATAGAAAAAGAAGAGCTTTCTCTACAGATAATAATTTGATTATAATTACTAATTATATTTAAACCATTAGAAATATTTCATCATCATCATCATCATTTCAGCCGAAAGACGCCCACTGCTGGACATAAGCCTCCCCCAAGTGTAGCCACATTGACCGGTCCCGTGCGACTCGCATCCAGCGGATTCCCGCAACCTTCACCAGGTCATCGCTCCACCTAGTGGGAGGTCTTCCAACTCAACGTCTTCTGGTTCGCGGTCGCCACTCCAGAACTTTTCGGCCCCATCGGCCATCCGTTCTGCGAGCAATGTGCAAAAAAATATTTACTTTGATTATATTCTATTGATCTTTTAAAAATGTTCCACATATTGATTGGAGACGAAACGGAAATTAATATCATTTGAAATTTTCCTTATCGCAAAAACTTAGCCTGTAGGTATAATAAAAACCACTTAATATTTTAATATTTTTTTAAGATACGATCACTATTACTACTTATAATTTTGTAAATAATTATTGTTACGTTAAATAAACATTACATATCATTACTGCAATCCCCGTAGGATTAGGCAGAACTAATAAATATTATCATAGGTTTGATATTAAACAAACGTAAGATAATATTTGTATAAACAAATTAGTATAAATAAGTCACATGTTTGCAGATAAGACGTTGATAGACAAACTTTTTTTAGGGGTCTCTCAGTGCTCTCCGTCTAGCCACAAAAAAATTAAGATTGTAAAAAAACTAAATAGAATACTTATTTTGTATAGCGAAAGCGCTTGAAACAATATCGAGAATCCTCAAATACCTTTTTGTTAACTGAATCTTTTTTGATCCTCTGAAATGAAACCTCTTTAATTTCTAAAGTAAGATAAGGAAAATTCTGAAAACAAGGTAAGATTGTATAAGGGCCAAGTTTACCGAAAAGATAACAGACTGATTATCTAAAAACAGCTGTTTAAAACATATTTCTGTACCGTAAAAGAATTTTCAAAGAAAATTGGTTTGAAAAAGATTTGATATTCAGCTTATGAGATACTTATATGCGTCCTTTTCGTTAAACTGCAGAAGTACTCGTAACTTTAAAAACCAATTTAGGTTCGCTATTAACTATATAATAATATGACCTATGAAAGAGCATTCAAAATATTGTTATTATATGGTTTAGTGCTACGGAAATTTTTGTGTGTGAGTCCGACTGGTTATCTGTTTTTTTTTGTATCCGATAGTGTTATTTGTCGCATCATATTTATCACACTCTACATACACCTTTATCAAATTAAGGGCTATATATCCCTCAAATGGCTTAGCATGATCCTCCGTTACGCCTAAAATATTCAGCATTAATTTTGAAATAAATATATGGTAAAGTTGATGTGTGACGAAAACACGATTCCATAAACTTTTCTCGATAGAAAAAAAATCCAAAGTTACCTCCAAATTGAACAAAAAACCGCTGGTATTAAAAAAATACTTCAAATTAGATCATGAAACTGTGGATACTAACTGAACTAACAATAAAGCAGGTCATAAGTGTTTTATTTTTTTTAGTCCAATCAATAGATTTTTAGTAAATCGCAAAAAAACACTCATTTCGCACTATTCGGCCGCAGTAACTGACATAACAACCGCTTTGTAGTGCAAGCTGATTAGAACTTTATTCTAACAGTATTACAAACGAAGTTTGAACTACCACAAATAGAGTTGCTAATGTTAGGTTTAGAAGGGCCTTAAACGAACAATTGCGTTAAAAAAAATCACCTACCAAAATTGTTTGCTATGTAGTAAAATAGCACATTTACATAAATTAAAACATAATTTGAAAGAAATTCCTACGAAACCAAACTTTCAGAGCTATTTCAGGACGAATTATTACGTAAGAAAAAAAAAAAGCAACCGGAAATTCTTGTTTACGTAACGCAAATATTTTTAAGTGCTGTGTCACATAAACATTTAATCATTATCATGATTTATGAAGGCCTATGTCCACTGCTGGACATAGACATTCCCCAAGTAACGCCACATTGACCGGTCACTTTTCGACTCGTATCCAGCGGATCCCCGCAACCTTCACCAGGTCATCGGTCCACATAGTGGGAAGCCCTTCAACGCAACGTCTTCCAGTTCGCGGTCTCCACTCCAGAACCTTTCGGCCCCATCGGCCATCCGTTCTGCGAGCAATGTGCCCTGCGCACTGCCACTTAAGTTTGGCAATTCTTCGGGCTTGGGGCTAGCATTAAATTGTCTACGGAAATTATTGCCTAACCCCGATGATTGATTTGCGCGGAAAACAGAGCCGAGCCTCTTACGGGTCAAAATAATTACAATCAATTGAGCCAATAATGGAAATAATCGGTCAAGTTCACAACAAGGGCTCATGGTAACTAACATCGGGCATGTGTAACGATTTCATACCTACATTGTCATTATGAAAACAGATAAACGAAAATAAACCATCATCAGATTATGATGATGGTTGATGATAGGTAGGTATACTACAACTACTACTACAACAGCTTATAACGTCCACTGCTGGACATAAGCCTCTCCCATGATGGGAGGAATTTGCCGTAATCTCCACGCTTGGCAGGCGGATTGGAGATCGCAGTGATGAAAGACTAACAGAAAACGCTGCTGCCCATTCTCTGGTCTACGGAGGCGCAAGGTGTTTTGCCTCAGACGTTAGTCGCCCTATACGACACCCGTGAATGTAATGGGTTGGTTCTATTCTACTCTGCCGGATACCACACGGCTAACGGATGATAGGTATATCCAGCAGCAATGTTGTAAGTAGCTGCTGCTGCTGCTTTGAAAGCTAGAGCAAAGCGTTAAAAAAGTTCAAGGAAACGCAGTAATCGTTTCATAGCATTTAGGCCTTTCGGCTTAAGCTTTTCGGTAGCTTATTTCAGTTCGATATGTTTTATTTTGTTGTCAGTAGTTAAGTTCAGCCTATTTGTGGCCTGGGTGGCAGCTAGGTTATTAAAAACGCAGTATTTTTAACGTGAAACATCATCTATTGGCGGGTCTGTAGGCAGTATACAACCGACTGACGGCATGACGCTGTCATGCTGTGATGCCCCCTCTACGCTCTCGACTTCCTTGTGTGTATAATAAACACTTTGTTTCTTTATTTTACTCCCTATTTCGTTTTAGGTTTTTATTAATTATGAATTCTAATATTAACATCGATGTTTCATATCTGCTGGGCGTCCCGTGACGACCAACTTTTTTTAAATACATAATATAGATAGAATATCAATGCAAGCGTGATGATCAATGCTCGTGCCTTCTCTGTACGAGAAGACACCTTTCCCAGCTGTGGGACAGTAATAGGCTGATATTATTATTTACTAGCTGATGCCCGCGGCTTCGCCCGCCCGCAAATTATATACTAAAACCTTCCTCTTGAATCATTCTATTATTAAAAAACCCGCATCAAAATTCGTTGCGGAGTTTTAAAGATATCTAAGCATACAGATGCAGCGGGGGACTTTGCTTTATAAGTAATTGTAGTGATTATATTACAAACTAGCTGACCCGCGCAACTTCGTCTGCGTCACATGAGAGAGAGAGGGTTAGAGAGAGTGTGACCTTAAAAGATAGACATAATGCTATCGCGGTTTTTTTTAGAACGTTTTAAAACGAACAATTCTCTAATACATGATTGTATGTTGCGTAACTTTAACCGTTTATGCAGCGCCCGTAAAGGAAGCTTTCAAAAGAAATAAATGTTCCTTGTTTTTGCAACATTTATCATTGATGCTCCGCTCCTTTTAATTATAGCGTGATGTTAGATAACCTATACTTAGCCGTCCTCGACAACTATTCAACACTAAAAGTTTATTTTATTTTATTTGAACCAGTAGTTCCTGTAATTAGCGCATTCAACCAACCAAACAAACTCTTTAGCTTTATAATATTAGTAGATATTGATCCAAGTGGGTAACAATTTTTTCGAATATATTTGCATTAATCGCTAAAATAATCTACTTATGTTTTTCCAAAAAAGGGCTTGCCTCGACAGCCTTTCTTTTTTTCGGATGAGAAATCATCAAATGACTCCTCCCACTCTGGGCGGAGTAGGAGGGAGTGTCAGACTTTTACTGACTAAAACCCATCCATGTTCCATAATCGCCCTTTGTGTTCCGGGGCCACGGTATCTCTTTCGAACAGCCCCGCAACCCCAGCAGGCATCGGTCCTTACGGACCCCTTCCTTTTTGCTGAATGCTGACTCTCTTTGAGGCGCGCGTGGAACACGAACGCGCCGTCGACACGGCCTGTCGTCATGAGACGGAGGGACGGTGAGCTAGCCCATAGCCCACCGTCCACAGGCCCGCGCCTACGGTGGCCGGGGCCACGTGGTGGTCCCCGACGCCCGGGGCGTCTCCCGCGGTGGCCGGGACGCTGTGAGGTTCTCTCCCTCTCACGTTCCGCCACCTTCTTCTCTAGCATTACTGCTTCGCAGAAGTAGGCGACGGCGTCCCATTCCGTCTCGCTCCGGACCATGGCTTGAACCAGGGCCGGACGCGAGAGGTCGCCGCCGCCAATCGCCGCTTCAAGGAGACGGCGGTGCTCCGCCCTTTGCCTCGACAGCCTTACGTCTTCATCCTTAGACACTAGATGACAGTCATACTTCAGCTAGGTCGAAAGTTCTCATCAAAGGTGCAAGAAATTAGCCCAAACACGATTTTTCAATTATAAATGGGATCAACTTTGATATGTACCTACGCTTTTCACAAAAAAAGGACCGTGTAGGGACTTCTCTGTAAAAGTTATCCGTGGTCATATATAAAAAAAAATACGCGTCGAATTGAGAACTTCCTTCATTTTGTTTTGTCGGTTAAAAAAACAATCTTGAGGCAACTGACACGGGCGAGGGTCATTCGATTCAGAAAATAGAGTGAAATGATCATAGCCATCTATCGACCAAAATGTTAAAATGCTAAAGTATATTATGCTATATTTTTTTTTAAAGCCGGTCAGTAGATTTAAAAGTTATGTGGTGAGCAATGGTGAGCACATTTTTAGTCATTGGTACCATTTTAGTTCAACAGATGTCGCTGCATGTATGTATCTTACATTTGATGATTATTTCTTCTTGAAAACTTAATGTTCTTAGATCTTTTGATAGAATTAACCGATTTCAATGAAACAAAAACTAAATAATACCCCAAGTTACACACTATTTTTAAGTATAAAAGTTATCTAAGTACATTGGTTATGTAAATTTTACGTGATGCTTGATCATACAAACAGACAAACAGACAAAAATTCCAAAAATGCTGGAAATGTGTTCTTTTGCTTATCCTTTAACAACCCGGCAATTTTTTTTCAAAATATTTTCGATGTACAAAAACTATTTTTCTACAGATTTATTATATGTATAGATAGATAAGAAATCTTGCAGGGACTGTAGATTTTAAAACACACGATTTTCTTATTGACTAAACAATGGAACATGCAGAAAGACTTAGACCCGGAACATCGGTCTATATGCTACACAAATATTTGTCCTGAGCGGGAATCGATACGACCACCCGTTGCGCAAACGTCTAGCCGTCATATTTTAGTCAGAATAAAATTAACTTCGTCTTTAAGATTTGAAGGAATAAATTAATGATTCACAGAAACTGTTAACAAAATTGAAGAAACTAAGTAATTAAAGTTCAGTACACTTCAGTCACCAAAAGATGGCATGGTTGGCCCCAAGAGAGATGGGCCAATAAAATGGCGGGTCAAAACTGGCTTACTGTACCACAGGGGTTCCCAAACTTATTTTGTCTACTGCCCACTTTGAGAATAAATTATTTTATAGCACTCCCCTTTTTTCACCTACTTAAAAACCACTATAACTTCAAATTAAATGAATTGTTGTGAGCAATATTAGCGGAGATCAAACATTCATCCTAAACGAGACTTTTACTATAACCCGCAAGAGTTAACTTGAGACCGGAGCGCAGTATGTAGTACCACAGAACAGAAAAAACAGTAGAAGTCGTATGTGGGCGGGGCGCGCGTACCCCGAGCTTTGCGCTGTTCCGCAAAGTGTTTCCCCCACGCACACGCCACGCACATCAGTCTAGATAGAAGCGTCACAGTGACAATAACTTGTACAAAACTTAACTTTAAAAAAAATACTAAAATGCCTTATTGTGCTATTCTAGAATGTAAAAACGATAGCAGAACCAAAAATGTATCAAATGGTGGTATATCATACCATCGGTAAGTTTAATTTGCTTTATTTCGATTAAAATTTGAAAAACATTATTTTATTAGACAAGACAAGTAAAAATAGACTTTATTGTTTACTCCATAGGGTCTACTTTCTTTTAACTCAAACATATTATTCTCGCAGATTCTAACTACGCACATGTCACAGTCCGCTACTCAATTAGAGATTGACGTTATCGATAATGAGTTATCGATATTTTAAACTTCAATGTTCTATGGTGTATCGGCGAAAAATTAACCCTGTGTGCGTTTTTTTTATGATTCTGAATTAATAATAGGTAGTATATATTTCCATATCAGGTTTGAAATAAGTTTAAAATATGGATATGGGGAATCTATTCGTAATATTCAAACGAGAAAAGATTTATCTCACCTTAGGTCATTGGCAAAGTCTCGAGTTGGTCAAGTCAAGTCGGGAGTCGCAGGGCGATTTCCGGCCACCGTAGGACGGCGAGTGATGATGGGGGGGTCGCCGTCAGATAGGTGGCCCGTATTAGTTTAATAAGTGACCTATGTAATAAATAAGTGGCCTAATAAGTGGCCTATATCTGAAATTTCATCAAAGTTTGCTAAGGAGTTCGTCGAGCTAAAACATACTTAAAACGAGTGTAGCTGCCGGAGAAATCGCAGGGTTTCATGTCAATAGAACGTAGGTACTAGGTACCCGTAGTAACAAAATATCGTGTAGTTTAATCTGTTACCTTTCCATCAAATAGTATAATTTTCGAAATCAATCAGTTGTATATTAACATAACAATACATTCTTAATTATTCTTTCTATAAATCATAAGCATTATTATAAATTTATAACACTTGATTTCAAACATACATAAGTAACATTCATTTTGAAATTTAAAAATATTTATCGACTCTTGTATTATATTTGAAAATAAAACGCAACGTCGATAAAAAGGCAATGACAGTGGTACAACCCTAGAAAAGGACGAATAGCACAAAAATAGTAATGAGCTCGTTACGGAAATATCAATCTTATTACAAAAATAATAAAGGTTTATTAAATGCATTTAGTGTAGTGACATCTAGCGGCGAGTAGCAGAACTTGCTCGTGAAACTATTCTCTAAGAGCTAATACGTAAATAGAGTAGATAATAAACCACTCTATTTGCATGTGATTATGGTTTATTTTCAAATAAACGAAGACTGATATATTAGTTACCAATCACACCACGCTTTTCTTAGTGTTACGAAATACAATTAACCTGTTTATGTGTTAGTTTGGGGTACGCTGGTTCCGATACTAATAAAGCGCTATGCTGTTTCTACTGTTTTTTTCTTTTCTGTGTGTAGTACACAACGGCGCAGGTCTCAAGTGAACTCTTACGGGCTACACCTGCCAATGACAATGATTATTGAAACGCAACTTTAGAGTATTCAGACAGAGTATCTTTTATTGAAAATAAAACAAACAATCGATTCTTCTCTCGATCTCGATCTCTTAATTAGGTACTTAATATTAGTTGATGTTCACAAGTTGTAGTCGAGAGTCGAGAGCTCAGTCGGTGTAGACTGTAGAGTAGTGTAGAGTCCTCCTAGATTAAATTACAAATACCCCCCTAAGCTTCTACACAACGCCCCCATTTTTTTTTCTGAGTCTCTTTCTCCCCCCCCTTTAGGCTTGCAAGGGGGCGCTATCGCCCACTTTGGGAAAGGCTGCTGTAGCAGGATACAGAAAGAAGTGGAGGAGGCCTATAACCAAAGAGGGGTCTTTAATTGATCTTAAGAAGTTTTTTTTTTTACATCAAGGAAAAATAAAGACGTTTTTATTTATTAAAACAGGACCACGTGGCCAAATAATAACAGCCGCTCGGGTCAATTATTATGTTAAGCCTTGCTTGCCTAGGTTGGTCTGTGGATGGGTGACCCACCCATTACACACCAAGTTCCTCGGTGCCTCGGAAAGCACGTTAAGCCGAGGTCCCGGCTGTCATTTGTAGATCTTTGACAGTCATTAGGTAGTCAGAGGCCCAAAAAGTCTGACAACCAGTCTTACCAAGGGGTATCGTATTGTTTGCAGATAATAATATTGATGGTTTTGCCGCCATTATTAGAAATAGATGTGCATCCCTGATGACTCGTGTCCGCGGCGGCAGAAACAGTATTCTCAGTGTATTCGCAGATCGGTGGGATTCCCCGATGGTGCGGAGGTAGATACGGCTCCATGCTGAATTGTGATTCAAGTACATTTTCATCTGTGTCTGTAACCTGCTTACACTAGAACTAAAGTAAAATTGTTACTAACCCTATGGACTCCGGTCTGAAATAAAAACTTTCTATTCTATTCTATTACCCAAACTGGGTTGTGAAGTTCAGATAGGCAGTCGTTCCTTATAAAGTACTGGTATTCAGCTGCATCCGGTAAAAATGGAAGCCGACCCCAACATAGTTGGGAAAAGGCTAGGCAGATGATGATGAATATGATTTATTTATTAAAACTTCAGCGTTTAGCCGAAGTGTACTGAAATAAGCAGGCACTGTTTACTTCCATTGGTAAACATACAAAGAAATGATAGAGATGAGGTATCCCTATCTTATACCTAACGATTCGTGGATTACTAGCTTAATGATTAATGTACCATCTCAACATGAATGATGTAACCAAGATTTTGTAAAAATATTCTGATTTAAAAGAGTGTCCATGGAGTTTCTTGCCCATTCTTCTCCATAGAGATCTACGCTAGGGAATGGGCAACTACAGTACTTTCACAGTTTTTATGTCTTGTGACTGGGACTGTAGCTATATTTAATTTTCATCTTTGTTTTGACAATTCAAAAGTGCCTGTAACTGGCCTACTTGAAATAAATGCTTTGATTTTGATTTTAAAATGTTACGTTAACTTTGTGACGCTAAAAAAAGTGTGTCAAAGTATAAATGAGGGATTCACAGCTAAGGAACTGTAAACAAAACGTATGTAAATTCGGTATAACCTAAAGTGAGCGTGCGTAAAAATAAAAGAGATAGGTACTTTTTGTTTTTTATTAAGAAACCTACAAAGAAAATATAACGTTACATTTTTACCTGTTGTTCATTTCCAGGACAAGGGGAATAATCTCTCAATGCGTTTAAATACTGAAAAGTTGGCAAAATAACGCCAAGTTTAACAAAACAAGAAGTGAAAGAAAATGATCTGTCCAATTCGTCATAGTTGCATAAGTATTTATTATTATATTTTATTTTGTAGTTTATATCTATACTATATTATACTATATATCTATACTTATAATATTATAAAGCTGAAGAGTTTGTTTGTTTGTTTGAACGCGCTAATCTCTGGAACTACTGGCCCGATTTGAATGATTCTTTCAGTGTTGGGTAGTCCATTTATCGAGGAAGGCTATAGGCTATATAACATCACGCTGCGACCAAAAGGAGCGGAGCATAAATGAAAAATATTGAAAAAACGGGGAAAAATGTATTCCTTTTGTGAGCTGTTTCCCTTTTATGTGACGCAGACGAAGTTGCGTGGGTCAGCTAGTTTGTTATATATTTTGTCTTGTATGTAAGTATATTCTTATATTGTATGTTATATTTAAATTCTATATTTGCTTAAATTTTAATGTATTCTATTTTCTCATCTTTGCACACTATGTCTACATCTCTTTTTATCTACTCTCTTTTCTGGACTGCCACAACCAGTCTTACTCACTTGACGATCATCTACGATCCATTCTTTCTATTATTTGACTATCTTGTCGGTTACATTTCGGCCACCAGTCCACCAGTCGAATTCACTGTCGGCTGCTCTGTTTCCCGATTATTATAAATCTAGATCTCTTCATAGTTCGAGTGAATCAGTTTCTTATAAGCAAGCGTGCTCCATCCTAGGCCGCGTCATTGTTTTACAACAAGCGAGTTGCGGCAAAACACAAGCCTTTGATTATTATTGATTATTTTATGTTGTTCAATTTTTTATGTTTATTAACTATTTCTTATGTAGGTATCACATTCAGACAATGTAATTTGTTATTGAATAAATGAAACGAAAAAAAAATGAAATATTTAGTGTAAAAAACAAACTTAAAAAAAAAATAAAGAACCCGGCTGCGTAAAAAATAACTAATAACTTTAAATCAAAAAAACTGAAAGGAATAAAACAAGATTAGGGGACAGGACATATTGATTGCAACACCCATATTGGATGTCATGATTTTAGTCTAGATTTTTTAATGGGTCCCGACTATTGCAGTTTTTTTTTATTATAATGTAGCTAGTGACACTCGCGCCATCAAAAAGAATCTAACGACATATAATCTATACAAATCCCTCCATCCGTTGAGAAGTTACGAGGGAACAGAAATGGACACACATATATACAGGTCAAACACTTTACCCTCTTTTTGGGCTTCGCCGCAGTCGGGTAAAAAAGAATATGTTTTTTTTTCGCCCTTTCCAAAAACGATTCTAACGATCAGCAATTCCCAGGTTTCACTCAAATAGAACAATGTTCTTAAAAATTTTAAATTCGTAAGAGGAAAAATTTTTTTTAACCACATAAAAATTAGGGACTTCACAGTATTTTGACCAGTTGCAATTCTAATATTATCTGTTTACTACCGATATGAACGATGTTCACCCTCATCTGCCGCTAATATAAAAGCATAGGCATAATGATAGCGCGCGCAGTGCGCAGACGCATACATATACATCGTGGTCACGCAACCACGTTAACGCGCGTCCGTTCGAAATAGAACGATTTTAATTTAAATAAATTACAACCGTCATTTGATTTTTTTTAAATTAACGTTCGAAAATATAATAGAAAAGTTTTTTTTTGTTATTGACGGTTTTTTTATCATTTTTTTTTTGTGATTTTTTTTTTGGCGAAAAGTTTTGTTGTGTATATTTTATAATATTTTTTGGAGTGGTGTTATTTTGAAAAAACGAAAACAAAATGGTGAACAAAGTGTACAAAGTTAGTTCCGCAAAAGAAGAAAAGGTTGGGAGCAAACACAATCAAATACTAATGTCCATTGTTGGTAAGTAATTATTGTCATTAGTATTATTTCTACACAGAGATAACAGTTTTTTTCTATTTTATTAATTATGACGCAGGTAGAGAGATGTGAGAGTGGTATTATAGTTTATTGAATACAAAATATAAGTAACCCCAGCTATTTTACATGGTATCGGCAGAGATTGTCATGAGTCTGAGCATGAGGTTCGATTCTCAGGTCAGGCAAGTGTTATTGGATTTTTCCATGAGGAATTTCTTAGTAGCAGCCATGGAAACTGAATTTGTGCCTGGTTGATGGCAATAGGCTCGCCTCCAATTTCATGGGACTTAAACATAACTGGCGAAATGTGGGTGTACTATTAGGTACACCTCTGCCTAACCATTTAGGGATTACATGCGTGATGTTATGTTATGGACTTCAAAAGAGACTATGACCTCTGAGTTTGTTTCGGCTGTTTCTTCTCAGAGTAGTCAGGTACGAAACACCGGCCCCATCCAGTTTAAAAAAATAATGACGTGTAAAAGTGTTTGTAAAAACCTACTTGCAAAATAAACATAATTTACAATTTATCATTTATGCTAATATTTCTAAATCGTCCCGAATATTTTATATTATCAACATGCAGACCCACTACTTTTTATCCAGAAAATTAAATCATAACTACTTAAGTCTTTCTAGATCAATATTTAGGTACGTACCTACAAACACTGTTTAAAGCTTTCACGGGTTAAAAATAAACAAAAATGGACGGACGGTAAAGGAAAACATCGTGAGGAAACCGGCATGTCCTAGAACCAAAAAAATCGAAGACATGTGAGTCGAGTGCAAAGAGACAATAAAGTGGAACAAAGTTAACAGTGGTCGGATTTTCATGGGACTTTTTTTTATTGAGTTCCTGGAGGGGTGGAAAAGAAAGTAAAAAAAAAAATTCCCGCCCGCGACTTTTTTTTTAATTTTATTGAAATATTTTTTTTCGTTTATGAATAACTTCAAATTCGACGAATTCATATTGTAGCGTAATAGTGTGACCAACGTGCACCAATTAAATGCTAATTTGGTCTGTTTTTTTTTTCATTGTTGTCGATTTAATGTATTTTTCAAGTATTTTTGAAAATTGCCTATTTTCTGCAATTATTTGCTGATTTTTATTCCGTACCCAAAGGGTAAAAACGGAACCCTATTACTAAGACTTCGCTGTCTGTCCGTCTGTCTGTCCGTCTGTCCGTCTGTCCGTCTGTCTGTCACCAGGCTGTATCTCATGAACCGTGACAGCTAGACAGCTGAAATTTTCACAGATGATGTATTTCTGTTGCCGCTATAACAACAAATACTAAAAACAGAATAAAATTAATATTTAAGGGGGGCTCCCATACAACAAACGTAATTTTTTTATAATAATTGGTACGGAACCCTTCGTGCGCGAGTCCGACTCGCACTTGGCCAGTTTTTCACAGATAACTAGCCCAGAAAGTATTAATGAAGACCACTTTCATGAGTATAATGACTTAAAATTCATTCGAAAATGTTAGAAAATCGTCTATGTTAATAAAAGCATTTTTTTTTTCAAATACTGCTATGAAACTTAATGTGCAAACTATTGTCTTAATCCTCATTTTATTAGCTATTTAACGAGTTATTATAACTAGAAAAATATTTAAGGATACTTGTTAAATAAATACTGCTGAAAAAGTAAATCATGACAAAAGGGCCCAAATACTGCTATGAAACTCAATGTGCAAATTATTTTCATAATCCTCATTTTATTAGCTATCTAACGAGGACGATAACTAGATAAATATTTAAGGATACTTGTTAAATATTGGTTACTGCTGAAAAAGTAAATCATGACAAAACGGCCTCTATCGCTAAGAAGTGGGAGTGGTATAGGTATCGGTATTGATATTAAATTGCGGTGCAGAGACCCAAGCTTGCAACTTACCTGAGATAGAAATCGTGAGAAATGGTTACGTTATAATTACGATATTTTTTTTTTATTTTACCAGCGGCCCGAAACGAAAAGTGTTTCATCATTAAAATCATCATATTTTATTTTAATCAACATACAACGTGAAACTGACCTGCACATTGCAAAACACGTAAGAAAAATTGATTATGGAAGATGCATTTATTTTTTTTTTGTTTATTTCGATACGGAATGTTAAAGTACTATAAAAATAATGACAAAAAGCGGAAACAAGACATAAATCGGCCAAATAACACAAAAGTTATAACCATTTAAACTTTTGTTTCTATCTCTTTCTAGATAAACGGAATTTAGTATGGATTTTGTACGTCGATGCAGAGACTGACGTCATTCGTTGTATCGGATCTCTCTGTCTAATCAGCAGTTTCAAATGCTTATAACTTAGTATTTTTAATAGATATTTAAAAAAACATTTCACTTGGCTATTTGTGATGTTAATACGCTTTGTTCAGAGTGATAAAAAAATCATGCATCTACCCTATTTTACGGGCTACTTTAGCTCCTTAAAAACATAATAATTACTATCAACAAATAACCAGATACTAAGAAAGATGGAAATTGTAAAAATAATTCGAATTTCAAGGTTACTAGGGTAACATATGAAATTCGAATTTTCACACTTTTTTTTTTCACGCTATCGCCTTGCGGCCATTTTCAATAATTTAATAAAAGGTATCGGTAGGTTGCTATCTCTGTCTATTTGACATTTAGCTTACGGACCGTAAGAAACAAGACGTCACTGAAAAGCTTTCTTTGATTTTTCTGTGAATCAAGTGACAGGTAGGTGACGCAGATAGAATATTATTTCAAGCCAACTTTGATTATAGAAACACCTATCTATATCTACGAGAAGTTAAAGAAAACGTCCATTAAAATCGACGGTCCCTACGTACATAACGACATGTCAAAAACCGAGGTTTACAGGAGAGCGTTATTTATGTTCAAACCGCTCTAGAAATAATTCTATGAACAATTATAAATATTTTTTTTCTATATTTTTTTATTAGCTTTACGAACTATAAAATGGTATATAAACATATTTTCTTTTTTTAGATTTTCTTAGAAATACTGATAGATAACTGTTTTTACGCTGATATTAAAATAAAAGCATGTCAGACATGTCTAAGATACCTTTTTATACGCAGGAAAGAAGAAAACAGTTTATAAAATTGAATTTAAATAAAATGTTTTATGAAAACGTAGAATTATGTTATTGTTTTCAAACGGGAACGTTAAACATCCTAAAATCGCACCCATGGATATAAAAAATACATAAATGAAGACATATCACTTTATACGCGGTTTCATTCATTCGGGGTAGGACTATATTTCTTGCAATGTTATTTACATTGCAAGAAATATAGTCCTACCCCTAAGACATGTCCTTATATAAAATTATCGGGACTGTGTTTTATAAATTAAACAAGGTTTATAATTGAAAATAATTTATTGTTAATTAACAATCTTCTTAGAATCTAAACAATAGGTACTTGTCATTGAAGCAGGAACGAAACATTAAAAATCACAGTTTTCTAAGATTTTTATTTATTTTATTTAAGCATGAGCCTCAGCTTAATTATTTAACTAATTAGTTAGTAATATTTAATAATCACCACAGCATTATTTATGTATGTGTCCCATCTATCTACCTAATTTGTAATATTTAATAATGTTCACAGCATTATTTAAAGTGTGTGTTCCATCTATCTACCAATTGGTAACATTTAATAATGTTCACAGCATTATTTAAAGTGTGTGTCCCATCTATCTACCTAATTGGTAATATTTAATAATGTTCACAGCATTATTTAAAGTGTGTGTCCCATCTATCTACCTAATTGGTAATATTTAATAATGATCACAGCTTTATCCTGTCATCAGTCTGAATAAAGTTGTGATCATTATTAAATAAAAAATACTTTAATAGTAATATGATGCATCATCATCTTATTACTTTTAAGGTTTTCTCAATAGTTAAATAACAAACAAAAAAATATATATAGAAAAAAGACGGTATAAATAAAAACAAACTTCTTTGTCATTACCTTGTTCTTCCTTACTATGCATAAGGTTAATATATAATGTATGATACTTTTTTGGGATAATCATCGTATCGTATAAACTAATCAAGTCTTATATTTTACTTCAGTGATAGGAATAGGATTATTGTACACCTTCTCTAGTATTAGTTCTTTCTTCTTCTTTTTTCTCCCTCTAGTCAGTTTGAAATTATTACCACAGTATAGTTTTCTATAACTTTCTTAAAAAAAAAAATCGTACTTTAATTCAATAATATCTTGATTATTCCTTTGCACTTTTACATCTCTTATCTTATTCCAAGAAATTTTCTTTGAATTTGTACCTTTTATCCAGTTTTTACTATGCAGCGCTTTTTTTTTCGTTGGTTGATGTTGATGAACCATGCATTTCGCTGGGTCCTAATGGGCTTGATCTTATGATTTCATCAGATAGAAAAACAGAACTTTCGCTAAAATACTTACATTCATTTACAGTATCCCCAAAGGTCATGCAAGGACTTGGCATTGGTGTTGAAACCAAAGATTCTTCATTAATATCATTTTCAGGTATTGGTTGTGGTGTTTCATTTTCACAAATGAAACACCACAACGTTATGCTAAGGTCACTTCCATCACTCGAAATTTACCCTACCGTATCAATTATATAATTTAAATCACTTTGCGATGGTATAATAGCTGATGTGTGATTTTGTTCTCCATCACATGTGCTTCGGCAACTTGTCTTTCGTCGTTAGAAACTTCCAAAGGCCGATCTTCAATATCCATTGAAAACCTCTTTTTAGGTACATACACGTGTCCCGAAAAAGAAAAACCAAAAAAATAAGACATTGTAGTAAACGTAAATGAAAATAAATCCATATATAAATTTAAAAGTTACACGTATATTTGTATATACGTGTAACTTTTAAATTTATATATATAATATATATATATATATTTATATACATGTTTGTACATGTAGGACGTGACTTCATATACTTCGATAATAATAAAAACTTTGTTATCTTTGTAATAATTATTTAGGAAATCATATTTTAAAGAAGCATGTAACATTATAATTATTTGTGAAATAATGGTATTTTAATGACTTTAACATAATATAAGCGGATATGTCTGATATGACCGCTTTTACACTGATATTCTACTGCTATAAGAAACCGTACGAAACGATACGTATAGATATCCGCATCTACGACACTTATTCGTTGTAAATATAAATACTTGTTCTCATATACGATTTGTAAATGACCTTAAATATGAAATATAAAAAAAAAAAAAAAATACAGGTATGTGCATATGGAAAATCTAAAACCAATTGTGCAATAAAAAAAAATTGCCATTTTTGACATGTCTTTATATACGTAGGGACCGTCGAAATATTCTGCTCAAAATTAGTCTCAAACCTTAACATATTTTTTACTTAATTGATATTTTACATTGTTCTTAAAGCTAGATTTTCAGTGGAAAAATACATGTAAACAATGTTTTACAAATTTCATAGGAAAACCCATATTTCCAGAGACTATAGTGCAAATATCACTTACAATGTTATTGTTTATTTCCTATTTATATTTTTAGGACCGTTTGTCCGCCCATCGCACGTGATTCTTTTGAAAAAGATCATACAAAATTGGATGCGGTATAATGGGTGTAAAAATACTCTTTAAGACCTATATGGAATGAATTTTTGAAAATCGTTCCTGAATTCACCTTCGTTACATAATGTCACATAATGTTTTTTTGGCAATATGCGATTGTTAGCAATGTACAGTCACGGACTATAAATGATGAGCCACTTGCCACCATTCGTATTTTAGCCGTGTAATGCAAATCGGGTTTAGTCGGTTATATTCGTACTTACTACAGAGTGACTACCTAAAGTCGACGAATTGCAGGTGTAGCAACCGTAACCTAGCGACAATATTGTTTTAGCGTAGCCATAGTAACGTTGGCGTACGGAGAAATTTTATCTTTTCTAACATCGACATTTCAACTGTCACTCTGGCTTCGGATAGGTTTTCAGAAATAAAGAGTATTTAATAGGGACTATTTCTTCAAAGGAGGTCAGTATCAAATAGATTGGGATACACGTCAGCACCATTGTATGGTTTTATCATTGACAACTTATAAGTCATTTTTCAACCTCTATGGATAAGACTATTTCCGATGATTAGTAATGTGTCATTTTGTTTCCGAGCATTCGGTTTGAGTTCGTGTTTAATCGTGTAATCTCGTGAATGTATACAACTGCAAAATTGGAAATCTTGAAAGTGGCTTATCAATTATAGTCCGTGACTGTACAATCTAATGTATGGTGATTTCAAAACGTAGGTATCGTGCTACCTATTACTTGAAATAACGAAAACGTGGTCATAGTGTGAAAGTAGGCATCGTGCTACGAAATCCTAGACTAGTTTGTAGATTTGGACTATGCTTTTTCAAAGGGCAAAAATCACCCTCCTTTCACGAAATAGATTCCTGGGAATAACTAAATCAGAAAAAACTATTTAATGATAATCCATTTATTTCAGGTCACAAAGATCCATACATACCTAAAACCTTAACCTAGAAATACATACTAATAACATTTTTGTTTTGTATGTTTTCGGACACTGACGGGTGTCGTATAAGGCGACTAATGTCTGAGGCAGAACACCTTGCGCCTCCGTAGACCTGAGAATGGGCAGCAGCGTTTTCTGTTAGTCTGTCATCACTGCGATCTCCAATCCGTCTGCCAAGCGTGGAGATTACGGCAAATTCCTCCCATCATGGGAGAGGCTTACGTCCAGCAGTGGACGTTAGGGGCTGATGTAGTAGTAGTAGTAGTAACTTTTTTGTTAGTATAAGCAACAGAGCGTATTAACAGAGATTCCAAGTAAATGAACTGGGTTAACCTAAAACTTGTTAATTGTTTTCAACAATTTACAATCAGCGACGAAAGTTCTCTAAATCTATCACTTGCTGAGTTTGACTAGTTTGTCAATGATATTAAAGGCAGTCTTTGAAGTTCATGTAAAACTATATGGAACACTGTTTCAAGCTTTCACGGTTTACAACTAAACTTATACGGTCACTAAGGAATGTCTTCCATGATTATCCATTTTTCTGAGCTCCCGATGTTTCGACGCTGTTTCAAGCGCCATGATTCCAGGAAATTCATAATTTTTAATTCCGGGGTTAATAATATTATTAACTTCACTACCAACTGCACATAAAAAACGAGCAGTCACAGCGTTTAAATCTACCAGCAGCTTCCATTTCTGAAAAACAGGCATAATATATTTATTTTATTTTATTTTATATATTTGGGACAAAAAACAGTTACATGTTGCAATATTAATAGTTAGCTTAGCTCTAATAGTACCTAAACAAACGCAAAACCCACACTATTGTCCACGGAATAATATCGATTTAAAAGAAATAAGGAAACGGACGTATACACGAAACTGCTCGGTCGATGTGGCAACACTGTAGTATAAGTCCAGCAGTATACATCATTCGGCTGAGATTGTGAAGAAGATGATAATAAGTTTAGGTAGTCTTTCATTGTGCTTCTTACATCATTGTTTAATACGGTAGTACAAATCGTGCCAAATTATTTGCCACCACGTGCACGCACCTGACATTCTACATTCTTAATTTATTCTCATAACTACGACGACGTGACAATAGGCGTCAAATAAATAATAAATTACATAGTCACAAATTAATGTTTTAGAAGAATTGACAAACACACGCATGGAAGTACAAAACCTCTAGATTTTGAGAGACGGTTAAAATAAATCGGGGCAGTCTTTGGGGACTGACGATAGAAGTGAAAACAAAAAGTACACAGGCCCCGCCCCACTCGTAGCACTGGTTATGCCCCGCGCATGCCTATGTGGTGCTACGCCGTAGCGGATCGCCTACGTGTTACGAGTGCTACGAAGAGTGACCGCACGTTACGTTACGTGACGATGAATTCAATGTTTTTCGTTCACCCAAAAAGTGCTCAACGCGCCTAAAGAAGTTTTCACTTCAAAAATTAACTTAGCATTTGATTTACAAAACTCTGCGCTTAAAAGAAGAGTTAATAAAGTCCGCGGCTTAATCAAAGCAATCTTCGCGTGAAAACTTCATATAACTTTCATATTGTTCGGAAAACCCGATTTCATGGTTGCGTCGAAAGAGTGAAACAGAATGACCCGCGCGCCCGATCTCTCAACGCTTTGGTTAGGGCACGGGGAAAGATATTTTTTCGGCAGAACAGTCAATTGCGACTCAATGTTGTTTTCTCGAAAACCACGTGGAAAGTCGCAAGCAACACTTATTTTTAATAATAACCAGCTTTCGCACGCGGCTTCGCGCGTGTATTTTTTTTAAATTTACAATCGCGATTTGATCAAACATTATTTTATGCAATAAGATTAGTGCTAATAAGCGCTATACCGGATGACTTTTTTATCACTTTCCAAAAATAAATGGGAATATTAGGTGAACAGAGTAGAAGCTTATGGCATACCTAGTTTCTTTTTTCTTTTTTCCCCAGCTTAGAAAAAAAATAATCCATCATCAAAAAACGCTACAAACTTCAAGTAAACTTTTCATATTATAACAAAGAAAGAAACATTGAAAAAAAAGTAAAAAATATCGATTTTTTTAAATTCGATATATTTTACTTTAAAAAAAATGAATAAAATGTTGCGTATGATTTGTCATACGCAACATTTTACTCTTTTTTTTTTTTCGCAAAAAAAAAGAAAACTGTGTATGCTACTTGTTTCTACTCCTTTAACCTATTATAGGTACCCATTTTTTTGGAAAGTGATAAAAAAGTCATCATTACCTAGATTGAATAATTTTCTATGAAAATTTAACACAACAAACACAGCATTTTATAAAAGCAAGCCTTTGACTTGTCAGCGTAGAGTAAAATGAAATATTTTTCTCATGGCAATTGTATTGTTAATGAAATAATTAGACCATCTGTATTGTATATTATTATGCCAGTACCTAATTAATAAGTAGTGAGTGTCTTTAGTCACACTGGTTATTACATTGTGCTTTGTCAGAGCAGTTTAATTAAATACAATGCTAGGCTCCTTTGTAGATTGATAGATAAATTTATTCTAGAAATTTCATATACAGCAGCCTGTATTTTATGACATAATTGTTCCATGATTTTCAGGCCGTGCTTGCCTAGGTTAGTCTGTGGATGGGTGACCACCCATTACATACTGAGTTTCCTCCGTGCCTCGGAAAGCACGTTAAACCGTTGGTCCCGGCTGTCATTTGTAGATCTTTGACAGTCGTTACAGGTAGTCAGTGGCCCAAAAAGTCTGACAACCAATCTTTGTATTACCCAGTACAAACTGGGTTGTGGAGGTCAGATAGGTAGTCGCTCCATGTTAAACTGGTATTCAGCTGCATCCGGTTAGACTGGAAGCCGACCCCAAAATAGTTGGGAAAAGGCTAGGCAGATGATGAAAAAGTTACGCTTGGTTACACATTTGTCTTTTGTTTGAAAAAAATATCAAACCGAAGTAGCTGAAACCTTTCAATAAATCGATTTATACGCGTCTAAGCAATGTCAGCCGTCATAGAGAGAAAGAAAGAGTAGTATTGATGTTCTTAACGATTATTATTCTGTAAATACGTAGTTACGAGTTACGGTCACGAATCTTATTTTTTTCAGCCGTCATAGAGAGAAAGAAAGAGTAGTATTGATGATTTTAATGATTATTATTCTGTAAATACGTAGTTACGAGTTACGGTCACGAATCTTATTTTTTTCAGCTGTCATAGAGAGAAAGAAAGAGTAGTATTGATGATTTTAATTATTATTATTCTGTAAAGACGTAGTTACGAGTTACGGTCACGAATCTTATTTTTTTCAACATACGATCTGACACTAAGTTTGACTTTACACAATGTTTGACACAGTTGAGTCGTTTATAGGGTTCCGTACCTCAAAAAGTAAAAAAGGAACCCTTATAAGATCACTTTCTTGTCTGTCTGTCCGTCCGTCTGTCACCACCAATTTTCTTAGGAACGGGTGGACCTAGCAAGTTGATATTTATACCAGATACTGAGCTCTGTAGTCCCTATTAGTTGTATAAAAATCAAGGTCTTGAGTCAACATGATAAAAAGATATGGGCAAATTTATATTTTCACGAAAACTTGTAAGTACCAAAATTTACCTTAATTTTCGCCAAAATTGACAGTTCTAGGTCAACCGGTGGTTTTGCGTCGAAAACCTATATGGTAGTTCCCGTTGACCTAGAATCACAAAATTTGGCAAAAAGCAAGGTCTTACAGCAAATCTAAAGGAAAAAATCTGAAAACCGTAATTAGATAGTATAACAACACAAAAAGAAACTATTTTACTATTACAAACTTATTATTTGCGGTTGGTGCAATAGCCGTTTCATGGGATCAAACAGCAAAGTTAAGTTTGTCCTTTAAAAAGTTTGTACGGAACCCTCGGTGCGTGAGTCCGACTCGCACTTGGCCGGTTTCTTTCAAATGATTTCCGAGGTATCAAATGGTATTTTTAATATATACATCATTAACTCGTTACCTACCTGTCCGTCTATTAATAGAAATACTATTCAACCGGTCGTCTGTGAGTCTGTTAGTCATAAAGTTAACTTTTCTCGTTTTCTCTTTTCGTCGAATGCAGTTTCTAGTTTTTCCTCTGTTTTGTTTTACTTTTCTCCTTGAATGGTAAACATGTATCTAAGAAATCATATTTTATGGTAAGTAATTACAAGATTGTATTAATAATAATTATTCTTTAATAAAAAAAAAAAACTAAGTATTCAATTAAAAAACTTTAATTGAAAATGATAAGTAACTTATTTACAAAGCGTTATTGGTTTAGGTTTGATTCTTGGGATGGAGAAAATATATTATTTTTCATCCCTTCTATTCGAAAAGTGTCGTTTTGTTCCCCTTTTAGCGGGAGCAAAGTAGCTCTTTTCTCCACTAGACTTTTTAGCGGGCAGTAATGAGATTTGAATTTGGAACATGAATCTTTCATTGAAATCGAACGAAAATTGTATAAATGACTGGCTGAAAGTGTTTGTTGTACGGTGCGGGGGTCAGCACCCGCATTGTACACACCATTCTCGCCACGCCCTTCTACATCAAAGGAATCAATGCCTTTTCCTGAGCACCAGCAAGATACTGAGATTACAAACACTCAAAATACCGGATGACATTTTTATCACTTTCCAAAAAAATAGGTATATTAAGTGAACGGAGTAGAAGCTTATGGCATACCTAGTTTTGTTTTTCTTTTTTCCACAGCTTAGAAAAGAATTGATCCATCATCAAAAAACGCTACAAATTTCAAGTAAATTTTTCATATAAGAACAAAGAAAGAGAAATTTAAAAAAAAAAAAATTAAAATATCGAATTTCAAATCATACGAAAACAATGTTGCTTCTACTCCGTTCACCTATTATACCTATTTTTTTTTTTGGAAAGTGATAAAAATGTCACCTGTATAAATAAATCCACAATTATATCAATCCCAAATAAAACACATATACAGACACAGTGACAATAAATTTTCAAAATTTTGCCAGTGTATTTATCAATACACTGGCTAAAAAAAAGGTCAACTACAAATTTATATCTATATCTAGATATAAATTTGTAGTTGACCTTTTTTTTTCATTCATGTCATTTTTTTAATTAAACTTATTCATTAATTACTTAAAAATGTCTCTTATTTATTTTCTCATAGAACGAGATGAAAAGTAGAGTATATGACTCGAGAGCAAACATATTTTTCCCTCAGGCGATGTACTTTGAATCCTTCGCTACGCTCAGGATTCTACTTTAGAATCCCTCGCTATGCTCGGGATTCTATTCTAGAATCCTTCGCTTCGCTCTGGATTCAAAATAGCGCCCTCGCCGTAAAAATACTATTTTGTTCCCTTGTTATACAATCTACTATTTTAGGACAACTTTTAGGTAGCATCGGTAATCAAATACATTAATTTCGTCAAAAATAATATGTATAAATTTGATCGAGTAGGTAGTCAGCGTCGAGCTGACCGGCTACAAACTGTTGGATCTAAAACTGCTTTATACAAGAACAGTATTTTCGTAATGGCTCCAAAATTATACAATAAATTGCCAAAGTGTATCAGAAGTGAGGAAAATGTCAGCCATTTAAAAAAACAGTTGTCTGTCAGTTGCTCCTGTTTCTAGTTGAAAACACGTATTACTCGATTGGAGACTTTTTAAATGACAAATTGTGACTAAATTTAATTTTCTTTGACATTCTTAATAATTCGTAAAATACTGGTATTCAGCTGCATCCGGTTAGACTGGAAGCCGACCCCAATAAACTTGGGAAAAGGCTAGGCAGATGATGATTCTTAATAATTAATAATATAATTCAAACTAGTATTTGCTTGGGTGCGCGAGCTGCGCGCAGCTCGCGTGTTGTCGTGTGCTTGAGAAGTATTCCTTACCATCATAAAAATTTGAGAATCCATAGGAATCCTTAAAATAATTGGAAAATCCGTTACAACTACCCCTATATCAGTATGAAAACCCTTAAGAACCCCTAAAACATTCTAAAAACCAATTAAAAAAATTGTGAAAAACCGTATTTAAAAACTCAGTCCCGTAAAAAAAACACTACCCTAAAGTTTGCTTGTCGTCGCCCCTGAGTTACGCTTCACCCACTCAACCTTCGTTACGCTGCGGAGGTCGCCGGCTCGCTTCGCTCGCCACCTCCCCCCTTCGCTCCACTCGGTCTCGCAGGTTCGCTCCACTCAGAACCTGCCACCACCGGACAGGTTTTGACGCCTACTATAATATTTGTTCAACCACCCAATGGCTATCTCTAACCGTTATGAAGTTACAGCCCTTTCAATTTTAGGGGAGGTTAGGGAGGGAGGAAATGGTATACAATTTTTTAATTTCAACGTCGTCAATAGTTTTAGGTACGAATCAAAAGATTTTTCAGTAGTAAAAAATGGGGTGAAGAGGGGGGGGGGGGGAGAGTGGGGAGTTTTGAAAAATGATTTTGACTAACTCTAGGCCCCTTCTTACGAATCTGAAAAAAAAAATGTTCCAAGTCTCTCAACTTCCGAGATCCGCCTAAAGGGGGGAAAAGGGGGTAAAAGGGGTCAATTTTGAAAACTGGTTTTTACTTTCCCGAGCCTCTTCTATACGAATTTGAAAAAAAATATGTTTCAAGTCTCTTTGTTTCCGAGATACGATAGGGAGGGGGAGGAAGGGGGGCGAAAAGGGGAGGTTTGGCACTTTTCCCATACTTGCGGGAGTTACTTGTTTACGAATCTGTCAAAATATACCCACCTCCCCATCCACCATCAGGGAGAACAATTCTGTCAGTGAGTCAGTGAGTGAGTGGTAATCGAGCTTTATATAGTATAACTAGTATTTGCTTGGGTGCGCGAGCTGCGCGCAGCTCGCGTGTCGTCGTGTTCTTAAGACGTATTCCATACCCTTATAAATTTTGAGAATCCATAAGAATCCTTAAAATAATTGGAAAATCCGTTACAACTACCCCTAAATCAGTATGAAAACCCTTAAGAACCCCTAAAACATTCTAAAAACTAAATCAATAAAAAAATGAGAATTCATTAGAATCGTTAAAAGCTGAGTTACGCTTCACCCACTCAACCTTCGTTACGCTGCGGACAAAACCTACCTACCACCAGACAGGTTTCGACGCCTACTATAATATTTGTTCAAACACCCAATGGCTATCTCTAACCGTTACGAAGTAACAGCCCTTTCAATTTTAGGGGAGGTTGGGGAGGGGAGGATACCCTCCGTTTACAAATTTAAACGCTCCTCATTAATAATTTATAGTAAAAATCAAAAAGCCGCTACGTGTCCTAGTTTCCGAGATACGATAGGGGGAGGGGTGAAGGGGGGGAGAGTGGGGAGTTTTGAAAAATGATTTTGACTAACGCGTTGCCCCTTTACACGAATCTGAAAAAAAAAATGTTCCAAGTCTCTCAACTTCCGAGATACAATAGGGAGGGGGGAGAAGGGGGGCGAAAAGGGGAGGTTTGGCACTTTTCCCAAACCATTCAGAGTTAGTTGTTTACGAATCTGTCAAAATATACCCACCTCCCCATCCACCATCTGGGAGAACAATTCTGTCAGTGAGTCAGTGAGTGAGTGGTAATCGAGCTTTATATAGTATAATACTTTATTTTATGCGGCTCATGACATTTTTCAATTGCTTCATTTCTTTTATCCTAGACTTTAATAATTATGATAGTAAAAATAACCTGCTTACTAATATTATACTTGTATGCCGATTATTGGCCGAATTGTACTTATGATCACAAATAAAGATTGATTTGATTTGATTTGATTTGAAATACCTTTACAGTGGTTTATCTTAAATATTGGGAAAACTTTCACGAAGTATATTATAAATCAATAAAAAAAAAACTCCGTGTTATTGAAGCTTAGGAAATTATGTATTTACTACGTTAATATAAAAAGTTTCCTATTATTACTTTCCTTTTTGAATCGGATTTAATCGGATTTAGTTAACTATGAGGGATTTTCTTTTTAGCTCTTCCCTAGTCGCTGGATAGATGGCGCTGAACTTAGTATGATAATACAAGGAACAGAACTTAAAAAAAAAACTGATTTTAACAAAGCGCGACAAAACTAGGTTATATTCGGAAGGTTAAGCAAACGAAAGTGTCAGTCAACGAGCGTATTTGACGTGACGCAATGTTTTTTTCCAAGCGTTTTGGCTTTGGCACCAACTATCATAGTCAGTTCAACGCCATCTATAGAGTTCTTGGAAACTAAGTTTTTTTTAATACCTCAAAAGGAAAACCTCTCATTTCAAGGGTTTTAATTTTTTGCTCGGAACCCTAACTCATTTTCTAAAATAAATGTAGCCTTAGTTACTCCTCATAACATCAGCAATCTGCCAGTAAGTCTCGTCAAAATCGGTCTAGCGGTTTCGGAGATTAGCCGGAACAACAAACAGAAAGACAGACAACAATTTTAATCTGTTTTTGTTATAAGTACCGTACTTTAAATTACGTACTTAATTAAGACTTATATTTTAAGCAAAATATTGAAATAACAAACTGACACTTCAATTTTATTTATTTGTATAGATGTGGTTTCAAAACCTTTTGCAGCAAATGTAAACTCACAAGAAAAACTAGTAAATTTAAAATCGCATTTTCTTCCTCAATCCATAGACACACCAAATCAAAAACTGACTCATAGACAAGTTCTGTTACATCTAAAAATACCTTAATCGTGCTTCGAGGTACCAGGGACGCATACTTGCTTAGCGGTCTAGTGCCAAGTAAGGCATAGACTATTTTTGCTCTCAGGTATTTTTAGCTTACTTAGGCAGCATTTTTATCGAGTTCAACGTACGAAGAGATTACATTAATACGTAGTTACGGCCTTTTAATGATCGCTTTGACTATGTAATCTCTATTGGCAATATATGGCAATTTTATTTACAAATTCAAGTACTCTTACTTGAATTTGTTAATAAAATTGCCATGTAAATTTATAGGAAACACTTGAAGTTTTTTTATGTGGGAAAGTTAGTGATTTTTTTAGGGTTCCGTAGGTACCCATAAGTTAGTGATTTTTTTAGGGTTCCGTAGGTACCCTAACAATCTCCGTAAGTAGAAGTTTCCAGGTATGTTCTAGACTCTAGAACAAAAAAAAACATCGCAATCACAACAAGTGCCTTTCGGCTTCGTTTACGGTACTGTAATACTGTTACACCCTTTTTAGTGAGTAACTAATCAAACGAAAAGAAACTCTGTTTTGTCAAAGCTTAGTAAGATTAACTGTATGGGGGAATTCAATAGATGCCCAAAGAGCATTCATAGCCCAAAAAAAGTGTGTTAGATCAATTTTCAATCTTAAGTGAACAGACTCCTGCAAGCCTGTATTTATTAAAGAATAGCTGCTTACCCTCCCGTCTCTATATATATTTGAAACCTGCAAATTTGTAAGAAACAATTTACTCCTTTTTTGAAAAAGATGAAAATGTCATGTCAAAGAGGAAAATAGCACAAAAGCCACTAGTAGTCCCGCGTAATAGACTAAGAGTATGCGACAAACATTGTTATACTATGGCGGTGAAAATATATAATCACTTAGCTAAAGAATTTAGAAGTGCTACAGATTTAGAATTTAATAGGAAGCTACATAACTGGTTGTGTGAGACATGTTTTTATTCCATCAAGGAATATTTTGAGTGCAAAATGTAAAACTGACTTACTTATTATAATAATTATGATATATCAGTGATTATTACCATTATTTAAATAATATTGAAATATGTTTAATTATTCTTGTTATTTTCTATTCGACAATGCTGTTTTATTGATTTTTTTTTTGGATTCATCAAATACTATTTTTATTTGCATGACATAATTATTATTAAGCGCTATTTTAATATGTATAAATTATTATTTTAAATGAATCTAATTTTATTTATTTTTATTAATTGATTTGTAATTTTAATTAGGTATGATAAGTATTTATATGTAATTGCTAATTACTAAATGTGTAATGCATGCTATTTACCATGATGTAAAATCTCAATATTTGTATGGCCGAAATCCTGAATATAGTGAAACCAATAGATATTAAAAACTTACTTAAGGTTGAACTGCGCAACATATTTTCCATACAAATTTCGGGGGGCTATTACTCCACTGTTTGACATGGTACATCTAAAGTTAAACATAATATCGTTTTGTCTCATTATTAATTGTGTCTGTGCGGAAACAGAATAGTAAAATAAAAAGCCATTCAAAAGTTACGAGCTACCAAAGATTCATTTTTATTGCCAATTTTAACGTAACTTTGGGCGTAAATTAGTAATAAAAGAAGTGTCAAATTTCCAAAACAAAGTCGGTACCGACACAGCACAATTATCGAAGAATTCAATAAATTTTATTTCATAATGATTTATGCAGTGGTTTTTTCATAAAATTCGATTTCCCAAAAGCCTTTTCATATTTTTTTACGCGCGCCTTTTACTATGAATTTTCGTGCATCTCAGTGAATAATGTTTCCCCCGGTGCGGTGCGGGAGGGGGGGACACGCGATATTGACATGTCCTTCGTTTGATAGAAGAACAAGACCTATATTTCTGTCCTTTTCATTTCATGCATGACGTCAGTGACGTGTCATTTGTTTTTCGCTGAAGTTGAAGGGCCGCATTTTTATTGCTCTCCTATAATGTGTGCGTTTCGATGGCGCGACCACGGCATTTTTTTTTTAAACTAAGGCAAGTTTTTGTAAAAAAAATAATTTAAAATTAAATTCTTTAATTAATTAAATTAATTAATTTCAATTTTAAATTTCGTATTCAGAACATTTTGAAGGTGATTTACGATACCGTACCTATGCTCCTGAAATTATATTTTTTTACAAATTCAATCTGTTATTTACATAAATTTCAGGTCTCTGCAACGCTTAGTTTTTAAGATTTTCGTGGCCGCGCGGTTCTCCGCGTTTCAATGGCGTGGCCACGTTCAAACCCTTATAACTTTTTAACCATAACTTTGACAAATTTAAGGTTTTGGGAAATTTGAACCACGTACTACATATTTTTACAAAATCATGGCATAGTTATTTTTAAAAAAACGCCGTGGTCAACGCACACCCTATAATATGGTGTAGCGACCTACTTATTTAGAAACTTTATATACATAAAACCTTCACGATATAATTTTTACTTTTCTTCTGATCTGTCACTTCTCTGTCTTGTGTTGACTAAATTTATATAGATTTATGAACATTTTTAATTTAATTTAGTTAGTGTACAACAACCACTAAATTGGTGACTCCGACATGATACGCCCTGAAAAGGAAATCCTAAACTTTATCAGGCCAAGGAAATCCACAGTACCACGATGACAATATAAAGCAGTCGTCTGCCGACCAACGTCCAGACTCTGCTGGCTTCACAGCCATTTATTTCTCTCGAGGGATTAGCAGACCTGGCGAACAATATAGTTATACAATATTATTGTTGCCACTAATCTCGCGAATTGTGTAGTGACGATGACGTTATAAGTTGATAGTAAAATTTTTAAAGAAAAAGTTAATTTTATTCTTTTTAGCGCATTTAATTATAAGGTCAGACGAAAGTATTATATAACTTCGTTTTTGTTCGGAACGGTTCGGAACCGTACGAACTAGACGCGCGTGAAGACTAGCGTCTAACTGCTCATCACTGATACTATCTCTGTCGGGCACGATGCCAGGTGAGACAGCGTGCTTTTTGGCCACGCCCACCAATGAGTTCGAGCTCGTGTGATGTGTCACCTTAAGTTAACTACCTATATTCTTGCAAACAAATGTATCATTCATTCATTCATATCATTCATTCATTCATTAGTCGTTAAGTAGTTAGGTAACCATTGTTTGGGGGAACACAGAGTGCCCCTGTGCCTGCGCACACGCTTGTGCACTCTAATATCTTCCACGCCGATGGCCAATATTCGCTAAGATTGGCCGCCGTAATCGAAAACGGTCAGGAGGACTATTAATATTAATTAGTAATTATTTTTTGCAAAACCTTTCGCACTAAAATTTAAACACAAAAAAAACTAGCAAATTTAAAATTGGATTTTCTTCCTAAATCCATAGACACACCAAATCAAAAACTGACTCAAAGACAAGTTCTGTTACATCTAAAAATACCTCAATCGTGCTTCGAGGTACCAGGCACGAATACTTGTTTAGCGGTCTAGTGCCAAGTAGGCATAGACTATTTTTACTCTTAAGTATTTTTAGCTTACCTAGGCAGCATTTTTATCGAATTCAACGTACGAAGAGATTACATTAACACATAGTTATGGCCTTTTAATGATCGCTTTGCCTGAGTAACAGAGTACTTAAATCTACACTAATAATAATATTATAAATAGGAAAGATTTGTATTTTTGTGTGTATGTTTGTAATGAATAAACTCAAAAACTACTGCGCTGATTTCAAAAATTCTTTCACTATTAGAAAGCTACATCCACCCTGAGTAACGTATTAAGCTATATTTTATCCCCGTACTCCCACGGGAATGGGAACCGCGTGACGTCCGCTAGTTTGTAAATAAAATTGTCATGTTAATAGGAAATATTTCAAGTTTCTTTGAGTGGGAAAGTTAGTTTTCTATGGTTCTGTACCCGAAGGGTAACCAACGGGACCCCTATTACTAAGCCTCCGCTGTCCGTCCGTCTGTCTGTCTGTCACCAGGCTGTATCTCATGAATTTTCATAGATGATGTATTTCTGTTGCCGCTTTAACAACAAAAACTAAAAACAGAATAAAAAAATATCCAAGGTGGTCTCCCATACAATAAATATGTTTTTTTGCCGTTTTTTTTCTCGATATTAATTTATAACGGCAACAGGTAGACGCTTGAAATATTCATTTGTATAATCACTTTGAAAACAAATAATTACATTAAAATTAAATAAATATTTAAGGGGGGCTGCCATACAACAAACGTGACTTTTTTGCCGTTTTGTCTAATGTTGTGTAAATAATGGTACGGAACCCATTTTTTTTTTTTTTTTTGGATGGGAAATCAAATAACAGGAGGGAGTGTCAGACTTTTACTAACTAAAACCCATCCATGTACCTTCATCGCCCTTTGTGTTCCGGGGCCACGGTATCTCTTTCGAACAGTACCGCAACCCCGGCAGGCATCGGTCCTTACGGACCCCTTCCTTTTTGCTGACTCTCTTTGAGCCGCGCGTGGAACACGAACGCGCCGTCGACACAGCCTGTCGTCATGAGACGGACGGACGGCGAGCTAGCCCATAGCCCACCGTCCACAGGCCCGCGCCTACGGTGGCCGGAGGCCACGTGGTGGTGGCCCCCGACGCCCGGGGCGTCTCCCGCGGCGGCCGGGACGTTGAGAGGTTCTTTCCCTCTCACGTTCCGCCACCTCCTTCTCTAGCATTACTGCTTCGCAGAAGGAGGTGACGGCGTCCCATTCCGTCTCGCTCCGGACCATGGCTTGCACCAGGGCCGGACGCGAGAGGTCGCCGCTGCCGATCGCCGCTTCGAGGACACGGCGGTGCTCCGCCCACGCGGGGCATAGCTCCACCGTGTGGTGCACCGTGTCCTCCGGTCGATCCTCACAGTGGAAGCACCCGGACGTTTCCTCCCGCCCGATTCGGTGCAGGAACCTCCCGTGTCCGGTGAGGACCTGCGTAAGGAAGAAGGTGAGGACGTCGTGGCGTCGCTCAAGCCACTCCTCAAAGAGGGGACTTATCGCCACTATCGTGGCGTGCCCTGCACGGGGTTGTGACAGTCGCTCTCTCCATGTCGCCATGACATCCCGCCGGAAGTCTGTCCGCTGAGCGACAATTTGCCGCGGCAGCGGAGTTTCCCCCCCGTAGCGCCTCCGCGCGCCATTCATGTAGGCGCGCGAGGACTATTGCCTCCAGATCCCATTGCGGCAATCCGGCAAGGAGGCTCGCCGCCTCGCGGGGGATCGTGCGGTAGCCCCGGGCCAGCCTTACGGCTACCACCTTTTGGGGCGCGTTCAGATTGTGGGCGGCTCGCCGCCTCAAAGAACGCGCCCACACCGGGGCCCCATAAAGGGCCATGGACCGCACGACTCCCGCGTAGAGCCTCCGGCAGGAGGCGTTCGGCCCCCCCAGGTTGGGCAGGAGCCACCTGAAGGCAGCCCCAGTCCGTTCCAGTTTGGGGGCCAAACGTCGGAAGTGCTCCACGAAGTTCCACCGGCTGTCGAGGACGAGTCCTAGGTACTTCAAAGTCGACTCGACACCGATGGATACCCCTCCTACCGTGAGTCAGGATCCCGGAGGTGGCGCATTCCGAGGCCCATGAAAGCACATGGCCTCGGACTTGTGCAATGCCACCCCAAGACCCAGTTGCCGGATCCTCTCAACGACTATCGCAACCCCACGTGTCATGGTACGGAACCCTTCGTGCGTGAGTCCGACTCGCACTTGGCCGGTTTTACTTTCATAATGGTTTTCGGCAGAAGTTGTATTGTTGACACATAAAATTATATTAATCATTGCTTCTACCGACTTTCTACGACTTCGCACGCGTTATAAAGATTCTGTTTCTTGACTAAAAGAACCTATCGGTAAATATTAATTGAACTCATTATAAATCTTCTAAAATAAGACCCGATTAAATCTTTGACTTGGCGACAAATTGCGAATAATTGTCGTCAAAATGTCGGAGAAAACAGATCAATCGCTATAAATGTGGCCAAGCTGGAGAGACTCTCTCCAGATCGGCCACCTATAAACCCTTATATCTTTTGAACCAGTGACCGACAAATTCTGATATTTGGCAACTAATTTCGACTAAATAGCGACAATTTTTTTGTGTAATAAAAATTAAATTCCCTGATGGTGGCCAAGCCAGTATCAGTCATACAGTGTAACTCACTCAAAACATTGTGCATTATAAATTGTGGGGTTCGTGGATGTATGTAATTAAAGTCGTAACATTAAAAAACTTATTATTTGAAAGAAAAAAACTTGTGGATATATGAGCCCAAAATCTCCGTAAGTAGAAGTTCCCAGGTATGGTCTAGACTCTAGGACAAAAAAAAAACTTCGCAATGACAAGAAGTGCCTTTCGGCTTTGTTTAGGATACTATTACACTCCCTTTTTAGTGAGTTACTAATCAAACGAAAATAAACTCCGTTTTGTCGAAGCTTAGTAAAATTAGTCTTCAAGTAGATAGGTTATCATTGTTTAGGCCGCTCACTATGAGAGGAAAACCGGCCAAGTGCGAGTCGGACTCGCGCACGAAGGGTTCCGTACCAATTATTATAAAAAAAAACAATTTTGTTGTATGGGAGCCCCCCTTAAATATTAATTTTATTCTGTTTTTAGGGTTCCGTACCCAAAGGGTAAAAACGGAACCCTATTATTAAGACTTCGCTGTCTGTCCGTCTGTCTGTCCGTCTGTCCGTCTGTCCGTCTGTCCGTCTGTCCGTCTGTCCGTCTGTCCGTCTGTCCGTCTGTCTGTCACCAGGCTGTATCTCATGAACCGTGACAGCTAGACGGTTGAAATTTTCACAGATGATGTATTTCTGTTGCCGCTATAACAACAAATACTAAATATAGTCAATGGTACGGAACCCTTCGTGTGCGAGTCCGACTCGCACTTGGCCGGTTTTAGTATTTGTTGTTATAGCGGCAACAGAAATACATTATCTGTGAAAATTTCAACCGTCTAGCTGTCACGGTTCATGAGATACAGCCTGGTGACAGACAGATGGACAGACGGACAGACAGCGAAGTCTTAGTAATAGGGTTCCGTTTTTACCCTTTGGGTACGGAACCCTAAATAGGAACAGAGAGGCACCTGTGCCTGCGCACACACTTGTGCACTCTAATATCTCCCACACCGATCGCTAATCTTCGCTAAGATTGGCCGCTGTGACCGAAAACGGTTTGCAAAACCTTTCACACCAAAATTTAAACACACAAAAAAAAACTAGCAAATTCAAAATCGCAATGAGGGATTTTCTTTTTAGCTCTTCCCTAGTCGCTGGATAGATGGCGCTAGGAGTAAGTATGATAATGCAAGGAACGGAACCTAAAAAAACTGATTTTAACAAATCGCGAGAAATGTTGGTTATATTCGGAAGGTTAAGCAAATGAAAGTGTCAGTCAACGAGAGTATGTGACGTGACACAATGTTTTTTTTTTTCAAGCGTTTTGGCTTTGGCATAGTAAGTTCAACGCCATCTATAGAGTTCTTGGACGCAAGTTTTTTTTTAAAACCTCAAAAGAAAAACCTCTCATTTCTTCCTCAATCCATAGACACAACAAATCAAAGACTGACTCATAGAAAAGTTCTGTGACATCTAAAAATACCTCAATCGTGCTTCGAGGTACCAGGGACGCATACTTGCTTAGCGGTCTAGTGCCAAGTAAGGCATAGACTATTTTTACTCTCAGGTATTTTTAGCTTACCTAGGCAGCATTTTTATCGAGTTCAACGTACGAAGAGATTACATTAACACATAGTTACGGCCTTTTAATGATCGCTTTGACTATGTAATAGAGTACTTGGATTTTGTTAATAAAATTGCCATGTAAATTTATAGGAAACACTTGAAGTTTTTTTATGTGGGAAAGTTAGTATTTTTTAGGGTTCCGTAGGTACCCAAAGAGTATAAACGGAAACCTATTAATAAGACTTCACTGTCCGTCTGTCTGTCACCAGGCTGTATCTCATGAACCGTGACAGCTAGACGGTTGAAATTTTCACAGATGATGTATTTCTGTTGCCGCTATAACAAAAAAATACTAAAAACAGAATAAAATAAATTTTTATAATTTTTTTTTCCCATACAACAAACGTGTTATTTTTGCCGTTTTTTGCTCGATATTAATAACGGCAACAGGTCCGAAAAAAGACGCCAGAAATATTCACAGAATATTCAGTTGTATATTCACTTTAAAAATAAAAAATAAATTAAAATTAAACAAATATTTAAGGGGGGCTGCCATACAACAAACGTGACTTTTTTGCCGTTTTGTCTAATGTTGTGTAAATAATGGTACGGAACCCTTCGTGCGTGAGTCCGACTCGCACTTAGCCGGTTTTTCATTCATAATGGTTTTCGGCAGAAGTTGCGTTGTTGACACTGAATAAAAATAAATTTATATTAATAATTGCTTCTATCTGCGACTTCGCACGCGTTATAAACATTCTGTAACTCGACCAAAAGAACCTATCGGTAAATATTATTTTAGTTGTTTCAGAGCTTACCTCCTTCATCCAAACTTACAAAACTTTGTTGCCTGTGACCGTTTGTATTTTTATATAAATATAACTTTTCTATTTGAATTGGATTTTGTTACAGATTCAAGCGTTTTAATATTTTTGCACGGAACCTCCTTTTTCTAACAAAAAGTAGCCTTAGTTAATTCTTAAAACATCAGCTATCAAACAAGCCATCAAATAATTACAAACATACATCTTATTTTTTTTTTTAAGTTGGTGCCAGTTAAAATGAGAATAGCGTTCATTGACCCACCTACATTTATTAAACTTAATAATAATAACTTTGAAAACCAAAAATAAGCCTGTTCAAGTCTGGAATCGTCATCTATCGTAATATTCAAAAATTTTTGTTATGAAAAACGATACATGGTTCAATTGTTTTGGTTCGTATGAAGAGATATTAGGAAAAGGGCAATGACCGCTATTCTCATCTTAACTGGCACCAACTATAGTACTATTTTTATAACAATTTCATGCGAACGAATGTCGCGGGCAACAGTATTTTTTTTTTATAAAATCGCCCTTAATATCTAACTCATAATTTTCTCTCATTCCAGTATGTATGCCAATCCTGGCATACGGCACAGCAATGGGATGGATATCCCCCAATAAGGCTCTACTCATGGGGGACTACTCACCCTCGAACTCCCCCCTGTCTGAAGAGGACGTGTCCTGGATGGCCTCTATCATGTTCATCTTCGCCCCCATTGCTGTATTCGTGTATGGGGTGGCAGCTGACAAGTGGGGCCGAAAGAATGCGTTGCTGTTCGCTTCTGTGCCGATTTCTGTGAGTATAATTTCTTGTAATAAATTACTGACGTTGCTCGTTTCGTTGAGCTCCTTGAGTTATAAGTCGAGCTACACGATAACTGACAAATTCTTGCACTGACTGGACAGGTCCATTCAAAACTGTGTGGTTCTTTCTTCAAAAGACCATCTCAGACACTAATCTGCATAGTCCTCATGTGAATTGAGCAAGATTATGTCTGGACTTCAAAAGAGACTATGACCTCTGAGTTTGTTTCGGCTGTTTCTTCTCAGAGTAGTCAGGTACGAAAGACCGGCCACATGTAGTTTTAAGAAATGACGTGTAAGTGCAAAATAAACGTCATTTATCATTTTAAAAGCCGCTAAGCTGAAGTGGGGCTGGGCTGGCCATGTCTGCCGTATGCCTGACGAGCTTTGGGCCAAAATAACCACGATGCCCTAACACAGCCAGAAGGCGACGCGGTAGACCTCTCAGGAGATGGTGGAACGAGCTGGACAAAACCAACGACGAGTGGTCCACATTGACCTTTTATCGAAGGATTTGGATCTCATGAGGAGAGGCCTTTGCCCAGCCGTGGGATGAAACAGGCTAACAGTATAATTTATTTTGACTAAATAGCTCTTTGTACAAAAACAAACGAATTAAGCTTATAATATACTTATAGTATTGAGCTCTCAAAGCGGTGAAGGAAAACATCGTGAGGAAACCGGCATGTCCTAGAACCAAACAATTCGAAGACATATGACATCTACCAATCCGCACTGGGCCCGCGTGGCCAAATAGCCCATTCTCTCTCATAGAGAGAAGGCCTGTGTCCCAGCAGTGGGAATATTAATAAGCTGATGATGATGATGATAGTATTGAGCCATAAAAATAAGTGACTATCTTCTCACCCTTAGATGAATGTGGCTATCGCTAATGTGAGGATTGCTGATTAATATTTCTGCTAACAACAACATCATTGTAATTAATCATCAATCCCCTTGCGAAACTGGATGCTAATCTCATGCGATCATTCATTGACGATGTGTAAGTACACTAATGAAAGTCCCTTTGAACTAAAATTATGTTTTTAAAGTCAAACAACGCTACATACCCCTTAATTTATGTTTATAGTGTTAGTTCAAAACTTCAGATAAAGCATTCACATTTCATGAACTAAACCTCTGAATATGGAAACAATCTCTAATTATTATTGTTTTGCCCAATATTATCTTATCTCATTCCGAGGGTTCAGTGGTAATTGCTTGCAAAAAGTTCTGTATTTCACCAACTTTCATAATTTAAAAACTTACGACAGCGAAAGAATGATAATAGTAATATCATAATTGGATTGTCATAAACTTTTCGGTAGCCTATGTCAGTCAGTCACTTTGTCTAGTTATCCCTTTATAGTTGGTGGCAGATTAAGATGAGAATAGCGGTCATTGCCCTTTCCCTAATATCTCTTCGTACGAACAGAAACAAATAAACCATGTATCGTTTTTCATTACAAAAAATGACGACACGATAGATGACGATTCAAGACTTGAACAGGCTTATTTTTGGTTTTCAAAGTTAAGGCCCTTCTAACCCTAAAATTAGCAACTGTATTTGTGGTGGTTCAAACTTCGTTTGAAAAATTGTTGGAATAAAGTTCTAATCAGCTTGCACTACAAAGTGGTTGTTACGTCAGTCACTGTGGCCGAAAAGTGCGAAATGAGTGTTTTTTTGCGATTTACAAAAAATCTATTGATTGGACTAAAAAAAATAAAACATATGAGACCTGCTTTATAGTTAGTTCAGTTACTATGCAAAGTTTCATTATCTAATTTGAAGTACTTTTTGAATACCAGCGGTTTATTGTTCTATTTGGAGGTAACTTAGGATTTTTTTTCTATTGAGAAAAGTTTATGGAATCGTGTTTTCGTCACACATAGGTAGGACTTAGCTTTAATCCTCAACTTTACCATATATTTATTGCAAAATTAATACTGCAGTGTTTTAGGCGTAACGGAGGATCATGCTAAGCCATTTGAGGGATATATAGCCCTTAAGAAGTTTAATAAATGTAGGTGGGTCAATGACCGCTATTCTCATCTTAACTGGCACCAACTATAGTCACTAAAGACCAAAATCCTTGAATACTCCATCAATTTTGACAACAAACTTCCATCCACAGCTCGGCTGGGCAGTAAAGCTGATATGCGCACACCCGATCGCGTTGATCGGCGCCCGCGCACTCATCGGCTTCGGTTCGGGAGGAGGCTTCGTGGTGTGTCCCCTGTACGTCAAGGAGATCAGTGAGGACAGCATCCGAGGCATGACGGGGACCTTCGTTATATTCTCACAGGTTAGTTGGTAATTGCTATGTAGCAAACTACCTCGTTGGTCTAGTCTCCGCCAGATAAGTAAGAATTAAAGGTCATTAACTCGCATACATTTATTCAAATACAAAATTGAATAAATCTATGCGGATAATGACATAAACTAATTCCGAAACGACCTTTATCGTGATCCTTGACTTTTTCTAGTAATAAAAAATGATTCATAATGTATTGTCGGGGTACCTACGCAGAGAAATTAAGGAAAGAGCAATGACCTTTAATTCTTACTTATCTGGCGGAGACTATAATACTATAGTCTCCGAATTTAGACCCTTTTGCTTTGCGCTTGCGACCATACGGTCGCAAGCGCAAAGCAAAAGGGTCTAAATTCAGAAATAAAGCTGTTAAATTAGAGGGAGCTATTATCCACATACTACCCTAAAGTTTCGGCAAATAAATTCAACCTATTCCTCTCCTGATTAATATGATGAATATAGATATTTGCGATCGTTAATTAACTTATACAAATAGACACGTTTGTCTTTGTAGGTTGGCCATGTAGGATTAATGTTTATCTTGCTCTGGCTATGTTCATCGAGCCTTCATTTAAATTCTAAAATAGGTGCTTTTGCGGTAACTATCTCGGTAAGAGTTTCTCATAACTCAATTTGATGAGAACGCTATCCTAACGCGTTGCTACGCGGTGATAATGCTCGCTGGCTGTATACTCTTGCCGAGAAACTCCGAAGCAGGGTGAGTGCGAGAATGTACAGCCTTGCAGGTAATACCAAGGCTAAACGAATGCTCCTATACAAAGTATAGCTCCTCGAAGTATCTCTGCGATAGTGCAAAACCTTCTATAGGTGATCTACACACATATTCGGGATAGTCTAGAAGCTTGACCACAAGTTACACGCGAGTTGCGAACTTGCGACTAACAACAACAACAGCCCATAACGTCCACTGCAGTACATAAGCCTCTCCCATGATGGGAGGAATTTGCCGTAAACTCCACGCTTGGCAGGCGGATTGGAGATCGCTGTGATGTAAGACTAACAGAAAACGCTGCTGCCCATTCTCTAGTCTACGCGGCGGAAGCGCAAGGTGTTGTGCATACAGACATTAGTCGCCTCACACGACACCCGTGAGTGTAATGGGTTGGCTCTATTCTACTCTGCCGGATACTACACGGCTAAAGAGTAATAAATGAAATAAATTACTTAGAGCGTGCGCGAGTTACCATAACCAAAAAAATGAATAGAAGCTTTTATTAAAATTAAAAGAAGAAAATTAGGTTTATCCATCCACATTGAACGCGTATACAAAGTTTCGTGTCCGTGTAATTAACGCCTCTCGTAAGAAGACGATCCTGATTGCAGGATCAAGTACGTAATTACGAAATTTTGCATACACCTTTGCGTATGCAAAATTTCAGCTCAGTCGAGTCGATCTGTGGTCGAATACCAACAAGTGGTGAAAAAAATGTTTTCAAATTCTGAAGCGGACAACTTACATACATACAAACAGTGCAAGTTAAATAATGATAAAGAGTTTGAAGGTATTTCACTACTTAAGGCTTTTACAGCAAATAAACTTGGCATTTAATTAATATTTAATATAAAGAGATACACTTAGAAAGTAAACTTATTAATTCACTCTATAACTAATTAATCAGTAACAAAATTATGCAAAAGTCAGAATAGCACGAGCGTCCGCTTTGAGGTCACTCGGTGCTCTCCGATTATATGATGCATGTCGCGTCGCTAGTCGCATGGCTTGAGGACGTGAACGAGGCGCAACGCGACCAACAACTCAGCCGATGCATACCTATTTCATGCAGGCACGCGTTTAAATTCCCGCCGTGGAGCTACAAGTGCCAATATATTCTATCTGCATGCACGAGTCTGCAATTACGAGTCAAGTTCAATAGTACGATGCATGTGAAATGATTTCATTAAAACGCGTGACTTCGTTGATAAGACGCCTCTGCGGAACAAGCTGTTGATTAATTATTAAGGGACTAGCTGCTCGAGTTGTTAGTTCAAATATTTTTTAAGGTTCATAAAAGTCACTCTTGTTAGGTATAGACTTTTACATTTTTTTTAATTCTTCTTGTTCATGCCAATATCTACGTTCCTGTGCCACTTTTGTACCCTCACTCGTGGATAAATTATTTATACAGCAGCCTACGCCTATCCTATGGTAATAACTAACAACACCTGAACTAAACACGTGTAAGCTTCGTTTTAAAAAATGTGAAATGAACTGTGGCAAACCTCCCCTTGTAAATCCACAAGCGACATATACATATTTCAGGTCGATAGTTTGAGTCCGATAACGACTCCAATCAGCAGTCAGATAGGCAGTCGCTCTATCTACAACATACAGGGTGTAAACCTGTCATCACGAAGCCGTCAACCAAGCATTCTGTACATCAAACTAAGTAACTTTACGCAAAAATTATTGCTGGGAAACGACTAATTTTTTGAGGTGAAAAATCATGTTTTTTGGTAGAACTCAATGTAACGGAATCAAAACATTGTGCTGATGGATGAATTAAATAGTACGGGGGTCGTGGAGGTGTTTAAACAAAAAAATCTTACAATTTAAACTAGTATTTAAAAAAAAAAGAACTTTGACCCCCAATATCTCCGTAACTAGAAGGTACCCAGGTATGGTGTAGAACAAAAAAATTATCGGAATGACAGGAAGAACAAGTGCTTTTCGGCTTCGCTTTATAGTTTTAGTATATATGCGACACCCGAAACGCTAATGTTTTAAAGAGGTATTTGTTTGAAGGTTTATACAAACCTTTACCTTACCCCCAACATACGTTGGGGGTAATCTCCGGAACTGATGATCCAATTCTAAAATTCTATCACTGGCAGAAAGCTACATTACTCGTGGGTGGGATATGCCTACAAATTAAGTATATTTATATATGCATATTAGCTGCATCATGCATATTGCTTTCCGTGGCTAAATAATAACAGCCGCTCGGGTCGATCTTTAGATTAAGCCGTGCTTGCCTAGGTTGGTCTGTGGATGGATGACCACCCATTACAGACTGAGTTTCCTCCGTGCCTCGGAAAGCACGCTAAGCCGTTGGTCCCGGCTGTCATTTGTGGTCTTTGACAGTCGTTACAGGTAGTCAGTGGCCCAAAAAGTCTGACAACCAGTCTTACCAAGGGGGTATCGTATTACCCAGTACTAACTGGGTTGTGGAGGTCAAATAGGCAGTCGCTCCATTTAAAATACTGGTATTCAGCTGCATCCGGTTAGACTGGAAGCCGACCCCAACATAGTTGTGAAAAGGCTAGGCCCATGATGAGTTTATCCGCTTTGGTTCTGCTTATCCTTGAATCCTCTAACCACACTCTGAAGGATGCATGACTAGGCTATTGGTCGAGAAGAGTCCTGCGTAGCAATGGACAGTAGACTTCAGGGCCGTCTTCAGGACCGACAGCAAAGCAATGCATGTTATCATGGGTAGGTTTGGGCTTGTTACTGTTAGGTTAGGTTAGGTTAAACACAGACAACAGAATCTCATGATTTCCAAAACCGACAAATTTCTTCTTCAAATTTAATCTCCAAACAATAGAGTACCTATAGTATCCATTGGGGAAATGTGTCAGTTTGTGGTAACTTGATGTGCTGTTACTTGTACTTTGTACCCATTCCATTTTGACCGCGCGCTTACTAGGGGGCGCTAGGGTAATGTTTGCACACGGGCGTTACATGGGCTAGAGACGGCTCTGGTAGACTTAATACTTGTATAGTATCTTAAAGAGGTTCTCCATGCGTTAACATAATAGTTATCTAAGGCGCTGGACACACAGAAAAGACGTAAGACGAAGACGGAGCACGGACATGTCTCATCCGCATCCCTTTCGCACAAAATGCATAGTAGCGTCCCGACGCAAAACTTAAATATAGAAAAGACAGGGCGCGGACTCGACTGCGCCCTATTGTAAAAAATATATTTAGTTGGTGCCAGTTATGATGAGAATAGCGGTCATTGACCCACCTACATTTATTAAACTTTTTAACTTTGAAAACCAAAAATAAGCCTGTTCAAGTCCTGAATCGTCATCTATCGTGATCTTCAACATTTTTGTACTGAAATACGATACATGGTTTATTTGTTTCTGTTCGTACGAAGAGACATTACGGAAAGGGCAATGACCGTTATTCTCATCTTAACTGGCACCAACTATAGAAAGGTTCTCGCGCACTTTTCCGTGTGCTCCGCTCTGCAAAAAAAAACGTTTTTCTTTATTATACAATATGGTCTCTTTTACAGACTTATAGACAAATAACTGCTAGTATAGTCAATTTTGTTAATTAAATATTTTCTTTTAAGTTTTGTGCTAGGATAACGTTATTCTTTAATGTTTTACAATTTAGGTCAATTTTGTTAATAAAACATTTTCTTTTGTAAGTTTTGTGCTAGAATAACGTTCTTTTCATGTTTAATATTATCTAAAAATTCTAAATTTTGTTAAACTTTTACTGAAATATTTTTATTATGATTTCAGTAAAACTTTTTATTTAACTAAACTTGTTTCTAGTTAAATTTTCTAGGAATAAATTATTATCTAGGTAAAGGTCGTAGGGCTCCTACGGGCGGCAATGTAAAAATCACCACCAACATTCAGATAGGTTCCGTCGAAGTCGTCTAACAAAACCCTAATAATATGTATTTGTTATTCCCAGTAGTGAGTGAAGTTCTAAAACTGATCACGATCAGCACATCAAAATTGCGTTCAAGATATGTCAGTATCATCTTTTTTTTTTTCTCGGATAGGAAATCATCAAATGACTCCTCCCGCTCTGGGCGGAGCAGGAGGGGAAGTGTCAAAATGTCAGACTTTTACTGACTAAAACCCATCCATGTTCCTTCATCGCCCTTTGGTTTCCGGGGCCACGGTGTCTCTTTCGAACAGTCCCGCAACCCCGGCAGGCGTCGGTCCTTGCGGACCCCTTCCTTTTGCTGACTCTCTATGAGGCGCGCGTGGAACACGAACGCGCCGTCGACACGGCCTGTCGTCATAAGACGGACGGACGGCGAGCTAGCCCATAGCTCACAGTCCACAGGCCCACGGAGGTGGTGGCTAGGGGCCCCGACGTCCTGGGCGTCTCCCGCGGCGTCATATCAGTATCATCTTGCTTAGGAACTGTTGATACTCACACTGACTAGAGTTCACGCCCTGACTTGAGATTTTTCATTCTCCTGGTCTTATCATTGTTTATTTAATAATTTAGCTTATCTTTTTATGTATAATTTATTTTTTCTAGCCATATCTTTCACACAGTCTACCCATCGTTTTTTCATCTTCCGCTGCTCTTAAAGCTTATTTATATTCAAAAGTTGAACTTTAATCTCCGACTCGACTAAATAACATAATTATAACATCACACGTGTAGTCCCGGAAGAGGTGTACCTAATTGTACACACCTACATTTTAGCCTCATGTACTTAATAGGAGCAAGCCTATTGCAATCAACCGAGCACAAATCTAGACTCCGTGGCTGCTACTAAAAAAATCCTAATTAAAAAATCCAATAACAATTATATGCCCGACCCGGGAATCGAACCCAGGACTCATGCTCAGGCAGTTGCGATTGCGGCCACTAGACCAGTGAGGCATTCTCTGGCTAAATCCAAAAGGAAAATTTTAATCACATGTGAAAACATACCTATTCTTCCACTCACGACATTCTAGACCACAATCGATTGTTCTAATTACAAAAACAACTGCAATTCGTGACAGGTAAAGCACGATAATATAAGGAAAATGTACCATAAATTATCGGGTTTTTTTTTCTTAAGAATGCAGAAATAACTCTGGTGTTCCCCTTTCATGCAAGACGTTCCTTTTTCCTGTTATTCTTTCAGTTCGAAGAAGTTTTTTCGTCAGTTTAAGTAAGTACTTAGAGTATTTGGTAATACCCGTTGATATTATTTGAGATGTGCCAATACGCAAATATGGTTTCTGGTTACACAAAAGGTGGTTAGGTCTTACTTGAAGTTAAAAGGAAAATTAATAAGTTTGGTGAATTCTAGGTAGACTTTGGCTATAGATTCTGTGTATAGTGTAGGTACTCAGTAAGAGTTGTGAGGATTACATATCGGCGCCGCTATGCCTTTGAACAGACGATTTTTTAACATTTATTTATCTGTATTTTCTAATTCTTGCTTCGACTTTCGAATCCCTACTTATTATAAGTCTATCTCTATGTGTGAATTTCTTCGAAACCTCTGTAAGGAATTCGGTAGATAATCCCTAAGTGTTGATATATATCCACACATTGGGGATTTAAGATGTTTTTAGAGCTTAACGCACTATGCCACAACAAACGCATGCACGCTTGCCGAGAAATAACCCACACACCCAGGCATTATTTTGTAGACTCCAACAACTCCAAATCCTCACGCTTTTTTTCCAAGCGGAGTGGGTTGGTAGAAATTACAGAGCGCCACCTGCTACTATGATTATATATTCCTTTCGTCTCATAAACGTTCATAAACGCACGGGCCCTCACGCCTGGTTCAAAGTTATCAAAATCTAATGTATGTTAGACAACTCAGAAAAACCGTTTATTCCCATCCACCACCCCCAATTCTACCACCCGGGGTGGTGGATGGGAATAACTAGAAGCGTCAACGCGTTTAACATTTATTCCCATCTACCACCCCGGTGGTAAAAGTGATTTTAGGGACTATTTGCAATGATATTCTATTAAACAGATATGTTATGAGCGCGCAATCGTGAAGACTCGAAAATGAGCCAATTGGCCTATTTTTCCTTTATTCAGCGTCACTGCGTGTATGTGAGCTGGCTCTCCCCCGCGGAACACTTTTTTCGGTAGTTTTGTAGGTGTATAACATATCTGTTTATTAGAATATCATTGTAGTCCAAAAAACAAAAAATTAGTCAAATAGTTGACTACGTTATTTTTTTTATTTTGACTCATCGGGCAAATAGTCCAAAAAATAGTTAAATAATTAAATCGTCCAAAAACAAAAAAAAATTAGGTCAAGTACTCCAAAAACAAAAATAATAATAAAGTCCAAATAACAAAAAATTAAGTTAAAAAAAAAAAAAAAAAAAAAACAAAAAAAAATTAAATTAAATAGTCCAAAAAACTAAAAATTAGTCAAATAGTCCACTTTTATCACCGGGATGGTAGATGGGAATAAATATTAAACGAGTTAACGCTTCTAGTTATTCCCATCCACCACCCCGGGTGAAAGAATTGGGGGTGGTGGATGGAAATAAACGAGAAAAACTGCAGCTTCAGGATTATATACATTTATTATTCACTTTATCACCTTATACAAACTCACAATTAAATCAGTTTATCACAATTTCGCATACAATAAATTATAATATTTCCCGGAACTCAACAATATTTTAAACTTTCAACGACCAACGGTCAGTCAATCAGGCAGAGGGGGGTCGGCGATCAGCGATCGAATCGTCGAATCATAGCTGTCCTTTACAGGACAAGCTTACGCACTATGGTTAGTGAGAGGGGTATGGTGTTGCCAACTCTTAACAGTGTTGCTAGTTAAATGTACACAATACTACTATATTTGTGAGGAGCTCGTGGCTAAATAATAACAGCCGCTCGGGTCGATCGTTAGGTTAAGCCGTGCTTACCTAGGTTGGTCTGTGGATGTGTGACCGCCCATTACATACCGAGTTTCCTCCGTGCCTCGGAAAGCACGTTAAGCCGTTGGTCCCGGCTGTCATTTGTAGATCTTTGACAGTCGTTAGGAAGTCAGAGGCCCGAAAAGTCTGACAACCAGTCTTACCAAGGGGTATCGAATTACCCGGTACTAACTGGGTTGTGGAGGTCAGATAGGCAGTCGCTCCATGTAAAATACTGGTATTCAGCTGCATCCGGTAAAACTGGAAGCCGACCCCAACACAGTTGGGAAAAGGCTAGGAAGATGAGATGACTACTATATTTTGTAACACTAATATTCTTTATTTTTGTCCCCAGACTGCTGGAAACCTATTAGTCTTCGTTCTCGGAGACCTGCTGCCGTTCAACACTGTACTCTGGATCCTGCTCGCGATTCCCCTCATCCACTTCTGTATCCTGCTGCGGCTGCCGGAGACTCCCTCGTACTTGGTCAAATGCGGGAGGAATGAGGTAAGAAGGATACAAAGGGTGTTAAAAGACTCTTAATGAAGCCGAAACGCACTTGTTCTCCCCGTCATTGCGATCATTTTTATGTACGGTCGAACAAGCTATTTGGTTTACAGTTTTTAACAAATTACATTGTAAAATGTAAAGCTTGTTCGACCGTACTAGACCATACCTGGGAACCTTCTAGTTACGGAGATATTGGGGGTCAACGTTACAACTTTTTCACGTTTTTTTTTTTTTATTACGTGTTATCATTTCATAACTTTACTTTAAATTCTCCCATACCGTTTACTATTAAATGCGACCACCAGCACAATGTTTGAAGTGCGTAACATTGAGTCCTATTAAGTCTCATTTTTTACCCCGCCAAAAAAATCATTTCCCAACAAAAAAAATTGCGTAGGTTTCCTTAGTTTGATCTACAGAATGCTTGGTTGACGGCTTCGTGAAGAATCTGTTTACACCCTGTATCTGTTCCCCTCTAGCTGTTTACGGAGTGTTGCCCGCGTAAAAGTCTGAAAATTCCCAACTAGAACGTGCTACTTTGCGAAAAATCTATGTTGACCTTTAAACGGTGCAAATATAAACTAATGGTATTCAGCTGCATCTGGTAAGACTGGAAGCCGACCCCAACATAGTTGGGAAAAGGCTAGGCTGATAATGATTGGTTAATAAGCTAACATAAATTTCATATTGTCTTATAAGGTATGAATTTAGGGTCTACACCGATACTACGTTTAAACATTTACCCGAGGGTCACGAAACGAACGCCTATAGCTTTTTTCGCTCTGCACTTCAAAAGTCAGCTTAAAGCAATTAAAACAAATTGAACCTTCTTTACACAAGGATAACACTGATATTGTATTAATGAATACACATATATTTTTGACGCCTGTAGCGAATAACACCCAAAGCGATATTTTCCTGGCCCAGGCATTAGTCTTAACAGCTTATGCTCGCGGGTTCACTCGCGTGAAGTTTGATAATTGTCCCACGGGATCATACTAACGGGATAAATATCCTATGTGTTAATCCAGGTTATAAACTATCCGTGTACCAAGTTTTATCCAAATGTGTTCAGTAGTTTTTGCGTAAAAGAGTAACAAACATCTGTCCATCCTCACAAACTTTCACATTTATAATATATATATTGTATATTATATTTATTATACAGGTTGTCCGGTAATTAATGGATAACCTTGAAATGGCTTATAGTAGAACTTATGGCCATTTAGAAAAGAATACGAAAAAAGTCTATCATAAGTAGTACCTGTAAGCAAGTTCATTTATTTTTTTAAATTAGTAGATATGACTTAATTTTTAAACAAAGTTTAAACATCTTGGGTAAAAAAAAATGTGTGCGTACATGAGTGACCAATAATTTTAAAATAATGTCGATTTCAAGTAGATTTATAAATGGTAGAATTCATAATTGTATCTGCCTTAAATAGTGAATTATTGCTATTAATGTAGATGGAGAAAAAAACCGGCCAAGTGCGAGTCGGACTCGCGCACGAAGGGTTCCGTACCATTATCTATACATTAGACAAAACGGCAAAAAATCACGTTTGTTGTATGGGAGCCCCCCGTAGCACTTCAATACCCGCAATTACAGACACAATTAAAATAACAATGCACTGTGCCTCTGGAGGCACGGCCGGGAGCATACGGGTTAAATATTAACTTTATTCTGTTTTTAGTATTTGTTGTTATAGCGGCAACAGAAATACATCACCTGTGAAAATTTCAACAGTCTAGCTGTCACGGTCCATGAGATACAGCCTGGTGACAGACAGACGGACAGACGGACAGACGGACAGACGGACAGACGGACAGACGGACAGACAGTGAAGTCTTAGTAATAGGGTTCCGTTTTTACCCTTTGGGTACGGAACCCTAAAAATTACTGAAGCAAAAAATGTATCCCCATACTTATGCAGGCCCTAAATCAGCAGGTTTTTTTTTTATAGATAGATGTTTTTTCGTATTTTTTCTGAATGGCCATAGGTTCTGAAACTCTTCATGATGTTCAAGTAATAATTCTGAACAGCCTCATAGAATTGCCACATTGTGGGACCCTATCCACAGCACTCAAGACCATATACATTAGTAGACAAAGATCAACAACTTATTTCAGACTGATTCCTAACAATTTTAATTAGATTTTTCTTTTTTAAGATTTTTTGTGGAAAGATTCGTGATCTAGGTTCTTATCTTCATTGAAAAATTTATGATAATGCCACTAAGAATTAAAACGAATTTATTATATGACGATTAATAGTTATTTTTACGCACACACTACAAGTTAGTGTGTGTGTAAAAATAACTATTATATCGTTTGTTTAGTTATTTAGTATTTGATGTATAAACAAATAGGTATGGAAATTATGTTTTAGGCTTTCGGTTATCTGATTGTGTCTCTAGTTAGCAAGAAAGATGAAATGTTATTACACAATCTGAACTACAAGGCAGATTTTTACCTATATACAATTTTTTCCTCCTACATTATTTTCTATAATAATAATGGATGATGTAGAAAATTTAAAAACACTATTTATTATTTTGTTTGCGCCCATTCTTTTCGCACTCAATTTTTTTTAAATTTTTGATAAAAAAAAAATACAATATTTTACTAGAATTACAAGTCTAGATAGAAGGAAAAACCCGACGTCCTCAAAATACGACGAATATCTGCAAATTGTAGTCTGAATAAATGTTTTTAATATTCATCAACCTAGGATAATTAAGCGATTGCAAAATAATTAATGATAGTCTTAACGACCGAGTAAAACGGGTTAACTGCCTCACAATTACTGTCCACTTATATCGAGTTAGATTCTTGATAGATAATAATATCATCATCATCAGCCTATTTATGTTCCCACTGCTGGGACACAGGCCTCCTCTCTATGAGAGGGAATGGGCTATAATCCACCACGCGGGCAGTTCGTAAGTCGGGGCCGCCACCACTGGGCCACCGCTGCTCTCGAGTTGATAAATAGATAAACAGGGTGTAAAAGACCTTATCACGAAGCCGTCAACCAAGTATTCTGTACATCAAACTAAGTAACTTTACGCAAAAATTATTGCTGGGAAACGATTTTTTTTTTTTGGGTGAATAGTCATGTTTTGTGGAAGAACTCAATGTAACGCACTCAAAACATTGTGCTGATGGATGGATTGGATAGAAAGGGGGTCGTGGAGGTATTTAATTTACTTTAAAGTAAAAATCTTACAATAAAACTTGTATTAAAAAGATAAACTTGTCAAAAAGTTGGAACTTTGACCCCCATCTCCGTAACTAGAAGGTTCCCAGGTATGGTGTAGAACAAAAAAATGATTGCAATGACAAGGAAAACAAGTGCCTTTCGGCTTCGATAAGAGGGTTTTTACACCCTTTATAAGTATATAAGGGCAATTAGTTCGAGTCTCATTTTCTATGCGATGTAGGAAAAGGGTTTTGCTATTTCTGACTTTTTTACTTCTCAAACGTCAGTTGGTCCTATAGACTTTTTTGATCGATTGACATCAATACAGTTTACGTATAATTTTCCCATATTTTTGCCATTTTCTTGCTGACTATACACCTTAATCTGTAAAAGTAGACCGAAAAATTCAAAAAATAAAAGAAAGCTCTTCTAAGACTGTTTTCCTGCTACAACGGTTAAGGTTCCACCTTGTATAATTTTCTAAACATTCTACCTTGTATAATTTTCTAAAAATTCTACCTTGTATAATTTTCTAAAAATTCTACCTTGTATAATTTTCTAAAAATTCTACCTTGTATAATTTTCAAAAAAGTCTACCTTGTATATTTTCTAAAAATTCTACCTTGTATTATTTTCTAAAAATTCCACCTTGTATAATTTTCTAGCTTCTTCCTTTCTTTGTAGGTTTAAGAGGAGACTTTTGCCCATTAGTAAGATGAAAATAGATTTCCATAACTTCACTTCTAAATCAATTTTCGGGCTTTTTCTTCTATTATTCTAAGCTAAATATAATTTTGTTCCAGGAAACAGCAAAGGTGCTAGCTTGGCTGCGTTCTCTGCCTGTAGACGACAAGTCTATCTCCGAAGAGGTTGACAGGCTGATCATTGAGCAGACCACTTGTGAACCTAAGTTCTCGCCTAAACTATTATGTAAGTATTTTATCACTTATACAACGTACCAGAAAACTGTGGTGAGCGTTAACGTACCTAAACACCAAATGTACTCGAAAGAAAAAAAAAAACAGAATTTAATTATTCTTATTTACAAAAATAGAAAACGCTAGTGTAAAACACCTCTTAACGAAGCCGAAAGGCACTTATTCTTTCCGTCATTGCGATCATTTTTTTGTTCCACACCATACCTGGAAAGCTTCTAGTTACGGAGATATTGGGGGTCAAAGCTCCAGCTTTTTGACAATTTTTTTTTAATACAAGTTTTTAATGTAACATTTTTACTTTAAACACCTCCACGACCCCCGTACTATTCAAACCATCCATCAGCATAATGTTTGGAGTGCGTTACATTGAGTTCTACCACAAAACATGATTTTTCACCCCAAAAAAAGTCGTTTCCCAGCAATATTTTTTGCGTAAAGTTACTTAGTTTGATGTACAGAATGCTTGGTTGACGGCTTCGTGATGAGGTCTTTTACACCCTGTATGGACGTGAGTTTAAGTAGGAATGTGAATTAAAGTTTTTTTTATGTATTCTAACAGAAACGAACAAGGGTTTTTTCAGTGACAAAAACTCAGCAGATGTTTGTTAAAAAAATTTACTGCCCTGTGAACTATTATAACATCTGCAAATGTCGACAAACAAACAATTCATTTAAAACGCGGAAATTAGAATAGGCTCGAATCATCCTCTACTTCCTTCTCATAACTCAGTGTCATAATAATTAGCGGTCGGTTCAGGAAAGGATTCGTTCACAGAAGGGAAGCCAACGAAAATGGCGTCACTCCCGAAAAAATATGTTGCCGTGTCATTGTTATACACAAATATGAAGTAGGTATAGTAATACAAAAGGGAGGGCTCTCCGAACGGCTGCATTTGTGCCTGATTGATGGCATTAGGCTTGCCAACTGGGTACCTGACGAAACTATGCGAATTTGTGGGTGTACAGAGTGCACAGATTTACGATTGGTTCACAGGGACACATGGTAGAGACAAATTTTGTTCAGACAATTTAAACACCACCAACCAAACCAAAGACAACCAATGTAATTAGCAATTTTGCTAAAATCGCATCACGTCGCCCCTAATGACAAGCTGCAAGTAGGTATAAAAGCTCCCAACTCAATCAAAACAACAAACAAACGACTAAACATTCACGTGTGGCCATTATTACGAGTGGGACACCAATAAATAAATAATTGATGACGTACTATTTGACCCGACCTCTTTATAAAGCGTGGCTACCAAACTGTCCTTGATTCTTGACCAGCCACCATCATTCTCAATTCTGGCGGCCATTTAATTCGCTTCTGTCATTTTGCATGTGTCAAAAGTCAATTAGTAACGTTTTGTTTGGGGTTAACTATTGTGGTAGTGTCAATCGCCTTACGTTTGTGGGTTCCTGGTAGTTGCAACTGTTTTTCTTTTTTTAATTTGTGGGCGTGTTGTTGTTTCGTTCAACAATAAATTAAGTTGATAATGATGTGTTGGATGTCGTGTGTCAAGATAGGGATCAGATGACTTTCAGAGCTTATTATTCCTTTTTTTTATATCTCGTGACCACGGGGTTCCCTTTCTTTTTGAAGGCGTACGACGACCCAGCCGCGAATCCAACTCGCAGAGACCCCTTGGAATTTGAACTTTCAATGAAAGGAAGTTCTATTCCAAAGACCGTTTTCTGATATTATTGACCTAAAAAACTCAAAAACTGTTCATTCGTTAAATAAAATCTGTCGGACATGACATTCGGCAGGCCTCAAACGTATAAGGTAACACGGTTCAAAGATTCGCTAAGATTTAAAAAATGCAACTTTCTTTAGATCTCTTTAAAGATGTCCATTTTATTTAACATTTTCCAGTTATTGAAAAGGAATGTAAGAAAATGAGTTTAAATAATGAAATATTTACTTAAGTACCTACATAATTATTGCTATAAAATTTAAGCGTGGGGGATTTTCAAGTGTTACAAATTAAATAGAAGGCCTTAACTCGTAATTTCCGACCCTTTTGAATAAATGTCATTGTTGAAACGAAGCCTCAAGCGAGCAAATAGATATAACTGCCCTTTTATGATGACCATGAAAAAAACTTTTTTACAAAAAATAAAACCGACTTCAAAAAACACAAAAAAGTGAAAAATAACTTTAGCTTCAGAAGTCGGTGACTTTTGTTTGATTGATTTTTTTTTTGTCACCGACTTCTGAAGCTAAAGTTATTTTTGGCCCAGTGGTGGCGGCTCCGACTTACGAACAGCAAGTCGTGGGTTCGGACCCAGGCAGGCGTATTTACTTTGTGTAATTTATTTCATCACCACTGCTCTCAAAACGGTGAAGGAAAACATCGTGAGGAAACCGGCATGTCCCAGAACCAAAAAATTCTAAGACATGTGATATCTACCAATCCGTGGGCCCGCGTGCTGGATTATAGCCCATTCTCTCTTATAGAGAGGAGGCCTGTGTCCCAGTAGTGGGAACATTAATAGGCTGATGACGAATAGGCGTATCCCCAATATATGGAACTTAACATAAGTACCTTTTTTTTTCGGATGGGAAATCATCAAATTACCGCTCCCGCTCTGGACGGAGCGGAAGGGAGTGTCAGACTTTTACTGACAAAAAACCCATCCATGTTCCTTCTTAGCCCTTTGTGTTCCAGGGTCGCAGTATCTCTATAAAACAGTTCCTTTTGCTGACATCTCTTTGAGGCGCGCGCGGAACACGAACGAACTGTCGAGATCTGGATGTATTGTACACATCTGCCTATCCCCTCAGAGCGTACAGGCGTGATGTTACGTCATTTGAGGCGCACGCGGAACACGATCGCACCAACTTAACATACCTAACTGTCGAAATCTGGGTGTATTGTACACATCTACCTACTCCCTCAGAGCATACAGGCGTGATGTTACGTCATGATGTTGTATAAACAATAAACATCCAAGCGATTGCAACATTCACGGCACTTTTGCCGTCTATTTTTGAAGAGTTCCAATGTATATCTCCGAAGATCAGCATCAGATGTTCACAAAATTTAAATGGGACCACACGGGAAGCACCAGCTTTCAAATAAAAAAAGAATCATCAAAATCGGTTCACCCAGTCGGAAGTTCTGAGGTAACAAACACAAAAAAAAAAAAAAAAAAAAAAAAAAAAAAATACAGTCGAATTGAGAACCTCCTTTTTTTGGAAGTCGGTTGAAAAGGTCGGGTCTGCGTCTAATATTTGTAATTTATCAGAGACAGGAACCCATCTTCACTTGCTAAACTTTTCCAAACAACGTTAGGGTTTTCCAGTCTAACCGAATACAGATGAATACCAGTAATTTACATGGAGCGTCAATCTGACCCCAAGAATCCAGAATTACTGGGTAACACGATACACTTTGACAAGGCTGGTTGCTTTCATGGAATTCTGTTCTGACCACCTCACTATTCCCAAACCACTGCAACTTCTGAAAGCCAGAATGAGATGATGAGTGGCGACACTCCAGAAAAGCGCGGAGACAATAAAGCTCGACGAAGTCCCAGAGAAACAATTTAATTGCCCATAACGACTGTCAAATATCTACAAATGCCGGGACCAACTGCATAACGCTTTCTGATGCAAGAGGACTCGATAGTGGAGTAGATCAACCATCTAAGAATCAACCTCAAAAAGCGTTCTTCTTAAGGCGATTACATGAGCTAAACGCGAGTTTTATAATGCAAAAAAGCATATGATTCACTGCAATAAACAAAACCAGAAAAATATATGATATTCTTCAGGATCTAAGCTAGTACGATAGTGTTTTGAAAACATAATACAACTAATTTTATTCGATAGAAAAAAATCACGAAATTATCTCTAAAAAAATATTTTAACGAGTAAAAACCATACTAAAATACATGCGACGCTTCTGATTTTTTGGAAAATAATTATACTAGCAACATATTAACATCATAGTGTTTTACTTTTTTAGTCCAATCAATAGATTTTTTGTAGGTAAATCGCAAAAACCACTCATTTCGCACTATTCGTCCCGCAGTGACTGACGTAACAACCACTTTGTAGGTAGTGCAAGCTGATTAGAACCTTATTCTAACAGTTTTTCAGACGAAGTTTGAACCACCACAAATAGAGTTGCTAATTTAGCTGTTGTATTCGCCTTAACCTAAAAGCTTTTATAAAATTACTCAAAGATATGCATTTCAAGTAGAGTCGTAGCACACAGTAACATTATTATCTACATATCGCTGTAAACAATAGGTCTTTTACAACAATCATACTTTTCTGACCGCACACTACCTCCTCTAGATATCCACCAAATGTTCAGAACTATAAAGACTATTTTCCTCCAACAGTTGCCGACAAGACTGCCGTCAAAGCTTTCTGGGTGGCCCTCATTGTGAACCTCACTCGTGAGTTTTGCGGCTGCATCGCAGTCCTGGTCTACGCCAGCCATATCTTCACGGCAGCCAGCAAGGATTCCGAAGCACGCATCGCACTTTCGCCGAACAAGCAGTCGATTTTGCTCGCTGCTGTGCAGATCGTTGGGTCTTTTTTGGCGTGCCAGCTTGTCGATAGGGCTGGGAGGAAGGTAAGATTTGGCTTTGCACTTCTGGGTGCTGTTTCACTGGGAGCATTCGACGCACACAGATCATCATCATCATCATCAGCCTATTAATGTTCCCACGCTGGGACACAGGCCTCCTCTCTATAAGAGAGAATGGGCTAATAAATGCGTGCGGATTGGTAGATGTCACATGTCTTCGAATTTTTTGGTTCTAGGACATGCCGGTTTCCTCACGATGTTTTCCTTCACCGTTTTGAGAGCAGTGGTGATGAAATAAATTACACAAAGTAATGTGCCTGTCTGGGTTCGAACCCAGGACTTACTGTTCGTAAGTCGGAGCCGCCCCCACTGGGCCACCGCTGCTCTTCAGCGCGCACACAGATAGGGTATTTTTATTCCGGTAGTACGATCCCTTGGCACAATTACCGAACTTCAGGATGGCGTAGCCGCGAGCATGAACTAGTCTAAGTTTTCTTGGCATTTTCCACTAGTTTCCATGAGTCTCTTATTAGGAAGATAGGTACCTACCTACGTATAGATTCCAACTAGTTGTTTGTGTTTTATTGTTTCTGTGATTGTCTTTTTTACAGCCGTCTGAATGGTTTCATGACCCAGACACGCTGTTATTAAAATAATGACAAGTTCAGATTCAGCAATTAAATGTTATGTCTGTTTCAAGCTCAGTGTCAAGTAAATTACCTATGCTGAAAGATTTTTCCGACATTAAATCGTGAAACTAAATACTTATAAGACACGTGGAAGGATTTGTTGCCAAATTAATTGAATACCATCAAGAACGACAAACGACGCTTAGGCGTTCGAGATGCTGGATAGATAGCAGTGGCGAAGGTACCATACAACTCGATTCCCTTTCGTTTCCCTTTGTAGAATGAAACAGTCAGTATTCTATAGACAAATACTTAATATAAGCACATTAAAGATACGTATTCCGGCTTACCTCGTACAAAAATTAACCATTCGCTACCGATAGATAGTGAGGGGGTGGAAGACTTAGGAAAAGATTAATCGATTGTTATAAACAAAAGTATTAAATGATAGAGTGACGGTTAACAGGGGAAAATTAAAGAAGTGCCGACCCTAAGATACACGGGACTCTGGCAGGAAGTTAATGAGATGATTATGTACGTTCAGACAAATTTTTTGCTGGGTTTGTTTCGTCATATAATATCTTCCCAGCTAAAGCTAAAGGAAGTGGTGAAAGGCAGGACTTTTGCGGACTGTTTTAGGGAACTGTCCTACTTATGTGTTAATCTAGGTTATAAAGTATCTGTGTGCCAAATTTCGCCCAAATCAGTTCAAACGTTTTTGCGTGAAAGAGGAAAAACATCAACAGATAGATTTCCAAAAAATATTGGACACATTTTTTCTTTATTCAAGTAAACAAAAAATTAAGCCGATACAGTGCGTCGAAAACTCGTGTGACGTCACATTTCAGTACATTTTTTACTCAAATGTGACATCACAAGCCCCCATTCATGATCTTTGACACGTTTTATCTTCGTCAATTTTTATTAAGTAATTTGATAAAACAAAAAACACGTATCCAATATTTTTCTATAATCTAACTGACGGACTAAACAGAATCATATTTTTTAAGTCAGTCGTCGTCGCTATTTGAGCTAAGTCAACCAACATAGCTCTTCACAACGCTTCAATTCGATTTTGATTCGGAAAGTCGCTCGCTTTCGTAATGCCAAAAAAAGACAGACATACGACTTGTCGAATCGAAATCGAATCGAAGCGTTGTGAATAGCTATCCAGGGCTCTCCCGAATATAAATCTACGGAAATCAATGTAGGATGCTGCATACCTACCCTGGCTCGTTGGTCTAGCGGTCGTTAGCGCGACTGCTCAGCAATAGGTCTTGGGTTTGATTCCCAGTTCAGGCAAAATGTTAGAGCGAGAGGCTATTTCCCAGTATCATTTGACCGCTCTGCTCAAAACGCCGGTCTCCCCACAGTAGGCAATTAATTTTGTTAATCGCTCTATTAATTGTCTTCTGGGTTTTCTAATGACATCAGCGTGACTTAGGTACTTTAGGTTATTATTTTGTGCATTAACTAATTAAGTAGGTACTTAGATAACCCAGGTATTAGGGGAATTTGTAACATCATGTCTTGACGCAGCTATTTCTAATCGGCACGAGCGATCAATTAATTGATACGGTGAAATAGCCCTCCGCGGAAATGGATACATTTTCTTCGTTGTCCCACCTAAAAATGGATCGGATTCAATCTGATTAGGTCCCTATTTATTCATAATTGTAATTGAGGTATTGGGAACTAGGTCATTGAAAAAGAAATTGGGGCCATTGCGGAGAGATGATTTTACCGCACTTTTTGGTAGATTCCTACTACAAGCAGAACGATTGGAGCAAGCATTAGCGCAGGCCACACCGCCAGCTAGCGAGCGAGCGAGCGAGCCGGGCGAGACATAATTTCATCTCCTTTCATACATACTTTGGTACACACCGCGAACTATCGAGAGAGCCGAAACGAAATATGAACAGAGGCTCGCCTGCTCGCTATATAGCTATCTGGGGTGGTGTAGCCTGCGTTTTAGATGATTATGCTTTAGGGAGTTTTATTTAATTCATAAAATTTACATTTTTGGTACGTCCTACAACCTTATACTTTCCTTATCGTCCTTTACTTATCCATAAATCTAAAACGTTAACAGGCAATAGTTACGGAGGTACATAATGTACTTAGGTAGGTACCTGTACCTTTCCTAGGTACCTGCTACATTTCCATTCAGCAAAATGTGTTATATTTTACGACCTCTCATTTTTGTTGATAGGTCAAGAAATAGTTCATCGTGACAGACTCTCTATTAAGATGAACCATTGCTTGCCATGCCACACTTACTGGAAGATTATTAATTACGGACAATAACATCTGCTTATCCTTTGCCGACGGCTTCGCTTGCGTTACCTATGGTCGGAAATTAGTTCACGTTATAAATATAGCATAAGACACTATAGGAACAATGCAGCTTCCTATTAATGAGATTGTTTGGAATCGGATCAGTAGTTCCGAAGATTACCTCCTACCTACAACCAACAAACTTTACCTCTTTTTAATATATTGCTAACATTATTTTTTCATTTCTTTCCAGCCTCTCCTAGCAATAACTAGCGTGGTAGCCGGCTTCAGCATGTGCCTCCTAGGCGTCTGGTTCTACCTTCAAAGCATAGGAGTCTTCATGCCCGGCTGGGTGCCGATCGTCGCGTTGTGCGTGTGCATATTCGCTGACGCATCCGGTTTGCAACCCCTGCCGTTTGTCATTATGACTGAGATGTTCAACTTCCAGGTGAGTTGTCAAGCTTCTTTGAGTTATGTGAGCCTAGTACTTTTGTTGGAGTAAATGGAGGCTGGTATCAAGGATTTTCTTGTTGCTGGGGTTGTGAAAGACTTAAGTTCAACCTTTTGGATGTTGCTGGTGGGACAAAAGTAGACAAATAAGTAGTTAGTCACCCGAAAGTATGCGGCATTAACATAGGTAGGTACCTACTCATACTTGCCGTAAAAATCTATTTTGAAAAGTACATAAAATCGCTATAACAGAACTTTTCAACCAACTTCCAAGAAGAGGAGGTTCTTTTAAAAGGAAGTCCAATTAACATGTGACAAGCAAGGAAGAAGCTACAACTTTAAGGACAAAAGAGGAAAAGTCGCCGACACGCTCCTCTTTTTTCAAATTCGTGAATCTTATTGATCTCCTTCTTCTTCGTATCAAACAGTCTAATCAAACTATTTATTTTTTCCCAGCTCCGAGGCACAGTAGCAACCCTCATCATGGCCATATCCCTGGCCACTGACTTCGCACTCCTCAAGCTCTTCGCCCCCCTCAACGTCTGGATAGGCTACCACTCCACTTTCTGGATGTTCAGCATCATCTGCCTTTCGAACGTATTCTACCTTATCTTCTGCGTCCCCGAAACGAAGATGAGGAATCTAGAAGACATTTACGCGGACTTAGAAGGAAAGAAGAGAAAAAAGAAGGATGTAGAAGATGTTGTGGAGACGAATCATGTTTAGGTTTTGTTGTTCCTATTTTAGAATAGGTATTGTTATAGGTTTGTTATGTTGAGTAACGCCGTCGTCGCTGTAAAATGGTTGATGTTACATAGGCCTACCTACATACGTACCTACCTACTTCTCGTATTAAAAAAATATCATAAATTCATAATTATGTTGATAGATGGATTGTTGTTATGGAACTCGAAATATTTGAAAGGAGATCACCCAGATAGGATCGTTGGCCAACCAAAATAAACTTACTATTATTTAAATAGAGCTTATCATAATAAACATTTGTTATTATAGCTTGTCGAACTTTGAAGGCCGTATCAATGCCGATATAAACAAACATTAGGTATATGGATTGGACTCGACTTCTAAGTACGCAGACAGAATAGATATTTTGCGGTTATTGCTTTTGAAAATAGCCCGAAAATTTATAAAGACTAGGTGATCTCCTTTATAACTGGTTTCAACATTTTTCTACGTAGTTTATTTTTTTTCGTCTCTTTTGTAATCGTCAGCCATTTTGTGTCATGAGGGACCAGTGAAAAGAAGATGGCGGAATTTTTAGAAGTATAAAAAGACAAATAAGTATTCTTGATATGATTTGATGACTTTTTGATTGAGATTTAAAGTAGGGCAGCTACTGGTATAATACACAAACAAGTTACTATTTATAAAGTTTTGATGCGTATTTTTCATTTTAAACATCTCATACTTATATCTAATTAGGTACCTACCTATAACTTAAATTGAAAGACAAATAAGTGCAAAGTATGGGTATGTCATAAATAGTAATCAAATTGTAGTATTAGGAATACCTAATTGTAGACATAATAGAATTAATTTCATTGTTCATTTCGTTGCAAGAATTTTGTAAAAAAAACTACAAAATTCAGTATTACTCATTGGTGTCGATTCTGTTGTGCACAAACTAAACTTAATTTAGGCTGCTGCTATCTTTTTCTCTCTAATAAAACGAGAAAGAGACGGGCGTAATTTAGAGCTGTCAAATTTAGTTGGAACTAATATTTCTATACAAATGAAGGGTGCACGTAAAAACATGTCGACTAAAAACATGGTGAAGCGCAAGGCATAAACTAGTTTGACATCTCTAACTTAGTTCATATCTATAGCCATCCTTTTCTCGCACTGCCTTGTAATAAAAGATAGCAATAGCCTAAATTAAGTTTCGTTTGTGCACAACAGAATCGACACTATTGTCTCCTAGTTTAATTTAAGAATCTCGTTTTAAACAGCTAATTTCATGTCATTTCATGTTGCCATATTAAAATAATGGGTTTATAATTAAGATTACCTACTGGCCACATTGTCTATTTCTAGTCACCGCGGCACCGGTACAAAATATCTGCTCAATTTTCAGCGTGATAGTATTTTTTGGCAGTAGAATGTTTTTTTTTCATAAATCAACAACATAGACAATGTTGCCCGAGAGAAAAATAATTTTAACTTACTTTTTTAACCTTATAACTACTAAAAGCCATAATGCAATATATTTGTATCCCAAAAAACCAACTTAATTTTAGATTGCTAGATTTAAGTTGTTTTTTTTTTTTGTTTATGTATCATTTAGGACAAATGTAGGTTGTATAAATGTAGTAAAATGTAGGTTAGATGACTGCTTTGACAGTTCTTTCTCAATTGTTATATCTCTGAGAATAGCAACTTTATTGCAAGAAACATACAGATCAGTGATTTTTACAGAGGTGCAAAATCGGAGAAAAAATACTGTGAAAGAACTAGTAATATTATGTGCAGGATGACAAAACAATGTTTTTAGTCCTAATTATAATTTTCGAATTACTTAATGGCTTTTTAATCATCGATAAGAAAATCAAAGTTAGAATAAAAATAAATTTGTTTTTGGTAAACAATGTAATGTAAAATAAATAGTGTAAATAGAAAATGAAACAGGTATGTGATAATTAATAAAAAATACTTCATAATATATATTATTTCGTTTTCTATGATTTACCGCCCCATTCATGACCTCAGTCGATGCATATGAGGAGCAGGGTGTAAATGTCCCTTTTTGAAAAGGGAATTGTGGCAAGATTTGAGCGGCATGGCAACACCTTGCGTCATGCTGCTATAGTTACTTCATCAGACGGTGTCTTGTCCCCTCTATCAATAAATTGGTAGACCAAAACACTCCAATAAAATTTTACAGCACGATGCTATGAAAATTATCTAGGCACGATGTTGCCTCGGCGTAAAATAGGCTAGTAGCATACCACAAGATGACGCCCGCCACAATATGTAGCATGCAGCAATGCCGCACAGTGTTGCCCCGGCGTAAAGCAGCCTTAAAGGTCTGACCTAAATGGTAATAAAAGTATCAGTTTCTAGTAAAATAAAACAAAAATGCCAGTTTTAGAAGATTTACTTATCATATTAAATAACCAGCTTAGTTTACAAAAAGCATTATTTTTTTACATTTTTTTCCCTTCGTTTTATTAAAAAATATCGGTTAATAACTCAAGTGTAGGTAATTATTGCCAGTTTTACTTTTTATCTGTGTATGATTTTATTTTTTTATTAAAAAATTTTTTTTTCTTAGACCATGCTCCGACTTTTCATCAAATATTCAAAAAAATCATTTACATAGAGGCTGGTTTTCTACGAAGGTTCCAAAGTTGTCTATGGTATGTTTTTTTGTTCCAATTTTAAAAGTAGGAACATGGTCTAGTTCTTAATCGCTCGATACTTATAAAAAAGACTAGTTGCGTACAACATTGTTTATAACTATATTTTATACTTAATAATAAGTGGTGCTGGACTCCTTTCAAAATGGCGTAACATGTTGGGAGTTTTTTATAACTTAAATAATTGATTAGACTTGTAAAAATGTCATTCTAATTTTGTCATTTGTGTGTACCTACTCGTATAATACCAAAATAATCTTAGAATTAAGATTGATTTGATGTTTTTCACACATCGTCAATTTAAGTATTTTGACGACATACAAAATAATACCTTTCAATAAGTAACCAAAATATAAGTTCTTAGTCACGATAGGCATTGATAGACTATTTCCATCCACATGTTACGTCATAATGCAGGCAGACCCTAAAATTAGAATATTGGTGTAGTGTAGGTACTAAAAGGCCTCTAAAGACACCCAAACATAACTGGGTAGTCAGAAAACTAGAAACAGATATACAAACAAAGACTGAAGAGATTTTGTATGAAATAACATTTACGACTAACATTCATACATGCTATATTTTAGGAACATACAATACACACATTTTTCTATATATTTAATGACTAATTTAGCTGTTGAGTAAAAGGCAACCGGTACCCGAGGCAATTTAATTGCTCGTTGAAACCAACACATTGGAGCAATATCGTTAAGTGTCCATGATGTATTTTTCAATATAGCTCCCAATTATTGAGTTCTACGGGCAATAATTGCCCCATCTGGGTCTGAATCCTAAAATTATTCTCTTTTATAGCCCATCAATTACATATATTAAGGCATTTAGACTCTCATGAGAAACACAAGCACTGATATTGTAGTTTTATTATTATGGACCTGTAGGCCTATTACGTATCTTTCTGATATCCAGTGACAATCAAGCTTCGGTTGTACACTGAACTTTGATGACAACCGAGAATGTCATAATATCGGTATTACGTATCACACTAAGTGGATATCACCTTACGGTGACTAACAGCTCGGGTACGGTGTAATGTCTTTCACGAAAGCCACTTCAAACTCGGTTGTCATCAATTTCTTGTCAACTATGCTTAAATAATCGAAATAATATAAGTATCGATACGAAAGCGTCTGTCAAAATGAGTTACGGTGACTATCAGCCACGATGCCAACCAATGACGTCATATTTGATCGCGACTGGTCATACATAATTCGAAACTAACCTTTTGACAGTTATTTGATGGACACTGAGCCCAGTTACTATCATTTCGAGCTGTCAACAGAGATACGTAATAGGCCTGTTGGCCCCGTTTACGTCCTCGGGTGTTGCGTGTGACACTTGCGTCCTGTGGAGCGACGGAAATAAGTGACGCACGCATATATGTCGCGACAAGCTCTGAACAAATTGTTTCATTTGTTTCTCCCGTGTGAATAAAAAAATATGGTGGTTTGCGGGATAATCTCGAAAATATACCCTCTATTTTCCGCCACAATAATCAAACACTAAGTTAAAAGTTTTATATTATTTATTACTTATAGTATTCCTATTTCGATATGCGTTTATTTCATACAAAATGCGAAAATTTTAACCTTAAAATGGCGACATTTTTTTGACAAAACACGACTACTAGTTTCTAAATAGGTACGACACGAACTTGTGAATTTGGTAAAAATATTTTTTAATGTTATCATTAATTTATATTTTGTTAACAATAAAGTGTAGAACATTTATAACAACGACATACAACTAATTGGTGTTTTTACATATATATAAAAAAAAAAACTTAAAACTCGGTGATTAAAAAAATGATTCGAAGCGTTTAACGCGAAGTAAAAATCATGTGTCGTCATCATTTTTATAATATATAAATAAAAAATAATAACAACAAGATGCGAACACAACAAACGAAGCACTGAGATCGCAATAAAAAAAACGCAGCAAATGATAACCTTCAGTATGCAACGTGCGTCCGTTATTTTGAGGCCATGGCTTAGACGCGTCTATAGTCTACGCCAGATAAGTAGGAATTAAAGGTCAATAACCCGCATACATTTATTTAGTAGGAATTACAATAACCCGCACACATTTATTCAAATACATAATTCCGAAAACAGAAATAATGACTTATACTTGTCCCGAAACGACCTTTATCGATATCCTTGACATTTTTTATAAATAAAAAACGATTCGTAATGTATTGTCGGGGTACCTACGCAGAGAAATTAAGGAAAGAGCAATGACCTTTATTTCCTAATTATCTTGCGCAGACTATAATAATATTATCGTGTATTCAGCTGCATTCTGTTAGACTGGAAGCCAGTACAACATAGTTAGGAAAAAGCTAGGCAGCTAATGATGGGTTAGACTTGTATAAATCGACCCACACAGTGCTTTAATGTCTTGATTAGTTTTGTTAATAAAACAGTGTGACAACATAGTTACTATTTGTTTTATTCAATAAAATTGTTCTACGATTTTCACATTTCATTTTCAATAAATATTTCACAAACCGTATTTAAGAGTGAAAGAAAACTTTATATTCTACAAACTGTCATTTTAGCAAAGGAAGAAACGATTTAAATTTTGAAGTATTTAAGGGCGTTCCGGCGGCAATTTTGGAAACGTCCAACCACGGCCTCAATTGAATGAAGTTAATTTAACATTTTCATATCTACCTACAATAATTTCAGAGATAAAAAATCTTCACTGATATATCATAAAATAATTTATTCCACTTAACAGCACACCTCTTTATTGGCAGCCGTTTCAAGCATATTCCCTTACAAAGACACAATACAGACAAACTAGCGGAGACATATACATCTACACTCCCTATCAAGATGGATGCTCAAAAGTACCCATGAAATTCAATTTGTCCAAGAAATAGTTTAATTTAAAAAAAATAACTAATACGTTGATGATTTACATGATTACCTATCAGTATCATTTAATTCGCGTGTCGTATTTGATAAAAATTTGGAGCTGCAAATCGCGAAAAAACGTTTGAAAAAATACGTTTCATGGGCTATTCCAAAGCTTACATAAGGATCTCGCGCACTACTTACAGGACTTTTGACCGCAGAAGCGACTTCTGGTCGAAACTAGGAAGAAAGTTTGGTCGCACAACCGGGCGACCGACTAGTTTTGTTCGCTCGCTCGGGACTTGTGACGTCCCGACTCGGTCAGGTTAGGTTCGAAGGGGATGGCGGGGTCTATTGATCGGATGAAGCGCGCGAACTAACACCCCGCATCCACTTCGTGTTAGCTTAGGTTACGGCCGACCATGCGACAAGTCGTCGTCGTGGCCGTGTAGTGCGCGAAGTCCCTAATTGAACAATAGGGCCAGCTTGCACCCAATGCCTTGAACCCTATACGAATTCAAAACGTCGTTCTGTTTTAGTCAATCGTTTTGAGATGACAGAGTGATGCTTTACATATGTGGAACGGGTTTAGTAATTTGTGGTGCAAACGGCCCTAAGTCACAAAATTTAAGATAGTTTAAGATTACTTATTAGGGATTTAGATTTCATTCTTATTGTTTAAAGTCCTCTGTTTGGTTGTAAAAAATAATAGTTTTTCTTTGATGAATCTATCGATTGCCTAGGCATGCTGTGGTGTATATTTTTTCTAAAATGGCCTACGGTATAACGATTTAATACATCGCGTATCCACTTAAAGCTAGTCCAAATCTAAGTTTTCATAAGATTTTAACAATTTCTATGATCTAAGTCAATTAGGCTGAAGATTGGAATTTCCTATCGTTTGGCCTTCAATAAACTTACGGAGAAACGCACGACTTAATTTGATTTATGCTAGTATATAGTCAAAGGGAATATTATCTTAAGTTAATTTGTGTCAGGGCTGGATAGGATCATGAATATTAAAATTTAATTAAAATATCAATGGTTTTCACTATAACTTTGTCTTGATAAGGGGCCGCCTTCACGAGCGAGAGAATCGCGGCGATATTCTCGTCCTTGCCACGTTTTTCTATACACTCTCCTTTGGGCCGTCTCCACGAGCGAGAGAATCGCGGCGATATTTTCGTATAGAAATACATCAAATCGCCGCGATTCTCTCGCTCGTGGAGGCGGCATCTTACGAGTTTCAAGTTTTTACTGGCCAAGGTGAAATATATTGTGCCATATTTTTAGAAAAAAAAACACACTTTCACCTACGTAATCTTTTTTTTATTTTATTTGAAGAAACATTTTCTTAAAAATATTCAGATGCGGTTCCCGTTACTTTTTTTTTCAACCTAACTTCCTAATTTGTTTGTGGCAATTTTGATTAAAAAATCCAACCCTAATTAAAATTGTAAATTTCAATTAAATTCAACAACTTTAGACTATAGAATATGTATTATTTTTACAACCGCACAGACCTCAACACAGCCAAAGTAGTACATAATTTGAAAACTACATAAGTTATAATTTAGATTGTCTGACGATCACGCTAAAAAGATTCCATACTTACGAACACCTAACATTATATATTTGCTAGGCCTAGATTCGGTTATGGAATCATGAATTACTTTAAAAATATAATCAAATTAAGGTCTTGGCCTGGAGTTTTGAAATTGAAGATATATCGGTGAAATGTCGAAAGGGACATAAAGCGTGTGGTTTCATTTTCAAGATTCTTTAAGAGGGAACAGGAGCTGCGATTCTTCATAAAAACGTGTTCCCCTTTTTTTCTTCCTGAATAATGCCTCTAAAGCAAACATTTTTTTGGTCATAAAATCAAGGTCTCCTGTAGGCGCATCCTGTCATTTCCTTTTGTTGAAAACCAGATGAAAACTAGCGTCGGGCACTAGCTGCTCGGCAGTTTGCTGAATTGGGCCTGTTTGGCGCAGCCGTGAGACACGCAATATTATTTCTCTTCTTTTTTCCGTTTACTTTTAAGTTTTTTTTATTGTGTACCTAGTTTAAGTTTCTTATTTTTTATTTTATTCTTGTTTTTTGTGTGTACTTGCGGCTAAAGCCAAATAAATACGTTTTCTTTCTTTCTAGATAGAGGACTTTCAAGTTTTTGACATAAAGAAATTGATAGAAACCTAGACATACTCTTTCTTAAAATTTTAATGACAAAAAACATTGAATCGGCTCGGTTTTTGAGGAGAAAAATTAGCAATACGAAACTTCGATTTGATTTGATATATTTGGTCTGAGATGCAGTTGTCCCTAGCGCACACTACGGGGACAGGGTTGACGCAGCAGCAATAGTTTCTTCAAATACGAATTTTGAAATAATATTTAAAATTCCTCGCAGGCCCGGTTCCCTCTTAAGCTGAACGTTGCAAAGCCCACAGCGCTTGTCAATATGCAAGGGATGTAAAAAAAACCACAGTGATTTTTATTGTTTATTTAATTTCGGCCATTTTAATTGAAGTCCTATCTTAATGTCTATAGTTATTTACGTATAGTAAATATTATAGTAGATTATAAGTTTAAATTACGATTATAATTTACAAGACTTAATTTTATTCTTAAAACGAGTGATTAAAAGTTTCTTACACCAATTCGATAACGGTTTCTATTTTGACATAATATTTTTACCCGACGACCGCGGAGCTCAAAAGGAGGTAATGCTTATGTCAATATTTCGTCTTAGAATCGACGCTTAACATAATTGTTGGCCTTAAGAAAATTAAATCAACTACTTAATTTTATTAGATATAATTTTCATTCAATGTTGTCGTCATTAACGGAAGAAATTGATTTCTAATAAAGTTTTGTTCCGAGATATTTCGATTTATTCGAGTTATAGAATGAAACTGTCACACATGTATGCAAAATAAATACTTTTTATATAACTTGATATTTCCGTGAGTCAAATTCATCCTTTTCCATTCTTTAAGTACTACCGCGTTCACTGACGGTCTACCGATTTTCACCCTTCTGCCCTAAGCAATAAGATTCAAAGATAGTTGACCGTCAGTGAACTGGGAAGTACTTATCAACTGAAATGTATACCGTAACAAACAGTGAAGCAAGGAACACAATTATATAACTGAAAAGACCCTACAATTTTTTTGATTGTAAAGGAATTTGAACTTTGTCACATATGCCATTGAGTTTGTTTTTCCAAAACTTGACAACTACCTCGGATTCTATATTCAAAAATATCTAATTTTTTTTTTCGATTTAAGGGCTTACTCCAGACCAACACCTAGAAGCGTGAACGTCAGACTTAAAAAAAAAAACAATATTTTATCTCCTGCTGAAGTACTTTGCTTGATAGCATTCGTACAACCGGATTCTTACCAGTCAGGCATCTGTTGCTATACTTTCCTGCGTCACCGCTGACTCTACTGTCTCTATTTTCTCTTCTCTTGCTATCTCTTCTTTTACTTCTTCTGTCTTCTCTTCTCTGCTCTCTGAGGGTTTGGAGTCGGTGGAGATTGAGCTGGATGTTAGGCTGTTCGGTTGTGAAGACTCTTTGCTGGGCGGCTCTTGTGAACTACGGTTGTCAGACTGTTTTTCTTTTGAATCTGTGGATATTGGTTGTTTTTAAGAAAGTTGTATTTTTTTGCTAGTGTTTTCAGTTTTTTAAGTAGAATGTTGTTGTAACCTAACCTAACCTAACCCTGGTATCTATAGTCAAGTTAAGAGTCCTATTACATTTTTTACGCAAATTCATGATTTTATTTCAGTTAGATATTTTAATTATTTGCTTTATGAATAACAATAGTGCCATTCTCTTTCCTGTAAGTTGGAGTTACACATTTTAATTTTTCTTTTCGTGTAATTTACTATAAATATTTTACGAACTCAGTTTGCAAGAAAAACCGTCGGCGATGGAACTTTGACGCTCAAATTCACATTGTTACATGCAATTCTTATAAAAGCTAAAATTACTGAAAAATAAACTGAATGTTTTACTTGTTTATTGAAGTTTTAGAATTTCTTTAAATTCCTTGAATTTTCACGGAAAAAATCGTAAAGAAAGCGTAATTTAAGCCATAAATGTCTTGATTCAGCGTCTAATATATTTCAAATAAACTAAATTTTATCAAATAGATAAATATGATATAAAACTTCAATCTACAATGAATAAGTTTCATTAGTTTTCGTTTGTCAATATAATAAGACAAAATTACAATAAATAAAATTAAAGTACTATAATTCTGCGTCAATTCAGGTCGCTCCTCAGTCTCATGTCAGTCGATTTCTAATTTACGTCAGTATCAATCGACAATCATCCGGAGATCGCTATTATTATCGACTCGTGTACGCCGACCGAAATAATTTGATCCAGGAAGTAAAAATCAAAAATTTGCGTAAAAAATGTAATAGGACTCTTTGATTACTCGAGTTTAAGTAATTACGTATGCAACCATTTTTACGCAATAGACAAGAACGAACAAACAAAGCAAGAACCGTCAAAGAAAGAAAAAACTAAGAATTCCAACTTTTGACAGTTCTAATTTCAAGCAAATACTAAACTACAGAATAAAAATCGTATCCTAAGTAATTACTTTTACTCAAGTAAGGACTTATAAATACGGGTGTTAGACTTAAGACAATGAATTCTATAGAGTTTCTCCGTTAGTACAGTTATGTAGTATGATTTTATGTTTTACTTGTCTAACGAATACGAAAATAATCTTATATCAATGCCATTACGGAAGAATCCTGACAAAAAAAAAAGAATTCTGTTTATCCGTCAGTTAGATAGCGAAAAATATTGGATACGTGTTACTTGTTTTATCAAATTAAAAAAAAACGAAGATAAAACGCGTCAAAGATCGAGAACTTGTGACGTCACTTCACGGTAAAAAATGTACTCAGATGTGACGTCACCCGACTTTTCGACGCACTGCATCGTCTTAACAAATCTGACGGACTAATTAGTTTTTTTTTGTCATCTACCCTATTAAACTACACGTTTGGCTAACAAACGACCCTACATTTAAATACGCTATTAATGATTTTATCTATTCAGAGACACCGACGCTCAAACGGCTAGCACATATTCAGTATAAATCATTCTGAACTCCCCCCCATATACATTTTTCAGTGGTAATTAAATCAAGTCGGACTCACGCACGACGAGTTCCGTACCATTATCTATACAAAATATATTTAAAAAAAAAAAAAAAAAAAAAAAAATTAAAGTGAATATACAACAACAACACCAACAACATACAACTAAATTTTCTGTGAATATTTCAAGCGTCTACCTGTTGCCGTTATTTATATACTTAGTGTTTTTAGTATTTGTTGTTATAGCGGCAACAGGAATACATCATCTGTAAAAATTTCAACTGTCTAGCTGTCACGGTTTATGAGATACAGCCTGGTAATAGACAGACGGACAGTGGAGTCTTAGTAATAGGGTCCCGTTTTTACTCTTTAGGTACGGAACCTTTAAAGCTGCTCCTTAGCGTCGGAGTCCCTTCCATCCTTATATAGCTACCTATACTCCAGCCGCAGACATAATAACAGCTGTGAAAAAACTACCGAATAAAATGAACAAGTACTAACAGTAAAATAAAATTCATTTCAACTTAAAACGGGATCTTCTATCCCTTGTGTAAAACTCTTCCGATTTTCTTCTCGGATCTTCTATTGCATTCGAGAATGAAGCCATGCTTGCAACGATAGCTTCGCCCAGAGTAAATCTTTAGAGTAAAAAGTATTGTTAACTATTTGAAAAAAGAACTAAGTTTTCAAACAACGGACATATGTATTTTTTTTCAATTCTTGCCCCACACTAGGAATTTATCCTGTATCAAACAACTGACATATGTATTTTTTTAATCCTTGCCCCACACTAGGAATTTATCCTGTATCAAACAACGGACATATGTATTTTTATTAATTCTTGCCCCACACTAGGAATTTATCCTGTATCAAACAACTGACATATGTATTTTTTTAATCCTTGCCCCACACTAGGAATTTATCCTGTATCAAACAACGGACATAATATATGTATTTTTTTAATCCTTGCCCCACACTAGGAATTTCTCCTGTATCAAACAACGGACTTATGTATTTTCTTAATCCTTGCCCCATCCATTCTAGGAATTTATCCTGTATCAAACAACGGACATATGTATTTTTTTAATCCTTGCGCCACACTGGGAATTTATCCTGTATCAAACAACGGACGTTTTTTTTTAATCCTTGCCCCACACTAGGAATTTCTCCTGTATCAAACAAGGGACATATGTATTTTTTAAATCCTTGCCCCACACTAGGCATTTCTCCTGTATCGTGGATGCGTTTACAAACATTTAAACTCACATACACAAACAGCCAGACCCTGAACAACTATTTGTAGGCCATACAAATATTTGTTCCGTGCGGGTATCGAACCCACGACACGCAGCACAGTAGCCAATCACTCAGCCGCTGCGCTAACCGTGATGTTCATCATTCATTCTATATGATACACAGGCAAGGCAGATGATACCCACTAAAACCACCCATGACAGTTTAAAAAAAAATATTCTTGTACACAGGTTCTAACAAAGGAAAGCTACCGTACTCAAGTACGGTAGCTTTCCTTTGTTAGAACCTGTGTACAAGAATTTTTTTTTTTGACATGAGACATGAGGACTCAAGTCCTCAAGGGGTATGGTAAGTGTGAAACTAATGGCGCTGGCATAGCTGGTTCCAAGCATCGTTATTGGTTGAAAATCTGGTAATGTTACTTTATATTTAAAAATAGCTTGACCTTTTTAGTCAGATTGAGACCTACCTATCCAAGCGCCATCTACAATTAGCTTTTAACAGCATTACAGATTATTGAGGTTCTATTTTTTTCAGTTTGTGGAACTGATATCCCATAAACACTTATTTTTGAGCAAAAACAACAAAGGCAAAAATAAAACAATATTAAAATATGAAATAAAATTCGTTAGTAAAAAAATTACAAAAATAATGATAGACTTACCGGCCCCATGTGTCGCCGGCCAGGGTTTCCTAACGAACATGTTCTCCACGATCCTATCTATGTTGTCCTTTTCAGAGGAATTCGCTGGCCTGCTAGCAAACAAAAAAAAATCCATAAAGAAAATAAAATAGTACATTTTGATATAAGTGGGGGAACTTTGCTATTGCAGTCGAGGCGGAATTTACACCCGAGCCGCAGGCAAGGATGTTATGGAGAAGACTGCTGCAGTAGTTTTGCCTTCACCGAAGCAAGTGATAATTTATACAATACGCTCATGAATGAGAAATTCAGAGGTGCGAGTCTTTGGGTTCGAAATTGAGACCTATGATTTGGCAGTTCGATGGTCACGCCACTAGGCAGTCACGGCTAATAAAAATGCTAAATGTTGTATTATGATAAGTGAATCATAAACATTTCTTCAGAATAAAACAGTAACTTTTCTTTTTTAAGGGATTCGGATAGAATCACAGATCCTAGAAACATTTGAGGAGAGGTCTTTGCCCAGCAGTGGGACAGCATAGGAGAGGATTGCACGTACCTGTCGGCGTGGTGCGGACTGACGATGGGTATAGCCGCGGTGGGGCGGCGCTGAGTGCGCGGGACCGGCGCGGGCGGCTCCTGTACCTCGCAGTTGTAGTATGTCACGCCTCCCGCCTAGAGGATAGCCAAGCACGGTTATAAAATCTAACATTATAATATTATGGAAAGAAACAACACTTGCGAATAATGTGTATGCAATGTATGTTTATTTAAAAAAAATCCAAAAACAGAACACATCAATTTAATATGCATATTGGTACAAACGTTCGTTATGTCACGTTCCCGAAAATCAATGGCTGTCACAAGCAGTGAAAAGTGCGCAGAATTTGAAATTATGCATTTTTTTGCGGACATTTTTCAGACGCTGAATGTGTATCTAGAGTTTTTTATTTAAGTAGATATAAAAATCTGCAATTCTACTTACGTAATTATGATGCGGTGCGTATATCTGATGCGGATACGTGGGGTGTGGAGGCGCGTGCGGCGGAGCGCTTGGCAGAGCGTGAGCCGCGTGGGGAGGGGCGTGCGGGGGGTGGGGAGCGTGAGGAGGGGGGTGGGGGGCGTGAGGCGGGGCGTGCGGGGCGTGTGGAGGGGCGTGGGGCGGGTGGGGAGCTGCCGGGTACATCCCGCCACCGAATACTGCGCCGCTGCTGCTTTGCTGCGAGACGAAAAGGAGACATTTTAGTATCATTTAGTTATACTATTGGGATAATGCTGGGCAAAGGTCTTTCCCATACTTAGAGCAAATTTATATTTATATATAATAATGGGGAGGCTAACTGCGGAACTAATTTCGCTAGCATAGCTGGTACCCAAACATCGTCATTGGTTGAAAATGTGGTAATGTCATTTTATATTTCAAAATAGCTTAACCTCATTGGTCAGACTTGAGCCCAACTACGGTGGCGCTATCTGAGATTTACTTTGCCTTCGCCACCCCATTAAACTGGATGTGATCAGCACACATATATGCATGATTTTTTTTCACTCTAAACAAAGTGTATTAACATCAGAAAAGACAAAGTGGAATTATTTTTTTATTATCTATAAAAAATACTAAGTTACAAGCATTTGAAACTGCTGATTAGACAAAGAGATCCGATAAAGCGAATGACGTCATTCTCTGCATCGACGTACACACTCCATACTAAATTCCATTTATCTAGAAAGAGATGAAACAAAAGTTTAAATGGTTATAACTTTTGTGTTGTTTGGCAGATTTATGTCTTGTTTTCGGTTTTTGTCATTATTTTTATAGTACTTTAACATTCCGTATCGAAATAAAAAAAAAAGAAAATTTATACATTTTCCCTATTTGTGCCTGATCGGTCCTCGACTCAAAATTTGAGGATGTCCCGTAAAAGAGCCATACAATACAGTCTAGTCAAAATCTTTTCTATTAAAAGAAAAAAAGCAAAAACTGACAGATGAAAATTTACAGGTCGCGGCACGTAACTCTAGCGCTGAACGAAACGTGGAGGGGATAGCTGCGCATGTTATACGACTGGAGAGCCAATCGGCGCAACGCACGCCCCAAGACATTCTTATTTTTTACTTCTGCGCAATAACGGTCAGCATCATCATCTGCCTAGCCTTTTCCCAACCATGTTGGGGTCGGCTTCCAGTTTTACCGGATGCAGCTGAATACCAGTATTTTACATGGAGTGACTGCCTATCTGACCTCCACAACCCAGTTAGTACCGGGTAATACGATACCCCTTGGTAAGACTGGTTGTCAGACTTTTTGGGCCTCTGACTACCTAACGACTGTCAAAGATCTACAAAAGACAGCCGGGACCAACGGCTTAACGTGCTTTCCGAGGCACGGAGGAAACTCGGTATGTAATGGGCGGTCACCCATCCACAGGCCAACCTAGGCAAGCACGGCTTAACCTAACGATCGACCCGAGCGGCCGTTATTATTTAGCCACGAGCTCCTCAATAACGCGCAATAACGGTCAGCGCTAGAATTTCGTGCCGCGACCTGTATCACATTAGCAGAAAGCAAAGCTTTTTTGTCAGCGAGTTTACTTTACCTGCATGTACTGCGCAGGCATCATAGCTGGCGGCGCATATCCTTGTGCTGGCTGTATTTGACCTGCAGAGAACATATTTGTCACAAGTTTTTTTTTTTCGTAAAGGTTTGTTTTGGGCTGGAATGCGAAAGCTAGGTTTACCGTTCCTTAATCGGTAGTTAAACTCTAGTGTGCATTTCGATTAAAGGCCGGTGCATTTGACGAGGTACAATGCAATATTCTGATTTAACACAGTGTTCATGGAGTCTCTTTTCCCCGTTCTTCTCCATAGATATCTACGCTTTGAAATGCAACTACAGTACTTTCAGTTTTAATGCCTTGTGACTGGGACTGTAGCTAAGTTTTTTAGGGAGAAATAAAACAATTATTCTATGATCTTTATAAAACTCCTAGAAAAAAATAGAATTTCTTTTTATTCGTGTATCCATGACTCAAAAACTGTTAGTAAAACGTAGGACTATGTAGGTAAGCACTGATAAAAACAAACAACACAATTTAATAACGGTGGATCACTGCTGCGACAACCCATGAGTATCAAATTGCTTGTTTCAAGTTTTGTTGGCCCAAAATAGTTTAGAAAATGGTCTTTTTTTTATAACTCACCCATAGTATGTGGCGTAGGTATATTATGTAGATTGTGATGCGGATGTGGCACTTGAGGCATTTGCTGCTGTTCCATCATGCCCAGACGTACCTGTGAACGATCCGGAGCTGAGGTACCGACACCAGAAATATGAGCAGGCTGTGCTTGCCCATATTTCTGGTGTCAATAATATTATATACGTAATTATATACATAGGCGTGTAAGTGGTGTAGTAAGAGGGTTGTGTGGGATGTTAGTGTAAGAATATTGAATTGAGTTATAATTATTTTTAAGATAATTATAGAAATAATATACTACTATTTATTTTATTGCAGTCAATGATAAAAAGTACAGAAAAAAACTCGTGAAAAAAAGGCATCTCGTCCCTCGCTCCGCTCAGGATTCTAATCTAGGATGGATTTCTTGCTACGCTCTGGATTCTAATTTAGAATCCTTCGCTGCTCTGCTCCCGGGATCCAACTTAGTCCTTTCAATTAAATTCCTTTTTTTTCACTTGTTGTATAATCTACTATTAAATGGGTCACCCGTCGAAGTAATAGAACTTTAATTATTTGTTGGATGCTTTACACTCCAACAAAATGTGGTGTTGTATAAAATCTGTCATTAAAATTAAGTTTAAAGTTAAGAAAAATCGGAATTTTCATGGATATTTTTAGCAAAACGTTGGAGCATTAGACATTTGACAATTATTGTTTGTCCGGGTGATGTGACCGGTGACCGGGAAGCGATCTGCCTGATGATTAGGCGCAGGTTCAATGGTTGTATTTTTACTGCTTTCCGAATCACAGAAGTTCATCACTTATTACAGTATCGTTATGTTACCTGTGGCGCAAGCTGTGCTTGCTGCTGTGTCGGCGGGATGGCGTGCGGCGGAGATGACGCGTGGTTATTAGCCGCGCTGTTCGCTAGCACCTGTACGACGGACATTCATTACTATCTACTGAACAAGCATAATGTCACGTCAAATTATCAATTAGTCCTTCATATGACATATAGAATAAGTACGAATTTCTTGTTTTACTTTGCAATGTTAAGTCGTCGTGTGATCTGAGAATTTCAAACGCAACCCTCAACCCTCCTAGAAAATTAATGATAAAGCCATCCAGCAGCTTTATGGCAGCCTTTTGTTTGTGATCTTTTCAATATTATGTTATCGGTTGAATGAAATTCAATGTTTTACTACATAGATTTTTTAAATAATTTCTAGATGCTCCCATAACCAAGTTAAGTTCACCTTTAACTAGTAAATCTCATATTGTCTATGTCGTATGATGGTGCATAGTTACCTGGTGTATAATGTGTTGCGGGTGGGCGTGTTGCTGTGCGGGCAGCGCGGTGTCGGCCGCGTACCCGGCCGGACCTGGCCGGACAAGCGGGATATGAGTTAAGATGTGTCATTAAGATGTTAGAATCGGCTTCCAGTCTAACCGCATGCAGCTGAATACCCGTATTTTACATGGAGCAACTGCCTATCTGACCTCCACAACCCAATCAGTACCGAGTATTGCGATACCCCTTGGTAAAACAGGTTGTCGGACTTTTGGGCCACTAACTGTAACGACTGTCAAAGATCTACAAAATGACAGCCGGGACCAACAGCTTAATGTGCTTTCCGAGGTACGGAGGAAGGAGGAAGTACAGTTTGGCCAAGCTTTGTATATTATTAACACAATGGAATGTCAACCAATGAACCAAGCCATATTTTTTAAGCAATGGATTAATGCACAAAACCTACCAGCATGGTATCTGTGTGGAGGCTGTTGTTGTTGTTGTTGCTGCTGCTGCTGTTGTTGTTGTTGTTGAGCTGGCGGTTGTTGTTGTTGTGGTTGCTGTTGCGCTTGTTGGGGCGAGTATGAGTCGGCGAGTGGACGCTGACGTAAGCTGCTGTAACGTTTACTGCCGCCACCTGTGTAAGAGTAAAATTGTCAATGTTATTTAGAACATTATTTTGATTTAGTACAAAACCTCGACGCTCACATAGCGGACATTCCAGGGCAGTTCTGGACTGTAGGTGACCTATGTGTATTTTTAAACGATTTGAAACTGTCAGGCTACAGTTGGAACTAATATTTCTATACAAATGAAGGGTGCACGTAAAAACATGCCGACTAAAAACACGGTGAAGCGCAAGGCATAAACTAGTCTCTAACTTAGTTCATATCTATAGCCGTCCTTTTCTCGTACTGCCTTTTAGTAAAAGATAGCAATAGCCAAAATTAAGTGTAGTTTGTGCACAATAGAATCGACACCATTGACAGCAAACCGCTTCGAAAATCAACCGAATAGTTCGGAGAACAAATTGATACACACAAATAAATTTTGGCGCTTGAATGACATTAGCATAGGGTCATCATCTGCCTAGCCTTTTCGCACCTATGTTGGGATCGGCTTCCAGTCTTACCGGATACAGCTGAACGCCAGTATTTTATATGGGGCGTCTGCCTATCTGACATCATCTCATATCATATTGTTGAACTCACCGGTAGCCGGTTGTTGTTGTTGTTGGTTCTGTTGCGGCTTCTGTTGCTGTTGTTGTTGTTGCGGGGCGGGTTGTTGCTGCGGCGGGGGCTTGTTAGGCGCAAGGTTCGATTGTGGTTGAGGCTGCTACAAAGAGAAAATAATTGTTAATTCTATTTAGGAATGCCATCTCCATATTACGTTTTCAAACCTTGAGTTTGGACTTTTAGATGTTAGTCAAAGACCAAGTTTGTTCGGGGGCTACCTTGTCGCGGGCCTGTGGACGGTGGGCTATGGGCTAGCTCGCCGTCCGTCCGTATCATGACGATAGGCCGTGTCGACGGCGCAGGAGTGTTCCAAGGGCCGATGCCTGCCGGGGTTGCGGGACTGTTTGACAGAGATACTGTGGCCCCGGAACACAAAGGGCGGTGAAGGAACATGGATGGGTTTTAGTCAGTAAAAGTCTGACACTCCTTCCTGCTACGCCCAGAACGGTAAATATAGACCAAGTTTGTGCACCGTAGGTCAAGATGGGGAGAATACACATGTCCAATAGTTTTCGCTTCAGAGACATGGGCAGAGTGCGCTTAAACTTTTAAACGCCAGAGTATAAACGCACGCGCGTGCCCGCTACGCCAAGCTACAATTTCACCGCAAAGCAATGGAATTTGGAAGGGATTCCAAAACGATTTAATTGGTTATTAGTGCACCGTATTTTTTTGTCACATATTTGTGTCGGTGGCGTACAGGGCACGCGCTTGCTTGTCACGTATATGTGACAATGTTTAAAAAAAACCTCCTCCTTCATAAGGTTAAAATACTTGGTAGGATAAGATGCTCGCTTGTCACGTATATGTGACAATGATAAAATACTCCTCCCCCGTTCAAAAGGTTTAAATACTCCTTCATGGAGTGACTCTTCCGTTTTCTGTTCGTCTTGCAATTTCTTTATCTTGTTTTGCCTGGAAAAAAATTCTGGAAAGAGTTAATATATGATTTAGTTTATTAGCTGACCTGTGCGTTAGCGTTGGGTTTCTTCCTGGCCTGGTCAGTGGGCACGGGTCTCTGCTGCGCCACCGTCGCGTTCACCTTGCGCGGGGCCTGACCTTGACTGGAAATTATAACTTGATTTTATATCTGTAATGTTATATAATACTGGCCGTGTGGTATCCGGCAGAGTAGAATAGAACCAGCCCATTACACTCACGGGTGTCGTATAAGGCGACTAATGTCTGAGGCAGAACACCTTGCGCCTCCGTAGACCTGAGAATGGGCAGCAGCGTTTTCTGTTAGTCTTTCATCACTGCGATCTCCAATCCGCCTGCCAAGCGTGAAGATTACGGCAAATTCCTCCCATCATAGGAGAGACTTATGTTCAGCAGTGGACGTTATGGGCTGTTGTGGTGTGTGTGGTCGTTATATAATACTAGGTGCTCGTGGCTAAATAATAACAGCCGCTCGGGTCGATCTTTAGGTTAAGCCGTGCTTGCCTAGGTTGGTCTGTGGATGGGTGACCACCCTTACATACCAAGTTTCCTCCGTGCCTCAGAAAGCACGTTAAGCTGTTGGTCCAGGCTGTCATTTGTAGATCTTTAACAGTCGTTACAGGTAGTCAGTGGCCCAAAAAGTCTGACAACCAGTCTTACCAAGGGGTATCGTATTACCCAGTACTAACTGGGTTGTGAGGCAGTCGCTCCATGTAAAATACTGGTATTCAGCTGCATCCGGTTAAACTGGAAGCTGACCCCCAACATAGTTGGGAAAAGGCTACGCAGATGATGAATGTTATATAATACTAGATGGACGAAGTTCGGGAATGAAGCCACGTATTCATAAGTTTTGAAGTGGTCACGCTGTGAAAAAGGCCGCGACTAACGAGGTGTATACAGTAGTTTTGAAGAGTGGTCACGCTGTGAAAACGGCCGCGACTAACGAGGTGTATACAGTAATTTTGAAGAGTGGTCACGCTGTGAAAACGGCCGCGACTAACGAGGTGTATACTGTAGTTTTGAAGAGTGGTCACGCTGTAAAAACGGCCGCGACTAACGAGGTGTATACTGTAGTTTTGAAGAGTGGTCACGCTGTGAAAACGGCCGCGACTAACGAGGTGTATACAGTAGTTTTGAAGAGTGGTCACGCTGTGAAAACGGCCGCGACTAACGAGGTGTATACTGTAGTTTTGAAGAGTGGTCACGCTGTAAAAACGGCCACGACTAACGAGGTGTATACTGTAGTTTCGAATTCACACACCAGGCATTTTACTTCACCATCATCTGCTAAGCCTTTTCCTAACTATGTTAGAGTCGGCTTCCGGTCCCAGTCCAACCGGATGCAGCTGAATACCAGTATTTTACATGGAGCGACCTATCTGACCACCACAACCTAGTTAGTACTGGGTAATACGATATCCCTTGGTAAGACTGGTTGTCAGACTTTTTGGGCCTCTGACTACCAGTAACGACTGTCAAAGATCTACAAATGACAGCCGAGGAATGCTGAGGCACGGAGGAAACTCGGTATGTAATGGTCGGTGTGTAATTATTTCAAGACCACTACTCCCAAAAATAGTGAAGGAAAACCATGTGATAGAAACTAAAATTTGAAGACCTATAAACGAAGATTTACGGCCTTTCACTCTTACTTAGAGAGGAGGCTTACCCTGCAATATGAACGAGACATGTTAGTTTATGTAGTGACGAAAGTCGTTACATCAACTTCTGAATTTGATCCGCTTAAAGCTATTGATAACTTGAATGACTTCGGCTTTGTAGCTACGTACGGCTTGTGTAGCATTTAGACTGTAGCAGCTCACGCTTACGTATCTAGGCATACGTATTAGAGGAGTGCACGCGGCCGTCTGCCACCGTCCATATTTATTACTATACTCTTTGGCCACAGTGTGCCCGCGCGTACTAAGCAAGCCGACGACAAGAGAAAGGAATTCGGACTCGATCGGCCGCTGCATCATTGCGCTCGTAGGAAGCACGGCACATGCTACCGCCATTATCAATAGGGTATATGCATGATTTTTTTTCATCACTCTATACAAAGCGTATTAACATCAGAAATAGCAAAGTGAAATTATTTTTTTTAATATCTATAATAAATACTAAGCTATAAGCATTTGAAACTGCTGATTAGACAGAGAGATCCGATACAGCGAATGACGTCATTCGCTGTGTCGACGTACAAAATCCATACTAAATTCCGTTTATCCAGAAAGAGATAGAAACAAAAGTTTAAATGGTTATAACTTTTGTATTGTTTGGCCGATTTATGTCTTGTTTCCGCTTTTTGTCATTATTTTTATAGTACTTTAACATTCCCTATCGAAATAAAAAAAGAAAATGTATGCATATTCCCTATTTGTGTTAGTTATTAAGTTTGTCTATGTACCCTGATTATTATTATTTTTGTATTTCGAAATTGTATATAAGCCGCGCCTCAGAATAAATAACACAGATCGTTATTCGCCTTCTTATTTACTACAACTACCATCCTTAAAGCATCGATTCCTAAATTAGTGATCCCTATTCACTAAAAGACCATTTCAAAAAGTAGCAACACAAAATCTCACTTGTTCTGAAGATTAGGCGTAATGGTGAGGTTCTCCAAGTTGGGCATCTTGTTGTCCTTGGGCGGCTGTTTGTTGGGCAGCTTGACAGCGACGCGACCCGAGCCCGCCTTCACCGCCGGCTTGCGGCCCGACTTTATGGACGCGTTGCGACGCAGCTGGGAGCCGTTCTCTGCGGGCGGGGGGGGGCTGTCCGTCACCGACGGCTGCGACTTGGAGCGCGGCCGGGGCGTGCGAGGCTTACTGTGGGAGAAGTAAACTGGGAATGTAGTACAGAGTAAAAAGATGGTTTTTTAACAGTAGATTGGCAATAATTAGGGCTGTGTCACCGGACATCGTGCCCCCACGTCAATTAACCTACACATATAACAAGTTGCTGAATGTCTATAGGACAGATTGCAAAAAACAGTAATAGCAATAAAACAGTAAATGAGCTGTCAACTCAGCAGAGAATGTGGATATCCTGCCTACTTTTGACTTTCAATTTTGAACTGTTTTCTTGTAAGATTATTTCAATTTAATTATCTCTAGACTAGAAGATAGTGGTAATTTTCCCCCACGAGGACCAGTCGGCTTGGGGGAGGTTGGTGGTTTATAATTATTTGGTTTTCTACATTTACATGTTGTTGTGTTCTCAAGAAAATAGCTGGTCCGGTACGGACTCGTTTAGCAAGAGACAGCAATACGTAGAAATCTTTAGAGGAAGCCTTTGTTGACAAACAAGCTGTTTCATAGAAACATCCAGTTGTCGATCATTCAGTTAATGCAAATTAGAATTTATTAAACCAATTTAGTTCGTAGGCATTTAATTTATTAATTGTAAGGAAAGCAACAGCAATAAAGGCTATTTTATTTTATTTTGTTTTTAGAATGTATTAAAATGTTTAGAGACTTGGTTCTAGTCAGTCCATGGGTTGTCAACACAGGAAATAATGTAGATATCTTGACAACTTTTGACTCTCAATTTTGAACTTAGATTTCTTGTTACATTATTCATATTTAATTATCTAGACTGGCACCAGGCACGGTTTAAAAGAAAACTATTTTAATAGCTATTTTAAACGATTTTTTTTTTTATAAACCTTTCAAAAGTAAAAAGTGTACACTAGGAATTTCTCCTATATCGTGGGTGCGTTTACAAACATTTAAACTCATATCCGCAAACAACCAAACCCGGAACAAATACCTGTAGGCCATACAAATATTTGTTCCGTGCGGGGCATCAATCCCGCGACACGCAGCGCAACAGCCAATCTCTCAGCCACTGCGCCAAACGTGGCGCCAATTATATTTTAATTGTTTAACACTGGGCACATGCTGAATAATGGTCCACTCCCGGGAACGTTATGATGACCCTTCCGAATAATGGTCCACTCCCGGGAACGTTATGATGACGCTGCCGAATAATGGTCTTTTCCCGGGAACGTTATGATGACGCTTCCGAATAATGGCCCACTCCCGGGAACGTTATGATGACGCTTCCGAATAATGGCCCATTCCCGGGAACGTTATGATGACGCTTCCGAATAATGGTCCACTCCCGGGAACGTTATAATGACGGTTCCAAATAATGGTCCACTCCCGGGAACGTTATAATGACGCTTCCGAATAATGGTCCACTCTCTGGAACGTTATGATGACCCTTACGAATAATGGTCCACTCCTAGGAACGTTATGATGACTCTTCCGAATAATGGTAATGCTTCCGTCACGTTTCATTGTGTAACATTTTTAACATACCCATGTCTCCTAGTATCACCAAGCTCAGGGAAATCTTCAGCAGTGGGAGGCTTCCTCGGCAGCTGCTGGGCAGCTGACTGCCTTCTGTAAGCCTCCTCGTCTTCCCAAGTACGAGTGTACTTGTTGGGGCCGCGACTGTGGGTGGAAAGTGAGATATAGAGGAGCGATATAGTTATGTGGAAATGGAGAATCGTTTTGGTAGCAGATGGTAGGACATGCGAGAATTTTGCAGTAATTTAGAGTCATAAACAGTGTGTAAGTATCAGAAATGTTTAGATTTTAGGGTATGGTCATCACAGATCATTAAAAAACATCAAACTGAACAACTTTCTCGATGAGACCAACAACATCGGATCACTGTATAAGCCTCTACCTTACCTAGGATTTTGAAGACGATATAGAAACAGTTTCCTCACAGAAAATATACTCGTACATAAGTAGGTATATACAAAGATATCAGATGTCACGGATCATGCAAAAAACCTTTAAACAATGCCTAAAAAAATAAGAACTTTAGGCGATAAGAGTTCATATGTAAGCCTGAAAATATTATCCTAAAGTTCAATCTACAGTAAAAGCAACTCGTTGTAGGCAATTTAGAACAACGTCAAATCGCCAATACTCTATGTATGGTATAAAAAAATATAAAAAAAATATAAACAATATTATAAAATAATAGTAAAACACAGCATGCTGAGACATTAGTTTCCACTAACCGCCAAGACTGTCGGAACCTCCATATTGAAATGCATGGTAGAAAATTTTACACAATGTAATTTCTTTAAATCATTAATATCTACGGTCTTTACAAATGTAACAATTTTCTGAACGAAAACATAACATTGAATAGAAGAAAACATTATACAATTTTGTCCAGCTCAACAGCAGTTTGTTTTTGTAATTTCTTGTAAAATGCGGGCAAACTGACCGGACTGCGAAAAAACGGCCGGCCGGAGGGTCGGCCGGTTCTAAAATGGCCGCTTTAACGAAATCATAATATTAATCGCGGTAAAATTTTTAAAATGGCCATTAACACAGTGTATATTATGAATTCTCACTTTGTGACCATTTTACGAATTGCAACCTAATTGCTATTTTTATCCAGATATAACATGACATCACGTCTTGTAATCCCCAAAGGGTTAGGCAGAGGTGTACTTAATAGTACACCCACATTTCGCCAGATATATTTAAGTCCCATGTTATGGAGAGGGGAGCAGATGATTCTGCTAAAGTGACCATTTTAGACCCCCTGGCTGAGAATACCGAACTTTTGACAGATATTTCAGTATCTCTAGTCCAGACTAATGGACCGCACCTTTAACCATAACTTTAATTTTCTATTCCAAGATGATTTTCAATTCCTTACAATCACGATACCACTTTTTCTTAAGGAGGAAGCGCTAAGGATCCCCGCGAAATTGCACCCATTGAATGACTTTTTCATGAAATAGTTTCTTATATTGATGATCAGTTAAGCCATATTTTTTACATATACAACCTGACACTGCCTGCAAATTGCAATAAACGTAAGAAAAATGAATTTCGCGAGCCTCCCTGGTGCTTCGACCTTAAAATTGAAAGACTACTTATCAGTACAATTAAAGTGTATATTCACCCGTATCGTCTGTTGCGCCTCGCGTGTGGAGGCGCGTCCTCGTTCCTGATATCATACCCGTAGATCGCTACCAGCTCGTCGCGAGATTTCGGCAACTAAAACAAAATAATAGATTAAAGACATCGTTTTCAACTCCCGACCAATAAAGAGAGGACCCTATATAGTGGTGTGACCGTCGAATTGCCAAGTTCGAATCAAAGGCACCTCTGATTTTTCGGATTCATGTGCTTTTATATAAATGAAAAATTATGTTTATTTTGCAAGTTGGATTTAACAAACACTTTTAGACGTCATTTTTTTAAACTAGATGGGCCGGTGTTTCGTACCTGACTACTCTGAGAAGAAACAGCCGAAACAAACTCAGAGGTAATAGTCTCTTTTAAAGTCCAGACAAGCTTGGTCAATTCACATGAGGACTATGCAGATTAGTGTCTGAGATGGTCTTTTGAAGAAAGAATCATACAGATTTGAGTGGACCTGTCCAGTCAGTGCAAGCATTTGTCAGTTACCGTGTAGCTCGACGTATACTTATATATATATCACTTTACTTAAAATGTCACTTACGGGATATCTTCCGTGATTATTGATTATTGAGTTAACCCGCCATCATGGCGCTTGCAACAGCGTCGAAATATCGGGAGCTCAAAAATAATCAATAATCACGGAAGATATCCCGTAAGTGACATTTTAAGTATAGTTATAAACCGTGAAAGCTTAAAACAGTGTTTAATTATCACTTGCTTCGGTGAAGGAAAACATCGCGAGGAAACCAGCATGCCTGAGAGATATTTCGCGACGGCATGTAAAGCCCGCGAGCGGCATATAAACTCTGCACTAACCACACGAGAAAGAAAGAAAGACTCCCGACAAAAAAGAGGGCTTGGGGGAATCCAAGACTCGTTGCGTCGGGGGACCGCTAAGTAGACCGCTTAGTACAAGCAGGTGAAATACGCACAGAAAGTGACAAACAAAGCGGTCCCCCGACGCGACGCGACGACTCTTGGATTAAAATAATGGGTGTATAAGTACTTTTAACGAAGCCGAAAGGCACTTGTTCTCCCCGTCATTGCGATCATTTTTTTTTTGTTCTAGACCATACCTTGGAACCTTCTAGTTATGGAGATATGGGGGGTCACAGTTATAACTTTTTTTAAATACTTTTTTTTAAGTTATAACTTTAAACACCTCCACGACCCCCGTACTATTCAATGCATTCGGCACAATGTTTTGAGTGCGTTACATTGAGTCCTAGAGTAAACTGTGATTCTCCACCCCAAAAACAAAAGTTGTTTACCAGCAATATGGGGGTTTGCCGTTGTATTATGCTCGCGTTTTGCATTAAAGCGGCTATCCATGATATTCTAAGTTCTTGCGATCGAGAATTCGAATTTACTTTGTGGATTGCATTTTAACTTAATTAAAATGTTTTTCTTGTATGTTTTGCAGAGGCTTCGTGATGAGTCCGTTTATACAGTGATTACCAAAGTGGTCCAGGTGGACCACCAGGGGTTCACGTAAGACCCGTCGGGGGTCTACGTTGGCGTGAAAAAAAAATTGAGGTTCACAAGTTGTAAGAACAAAAATGTTGGCTTGGATTTATCATAAACTAGCTGACGTCCCGCGGTTTCACCCGCGTAGTTCCCGTTCCCGTGGGAGTACGGGAATAAAATATAGCCTATAGCACTCACAAATAATGTAGCTTTCTACCAGTGAAACAATTTTTAAAATTGGTTCATTACTTCCGGAGATTACCCCCTACATACAAACTTACAAACATACAAACTTACAAACAAATGTTACCTCTTTATAATATTAGTATACTTAGATATAGATGTAGGCAGATAATAAGCTACTCGAAAGTTCTGGTGATGACAGGTTGTATTTCGGTGAAAATGGTCGTTTTGAGACTTTAAAAAAAGCATTTCGTTCAGATTTTTTGCCAAAAAAAAATCTTAGGAGCTACAGTCCTCATGCAATCATAACAGATACCGCGAAAAATAATATTACAAACTTCTTGCTTAAATTCTTGCTCAATAATATTACAAATTTTTTGGCTTGAAAAAAAAGGCAGCGGGGGCCATCGAAACCATATGTAGTAGTAGTATGTTTCTGACCTGTTCGTTCTCATTGTACTTGTCGTGCGACCACTTGTTGACGATCTCGGACTTGCGCGGCGGGCGACGACGCTCGGCAGGCGGCTCGCCGCTACCTTCCTTCTTCTCCGAGGCGGCATTCTCCGAGGTTGCGTTGCTTGATTCTTCGCCACTGGAAGTGAGGAATGTGTTGTAGATAAGATGGATATGGCGGTTAAGGTGAAAGTACCACGGTAGCCCGCGAAACTCAAATTTTCTAACGTTTTTTGCAATTTGCAGGCCAGGGGGTCTAAAATGGCCGCTTTATCAGAATTTTAATATGAATCACGTTAAAAGTTTAAAATTCTTAAAATGGACGTTATTTTCATAAACATAAAGTATAGTTAGTGTACTATAAGTACACTTCTTTCGAACCCTGATGATTGTAGGCATGATGTTACATTAAAGAGTTTGAGTATAAATTGCGTACATATTCGCAGCTTTCTATTACCGCATCACTGAGCAGTTCGGTCATTACCGCTCCACTGATCGTAATTATAAATGTGCACGCATTGTTCGCAGTTATGTAATGCATGTGTGGGAGGCGTTTGCCTAAATACTTTAGTATTTATGATTGACTGGCCACTCAGATCCAGTCCCTGTTCCTTTGCTACCCTACCCAGCGACTCCCTAAGCCGAGGCTCGTACCCCACCGAGGGTGCCATTAGCGCAACTACACGTTGAGTTTGTAAGAGTAGCTCGCTTAGTTTGTAAGTTTTTTGGCCCTAGCTGGAGGCCTTACACTTTACACTTTCCAGGTGAAACTACCAAATGACTGGATTAAAAGTGGAATACCCGACGTCGTGGAAGGCCCAAGCGAAAATGGAGTGATTCATAAAAGACTGGGCCCCATACCAAGTGGAGTGAATTGAGGGAGGCTTTTGCCCAGCAGTGGGAAATTATGGCTTTTGTTCCACCCAATGATGATACCATTTGAATGAAACACGGCACAATAGATCTTGTAAATATTCGCGTCTTATTACGAAGCAAAATTAATAACAACAATTCTTGACGTTAAGAATCTGTAAAATTATTAGTGAGCGGATTTTGGTATGATTTTCACCGTTTAGCGTGATTTTCACGCACGCGAAGCCACTGATGTTATTAATTTATCAATATTGTTTTTTCGATGCGATGTATCATAAAGCAGAAAGATTTTACGCTGAATCTTCTCTTCACTAATACTAACACCTCATATATAATGGAATAATTTGTTTTAGAATATTTTTCATGTTTAAAAAGTAAGTTTCATATCACAGTGCTGAGTTTCTCAATCTTATACAGTTTGAGAAAACCTATCATAGAAACAAAATGAGGCCATCACGGGCACTCGGCAGATTTGGAACATCGAACAACACAAGGGAGTACAGAGCGCGGGCCTGTGGTCGGTGAGCTATGGGCTAGCTCGCCGTCCGTCCGTCATAATACCTATGACGACAGGCCGTGTCGACGGCGCGTTCGTGTTCTACGCGCACCTCAAAGAGATGTCAGCGAAAGGAAGGGGTTCGAAGGGCCGATGCCTGCCGGGGCTGCAGGACTGTTCGAAAGAGACACCGTGGCCCCGGAACACGAAGGGCGAAGAAAGAACATGGATGGGTTTTAGTCAGTAAAAGTCTGACACTCCCTTCCACTCCGCCCAGAGCAGGAGGTGTCATTTGATGACTTCTCATCCGAAAAAAAAATGGAAGTACAGAGCGGCGGTAGAGGGAGTATGACACCATAAGATAGCATCTTGACGTTTGCCGTCACGGTGTACGAGTCGGTCTCACAGCCACGCCAATAAATCTTCCACATCAAATATCCCAGGCGAACCCCATCATAGACCAGCGAATGAGTGTCTTATGTAGATCATAGCTGTTGGTCCCGGCTGTCATTTGTAGATCTTTAACATTCGTTACAGCTGGTAGTCAGTGGCCCAAAAAGTCTGACAACCAGTCTTACCAAATGGTATCATATTACCCAGTACTAATTGGGTTGTGGAGGTCTGATAGGCAGTCGCTCCATATAAAATACTAGTTTTTTTATTAAGATGCATCCAGTTAGACTGGAAGCCGACCCCAACATAGTTGGGGACAGGCTAGGCAGATGATGATGACGTAGGTCATAGTTACCTGGCCGCAGTTCGGTCGTCGTGCTCGTAGAAGGTTCCCCTCTTGGGGATGTACTGCGGGTTGCTTCGGTCCTCGTCGTCGTCTACACGGCGCTCGGTCTCCTGAAACGAAAGCGTAACTAATTAGGACCATACACCCATTTAACTTACGGTTCCAAAAACTGTCACAGATAGAAACCACAATTGTCCAGGCCCCTTATTCACAACGCTTCGATTCGATATTCGATTCGGTAAGTCGTCTGTCTATCTTTTTTTGACATTACGAAATCGAGCGAGATAGACATACGACTTTCCGAATCGAAAATCGAATCGAAGGGTTGTGAATAGCTATGCAGGTCCGGTCGGTGCATTCGATTCGGCAGTACCAATTTGTTGAACAGCAAAGCTGACCCGAAGCAATTACTAAATAATATTACATCTCAACAGGAATGATGTAAACAAGGTTATGTAACAATATTCTGACTTAAAAGGACACTCCATGGAGTTTTTTGCCCGTTCTTCTCCATAGAGATCTACGCTTTAGAATGGGCACCTACAGTAATTTTACAGTTTGTTATTATGCCTTGTGACTGGGACTTTAGCTTCATTTTATTGTTGTTTGTTTCGGAAATTCAAAAAGTGCCTGTAACTGGCCTACTTGAAATGTTTTTGATTTTGCCGCACGTGTATTACAGACCTGAACAAGCATAAAGCAAGTCTTACCTATTTTTTTTTGCCTGCTTTCTAAATTTAGAAAGATCAACAACCCCATTTGGGGCTATCAGAATACCAGCGCTCTTTTTTTTAACGTCACAGTACCTTGCTGAGATAGGAGTCGTTTGGCCTTGCACAGGACCATTTTGATGTTTTTTTTTTTCTTGTTTACTTTTTTTAATACAATTTTGTCATGTCTATTCTATATTTTTGTTTCTGTTATGTCCTGTGTAAGTTCAATAAATACTTTTCTTTCTTTCTTATTTAGTTAACTAAACTAAATCTAGGGCTGGTGTTTGTATTTTTAATCTTGCAAAATCGCTCCTCACATACCACATCAAACATACATAACAGTAACTGACAACTTATAAAAAAACGCTACAAAACCGAATGAACAAAAATAAAAAAACACACACATCTCAATTAAACAAATAAAAAAAAATACTACAGCGAATACGCAGAATGTGTCCGCACAAAAAACTACAATTTGCATTCATATGTATATCAAAAGAAACTTATTATAATCTCCTGTCCAATGTTAGCAAAAGTGAGCTTCTGGTATTTCAAGCCAAGGGTCGTAAACTGGAGGATGTGGCACCCGTGCTGCTAAACGCCGTCGCTCTTCGAAGAGTGAGGGAGTTTAAATACCTCGGCCATGTGGTCACCGAGCATTTAAAAGATGATGGGGATATAGAAAGGGAGAGGAGGGCGATGGCGGTCCGCTGTAATATGTTGGCACGCAGATTTGCGAGGTGTAGTTTAGAGGTAAAGATAACTCTGTTTAAAGCATTCTGCCAAACTCTCTACACCTGCAATTTGTGGGTCAACTACACGCAGCGGGCCATCAACGCTCTCCGAATACAATATAATAATGCGTTCAGGGTGCTGGTGGGGCTCCCCCGCTGGTGTAGCGCATCTGCGATGTTTGCACACGCGCACACAGATGGCTTTCATACTGTGCTGCGGCGCCGCATCGCTTCGTTGATGCTCCGTACGCGTGGGAGCGCCAACACCATCCTGAATGTGCTCAGCCACAAGCTGGACAGCCCCCTTCTGGGGCACTGGGTTCAAGCACAAGTGCGTGTGCCCGGGGCCCCAGAGGGTGGCAAATACTTAAATTAATTATTTTTTTTAATGTTTAATAATTTAATGTAATTTTTATGTAATTTGTAATGTAATTTGTATTTTTTAAATGTAATTTTTAACTTTATTAACTTATAAATGTAATATTTTAAATTTTAATATTTTGTGTATTTGTAAAAATTTCTGATGTAATTAATTTGTAATGTAAATTTTGTTAAAACGTTATGGACTAATGTCTGAAATAAAAAGATTTTATTTTTTATTTTATTTTATTTTTATAATGTGAGCACAATATAATTTGCATATAGACCGTTTTCTTTAGCCTTGGTCTAGTAACCGTAAACAAAACCTGATTTCTTGTATGTAAGCTTTTATAATATGGGGATTGAGCTAAAGATGTTTAAGCTGGTGGTTCATTGAATTAATCCGATATTTAACATCCGATAATGATAGATACTGTTTATCTGATTGAGTTTGCCTAGACAGGCTGACTCCGAAACATATCCAAAGTTATAATTCTGGCTCAAAAATATAAGAAAACCGGAGTCTTAAGGGGATGTATGGAGCTGGCTTTAGTCCACTGCAACACAGATCCTGGGAAACACTTTTTTTTTTGGGGTCAAAACAGCACAACGCTGATGGATGGATTGAATAATACGGGGGTCGTGGAGGTGTTTAAAGTAAATAATCTTACATTAAAAGCTTTTATTTAAAAAAAAAACTTGTCAAAAAGTTGGAACTTTGACCCCCAATATCTCCGTAACTAGAAGGTTCCCCAGGTATGGTGTAGAACAAAAAAATGATTGCAATGGCGGGGAGAACAAGTGCCTTTCGGCATAGTTTAGAAGTTGTTTACACCTTTTATACAACGAGTCGGTCTATCCGAAAAATCTGATGCAAATTTCAGAAAATAAGCTTTGACTTCGTTCGCCAGCCACTTCGGTCCGGCAAAATGAGTTTCTATCTCTGTTAAGTCATCGGAGCTACTGTGAAGTTCGGACGGTATAGGTAATTACCGGATCAGAGCAGTGCAAAAGACCCTTATAATGGACTAGTAATTTAAAAACCGGTTGCTATTACAATACGCCTATACAGAGATAAATACATAATAATGTGGGCACGGGTTGGTAATGTATGTGTTTTCAATAAGATCTTTTAGAAGGGTGGACGACAGTGGGATGTCTCCTTGAAGACTAACGGCGTATTTCGTGTTTTTTAGAGTTCCGTAGTCAACTAGGAACCCTTATAGTTTCGCCATGTCTGTCCGTCCGTCCTCGCTTAATCTCTGTGGCCGTTAGCACTAGAAAGCTGAAATTTGGTACCAATATGTATATCAATCACGCCGACAAAGTGGTAAAATAAAAATAGGAAAATAATGTTTTATTAGGGTAGCCCCCCTATATGTAAAGTGAGAAGTGTTTTTTTTTTTAATTTCAACCCTATCGTGTGATATATTGTTGGAAAGGTATTTAAAAATGAATAGGGGTTTCCTGAAATCATTTTTTGATAATGTCAATAATTTCGGAAATAATCCTCTAACTTTTGAACCACAAGTTTAGAAAATATGAAAAAAAATCTGGAAAGTAGAACTTTATAAGGACTTTCTAGGAAAATCATTTTGAACTTGATGGAAACAACAGTTTTTGTATAAAAAAGACAAAAAATTGTACAAAATAGTTTCTGGACTAAGTTTGTAGTATTTTCGTATATGCAAGCATTTTTACATAATGGATACCCACCTTTAAACTCATAAGTGGGAACACTTATTGTGACGGACGGGAAACTACGGAACCCTACACTGAGCGTGGCCCGACACGCTCTTGGCCGGTTTTTTACTTACATAAATTGACTTTATGATTTGTTAAGATTGTAAGAAGCCTTTTGACAAAAATAGCATAGATAGTCTACATAAATACAAGGTGGAGGGACATCATCGCACTAACGGTTACCAAATATTCAGTATATCACACAGAACCACAGAAATTAAACATGGATAATAGGCTTGTCAATAGAAAAAGAAATCTAATTAGTCCGTCAGTTAGATTATCAAAAAATATTTGACCCATATTTTTTCTTTTGTTACGTAAACAAAAAAATTTACGAAGATACGACACTTTTAAAATATTACGATAAGTCACTTTTAAACGATACGTCACGCCGTGCTATAATTTTTAGTGCGTTCTGACGTCGCGAGCCCCCACTCCCGAGTTTTGATGCGTTTTATCTTTGTCAATATTCATTAATTTACAAAAACAAAAAATACGTGTCTATTATTTTCCAATACTCTAACTGACGGACTAAATAGTAAGCAATTTATTGATGGTGGAAACTAGCTTATTCTAAGAAAAAAGAAGTGCAATAAGTACGTGAAATGTATGGACCAGGTGATTTTTATAACCGTTTTTTTTTTTAATGGGACAAGCCCGCCACACTATTCCCAAACCACTGTAACTCCTGAAAGCCAGAATAAACAGTGGCGACCACCAGAAAAGCGCCGAGATAATGAAGCTCGACGAAGTCCCAGAGAATGAATTTAACTGTCTTGGATTCCGCAACGAAATTAATCAGGAAAGTATAGCGGAGGAGTAAGAAAAACTCGTAATTTTCACTTGAGACTCCATTCTCAATTTTAACCGTTTGTGATGTCTGGAATTCCACCCTGTGTAACGTACTGGTTTATCCCGCGGAATACTAACAAATCATCGCTAGTCACATGACGATGCCCCGGGCGTCGGGGGCCACCGTAGGCGCGGGCGCGCCTCTAAGAGAGTCAGCAAAAGGAAGGGGTCCGCAAAGGCCGATGCCTGCCGGGGCTGCGGGACTTTTCGAAAGAGATACCGTGGCCCCGGAACACAAAGGGCGATGAAGGAACATGGATGGGTTTTAATCAGTAACAGTCTGAAAACAAAAGAAAAACCACCGAAAAAAAAAATGGCGGATGACGATATTATTAGTAGAGGTATACGGATTTGCCATTACTTTTATTTAAAATGAGTCATTCGGTTAACTAACAATTCCAACAAATCGACCTTTACACCGCTGAATGATAACATTATGAACTTAGAAATTGTGTCAAGTTTACAAACAATCCGAAGGAAACGATTCATTTATGGACTAGCTAATTAATTAAGTAATTAGCGATTATGACACCCGATAAGAGGCATCAAGGGAGACGTGAACCAGACGGATAGACAAAGTGGGCGGGGAATTTGTGACATGGATATAAACGGCGTAGTGGTCAAGGAAAATTAATAAGAAACAGTGCCTTCTATTCTATTGACAACTAGCTGATGCCCGCGGCTTCGCCGGCCCGCAAATATACTAAAACCTTCCTATTGAATCACTCCACTCCATCTATTTAAAAAAAATCGGGGCAGTCATTGGGACTGCCGATAGAAGTGAAAACAAAAAGTACACAGGCCCCTCCCCAGTCGTAGCACTGGTTATGCCCCACGCATGCCTATATGGTGCTACGCCGTAGCGGATCGCCTACGAGTGCTACGAAGCGTGACCGCACGTTACGTCAAGTGACGATGAGTTCAATGTTTTTCCTTTACTCAAAAAGTGCTCAACGCGCCCAAAGAGGTTTTCACTTCAAAAACCCGCATCAAAATCCGTTGCGGAGTTTTAAAGATCTAAGCATACATAGGGACAGACAGAATAGGCGACTGTTTTATAATATGTAGTGATTTGATAGACCCGCGGTATAATTCCACAACATAGTACCAACAACAACAACAGCCCATAACGTCCACTGCTGGACATAAGCATCTCCCATGATGGGAGGAATTTGCCGTAATCTCCACGCTTGGCAGGCGGATTGGAGATCGCAGTGATGAAAGACTAATAGAAAAGGCTGCTGCCCATTCTCTGGTCTACGGAGGCGCAAGGTGTTCTGCCTCAGACATTAGTCGCCTTATACGACACCCGTGAGTGTAATGGGTTGGTTCTATTCTACTCTGCCGGATACCACACGGCTTACGGCAACATAGTACCACATTACCTATTTTCTTACATGGATCATCGGAAGAATTTTGAAGGAAATTTCTATTTCATTAGGATTACTTAGTTATTTCGTGCAATCAGAATGTTATAGTGTATTCAGCACACAATTATTGAGGTTCTGATCAAAGAGATTAGAGACGTGTGACAGTTTTCGAAAAACACTGAGCAAGGCTCGGGCTCCACCAAAGCGGAGACAAGTGGAGCAAAACGGACACGTGCGAAATATCAACCAATCACATTCTTTGAAATCCACATTGCACTTCTCGTCTCTCCTGCATGATTGGTTGATAGGTAATATAGGTATTGGCACGTCGCACGGTGGATCGAAAATCGGCTGTAGAAGACATAGGATCTCGATGTCTTAAATGTTATTTTTTTTTGCTGGAAATGACTTCTGCGGATCATTACTGTTCTATAAAATGTCATATGAAGTAATTGTGTGCACAAATGGAAGAGTTATAATTTTTATAAGAAAAAAATGTATGGAGCTGACATGAAAAATGAGGATATCTCTGGAATCGCAAGGTTGGCCGTTATATCCTTGCACACTGTTATAGTACTATTTATTTGTGAATTTTTGACATACTTAATATTGCGGCATCACTTGCGATTTTTTTTTTAAAATAGTCAAAATTAAAAAATAAAAAATGTTTATGATATGTACATTTTAATGCTTAAATATGGCTATACCAAGTGTAACTAACAATATTTTTTATGCTTAGACCAAAACATTCTAAGAAATCACAAAGTCGTATTACCTACTTATTTGAAATGACATGGTAATTATGAATGACTTAATCTTGTCTAATGCCTCAAGTCCACATTAGCTAATGATTAATAAAACTTAATACCTATATACCTGTTAAAAGGATACGTACAATAATGAGGGTAATTAGATAAACGTGATCATTAGTCAATAACAATAAATGGTAAACTATTGTATGATTAAAAATAAAAGCAAATTATTAAAAAAATATATTAACTTAACCTAACCTAACATAAACAATAAAAGTTAACTTATTTTATACTTCGTCACCATCAGAATCCACTTCAGAATCAGGCTCTACAATAGATATAACTTCTAAGAACTCTGTCGGAGCTTCCTGATCCTGAAGTTTCAGTAGTTCTACTGTTTCCTTAAAGTATGTCTGCCTCTTGTGGGCATCTAATTTTGGTCTTGTGGAAGAAATTAGAGGATCAGAAGAGACGATAAGCATATTGAGGATATCCTCGTTTGATGCTTGTCTACTCTTTTTCCTCGAATGGTGTTCTCTGAACCTCCTAAAGTCTTTGTTTCGGGCCTCTGAAGCTTCTTCCGAAAGACTTCTAATTGGTACAATAGCATTTTCTGCAATTATGTCCCCTCCGTGAATCAACAATTTGTGGACGGATGATGACTTGTAGTACCAATCATACAGGATATAAGCAAAACATAGAGAATGGTCAAGATGATTCCAGCTTATTTATGACCTCTTTGGTTCAATTAAAGTTGACAGTGAAGTTGACAGTTGAAAATGTACATATCATATACATTTTTTATTTTTTTTATTTTGACGATTTAAAAAAAGCAAGTGATGCCGCAATATTAAGTATGTCAAAAATTCACAAATAAATAGTACTATAACAGTATGCAAGGATATAACGGCCAACCTTGCGATTCCAGAGATATCCTCATTTTTCATGTCAGCTCCATACATTTTTTTCTTATAAAAATTATAACTCTTGCATTTGTGCACACAATTACTTCATATGACATTTTTTATAGAACAGTAATGATCGGCAAAAGTCATTTCCAGCAAAAAAAAAACATTTAAGACATCGAGATCCTATGTCTTCTACAGCCGATTTTCGATCCACCGTGCGTCGCCGCAACGCTTCTCTCGGCTCCACTTTGGTTAAGTTGGAAATTTTTATTTAAAGCCTCATTGGGGGGTTCCCCTGTATCGTGGGTGCGCTAACAAATATTTAAACTCACATACCTACACAAACTGCTAGTTTTTGATTTTATTACATTATGGTTCAGTTTTTGAGGAAGATTCTCTCAGGGACCCCCCTGAGAGAATCTTCAAATAATCCAGAAAGTCCCCTTTTCATTTTGAGTTAAGTATTCCACTACCCAGTGGAATAACTCAAAATGAAAAGGGGACTTTCTGGATTATTTTTACATTAAAGTCCAGTTTTCCCCCCTGAGAGGGATTCTCTTAGGGAGATTTGTGGAATAAGCCGTACAAAACTACATGTAAGGCCATACAAATCATTTTTCCGTGGAGGAATCGAACCCGCGACACGCAGAGCAGCAGCCAATCACTCAGCCATTGCGCTAAAAGCTTGGTTTTTTTTAATGCCGCTCTCGAAACATTTCAATTTATTACACTGAGTGTGAAATCTGTCTGGTCCCGATATTCCAAGCATATATATATAATGTAAGTACAATACAAAGTTATTGCAGGATGCCAGATCACAAACGTAAAATTCGATCTAAGTATAACTGTCCCAGATATTATAACAAGAGATATTATATGCGATATAGCAAGCAAAACAAACTGAATCGTAATCGATAAATAATAGTAGTCGGAATAGAATGACAAAGATATTAAATGACCAGCATTACAACCAAGTTAGGAACCGTTAGTGCCGGTCAAAGCTGTTTTGTTTGTTTAGATCTAAGATGTAGAACAAAATAAAGACTAGACTTCAGAGTATGTACAGGTTTCATTTCGCATTAAAATCGTGACTCGACATTTTATTAACCACTAGCGGACGTCACGCGGTTTCACCCGCGTAGTTTCCGTTCCCGTGGGAGTACGGGGATAAAATATAGCCTTTTTCACTCAGGGTGAAAGTAGCTTTCTAATGGTGAAAGAATGATTGAAATCGGCGCAGTAGTTTTTGAGTTTATTCACCCGCGTAGTTCCCGTTCCCGTGGGAGTACGGGGATAAAATATAGCCTATGTTACTCAGGGTGAATGTTTCTAATGGTGAAAGAATTTTTGAAATCGGTTCATTACTTCCGGAGATTACCCCCTACATACAAAGTTACAAACAAATGTTACCTCTTTATAATATTACTAGCTGACGTCCCGCGGTTTCACCCGCGTAGTTCCCGTTCCCGTGGGAGTACGGGAATAAAATATAGCCTATAGCACTCACGAATAGTGTAGCTTTCTAATGGTGAAAGAATTTTTGAAATCGGTTCATTACTTCTGGAGATTACCCCCTACATACAAACTTACAAACATACAAACTTACAAACAAATGTTACCTCTTTATAATAATAGTATAGAAGTATAGATTATAGTATACTTAGACAAACACACACAAAAATATAAATCTTTCCATTTTATATTATTAGTGTAGGTAGACGTAGATTGGCATCTACTCACGACTTCACCCGCTTGAATAGAATCGAATAGAAAACCACATTATATGGTAGTCTGCAATGTAAGATTATCATCAGTGAAAGAATTTTCGGAATCGGACCATTCGTTTTGAAGATTACCCCCTACATCCAAACTTGCAAACTTGCTCCTTTATAATATTAGAATAGAATAGATCTAACTATAACGCGCATTGTGTTAACAAATAAGTCTGTACAATATTTGGTTTAAGTATTTGTTTTGTTTTATCATCCGGTTTCGTCAAGATGTTTTTCTTCACAGTTTTAAGAGCAGTGGGTAGGTACCTATAAAATGACCGCTTTAGCAGAATCATAATGCGGTAATAATATGAATCACGTTAAAATTCTTAAAACGGTCCCAGACGCAGTTAATAATTTGAATTGCCACTTTGTGAGCATTTCACGAATAGGCTAGTTTCCACCATCAATAAATTGCAAATATACAGTTCCCGGCACGTAAGTTGGCAAGGTTTTGGCGTAGTGGGGGCAAGTTCGCGCATCGTGCACTTAGTGGAACAAAAAACTGGTCACTTTTATTGATTGTCATTATGCGGTTATTGCCATCATTTATTTTTAATCATGTAGTTAAACAAAGCAGAGGAATTCGTGACATTTAATAAGTGTTATAAATAAAATATAATATGCATTTTTTTTAATTAAGAAAAAAAAAGTATCATTATTAAAAATTATAGGTTCTCGTCGTCACTATCGGTTAATAATACTGTTACCCCTGGCATCAAATTAGAACTACCACTTGAGCTGGCATATTATGTAATAAACATAACAAAAGCTAAATTTAAAACAATAACAACAACTCGTAATAAAAACTAAATTTAAAACAATAACAATAACTCGTAACAAAAACTTAATTTAAAACTAAAACTGAACTCGTAACTAAAAGTCAACAAAAACAAAGGGCACAACTTTCGTGGCCGCAAGTGTAATCGGGAGCGAACGGAATGTAGACGCGGTGCGGGAGGCAGGGGTCGACTGACGCACCAATCGCGCGCTTGGATCGGCGCTACGTCATACCCCGCGTCCCGCGCCACCACCAAAGAGACCTAAAAAACGACTTCTGCGCATCTAACGACTCTTGCCAAGTTACGTGCCGGGGATTATACTAGTCCGTCAGTTAGAGTATTGGAAAATAATGGACACGTATTTTTTGTTTTTGTAAATCAATGAATATTGACAAAGATAAAAAGCATCAAAACTCGGGAGTGGGGGCTCGTGACGTCACAACGCACTAAAAATTATAGCACGGCGTGACGCATTGAGAATTTTAAAAGCGTCGTATCTTCGTCAATTTTGGTTTACGTAACAAAAAAAAAAAATACGGGTCAAATATTTTTTTGATAACCTAACGACGGACTAATTAGATATTTTCAGTCGACAAGCCTATTGTAAATGTTAGTTATTATTATCCTATCTATACTAATATTATAAAGCTGAAGAGTTTGTTTGAACGCGCTAATCTCAGGAACTACTGGTTGGAATTGAAAAATTATTTTTGTGTTGGATAGCCCATTTATTGAGGAAGGTTATAGGCTATATAACATCACGCTACGACCAAAAGGAGCGGAGCATAAATGAAAGATGTTGCAAAAACGGGGAAAATGTATTCCTTTTGTTAGCTTTTTTCTCTTGTGTGACGCAGACGAAGTTGCGTAGGTCAGCTAGTATTATATATTATATATCTATACTAATATTATAAAGCTGAAGAGTTTGTTTGTTTGTTTGTTTGAACGCGCTAATCTCTGGAACTACTGGCCCGATTTGAATGAATCTTTCAGAGTTGGGTATTCCATTTATCGAGGAAGGCTATAGGCTATATAACATCACGCTGCGACCAAAAGGAGCGGAGCATAAATGAAAAATATTGCAAAAACGGGGAAAAATGTATTCCTTTTGTGAGCTGTTTCTCTTTTATGTGACGCAAACGAAGTTGCGTGGGTCAGCTAGTTATTCATATCTACGGATGATACCGATTGTGCTTGTTACAAACAATTTAGCTAAAATACTGTAGGATAATATTGTATTTTCGACTAAAATCGACGTGTGCTAGGGTAGTGCTAAGGCTTCTGATGTGGTGATACAATATGAATGAAGAATTGATTCATACATTCTCGCCGGTTATAAACACCTGCTAAAAAACTTACTAATAAGATCAGTATTATATGTCCTTCTAGTGTGTCCCGTTATTTTCACAAAAGAGTTAACGGACATAACGTTTCGCGATCTCGTTTTCCAAACTAGATTGGTACCTACTTAGTGAATTGTTATTTCTACCTTATAACTTTAAGTGGGAGTGTATATAGGAAATATAAACTTACTAGCGGACGTCACGCGGTTTCACCCGCGTAGTTCCCGTTCCCGTGGGAGTACGGAGATAAAATATAGCCTATATTACTCAGGGTGAATGTAGCTTTCTAATGGTGAAAGAATTTTTGAAATCGGCGCAGTAGTTTTTGAGTTTATTCATTACAACCATACACACACACAAACATACAAATCTTTCCTCTTTATAATATTAGTGTTGATAACTACCGTCAATACAGCTCCACAGACAATTAAATCAACATAGTTAAAGTTATTTTTGAGTAATAAAAACCACATTGTAACACTTTCTGATTCACTAAAGTAATTATTATGATATGAAAGTGCATAATATTTGTTTGAATTTTCCTTCAGTCTCGTCTCAATTGGTCATACGCCACAAGATAGATAGACTTTCTCTTCAGGAGTAGACAAAAAATAGATATCAACTACGTACACAGACTGGGTTTATGACATAGTTGATTTATTTATGTATTTAACACTTAAGGCGACTACAAGAGCTAAACGCGAGTTTTATAATGCAAAAAAGCACATGATTCACTGCAATAAACAAAACCAGAAAAATATATGATATTCTTCAGGATACATGCTAGTATGATAGTGTTTTGAAAACCTATTACAACTAACTTTACTCAAAAAAAAAAAAACACGAACTTACCTCTAAAAATTTCTTAACCCGGCGGGAGTGTGGTGGGGTGTGACATACCCCAGTGTTCGTTTGTATCGATATATGATTTTATTCTTTTATGCGACGCTTACACGGCTTCCTGTAGCTGGAGGTAAGGCAGTGTAGGGGGGAATAGTGACGTGATGTCAGCGTTACGTCGGCCGGCGTTGGAGATCCACGTGCGCAAACGTAATTGGGGTAAGTGACACCCCGCCACATAGTTCGTGTGTGCTATTATATACACTATTTATACTGTTTATATTATTTTATTTTATTATTTTTTAGATTTTCGTCAAACATGGGTGAAGACAGTGGTGAAAGAAGACTTAGGTCTTTGTTACGCGAAGTGTCAAAGAATTCTGTGAAGCTGTGGAGTAGCCATTTGTCTCGAACACGCAATTTTTTCCTGCAAAAATTGTGCTAATTTTGAATCTAGTTCCTAAAGTGTTCCTATATTATAACTTCATTTGTATTTTGTTTATTCCATTTAAGATCTCATGTCCTTTATGTTTTAGGAGCTTTTTTTTCGTTAAAGGAAAATTTGTTTAGTTTGTTGCGACTTTAGAATGACCGTTATGATTCTGTAACCAAAAATTTGTGCCTTAATAAATTTTTAATTAAAATTATTAAAATGTATTAATAATATCATTTTTTTTATTAAAACAATATTGATGGTACCTAAATAAATAAAGAATACAATAATTGGACATAATTTTAATAACAACAATGATATACTGGCAGTTTTGTTTTGGGGTATATCATACCCCGCCACATACTTGATGTAATATTTTGTCACCACACTCCCGCCGGGTTAAAACAAGTAAAAACCATACTAAAATACATGCAATCATTCTGATTTTTTGGCAAATAATGTTTTACTTTTTTAGTCCAATCAATAGATGTTTTGTAAATCGCAAAACACCACACATTTCACCAGTTATTTATAAGTCCCAAGTAATAGGGGACCAGCTTATTACATGACCCGGGAATCGAATCCAGGACCTCATACTCAGCAGTAGTGACTTGTGACCACTAAACCAACAAGTCAGTAATATTATTCTGATTACCCAATAAGATACCAATTAAATAATTAGATATGATATGACCATGCAAACAGGTAATTCCCCATCTATATATCTATATATATAAAAGAAAGACGGGTTTGTTACATAATATATAATTACACACATAATTACATAATAACTCGAGATCTGCTGGATCAATATTCATGGTTTTTGTTGCGTTGGATTTGTCTCCGCCCAGAATAGCAGAATACATTTTAAAAACAATGAAAAAAAAAAAAGGGTGAATAAACTTTCGTCTGTATTTTTTTAAAATAATTAGTAGGTAGGTAGTAGGTAGGTAGTAGGTAGGTAGTAGGTAGGTAGTAGGTAGGTAGTAGGTAGGTAGTAGGTAGGTAGTAGGTAGGTAGTAGGTAGGTAGTAGGTAGGTAGTAGGTAGGTAGTAGGTAGGTAGTAGGTAGGTAGTAGGTAGGTAGTAGGTAGGTAGTAGGTAGGTAGTAGGTAGGTAGTAGGTAGGTAGTAGGTAGGTAGTAGGTAGGTAGTAGGTAGGTAGTAGGTAGGTAGTAGGTAGGTAGTAGGTAGGTAGTAGGTAGGTAGTAGGTAGGTAGTAGGTAGGTAGTAGGTAGGTAGTAGGTAGGTAGTAGGTAGGTAGTAGGTAGGTAGTAGGTAGGTAGTAGGTAGGTAGTAGGTAGGTAGTAGGTAGGTAGTAGGTAGGTAGTAGGTAGGTAGTAGGTAGGTAGTAGGTAGGTAGTAGGTAGGTAGTAGGTAGGTAGTAGGTAGGTAGTAGGTAGGTAGTAGGTAGGTAGTAGGTAGGTAGTAGGTAGGTAGTAGGTAGGTAGTAGGTAGGTAGTAGGTAGGTAGTAGGTAGGTAGTAGGTAGGTAGTAGGTAGGTAGTAGGTAGGTAGTAGGTAGGTAGTAGGTAGGTAGTAGGTAGGTAGTAGGTAGGTAGTAGGTAGGTAGTAGGTAGGTAGTAGGTAGGTAGTAGGTAGGTAGTAGGTAGGTAGTAGGTAGGTAGTAGGTAGGTAGTAGGTAGGTAGTAGGTAGGTAGTAGGTAGGTAGTAGGTAGGTAGTAGGTAGGTAGTAGGTAGGTAGTAGGTAGGTAGTAGGTAGGTAGTAGGTAGGTAGTAGGTAGGTAGTAGGTAGGTAGTAGGTAGGTAGTAGGTAGGTAGTAGGTAGGTAGTAGGTAGGTAGTAGGTAGGTAGTAGGTAGGTAGTAGGTAGGTAGTAGGTAGGTAGTAGGTAGGTAGTAGGTAGGTAGTAGGTAGGTAGTAGGTAGGTAGTAGGTAGGTAGTAGGTAGGTAGTAGGTAGGTAGTAGGTAGGTAGTAGGTAGGTAGTAGGTAGGTAGTAGGTAGGTAGTAGGTAGGTAGTAGGTAGGTAGTAGGTAGGTAGTAGGTAGGTAGTAGGTAGGTAGTAGGTAGGTAGTAGGTAGGTAGTAGGTAGGTAGTAGGTAGGTAGTAGGTAGGTAGTAGGTAGGTAGTAGGTAGGTAGTAGGTAGGTAGTAGGTAGGTAGTAGGTAGGTAGTAGGTAGGTAGTAGGTAGGTAGTAGGTAGGTAGTAGGTAGGTAGTAGGTAGGTAGTAGGTAGGTAGTAGGTAGGTAGTAGGTAGGTAGTAGGTAGGTAGTAGGTAGGTAGTAGGTAGGTAGTAGGTAGGTAGTAGGTAGGTAGTAGGTAGGTAGTAGGTAGGTAGTAGGTAGGTAGTAGGTAGGTAGTAGGTAGGTAGTAGGTAGGTAGTAGGTAGGTAGTAGGTAGGTAGTAGGTAGGTAGTAGGTAGGTAGTAGGTAGGTAGTAGGTAGGTAGCTCATGTGACGCAGACGAAGTTGCGCGGGTCAGCTAGTTGCATATAAATGCACTATTTGTCTATGATAGGTACTTTGTAATTGTCTATGGATGAATGATATCATCAAGCTGCAACATGAATGAAGTCAGAGATAGCAATCATGCATAATATTAATGACTGGTAAAATGGTAGGTATAATAAAAATATTATTTACAAAGGATTCTTGTTAGAAGAGAAGTTTTTTTAGGGTTCCGTACCCAAAGGGTAAAAATGGAACCCTATTACTAAGACTTCGCTGTCTGTCCGTCTGTCCGTTTGTCTGTCACCAGGCTGTATCTCATGAACCGTGACAGCTAGACAGTTGAAATTTTCACAGATGATGTATTTCTGTTGCCGCTATAACAACAAATACTAAAAACAGAATAAAATTAATATTTAAGGGGGGCTCCCATACAACAAACGTGATTTTTTTGCCGTTTTGTCTAATGTATAGATAATGGTACGGAACCCTTCGTGCGCGAGTCCGACTCGCACTTGGCCGGTTTTTTTTCTCTGCAAATACCGAACTACTATTATCAGAACTGAAGTCGAAAATAATATACATACCTACACAGACATAATGTATGTATTTTTATTTCTCATTTATGTATGTATTTAAACAGACAGACAATAGTTATGAATATTTGTTTACTAAACTTGAAACTTTGAAACTTTCATAGTAGTCCAAAGGTGCCCTTGTCCCATATTATTAATCACATGGGCAATTAAAATTTACATAACAATACATTTTTAATTTGAATATCATCTATAATTCAACAAAAATGACTTTACAATTAACCTTTAGTTTTCTTAAACAAACAATAGTTCATAACTGTTCATATACAAATCAACGGTGAAGTGCCAATACCTCCTAACTGACATTTTTCGAGATCGATTTGAATTTAAATGCGTTATTCGCATGTTTTAGGGAAATCTCCTAAGTTTATTTTAATTGCAACAGCATTCCATTAAAATCTGGAAATACCTCCCAACTATACCGACGTATCTATTTTATGGCATTACCTCCTAACTATAAAAAGCATACATTGGTGCCGATTCCCTTGTTTACAAACTAAACCAAATTTAAGTTTAGTGCATCTTTTTCTTTCTATTTCATTAAGAAAAGGACAGAAGATAAATTTTAGTGATGTTCTGTCAAATTAATCAGCGCCATACAAGTTTTAGACGCGATTAAAAAGTTGACCACTAAAATTACATCAAATTACGTGAGGTGCTGACTAATTTGACAGGATTAAACTAATATTTATCTTCTGTCCTTTTCATAATGAAATAGAAAGAAAAAGATGCATTTAATATTAAATTTAGTTTAGTTTGTGAACAAGGGAATCGTCACCAGGTTAGTATTCTAAATTAATTAATACATTAGCTACTTTTTAATTTATTAAGAAATTATACGTTTTCTTTTTAGCTTGTGCAATTTTTTTACTTTGTCAATTAGGTGTAATTGGCAATTTGCTGTTGAAATATTGGTAGATCCCAATAACTATGTCAGATACTACATTCTCTAAATAGAAAGAACATAACATCACGCCTTGTAATAGCGAAGGGTTAGGCAGAGGTGGACCTAACAGTACGGCCGTTTGTCCACCGCCGCCGTCACCGGAACGTCAACGAGAACGAGATGACGGCGCCGAAGTACTGATACATAGACTACTATAGCCGCGTGTCCACCGCAAGTCCGTCACCCGAGCACCGTCATCCTATATATCCATATAAACTCGGCCCGAAATAATCTCGTTCTCGGTGACGGTCCGGTGACGGCGGCGGTGGACAAACGGCCTACAGCCACAATCCGCCAGTTATGTTTCAGTCCCATGTAATAGGGAGCGCTCTATTGCCATCAACCGGCCACAAATCCAGACTCTGTGGCTGCTACTGAGAAATTCCTGATCGAAAAACCCAATAACACTTTGCCCGACCTGGGAATCAAACCCAGGACCTATTGCTCAGCAGTCGTACTTGGGACCACTACACAAACGAAGCAGTTTATATAAGTTATAGTATAGTTTATTTATATCTCTGATCTTCTCAAGGGCATTCTTGTTTTGAAGATTAGCCCGAAGCATAGTTCTGAGATGACTTTAAAGTGCTTAAGTTCTTAGTTACGTGATGTATGGGGGTGACCTGGTTTGTTTTCATTTTTTTATGAATGCTTGACATAATGTTACTTATTTCAGTTGTATTTTTCATAATAGAAACAGATACTACTATGTGGTAGGTCCTGTGATTTAAAGAGTTTATTTTGATGAATTTGTTTACCTGCGTTTTAAAACCCACAATCATTATCTGCCTAGCCTTTTCCCAATGTTGGGGTCAGCTGCCAGTCTAACCAAACACATCTGAATACCAGTATTTTACATGGAGCTACTGCCTATCTGACCTCCACAACATTTTAAAACTGACAAACTGATCATATATAAAAATAATTCAAGTTCTACCCTACAATATAATAATTCCACCCACATGCCACAATTCATTGTTTAATGAGGAAAATTAGCAAAAGGCTTTATTAAAAGAATAATCTGATTATTTGTGTACAACAGGTTTAGAAGAAAGTTTGATATTTCTATGAATATTGTGATTTAACACAAGCAATTGGTTGATTTCCAATAAACTAATGTTGGTGACATAGTCACAAATCAATCACATTTGTTTTACCATGAATGTTTAGTAAATATTTACAAACAAATAAAGCATGAAGTTTTTAATAATTTCTATTGGAATATCTAGTGCTGGTTTATATCCTAGAAGTTTGACTTCTAAACAGTTGAGTTTTGATGTAGTTAGGTAAAAATGACTGTACCTTGTTCTCGGAATCCTGGTCAGAATGCTCAGAGTCGCTCCCCTGGGAGTCATAGTCCGACTCATGTTGCCCACCATCCTGCAAACATCCTTCCACCTTTAGCAACTGCATTTTCCACACAAAACTTTTTTGTTTACAACCTACGTGGCGGCAACGTTTCTAAAATTAAAGTCTAAACACATCGGCGGCGTTTCAGTGAGTGGTGCCCAATTCGTGACCTCAATATTACTAAAAGAAATGGACATTCCGTCACGCGAGCGACCGAGAGAAAGTAAGCCGTAATACTTTTTAGCGCCAAAACGAAAGTTTACGCTGTTGAGACTAGACCCTGTACTTACGTTCCCGGAGTTATTGTGCTCGATATCCTGCGATGCGTCCGAATATTCACCGGAATCTTCGTGTTCTCGTCTCCTAACAGCGGACGTCATTTCGGCGTCCTCTCTCGTAACCTGTAGAACTTCCAGTTTGACGGCTTTGTTATATTATTGACGAATAAAATGCAGCGTAATCGTACTCGTTATACCGTCGCTAATAAGAAATCCCCTCTCGTTTTACGAAAAATGAAATGAAAGAACGTCAAAACAAGGGGAATCTAGCAGCCATAAAAAAAATGCGTTTCGTTTACCCTAAAGTTGATTACTGATAACGTGAAAACTCCAGCAAAACCATAAAAACTTTAAATTATAAATTTACAAAGTATTATAATGTATGAAACTATATTTAGAAGTCAATCAAAGTAATTTTTAAGTATCGTTTCTCGTGGTTTCGACAAAGAAAATAAAGTTTTGTTGGAAATGTTAAGAATGGATACAACAAAACGCACCGTAGAAACTTGGCAACATTGTTGAATAAACGTCACTATGGATGAAATTCACGATAACATCAGTAGAATATAATAAGACAAGCCAGAAACCCAGAAACAAACTAAGGTAACGTACACACGGTGACAAATCAAGCTTTACAAAATCCAGAATAACAAGGCCTCGTTTTGTATACGTTTTGTAAATGAGATCCGCTTATACCGGTCATTAATAGCTCGATTGGTTGTCGTGCGAACGCAATTTCTAATCTTTCTAGTTTTTGTTACAAATATCTAACTGAAAAATAACACTAATTTTTTAAGCGCGTCTTGCGCTTCAAAAATTAATAATTTGGCCAGAACCTTACCCACCCATTTTTTACCGACAACTTGCAGGTCAAAGCCGGTAAATTCAAAACATATTCAAAAGCCCAGTCTTCCAAATCAGGCTTTGGAAATATGAGCGTGGAACTTAGACCAGTAAGACAACACCCGCCGCGCGCCTTTTTTAAAGCCACTATGTTTACGAGTCATCTAAAAGCAAAAGCAGCAACATCCATTTGTTTTAATGCATTATGGTAGTATTCCGTCAACTTTACATGACCGAATATTAAAATCGTATCAAAACCAGCATCATTCTATACAAAATTTGGTAGCAAAACCAGCATTGTACCTTCGTTGTTGCGGCATAGACAGCAACTTTCAACTTTGACCAATCAGGCGTCACTATTTGAACCAATCAAAAGCAACATCCAGTTAAAAATTATGCAAAAGCAGCAATATCCACACACTGGATGCAAAAACTGCATCAATGTATCTCATAATTTAATGTTTTCTATATTGGGGAATTCTGTTGTAGCCGCAATTAATCCTTATTTGTTCCGAATACGGAACTTTCGGGCCGGAGAGGTTAAAAAATAACAATGCACCATTCCCATTTGGGTACGGCTGGGGATATCTGATTCTTACATCAGTAGTTAACTATACAGTGCGACACAAAAGAGTAGAAAATAAATGAGGGCGCTGCGATCGCTCAGGTGGCAACCCAGTTAGTACGACCTAGCTGATCTCGATACTTGAACAGTATTATTATTGGTCTAATAGCTATAAATAATGAGAAAATAATTATTTTAAATAAGTATGTTTATTAATTCATTGCTTTCAATAAGTTCCTCGTAGATAATAAATAGATTTGGTACGTAATAGTAATAAAACTACAAGTTCACCCAAATATATATTATGAGGGACGACTCTTTCTCTGTATAGCTGGAGTCGAGAATTTCCCGCCGTTTTGCACAATTCTGCGCACTGTGCTTACAGAAACACCTAAAACAAACAAAGCATGTTATATTTATATATACTTATATACATACTTATAGATACAACTTTAAATTAGTGCTATATCTTCATAAATAATATAACTGCTGTCAGTCCGACGAAAAAAGTCCCGTGCAAATATGTTCATAACGTGAAAATATTTTAAAATTGTTTCTTTCCATTAGTCGGTTGCTTCAACAAATATAGTATAGCAAAAAACGTATTTGGTAATACGCAATTAATTACATTAAATGTTATTGCCTTACTATCAATGTTGTTAAGTCGCGCTATAACCACAGTGGTTTGTTTATCTTAGCATAACCTCAAAAATCGTAGACAACTAATTTGTAAATACTATCATGATCGAAAATTTTGTTCCCTGAATGTATTAATCGTTTGTAATGAGGGATTTTCTTTTTAGCTCTTCCCTAGTCGCTGGATAGATGGCGCTAGGAGTAAGTATGATAATGCAAGGAACGGAACCTAAAAAAACTGATTTTAACAAAGCGCGAGAAATGTTGGTTATATTCGGAAGGTTAAGCAAATGAAAGTGTCAGTCAACGAGAGTAGCGATGCGCGATGGCGAGAGGTTTTTTTCGATTGTTTCGATTGTTCGAACATCTCGATGGTTCTCGATTGTTTCGACTTGGGCTCGAGTCCGACTCGGTCTGTTATTGCGACTGGCGCATCGCGCGTTCATTCGAGAGTTGTTCCTCGATGGTTTAGAGTTTCGCGGTTTCGACTTGGGCTCGAGTCCGACTCGGTCTGTTATTGCGACTGGCGCATCGCGCGTTCATTCGAGAGTTGTTCCTCGATGGTTTAGAGTTTCGCGGTTTCGACTTGGGCTCGAGTCCGACTCGGTCTGTTCTTGCGACTGGCGCATCGCGCGTTCATTCGAGAGTTGTTCCTCGATGATTTAGAGTTTCGCGAGTTCTTGATTTGCGTTGTTATGCGAATTCAAACTGCCTAATTCTTTAAACAAGAGCAATCGAAAATAATCAAAACCTCTAAAATAGAAGTAGTTAAAGTTTACGTACGAATACTTAAATAGCTCGAGTCTAGCACACTCTCGCCTTACATGCACTTCGGCTCGATGCATTCAATCGACTGACCCTGGTGATCGATCGAGACTCGTTAGAGTGACTGATTCGAAAACTAGCAGTCGATTGCGTTGACTCGAAACAATCGAAAAACATCTCGATTGTTTTGAAAAACGGCGAGTCGATGGTCGACTCGATGGTTTACTTTAACGACTCCGATTCTTTCGATTGTTAAAACATCTCGGAATCGCCCATCGCTAAACGAGAGTATGTGACGTGACACAATGTTTTTTCTTTCAAGCGTTTTGGCTTTGGCATAGTTAGTTCAACGCCATCTATATAGTTCTTGGAAACTAAGTTTTTTTTTAAAACCTCAAAAGGAAAACCTCTCATTAACGTTTACTGCAACTTTCATTAGTTACTTACAAGTAAAATCTGCTGTACGATGGCAAACATCATCGAAGTAGGATAGTAGCTTCCCAGCTTGTGTAATTCGGGCAAACACCGTATGAAAACTTGATAAATTATTTCACGGGCACCTCCACGAATTACCTTATTCGTGATATGTCACTGTTTTCCTGTCCACACTCAGAACTAACACACAAAAACCAAAATTCTATTGAAAAACGAAACCGATTGAGAAGGATTGACAGCTCATGTACTCATTTTAGATGTTGCCAGAAAATGAAAAATTTTAGTTCCCAAATATTTAATTTCTACTCTTTTATGTTGCACTGTACATATTTTTTTGGCATTTTTTAGAAAAGGTTTGCATATTTTTTACACCAATCTAACACATTTTGAAGTAGTTGAGTTGGCAACACTGACTAACTGTCAAATGTCTGTCAATCATGAAATGTCATCAGGTCATCAGTTTCGACAGTTTCAGGAAGGAAACTATGAAACATTTCAAAACTTTCATTTCTACTGTAAATAAAATTGGGAGGCTCTTGAAAATATTTATTTAAGTGCAGAAAAGGCAACTAAACTACACAATGGAGAAGTATATATTAATTTTAATAGTTAAAATCGCTTACAACCCTCTTTGTGTTGATGTTTTTATTAATTTTGGTATAAAACAAAAACATTTTCAGCTCAACAGAAGAGGAAGCAAAGACTGTGCAGCTACTAGCCAAAGGTATAATGGAGATGTATGAACCACCTCTAACAACCATTAATACCCATCTAAAGGAATTAACGTAAGTTTTAAGTACCTACTAATAGATATCATTATCCGTCGTCTTTTCCATATTGTTAATTTACAGTAAGTACCGCAATTAAGAAATCATAATATTGTAATAAAAAACGAGAAAAGAATTGTTATGATAATCATTAAAAGCTTAGTTTAATTTGTAACTAATACATTGTTTCCTCAATTTGACAAAACATGTAAACCTTGACATGAATACAATAGCTACCTTAACAAAAATGGTATTCAACATTTTCGCACCTACATACCAACTTAATAGTTCATGTCGTCTGCCTAGCCTCTTCCCAACTATGTGAGGGTCGGCTTTCAGTCTAATAGTACCAGTATTTTACATGGAGCGACTGCCTATCTAACCTCCACAATCCAGTTGGTACTGGGTAACATTGATTGAGCAACTGTTATTATTTAGCCACAAGCTCAAGAACTAGAAAAGGATTTATTGCTAAATACGGTTTGGCATTTAAAAAAAAAAACAGCAGTCTTTGGGGACTGTCGATAGATGTGAAAACAAAAAGTACACAGGCCCCGCCCCAGTCGTAGCACTGGTTATGCCCCACACATGCCTATGTGGTGCTATACTGTAGCGGATGCTACGAGTGCTATGAAAGGCTACGATTCGACACCGCACGTTACGTTATGTGACGATGAGTTCAATGTTTTTCCTTCACCCAAAAAGTGCTCAAGCTGGGTAAAGAAGTTTTCACTTCAAAAAAAATTCAGACTGGGTAATGTCCATACTTTGTTAGTAGCATATTTAATATCTTAAGACTAAGTGAGTAGAAATTTAGGTAGACAGTCCAGGAGGCATAGCCAAGTTACAAACGTTTCGTATTGATTCTCGTTCTACAATCGTAAACGCCTGGGTGTAAGTGATTGTAGAAAGCTCTAAATTGGCAGCCAAATTAACATGATTGAGTCGATCGCTCATTCTCTAATGTCTGTAGAAAAAATCTACACTAGTCTATGGTGAGCGTTCCTACCAAAGAGAAACACATACATTGATACATTGTAGATACGATAACATTCTATTCTATAATTTTAAATGATGTAAACTTGTCTATGTATTTTCTATTTGTTTGTGTTGAACACGTGATTTAATGTTTTCTACTAGCTTTAACGATTGTAGATTGTCAACTTGTCTAAGCTTGCAGATGATCAAAATCATGTCATATAGTCAAATCATGATGATCATATCAAAATAACTTGATAGGATAGATTAAATTGAACTAATAAAAAATGAATTAATTTATTCAATTTATTATATCCTCAGATTGACAAAAACAACAACAATTCAATATTAATAAAACTTTATTGTTTTAGAGAAAAACAAGATGCTGTCCAGGGTATGCTCACTTCAGAAAGGAGGAAGCTTGAAGACCTACAGAATGATGTCATGCTTGATGCTCTGGTAATTTTTTTGCTTACCTAATCTATCACAGATTATATTATTTATATATTATATATCATAGTCATATTGTGTTCATTGTGTTGGTACTTAAGTACCTATTTCTGACCTATTCACATCCATTTGTGGATTACTTTCCTCATTGGCATTGTTTATTCCCAGTTATGCTTCTAATTTACCGCCCTTACAGGTTAGATACTTCTAAATGACCGCCAATTTAGACCAGCTGGGTGGATAATGGCTTCCCTCGAGGCGACTGACCCCCACACACGACTTCCATACGAGACAAACGACGACTCGTACAACGATCGAACAATGACTCTCATATGAGATAATACAACCTGCTTCAGGCCCACATGGTGGGTTACGCCTAGGGTTACAATCTCTCTGGGTAAATAAAAAAAAAAGACTTCTTGTCTGCCATTTTTTGAGTTATAATCAGCAAAGAACAGTGTATGGCCTTTAGGTAGTTGTTCCGGGTCTGGTTGTTTGTGTATGTAAGATATTTTCTGGGAATAAAGGAAACTGCCTGGATGTCTGGTGCGAGTGCTCAGTATATTCCAACTGCCAAAAACTAGAACTACCCACCACCCATTATTATTATGTACTAAACTACCTACAACTATTCTTATATACTACACTCCTCTACACTTAATTTAGACAGCAAATCTTATAATATAAGTAACTACAAAAAAACACAATTATAATTAAGAAGGCGGTTGTACTTCGAACAATAAAAGTACCTATTACATAACACTAGTAGGTAAGTACCTAGTACATATATTATTATAACTATTGATACTATTGATTATAGTTCGGCTTATTTTGTCGACATTGACGAATAGGCCGCGACCGCGGCAGGTTGTTAGGTGGCTGGTCCGGGGGAGGTTCGACGGGCTTCGGTTCCTCCGAGCAAGTGGTAATGGTGACCTGTGACTGTGCCTGATCCGACGCGCTGTCATCCTTTGTGCGCTGAACGATATCACTATTTGGATTTATAACGGGCTCATCCGCTACATCCCTCCCTTCCCCCTTATCTACATCAGGATCCGGAAAGACAATGGAACTCCTAGTCCTACGCTTTATCTGGTCAATGTGTCGATGAACCTGATTCCCACCTTCGCCTATAACCTTGAAGTTGGAAGAACCTACTTTTCTGTCTACTGTTCCAGGTATCCACTTTTCCCCCTTGTGATACTGTCGGTACCACACTTCGTCTCCGGTCTCGACCGTGCGCTCGGCGCCACTCGCGTATTCGACCTGTCGTCGCTGCACGCGGCTCATTCGTGACTCCAAATCTGGCTTCAATGCATCTAAACGAGTTCTCATCGGCCTACCTAACATTAGCATGGCGGGACTTTGACCCGTTGACGTATGTTCGATATTTCGGTAGAACATTAAAAATGTTTGTAACGCTTCCAAAATGTTTTTATTTTCAAAATCTGCCTTTCTGATAACTCGTTTTAATGTTTTTACTGCGTTTTCCGCGGCCCCGTTGGATGCGGGATGATAAGGCGCCGAAAACATGTGTTCTATTCCGTCGGCCCCGAGAAATGCTGCAAACTCGCTACCAGTAAAGGGTGGTCCATTATCCGTAACTAACTGTTTAGGTATGCCCCACCTACTCCACAGTTCTCTCAACTTCGGAATGACATTAGCCGACGCCGTACTTGGCACACAAAAAATTTCCAGCCATTTGGACATGGCGTCCACAACTACTAAATATGTTTTACCCAAAATAGGCCCTAAAAAATCCAGGTGAAGCCTCGACCAGGGGCGGCGCGGCCAGGGCCACGGTCGCGGCGCCTGCCGCGGCGGCGCGTCCGCCTGCGCCGCGCACGTCGCACAGGCGCGGCACATGTTTTCGATGGCTTCATCGATGCCGGCCCACCACACATAACTCCGTGCTAACGCTTTGGATTTTACAATTCCCATGTGGGGTTCATGTAACATATCTAAGACCCTCTGCCGACACCTATCCGGAATTATCAGCCGGTGACCCCACAAAACGCAACCTAGCTCTTCGTACAGCTCATTACGTCTATTATAATACGGCTGTAATCCTATAATTTCGCATTCCGAAGGCCAACCATTCCTAATAAAACCTAACACCCTACTCGTGATTGGGTCTTTAGCAGTGCAACTTTTAATTTCATTATAATCTAATAGCATCGCTTCTTGAGCATGATGTAAATGCGTTTGTTCCGGTAGCGAGTAAGAAACCGGTTTCTTATCGGGCAACGGTAAGCGAGACAAGCCGTCCGCACTGTTATCGTCTGTTCTTACATACTCAATATCGTAGGTATACGCGGATAATATAATCGCCCATCTTTGCATCCTACTCGCCGTCATGGTAGGAATGCCAGTATTTGGCCCGAAAATAGACACTAAGGGTTTGTGGTCGGTCCGAAGTGTAAATCGCCTTCCAAAAACATATTGGTGAAACTTTTTCATGCAAAATATGATAGCTAAAGCTTCTCTATGGATCTGGGAATAATTTTTCTCAGCACTCGTGAGCGTGCGTGACACGAACGCGACCGGCCGCTCCGGCCCGTCGGCACCGCTCCCACTTGGCTGCGACAGGACGCCCCCGACCGCGACCCCGCACGGACTCGCGTCGCACGTCATTACTAGCGGCTTGTTTGGATCATAATGTGCAAGAACTTTTGAACTTACTAAGTCTTTCTTAATACTATTGAATACTTTTTCACATTCCCCCGTCCAGTTCCATTCTGTTGCTTTCTTTAAAAGATTATATAACGGCACTAACTTCTGACTAAAATTATTTACAAACTTAGCAAAAAAAATTAGCAAGACCTAAAAATGACCTTAATTCCGATACATTTTGTGGTCTAGGAATTTTAGTCACAGCTTCTATCTTTGAAGGATCCGCCTTAATACCGTCCTTCGATAAAATATAACCTAGGTAGGATACCTCTTGTACAAAAAATACGCATTTTGACTTTTTAAGTCTTAACCCACTGTCTACTAATCGTCTAAAAACCATTTCTAACGCTTTAAGATGTTCCCTTTTTGAATAGCCGCCAATTATAATGTCATCAATGAATACTGCCACATTCGGTATATCTTTCATCAACGTAGTCATGATTCGTTGAAATATGCCCGGACTAGAAGACAACCCAAATACTAATTGGTTATACCTAAACAGACCCCTATGACTATTTATAACGGTATATTTTTTTGATTCGTCTAACTCGATCTGATTATACGACTGTGATAGATCAATTTTGCTAAAATATTGAGCCCCATTTAGTGCTACGAGCACATCATCTATTCTCGGAAGTGGGAACCTATCGACCAGTAAAGCGGGATTTAGTGTACCTTTGTAGTCTACACAGATCCTGAGTGTACCATCAGATTTATTTACGGGAACAAGCGGCGAGGCCCAGTCTGAGCAGTCAACAGGTTCGATGATACCGGCGCACAGCATGGCGTCCAGCTCGGCGTCGACGCGCTCGCGCAGTGCGAACGGCAGCGGCCGCGCGCGGTGGAACACCGGTGCCGCACCCGGGCGCACTCTCAAAGTTGCCTTACCGCCCGTGAACCTCCCCAGACTGCCATCGAACAGCTGCTTATACCTATCCAACATAATACAAATCTCATCATTTATGTGAACATTTTTCAAGTTATCATTGGCCATATTAAAAAAAAAATACAGTCGAATTGAGAACCTCCTTTTTTTGGAAGTCGGTTGAAAACACTCAAGAGTCGGAATTCCTATGTTCAATTCTGTAAGCCACTGTCTACCTAAAAGAGAAGTGGTTCCTCCTTCGATCACAAACAGTTCTAACTCTTTTGTCCTGTCTTGATATTTGACTGTGGGCTTAATAAACCCTAATGGTCTAATTTTCGATCCATCATAAAATGTTAAACATAGTTTGTGAGGCTGAATTTTTATATGTTTAAAATGGGAATCGTACGTACTTTTACTAATACATGATATTGGCGTTCCGGTATCTACTTCCATATATATAACTTCATTATCGATGTTTATAGCCAAACTCACCGCCTTATAGTCTCTCAAACACAATTGATGTAGATACACTTCCTCTCCGAAATCTTCCTGCGACTCCGCACTATCATCAGCCGCCTGGCCGTAATGGAAGCCCCGACCGTCCCGTCCCCCCTCGTTTGGGCACACACGTCGTAGATGACCCGGTCGCTTGCACCGGCTGCACACGTAGTCCCGGAAACGACAGTCTCCGATGGCGTGACCCGTCGCCCCGCAGCCCGTACAGTTTCCCCGCGGCTCGCTGCGCTTCGCCGACCTCTCCTGTGAGTCGCCGTGCCGAGCGCCGGCGCTGCCTCCCCGCGCCCGCCCGGCTCGGCCCGAGCGCTGGTCCCGCGCTTTCAACGCGTGCACGTCCACAGTTCCCGCGGATCCCTGCTGGCTCTTATCTTCTACCGCAGCTGCATCGCGCTCCGCAGCTTCTAATGATATCGCTAGTTTTACCGCCTTTACATACGTCAAACTGTCATCCTCCGCGAACAATCGCTGCCTGATGACGTCACTTTTCAACCCGCACACAAATTGATCCCGCAAATTGTCTTCTAAACTTTCTTTGAATTTGCAATTCCGCGCCAGCTTTTTCAACTCTGCCACATAGTCACCAGCACTCTCGTCTGCTCGCTGCCTTCTCTGACGAAATCTATAGCGTTCCGCGAGCAACGACGGGGTCGGTTGAAGATGATTACGCAACATTTCCTTTGCCGCAATGTACGTCAACTCCGCTGGTTTTTCCGGACTTGCAAGGTTCATCCGCAACTCGTAGGCCTCGTCCCCCATCAACGAGATCAACGTTGGCATTTTTAACTCCTCCTTGATTCCATTAGCTTGGAAATACATGTCAAGTCGGTCCACGTACGACTGCCACGATCCCGTTGTCACGTTAAACTCACGAATTTTACCGATAGACATTGTTCGTGATTACGGTTCTGTTACTGCACGCACAAAATTGAATTTAACTCGTCGCCAATGTAAGATATTTGCTGGGAATAAAGGAAACTGCCTGGATGTCTGGTGCGAGTGCTCAGTATATTCCAACTGCCAAAAACTAGAACTACCCACCACCCATTATTATTATGTACTAAACTACCTACAACTATTCTTATATACTACAGTGTAGGTATGTGACTTTATATGTTTGTAAATGCACCCACAATAGAGCAGCAGTAAGAGCAGTGGTGGCCCAGTGGTGGCGGCCCCGACTTACGCAGTAATTCGTGGGTTCGAACCCAGACAGGCGCATTACTTTGTGATTACACAAAGTAATGCGCCTGTCATTTCATCACCACTGCTCTCAAAACGGTGAAGGAAAACATCGTGAGGAAACCGGCATGTCCTAGAACCAAAAATTCGAAGACATGTGACATCTACCAATCCGCACTGGGCCCGCGTGGTGGATTATAGCCCATTCCCTCTCATAGGCCTGTGTCCCAGCAGTGGGAACATTAATAGGCTGATGATGATGATGATGATGCACCCACAATACAGGATTCTAGTGTTGCTTTAAAAAAAAAAGACAAAATATCGGGTGAGGCTGTATCGGTGCACACGGCTGTTGGTTTTAAGATGAAACGTCTATATCACATATCAATCACGACGACCCGGATCGATATGTCGGTCTTATCTCGGTTTTATTTAATTTTCACACTTATTGGTAACTTTGCCCGCAGCTTCGGCCGCCCGCAAATTACTTATATACCTAATAAAACCTTCCTCTTGAATCACTCTATTAAAAAAATCCGCATCAAAATCCGTTGCGTAGTTTTAAAGATCTAAGTATACATAGGGACAGAAAGACTTGGGCGACTTTGTTTTATAATATGTAGTGATAGTGATTTTTATTTAATTTTTTACACTTAATGGTTATTTTTAACTACAAATATCGTCCAAGTCACATTTATTATTATTTAAATGGATTAGTCTAATCTAAATGAACTCTGTAATTACACGAAAGAATCACCGCGCTATCACGTGTGAGTCGTGAGTTATACTGAATAGAAAAGAAACCAGCGAGAGCGCCGGTTTCCGTTATTCTACGCAGTGACCCTTCCTCGCCGGCCCGCCCGGCCCCGACGCAAACTCAAGGTCTTAGCAGCGAGCTGACGATATACGCTAAATAATGACACTAAATTCATGTTTCTACAATGAATAGTTCTGTAATTATTAATGTCAGACGGTATATACCAATTCGTTACGGTCCATTTTTCTGACATGGTACCCCACGTATGGTACCGATTTTAAAGACGTTTCACGTCAAAAAAAATAGAATATATTGAGCATATCCTTCGTAATCTGTTATAAATTTTTATTTCATAGTTTTTTTAACATTATATTAATAGTTTTAGCAGACTGTTTCCCATCTTTAATCCACTGCCTAAGAAATTAAATTTTGTTTGTTCATATTTTAATCAATATTTTTTTTCTATTTCAGTTGGCAGACATAGCTACCAACAGAGAGAAACTGGTCACCATATCAAACTCGATGATGTCATTACACAAGAGAGTACAGTCATTACAGGTAACTTAGGTTCTTACATTTATAACAGCTTTTAATGTTCCTACTGCTGGGACAAAGGCATCTTAGAGTAGAAGTGGGGGAATCCACCATGCAGATCATGTGTGGGACGGTATACAGGGTGTAAACAACCTCATCACGAAGCCGTCAACTAAGCATTCTGCACATCAAACTAAGTAACTTTACGCAAAAATTATTACTGGGAAACGACTTTTTTTTTGTGTTGAAAAATCATGTTTTGTTTTAGAACTCAATGTAACGCACTCAAAACATTGTGCTGATGGATGGATTGAATGGTACGGGGGTCGTGGAGGTGTTTAAAGTAAAAATCTTACATTAAAAACTTGTATTAAAAAAAAAAATTCAAAACGTTGGAACTTTGAGCCCCAATATCTCCTTCTTGTAGAACAAAAAAAAATATCGCAATGACGGGGAGAACAAGTGCCTTTCGGCTTCGTTAAGAGGTGTTTTACACCCTTGATAACGTAATATCACGCCTGCCTGTATGGAATACCTGAAGTCCTAACCCGGGTGGGCAAAGTGTTAATGGCTTTTTCATCAGGTATTTCTCAGTAGCAGTCTGGATTTTGGCCTAGTTGATGGTAATAGGCTCGCCCCTATTACATGGGATTGAAACATAACCGGCTGGTGGCGACCCCGACTTACGAACAGTAAGTCGTGGGTTCGAATCCAGACAGGCGCATTACTTTGTGTAATTTATTTCATCACCACTGCTCTCAAAACGGTGAAGGAAAACATCGTGAGGAAACCGGCATGTCCTAGAACCAAAAATTCGAAGACATGTGACATCTACCAATCCGCACTGGGCCCGCGTGGTGGATTATAGCCCATTCCCTCTCATTCAGAGGAGGTCGTGTCCCAGCAGTGGGAACATTATAGGCTGATGATGAAACATAACCGGCGAAATATGGGTGTACTATTAGGTACACCTCTGCCTAACCGTTGGGGATTAGAGGCGTGATGTTATGTTATGGAGTTTCCTAAGGCATATCCCAGTCCCAGTTAGTACTGGTAGTAGTTAGTACTGGGACTGGGATATGCCTTAGGAAACTCCATAACATAACATCACGCCTCTAATCCCCAACGGTTAGGCAGAGGTGTACCTAATAGTACACCCATATTTCGCCGGTTATGTTTCATCATCAGCCTATAATGTTCCCACTGCTGGGACACACACGACCTCCTCTGAATGAGAGGGAATGGGCTGTACTCCACCACGCGGGCCCAGTGCGGATTGGTAGATGTCACATGTCTTCGAATTTTTGGTTCTAGGACATGCCGGTTTCCTCACGATGTTTTCCTTCACCGTTTTGAGAGCAGCGGTGATGAAATAAATTACACAAAGTAATGCACCTGTCTGGGTTCGAACCCACGACTTACTGTTCGTAAGTCGGGGCCGCCACCACTGGGCCACCGCTACTCTCCTATAATTGATTTATTACTTACTAGCGGACGTCCCGCGGTTTCACCCGCGTAGTTCCCGTTCCAGTGGGAGTACGGGGATAAAATATAGCCTATGTTACTCGTGGATAATGTAGCTTTCAAATGGTGAAAGAATTTTTTAAATCGGTCCAGTAGTTTTTGAGCCTATTCATTACAACCAAACAAACAACCAAACAAACAAAGTTTTCCTCTTTATAATATTAGTATAGATAACTATTACGGTCGCTCCCACTAAAACAGTGAGAGCGAGAGAGAGAGAGTGTTATTTGACCTTGGGTCAGCCAATCACAGCGTAGTGAACGCAGATTTGAGTAGCTGTGAGTTAGCGGAATTGTTTATAAGTAATATTTCTGCTCTATTGGGGGATGTGCTCTATGGACCCTTGTGAGGAATTGTGCATTTAGTTTGTTAGCCAATGTATACAAACACTTGACAAATTATATACTAAAACTTTCCTAGAGAACCACTCTATCCATTGGTGAAAACAGCATGAAAATCGGTGTAGTTGTTTTTGAGTTTATGGCGAACAGACAGACACACGCGGCGGAGGACTTTGTCTACACTAATATTATAAAAAGGAAAGATTTGTTTTTTTTTTTGTATTTTTGTGTGTATGTTTGTAATGAATAAACTCAAAAACCACTGCGCCGATTTCAAAAATTCTTTCACCATTAGAGAGCTACTTTCACCCTGAGTAACATAGGCTAGATTTTATACCCGTAATCCCACGGGAACGGGAACTACGTGGGTGAAACCGCGTGACGTCCGCTAGTTTTATAATATGTAATGATACATTACATCAATGATCCAAGCTTATATTTTTATTTTATTCCATTCTAGACAAGGGCAGCAAATGTAGAAAAAGCAGCAAAGATAAAGGCAGCAAGCAAACCAGGAGCAGGAACATCTAGCAGTTAGTCTTAATACTTTACATATTATTATCACTTAGGATCAAGCGCTTAGCCGTGTGGTATCCGGCAGAGTAGAATAGAACCAACCCATTACACTCACGGGTGTCGTATAAGGCGACTAATGTCTGAGGCAGAACACCTTGCGCCTCCGTAGACCTGAGAATGGGCAGCAGCGTTTTCTGTTAGTCTTTCATCACTGCGATCTCCAATCCGCCTGCCAAGCGTGGAGATTACGGCATATTTCCTCCCATCATGGGGAGAGGCTTATGTCCAGCAGTGGACGTTATGGGCTGTTGTAGTAGGATCAAGCGCTAAATCACATTTGCAAGTACGGATCAGCGTTTTCGAGTATTTCCATCTCATTCTGTCTCTTAGGGGCCGCCTCCACGTGCGTGAGAATCGCGGCGATATTATTGTCCTTGCATTCGTTCGCTCGTGGACGCGGTCCCTTGTATGCGTCGCTTGGAGGAGGGAGAGGTCCGGTCGCAAGTATCCGCATTAATTCGCATCGGAAGCACTTTAATGTACTATTGGACCTCTCACTTTAGTGAGTTGCAATTATTATGACTGACAGAAAGAGATGCAAGAAAATGCTGATTTGTTTGTGTAATTGTGACTCCACTCTATACAGGGTGGTCCAAATAGTGACATAAAAAAACTAGATCTATGAATATAATAGATCGCAATTTTCAAGAAACTATAACTCGAAAACTATCAAGAATCGCAGAACATACATGGGTATTTTCAGATACTGGGCATCTGTGCATGAGGAATATTTTTTTATAACGTCACTATTTTGACCACGGTATAAGAGTAAACTATTTACCCGACTGCGCTAGAAGGAAAGTTATGTTTTTCGAGAGTACGTTTTGTATTTATTATTAAGTAGGTATTTGTTGTTCGTACTGTTGACGCTTGTTGATTTTTTCTTAAAAAGTATATTGTAGCTATATTAAGTGTGTATGAAAAATCAATTAGAATTTAACTTCATTCAGAAGTATAAATATATGTTATTCATGTAGATTTTGTACCCCGGGTTCTAACCAAAGCGATCGGTCGTGAGTATTTTAAGTATAAAGTATTAAAAAACCATTAGAATTTAACTTCATCCAGAAGTATAAATATATGTAATTCATGTAGATTTTTTACCCTGGGTTCTAACCAAAGCGATCGGTTGTGAGACAGAAAAGAAAAAGAGAGAAGAATGGCTATTTCATAAAAACGTCATTCAATGGGATTAAATTAACTTAGAGGGTTGTATTGAAGATTTTAATGGTTATAATTCTGTAGAAACATATCCGTAACAGTCGCAAATAAAATTTTGTTCAACATACAACTTGAAACTGACCTGCAAATTGCATAAAACGGAAGAAAATTTGAATTTCGCCGGCTACCCTGGTGCTTTCATTTGAACGCGAAGGTCGAGTGTTCTCGCGACGATCGCTTTGGTTAATACGCGGCTTTATGTAGATATGATACTATGTATATATAATATAATATATTATAAACCTTATTTTATCCTATAGTTATTGTACACCATGGTTTGTAGATGATGCGACATTTTTACTTTTAAAGTATTGGTTCAAATTTAAGTAATAGAATAAATATTTCTCAAGAAAAATACAGTACCTTTGTACTCAAAACATGTAATATTGTTTTCCTACGGTTTTCACATAAAAAAATAATTTAAATAAATAAAACACAAAATAATATTTAAACTTTATTTTATTTTAAACTTAAATTACAATAAATCGTAAGTAATATTTAAAAATAAATATTATATTTTACTTAATTATAGTAATAACAACTATTTACTAAGATATTGTATATTGTGTATTGTTAAAGCCATACGGCAACTGGTATATTTTTTAAATAAAGAACAAAAAATATAGAGGGCGCTAATTTCGCTTGGCCCACTTAAAAAAGTACGAATAAGATTAAAATATTTTTACATAGAAGTGTTAAATTTATCGTCGTTATTGAAAAAGGTATATTGTTATTCAATCTCTTTCTCGCAATAAACGGTGATGTCATTTCATGATACAATTCCAGTTACAATGTGAAGCATTGATATAAGTACAGGGTGAATTTTTGAAGATTTTTGAACCGACCGGTCGTAAGTATATTAAGTGTAAAGTATGAACAATCAATTAGAATTTAACTTCATTCTGAAGTATAAATATGTAATTCATGTAGATTTTTTATCCCGGGTTCTAACCAAAGCGATCGGTCGTGAAAAAAAAAAGAAGAAGAGAGAAGAATGACTATTTCATAAAAAAGTCATTCAATGGGATTAAATGTTGTGGATGGCAAAATCTGAAACGAATTTGGTCATCCACAGCTACTTGAAAAAGTCTCCCTGTATGGTAAAACTTTACGTAATAATACCTAAACGTTTCACATGGCGACTGGGACCTCATCATGAGATGACCATCACAGTTACCCGTGTAAAAAGAGATGAAATAACACCGTCCCTTTCTATATAATATTGTCTTAAAATTTTCTTATACGGCCCAAAGGCCTATGGTCTCCAATCGGTAAAAACAATCTCTTTTCTACGTTTTAAATACAGCTGCTTAAAAAGTAAGTTGCTATTGGCATTGCATTCCCAGTCGTCAGCGATCAAATTACTAAAAACTGACAAATTTTCTGATTCGACTTTGAACTTAACAATCAACACTTTATGGTTTAAAATCATTTGGAGAAATTTGTCAATTTGTGGTAACTTGATATTCTGGCGACTGTACTTTAAAAAAAGATAGAGGCAAAGAAGACTTCATCATCTGCCTAGCCTTTTCCCAACTATGTTGAGGTCGGCTTCCAGTTTTATCGGATGCAGCTGAATACCAGTATTTTACATGGAGCGACTGCCTATCTGACCTTCACAACCCAGTTAGTACTGGGTAATACGATACCCCTTGGCAAGACTGGTTGTCAGACTTTTTGGGCCTCTGACTACCTAATGACTGACAAAGATCTACAATTGACAGCCGGGACCAACGGCTTAACGTGCTTTCGGAGGAAACTCGGTGTGTAATGGGCGGTCATCCATCCACAGACCAACCTAGGCAAGCACGGCTTAACCTAACGATCGACCCGAGCGGCTGTTGTTATTTAGCCACGAGCTCCTCCGAGGCAAAAAAGACTTAACAGCATTAATAGCCCACAGGAGAAGTCTTCTTTACGTGATTTTATTAGTAACATTTAAAACTGTAGTGTTGCCAATGAGAAAACACTGATTCATAACAATTTTTTCACGTCATTGTCTCAAAGTTGTGAGTTTTTTATGGCCATTGGATGGCAATAGGCTCGCCCCTATGGGACTCCAACATAACTGGTGTAATGTAGGTGTATTATTAGATACACCTGCGTAATATTGTCGCCATTTGTCTCTCCTATCAATGCTCTAAAAACACCTGCGTAATATTGTCGCCATTTGTCTCTCCTATCAATGCTCTAAAAACTAAATCGGTATTGTTATCGGTAAATATAAAACCGTTATTAAAATAACGTTATCGCTACACTAACAGTTATTGTCTATAAGCATATTTTGAGATGGTCTTAATCTAAAGTTTAAATGTGCCTAAGACTAGTTAGATTTCTTTAAGTAACTTAATTAAGTGTCCATATCTAACATGGCAGTAAAGATTCACAAAAAATGATCTACTGTACAATAAATATGAATAAAATTATATGAAAATAAAAGCATAATATTTTTTTTTTTTAATTTTTCGTTTTATTTTTTGTGTTGGTATTATATTTGTGCATTTTTTTTCTTACGTGACAACACTGTACTGTCAATGTCATCGACGGGAAGACGGTTGCCAGCGCATAAAAATATAATTTGGCTTTCCTTTTTTCTCATTCCGGATCGTTCGTTTCCTCTTATATTTTAAAATATCGATATGTGTGTTAATTGAATAGTGACTACGCCAATTTTAGTCGTGAGATATAAAAATATAATCTCTTAATACCTAATCGGTCGGAGATCGTACGCTAAATAATTTAATCGCCGGTTCTAAACAATATTGTCATACTAGATTTTGATTAGCGAAGAAAATTCCTACTCATCTACATTCAAAAGTGCTTTGCGACATTTTAGAGGCACTTCAAACCCTTATTAGGGTACATTTTTTGTAACCCCTATTTCTAATTTCAAATAAGTACCCAATTTCATAATATAACAAATCCTTTGCTAAAAAAAGAACTGGCCGAATTTGACTGCCAAAAAATAATGAAGAATTTTGGTCAACCCTCGTTATAGATGGCGCGTGCATAGCCAAGTTCCAATATGACCTATGAGGTCAAGCTATTATGAAATATAAAATGACAATGCTGGGAACTAGCAACGTCAACGCCATTAGATAGATTCCATATTCAAAAAAAAAAAACAAAAGAAGAATTCGTTGCCCCCGAAAATCCCCCCTACTACTAAAATCTTCGCTAACCAAACTCTCTGGTCGTATTCAGCAGTAAGATCCCCCTGTTGGTATGCACACGTCTAGTGGTGATGCACAATGGGGTGACCAAGTGGGTCGGATGTTATTTGCGAAGGTAAGCCTCTGTGACGTCACTCAGGACGGTGACCACGAAGGACTCGATGCCTGATTCGTTTTCGCCTCGAGCGATGCGGAAGTAGCCGTCTTCGCCCCATGCTGTGCCCCAGCTGTTGGCTACGATCTGTGAAGAAGAAAAATTGGAATAAAGAGACTTGTTAAATATAAAATTCAGTTACAACGGACTGATAAAAACGACGGAATAGTTAGGGAACTGAGATTGAAATAATCTTCCGAGGAAGAGCGCTTAGCTGGAATGCAGTATAGTTGGCCACTTCCAGTAATTTGTTAAGACGTACCATCAATAGGAAAGATCATGAAGCAGTAGAGAAAGGATCTACACATGTGCAGATCCAGAAAGTTTTGCAAAAATGTCTGTCTGTCTTGTTACGGATAAGTACGTCTTTTTGGAGATCTAAACTTCTTCAGGAACAGACTGGTTGTTAAGAGTAGTAACATTCAGAACATTAATTTTGTTTATTGACAACACTGATGTCTATTTTAATTTTTTCATAGCAACACCGTCTTCTCTTACCTCCATAAAACTATGACTGTAACGACGTGTTCGGAGTGCCACTTTGCAATAAAATTGAATTATTGTGGAAGTTATTGAGGTTTTCAATTCTACCATGAATCCTCGACCTGGAAACAGCCTCCACTACAAATAACACAAGGGGTACACCCCAACACTGGTTATTAAGATGACCTGTATCTTGTTCTTCTTTGGTTTTAGATAAACAAGAGTCTGTTTTCAATATCTATAAACATCTTTTTTTTAATGCTTCTTTTCTGATCCTACCAAGGCATGCTCAGGCAAATGAAGCCTTAAGTTCTGTGTTCAAGTTTAATATTCGCTTGTCAATCCTTACCCAGTATTTGTCTCCATTCTCCTCTCCCCATCCGACGACTCTGACGCTATGTAGACCCTTCAGCTCGTTGTTACCGAACCGCGAACGACGGTAGATGCCGTCCTGGTAGTGGAAGAAGTCTTGATACACGGACATTACAGCTGGAAGAAGAAAAAGTGGACTTTAGTTTGACGCTTTTAAAGATGTAATTTGAATGTGTGGCTGTAGACCGGTTGTTTTTTTTTTGCTTGAAACGTCCCACTTCTGGGTGAAGATCTTACGACTCTCTCTCTCTCTCTCACTCTATCTCTGTCTCTCTTTCTCTCTCTTATCTTATGACTTAAGTGCATAGCGCTTAGCGGAACTCGAATGAATGCCGGTTGTTTATTATACCTATACCTAGTGCCCTACTATCATCATCACATTTTGTTATTGTCGATTGTTTCCCAATGAAACTCAAGCTCAAAGCGTTTTTCAGTTAAACCGTTGCAGGCACTTTTGAATGCCAAAAACAAAAGGATAAAGCTACAATCCCACTCACAAGGCATAGTAACTGTAAAAGTACTGTAGTTGCCCATTCCAAAGCTTAGATCTCTATGCAGAAGAATCATCAATGAGCAGTGTAGTTTCGGTCTAGAACTAATAAAGACTGGTTGTCCGTCTTTGAAATGAAGAAACTCCGAGAAAACATGGTCTTGAGTTGAAAAGCATAATATTTACCTTAACAAAGAGATATATTGCCTACTCTGAGATAATTTCATAAAAGTCATGGTGAGATTCTATCTAAATGCGCACTTTGTATTGTGTTCAAAGCTCACATTTTTGGCATGCTAAAATGGCCTATCTTATCAGTCTTCCAAATAGTTATCAGAACACATTCTGATCTAAGAATTTCAGCACATAACAAGATAATGAATCAGAAGGAAGAATTGTGTGGGAATTAAATTGGTTGGAGTCAGATGACATCAATCTGATAACTGGACTGGCTAGTAACAAGCGATTTTTTTGGTATTAACAAGGCGACAATTATTACTGTGTGGTCGGCTTGTCTCTTACCAAAATCTTCTTGATTGGCTACAATTTCTGGCTTGTTTCATGGTCGAAATAGACACTAGGTATAGGTACTATATAGGTATCTGCCTACCTATCTATCTAGATTCTAACTTGCATTATCTAACTGTTCAATATAATATCTATAGGTATGATACTTTTTCTTCACACTTCGTATACCAGATGTATGGTGTGGACGTGGACGAGGCGAAAAGAGCATATTATGTCAGGATCGTAGCTTATGGCGAAATATTGTTTCCGCCTACCGTCTTGGGAAAAAGACAAGATTGAATGTGTGTGTGTATAATACTGTGACATCGTACTCGTACCTACAATTACAAGTAGGTAGGTAGGTAGTAGTAGTAGGTACGTAGGACGAGTCTCGAATGATGTAGGTACAGGAATTGTCATTGTAATTTCGACCGTACGCCGAGGGCATAAGGGCAACTTCTTTATTCTGTACAAGTTATGTTAGGACAATGACCGACTATGTAATTGTCTAGAACAATTCGATTAAGTCTTGGATCTTCCTAGAAGGGTTGGTCACCATATAAATATCGGACATGTTTGCGGGAGCGGCAGTCTGATTTCGGCTATAGAACGAAGCGAAGTGAACTAGAAGTGCGATATCTAAGCGAATAGTGATCAGGGGGTCTAAAATGGCAGCTTTAGCAGAATCGTTTTGTGAATCACGTAAAAAAATTAAAAATTGTAAAAATGGACTTTATTTTTATTCACATAAAGTCCATTTTAAGTTTTTTTTTTTTTAACGTGATTCATGCTAAGATTCTGCGTAGGATCTGCTATAGCGGCCATTTTAGACCCGCAGTAGTGTATTTGTGATTGAGTTTTAAGTGTTTTGTGATTATTAAAGTTATTTGTGGTTTAATCGGTAGTAATTAATTTATCCCATACCCAGCTCGTAACAATACGTATCGCAATTTTACCAAGGTGTCCCTTGATTTTCACTTCTAATGACACCAATATGGCGTCCTCATTCATAAAGATAACTGTCCCAATTCAAATAATAAAAAATACTACGCAAACAGTCCTGAATGAGGCTACTGTAAAATTTTATCTCTTTTTAAAACCATTAAAGTGCCGTGATTTTCTTATCTTAACTATACAAGGATACCATTTATTATATGATAGCACCACCAAGGTTGAAAAGTAGATAAAAATAGTTCAATAATCGTTTATGATTGAAATCACTGTTGAAAATTATCTGCACGGGCTATTTGGGAGCACATATTTGCACTATCGTATGGTAAACAAAATAGATACTTATTTTTATTATCAAGTTTCACGATGACATAAGCTTGCTGAAATATGCCTTTTCGGGAGAGGCATTAAAATACTTGATAGCCGATAGGCATAGTACTATTAGGTCATCATCTGCCTAGCCTTTTCCCAACTATGTTGGGGTCGGCTTCCAGTCTAACCGGATCCAGCTGAATACCAGTATTTTACATGGAGCGACTGCCTATCTGACCTTCACAACCCAGTTAGTACTGGGTAATACGATATCCCTTGGTAAGACTGGTTGTCAGACTTTTTGGGCCACTGACTACCTGTAACGACTGTCAAAGATCTACAAATGTCAGCCGGAACCAACAGCTTAACGTGCTTTCCGAGGCACGGAGGAAACTCGGTATGTAAGTGTGGTCACCCATCCACAGACCAACTTAGGCAAGCACTGCTTAACCTAAAGATCGGCCCGAGCGACTGTTGCTATTAGCCACGAGCTCCTCGCATAGTACTATTAGGTACCATACCGATTTCTACAGTCACATAGCGTTGGGTTTCGGTTTCACGGATATGAATGCGTTAGCCACGGATGTGTTAGCCATTAGCTTTGCTTATGAAATGGCAACGTATCAACAATGCCTGTCCTATTGCAGATACAATGCTACATGACTCTTTTGGCACTCGAATGATATTGACACAGGGCGCTGTTGTTGAACAGTTGAGTTCAAAAATCAAAATGGCGGAGTCCGGTCGGATTTTGACTATGAGCCAAAAAAAACATGTAAGGATCAGAATTACAAAACTTACAAAAAGAGATCCTAATCTACCATCGACAAAAAAAAACAAATAAACGAATCAAACCTTGCACAGGTCCAGACTGCATGATATCGAACATGACGTCGTGCTCCTTGACCAGTCTGCCGGGAGGTCCGACCTTGTACCTCGAGGTACGTTGAGGGACCACGGGGACGCAGCGGTCGGTGAGGAGGTTGCCTCGCTTCTTGAAGGGGCAGTGGGTGATCTCCGCTTTGTAGGGGAAGCAGTCTACGTCTACTAATCTGGTGGTGGAAAAAAAAATGATTAGCTAGGGGAAATTTTTCGGGAAATTAAAACAACACATAACATTATTTCAGCGTCTCCAGCCTAGAGTGTAAATGTAGTGCTGTTCCGCAAACGATGGGGGACTTCATAAAGTGTCCTGTTGTTTTCTCGTTTCAGGAACTGACGCCAAATTCATCGACTCTATTTAAATTGCCAACGACAAGCTAGCAAAAATAAATCCGTTGACGTCTTTTATTGATTTATTTAAAGCTTGCCCATAAGTATTCCACAATAGGATTTTTAGCAGTATCAAATGTCTTGAACATACATCAAAAAGTACCGATAGATGAGGCTAGAAATAAATACGATAGAAAAAACGCGAAAGAATCCGTGGCATGCCATCATCAGCGCAGTTATGCGTAAAACGCAGGATTCACATTTTTTTGCTCCTTTGAGCGATGTTTTTTCCACGGCATATTTCCGTCTAGCTAGCTTGCGTAGTGCGAAATAAGAACCATTTTACCACTTACCCATGGTTTTTGGCGAAGATCCAAGCAGTATCGATGTTTCCACCACGACATCCTTGCTGCTGCCTCAAGTTGCAAGACAGAAGCGTCTGAGGACTCAGGATCACCTTCTCAGCTCCGTTGGACTGGATTGCGAATCTGTTGATAAGATGTATTCGTTTAGTTTTCATTTTAAAATGTAAACGTTTATTTGATTTTGAACATGCGTTTTGCATCTGAGCTGTGATTAATTGATGTCCTCTCTGTCCTACATTTTTTTTATTGCCGAATTAGTATTATAGTCCTGAGTTTTCATCAATATTTTAGTCATTTCGATATTTGTCAGTTGTAACGGCTAGTCAGCAGAAGCCTTGAAGTCTGAATACTAGTCTTACCAAGGGATATCGAGTTACCCAATAGTAAGGTTGACGAGGTTAGATAAGCAGTAACTCTATGTAAAATACTTTTATTCAGCTGTATTCGGATAAAGAACTAGAAACTTGACTTCAGCATATTTAGCTGGTTGTCGATTATATCATTTGTATAGGTGTCATTTGGACGATAACGTACAGGGTGGAATCCCGACCGACGGTATGTGGTGGAATCCCGACCGACGGTATGTGGGGGGTTCAGAATGATGAGCTGAATACGTGGCAACCGTTTTAGCATCGATGTCTCATCCATCATCGATGTCTCTTCCATCATCGATGTCTCTTCCATCATCGATGCCTCTTCCACCCACCTTATATATCATCCAATAAAACCATGTAGGTATGTGTACGACCAACTTATTCTGATAAAAAAAACACCCTAGTCAACCGAACCGGTATTTCGTCAGGATAAAATGTGACCATCCAAATTATACAATTTGACGTAACGCAATGAATAAAACAACCACTTAGCAGTAAATCAGAACCCATTTCGAAATCGTCACGATTCCGTGACCAATCGGAAGTGCAAAACAAGAAAGCACGTTTCTGAACGACTCTGAAGCACCGAGTCGCGTTGTACCTAAATGGATTATCCATTTGAATATACCTACTCAAATATTATTATGTTGAATCGGTGTTATTTATCTGGTCCTTTGTTAAATAGGACGGACCATTTGTTGACGAATTATAGGAATTTCACACCTCTGATTAACACTTCGGGTTTATAGGTAACGTTTTGCTGTCTTTGATTACATTTTTTTTATGCTTATCATCGATTGTTAGACCTAAGGACAACATCTGCAATCAGAGGCAAATTACTCTCATAAAGTTCTCTACAAATAATTTTGTCAATTCTACAAAATTTAGAACAATCCATCCGTAACCGCAAACTTAATCTTGAAAACCTTTTAAAATCTTAACCCAGAAACCTACAACTTAACTAAAAAGAATCTAGGGAACAATCAACCTCCAAAAATAGCCTCCACACAAGATACAAAGTAAACAATGAGAGAAACAAAAGAAACGACCTTATGCTTCCAGACAATTCATCTTTTTGCAACTGCCTCTACCTGGCTCAGACGAAGCACCCTTGACCGAAGCCAAGGGCTCTCAAGCCTTTATTTTTAGCCCCGTCTCGGTTTGCATACGGAGAAATAAGAATCGCGTATCATTCTTAAGTGTGGCTGTACTGGCTGTGTTGCATTCTTGAGGTCTCGTTTATTTTTTAATTTCTTGAACTTGAGTCCGAGGAATTTGATGCCTGGTTTGATGGGAGTGCGTATTGCAAAATCTTGGAGGTATAATATAATGTTGATTGTATCTGGCTGTATTAAAACAAGGGTTTGGAACTTTAGATTGAATTAATAGTCATTAATTACTAATTTAAAACATCAACAAGCCACCTGGGGCTGTGGAGAACACAAAAAATTGTGGAGTTATACAGACAAGTGTTTTTATCGATGTAAAGTGACCTGCAGTTACTAGATCGCATATTCGCATGCCTTGATGTAGCAAGAAAAGTAATACTTGGTGGTTTGAAGAAAGTGTAGTATAAATTAAATTAAATTCCCAATTTAATTTTGGCCTTAATATACTGTTTGTATCAGAAGTTGCATGTCATTGCGATTTCTCCCAAGAATCAGGCAACGGGAATGTGTTTCGAACATCATTATACGGATGGACTTCCTGGACTTCGAAGATGGAACTTCCAGTCTACCTTAGTTGGTGGTGAACTTACCTATCAGAAACAATAGTAGCCAAAGACACAGCCCAGTCAGATCCACACCAGCCCTGGTCAATCACAGGCGAGATGTAGTTCTTCCAGTGGGTCCTGGCGTCGAACTGAGGTGGGTACGGGATGTCTTTGTCAATGTTGATGGGGCCAAGGCGGGCGGTCTCACGACTCAGTGGCAAAGTACCTGGAATTAAAAAAAGAAGGTATAAATCTGGATGTTTCTATCAACTTTGTGAAATATATTATATCAATAGAGCTATAGACCAGTTTAATATCCGTAAGAGACACATTTTTATATTGCTATTGAAGTTTGTTTATCTTGTATTACAATCAGTAAGACAAACAGGCATCCTTTTAGCTACTAACCTAACCTAAAGGAAGCAAGAAGTTTTCTTCGTTTTATGAAATTCTTCCTAAAACCTATGTCAAAAATATGATAAACTCAAGCGTTTGTCTACGGTGGCGTCGCTCGCTCGAGGTGGGAAATTATCTCGATGATACGAACTCGTATAACCAGGAAAAAGATTACCCTTTTGTCCTGACCCAGAACAAGGCACACAGCTAGCCATTGAAACCCAAAAAAAATTAAGGTCAGAAAGATAGCCAGACAGAATACTAGTTTAGATTTCTGGGTCGGTACAATGTATAGATGACATTTAAAATCGTACTACTTCATCGTCCTTTCAAGTCTGTATCTACACCTACATTACTACATACTATTATTTCTATTCAAACCAGTGAACTTGTATCGAACCACAATGAAAGCCTCGGGCGATACCGTAATATACAGATCTGATTTCATTGTGATTCGTGATCGCGACAGACTGACTACACTTTCTCCTTTTGTTCTAGCTTGACTAGTTGTCTAGATCGGTCTACTTTCGAGTCCTAATGCCTATGTTTCAATGGGTCTTTAGATTTAAATGGTTTTGTGACCGTTGGCAGTAAAGTCGTTGTGTGGTTCAACGTCGAAAAGCCGTCTGACTTCGGTATCGTGCATTTTGTGAGATCATTAATTGTCATTTTTATTGTGGACAAGATCATTTTAAAATTTTGACCGTTTACCAAAGTAGTAGCGATCATCGGATAAGGCACAGCTTAAACGGTTGAAAGCAGAAAGAGAATATTATGGTTTCTTATGCCCATTTTCATAAGAAACATTATCCCGTGAGACCCAAATTAATGCCCAAATAAAAGCGCAATCTTGGATGGTTTTACGAGATATGTGAGAAACAATTAAGGATAACTTAGTATTAGTGGGGACAGGCATTAGAGGTGCACTAAGAAAAGATCTTTTTGAAATTCTATTCCTGATAGTGGCTATAGTTTGTATGCAAACGAAGTCTTGGTTATTAGCATAATAATTAATATAATGCAGTTAAGAGTTAACAGACATCCTATAGGTAATAAAATCCGACATAATTGGACACTATGTGATAAACTAGACCACAAAATAAATTATTTATTGCCGTGATTCATTTACCATTCACCACAATATGTAAATTCACCTAATTCGTTATGCCAAACGATTTTAAATCTTGTCTTGCAAGCAATAAAAGGGAAAGTAAGTTCATGGCAGTATCATTTGACGATTTAAAGCTGTCAGTGTTTTAATGGAAATGCATTGTCTCATGTCGGATTGGATGTCAGGACTTGTTTAAAGTGAGTTGTAAATTATATGCTGAAGATCTTGTTGCCAACCGCTCTTGGAGACATCAATTTGTTCTATAAGGAACATTCTAGACTTACAAATGGCATGTAATGTAACACGATTCTGCGGCAAGCCTGGGAAATGCGAAATGAGTTTTGGCTCTGCCGTAGAAGGCTCGCAATCGTCACAGCCAATGACACACTTGTTTAGAGCCTCAAACCAGCACCACAGGACGGTCCTGTTAAGCAGAAGCGCCAAGCTAAAGCTTGACACAGAAAGCGTTATTCTAGACCAGTGGTTCCTAACCTGGGGGTAATTACCCCCGCAGGGGTAAAACGGAGATTCTAGAACCCACCACGGTTACCCAACACGGGATGGCACGAAATAGTATTAAATTACAGGCAGGGTCTAGAATCTAGACCCTGCCTGTAAGGAGATTCCTCTCTCTACGAGTCCTGTCCGCCGTTAGTTCCAACCCTATTCCTAACACCGTTGGAATCCCTACTATTCATCATTATCATTTCAGCCCGGAATCACCCACTGTTGGGTATAGGCCTCCCCTTTCTTCTGACTGTTTCCCGCGATTTTGTCTTTATCGTTAATCCAATGCGTTTTTGGCTGACCCTGGTTTCTTAAGCGTAACCTTGGCCACCATTCGGCCAAAACTTTACTCTATCGCCGTGCGGAAGCCGTGTGGTATCCGGCAGAGTAGAATAGAACCAACCCATTACACTCACGGGTGTCGTATAAGGCGACTAATGTCTGAGGCAGAACACCTTGCGCCTCCGTAGACCAGAGAATGGGCAGCAGCGTTTTCTGTTAGTCTTTCATCACTGCGATCTCCAATCCGCCTGCCAAGCGTGGAGATTACGGCAAATTCCTCCCATCATGGGAGAGGCTTATGTCCAACAGTGGACGTTATGGGCTGTTGTTGTTGTTTACTCTATCAGCCATCTCCGCATCTAGCCAGATGTCCTGTCCAACTTCACTTTAGGCGTATCGCCCTGTCCCCAACGTCGTATACTTTCGTCCGACGAAGGATTTAGCTACTATTACTGTTATGTTAATACTACTTACCAAGTTTATAAATAAGTCCATCCTTGAGTTTCTTTCCGTGGAACTGGGTGTAGTTGGTAGCTCTCCATCCAAGGCGGGCTTGCCTGACGTTCCTAAGGACGTCGTCACTCATCAAGCATGGGTCTTTGTCGCACACCCACTTGTTGCCTCTGTCTACATGGTGCACGCATTCACTGTTGGAAGAAAGATAATGGTTAGCGAGTTGTGGAATAGATAAAGATGAAAGTGGCATAGACATTTCCTGGGTTTTTATTTTTCTAATGCACGCTCTATTTACTTATAATAGAAACCAATAGGAGCTTTTTAAGCATTGGAAAGAACTTGGCTTAAACCTTTAAGTCTCGAGTGCGGGTTATGATAAACACGAAAGTAAACGCACAAAATCCTAACCCGCTTTATCGTTTTGGTAAGTCAAAATTAAACTCATCCAACCTTCCTCAAACGAAGACAATAAAAAGAACCTTTTGGAAAGTCTAGACGGATTGAATATCTCAGAATCGTTGTTTCAAGAGACAATGCTGCATATCGGAGGAAAGTCGGCATATAATTTGGTGGCCACCCATTCATGGACTAACCTTTCCAAGCGCGGCTTAACCTGAAGATCGACCCAAACGGCTGTTATTATCGGACTTGCTTAAACTTAAAAAATCTCGATGTTTTGTCAAGTCGTTAAATCAGTGCGAGGCAAAGGCTTGTCCCTAGAGTGATGCCATAAAAGCCAAGTTTACTTCAATGTAATGTTTCTTCGCTGGCTACAAAATGCATGAATGAATCAACTCCATTATGCGTTGGCACAATTCCGAGTCTCCTAACAATAAACGCTATTTTTATCCTAATGTCATTCAATACTTTATGACATCATACATAAGGTCGATACTCAGGGCCTAGACCATAGTAAAGTCTTGTAGAAGGCTAACATCTGGTTCCTAAATGAGTGATCAACACAAAAGTTAACTAACTACACGCTCTGTGAATATCACTTTACGCGGGAATTAACGGACAAATCAATTCTTCCAGAAATCGTAACTGATTTGACCTAAGCGGTGCAAGTTGCTGAAGAAGCTCCCAAAAGTTTATCTGAAATCTTAATGGTCTGTTCAGAATTATAAAATTCTAGATTGAATAAAAAAATGTTACATGGATTTGTACATTTCGTTATCAATATTATCACGGGCATTATAACATTAATACTTAGTTTATCTAAGCTACGCCCAAACACAGCTTAAAACAAGACCCTTTCAGCCATCAATAAGCCTTCTGAGCACATCAATTTGGCATTAACAACTAGGGACGCGACACATCGAGGTCGACACTCGATAATGACATTGTTTATCGATCGTAGGCGTCTGTGTATCGATACAGCGCTCGAAGCTCAATATGGTGATAATTGAAGCAATGATGAATGATATTCAATGATACTCACTGATATTATTGTTTAACTATATTGATGATATTCTGAATTTAGCGTGAAACGACTGTGTCTGATTTTATCGGCGTGTCATCCCTTGTTTGTGGTGAATGAATGGTTTGAGGTATCTTGGCTTACTTAATAGGTGCGAAGACCGTGTGAAAATGATGGTGACGTCACTGGTCTGGCTGATGTCAGAAACACAATGTTGGGTCTATTTTGGAGATGTCATTTTTCAAGTGAGCTTTGCTAATTGTTTATGGTAATGTCTTGGTTACTTGGCCAGTATTTGTTTTGTCTTTCATCTTACGGCTAACGGCGACACCCACGTAATGAGGAGGCATATTAAATACTTACTTAGCCGTAAATATACATGGTTCATAAGGTTTTGGAAACAAAACGGCTCTTTAAAGCGTCGTCGTCGTATTGTCTTCTCACTGATGTTTGTGTGACAGTCTTCCGCTAAAGCTGGATAGTATGACCACTTGAAGTGTGCAGTTCAAGTTTGGCGTTGCTTGGCAAGAAAATTTGCATTAATGTGTCAAACTTGGTACATTTATTTTAGTTCTGTATTGTCCCGCCTGCACAGATAAGTTGGTTGAAGTGTAGTCAGTTACGCAAAGGCCCTACTCCCTAACGTTTCGCTTCGCGTTTTAACGCTTCGTCTGTATATTCAGATCTATGTGTCTCTCTCGCGCACGTCTGCAGATGAGTGCGAGTGAGAGAGACGGATAGATGACGAAGCGTTAGGGAGTAATAGGGCCTCTGACACTGACTTTGCTGGGTGGGACGGTTGGTTGTAATTGTAAGACGTGCCTCCACATCGGGTGTTTAATGACAACTAGCAACACGTAGACATGATTGTATCAAAGCTAAAGTCGTCGCGATAAAAGGCGTTAGTGCAGCCTACCTAACCTACACGTCCATCGAACGCCTGTGCTAGATGCGAAAAAACACCCAACTTGGCATTTACGATCAATTGCAAGATACATGGATACTTTGAAGTCATGATAGCAAAAAACGTAATATCTAACGTCAAGTAGACTGCAAGGGCGTCCACTATACCCTGATCTGTCGCTTTGGCGCCACTAGCGCTAGCAAACGTCACTTTAAACATCAAATTCAGTACTTTAGTTCCTTTTTCTGCCGCATACTAAGTAAAACTGTGTACCGTTGGCATGGTTTGAAATAATTTACGATGCATAAACGTCAAAGTAATTAATTTTATAGCCATAATAACATATTGTTTCCTAAAAGGAGATGATTTGTTGCAAGATTATTTTATGTTTAGTCGTAAAATCATGTAGCTTAATATAAAATTGGTTTCGTTACTAGCTTATGCCCACGGCTTCGCGCGCGTGGTATTCGATAATTGCCCCACGGGATCATGCTGCCAAGATAAAAATATCATCCTATTGTTAATTCAGATTATAAACTATCTGTCTGCTAAATTTCATCCAAATCCGTTCAGCAGTTTAAAGAGTGTAAGAGAAAAATCCGTCCATCCGTCCTCTCCTCAGGAACTTTCGCTTTTATAATATTAGCAGGTAGTAGAATTGTCGGCATAGGTAAGCCCAAGTAATATTAGTATTCATGTGTCTGATATGATATGGTTATACGTTATAAGTTGAATTGAATTTATAAGTTAATATTTTATGGTTTTCTTTTCATTTAATTTATCATGTTTGTTAGAGGGATTTGATCTTTATGATTGACCCTATCGATTGGTGCCATAAAAATACAGGATGTTATTTTTTTGGAATTTAGGCGGTTCGATTCCCGAGTGTGGCACGAGAATTTTCAAAATCTTTGAATGCAGATTATTTTCTTTTTAAAAATAAAGGAATGTTTCCTTTGAGTAAAATTTGCTATCTCCGGTATTTAGAGTACTTTCCCTCCAGGTGGCATGCAAACATTCCATCCTGTATAAGGTTAAAGTAACTGACATTTAGTTTATAAATTGTATTGACACCTACATCGCCCCGGCAAGTTCCCTAAAAGGAGTTGTGTACACCGAGTTTTTACACTCACCTGACTCCCTAATGAAGGCCTATAGACATAGTGTATCAAAATAAACTCAGAAAATTGAATCAATTTGAATTATTTTACCCGACAGCATCGAAACCCAAAAAGAGAGTATCGTTTTTGAGGCTCTTTCTTTAACACATAACATAACATTGTTATACGATTGTAAAAGAACAATAAGTGATTGGTTAAGATCTCTAACATATGAAGAAACTGAAAACATTCTGATCAGGGTAGGCTAACATGCTGGATAATTATCTGGATTATATATCGCACAAATACACATACACAAATACACAGAGCTGCATCCGTAAATAGTAAACATAAAAATCGCACCCTTCTGATAGGCCTCCTGGCCCAAAAGCTGGCGACGCCCATGGCCAGGCCCCCAAGTAGTATCAGCCCAGGGCCCAACAAACTCACGGTCCAACCCTGGGCCTATGGCCATCATTAGGCTTCTGATGACTGAAAGATTGATGATGATAAAAATAAAAATATAGACGGGCGGGGGCGGCATTTTTCAGTTTTTGCCCCGCCTCGAAAAAATTCAAGATCCGGGGCTGACACACGCACGCCACAAAACACAAGGATAGCTGCTTTAGTAAGTAATTAATTAATTAACTATCATTTATTTTATTTTATTCTTTTTTTTATTGTATTTTTATTCCATTAGTTGACTTCATTTTCATTATTAGGATACCACTTATGGGAAGAGCGAGACAGCCCCGACACAAGTACTATTGTAATTTACTGGGGCTGCCTCAAATTATGTATGACACTATGTTTGAGAAGTAATAAATATTTTTGTATTTTTTTGTATTTTGTAACATCATGCCTGTAATCTTCGAAGGGTTAGGTAGAGAGGTGTAGGTACCTGATAGAACACATATTTCGCTAGTTTACATGTGTTTTATTTTTACAGCATCACAGAACACATCATCTTAGGGCTGATCATCGCCATAAGGCTGATTGCAAATACAATGAGAGAAAGTTTAAGTCCCATATAATATAGGGCGAGCCTATTGCCATCAACCGGACGCAAATCCAGACTCCGTGGCTGCTACTGAGAAATTCCTGATTGAAAAAATCGTAACAGTCTTTGGGGACTGCCGATAGAAGTGAAAACAAAAAGTACACAGGCCCCGCCCCAGTCGTAGCACTGGTTATGCCCCGCGCATGCCTATGTGGTGCTACGCCGTAGCGGATGCTACGAGTGCTACGAACGGCTACGAAGCGTGACCGCACGTTACGTTACGTGACGATGAGTTCAATGTTTTTCCTTCACCCAAAAAGTGCTCAACGCGCCTAAAGAAGTTTTCACTTCAAAAACCAAATAAAGTGTTATTTGTTTTTTTTCCATCAGGAATTTCTCAGTAGCAGCCACGGAGCTTAATTTGCGCCCGGTTGATGGCAATAGGTTCGCCCTCTGTTACATGGGACTTAAACTTAACTTTTTTTACAGGTTCGATTCCCTGGGAATCGAACCTAGGACCTTCATGCTCAGTAGTCCCGCTGACCACTACACCAACGAGGCAGTCAGGCAGGCTCTTTCTTTGATAAATATTTCAATAAGTAGTTACATTAAGACCACTAATGTGTCATTAAGATAACATCATACCCATTAACATAACAGCAACAATTTAGTTACCAATTAGATATTAAATCATCCACTAATCAGTACTCAAGCAGAAATCAATGCCACTTAAATCGATGCACTCAATCACTCCGTAACGGTAAGTTCTAAGAAAACACTTAAAATTCAACAGAAAACTATCATTCTTGTATTCAGGAAGTGATTTGTAATCTTGAGAATGTTACACCGTACACGTGAGATTTTAATTGGTATACTGATGTAATGTTTCTATTCTGTGATTATGATAACAACATAATAATTATTTTTAGATAGACTGTCTCATGCTATTCCGTAATCATCATCATCATCAGCTCAGCCGAAAGACGTCCACTGCTGGACATAGGCCTCCCCCAAGTGTCGCCACATTGACCGGTCCCGTGTGACTCGTATCCAGCGGATCCCCGCAACCTTCACCAGGTCATCGGTCCACCTGGTGGGAGGCCTTCCAACGCAACGTCTTCCGGTTCGCGGTCGCCACTCCACAACTTTTCGGCCTCATCGGCCATCCGTTCTGCAGCAATGTGCCCTGAATACTTTCCCAACAAATACAGAGAACTTATCCATAATGTTACATATTATGGAAGAGTTGTGTATCTATCTTTAGTATATACTTAATTGACTAAATTAGTAATAGTTTCCGACTAGGTACATCATGCTGCATTTTAGTGGTAACCAAACTAGTATAATCTGGCCTGTTATTCTATTAAAACTATGTATTACTAGACTAAGTGACTAGACCCACGTGCGGTTCACTGTACCTAGTATAAAGTCGTTTTCTTCTAAATTCTTTCAACTTTCAAGATAAACGCTAATACGAAGAGTTGGAAATATTTTCCTGCAACACTGATTGCATATAACTATGTAATATAATATATTTAGTACTTAATTAAAACGACTACCTACATTGTACGCATAGTATGACAGGACTATATTGCTTCCTCGTTCATTACAGATCTAGTTTAAGTACTCAGATAATAATTTTATTTATAGCATAACATAAAGACTTAAAACACGGTATTTATACTTAGTTTTAAACTTTGTTGCATGCCATTCAAGAGGAAGATAATATGCTTTACACCATTTAAAATTTCATCATCATCACTGGAGCAACGGTGGCCCAGTGGTGGCGGCCCTGATTTACGAACAGTAAGTCATGGGTTCAAACCCCAGGCGCATTACTTTGTTTAATATAATCCATCACCACTCTTAAAACGGTGAAGGAAAACATCGCGAGGAAACCTGCATGTCCTAGAACCAAATATTCGAAGACTGTGACAACTACCAACCCGCACTGGGCCCGAATGGTAAATTATAGCCCATTTCCTCATAGAGAGGGGGCTGTGTCCTAGCAGTGGGACCATTATAGGGTGATTATGCATCATTACTGCTGAGTATATAATAGGCTTCGTCCCTTTACTTCCATGCTTCCCTGGTCTGTGTTTGAGTCTTCTCCAGGTTTTTCCTACGATCTTCTAAGCGCTCGTCGTTCACCCATCTTGCTGGTGGTCTACCAATGCTCCTTTTACCATCACCCAGCAACCGATCCAATTGCTCCACTTATCACCACCACGTCTAACCAAGTGTACGACCCACCTTTATTTCAGAGAGACTCCTAGTCCGACGTCTTAAACCCTAGTCACACGACGTAAGATCATATGCCTAGCCTTTTCCCAATTATGTTGGGGTCGCTCCCAATCTAACCTGATGCTGCTAAATACCAGTATTTTACATGGAGAGAATCAGATCTGATCTCCACAATCCCTTAACTGGGTAACACGATACCTCTTAGCAGGATTGGTCGTGAGACTTCAGGCTTCTGATTACCTAGTAGGTAATGCCAGTCAAAGATCTACGAGTGACAGCCGGGAAGAACTGCTCCTGACCACGGAGTTGTTCCACGTTATGTAAATTATAAAGGGTGTAAAACGCCTCTTAACGAAGTCGAAAGGCACTTCTTCTCCCCGTCATTGCGATCATTTTTTTTTATTCGACACCATACCTCTGAACCTTCTTGTTACGGAGATATTGGGGGTCAAAGTTCCAACTTTTTGACAAGATTTTTTTTAATACAAGTTTTGTAATGTAAGGTTTTTACTTTATACACTTCCACGCGACCCCCGCACTATTCAATCCATCCATCAGCACAATGTTTTGAGTGCGTTACATTGAGTTCTACCACAAAACATGATTTTTCACCCCAAAAAAAAAGTCGTTTCCCAGCAATAGGTAATTTTTGCGTAAAGTTACTTAGTTTGATGTATTGCTTGGTTGACGGCTTCGTGATGAGGTCTTTTACGCCCTGTATTTATGGTGATGTTATAATGACGATATCACGATCACGGTAAACGTAAAAAGCTATGACTAAAACTTTAATTAAAATCACCTAATTATCACTTTAAAACATTTCAAGCGCATTGTATCATCATGCATTGAATGCGCACACTAATTGTTAATTCAGTATTTAACAGAACTATTAGCAGATCTGACATCATTCTGTATAATGTTCAGTCTTCAGAACCTTGAGCCTTGTTAGACGGACTGGAAACCGATCACGTTGCTGACAATTGGGAGATGATATCAAGTTTATCCACACTATTTTAAAGCCGTCAAGTTTGTATGTTTGGATTTAGGGGATAATCTTTGGAACTGCTAAGCCGATTTTGAAAATTCTTTCACTAAAGGGAAGTTACATTCTTCCAGAGTATCATAGGCTACTAAAAAAAAAAACAGATTGTTCTGGTAATATCATTTTCGACCGTAACGCGAGCGAAATCGCAGGCAAAAGCTAGTCTACACTAATATTATAAAGAGGAAAGATTTGTATTTTTGTGTGCATGTTTGTAATGAATAAACTCAAAAACTACTGCGCCGATTTCAAAAATTATTTCACCATTAGAAAGCCACATTCACCCTGAGTAACATATGCTATATTTTATCCCCGTACTCGTAGGAGTACGGGGATAAAATATAGCATATGTAGTTCCCGTAGGGGAACGGGAACTACACGGGTGAAACCGCGTGACGTCCGCTAGGCTTACATAAATTTTATTTCATTGTTGTATAATACCTACATAATAGCCAGCAGCTTGTGACGGGCACTTTGGATGTTGTTATGCATGACCTAATACGAAATCTTGTTTTTCAATGTTATTAATTGTTTGTGGCATTTTCGTGGTAACCAATCCGGACTACCTACTACACTCAAGTTTGTCTTGGAATATTTGGTTTTTTAAATAACAGCCAGTGGCTTGAAACGGGCACTTTGGATGGCAAACATGATGACATCATAAAAAACCTTTTTCACCGATTCTGTTTTACCTTCTTCATGACAAGACGATCTAATATACAACAACAACAGCCCATAACGTCCACTGCTGGACATAAGCCTCTCCCATGATGGGAGGAATTTACCGTAATCTCCACGCTTGGCAGGCGGATTGGAGATCGCAGTGATCAAAGACTAACAGAAAACGCTGCTGCCCATTCTCTGGTCTACGGAGGCGCAAGGTGTTCTGCCTCAGACATTAGTCGCCTTATACGTCACCCGTGAGTGTAATGGGTTGGTTCTATTCTACTCTGCCGGATACCACACGGCTAATCTAATATACGATCCGTGCTTATCGTTATCTGCCTAAAGTTTGGCCACTGAGAGAATGCGTTCCTGACGTCTGTCAGTTGGTACAAAAATTTAGCGCGAAATTATAACATTTATTGATAATTGATTGACCTGTCACCTGTTGATAATAAAGTTTCATAAAACAGAGATATGTCAGATTTTCGCGACAATTCGACATATTTATGAATTTCCCACCATGACAATTATGTCACCTGTCAGCTTCATAAAACAGAAAAAAAACCGGTCAAGTGCGAGTCGGACTCGCACACGAAGGGTTCCGTACCATTGACTATATTTTTAGTAGGTATTTGTTGTTATAGCGGCAACAGAAATACATCATCTGTGAAAATTTCAACTGTCTAGCTGTCACGGTTCATGAGATACAGCCTGGTGACAGACAGACGGACAGACAGCGAAGTCTTAGTAATAGGGTTCCGTTTTTACCCTTTGGGTACGGAACCCTAAAAATTACAATTGTCACTTTTTGACATATGTCGACTTGTCGGATTGTCAGCTTCATAAAACAGGGCCCCTGGGCGTAGGTATGCCAATTTGTTAATCAGTCTTTTAGGGCAGGGTGGGGCAAGCGCCCCACCCTGCCCCACCGTGGCTACGCCTATAAACATAACTGACGAAATTTCGAGTGTACTACTAGGTACACCTCTGCATAACTCTTCGGGGATTACAAGCGTGATGTTATGTTATGGATATACAAATATATCTACCGACATACTTACATAACCACTTAAGCCATATAACGTCAGGAAACAATCCATTTAGAAACATGTTTCACTAAAGAGCTAATATCCGTAAAAATATCAAAATCCATTACTTTGAAACAGGTAAATCTTTTTTCGCTTCCTTTGTATCTAAGTATCCAAATAAAAATGACGGAATTCTCGAGACAGTTTTGCACAAAAACTTAGGTCGTTGACCGATGTGCTTAACTCAAAGTCCAGACTAGATTTAGTGCTTAGGTGTTTCTGTCACGGTGTCAAGCTTTTGTTATAAAATAAGCGAATAAAACTTGTAAAAAACAATAAACGATTTGAGGTTTTTTTGTGATCTGTGGATAATAGAAATAAAAAACATTGTAGAAACAGCTTTGTGATTTGATTTCCAATCATTGTTTTCAGTTGGAATGAATCATTGGTAAGAGTTAAGAGGAAGACCAAAGAAACAATGGATGGACTGTGTAAAGGATGGAAGGAAGGAATGACTAGAAAAGAGGTTACTACTGAGATGACGAGTAATAGAGAAGTGTGGAAGAAGATGACACACAACAACAACAACAACAACAGCCCATAACGTCCACTGCTGGACATAAGCCTCTCCCATGATGGTCCTCCCATCATGGGCCTTTGCCGTAAACTCAAATAAATTAGTAATATTATGGGCAGGAATATGATGAATAAATCATGGGTAGATTTTTGTAAGCTTTTATTAAACGGGTCTTGCTAGTTAGTATGTATTGATAAAATCTTACAACTGAATTTCAAAACCGTTTCCCCCAAGCGATCGTAGAAATTTTGCACATTTTTCTTCTGGTGATTTTTCTGTTCTGGTGACAATACATTTTTATGACAGACTTGGTCCTGCTGCCAGGATCGCCCCTTTACGGGAGAACTCCTCAAAGTTTAATACCACGCACACAAGACTTTATGGACGCGTTCAATGTGGATTACCTAATTTTTCTTCTTTTTATTTTTATAAAAACTTTTTTTTAAGTATGTTTGATTTATCTAAAGCTAAGTAACCAAATCATACTAATCATCAATCGAGTCGGGAGGCTTTTGGGACCAGGACCGCGGGACGTCCCGGATTACCCCTTATTCCAATTTATTTTAAGCGGTGCAGCATGATCTTCTTCCACATAATTTTCCTCTACCAGCTGTCCATTCAGTAGTTTTCCTTCATTTTCTCTTTTTATCCATCATCGTTTATTAGGACCATCAATAAAATAATGTTATATCGATAGTGTTTTATCAATAATTCCTGCCTTTCTTTACTAAATTTACGGTGTCCCAGCTCGTAACTGTTAATAGATTGATTTACAATAAACGTTAAATATCAATCTAATTATAATAAACTAGCGGACTTCCCGCGGTTTCACCCGCGTAGTTCCCGTTCCCGTAGGAGTATGGGAATAAAATATAGCCTATGTTACTCGTGGATAATGTAGCTTTCGAATGGTGAAAGATTTTTTTAAATCGGTCCAGTAGTTTTTGAGCCTATTCATTACAAACAAACAAACAAACAAACAAACAAACAAAGTTTTCCTCTTTATAATATTAGTATAGATAACGCATTTTTAGTATTATTATCGCATTATTTATGACGTCTAGAAGGACATCAATTGAAATAAACACTGTCTTCATTTCAGTGAAAGGCAGAAACATTATGAACACTCGCGAAGCGATCAGGTTGAGCAATTTTCAATTCTGTCAGTGTGGTAACATGTCTCCTTTTTGAACTGACATTTTCTGCAATTGAAACAATGATTAAACATTTGTTTTCCACATTTTTAACATCGCCATGCCACGCCTTCAAGCCACGCCGAGTCTATTCTGCCGTCGCGTCGGTCGACAAAACCCATTTCCACGGTGGTCAATCGGTCATGCTTCGATGATGCTTCGCGTGCCGATGCAGCTGAATACCAGTATTTTACATGGAGCGACTGCCTTTCAGACCTCCACTACCCAAACATTGGTCGTTGTCTAAAATACCTATAAAATAAGTATTAGGTAATTTGGATCGTCCATCTGTTTCTATCAAAACAGTTTTTGAAGTGAAAACTTCTTTAGGCGCGTTGAGCACTTTTTGGGTAAAGGAAAAACATTGACCTCATCGTCACGTAACGTAACGTGCGGTCACGCTTCTTAGCCGTTTGTAGCACTAGTAGCATCCGCTACGGTGTAGCGCCACATAAGCATGCGCGGGGCATAACCAGTGCTACGACTGGGGCGGGGCCTGTGTACTTTTTGTTTTCACTTCTATCGGCAGTCCCCAAAGACTACTCCGATTTTTTTTTGTTTTACCGAGGTAAACTAATATTTCATAGTCAATTTTTTCTGACTTGAAGAGATCAATGACAATTAGCATAAATTAAATGCAGGTGTGACTGTTTTTTAAAATTAGTCGGCAAACTAGCTCAACAGGTGGCGATTCAAATGGTTGAACAAAAAATCACCAAATATTATGCATTTTTAATAGATTTTTTTTTGTTGTAAAGAAACCCAGAGAGATGCTAAGATAAATAGTCGGACATAATAATTATTATTTGAATCTACCATATTATCAGAGCAGTGGTAACTACCCCGACTTCTTGCCGTAGGGTCTAAGGTTCGAATGTGGAATCGCATTCGAACCACAAGACAAGACACAAGACACGCACTTTACTGGGTGTAACTTAATTCATCAACACTACTCTGAAAACGGTGAATGAAAAATTCGAAGACATGTGACTTATCTACCAAGCCGCACTGGGCCTGCATGCTGGGTTATTATTCCTTATTACAGAGAGGACGCCTTTGTCCCAACAGTGGGTACGTCATAGGCTGATAATGCTAACATGAATAGTCTTTCAGATTCCGCGGATTTATCTAGATATTTAGTTCAGAGTGATTTGTTAAAGGACAAGCACTACCTATGTGATTTAGTTTCCTATTTCCTTTGAATAAAGGATGCACTCAAACATGCAATCATGGTTCGCCACATAATTTCCGGTATGTAATAGAGTCATCTCATTCTGTTGTAGTAAATAAACTACCTAGTAGCTACATAGTTATATGACATAGTTGTTGGTACATAATGACATCCAATACGCATTCTTTACCATGTACTATCGGGGTCTTTTCCGCCTGACCATTTTATTTTTTTTTTCGCTTTAATCATGCAGAGGCGCCGAGCCGCGCCCCCTTAAAGTTTGGGCCTATTAGGAAAGCGTCAACTTTGGCGCGCAAAATAACAATAACTCTTGTTTGGCGTGCGTCGTCATTGCGCTCGGCCGATTCAGTATCTTTTCATTCATTTTTTCTACACAAAGTCAACGGGGCGGGGCTAGAGAGCGTTTTTATGTTGCAAGTGCAAGCGAAAATGAGCTTAGTGGTGGTCAGGCGGGAGTGTCCTCGATAGTGCATACATACATAATGTTTTTTTGTACTTAGATACAAATAACTTATGAGCCGTCTCCACGAGCGAGAGAATCGCGGCGAAACCGCGGGCAGAAGCTAGTATTGATAAAGACGAGAAGAGTTTGTTCGAAATTTAAATCTAAGGGGAATTTCTTTAAAATATTTAAAATTCTCTCATCCATCAAGTAACAATGCCAACATTTGCTAAACAGTACCATTGGCGCTGTCATTTCACATGATTGATGACATAAGACGTTACGTCACGTGGTCTGTCAATCACAAGTCTGACATTGACATTGATTGTTACCGGTAGGCGGTTAGAATAAACAAACATTGTTAGTAATAAAAGTAGTTCGGATACAATAGTTCATGTGAGCTTTTATGTGCGTGACTTTATTATAAGCGTATAGGAATGAGATGAGTCATCGTTTTTAGGATCATTTTCAGTCATAACATTACGCCTGTAATACCCCAAGGGTTAGGCAGAGATGTACCTAACCATCTCGCCAGTTATGTTGATGTCCTATATGTAATAGGGAGCGAGCCTATTGCCATCAACCGGGCGAAAATCCAGACTCCGTGGCTGCATACCGAGAAATTCCTGATAGAAAATCCCACTAACACTTTGCCCGACCTGGGAATCGAATCCAGGACCTCATGCTCTGTGGTCGCGCTGACTGAGGCAGTCAGCAGCATTGGCGGGGCAGTCATTATCAGTCATACTTATTTAAAAATACTCTCCTACAGGTCAGCGAGACTACTCCGAATATTTCACTGGTTGATACACCTTATTCTATCTCAGACCTTTTCCCATAAAAAAAAAAAACATTCCCTAAAGTTTGCTTGTCGTCGCCACAGAGTTACGCTTCACCCACTCAACCTTCGTTACGCTATGGGGGAGGGGCGAGCGAAATACAAATCTACAAAATCTCTATTCATTCTCTTTCCCTTATTCCAATTCATTTGTGGTCGGCGCAGCATATCTTCTTCTTCCACACTTCTCTCTCTCTTCTTTCTTCTTCGAGTAATAACTCGTCATCGTATCAGACACCTCCTTTCTTGCCATATCATCCTTCACACAGTCCATCCATCGATTCTTTGGTCTTCCTCTACTCTTATACCCTATACTCAAAACTTTCCTCACGACATTTTCCTTATTCCTCCGCATCACGTGTCCATACCAAGATACGATCTATTAAATCTACATTTGTTTGTAATCAATATCACTATCACCACATGTTATAAAACAAAGTCCTCCTCCACATCTGTCTGTCTGTTCGCGATAAACTCAAAAACTACTGCACCGATTTTCATGCTGTTTTCACTAATGGATAGAGTGGTTCTCGAGGAAGGTTTTAGTATATAATTTGTCAAGCGGGCGGGTGATGCCGCGATCTTCAACTAGTTGACAATAAAAAGGGAATTTCGTGAAGACATGGGCTTGTTTGTCTGAAATCGTGCTACTTGAACAGCCTCACGTTCCCACTGGTGAAATACAGGCCTCCTCTCTGTTCTAAGAGTGGGCCCACTGTGCGGGTTGATGCTTAGTCCTTCTCTATACGGTAATAGTCTTTTTTTTCCCTACAACCCCAAATATTTTCGTAACCAGTCGCAGCTCTCAAGCCACAAAAAAGGTCATTTAAAAAAAAAATGAGTCATAGATATTCTCGTCAATAATTTCGTGAATACGTAATAAAAAAATGATGTCACGCTACCTGTTGAACGAATTAGAAAAAAAACTTGTTTAGGTAAACTCAACAATGAAATAACATGTTTTGATATAAAAACCGCTATTGATATACCTAATTTGGGAAATAGACGCGGTTTTACATGTCTGGGTCAATTTTTGACTTTCCAGTCTAACCAGCCTACAATTCGAAACCCAAACTATGTATTTACATACTTGCTTTTTTTCCAGATCGTGCATTTGGATTTTTCCATAGGAAATCTTGGTAGCCAACCCAGGACTTCGATTATTGCATAGCAGACGACAATCAGCTTGCCTGACTTACTAGAATTTTGGCATCTGTCCTCCCTTTAAAAAGGTATGTGTACCTACATAATGTGTGATTATATTTATTATGTATGTAAGTACCTACTTATGTATAAATTATGGGCGTAAAAAAACTCCGCGGGAGACGCCCCGGGCGTCGGGGGCCACCGTAGGCGCGGGCCTGTGGACGGTGGGCTATGGGCTAGCTCGCCGTCCGTCCGTCTCATGACGACAGGCCGTGTCGACGGCGCGTTCGTGTTCCACGCGCGCCTCAAAGAGAGTCAGCAAAAGGGAAGGGGTCCGTAGGGACCGATGCCTGCCGGGGTTGCGGGTCTGTTCGAAAGAGATACCGTGGCCCCGGAACACAAAGGGCGATGAAGGAACATGGATGGGTTTTAGTCAGTAAAAGTCTGACACTCCCTCCTGCTCCGCCCAGAGCGGGAGGGGTTATTTGATGATTTCCCATCCGAAAAAAAAAAAAAAAAAAAAGGGCGTAAAAAACCTCTTAACAAAGCCGAAAGGCACTTGTTTTCCCCGTCATTGCGATCATATTTTACGTTACGGAGATATTGGGGGGTCAAAGTTCCAACTTTTTGGCAAGTTTTTTTTTAAATACAAGTTTTTAATGAAAGATTTTTACTTTAAACACCTCCACGACCCCCGTATTATTCAATCCATCGATCAGCACAATGTTTTGAGTGCGTCACATTGAGTTTTACCACAAAGCATGATTTTTCACCCCAAAAAAAGTCATTTCCCAGCAATAATTTTTCCGTAACTTACTTGGTTTGATGTACAGAATGCTTGGTTGACGGCTTCGTAATGAGGTTGTTTACACCCTGAATACACTTCAAGCACACAAGTTATACGACTACCTAAACAGACTTAGAGCTTTATGCATTTTCTACCACTCAACCTTTGGATTCAGAGACACAGTCATAGCTTAGCATACTTCGAAAATGAAGCAATATTCTGTGATGCAAAACATTTTTGATTAATTTACGTATCCTAAGGTTATTCCGGCTGATATTCATACGACCTTAAAAGCTGCTAATGTGTTTAATGTTTACATTTTAACTAGTCAAACTGTTTTAGAATCAGCAGGAGGTCTTGGAAATAACTAAGAAGCTTTGGAATACGATACGAAGATGTGGATAAAGGTCAAGTAAACTGTGGGACGTCTGTGTAGTGTCGGACGTCTGTAAGGTGTCGGACGTAAAGAATAGCACCATCCCATATCTTCCCGTGGGTGTCGTAGGAGGCGACTAAGGGACTTACCAGAGAATGGGCAGCAGCGTTCTCTGTGCTTTTGTAACAACCGTACTGCGATCGCCAATCCGCCTGCCAAGCGTGGCGATTATGGCAAAACCCCCCCTTGGGGGAGGCCTATGTCCAGCATTGGACGTCTTTCGGCTGATATGATGAAACTGTGGGACTATTTTGTAATTATTTCAGTAAGCCAAAATAAACGTTACGAAAAATAGTCCTGAATGCTTTTAATCTTCTTTATCATGTGATGGTTAACCTGGTGTCAGAGTGTTTATGCCACCCACGGGTCTCTGACTTGGCTTAACATGCCGTCGAGAAATATCTCTCACTCAGGCATGCTGGTTTCCTCACGATGTTTTCCTTCACCGAAGCAAGTGATAATTATACAATACGCACATGAATCCGAAACATCGGAGGTGCGCATCTTGGGTTTGAACTCGGGACCTATGACTTGGCAGTCCGCGAGACGGTCACACGCATACTACTGCTATTTGCTAATATTAAGGGGATTACCTCGCTCAAATCCTGAAAATACCGTGGGTTTAAAGAAGTTTGTAGATGAATCCTTTTGTGCGTTTTCAATATAAAAAATATATTTTAAACTAAAGGTCATCACAAAAACATTGTATTGTTTAAAATTTTAATAAACTTACTCAAATTTTATCAAAAAATCGTAACAAATAGGTCCTTTTTCAACCTAAATTGAAAATTTTCTCTAATAACGACTCAATAACTCGGCATGAATTTTATACCAAAAAATACGTAATGACGTATTTAACAATGTGTATTGATTTTTTTCTCTTATTTCTTTTAATATTTTAAAATATTTAATAAAAATCCGAAATTTCGCGAAAAGCACTACGTCACTCCCGCATTCTTCCCTCTCTCTCTCGTCGTTTCTTCGTAAGTTAGTACGGGGCAGCATGCTCAAGGTCATTGGGCAATGTAATACCCTTTTTTTTTTTTTTTTTTTCGGATGGGACATCATCAAATAACTCCTCCCGCTCTGGGCGGAGCAGGAGGGAGTGTCAGACTTTTACTGACTAAAACCCATCCATGTTCCTTCATCGCCCTTTGTGTTCCGGGGCCACGGTATCTCTTTCGAACAGTCCCGCAACCCCGGAATGTAATGCCCTTAATTCACCTTTTAATGAGAATATAGGACTATACAACTAAATGACTCATAACTTCATAAGTGACGACAAAGTTCATGTGTTTCACATAATTTAATGAAATAACACTCTATTTTACTCAGAAAATAAAAAATATTCAAGTAGGCGCAATTGCAATTTAATGGTTTTCATGATGCGTATACTGAAAATGTAGGAGTATATTATTGCTTCGCTCAATCTTTTAAATAGGAATAAAACTAGAGCGTTGAAATGAACACGAAATGACTCAAACTAAGTGATTTCATAGAAAGAAAAAAAAAACACTTTGAAGATTTTCAACGTGAAAAATAGTACCTACCTGGCAGTTGGCACGCTTTTGAATAAAAAACTATGAATAAAAACTTACAGATAAAGCGCGATTAAATTGGCCATTTATTACAAAAGAAAAGAAAACTATATTGATTTTTTTACGCAAAAAAAACTCAATGAGCTTCAAAGAGTTGTATCTGTACGATGAACTCAAAGTATCGATGTTTTTTTCGTTTATTTTTTTTGTGTTATAGACACTGATTTGTTTGATTGATTGTCTATTGATGAATGATGTATCTATCTATCGTGATCTATTAAGATTTTTTGCATTCTAACAAAAAAACGTAGAGCTACTGTTCATTTACATATCTAATTAATAATAACTACTGAACGTGGTCAATTAACAGGTAGATGATACAAAACGTGACCTTTATACCTTAGCTAAAAACTGATTGAAGTTTGATTCAAACTTAAACTAAGTCAGGTCGTCGGAATTTCGACAAAATCGACTGACGTATTAATGGATGCCCCCTAGCAGATTTGCTAATAGCTAGTTATTAAAGTTAATTTATACACAAGCGTCATTATTTGAAAATAAACACCAATGTTTTACAACATTGTCCTATTTATTTTGTTCGCCAGTGTTTTATGTAATAAAAAGAGCGTTGACACTTCGTTGGATGACAACGACAGTGTACAAAAATAACGTTTCAATGGCCAGGTGTGTATTTATTTTATTGGCTTAGTCTAATTCTGAGTGTAATAATATTTGCGTATATTTTTGAAAGAAGGTTATTAAATAGTGTTATTGCGGTATTTTTTTAGACGAAACGCAATAATGTAGTGTTAACTTGTAAAATATTTCACACCTACATGTTAATTATTGTTTGCTTAATTATTATTATTGTTGCATAAAAAATCCAGTGCTCAAACTCAAAGCTGAAGAAGGAAAAATTGCTAGGAAAGCGGCATGTCCTAAAACCAAAAAGCAAAGACCTGTGGCACCTCCAACCCTGACTGGGCCCACGTGAACGTGTCATTTCTTCACAGAGGGTGGCCTGTCTACCCAAGATAGGCCACCCTCTGTGAAGAAATGACAGATAAGGCCACTGCTGGGACAGTGGGGACATGCTAGTTATATTTAAGCAATAATATTTCTCAAACTTACACCATTATTCAAATATTTTGGCTCTTACCTGCCTACTTAGATTTTTTTTATTACCTAGAATTACCTAGAGCTACCTAGAAAAGTTAAAAATAGATATTCAAGGAGTATTTTGGTATCATAACACTAATTAGCATTCCAGCATCCGAAGGCAAAGCTTGTTAAAGATGCGGTATGTACAAACTCAAATAAGTGATAATTTGACCGCAAACAGACTGCTGTTTGTTTTGTAAATATTTTGCATAATCAGCTTGCTAACATCGTCTAGACATAACTTTTGGGTGAATACATTACGATAGTTTCCACTATAATGACGAAAGAGACATTAATCGTGGTGTTGGAGTTTCAACTGTCAGCGCTGAGCGGGGGGCCTGAAATGGCCACAGATGCAGTTAATATTATAAATTGTCACTTTGTGACCATTTTACGAATTGTAACATAGTTCATCTTATTATCCTATTATGATTCGAGCGGCCATTTAAGGCTCCCTGAACGTTGCAAACCCATCAGCGCACTCAATGTCATATATGGCAATTTAAAATATTCACCGTGGATATTTTAAAGGAGAAAAAATATTAGCTGTTTTAGTAGAGCTTTTATATAGAGGAGCCTGTCCGTGAAAACTAGTCCACCAAGACCTTCATCCTTCAACACCTACAGATCCCAGCAGGCTAACTCATCTCAATCATCATTTCAGCCGAAAGATGTCCACTGCTGGACATAGGCCTCCCCCAAGTGTCGCCACATTGACCGGTTCCGTGCGACTCGCATCCAGCGGATTCCCGCAACCTTCACCAGGTCATCGGTCCACCTAGTGGGAAGCCTTCCAACGCTACGTCTTCCGGTTCGCTGTCGCCACTCCAGAACTTTTCGGCCCCATCGGCCATCCTTTCTGCGAGCAATGTGTCCTGCCCACTGCCACTTAAGTTTGGCAATTCTTCGGGCTACGTCGGTAACCTTGGTTCTCTTGCGGATGTCTTCATTTCTGATTCGACCGCGCAAGGAAACTCCGAGCATAGCCCTCTCCATTGCTCTTTGGGTGACTTTAAGCCTTCTGATGAGGCCCATTGTGAGCGACCACATTTCGGTCCCGTATGTAATCACTGGCAACACACACTGGTCATAGACCAGGCTAACTATTTGTCAAATATCAACGATCGGCATAAACACTAGTCAAAAGGTAAAACACACACCGAGCTATTTTCGCGTTTATAATATAGTATGGTTAAACCAATTCAGCTTGGCCTCTGGCCTGTGACGCTAACCACTAAGGTATCATTAGGTTGATCGCCTGTGATTCAATTATAATAAAATGACTCAGTGCGATAAAAGGCATTTTTTATTCTAAAATAGCCTCTGACGTCACAAGTCCTAGTCATAGCCGTGACATGACGTCATATACTCATATCCACGTAACGACAAACCCTCAGTATTACGCAATCCATAGACAATTTCGTTGAATGACGAACTCGACAAACGTCACTGTTACTTTCAATTCAACTAGTGATGTGACACTCAAGGTTAATATATCGATACTGGGTTTTTTGCTGTTGTTTTTTTTTAATTTTTGGTAGTTGACAAAGCAGATTGACTTCATTAATTTTGATCAAATGTCAGTGTTAATTAAGTATAAAAAATACTGTTTTTTGATAATATTATTTATGATTGACGATGGTGCCTTACTATATTTTTACATACTCGTTTCTGTACTTATGAATTCAAGATCTATTTATAAAATTTTAAATTCACTGGCAGAAAAACGAAGTCAGAACACGGCGCGGCGGCGTCTTCCATAGCAAATCGAGTTTTTATTTGAAACTAGCTTATGCCCGCGGCTTCTACTGCGCCGAGTTCAGTAACTATCCCATGGAATCGTACTACCGTACTGGGATAAAAGGTGTCCTAATGTTAATCCAGGTTATAGAGTATCTGTGTGCCAAATTTCACCCAAATCCATTCAACCGTTTATGGCTTAAAGAGGGACAAACATCCATTCATGCTCACAAACTCGGATAACAGGTCAATAAATTGTCACAAAAATATTTTCCATTAGAATAGAAGCTTTGATTTATCTATCAATTTAGAAGTAACTGCCCTTTAACTATATGCAGTGGGTAACTTGCCAACAGCTGTCTCGTTACACTTGAATAACTGACAATCCTCTCAGGTCAAGAGTGACATAGTTTGAGAACCTGCACCAGCCCGCATAGCATAACCACCGTAGAAACAAGTTTCTTCGAAGAAAGAATCGACAAAATCGATTCTTCGTCGACAAAACCCGTTTCCACGGCGGTTATGCTACACGGGCTGGAGTAGACGCGGTAGAAAAGTGTTACAGACCAACAGCCAGATTAGACGGCATTCAGAAGATCGCGGGTAAGACCTAGTCGAGACTGGCAGAGACCAGGAAAGCATAGCACATAAGCGAAGAGCCATATACTCAGTAATGGCTGGACTTGGGCTGTCAATGATGATGATGACTGGCAGTAATCATACTTATCGACGGACAGAAAGAGCTTTAAGTCAATGCAATAAAGCGAAAACGAAGTTCGCCAGCTAAGAGGAGCTCGTGGCTAAATAATAACAACAGCTGAAGTCGATCTTCAGGTTAAGCCGCGCTTGCCTAGGTTGATCCGTGGATGGGTGAACACCCATTACAAACCGAGTATAACCGAGTTACCTCGGTGCTTCGGAAAGTGCGTTAAGCTGTTGGTACCGGATATCATTTGTAGATCAGATAAGTAGTCAGTGGCCTGAAAGTCTGACAACCAGTCTTATCAAGGGGTATCTGTTACGTTGTACTACCTGGGTTGTGGAGGTCAGATAGGCAGTCGCTCCATGTAAAATACTGGTATATAGCTGCATCCAGTTAGACTGGAAGCCGACCCTAACATAGTTATTTATTTATTAGTAAAGGTTCACCAACAGCTTCTGTGTATAACATTTAGGTATACATTGGTTATACAGTCTTGGACTAACACAGTTGCCAATTATAGGTTAACCAGCATTCACAAAAATAAGTGTTAGCATGAGAGATTAAAATTAAAATAAGTGGCTAAAGAAATGAAATACAATAGTAGAACATACAATAATAGACTATCTAACTTACGAAGCAATACAAATAAAAGAAAAACGTATGATGTAATTTTACTAACTAATTTAAAGTAAAGTTTAGTTGGGAAAAGGCTAGGCAAATGATGACGTTCACCAGCTAAAAATCTTTTGCAATTTTCACAAAGACAAAGATGATATATTTACTCCATGAAACATTACGTGCTAAGATTGCACGATCCATCATATATCTTTCCAAAAGATTGATACATTGCAATTACACAGAAAGTAGACAGATTGGTATAAATAGGTCGCGAGTGATATTAATAGCTCACATGATTGATTCAAGCGAAAAAGCGAGCGTATTCAGGTCAGGGCGATTTGATTGATTCGGCGAAAACTTCTTTTGGCGAAAACTAATGAGCCTAATACCTGACTCCACTCACACTAACTGAATGCCTAAATATTTTTGCTGTGTTGGAATTTCAACTCTAGGTGCTGAACTGATGTTTTAAAATCCAACAGTATGATTTTATTTACGCATTCGTTGGGGAAAACGGCGGTTAGATGATTTAGTGAAATGTAAACGGTTTTTAGTGTTATCATTTTTTATTGTGTAAATATTAGTTTTAGGCCTACAAACAATCTTTGAAGGTTGCCCCATTTCTTTCTTCAGTGTTTTCTTTCTTTGTAATTTCAGGTCAGTCCTTGTGTTTTTTTCCAAAATATTTAATGGATTTTCTGAAATAATGTTGACTGAATGTGGCCGATTAATGGTATTCGACTTGAAATCAGATTGGTAGTTGCTTTATCTATACTAATATTATAAAGAGGAAAACTTTGTTTGTTTGTTTGTAATGAATAGGCTCAAAAACTACTGGACCGATTTCAAAAATTCTTTCACCATTAGAAAGCTACATTCACCCTGAGTAACATAGGCTATATTTTATCCCCGTACTCCCACGGGAACGGGAACTACGTGGGTGAAACCGCGGGACGTCCGCTAGTACAAAATATAGGTATTCAGCTGTATACTACCTACTTGTTTGCTTTTGGTTAGTCTGGAAGTCGACCCCAACATGGTTGGGAAAAGCCTAGACAAATAACTATAAGGTTTTCCTCCAAATAAATCAGACCAAAACATAACTAGCAAAATATGTCTGCTTTTCCTCCCCTTTTTTTTCGGATGGGAAATCATCATCCCTCTCTAGGCGGAGCGGAAGGGAGTGTCAGACTTTTACTGACTAAAACCCATCCATGTTCCTTCATCGCCCTTTGTGTTCCGGGGCCACGGTATCTCTTTCGAACAGTCCCGCAACCCCGGTGCTTTTCCTCCCCTTCGAGTAATAAAGGCAAAATTGGCTATTTATGTTTAAGTACCTAGTAATAGGAGCAAGCTTATTGATATCAACCGGGCACAAACCCAGACAATGCGGCTGCTATTGAGAAATTCCTGATCGAAAAACCCAATAACGATGCCCGACCTAGTAATTGAACCCAGGTCCAGGACCTCATGATCAGCATTTGCTCTTGAGATCACTAGAGCAATGAGGCAATATGTTATGATAGGTTACTCAACAAGAATGTACAGTCGTGGTCTTTTCCGCCTGATCAGTAAAATTTTTTTTTTGCTTAAATCATGTAGAGCGCCGAGCCACGCTCCCTTAAAGTTTAGGTCTATTAGGAAAGCGTCACTTTGGCGCGCAAAAAGTGCGTCGTCAGTGCGCTCGGTCGATCGGTATCTTTTCATTCATTAACACAAATTCAACGGGGCGGGGCTAGAGAGCGTTTCTATGTTGTGAGGGCAAGCAAAAATTAGCTTAGTGGTGATCAGGCGGGAGTGTCCTCGATAGTAGGTACGTGGTAACTCGACTACTGAAAAATCACACTTTAATTAAATTCGGGGTTTACAAGGTAAAATCGACTCCTCCTATTGTTGAAGTCGGTTGAAATAATTGTGTATAGGTTTACCCGGGCCATAGTAATGAATCGATTGACACCTTCGTTGACTTTAAAATCGGATGGGATGAATGGCTACGGAAGAACATAATAAGTATAAATACCTACGTACCTAAATACAAACATACATACATCAAAAAAAAAACCGGCCAAGTGCGAGTCGGACTCGCGCACGAAGGGTTCCGTACCATTATTATCAAAAAAAGGGCAACAAAATCACGTTTGTTGTATGGGAGCCCCCCTTAAATATTAATTTTATTCTGTTTTTAGTATTTGTTGTTAAAGCGGCAACAGAAATACATCATCTGTGAAAATTTCAACTGTCTACCTGTCACGGTTCATGAGATACAGCCTGGTGACAGACAGACGGACAGACAGCGAAGTCTTAGTAATAGGGTTCCGTTTTTACCCTTTGGGTACGGAACCCTAAAAAGTTTGCGTTCACTTTGAAAAATTGAAATCTTTTTTTGTTACGGTAGATTACCTATAATTAAGTATGATTTCTTCTTTTTAGATTCTTTTAAAAATATAGATTTATTTTTTAATTTCAAACAGGGTATTTCTATTTAAAGAAAACACACAACAAAGATTTTTTCTTGATAAAGTTCCATTTATAAAATTATATCAGCTTATGCTAGTGATCACAAACTTTTTTTGACGTGTGTACTATATAGGTCTTTTCCGCCGGACCATTTAATTTTTTTTTTGCTTAAATCATGCGGAGGCGCCGAGCCACGCCCCCTTAAAGTTTGGGCCTATTAGGAAAGCGTCAACTTTGGCGCGCAAAATAACAATAACTCTCGTTTGGCGTGCGTCGTCAGTGCGCTCGGCCGATTCGGTATCTTTTTTATTCATTATTTCTATACAAAGTCAACGGGGTGGGGCTAGAGAGCGTTTCTATGTTGCGAGTGCAAGCAAAAATTTGCTTAGTGGTGGTCAGGTGGGAGTGTCCTCGATAGTACATACTTAAACTGCTAAAATCATAACCCTTCCTTTTGGCTTCACAGTTGTTGGGTAAAAAGTTTGTTTACATTGCCCATATAGGCACCATGTTGTTATTCCACCATCAATTCTTATTAACCCTGACATGTTTGGTTATGTCATTTTTATTCGGAACTGTTTGTTTATTCGGTAATCGTACATTAAATCGTTACTCTTGCCTACCAAAGGGCTTCCGTGTCTCGTTAGAAGTTTTGTTGACATAATATTTTTTTATTGTTCACGGTCACTGATTTGAATTTATTAGAATTTGTTTATGTTTCTGTGAATATGTCATTGTTAAAAGTGACATGTTTAAAAAAATTAACATTGTTGTCGATTCTGTTGTGCACAAACTAAACTTAATTTAAACTATTGCTATCTTTTTCTGTCTAATAAAACGAGAAAGAGACGGACGTAATTTAGAGCTGTCAAATTCAGTTGGAACTAATATTTCCATACAAATGAAGGGTGCACGTAAAAACATGTCGACTAAAAACACTGTGAAGCGCAAGGCATAAACTAGTTTGACATCTCTGACTTAGTTCATAGCTATAGCCGTTCTTTTCTCTCACTGCCTTTTAGTAAAAGATAGCAATAACCTAAATTAAGTTTAGTTTGTGCACAACAGAATCGACAACAATGTTTATTTTTTTAAACATGTCACTTTAAACAATGACATAACAACGACACCAATCGACACCATTGTTGTTTTGACTGCCTTTTGGCGCCAAGCTGAAGGATTAGTTGATTAGGTACCTGTTACCGTGCTTTGTTGTGTGCTAAAGGTCGCAGGTTCATTTCCAGCAGCCAGAAATATAGGTACAAGGTGTAAAGGGAACCAAGCATTTTGTACATCAAACTAAGTCTACGCTAAGAATATTGCTGGGAAACGATTATTGTTTGTGAAAGGATCATTTATTTATTTATTTAAACTTCATGTACAATAGTGGTACATAGGCGGACTTAATACCACAAGGCATTCTCTACCAGTCAACCTTTGAGTTACACAGGAAAACATAGTGATAGGTTACAAAATAATCTAAAAACTAACTTGTTAGCGAGAATTTATGTAATAATAATTATTATTAATATTATTTTATCATTTATTCATTTATGTACATATTTTTAACATTTTAAAATATTTCTTAATAAAACTACATAAAAAACATTTAAAAATATATAAAACAGTACCTAGCCCACCAGCGCTGGGAACAGGGTCCGAGCTGCCGGTGGTCAGGGCTCTTGAGAGAGGAACCTCCTAACAATACGTGCCGTGTCCGTGTATTAATAATAATTATTATTAATAATGTTTAATTTAATGTTTTTTATGTAGTTTTATTAAGAAATATTTTAATAATAATAGGAATAATAATTATTATTAATAATTGTTATTATTATTTATTATTAATTTAATTTCTCAATAAGAAATATTAAGACGGACTGAAAACAAAACATTAATGAAATAAAACTAAACGGTGTATCTAAGTAAGTGGTGGGTGTCCTCATTATTTCATTTCCTTGGGAAGTTGTAGCCTAAAATGATTAGTGGATAGCATTTTTTTTTAAATTAGGTTTTAGGCTATTTCCTGTCAAAAAATTCTTATCATGACCTGAATTTGTAACTAAATTAAAAACTTTATTTTTATGTATAATATTCGTTTTAAATGCAGAACATAATTTACATGCTTGATAATTAATATCCCAAATAAAAGTTTTAAGTATATTACCTAGTTGCTGACATTTACGGGTTTAGTATGAATAAATCGTATCCTTCGTTATTTTTTTAGTATCAAAGCAGCTGTGAAAAATAATTAAATATCTGGTTTATGAATACATTTTTAGTTATTAAGTATGCCTTTTTTTGTCATCCATTCAAACGAATGACAAAACTGGATTAGTAATTAAAACGTCTGCCATAAATCATTGACATTTGAAATAGCTTGTCAAATAGATGCCACATTCATATCATAAACTAATTGTAGTGTGGAGATCTTTATGCTTACAGAAATCCTCATGAAGACAGACGGGTTTAAAAAATCTAGGAAACCGTTTCATTATCTGCCAAGCCATTTCCCAACTATGTTTATTGTTAACAACTGTAAACATAACGTTGATAACTATGTTTTTGTTGTTATGTTTGTTATTGTTGTTGTTGTTAGTTATGTTTGTTGTTGTTGTTGTTGTTGGTAACTATGTTTATGTTTGTTGTTGTGTATGTTGTTTGCCATGGGTGTGCCAATTATGTCTGCTCGAGACACTGGAGCTTGGTGTCCAATAAAACGACGATGTCTTCACTTTAACAATGAATTTAATTTCAAACAATGAGACAACATTACTGCGTTCTATTATAAATTTAAACAATGCCAAGCTCTTAATAAAATAAAATATGTGTGGACTGATGTTCGTCCGTTTTATTATATTTTCCAGTATTTTACATGGAGCGACTGCCTATCTGACCTCCACAACCCAGTTAGTACTGGGTATACGATAACCCTTGGTAAGACTGGTTGTCAGACTTTTGAGCCACTGACTATCTGTTACGACTATCAAAGATCTAGAAATGACAACCGGGCCAACAGCTTAACGTGCTTTCCGAGGCACGGAGGAAACTCGGTATGTAATCGATGATCACCCATCCACAGACCAACCTAGGCAAGCGCGGGTTAACCTGAAGATTTATCCGAGCGGCTGTTATTATCTAGCCACGAGCTCCTCGTGGATCTAGAAAACCGTTTATTGTGTTTATTTACCTATTTGTAGGGTGGCAACGCTATCCTCTAAATATATTACATCGCGAATTCCTCTGCATCATTCTCCTACCATTACCCCAATTTATTTTTGGTCGACGCAGCACCTCTTCTTTCAGACCTTGGTTTCTTTTTATCTTTATCATCTTTCACACTGTTAATCCATCGTTTCTTTACTCTTATAGCCACTCAACGGGATATCTTCCATGCTTTTTTTTATAAGTTATAAAAAAAAACAAAAAAAAAAAAAAACATGAAAGTTATCCCGTAAGTGACAGTATAAGTATACGTATATTGACTGACACGTTATGGGGCGTAGGGGTGTTAATTCCTGCTACGCTGACGTCGCGTTCGGTCGGTCGCGTACGTCAGCTAGAAATATGAAGCAACATACGCGCCGCTGAAGCCAGCGTCACAGTATGTTTTACTCCTACGCGCGACCGACGTACGCGACCGACATCAGCGTAGCAGGAATTCGGGCCCAAGATCTCTTGTCTACCACTTACGTTCTACGTATAATAGTCCAAGCTCTGTAACACTATAACCCAATCATTAAAAATCAGCTACAAAACCCACTAATAAAGTAACTCAACAAGTTACACAATGGTGCCGATTCTGTTGTGCACAAACTAACACTAATTTAGGCTATTGCTATCTTTTTCTCTCTAATAAAACGAGAAAGAGACGGACGTAATTTAGAGCTGTCAAATTTAGAACGGAACGGACGGTTGGAACTAATATTTCCATACAAATGAAGGGTGCACGTAAAAACATGTCGACTAAAAACACGGTGAAGCGCAAGGCATAAACTAGTTTGACATCTCTAACTTAATTCATAGCTATAGCCGTCCTTTTCTCACACTGCCTTTTAGTAAAAGATAGCAATAGCCTAAATTAAGTTTAGTTTGTGCACAACAGAATCGACACCAATATCTGATAATTGGTAGTCACCACTCGTCAAGCTTAACACAATGTAACATTGTTGAAAGACTGGGTTTTACCCGCGACGTCGCTCATGGAGATTTCTTTCAATAACAAATCAATAGGAACGTGTACATAGGCGCTTTCTGTCTCATGGTCAACGGACATTGGGTTTTTGAAGGTGACATTTTGAGTAGGTTATTGGGACGAGTTTTGTTTGCATCTGATAATAAGTAACCATGATGTTGTAGGTAAGTTAGGTATACTTGAAACTAACACACCAGTCTTATGCATAGTAACTCGAAATCTTAAAAGACAGAGCCATAAAATTAAATAGTTTTATGTAGGTACTTAATGAAATGTTTAAATATTGAAATAAATTCGTAACTAAAAATCTTGAAATTAATAACCGGTCAGACTGTTATATTAATTTCAAGATGTTTAGTATCCTATATATTAATTAATATATACCTATTGCATTTTTGTGTTTCGGTTAAAATATTCACGCAAAGATTGTTTTTTTGTACTTTTAAGCAGTAGTCAAAAAAACTCACAGAGTTCATAATTTAAGAACTATGATCGTCGTCACTGAAGCAATAACTACAAATTCCTAAGATTCAATTAAATCTCAAGCTTTATAAATACAACTAATTTCGTAATTGACAACAAGATAATTGAAAACATTAAACTTCATCAAAGAACAAATTAATTACTAATTTTAAATTAATATGTTTCTAGTCATTACTATTCATTCATTCATTCCGATCATTAAGAAACATTATTGACCAATTCAATTTGATTGGACTCCTAAGAAATAATTAAGCTCAGCCAAGCTCAAGTAGGCTAAATCCTATTTATATGACGTAAGATTTAGTGACTGATATTTGTCAAGAAATAAACAATGGGCTTGTGTACTGAAAAAATCGAATTAGTCCGTCAGATAAATTTCCAAAAAATATTGGACACGTAGTTTTTCTTTTGTTACGTAAACCAAAATTGACGAAGATACGAAGCTTTTAAAATGCTCATACGTCACGCTGTGATATAATTTTTAGTGCGTTGTGACGTCACGAGCCCCCCCCTCCCGAGTTTTGATGCGTTTTATCTTTGTCAATATTCATTGAATTACATTACAAAAACAAAAAATACGTGTCCATTATTTTCCAATGCTCTAACTGACGGACTAAATAGATTTGCAATTTATTGATGGTGGAAACTAGCCTATTATATGATTTAATTAAAAATCCATGTAAGGAGAAACTATTGATCAATAAAAAACTTTGAAGTATTTCGGTCGCTCAGCGCAGCAAGTCTTCTTCTTCCATACTTCTCTATTCCTCGTCATCTCAGCACTACCTTTCTATCCATCCATCAATCCATCCTTCACACAGTCCATCCATCGTTTCTTTGGTCTATTCACAACTCTACAGATATCAATTGGAAAAAATGTCATTTGATGTCGGGATCCTATCCGAATAGACTGTTTGAGAATATTTGGCTATAGGAGTATCCTTAAAATGGTATTTAACTATATCTATCCAATTTATCCGTGTGCCAAAGTTACTCACAATAAAATCGGTTTAAGTTGGCTCAAAAACGAGACAAACTGTCTCACTTTTACAGCTGAAGCATTAGTATTGCAACATAATGAGATGCTAAGTTCATTCACCTCAAATTCGGATTTAAACTGAATAACGGTCATTCATTTGCGGTTTTATATGAGTTTGTAAAGATAAGAACACGCGGAATAAACAGAGAAGCAAAACGTGTGTGGAATATCATTTTGAAGTCGATAACCTCTTTAATTCGTTGGTACATGGTTCTGTATTCTGTAAATCCAGTTAGCTGGCTACATTCTTTTGTGAACTCTTTAACTCTTGAGATAGATAAGGCTCTTATCTTTCGGTCATAGCAGCCAATTTCAGCTGAGACAGACTTGTCTCCAGTTAGTTAAGAGTGGCACAAAGGACCATGGAGCGAGCCAATGTCGGCATAACCCTCATAGATCGAGTGCGTTATACCGAAACCCGACGGTGGACGAAAGCCTAAGACGTCGGGGACCGCACGGTGCGTCTCAAGTGGAACTGGGCATGTCATCTGGCTAGACGCGGAGATGGCCGATGGGGCAAGGCTTTGACAGAGTGGTGGCCAAGGTTAGGCCAAAGAAACCCAGGGCTGTCCTAAAGCTCGTTGGGTCGACGATATCGTTAAAGTTGCCAGAAACATTTGGATAAGTGACGCGCAGAACCGGGAAGTGTGGCAGAATAAAGGTGAGGCCTATATGTCTATCTCCCTTCACTCTCATAGTCCGAAGAGACGGCGATCTGACACGACCAGAGATCAGGCGTGCGAGGATCAACGGCGGACTAGGATGTCACCGGGGCACACTTAGCCAGTTCCTCTAACAAAGAGGAGGCCATAGGAGGAGGATATAAAGCTATATGATATGCTTGTTTTATTCATATTTTTCTATTTACTTCGGAGGAAATAGGTTTTACCTATTCTAAGTGCTATTTTAACTAGGCATTTAATTTAAATAGGTAGAACTATAAAATAATATTGTACTCGTGGCTTTGACCGGTGCCAATGCAATAATTATTGTGTTGGCAGTCAGTTGAATGTCATTGCCTATCGCCTACATTTTATTGGTAGACCGAACTGTAGTTCTAAATGAATGATTTTATATTTTACTCTTAAAAAAACCCTTTTCTTTTTTTGGGACAAGTCTGCCACACTATTCCCAAAGTACTTACTGCAACTCCTGAAAGCCAGAATCAACAGTGGCGACCTCCAGAAAAGCTCCGAGACAATGAAGCTCGACGAAGTCCCAGTGAAACTATTTAACTGTATTGAATGCCGCAACAAAATTAATCAAAAAAGTATAGCAGAGAACTCTGGAGGAGTAGGAAAACCATAATCTAAACAAAAACCTCTTTTTGTCTTTCGCACTTTCAAAAGCGTAGGAGGAGCTTTATGAACGGTACACTCACATTTCGACAGGTATGTTTAGTCCCATAGTATTAATGACGGAGCAAGAAGACGACCGCTACTGAGAGTTTTTTTGGCAGAAAAATCGAACATAATGACAGTTGACTGAAATGGAATTTAAAACCCGTAGAGTTTATTGTCGAGCTTGAGACAACAAGGCAGATCGCTACAATATACAACAATATATGAAAAATATGAAAAACCAATACCAACCAATACCAATATATGAAAAACCTGACTAAACATACCATCATAATAAATAGTGCCCAAAAACTTAAACAAAATATGCTCTAATGCGCTGGCAATCATCAAAACAATAATGTGCCAAGACCACTTTGAAAAATGACGAATTCCAAAAACATGCACCTTTTTTTAAATGATGCAATGCTGTTTGTAAAGGTGTTGCTTTGGCACTCTGACACACGTCGAAATGACGCGTCTCTCATTGTGACTCTGTGAGTAACATTTACGTTACATGTACCGTCCAAGAATTTCACAATGATAAATTCTTCTCTAGATTACTAATAAAGGAAATGGAGATTATATCATTCTACGTCATCGTTATCATTTCGACACTTATCTACTAGCTAGCTAATGTAAATAAAACTGTTTGATTTAATTCTTATTAATTTTTCGATAGGACAGATGGTTGATTTTGTCTGATTCATCACAGCAAGTCCTTGCTGTGATGAAAAAAAACCATCAATACTGGACATTTTTCCGCCACTTCTACTCCTCAGGTAAAAAAAATAACGGGCGTTGAGGGTCTGTCTCATGTGATAAAGCATCAGCCTAATTTGATGAGTTTAGATTTTGAACACAGCTACCGCCCAAAAGACCAATGGACCTAAAACTGGCTGGGAGCCTATGTAGCGGTTGGGCAATATTGTGACGCTTATCCACTACTAGCCTAGCATTGTGAATCTTTCTAGTAACATACAGATATATTGCAACGTAACAACGTTGCGCTAATTCCTTTCAGTAAGACGCAACTACTAGCCCATACAAAAAAGTTTCTTAATTTAACGTGAAAATGAGGCTTCATCTCCGATCAAAACAGCATTGAACACAAATCTTTGAATATAAGCAAAAGTTTGCATATTATTATATCGGGATCCCTTTTTTTTGCATAATCTTCTTTTTCCTAATATACTTTGGCATAACTGTTTTGGCATAATTTGTTTTGCCATAATAATACTTTGCCAAATTTTTTTTTGGCATACAGTTTATGTTGGCATAATCATCTTGAAGGCTAATTTGTTATGGCATAAATTTAATTTTGCAAAATGTTACTAGACATAATGACTATTAGCATAATAGTATTTAGGCATACAAATAATATAAATACCAGAATAAAATTTGAGTTATTTTTACGTATTTATTTTGAATTAAAAATTCATTAAGTTGTACTACAAAAGTTAGTGACAGAAACGAATTGCTGCAAAACCGACTCCACGTAGTCTTGTCTGCCCTACCCCTAGAGTGTAATTTAAAATCGCGTAGGCGCGGAGGGGCGAGGCGGCCCGCGAGTTGAGGAGTAGGTGGTTGTAACACTCGCCGCCGCTGCTGAGGCTGGCCGGCGAAGCCGGCCAGCAAGCCGAAGCTGCGGTGGTGAGCGTTAAACACATCTGCGACGATAAGCTCGCGTGGGACCGCCGGAGCCCCGCAGCGCCGGAGCCGTGACAGAAACCTTGCCTGCTGCATGTTGCATACTGCATGCTTGCTTGCTGCATGCTTGCTTGCATGCTGCATGATTGCTGAATGCATGCTTGCTGCATGCTTGCTGCATGCTTGCTGCATGATTACTGCATGCTTGCTGCACGCATGCTTGCTTTATGCTTGCTGCATGCATGTTGTATGCTTGTTTAAATGTTTGCAAGCTGCATGTTTGCTGCATGCATGGTGTATGCTTGTTTGCATGCTTCTTACAGGGAAAAAACTCACATATGTTCACAATCAACTATGTTCAAAACAAATATGTTATGTATTACCTGCTTCGGAGAGAAGGTTTTATTTCAATCGTCAAAATAAATTGGTATATCCAATTAGGGTGTCTAACATTTTAGGATTATGCCTCTTTGTTATGCCTATACAAAATATGTTTTAGTATCATTATGCGTAAATCAATTTATGCCTAACAATGTTATGCTTAATCATTATTATGATTACATAAATTATGCTTAAAAAATATATGCGTAAGCTGTTATGCGTAAAAATGTTTCGCAAAAATATAATTAGTAGTAACAAAAGTATGCCAAGTTATATTAGGTCTTAAAATTTTATGCAAATGGATAGGGAACCTATTATATCATGTCCGTTTAGTAATTCGTATGTATTTATGTTGATTTAACCCCCATATTTATGCATGAATGCCTAATGGATACTCGCACTGACTCAGGATTCCCCGAGGTTGCCAATGCAAACAGAAGTGAATTGGAAACATGTTTAGTTTCGAAACAAGTGTTTGCAGCTTTATCTAATCAGGTCTAGTAAAGCCGTGAAGTAGACCTCCTTCCGCTTAGTCATTTAGGTCTTCCAATTTAAGAATATCTTTCTATGAATCAATCTGGCTCGAGGACTTGCACAAGCGGCAAGCGCTTCCAAAGTTTCTTTAGTATTTCTACATCTATTTCAATTGACATATTCGTAATAGGTACCCTTTTCGGTATCGTCAACCAAATACATTTTTGACTTTAGCATCATCTATAACTATAACGGTGATCTAACGTCACTTTGTCTGACATTAGCTGTCAAATAGCTTGCAATATGTCAATGCTGTTGAATTTTTTTTGCACTAATTATGTTTGCGTGTATCTGCAACTCGCCTAATTTGATGTGTGTCGTTGTAGAAATACGAAAAGTGTTGGAAAAGATTGCTACTAGTTTATACAGATCTAGTAACTTCGTAAGACAATCTTGGAAAGCACCTTTTTAACCTTTTGTTAATTTTAGCCAACAAAACGGCAGACGTAGGTAATATAAAACCGATTTCTATTTCTGCCACCAACAGCTTTGCTGTGCAGGTTTGAAATGAGACTTCTCAAGTGCTCATGTCCGTGTCTGAGTGACGGGCGTACTGCAATTAGACTTCGGGTTTCTCTATACATCACATGAGGTTTTGCAGTTGCTTTTGGAAGAGATTTATCAGGTGGAGTGGATATTTCAGTAGCTGCCCTTCGTCTCTCAAAATTTTCTTATGTCTGGGCAAAGGTCTAGCTAGAAAGGGGATGACTTCGAAAAACAAGCTGCGCTGACCCCAAAAAATTGGAACAAGATCAGGAGGATGATGTCTTAGGTCTGCTAAGTTCTTTATCAAATTTACTATGTTTCGCTTCAACTCTGGACAGTTATATTGTAGTACCATAGATAGAAAATCTGCCTTGCCTTATCTATGCAAGATAAGGCAAGGCAGATTTTCTATCTATTTATACTATCAAACGAAACTCAAAACTTCGATCAATCATTATTTTGACCTATTTCTCTTTTATCGTTTTCATATCCATTACGCTCTGTTCTAAATCTGATGAATTGAAACAACATTGACACAATTTTTTAACAATCTGGTTCGATTTTATTTATTGCCAACGCTTTGATATTATTATGAGGTATGATAGTCTGTGGTATGGCCAGACGTCCATTGACGTCATAGTTTTTGAATGTAATTTTCTTTTGTTATTGCTATGATTATAATGGGTAGTCCCAATAAAATCCTGATTTGTTTCTTTATGTCTTGTGTGATTGGTTTTATTTTTAAATTACCAGTATTGAAATGGTCGCCAAGTGGTTTGGAAAAATTGCTCTTACGAATGAGTTTTGAAAAGAAACATTAGCGACAGTAGAGCACTTATCGAAACAAAACCACGATATTTCTAAATTGGCAAAGTTGATGATAAATGCTTTTAAACAATGACGGAACACAATTTTATTGTAAAAGAGAAAGTTTCATCTTGTTTATTGATGAACAGTGCGTCCATATAGATATAAAGATACAAGTGATTACGTCACAAGATAGAGCCATATAAGTCGGTAATTCCCTCAAAAACTTCACAGAGGTCAATGTCACCTTATCACGCAAAGTTATCGCTAGCATCTTCACTATCAAAGAGCTGAACGATAGTCGATCCCTCTTTATCGACAGTTTATTTACTTTACGGCCCATTCATATGGTATCGAATTTTATGTATAATACATAATTAACCTTTAAGATTCATCCGCTGAGACTTTAGCGTCCTATCTGTGCGAGGTACTCACACAGAGGAGAAAGAAACGTTGATCTTATTTTTGCAATATTTTGTTTCTATAGGAGACTGAAAAGCCGTAAAAGCTTTTTTGGGTGCGTTGGCCTAGCTAGTCCAGCTAATAGTAATGCTTCCACAGCGAGATGTGATCTCTGCCGGGAGGTGCTTAAGCCCCTTGACGGCTTCTTCGAGCCGTCTGAAAGCCTTCCACCTGGGAATGCTTTGCCGTGGCCGACTTGGAAATCTCTGAATAGACTTCGAACCCAGGTCGGCCGTAGCAAAGACAATCTCCTCAAATGGGGGTTTATGGACGGCTCAGACCTCAAATGTGTATGCGGCGTGTCTCCACAGACAATGGCCCATCTTCCATCTTGCGCCGCATGCCCTGACACCTGCACACTTGACGACCTTATGACTGTATCAGCGAGTGGAGTTCACATAGCTGAATTTTGGGCCAAACATATTTAATAAATATTTGCCATCGACACGCTAAGAAGAAGCTGTGTTTATCATCATCATCATATTATCCCGCGCGGAATCATCCACTGCTGGGTTAGGCCTCCCCCTTTCTTCTGCCACACTGCCCGGTTCTGAGCTTCCCTAATTATTCGCATTATTAGCATTATTCTGTGCTTTAAGTTGATCATAGGCAATTGCCTATGATCAACTTAAAGCACAGAATAATAAAGTCACAGTGCACATGCTGTCTTTCAAACCGTACCCCACGTAATAGGCTTCAACTTAACAGAGACAAGCAGATGCCGAGAGGATCAATTGTTTTTATTTTGTTCTCCGGTATTGACTCAATTCTGGGTTAAGGCGTTTATTATATTATACTTATATTATACTTTTTTATATATTTTATATTTCACTTTTCTTCATTTTGTGTATCTTTTGACAAATACGTGAGGACACCATACAAGACGTCCCACATCTCATCGTCAGATAGATTCACAGTCAAAAAATGTTTGCACTAGGTACTCAAGCATCGATACTTTTTGCAAATCTCTACTCATACCTATGATATGGCGGCTTGCCAGCGATGTACCACCTGGGTCATGTCTATATATAAATAGTCATTAGCACGAGTGCAGTTACACGGTTACTAGACTGTCATAATTGCATTGTGGTTTATGAAAATAACTTGCGGTTTCACGCAATGTTATCCAGTTCGATACGCACTTTAAAGCGGTGTGGTGTTGATGTTTTTCAAGTCTTATGAAGACTGTTGAGGAATGGAGGTTATTTTATAGGGTTTTACTGAGTAAATAAAGCATCCCAGTTTTTTGAGAATGGTATCGCAGGAGGAAATGATGAGACGAACTCAGAGGGTCTTGCCATGCAGTGAGATAAATGTCCGTGAAGTCCTTAAAACATCAGTGTTTTTGTAAAAGTCCCATAGAGCCAATTGCCATCAACAACAGACACAGGCACCAATTCAGTCTGCTACTGAAATTACTGATGAAATACACAATAACACTCATTTTTCAGGGCTGAGCAATAGGACCAACAAACTTTTAAACAAATCCCTACAGAATACAAACGGTACAGTTTGCAAAATGGGATTTCCTCTGCGTAATGTAGGAGCAAATGCGAATGATGAACTAACTACTAAGCAGGCGACCAGCTGCAGAGGTCTTTGGCAGCACGCCTTAAGATCGCACGAAGACGGAATTTTAACTTTTGAACGCATTCACTTGACTACTGTTAGCTTTTCGTGTGTCTAGACGAAAACCATTGCTTTTCCAAACGTATGACACAGCATGTGATGAACATAGGTACAGACATTAGGGATGTAGGGAAGACCATCAAATGAAGCAACTTATTCCATGGGAAAGTATCGAAAAAAATGTCTCCATCCTGTTTAAAATTAAATGTTCCTACAACTCACAAGCATACTATTACAACTGTAAGTAAGTATTGTATATTTATCAGTACTTTCTTCGCGCCATTGACTTTCTTTACCAGATAGTCTGCACATATTAATAAAGTTTATCTGTGACTAGTTATTTATAAATATCGTTCTAGTCTTGAAGTAGACCTGATTACCTGATGGAGTCTCATGAATAGAGATGGAATTTATTGGACAGCGAAAGTAATTTGTGCTCATTTTTGCTTGGGCTTTCCATTAGAAGTTTCTTGGCAGTATGCAGGCAGGATTCTAGAATATTTGTGCATTAAACTTGCCCTATATGCATTACATACATTAATTATTACATATTGCATATATATGCCTTGTTACATGCGACTTACGCACGTATAGTCACAAAAGATAAATAATTGTTCAGCACATTAACACGGTGCCCTACGTCCCTTTCCGTGTTGTAGCTATTTCTAAGTAAGGACTGTCAAAGTTTAAATTGATAAAAGCAATTTCAAGAGCGATCATTTTCACGGAATTTGCGTAGATAGTCAGAAATCGGGTGTGTATTGTGTACATACATGGTTTAAAGTAGCGAGTTTGATAATTTCAAATACTTAATTAGAACTTAAAATAATTCTCAGTTCAAAAACCGTATGACAGTGAGGAAAAACGAGGGAAGGAGAATAACAAAATGTTCCTATCGGATCAACTAAATGTTTGATTCGTTGGGAACAAAAAATAGTTGATCCGTTTCAGTTGATCGGTTTAGTTGATCGGAGTGGAAAACGAGGAGGAGGACACAAGCATTTCCCACTTCATAGAATACCTACAGCTCGTAATACTTAAGTAATAGATATTCAAATTAGGTACCTACTTTATGCAAATCCTTTCAACCTTGGATCAATTGTATTCGTACCAAGCATTGACCCTGAACTCTGAGTTTGTTTGTATTACTGAACAATTGTACTCGTAATCAACTCACTGTTTGCTCTTGACATTCGATTGAGAATATAGATTGAGACGTCATTATGACGTCAACATTGGAAATATCAATCTACATAACATAAATCTTTAATTCATTCATTTACAGATTCATTCATTATTCGTAATGTTTTCCGATGGGAAACCCCACCGGGATAGGGCTTGTATTACGCCCGCAATGGGCCTGGGTGGTGTATTAACACTTTCACTACATGTTATAAAACAAAGTCCTCTTCCGCGTCTGAACGGATTTTCATGCTGTTTCCACCAATAGATACGAGTGATTCATGAGGAAGATTTAGTTATCATTTCAATCGTTTGTCAAGGTTTTGTTTAAATTGGTTGAAATATGACGATAATAGTTGGAAGTGTCGGAAAAAGTCAAGCCGCCTTGCTCTACTCGACCCGTGCGAAATCGGGGCGGGACTCTAGTATCTAATTTAAAACCCATTCTCTCTACAAAGTGTTCTATGTCCCAGCATCGGGATCAGAACTATAGGCTGATTTTAGATCGCGCCATTTTGTTATTCTAGAACGCATTCAAAAAAATATAATCAGGTATAAAGCTGCTAGTTCCGGAACAACCTAATTCCATTTTCAAAATAATAAATAACCTCTTTTAAATTTATTTAGGCTGGCAACACCTGCTTTTCAACAATTAATTGGCTGTTGACAAAATAAAAACTGTCAAAAAGTACCAGGACGCCATAAAGTAACGCAGGTTTAAAATTAGAATATGATTAATCCCTGAACTGTGATTCAAGAGGGAACTGGGTTGAAAACCTCATTATTTCGCGAAGAATTCTTATGTGGCACTGTTTCGTAAACATAAGATATTTTTGGTTATATTGTGCGATAGTTTTATTGGTAGGAATTAGAGTGTAGACGGAGATTTGTAAGCAAAGTAATGTAGCGACAAAATAAATATTGTATTTGTTTAACTTTTGACGTTTTTCTATTATTGTTTTTTTTGTGTCTCTAATGTGCTTTTCGGGTTACAAAAGTAGTCAAATTAACATGATAATTTAGTATTTAATGTAGATTTTTAGTTCATAATCTAAACCAACTATCATTAGATTAAGAACATTTTTTACAAAAAAAAAAAACAACTTCTCAAAAAAACAAAACAGAAACTTTTTGTATTTTTTGCAAGACGGTTATTCTTATCGAAAGAGTTTTATTATACCCATTTTAGTTGTGACATTCTATGCCATGCATAAATTTTACATTTTACATAAAAGTTATTTTGAGATCATAACACCAATTTGATATATGCAAGGAATGAAATAAAAAAAATTAATACGTACCTATTGAAGGATCTAACTCATAAAATCCTAAAGCAAAGTGACAGAACCACCGCGCATGCACGCTTCCTCTACCAAACGAAAAAGAATCACGTAAATCGGCCCAGTAATCACGGAGAAAAAGGTGTACATAAATATAGTCATATGCCTACTATTACCTACACAAAAAAAAAACGAAAAGAGATGCTGGTGGAATATACCTATAAATTCCTCCTTTTTTCGTACCTAGTCGGTTAAAATTAGACATACCTACCTAAGAATTTTAGGCAGAAACGCAAAATCACACACCAAGTTCTTTCCAATATTTTCCTTTATTCCAGAATTCTCCTATGATGACCTAAAAAATGAAGAAAATACCTATGTTTTTTCTAAGAAAAAGCAAAAATCACTTACCAAACATGACAGTCTTGAGTCACAGTTTCTCCAGGTTGGTAGAACTCGTTTCCATATTTGCAGATCTTGATGGTAGGCTCCGCCACCGGAGGCACTTCATCTTCGATCCCCAGGCAAACCTTAGGGTAGTCTGGACAGCAGTCATCGTGTCCTGCCGTCCTGTTGCAGAATTGATCGCAGTAACATTTGCTATCTGAAAGAAGCAAAGCAAAATTTATAGTCGGAAAAGAAAGGCTTATAAAGAAAAAGATAAAAAATAACAAGACTGTTGGATATTTTAATTAATCATATTGCAACACCAACATTAAAATTCAAATAATTATGTAAACTGGCAACACTCAACAACTGGCAACACTCTTCCCTTCCATCTGTGACACTGGTATAGTCGTGAGAATTACTTGTCCGCCGTTTTATTTTTATTGCCCTCGGCACCAACGTACCAGCACCTATCCCCTCAATTACAAAGCTACACATTTGTCCATGCTTGTATGCAACATAGTATTGCGACATGTAAAAACACGACTGTTGAGACTGGCTTGGATGATAAGCATAAGCTTCCTTAAAATGTGAAGTGGGCCTTGCGGCCCACGGCCTAGGTATTACTACCATAGACAGGCATAGTGCAGTTTGGTGTCATGTCAATGAGTTCTAATTTGTTGTTTGTGGATGTAAGTTCCCTTTACTAACTTCAGACCAGGACAAAGCAACACGTGGTAGCATAATGCGGTTTAAAGAGCAGTTTTTACTACTACATGCCTTTTTTTGTTATAGTAGTCCACTGCTGAACATAGTCCTCTCCATCGTGTTTCTTTTACTTGTCTGATAAACTTCACAACAAAAAAAAATTAAACATACCTAGAATTCTATGTGAGCAGGCATCCTGCCTATCAACGCAACATTGTTTAGTGATGCCACAGAATGGACCTTTCGGTAGGTCAGGTCCGGAATACGCTAGAGCTAAGCCCACTGTCCCGCAGAACAGCAGCACGATTGGTAATCTGGAACAAGAGATACAGAAAATTAATAAACATGAAAAAAACCAAACCAAAGGTTGGGCAGAGGAGATACCGCGGCCCTAGCACACAAAGGGCTAAGAAGGAATATGGATGGGTTTTAGTCAGTACAAATCTGACATATCACACTCCCTTCTTCTCCGTCTAGAGCGGTGTTGGGCAGAGGTGTCCGTGTAACCCGGGTAGATGACACCAACAACAACAACAATAACAGCCCATAACGTCCACTGCTGGACATAAGCCTCTCCCATGATGGGAGGAATTTGCCGTAATCTCCACGCTTGGCAGGCGGATTGGAGATCGCAGTGATGAAAGACTAACAGAAAACGCTGCTGCCCATTCTCTGGTCTACGGAGGCGCAAGGTGTTCTGCCTCAGACATTAGTCGCTTTATACGACATCCGTGAATGTAATGGGTTGGTTCTATTCTACTCTGCCGGATACCACACGGCTAAGATGTCACCATAAAACAATAATTCCAATACACCTATCTCTAAAAAACACTTTCTTTTGGGCCTGAAAACCCGATTTATTTTCAATTAATTGCCAAATTTGATTTTTAGTTATTTTGATATCAATAAATAGTTGAGTCATTGAGTTGAATAAACAGTGACGTCACAGTTTGCTATTGCCATACAAAATCTACGAGAGAACCGCGTTTTGACAGCTCTTAAAAAGTATGTCAATTGATTGGTGTGTCATCTACCCCATTCAAGTCTTCGGGTCGGGAACTCTACACAAAAAACAAATGAATAACGTTTCGTCGGATGCCGACGGTGACCATCAAGTTTAAAGTGTATGAAAAACCTCGCCCACCTCCGACTGAAGAATCACTCAAACTGGTACGGACAAATTGTGTACCAAGCTATGGACACCGGAGTTCACCGGAAAATGTCATTAATTACTACAGTAAAGATTTGGTCAACAAATTACGGACGTGGATCCGGACCCCAGATACTTTACTGGAGTACTGTATCCTGTAACTACAGTTCTACACCTATATCCGTCTGGTTCACAGCAGACGCGGCCATTACTGCCAAGATCATCTAAAGCAAGAAGCTACGCGGTAGCAGACGCGACTTTTGAGCCGAAGGTTTGGTTTCGATCCTAGATTAGAGAATAATTATTTAGCCAATTACTAAGGAAATTCAGCTCATCCAGAATTTAACACGGATACCTGTTAAGGAGCTCCGCAAGTCCCGAGCGGTCAATGTCCCAACACAAACAATATTTTTTCAACTAAAACCTCAATAATCGTAAAAAATAAAACTAAAAAGTTCTAGAACCATAAACTATGGTACACCAAACTCATTGGCAGCGTTATCTGAAACATTTGTAAGAAATGGGTCGTCGCACTCCAAAGAGTTCATAGAGTATTTACAGAAGCGACACTTGTATGAAAACATACTATAAAATAAAGTCAAATGACATTGATGATAGGCAATAGAAAATTTAGAATAGAACATGACGTTTTCTTCAGCAATAAAAAATACGGAAATAAAATAGGTGACTTAGGTATTGAGATCTGCGTAGGATCAGGTGTTCAACATAATCAATTAAAATCTCAATTTATTTGGAGTCGGTGTATCATGTCCATGTCTTATTCAGCACAATACGTATCTATCATTCGTTAATTCAGTATCAACCACCTTTCTAGCCATTTTTAACCGACTTCAAAAGGAAGAGTTTCTCAAATCGATTGGTATTTTTTTTTTATCTTATTCATTCTTCGTTTCTTTGGTCTTCTACAAAATTTTCTTCTTCATGATTTATCCCTCAGCATACGACTAACAATACAGGCAACAAAGAGAATTTTAAATTGAATGTATTCTGTACTTTTGCCGAAGCATTTGGTCTTGCTTAAAAGGGCTTATTTTTCTATCACTCAGGTACTTTTGTCATACTTCAGAGATAAAGTTAGTATAAAACGAAAAAAATAAGTTTGCTTTGTCGCTTCTACACGCCACAACAATTTTAATCTTTGACTTTCAGTCTTTACGATTTATAAATTGCTTCTATCGTAGAGTTAATGTTTTCATTTTGTTTTTGTTAGTGAAACCATTAAACCTCCTCTGATGGTTTATGGCAGCGCTAGAGTCGCAGCCAGCTTCATCTTTTTTATGTTTTGTACTGAGTGAGTGTTTGTTTTATGTGTTTTACTATCGATAAACGTTGAGGGTTTGATTGTGTTCTCTGTATTCAGTCGAAAGATGTTTACTGCTGGTCAAAGGACACTGCCACGAATAGCTACACCTTCCGGGGCATATTATGGAATTTACCTGAATACGACTGGCGAAATGTGATGGGTGTTTTATTATATTACCCCTTCCTTTTCTTTTTTTTCTATGAAATTCGGCTGGACACTGGCGCTTGCGCACGAGCCGTTTTTCACGTATTTATCTATACTTCTATACTAATATTATAAAGAGGTAACAATTGTTTGTAAGTTTGTATGTAGGGGGTAATCTCCGGCAGTAATGAACCAATTTTAAAAATTGTTTCACTGGTGTAGAAAGCTACATTATTCGTGAGTGCTATAGGCTATATTTTATTCCCGTACTCCCACGGGAACGGGAACTACGCGGGTGAAACCGCGTGACGTCCGCTAGTGAAAGATAAAGGAGTAAAGATAGCGTGACGGTGAAACAGAGGAGAATTGAAGAAAAAAATGTAAATATCTGAATCTAATAATATATTTTTATTGACTCTCAAGTGTTGAAAGGTTACCCGTATCTATAAACAAGTCAAAGTAATTACTTGAATAAAAGTCATTATTTAAGATACTTATGATTTTTATTCTGCAGTTTAGTAGGTAAAATTCTTAGCTTGGTATTCTTTGACGGTTCTTACTTCGTTTAAATTCTTGTCTATTGCATAAAAATGTTTGCTTAAGTCAATGATATTGAATTAAACAGATATGTTATGAGCGCGCAATCGTGAAGACTCGAAATCGCGCCAACTGGCCTGTTTTTCCTTTATTCTGCGTCACTGCGTGTATGTGAGCTGGCTGTGCCCCGCGGAACACTTTTTTCGGTGGTTTTGTAGGTGTTTATCATATTATTATCTACATCCATGAAATAAATCCTCCATAAAAGGTTCTGAAACCTTTTGTAGTGTTGTAAGAAGTCTATGTAAATTCATGGAAAGTTTAATTGCTGAGTATTTATTACAAAGAAACCATGTATGGTAATAATATAATTATTTACATGTTGGATTGTACTATTATTAAAATGCACAAAGCTTGTATCACTCATTTTTGTAAACAACAATAGTAGATTATACAACAAGTGAATAAAAAGGGAATTTAGTTCGAGGTACGAAGTTGGATCCCGAGAGCAGCGAAGGATTCTAGAGTAGAATCACGAGCGTAGCGAGGGATTCTAGATTAGAATCCTGAGCGGAGCGAGGGATACAAGTACCGAGATAAAATTTTTATTCACGTGTTGTGTACTCTACTTTTTACCATTGACTGTGAGAAAATAAAAAGGAGCATGGTATTTATATTTATCAGTATTATTATATAATCAGTATTATAACAAGATAACAACAAAGGATTAAATATTAAATTAAAATTAAAAGTGTATAGTAAAATTAGAACAATTTTTAAAATTTAGTGTTATTGGCTGGTTTGGGTTTGAAACTGTTGTATTAGACAACACTTGGGTATTTGGCAAAGTCGCCGTATTTTGTGGTTGCTGTTGCTGAGACAGCTGTAATGTAGTCGTTTTACAACCTTTCGATGTAGAAGGGCGCGCCGGAGATAGTGGCGCAGAAGGCTCAACAGCAGACGGTTTTAGATTTATACTTTCAACTATCCGGCTGCATCTTTTCGATTTATTTTCGATTGAATCCTCGATATAACTTTCTGCTACTGTGCTGGACCTCCACCCTCCGTGGCGTTTTAGTTCTATAAGATCAGCACCTGAATTTGCTAAAAGGGTGGCAGAGCTTCTGCGGAAGCAATGTCCTGTGTACTTTTCGGGATTCGATAGATTTAAGAAACTGGCAATCTCTTTTGGCATCGCACCTATTTTGTTGATTCCAATAGGTTGGCGAGTACATTTTCCGCCATGGTATTGTAAGAAAAACCTGTCGGTTTTTGTATTAGTGGGCCGTAAAGCTTGATATTTTTCGACGATTTTTACGTATTCTTTGCGTATTAATTTTAGTTTTCGTATCAGTTAAAACGATAAGTAATAAATTATCCGAGTCTTTTTGGATGTCGGTTATAGTTATCTGTAATCATTCATTACTGCGACAGGCTCCATTCACGCCGAAAATTAGCACAACCTGTGAACAATAATTTAAAAAATATGTATTGACAGGAAAACCTTAGAAGCAGTAGGTTTGTAAATAAATATACATATATTAAGTAGGTACTTACTTTTACGGCCAGAAAACTGTGGTCAGGCGCATCATTTAGAAAACGTTCAATGTTTTCGGAGCTAAGCACTCTAGATTTCTTTGGCTTATTACCCTCGGATAGCCGTTTTAAGTATGTCACTAACTTTGAGTAGTTTGAAATATCAATGTTGTGTTTGATTCTCACTGTGGCTTTTAGCATAGAATATATGCTGCAAAGTGTCGACGGCTTCTTAGTCTTGGTTAATTCATTGAAATAGTTAAGAAATATGCACTCAGAGAAGGAATTAGCGCCATTCGTGGTTTTCCAGTCGCAGAACAAATTGTATGTTTTCAGGTACAACTCCCGAGATTTTGGCGGCAACAAATCATCTACTATAACTGCTGCTTTAGAACGAAATGATTCCGGAGTCAATCTCTCATTTTCGATATCGGAAGAACTCATTTTATTATAATTACATAAGTTAATAGATTTTCCAATAACACAAAACAACCACAATAACAAAAGAACGTAACTAAATTGGCGGGTTTTTTTTTTTAATTTGGAATAGAATAGCTCCATTCAGCCTCCCAGTACGTACTTTCAGCAGCAGCGTTTTTTTTTTGTACGTAATTAATGTTTGTTCCAAATTCAAAATGTCTTTATTCACTCAGTGAGTAAAAGAGAGTTTTATTCACTGTTATCGATGAATAAAATGCCTGTTTTCGAGTGGCAATGGTAAAAAGTACATAATGCAATACTAATATCCAAATATCGAACAAAAATGGCGGGATACGACGTGAATTCGAATTCATTTAAGTTTTTTTTTAATTACGGCGCTGTGGTAGTGAATCGCACGTGCTAGACAATGTTCTTTTTTTAAAACGAGTTGCATAATGAAATTCAATACAACATTATAACACCCGTTTGGGTGTTAAAATGGTTATTATGACACTGGCTGTTTTAATGTTGGCCATAAGCTAACTGTTTCAGATACTTTTATAGAGGATTTGTAGCATGGGTGTAGATAAAGGATGTAAATAGATCCGTAACGAAGCCGAAAGGCACTTGTTCTCACCGTCATTGAGATCTGTTTTTTGTTCTGGACCATACTGGGAACTAGTGGGAGGGAACCTACTAGTTACGGAGATATTGAAGGTCAAAGTTCCAACTTTTTCACAAGTTTTCTTTTTAATATATTTTTTATTGTGAGAATGTTACTTTAAACACCTCCACGACCCCCGTACTATTCAATCCATCCATCAGCACAATGTTTTTAGTGCGTTACATTGAGTTCTACCACAAAACATGATTTTTCACCCCCAAAAAAAAGTCGTTTCTCAGCAATAATTTTTGCGTACGGTTTACTTAGTTTGATGTTGAATGCTTGGTTGACGGCTTCGTGATGAGGTTATTTACACCCTGTTGTACCTATCTAGATGTACGTACGTAGCTAAGTATTGTAAATCTTGTATTTAAATTAGCAATAGTAGTTGGTATGTGCCACATGCTGAAGTGTTCTCAACACCTGTGCCAACACGTTCTCAATGTGTGCATTAACAGTGAGTCAAAAACTTGAAACATGAAGTAACTATAAGGCCGATTGACCGTACCTTTTACGTTATACATAAGGCCCTTCTAACCCTAAAATTAGCAACTCTATTTGTGGTGGTTCAAACTTCGTTTGAGATACTGTTAGAATAAAGTTCCAATCAAAGCTGATTAGAACTTTAACAACCGCTTTGTAGTGCAAGCGCACTACAAAGTGGTTGTTACGTCAATCACTGCGGCCCAATAGTGCGAAATGAGTGGTTTATTGCGATTTAAAAAAAATATATTGATTGGACTAAAAAAATAAAACACATAAGACCTGCTATATAGTTAGTTCAATTATTATGCAAAGTTTCATGATCTAATTTGAAGTACTTTTTGAATACCAGCGGTTTATTAATCGATTTGGAGGTAACTGGATTTTTTTTTAATCGAGAAAAGTTTATGGAATCGTGTTTTCGTCACACATATTACCCAGCATTAATCCTCAACTTTACCATATATTTATTTCAAAATTAATGCTGCAGTATTTTAGGCGTAACGGAGGATCATGCTAAGCCATTAAAATTTGAGGGATATATTATAGCCCTTTACTGTGATTATTAAAGCCAGGGCTAAGATAACGGTAGTTTATTGAATCTACTATTCAATGATGACTGGTCTGTTTTGTTTGTCAAGTGATCGCAAGGTCGGGGAGTGTTACTGGTTTTTTTCCATCAGGAATTTCTCAGTAGCAGCCACGGAGTCTGGATTTATGCCCGGTTGATGGCAATAGGCTCGCCCCCAATTTCATGGGACTTAAACATATCTGGCGAAATGTGGGTGTACTATTAGGCACACCTCTGCCTATAATAACATACTATACATAACATAACATCACGCCTGTAACCCCAGAGGGGTACCTCTGGGGTTACAGGCGTGATGTTATGTTATGTTATGTATTCCATGGGGAACCCTACTCATTCATAACCACAGATGTGATTAAAATAAACCTGTCCCATATTTTAAACTGGCAACACTAAAACATTACGTCAGCCCAAAAAAAACACAATAAATACAAGATGGCCGTGTGAATTGGATCAATTTACTTTATATTATTTTAGTACAATTGTGCTATAAGTCACACATGTCACAATAATATGACCTTTTATTACTTTGGCATTGAGTTCAAATTTATTTCAAACGTGTGTTCGGGTTTACTTATTATTTTTTTGTCTGGTTTATTGTTAATTTAGTTTGACAGTATGGAAAGGGAAATTATCTGTATTATAGACCTACATAAATATAAACTCACGCGAGAGCGAGGAGCCCGTGGCTAAATAATAACAGCTGCTCGGGTCGATTTTTAGGTTAAGCCGTGCTTGCCTAGGTTGGTCTGTGGATGGGTGACCACCCATTACAAACTGGGTTTCCGCCGTGCCTCGGAAAGCACGTTAAGCCGTTGGTCCCGGCTGTCATTTGTAGATCTTTAACAGTCGTTACAAGTAGTCAGTGGCCCAAAAAGTTTGACAACCAGTCTTACCATGGGGTATCGTATTACCCAGTACTAACTGGGTTGTGGAGGTCTGATAGGCAGTCGCTCCATGTAAAATACAAGTATTCAGCTGCATCCGGTTAGACTGGAAGCCGACCCCAATATAGTTGGGAAAAGGCTAGAGAGATGATGAAATATAAACTCACGCCCTTTTTCCCACGTGGGTAGGCAGGTACTACAGAACGCCTACTAAGGCTATAATAACTAATCTTCTAATTATTTTCATCTCTAAATCATTTTTTATAAATTCTAAATAAAAAATATAATTTCATCTACCAAAATTTAATATTTGACGACTCGATTGGCGCAGCGGTAGTCAGGCTGCCTTACGTTCTTAGGGTCCCGGGTTCGAATCCCGGTCGGAGCAAATGTTTGTGTGATGAGCATGGACATTTGTTTCCGAGTCATGGATGTTTATGTGTATAATAAGTATGTATTTACAAACAAAAAGTATCTATGTAGTATATCAACTATCTGGTGTCCACGATACAAGCCTCGTTGCTTAGTGTGGCACTAGATGGCGCTGTGTGTAATGTCCAGCAATATTTAAATTTATAAAAAAAAAAAAAAATTCAAGAAATAACTATTAAAATAAAAAAAACATCACAAGGTAGGCGTTCTGTAGTACCTGCCTGCCTACCCACGTAGGAAAAAGGGCGTAAGTTGGAAGTACCTATCTTAATCCTTAACTACGTACTTCTGAGTTATACTGGGTCAAATCATATTAGCTATCGTATCTCCATTCACGTGATGGTATAGAATATCTGAATTTGATAAATAAAAAAAACTTTCAGTTGAATTGATAATCTCCTTTTAGAAGTCGGTGAAAAACAAAATTAAACATCAACGTCTAGCTTAGCCTTTTCCCAACTATGTTGGGGTCTAACCGGATTACCGGATGCAGCTGAATAGTACTTTACATGGAGCGACTGCCTATCTGACCTCCACAACCCATTTAGTATAGTATAATCAATAATATATAAACTATAGATACGTTGTCCGCACTCTAAAATGACAACATGAAATGAAGCCAATTGGCCACATCGCGCTTAGTTACGCACCAACCTGTCGCGCGACGTTTGTTTATAATTCAATAAATCCTGTGACATGACTGAAGATGTATATTTATCTCCCTCTCGCATCAGGCATCCCGCCGTTCGGTGTCATATTTTCTTTCTCTTTCTTCACGCTTATAAGTAGTTCGTATTTTCGCCGTTTTTAAGCGCCGCGATGTTGGTTCATTCGTGTCTATATATAATACGTCATTGAGTATAATACGATACCCCTTGGTAAGACTGGTTGTCAGACTTTCAGGCCACTGACTACCTGTAATGACTGTAACAAAATTAGTCATCAAAACATTTGATTTTGTTTCATAAACTATACACATTAAGAATATGTCTGTAGCGTTTTGTTAGCTATTTCATTCAGTATGCTGAAGTAAACAGATGTTGAAACATCTTTTATGTTATTTGAGAAATACGATCGCAAATCAATGAACATTCATTTTACACGTCTTAAATGAACCGCAAAAGAATTTCTTTAAAAACATTGAATGAACGAGAAAAAAAAATTTCAACGTTTGAAACATGAACAGTTCAAACCACAATGCAACATCTCGTGCCAAAATTCATCAATAACTGTCAAGCTCTTTCGTAGTGATTGAGCAACAAACAAACAAACACTGATTTATGGTGCTAGTGGGACTTCTCTCGAAGCTTACGTTTACATGAACTGGCCCGTGGCTTTGCTTACGTAATTGTGGAAAATTGTACAACGGAAACGTCCTGTTTGTTTTTAATAACATAGCCTATGACACTCGGGGATAATGTAGTTTCCCATTAGTGAAAGAATTTTCGGAATAGGATCAGTAGTTTTGAAGATTATGATGAGAATGTAGGGGACATCCAAACTTACAAACATACGAACTTCACCTCTTTATAAGATTAGTGTAGGTAGATGTATACGTGGATATATGTATTCATTGCCCTTGTCTAAAGTTCCTAACAAAGCCTTTACAAACAGAATATAAATCTTTTAGCCACTTACTGTCGATTTCCATACAAAATTTACGATACGGAACTTCGACAACTTTATTTGTGCGGTCACAAAAGTACTAAACCCAAACCAATTGTATGAAAAGGTGTTAAAGTTGGGGGTTTTTGTTATGTTTGTATTTTGGTTATCTCGAGTTTCTATTTGCATAATGTGAAGGGATAAAGGTCTTTTGTTTCAAATATCGGTCGACGGCGACGGTTTGAAATAGATGTGTGTCGAAACGGGAACCTAACCCATAAGCAAAGATTGAAATCCATAGATTGGCCTTCACCGTTCTTACGACTCGTACACATAAACACGATACGATGCGACGTCCATTACATTCCGAGTTTCCTCCGTACCTCGAAAAGCTCGTGAAGCCGTTGGTCCTGGCTGCCATTTGTAGCTCTTTCACAGTCGTTACAGGTACCTCGACGTCAGTGACTCGAAAGTCTGACAACCATTAAATTATTACCAGTGGCGTATCTAGGGGGAGGGCGGCAGGGGCGGCCCGCACCGGGTGTCACCCGCTTAGGGGTGACACCCAACCGTGAACATCACTAATGCCACCTATAAAAACCAGCCAAGTGAGAGTTGAACTCGCGTGGAGAGGGTTCCGTACAATACCAGTCTTATATTGAGTTTGCCACTTTAAAACCAGACAACTTTTCCAAAAGTGTCTGGAGGAAGGGTCTTTCAGGCTGAATTTCACGAAAACTGTTGCTGTGACTGTAAGTATATAATTGCCATATACTAGACGAGTATATGGCCCATCTAAAACTGTTACTTATTTTTTCGTGTCTGTATTTTTCAGCCTGTAACGATCCTTCAACTGTAAATCTGTAAGACAATTTTTTCTCTGTACACCCATACCGACATCGTACATCTGTGTATTCTTTTTTTCAATTGATAGAATTTTCTTTATAAATTGACAAAATTACTCCTTGTACGAATAGAGAAAGATAATTTTTATTTTAACTGTTTTGATTGATTTTTGGGGTGACACCTACAATATCCGCACCGGGTGTCACCCATGCTAGCTACGCCACTGATTCTTACCAAGGGGTATCGTATTACCCTGTACTGAGTTGTGGAGGTTAGTTAGGCAGTTGTTCCACCTTTCTTGCCATATCATTCTTAACACAGTCCATCCATCGTTTCTTTGGTCTTCCTCTACTCTTATACCCATCCACATTCATACTCAAAACTTTCCTCACGACATTTTCCTCCTACAGAAATAAATCAGATATATTTAAGTATCTTTGTTAAAGGCAGTCGGTCGAATCTTAAGGATTTAAATCTTTGACCTTTATGTTCTCAAGAAACCTTGGAGTGTCAACTGTCAACCCATATAGGTAGATCATGAGTAGATATGGGCCAAGGACTTCTTGTTGATCGAATCAATGACCCATTGTTTTGGGATTGTTGTCATCGCAAGCGCAATAGATTTGATCCCCCGACCAAAATGGCGATGAGTTTTTCCAGTAGGAAATGCTCAGTCCGCCTGTTTTAATTTGTCCCAGTTAATGGATACACAACAACAACAGCCCATAACGTCCACTACTGGACATAAGCCTCTCCCATAATGGGAGAAATTTGCCGTAATCTCCACGATTGGCAGGCGGATTGGAGATCGCAGTGATGAAAGACTAACAGAAAACGCTGCTGCCCATTCTCTGGTCTACGGAGGCGCAAGGTGTTCTGCCTGAGACATTAGTCGCCTTATACGACACCCGTGAGTGTAATGGGTTGGTTCTATTCTACTCTGCCGGATACCACACGGATAATGGATATAGGATCGTTCTTATTATGTCGGATTTATGACCCATATTCTTAGTCCCTATACCTACAGACCTATCTAAAGCCTACTCCTGATTAACGGCTTATGAAGAAGAATGGAAAAAAAGATAGTACATTTTTTTCATATGTTTTTAATTTATCACTTAATTTCGTATGTAACCAGAAGAATTGTGAGGTTACTATCTACTGAGATGTTATATGATGCTTATATACTTAAAGCCTATTTGGTCATGGCCTATGACGCAAGCATACTTGCATACCACTTACCATAGAGCTGTTAATATCTTGTCATAATACTAGAACTCGTACCAAAACTATCCGGTTTTCGAATAGTTTAAAAATAGAACGATCAACTTTGATATTTTTCCTCTTTACTAAAAAAATGACGTAGAAAAGTATTAAACTTGATGTAAAGGATGATTTTGGAAATGTATTTTGTCGTGGTTTATTCAAAATCTTTAGGAGTGACGATTTTTCAGTACGTCCGGGGCCTTCAGTGAACAAGTGCCTTTCGGCTTCGTTAAGAGGTGTTTAACACCCTTTATACGTATATTGAAGTTTTGTATGAGACGGTTAAATATTTTCGCGATTACAATGTTAGTCCTATAGAAAAAGTTGTAGTAAATAAGACCACATTTCTGCTAATCGCTGTTCAAGAAAAGGTCACGCTTGAAGAATTTGTAAATAAAATATCTGATAACAGTGATTTGAACATTTGTTTTAAATGCACATCGGAATTCGCAAACAAAGTAATGATAAAGATCTACGGATGGTACGGATCTACGATTAAAATAATGCAATATGAAGGTATAGCTAATGCAGTATTTTATCTAAAGAACAAGCACATTATTAAAATGTACCATTTGATATCTATATGGTAGGTGAAAACAATACAATGCATAAAAACCTTGAAGAGTCATCACCATCTGCCTAGCCTTTTATCAACTATGTTGGTATCGGCTTCCAGTCTAACCGAATGCAGCTGAATACCAGTATTTTACATAGAGCAGTTGCGTAACCGACCTCCACAACCCAGTTAGTCTGGATAGTACGATACCACTTGGAAAGACTGGCTGTCAGACTTTCAGGCCACTGACTACCGGTAACAACTGCCAAAGATGTACAAATGACAGCTAGGACCCGAAGCACGGAGGAAACTCGGTATATTATGGGTGATCACCCTTCGAAGGACCAACCTAGGCAAGTGATCGACCCGAGCGAAGCTCAATACGATTATTTGCTAGCCTATTACTATCTAAATGGTAACTTTACTTGTGTGTCTGCTAAATACCAGTATTTTATATAGAACGGCTGCCTAACTGACCTCCAGTTGCCAGTTTCTGAGTAAAAGCCTTCAAGAAGACGACGGCAATCGGACACGTCCGGAGAGAGATTGTCAAAGAGAGTTAGAGAGAAACAACCAGTTTCTCGACTCCCGCATCCAGTCTTTCCTAGCCGTTTTCATTGACCTTTAAAGACCATCGGTCCATCTGACATAATATCTGAGAGAAGACTTTCTTTTTTCTCGGATGGGAAATCATGAGTGTCAGACTTTTACTGACTAAAACCCATCCATGTTCCTTTATCGCACTTGTGTTCCGGGGCCACGGTATCTCTTTCGAACAGTCCCGCTGCCCCGGCAGGCATCGGCCCTTGCGGACCCCTTCCTTTTGCTGACTGTCTTTGAGGCTCGCGTGGAACACGAACACGCCGTCGACACTGCCTATCGACATGAGACGGACAGACAGCGAGCTAGCCCATAGCTCTCCGTGCACAGCCGCTCCTACGGCGCCCGACGCCCGGGGCATCTCCCGCGGCGGCCGGGGCGTGAGGTTCTCTCCCTCTCACGTTCCGCCACCTCCTTCTCTAGCTGAGAGAAGACCCTAAGTAATCATTATGACAACAGCAATTGTGATTTGTGACCCAAATAGGCTTTAAATCTCACTAGCGATAGGAAACTAGCTAAAACGGTTCACATATTGATAACGCGAGGAATTGCGGAATATCTCTCTGATAAGATGACTCATCCGAACACATGTTTAGGTCGATGTAAGGACCCTGACGAGAAAGGCGTTTTGATAACACTATCTTCGTAATTCCTAAACTATTGTAGACTGACATAGATTGCAATAGATGTTTAGAGGGTTCATTGCAAACTCACCACTATATCATGCTTATTGGCTACAATCGTCCTGCCAGTGATGATGGATTGATCCCGGAACAATGTGACATTGCCATTTTCGAGAACTGAGTCCGGGCACATACCTATGGTACGCACTACTTTTCATGTTTATCCTAAGCAGAGATCAGGACATAATGAGGCTAGAAAGTTACTACATCATAGCTAAGTACCAGCACTACCAGCTCCTCTAATTCACAAACGGTTCAATGGTTTCTGAATTGTGATGTATTTGTGACGGACTGTTGTTGCCCGAGACCTCTTCGTCCGCAAAAAAATGTCTTTTTGTTATGGCGAAAATAAATAAAAGTACAGTGTGGCTGTTATTTTCAAATTAACAGATACTTCAATTTTATTTATTTGTATAGATTTGCCATACAAATTATGCCAAAGACATGATCGGCAGACCACTGAACTGTTTATAGATTAGTGGAGTTGGGGCCTTAATCAAAATGGATACTCTTAAATGTCACCAGATAGATTTTAGCCTCTGTTTGATGGTGGCAAGACTATTGATAACATCCAAGGATAAATCAAGACTCAGGATTCTTTTATAATGTGACAAAATTAATTGCCTTTTATTACAGGAATTTGGGGCGAGCATACCACTAGGAGGAATGTTAAACCGTTCATTTAAGAAGACCAGAATGTTCCAGGAATCATACCGACCTAAATAACTGATTGATTCTAGGAATTACTACGAGTAATTAACTCCCGAAGTAATTACATCGGCTATTTCCTTCGCATTGTATTTACATTCCTCTCGTAAGATTGTATTTATAATGTAGAACCCATTTACATTGAAATGAAGGTATTCTGTTGACGTACGGTTATTTATAGTATTCAGTTATAATACATCTAGCTATTTTTAATGGGTGTATAATTAGGCGGAATTAAACACTGTTTTAAGCTTTCACGGTTCATAACTATACTACAAATGTCACTTACGGGATATCTTCCGTGATTATTGTTTTTTTTTTGTTGTTTTTTTGTTCATATTTTTTTTGGCTGACAAGAGAAGCAATTGAAATAAGAAGACATAAAAATTTCAATCGAGAGGATGGCCTCAAATTGTCAAGTACGTGGAATCCAGTATTGAATATGCTCAAAAGTAGCAGCCAGCAACATAACAAGGACTCCACAAAACCTAGTGATACTGTGAGTGTTTTTTGCCGTGACTTAGTATCGAGTTCCAGTAGTGCGCGTAGCAAAAGACAAAGAAAGAGAGTAGACGGATTTGTCTGCTCCTAACAATTTTTTTCCAGCCACCCACATTCTCCAGTCAACCGGCGATCATGGCGCTTGCAACAGCGTCGAAATATCGGGAGCTCAAAAATAAACAATAATCACCGAAGATATCCCGTAAGTGACATTTGTAGTATAGGCGGAATTACTCGAGTTTATCTATTGGATCCCGAGGGAGATCACAGAAGAGAAAATTTAACACTCGTATCTATAAACAAGTCAAAGTGATTATTTGAGTAAGAGTTAGAACACGCGATCTTTTGGTCGTCTTAACCGTTGTGCTAAAGCAGCTTTATAGCTTACGTCTTACATCCTACCCACAAGCAATTCAATAAATCATAACTAAAAGCATTTCAAATAATAATGCATCATGATTAAGGGCCCCATATCGGCCTTTCAGACAGTCTTAAATTAAACTTTATTGCAGTGTTCTACAGTTTGAATTGCATCGTAATTGATTTGCATTGGTCACCATGATCGATGGAGGTGATTAAAATTGATAGGAATTGTGATTGAAGATACATTAATACGGTGGTGTTCAGAGTTGTGATGTTTTTGAAGCCGGTTGGGGCTTAAGAGGAGAAATCTGTTGTGGTACTATAAGGGAAGCTAAGTCTTGCAATCATATTAATAAAAGCTGTATGTACAAGTTATAATCCGTTGACGGGTGAAAGTCTGCGATGTCGTGGGTGACAAGGTGATACGTTTTAAGTCGACTTGAAAGCTAGACATCCGTCTAGACGCGGAGATGGCCGACAAGGTAAAACTTTGACGGAATACTTGTAGTACCAAGGACGGCCCAAGGGTCCATCAGGAAGTCAAGAAAAGCCCAGAGTCGAATGATGGGGAGAACAAGTGCCTATTAGCAGTAAAGGGTACTTTTAATTAGGAGTAGAACGATATACAGAAAGAAATTCTAGAACTTGTGAAGCTTGCACTTTTGTTTCTTCTCGTGAATTGTGACACATACAACAATTACCTAATTTTCTCAATGTGAAAACTTAACATAAAGATTCCGCTTATGAATTTAAATACACAATGGGTATTATGTCCAATGGATGTCTCGAATTTTTTGTTGACTCAGTTGTTCAACTACGTACTTTAAATGTAACAGTGGTACATTTGTGAGCAAGATAGGAACATTAACCTTCCTTTAATGCATTTAATTTCTGACAAACATTGTGCCAAAACGTGCTCAGTAGTTTTTGAGTTTAACCCGATTATACAGACAGACATAAAAGGTGAACTTGGTTTTATATTGGATCATAAATATCATCTTATTATACGTAACACTACAATCAGGACTGCAAAAGTCAATGCCAAACAACAAAATTCGCCATTTTATTACGAATTCTTGCACGAATTATTTTGGAAAACTTCCTTAAGGGCTATCAAATTGAAATATTGCATATCATCTAGCCTTTTCCCAACTATGTTTGGATCGGCTTCCAGTCTAACCGGATGCAGCTGAATATCGGTATTTGACATGGACATTGCTTAAAGCTGGGTTTATTCTTGCCCTGTCAAATTCTCTATGTTGACAAGAAAAAACGAATTTTCGTAGTTTTTAATACCGTCTAGAAAATAATGCTCTTGGAGAGTGAAAATACTATGATTGAGTGTTATAAGAGTCTGAGTCTGAGCCTAACATTAAAATACAACAAAATAGAAATATTTTGAACGCTCCCTAGAGAATTAATCAAACTTTCTCGGGCATATATTTTTTTTAATTTTGTGGCCATATCTAAACCATAATCACATCTATACTGACATGTTTGATGTGTGAGGAGCGCTCAAAATAATAATCAAAATTTTCTTGTATTTGAGTGCTAGATTCTAAAATACTCAAAATCAAGAAAAAATGTAAAAGCCCTCTTAAACTGCTTCACTTTATGTTCATGCAATAAAAACGGAAAACACGTAATTCACGTCTGTGTTTCTGGTTCCATTCTGCATCGGTGTTCCTCAGTGTTCCTACATATGACCCCAATCTATTTAAGTCGCAAGTTAAGAGGCTTCTTTTGGGGTAGCTCGTTCCATCGTCGGTCAAGAGTAGGCCCAAATAATATAAAAAATAAAAAATCTTTTTTTCGTCTAAATCGACCTTATTTATACGTATTCCGTTCCAATCATCATCATCTGCCTAGCCTTTTTCCAACTATGTTGGGATCAGCTTCCAGTATAACCGGATGCAGCTGAATACTAGTATTTTACATGGAGCGACTGCCTATCTGACCTCCACAACCCAGTTAGTACCGGGTAATACGATACCACTTAGTAAGACTGGTTGTCAGACTTTTGGGCCACTGACTACCTGAAACGACTGTCAAAGATCTACAAATGACAGCCGGGACCAACTGCTTAACGTGCTTTCCGAGGCACGGAGCACTCGGTATGTAATGGGTGGTCGTCCATCCACAAACCAACCTAGGCAAGTGCGGTTTAACCTGAAGATTGATCCGAGCGGCTGTTATTATCTAGCCACGAGCTCCTCGTATTCCGTTCCGATGATTTTTTTAAATTATATTATTATAAACCTAAATTGTCCCACTGCAGGGCAAAGGCCTCCCTGCTGGGGTTGCGGGACTGTTCGAAAGAGATAGGTACCGTGGCCCCGGAACAAACGGCGATGAAGGAACATGGATGGGTTTTAGTCTGTAAAAGTCTGACACTCCCTCCTGCTCATTCATTTGATGATTTCCCATCCAAAAAAAAAAAGGCAAAGGCCTCCCTTCTCTTCTTCCACATTTGGCGATCTAGTGCGATTGTAGGCCAATCCTTTGCGAAAGAGTCTAGCTCATCCCGCCATCTCCTTCTGGGCTTGGGGTTCCGATGATAATGGAATGTATTTGGTAGAGATAATAATCTGATGGATATAGCAGCCAGGACTGTTTCTAGACAAAAAAAATCCGCACCAGGTTTTTTTTTTCTTAAATATGAGAATTCGAAAACATGTGACTGAACTTACTAATTTGCCCTGGGCCCGCGTGGTGGATTACAGCCCACTCCCTCTTATAGAGAGGTCTGTGTCCTAGCAGTGGGATTGGAACATTATAGGCTAATGATGTTTGGATTTATTTATTTCGATTTAGAATTCGGTGGGAACGGATATTACAACTTGTTGCAAACTTGAAATATGGCTAAGTTAAGCATATCCCACGCATGTTTGCCAATACGAGGAATGCAAGCGGAACTATTTGGCAAACTTGAGTGGGACGAGTAGTTGCAGATTTTGGAATAAATAACGTTATATTTCCTATCAAAAGGAGCATTAACTACGGCCGAGATATCTCCTAAACCAAACCCACTCCTTTTGCAAAGACAAAGCCCGTTTTATCTCTTTATCTATCCTTCCTTCTTCTTTCTGTCCTCTTTCTTCATTATCTTTTCCATTTCTTCCTTTTTCTACGTAATAATAGTCAAATGAGCTAGCCGTGTGGTATCCGGCAGAGTAGAATAGAACCAACCCATTACACTCACGGGTGTCGTATAGGGCGACTAATGTCTGAGGCAGAACACTTTGCACCTCCGTAGACCAGAGAATGGGCAGCAGCGTTTTCTGTTAGACTTTCATCACTGCGATCTCCAATCCGCCTGCCAAGCGTAGAGATTACGGCAAATTCCTCCCATCATGGGAGAGGCTTATGTCCAGCAGTGGACGTTATGGGCTGTTGTTGAGCTAGCCGATATGATTAGTTGTAGATGTTTCGGTCAACCAATCACTTATACCAACACACATGAATTTTGACAGCTAGCTTACTAAAACGAGAATATTGATCAGCTATTTACTGTTTTTTGTTATAAATGTCATCGCGCAGCTCAACCTATGAGGCTGGCTCCTGCTTAGGGGCCGCCTCCACGAGCCAGAGAATCGCGGCGATATTATCGTCCTTGCCACGTTTTTCTATACACTCTCTTTTGGGCCGTCTCCACCAGCGAGAATCGCTGCGATATTTTCTTATAGAAATACGTTGAATCGCCACGATTCTCTCACTTTACAATGGCTTTATGGCTATTCTTTTGTGCCATTAATAAATAGGGATGTACCCTCTATGTATCTATGGCAAATACATGAAGTTGACCTAAGTGAAGTTTAAAAGATCTCCAAATGCAGGTACTGTTTTAGTACCTCCTTGGAGTTTTTAAAAACAAAAGCCTCACATTACCATTCTTCCTTATCTTCGTTATAGCTACCAAAATCTTAAATAAACATAAGTACGTCCTGTTTAACCTACAAACGAGTACGTAATTATGCTTTGTTCGACACATAACAACTCGTTCTACTTCTTTAAATTAAGAGGTGTCATTCATAAGAACCCTGCAATAAATCATTGTTGTCAACGGTCAACTGTAGAATAAACAAGCCAAATGACAGGCGAACGAAAACACATGTCACATTTGACACGCACGTTTTCTTACGTTGCAACACTGTAGCGTAGTTTTGAAATGACATTGTTTGGTACGGAAACGGGGTCTTAGTTTCAGGAACTATTGTGACTAATACAGTTCTATGATTTAGTTTGGCTATAGGTTGCCAACTCTTTTGATAGATTTTTCAAAATAAATTCTTGATAAGTACCTAGATGAAATGCTATCAGAATTTAAATGTTCTTCTTTGGCTGATATACTGAGTGGAATTTTGAGATGGGGAAGCAAGGTCAGGTAACTTTACTGTTGTAGCTCCTGAAAAACGGTCTTTGGAGACTAACCATACAACCAAAGAGTACCGTCAGTGAGTAACTTTTTTGATGCCATTAACTCCTCGTTTCTTGCAAGGATCAAAAAACTCTACGGAATTAACTGAGATTTGAGAACTAAAGTGTCAGAAATCCCAAAAAAAACATTTGTCATGTAGAAAATTTTGCTAAGCTAACATTGTATGAAGTAGGTACAGAATACTCAAGAATGACCCAATATACAAATTTACCGGTAAATAGCCTAACCTACATTCTCCCAAAAAAAAAAACCGGCCAAGTGCGAGTCGGACTCGCGCACGAAGGGTTCCGTACCATTATCTATACATTAGACAAAACGGCAAAAAAATCACGTTTGTTGTATGGGAGCCCCCCTTAAATATTAATTTTATTCTGTTTTTAGTATTTGTTGTTATAGCGGCAACAGAAATACATCATCTGTGAAAATTTTAACTGTCTAGCTGTCACGGTTCATGAGATACAGCCTGGTGACAGACAGACGGACAGACGGACAGACAGACGGACAGACAGCGAAGTCTTAGTAATAGGGTTCCGTTTTTACCCTTTGGGTACGGAACCCTAAAAACTAATTAAAAAACCAACATGTGTTGACTGTTGACATTTCGTCCGCTATAAACCCACGGTATCTTTATATCTTAGAGTTCTTAGATAACGCACTCGGTAAGGAGAAGCGCTAATTGCTGCAATCGACCTTGGCATTCCATCATCGTGAACTAGTTACAGTCAATTTGTGTGCTCAAATCTTGGTATGTTTGTTTCCATGGTGGTCTAGAAAGAACCGGATTCTTTTTCAGGTTTTCAGATAGAAACATTTGTGATACTTGCTGAAGGACTTTTTCATTTCAATAATATTGATGTTATAGGTCCGCAGCTGAGCAATATGATATTTACTTGTTCAAAAAAGGTATAGAATTCTACACAAATACCAATACCATCCTATTAGATATATATATATTATTATTATCCTATATCCTATAGATATTGTCCTGTGTGAGTCAATAAATACTTTTCTTTCTTTCTTTCTTTCTTGACCAATGCAAAAAAGTCTTATAAAGGTTTAAAAAACTCGTCACGAAAAAAGAGAAACGTTCATAAAAAATACTGAAAGTCTTTTAAATTATTACTTTCATCCTATTTAAATCGAGTACGTTTAAACTTAATACGAGTAGGTACACCCAAAAATAATTAATTAACTGTCAACACTTAAAATGCCCGACGCCATTTTTTTCCTTTTTGGCGCCAATATTAAGCGCGCTTGCGTTAATCCGCCGGCGCCGGCGGCGGCGCCAGATCACAGGTTTTTGTGACGTTAAATATAGCGATATACATTTTTGGGGTTAAGTAAAAGTGAACTCGATCCTTTTAAAGTATGTCAGAGGGAATTAAATAAATGATTCGCAGATATGAAATTAAATGTAACAGTTTTATTATCATAACCAGTATTTTATTTTAAGTACCTACCTTTTTAAGCTTCATTATATAGCTAACTACAGAGAAAAGGATAAAGTACTCGTAGCTACGTAGGTACTTAACAGAGAAGATTTCACACATAAATAAATTATAGAAAAATCATACATTTTTAAAGTACATTAAAGCTTCATTAATCATATTATGGATTTTTAAATATAACTTAAATGTTTAATACGCATTCTTCTACTAATATTGTAAATGCGAAATAAATTTGGCACAGAGATAGTTTATAACCTGGATTAACATATAGGATACTTTTTATCCCGATAGTATGATCCCGTGGGACAATTCGCGGGCGAAGCCGCGGACATACGCTAGTTAAGTCTAAATTCTAAGTTAGGTGTAAATGAAATACAGTTAAGAATTCTAAACACACACATATATACCTAAATCGTAAGCATTTTCCTGGAGGAAACAAGATATCTTATGCATTATTTCCCGTCGAGGGTTTAAGAACGACCAAGCCATTAGTGCTTAAGTTATACCTACTTGAAAACCTTGGTGTGTACATTGACACCTTAAGCAGATTAACATAGATCAATAATGAATAAATAATAATAAGTAGGTACCTACTTAGATGAAACTTCGGGTGAAAATGTACTCGAAGTAGCCAATTTGTGCTCTAACATAGACCAGAGACTATGCAATTATGGTAGACCAAAGACTCATATTATTTTTTTCTTTTAAACCCCGATTTTGCCTGAGATCGAAAAACGAAAAAAATACTCGAAATAGTCAATTTGTGTTCCAAAGTAGACCGGAGACTATGCAATTATGGTAGACCTCGAGATTGAAAAATGAAAAACTTTTCCGAGTAGTTTGAAGAACTATAGATATTATTTTGTCTACATTACTACTTAGATGAAGAAAATGGTTACTTATAGTATTTTCCAATCTTAATAACAGGAGATAGATAAGTATAAAATAATTAATAATCCGTGGTACATTTTCCTTACATATTCTTAGATCATGGTCGGTATTCTACGTAATAATACCTCGGCAGGTTATGAATATAAAAATAATGATTGCTTGTAAACACAGCATTTACCGTATGAGTTGATTACCTACAAAACCCCCTAAAGGTGATGATTATTTTATTTTATTTAAAATAGAGATGATACTTTACCAGCGCTATATTATTAATTTAGTATGTCTACAACCAGTTTTATCGATTGACATTTTAATATATTATTTACGGATGATGAAGACGGCATCAAATTAATAAATAGTCCAATATTAAGTTCAAGGTTCTGTGTTTTCCCTTACTGCGAGTAGATAAAGTAGCTGCCAGCTAAGATGACAATAGCGGTCATTGACCCACCTAAAATTATTAAAGGCCTTAGAAAACCAAAAAAAAGTTCTATTCAAGTCTTGAATCGTCATCTATGTCGTGATCATCAACCTTTTTTTCTAATGGAAAAAACGATACATGGTTCATTTGTTTTGGTTCGTACAAAGGGATATTAGGGAACGGGCAATGACCGCTATTGTCATCTTATACACAGAAACTTAAATTTAATGTTTGACTACTTATTATTTTGATGGGACTTTTGTTCAACAAAAATCCAGAGATTTCAGTCTTGAAAATCCACATGAATGACGGTCTTCTTCTTTATTCTTATTATAAGAAACAGCGATGGAAGATATTTTTTAAAATAAATGTTTATATTTGGATTCATCACACAATGTCTTTTTTAAACGAAGTCACAAAAAAAGTTTTAAGTTTCTACCAAACGCCGAAAAGCAAAAGCCGAAAAGGAAAAGCGGAATGTTGACGACTTGACGTATTTCCCCGATGATGACGCGTCAGATAATAAAATGGTAGGTAATGTTGTCTTACAAGTCATCTGATAGGAATGTGATAAGGATAACTAATCTCTGCACGTAATTGAGACTAGCCCCAATTACGTATTCACGACTTGATTTACAGCCTATGCGTTTTGATTGCGAATAGACATTCGCCTCCAAACATAGACATGGTAAAAAATATCGTATCATCAGCCCTAATCGTAATTCGTTTGGGGTCGATGCAACATGTCTTCTTTCTTATTGTCTTTTTTAAACTTTCAGGATCAGAACACATTATAATACACATGTAAATGGGTATTTATCGCGAATTTTCCCTTTAATATAAGCCCGATGTTTCGACCGGATTGCACCAGCAGCCGTGGACGCGGGAAGACAAAAAAAAACCCGTCCCGTCCCGTTTCGCAATAAATACCCGTTTGTACATGTGTATTATAATGTGTTCTTGCATATTTCTCTATTACATAGTCATTCCATCATAAAAATTGTCTATGTGACAAATTAATTATACCTAAGTATTACAACTACCTACACAAAAGGTTATCATTTTATAACCAAATACATAGTGCATAATAAGTGGATGAATGCGAATTAAAGAAAAAAAAAACCTTTTTTTAGAGTTTAAATAAAGGTATATTTTTTTTTTCCTTATTTAAACTTTAAATAAAGGTACTATATTTATTTTTTCCTTCATACACTTTTTCATAGACCAGAAACCACAGAAGGCCGCCAATTGTTATCCTTTAAATTTTAAAGTATCACAATTGGCGGGCGTCTGTGGTTTCTGGTGGAAGCCGTGGAAGAAGGCGTGGAAGTATTTCGAATAATTTCGGTATACTTAGTAAACGTAAACGTAAATTACAACCTGAAGAAGTAACAATGTTTTTGTAAATAGTAAAACAAAAGAGTCTGAAACTGTCAATGGAAGGTAAATAATGCAACGACAAAATCATTTTACATTGTTGTGTTGAAAAATGACATCATACTGCTGGCCAGAACACAAAAAGTTGAAAGAAAAATAAATAAAACGAACAATAAACAATTTAACCACGGTAGGAATCAAGAACCGTGAAATTGTAATAAAATTACTTTTTGACCATACATTTAAGATTTGTTGCTGTACCTATACCAAAGGATAAAAAGAAATGATTATTGTTTATGGTCATATCTAATAGATTAATCTTTATGCCATGAAAATATTTAATAGTTTGTGTTAAAAGTCATGAGGTCATAATATTTTTATATTTCGTTACGCACGCATTTTTGAAGTTCATAAGCCGATAAAATTATTCTGGTGTAGGTTAACATACAGTCTGATACAGTTTAGACTTTAGACTTCCACACAGGAAGTAGGTAACAAAAAAATATTGGACTTCCCATAAAAAATATCGCATCGCGCGGCCTGACGCAGTTAGTACGAAACGACCATTTTTTTTTGAACAATTTGCAAAAATGGAGCATGAAACGTTTTGTGTTTTTATCATTAAAATTTGTTTTTGTTTTAGCTTACTTTGAGGCATTTTCAAATGATTAGCTGCACCTGATTATTTTTTTAGGAATCCAGTCAAAACATCGATAAAGCGAACAGACACACTTTACTGATAGAAAAAATACAAACAAATTATTATTAATTAACGATAAATCTGTTTCATAAAATTGTAATAGGGAAAATGCAAACTGGCTGCTATCCTAGCTCAAAATAATCAGTTTTTTAACCAGATCATGTTGTTCATAAGTGCAAAGAGGTTGATGCTACTGGCTATTTTCTCAAACACGATTAGCTTCGTACTCTTACGATACTTACCGGAATAGATTGGTGCTCATTCTTAGGCTCAGTTGTAAAAATAGCACCATAGAAATAGCACAATTAATGCAGCTTTAAGCGCAGGCCACACCGCCAGGTAGCGGGCGGGCGAGCGAAGCGAACCATACTTCGTTCGGCTTTTTCGGTAGCTCGCGGTGTGAACCCCGAAGTATGTAAAGAGGTGAAACGATGTTCGCCCGCCTAGCCCGCCCGCCCGCTAGCTGGCGGTGTGGCCTGCGCTTTACAAGACATGTGAGTAATAGGACTAATAAAGTAGTAGTAGTAAGTAAGTGTAGTAGTAGTGTGTAAGTAGTAGTAGTGGTAGTAGTTTAGAAAACAAGATTTGATCCATACAAACTAACAAGGAAAGGTGAATAAAAGCTTTTTATAAAGCAGCTGTTCCATAAATTTTCATAAAAAGAAAAGAAAAATTCATCGTCTTGTTTTAACAGCAGATAAAAATACGATGATTTTTTCTTTTTCTTTAATAATTATTCTTACTAAATTCTAGTAATAGTTTGTAACAAGATGATTACACGGTACCTATAGGTATTTTAATACATAGGTACCTAATTATTCGTCGAAAACTAGTTAATTATTTATTCCGTATCTGACAGGACACAAGTTTACCTATACGTCATCTAATATTATTAGGAAACTTGTACATAATAATATACCACGAAACTGTAACGATTTATTTTTTATTATTTACGCAAATTTTATGCAAAAACTAGATTGCGGATTATCCGCAGAACAACCTTGAACAAATGTGTGCTTGTGTTTTATAAGAATGAACTATTTCAATGCTGAAATACAAAAAAGATAGGTGTATTAGGTATTCTTGCCATGACCTGATTTTATTAAAAAAAACATCACATAAAACCTTAAAAGATATCTCTAATAGAGCAGAGATAATAAATAGTCCGTTTTCAAAAATATGAACGAAACGCCTATAATTTATTATGAAAACACGCTAAGAATCTTCAAACGTAAATATATTATTATCGTAACATCGATTTTGACGTGAAAAATGTTAATAAATATTAGTAGTTCGAAGTATTCTTAAAAAATATAAGTAAAAATACTTTTTATATAAGTTATACGATGGTTTCACACGAGGCCTTAACCGATCGCCGCCCTAGTGCTTGAATGGCCAAACGACCATTGAGCAAATTTTACAGGAGACATTTTTTTAAAGTTACGTAATGGATATAACGAAAAGTTTACCAAAATCTTTTATGAATTTGAAACCTGACTAGTATTTTTTATATTATTGAAATAGTAATATATACATTATAAAGCGTGTAATAAGGGTTGCTATAGTTTGATATAAAAAAGTACATTTTGGTAAAGTTGGTCGTTTGGCCATTCAAGCACTAGGGCGGCGCGATGTAAACAACTTGTAAGTTATGGCAATTTAATACTGTTTTGATTTTACACTCTAGTCTACGCAAGCATTTATCAGCTGCTTGTCAGAATTCCCGCGTAAAATTAGGGCTAACGAAAACAAATGTGTTCTATATTTAAATCCGGGTCTGTTGATTTTGCGGGCTATCCTGGCGCCTTATCAACATAGTATCATCATCTGCCTAGGTTTCGTAACTATGTTCGGCTCGGCTTCCAGTCTAACTTGATGCAGGCTGAATACCAGTATTTTACGTGGAGTAAGTGCTTATCTGACCTCCACAATCCAGTTACTGGGAAATAGGTACGGGTACCCCTTATCAATGGTATAAAAAACAACATAAAAAGTTGTAAAATAATTAATTCTATCGTCCAGACTTCCGCATGCCTTAGGGAAACCAAGCGTTTGTTTACTATAAATTGCAAATACAATTCAATATTTTGCTGGTCTACTGCTTAATCGCGCAAGTATGACGTCTGTCAAAATAACTGACAATCGCGATTGCCTATTTGTAGGCACAATGACATAATTATGACAACAATGTCAGAGTAACCCGAAATACTTAATCAACTTAATACAAATATAGAGTTGAAAGCTTTTTTTTTCATTAGCGTCCGTAAATGTCAATGTGCCGGTAACAATAAAGCCTCTTATCATTCAAATCAGGCCGTTTGTCCGTTTAATCGAAGCTATTTAGCTGTCAAATTCGATTTAGCGGAACATAAATTACATAGTTTATTCGTCTAGACCAATTTACGTTATCTGAATTTTTAAACTGACTGATTAGAAAAAAATAGAGTAGTATAATTATTTTCGAAACATCCTGGCGTCTTATAGATTTATTTAAAGAGTAAATCCGTCAAAACGATCGTTAGCTTTAAAAAATAAAACTGTTTTTTTTTCTAACATTGCGTATTTTTTGACGTTTTAAAGTCTCATGACTCCTTGCAACGTTTGATAAGGTTTCAAAAAACAAAATCAAATTATTTTATTTCATATAGGCCTAGGTGGGAACTTCTAAAACGTCGAAAAAGGTGCAAGTACAGTTTCTTCTTAAGACTAGATTTTCCAGGTTCATTTGCGTTTGAGTCGTTTCGTTTCGGATATTTAACATCAATTTAGGCTACATTAGGTAGTATGAGATCGTAAATTAAAAAAAAATATTTGTGTTTCCTAAATTCACTATTTTCATTCCGACATTTAATATATTTCTTTTAAATATTAGGTAAAACATTTTTCAAACAAAATCTAGAAAAAAATAAAATTCTAAATAAATACTTTTATATAATAATTATAGTGTCCCACAGCACTGTGACACGTAAAATAAATCAGGACTTTAAAACCACGAACAGATTTTCATCTCGAGAGCATGAACTTATGGATGTTATCGCAGTAAATGCTTATTATAAGTACATTGGCACTACAATAGATGGATAAAATTGGGTCCTAAATAGGTCAGTGTTTCCAAGTCTAGAAGAAAATAAAGATTATCAGGCTCTTATCATCTGCGCTAGTTGTTAAAAGCAATGAAGGGAAACGGTTGGTAACCTTTCTAGTAACTTAGTAGTTTTGCGAATAAGGCCCAGCGCACACCTCTGGAGGCCCAGCGGAGCGCATTTGAAGACAACAATTTAATATAAACCTTAACCACCTTGATATACGGTCAATATAAGAATAAATTCGCACGCGGTACTCGGAGCGCCCTCAAGCTACTACAAGAGCATGCGCGCGACCGTATATCAAGGTAGTTAAGGTTTATATTAAATTGTTGTTTTCAAATGCGCTCCGCTGCGCTTCCAGCGGTGTATGCTGGGCCCAAAAAGTAACGTGTAGGTACACAGAGTTCACTGACGGCCGATCACTTTTCAACCATATTACTTAGAGCATAAGGGTGAAGTGTGGTAGACCGTCAGTGACCCCGGTAGTACAGAAACAAGCACATCAAAGATCAAACTACTCAATCTGTCAAATTTCTTTAATAAAGCAAGTTCAATCAAGGTTGTTTGGGAAAAGACAGTTTCGTATAGCTTGATGTGTAAGTTGGCGTTTGTATATACCAATTGCTTGAATTCTGGGTTCCACAATGGTTTCTGGGACATCATTTTAAGTTCAATGTCTATTGAATGTATCTGTTATCAAACTAAATGTTATGTCTGACAGCCTAAAATCAACATAGAAATTACATTTTAGTCAGTGATTTTTTTACAATTGTCTTTTTGACAGCTTCATATGTTGACAGCTGTCAGTTTTTTTTTAAACTGAATAATTCATTTAGGAAGAATAAGGATTTTTTTTCTTTAGAATAGACAAATAGGTGTTTACCATAAAGTCAAGGCAGTTTATTTCTTATTATTGTAATATGGCTTGTTAACGCCTGTTGTCGTTATTATTTACAAACAGTTAAAAAAAAATATGATGGCGCTTATTATTATTACTATATGACGGCGCTTATTCTTATTCTGTTTAAGATTATGTTGACCTGGTGGTTATTAATATAACGAATTAATTTTCTCACGTTTTCTTTGTCATGCTAATTTCATAATACCTACGCAAATATGTAAAACGAGGTATTCGACCTGGTGTGAGAGAGAAAATAGGTCCACGAACGCTTGGGCCATACACATCTAATTACTGGTGTTTGCTGAATATCTATGCCATGCCGTCGCTATCTCCGTCAGAAATCCCGAGTCCGCGTAACACACAGTTTCCCTCCCTCGTCAGTTTATTAATTCGACAGTTTCGTTGATTCGTCACTTTCGCTTATTGGACACTTGTGTCAATTCGACAGTTGCGTCAACTCGACGGTTTCCATAATTTGCCAGTTTCGTCGTTGTAATTTTATATTAACACTAGCCAGCGGGCTTTGCAGGACTGTTAATTTTCCAATGAAGAAAATTTTATTAAGATTTTCATACAAAATAACATCCAAAATACGGAATTTTCCGGAAAGTTTTCTAAAATTGTCTTTATTATAAATCTTATCCTGAAAATTAGCGACACAACAAAAAAAAAATACCTTTTCGGTCGAGCCGCTCTCAAATGACAATACCTACTTTATAAATGCGCACTCAATTTTTATTTATACATAATATAGGTAGATAGATATATTATTATAGATTTTACTTCATACCAATAAAAAATAAAAAATGGCATGGAGCCTAGCGAGTTTTACAAGAGTCATCGGTCCCCTAAAACCAAATTTGAAAAGTCACCCTAAAACTCAAGTGTTTGTAATTTCAGTCACCTTAAAAATTGCAGCAAAACCCGAATTTAGGGAGAATTTCACTTAAGAACAAACATGATCAGCGCACATCTGTCAAAGTTGTCATGTGTATGGAAAATTTACAGTGACAGGTCATGAACGCCGCTTATTTTTTTGGTGTAATCTTCTGGGTAGCAGCAATTCGTAAGTAAATTGAGGATTTCCTGACATTGACTTAATATTACCTATATTAAGTAATAGTATATTTTAATCAATGTCAATAATATGAATAAAATATGTGTGTATTATGGGTATATTGTACTTGCCGATAATATTCTTATCAGATAATATTTTATGATAAGAATTATACTTAGGATAGGCGCCTTTGATTAGGCGGTTTTACTTCCGTCGAGCTGACCACTTAAATTATACTAATTTAAAGTGTGTTAATATTGCGGTTTACCTCAAATGAATTAATTGGTATTTTATTTAGGTAGGTAATTATCTAAGTATACATACTTAGATACAATAAAACTTAGTTTTAGTGCATTGGTGACTAAACTAAGTTTTATATTTTGATCTGGGGATCTAAAATATTAAAAACCCTTTTTTAAATATTTTTAGACTTTCATTATATTTTTGAATCAAGGAAAGGTCTTATTAGTCTCATTAAATCATTCACGGTTCATAAAAACTGGTATTCTTGGACTTGTGTCGGTATAAAGACTTCGCGTTTGAGAATAATCTGATACGATTTGATTCGCATTTTTTATATTTTATCGGCATGAGTTAGTTATGATAACCTAGATATTTCAAGAATGTGCCGAGATAAATAATTTAATTGTTTCTGTTTTTTTATTTTAATGCAAATTGGCAGCAATATATTTTTGTTGATATTATATTTTAATGCAACGATTGTCCCAGATTGTGTAACATTTTTCAATGGGTCGTCTTAGGGGCGGTTAACACTTAAAACTTTCAATTCTTTTTATGATTTTTTTATTTGTTATGATGATTGTTTTTGTTACACGTTCAAACTGTTTTTTTTTTCTCACCAATAACCACTTTATTTTTAATAACTATACTAAAAAACGACGCACTGAAGCAATTAAATTAATTGCATGTGAGGACCAATTACATGGTATTAGGAATGTTTTTGAATATAAAGTGACACCTAAATAATAATTAAATATAAAAAATACGAAATAAGATACTTACGTATAAGCCATGGCACCTTAACACTAACACAGCCTTAGAAACAAAAAAATGCAATATCCTTAGTCCTCAAAACACAAATCCAATAAAAAAAACGAAATTAATTAAAAAATGTTAACTGCCCATTTTGTTTCTAACTAAAAAAAGCACAGGCTACGAGAATATTTATTTATGAAAAAAAAAAACGTCACTTTTGAATTTCGTATACGCGCGGGAAAAACGAACGTCGCTCGCGTTCGGTCCGTACCGTATGGATGAAGCAACGAGACTACGGTTGGCGCCAACCAACACCTGTTTTAAATAGCGGTTGATATATTATATTATCATAAGTATTACATTCGCACGTCTTTCTGAACGATGAGCAGGTATTTAAAAAAGTTTCGACGACGCATCCCTTATTTTCAAATTACTTCATCTTATGTTTTGGGTTGCGCAGCGAAATGCATTGACAGCTGTTATTTGACAATTGACACTGAGTGCAGGTAATGTCAGGCCTACGGAACGACAAATAAGGGAAGCCATATTTGAAGATTTCGTCGTCAATATTATGAATTCGCACTCTCTTTATTTTTGACATGGGATCACTCTTTTATTTCGGGTATCCCATCCCATCCCATTACCATAACAGAGAAAAAACAATAACATTCTGTAAAAAGAGAAAAAAAGAATAAAGGGAAAACAAAGAAGTAGGGAGCAGTGGTGGCCCAGTGGTGGCGGCCCCGACTTACGAACAGTAAGTCGTGGGTTCGAACCCAGACAGGCGCATTACTTTGTGTAATTTATTTCATCATCACTGCTCTCAAACCGGTGAAGGAAAACATCGTGAGGAAACCGGCATGTCCTAGAACCAAAAAATTCGAAGATATGTGACATCTACCAATTCGCACTGGGCCCGGGTGGTGGATTATAGCCCACTCCCTCTCATAGAGAGGAGGCCTGTGTCCCAGCAGTGGGAAAATTAATAGGCTGATGATGATGATGATGTAAAACGTGATTTTTCACCCCAAAAAAAAGTGCTTCCTAGAAATAATTTTTGCGTAAAGTTACATAATTTGATGTACAGAATGCTTGGTTGACGGCTTCGTGAACACCCTTCATCGTTTACACCATGTACAAACAGACAAATTCTAAAAATAATGTGTGTATCGTTTGCTATTTGGGTGATAAGCATCTTTCTAGGTAGCGGCGAAGATCTTCGGACCTGTCATATGTAGATTTGACATTCAGAAAGTACAGAATAAATAAGTATAAATATCGCTGGACATTTTTACACACAGCGCCATCTAGTGCCACACTAAGAAACGATGCTTGTGTCGTGGAAACCAGATAGTTGATATACTACATAAATATAAACAAGCATGACTGTCCATGACTCGGAAACAATAATGTCCATGCTCCTCACAGTCACAAACATTTGCCCCTACCGGGATTCGAACCCAGGACACTAAGAACGTAAGGTAGCCTCACTACCGCTGCGCCAACTGCGATGACTGAGTGTGAATAAATGACTTGATTTGGACTTTGTTGTTTTATAACTAAACTTAACTTTTAGTTTTCTGTAATTAAATTAATAGAGACCAAAACTTTTTAAAAACTTATCTATACTAATCTATACTAATATTATAAAGAGGTAACATTTGTTTGTAAGTTTGTATGTTTGTAAGTTTGTATGTAGGGGGTAATCTCCGGAAGTAATGAACCGATTTCAAAAATTCTTTCACCATTAGAAAGCTACATTCACCCTGAGTGACATAGGCTATATTTTATCCCCGTACTCCCACGGGAACGGGAACTACGCGGGTGAATCCGCTTGACGTCCGCTAGTTATAAAATAAAATTATTATCATTATAATAGGCTGCGGTTCCACTGAGGCGGAACGGAGCGCGATTCACCAATCACATGGCTTGAAATCCACATCTCTTCTCCTCTCCTGCCATGTGATTGGTGAATCGCGCTCCGCTCTGCTCTGCTCTGCTCCGCTCCGCCTCAGTGGAACCGCAACCTTATGCTCCAATACTTTTAATACTTATTTGTTTACGGTTTAATCGGTTATCGTATTATGGACAGGTAATGCGGAGGAATTACGAAAATATAATGTGGAAAGTTTTGAGTACGAATGTGATGACTATAAGAGTCAGAGGAAAGAAACGATGGATGGACTGTGTGAAGAATGAAATAGCTAGAGAGTTGTCTGATGAGATGTCAAGTAATAGAGAAGTATGGAAGAAGAAGACAAATACATTAGGCTAAGGGTAGGAGATAGCCGTGTGTTATCCGGCAGAGTAGAATAGAACCAACCCATTACACTCACGGGTGTCGTATAAGGCGACTAATGTCTGAGGCAGAACACCTTGCGCCTCCGTAGACCTGAGAATGGGCAGCAGCGTTTTCTGTTAGTCTTTCATCACTGCGATCTCCAATCCGCCTGCCAAGCGCGGAGATTACGGCAAATTCCTCCCAACATGGCTGGCATGCTGGCATGGCATGGCTTATGTCCAGCAGTGGACGTTATGGGCTGTTGTAGTAAGGGTAGGAGAATGGTGATGCTTACCAGGGCCGTTTTTTTGTTATTTTATTTTTTATTACAATATGGGCCTGCTCTTGACCTCGATCACGCCTGATGGAAAGCGATGGATGAGATCTATGATGGAACGAGCGTGCCCAGAAGATGCCTGTTCACTCTCTTTCTCCGTCTTTACCTAGTGTGCAGGGTGTGCGTTGCACACGGGCGCAACGGTCCTAGGGGGCGCCGAGCGCTGTTCGCACGGCGGCGCCTTCCCAAAAATGTTTTTACCCGTGTACAGTGGGCTTCGCTCGCAGTGAGCTTACCATCCCAAAGTGGAATGATTGAAGGAATTTCAAAATATGGACATTGATGATGTAACATCTAATAAGCATGTACCTGTGTAATTCTAAATACAGTCAACAATACATCATGGTATCCAAAACCGACAAATTTCTTGTTCATCTCCAAACAATAGAGTTTATTATCTATTGCGGAAATTTGTCAGTATGTGGTAACTTGTACTTTGTACAGTCACGAGCGCCAATATGTAAACATTTAACAACTTTCAAAAGTGTTTTTCGCCTACTGTTCTGATTAAAATTTACCGTTTGTTACGAATATCGTATTCTGGAACTCATCTTTTTATGAAAAAGATCCTATCTCCAAGTTACAATCGTAATCTCTCGCGATTTGAAATTTAGGAAAGTGTATACATATTGGTGGTCGTGACTGTATCCATTCCATTTTGACCGCGCGCTTACTAGAGGACGCTAGGGTAATGTTTGCACACGGGTGCTACATGGGCTAGAGACGGCTCTGTTAATGACCTAATATTTATTTAATCAATGCTGTGAATTGCTTTTAGTCACTAACAAAACAATTTAAATTAAACGTATGACCAATAAATATTTATTTATTCATCATTCACTAAGAGGAATAAAACTGTTTTCCTCAATTAATGAGAAAATCAACGCATGACTGTACTTTTTATTGGTCTTAAAAAAATCACATTCAGAATTAAATTAATGACTTAATTGTTGTTTACTTAACTAATGAAATGAGTGAGTCATATGATGCGTAGTCTTAGTTTGTAAGTAATGGTGTCGGTTCTGTCACCTGTTGTGCACCAACTATACTTAATTTAGGCTATTGCTATCTTTTAATAAAAGGCAGTGCGGGAAAAGGACGGCTATAGCTATGAACTAAGTTAGAGATGTCAAACTAGTTTATGCCTTGCGCTTCACCGTGTTTTTTTTTAAACGACATGTTTTTACGTGCACCCTCCATTTGCATGGAAAAATTAGTTCCAATTAAATTTGACAGCTCTAAATTACAGCCGTAAATTAAATTTAGTTTGTGCACAACAGAATCGACACCAATATTGTTTAAAAAAAATTGGAGCAGTCTTTGGGGACTGCCGATAGAAGAGAAAACAAAAAGTCCACAGGCCCCGCCCCAGTCGTAGCACTGGTAATGCCCCGCGCATGCCTATGTGGTGCTACGCCGTAGCGGATGCTACGAGTGCTACGAACGGCTACGAAGCGTGATCGCACGTTACGTTACGTGACGATGAGTTCAATGTTTTTCCTTCACCCAAAAAGTGCTCAACACGCCTAAAGAAGTTTTCACTTCAAAAAATCGTCTTGAATAAGTAGACCTCGTCGTACAGTGTTGCTTACTCATTTGACTTGGGATAAGAACATCGCACCAAGACAACATAACATGACATCACGCCTGTAATCCTCGTAGGGTTAGGCAGAGGTATACCTAATAGTATAACCAGTATTATTTTTGAAATCCCATGCAAAAGGGGGCGAGCCTATTGCCATTAACTGGGCACAAATTCAGGCTCCCTGGCTGCTACGGAGAAAAATCTGATGGAAAACTCAATAACACTTTGCCCGACCTGGGAATCGAACCCAGGACCTCATGCTCAGCAGCCAACTAATGGATATTTTTATACTTAAAACGATTCATGGATATTTAACAGACTTTTTCAGGGTTTTATTCCAATTTAAATATCTTCCTTAACCTCCAAAAAAATACCCGTTACATACATTTTTTTTTTTTAATTATTACAGTAAGGTTATGATTAGCCGTGTGGTATCCGGCAGAGTAAAATAGAACCAACCCATTACACTCACGGGTGTCGTATAAGGCGACTAATGTCTGAGGCAGAACACCTTGCGCTTCCGTAGACCTGAGAATGGGCAGCAGCGTTTTCTGTTAGTCTTTCATCACTGCGATCTTCAATCCGCCTGCCAAGCGTGGAGATTACGGCAAATTCCTCCCATCATGGGAGAGGCTTATGTCCAGCAGTGGACGTTATGGGCTGTTGTAGTAGTGTAGTAGTAGTACATTATGGTTCAGTTTTTGAGGAAGATTCTCTCAGGGGGGAATAGTGGAATAACTCAACATGAAAAGGGGACTTTCTGGATTATTTTTACATTAAAGTCCAGTTTCCCCTCCCCCCTGAGGGGGATTCTGTTAGGGGGGATTTGTGGAATATGCCCATTTTCACCACTGTTATTGAAATACGTTTTAACCCATATGAGTAGATAGAAACAACAGACCAATACCTGTTTCAACCCTTTTTTTTTCGGATGGGAAATCATCAAATGACTCCTCCCGCTATGGGCGGAGCAAGAGGGAGTGTCAAACTTTAACTGACTAAAACCCATCCATGTTCCTTCAGCGGGACTGTTCGAAAGAGATACCGTGGCCCCGGGACACAAAGGGCGCCCGGGGCCACGGTATCTCTTTCGAACAGTCCCGCAGCCCGGCAGGCATCGGTCCTGGCGGACTCCTTCCTATTGCTGACTCTCTTTGAGGCGCGCGTGGAACACGAACGCGCCGTCGACACGGCCTGTCGTCATAAGACAGACGGACGGCGAGCTAGCCCATAGCCCACCGTCCACAGGCCCGCGCCTACTGTGGCCGCGCCCGGGGCGTCTCCCGCGGTGGCCGGGACGCTGAGTGGTTCTCTCGCTCTCCCGTTCCGCCACCTCCTTCTCTAGCACTACCGCTTCGCAGAAGGAGGTGACGGCGTCCCATTCCGTCTCGCTCCAGACCATGGCTTGCACCAGGGCCGGAGGCGAGAAGTCGCCGCCGCCAATCGCCGCTTCGAGGACAACCTGTTTCAATCCTTACTTACTCCTTTTGCCTCGTCCACGTTCATAGATCTGATCATACACGCCCCAGGTGAATCCTATACGCACGGCGCACCTGACCATTCTGCAGAACACTATCTACTTAGTGATACATTTTTATGAGACGGAAGGACGGAAGGGACCTCGCAAACCTTAACGCAATCACTATCAGGCGATTTTTCTGTCGTTTTAGAAGTATAGCGTCTGAACTCACGTAACGTGGGTAACGTTTGAGGAATTTAGTAAATGACTAAGTAAGTCAATTTCATGCAGTGGAACATAAGGGTCTTGTAACAATTATATTAATGGATGACACAAGCCCGCTTAATACTTCAAAATGTCTGAATGTCAACCGATGACACAGCAATCAACAAAGTTTATTCTCCGAATGAATTAAAATGCACTTCTTAATAAGAAATGTCAGCATTATTCATACGTATTCTAATGCAATGAGGTTAAATGTAAGTGTCATATAACTTGCATTGCCGTCAAAGACAAGGTTTTTTGGAGATGGTTTATCCTGCAAACGACTATTGAGCCAGCTTAGCGGATTATGGCCCCCTCTCGCCAGTTCCCCAGCAGTGTGATGATTATAGGCAGATGTGCCACGAATGGATGTGCGGGAAAAAGCCGACCCATCTGATGGTAATTTTCACCGTATTTTGTGGTTATCTGTAGTACGAGTGTCATGGACGTTGTCATCCTAGAGTCAAGACTAAAATGGCTTATGTGCCTGCCCTATTGGCTAGTTTGGTAAGGGTTGAACCATATCTATGCGCATGAAATCGCATTTATCCATGCACTATCCTTTTCTGTCCCTCAGACCCGTCATTTGCTAGAGCGAGCGTCTCCTGCAGAGCGCATCGTCAATGCTGCTGAGTGCGATAGCCTTCAAGTTCTGTTTCTCGCTCAAGTTGTCTTGTGGAACTCCTTCACAAAGAGATATCTACTTCAGCATCCGTCTAGCCTGCTTAGTCTACACGGATGCAGCTAATACCTTTTTTTAAGTCAAATTGTCCAAAAAAAAAAGAAGTAAAATACAGTAGGTATAGTCCATAAAATCACTTATACCACCGGGGTGGTAGATGGGAATAAATGTTAAACGCGTAAACGCTTCTAGTTATTCCCATCCACCACCCCGGGTGGTAGAATTGGTGGTGGTAGATAGGAATAAACGTTTTATAAGGAGCAACGGATAATCTGACCTCCACAACTCACTGTTACAGAGTTACACGATGCTCTTTTGTCAGGCTTTACGGCATGAAACACTTCCGGTACAAATGATAACCTGGACCAACGGCTTAAAATGCCTTTTGAGGCTCGGAGGGGTCTCGATAAACAATGAAATAGTCACCCATCCACGGACTGACCTCGACAGGCGTTGCTTTACCTAGAAGAACGATCCGAGCTGCTATAATTATGTTGCTAGAAGCCCCTCAATCAAATAAACATAAGTTGTATAATCACAAGACTCCTTCAGAACACTGACGTACCTATGAATGGAGCACGCACTTGATATGAACACACAGATATTAATAACACCTTATTAACATTGTTTAAAAACAGCACATTCCTGTACCTACTGTAGCTAATCAATGAATTAGATCACTAAAGTATTTAAAGCTGTTACGTTCATTGTTAGTGATTTTGAGATTGTAATTGTTATTGCTGTGTGCAAAATTGTTGGAGTTCCTGCGTATCCAATAGGTATTCCAAGTATCCAACCTCTGGCCTAAGTGTGTTTAGTAAGTTAGTACTTATGCGACCGCACTCTGCTTAGATGAAAATAGAGAAAACGAGTTCCCAGATTTATGAGACCAAGTTATTTCGATTTTTCGTCGCCGTATAAAACAGCCATATTGCAACTTTTATTGAAATCGATGGAGCCGATTTCGAGAACACCATCATTCCCCTGCCCTTGTCTCTTATCTCTATATTCCTCTGTCTTCTTCTTCCATACTTCTCGATTACTCGTCATCTGATTAGACACTCTCTCGTGCCATAATTATTTATTTATTTATTTGTTTATTTTATTCAACACATACATTTGTTTTAACAGGTAAAACCCAAGCTAACAAAAGTAGTCATATATACACAAATCACACAGTGGACAACATACTAAGTGTCACCCTCTGGAATTCCGCCAAAGAGCAAGAAAATATGTCTAAACGCCGAGAGACATCATAATATCATCCTTCACACACACACAGTTCATTCATCGTTTCTTTGGTCTTCCCCTACTCTTATAACCGTTTTCGAGAACGTGATTACAAATACAAAATAATAGCGCTCATGTGGATGCTCCAGGGCAGCCCGCGAAATTAAATTTTCTCTACGTTGTTTGCAATTTGCAGACCAGTGCTAGCATATTGTTCGCGACTGTAAGACGTATTTAGTTACAGAATTATAATCATCAAAATCATCAATACAACCCTCCAAGTTATAGTATTATGTTATACTTACGCTTCATATTCACCATTCATAATACTATTCATCATCCTTTTTATTTGTTTATATTTCTACACTCAGCAAATCGATTTAAATACGATTCTTTAACTTGGAAATAGCTGAAATAAAATATTATTATAATTTTCATGTTGTGATATTTATGTCAAGCGTCAAATTGTCAAACTGTCAGTTAGTTTTTTAATTCTCTTTCTGCTCAGTCTATGGTCTAGCTCTATGATTTCTCTTTTTGGTTTGTATAATTTAAATTATTTTTATCAATATGCTTAGCCAATGTATTTTATAAATTATTACGATTGTTTAATAACTTAATATTAAATGATTATATTTATAAAATTCTTTACGCACTCATGTATATGTCCTGGCCGACTACACTTGTCAGTTGAGATGATGGCCACACTAAGAAAACTAAGATTTGAAAGAAGAAGACTACTTTGGGGAGAAACGAGCTGACGGACGGCTAAAAAGTACTCTGAAATCTGATTTGAAGAGTATCAGAGAGCAGCTTGGTTTTAGCGTTGAGATTCTTAAACTGTCCAGGGGATCCACCGAAAGTTTCTCCTGGGACTTCTACTCCCGATGTTCGGAGGCTAACTACGTGCCTGTCCGTCTACTGGTCTCGCAGGGCTGTCCTATGTCTGGCCCTGAGTTCTGCACTGTCTTGCTGCTGAGCTGTCCTGGTGAACTCTGAGATCTGCGCTGCCGCCGTTTCTACTGCTTCAGAGCTCAACTTCCAGGTTACTCCGGTATCGACCTGCTACCCAAACGCCTGTTCCCGTTCTTACAGTGTGGTAAACTCATTATTGTCCATCTAAGTGCATAAACTTTAAAACTGAGTGCGTGCTAGGTAGTTTTTTATAACTAGCAGTATTTTTTATCTTTCCCCTCTATTAAAATTTAATTTAACAAGTCTGCTTATCCATTTATTTTAAATAGGAGCAAGTAGATCTGTTACAAAATTCATAAAGGTCGAGGAATGACTTTAAACTTGAAAAAGTCGTTCCTCGACCTCTATGAACTTAGAGGGTTTGAATTTCGCGGGCTACCCTGGAGCATCAGCCATAATAGGATAGGATACTACTATATCCTGTACAGCCGAAATCGTCGACAAAAACATGCAATAGGGTTCTATTGCATGTTTTTGTCGACGATTTTCCTACTTAAATAAAGAATCCTTGAACCGATTCAAATAAAATAAAAACTAAAATGTAGTTAGAAAGAATGTCTATCGATCATAGAAAGCCATGTCAAGATCGAGTGAGAAATTTAGGAGATATGATCGCCCAAAAACAGACATTGTCAAAACGAAGATTACACAGCAACTTACACCGGTGAAGCTGTAAATCGTCGGTGTCTTGAGCTAAAAATGATTTAGTGCATTTACAATAGCTCTTAAATGTGTCGTTTCACCTGCTAGTCGGTTAACGAGCGGAGTTTTGTTGCCAAACCGACGCCACTATAAATGAACGGAATGCGCTCGGTAACTTTTGTTTGATATTCCGAATACACATGACGCACAGGAGGTGTTCGCACGTAGGGAGAGTTATTCTAGAGATCTGCACGTGTCATTTGTGGGTCAAAAAGAAGTCAAGGGTAAATCCGGAAAAGCCCGAACAGAGACGTTCTAAAATGTCTGAATTGACCACTTGCCAGACTTGCCACCAATGGCCAATGGCTCAAAATCGAAGACTTTTGTAGTAGCGTACCATTCAAACAATTTTTCGAAATAGCGTACGTCGTAATAACGTTATTCGAAATTTTACATCACGCCCCCTCAAGTTAACGTAAGCTGCGAATCGCGCAAAATTTATCAAAGCAAGAAAGCATGACATCCAAGGACTATTAGGAAATGGCTTATTCCACAAATCCCCCCTAAGAGAATCCCCCTCAGGGGGGAAAACTGGACCTTAATGTAAAAATAATCCAGAAAGTCCCCTTTTCATTTTGAGTTATTCCACTATTCCCCCTGAGAGAATCTTCCTCAATAACGGTGAAGGTTCCTCAATAATGTTGGTCAAAAAGATCACCCGTTTGATCATAGGATCCTTCCCCTTCTAAAAGGCGTGTAGAACTTTACACCCTGCTCTTGATACTCCTGTAGCTTAACGTCCTTTCCGAGGTACGAGGTTATCATATACCACCAACTTCCAAACTCCGGACTGCTACTGAGAAATTGGTAGAGGAAATTCAATCAAAGAAACGATACAAGGGTATCGAAATAATCTTCGCTCTCATACCACTGACTCTCAAGGTCTTGATGAAAACAAAAATAATCACCTCAAGGAACCAGGGGCTTACGTCTTAAAAGTGGTACAATTTACGACTTCTCGAATTGAGTTCGGCGCCGAAAGAAGGGTCGTTAAAATTTAAAGAGTCGTAAACATTTTCAGATTTTATTGTTAATTGCAGGAAGAAAGGATTTGACCACACTAATATTAATGGACTTTCTGATTGACAGAGTCAGATGGGAACAAAACAGTAATTTCTAAGAATTTAGTATGCTCGTACTATCGGGGTCTTTTCCTCCTGCCCATTTTAATTTTTTTTCGCGCCGAGCCACGCCCTCTTAAAGTTTGGGCCTATTAGGAAAGCGTCAACTTTGGCGCGCAAAGTAACAATAACTCTCGTTTGGCGTGCGTCGTCAGTGCGCTCGGCCGATTCGGTATCTTTTCATTCATTTTTTCTACACAAAGTCAACGGGGCGGGGCTAGAGAGCGTTTTTATGTTGCGAGTGCAAGCAAAAATGAGCTTAGTGGTGGTCAGGCGGGAGTGTCCTCGATAGTACATACCGAATCACTTTTTTATCACTAAACTTTCCAAAAAAATTGGGTATAATGAGTGAACGGAGTAGAAGCTTATGGCATACCTAGTTGTTTTGCCAGCTTAGAAAAAAAATTATGCACTAAGTAACACAAGTAAACTTTTCATATTAGACCAAAGAAAGAGAATTTTTGAATAAAAAATATCGAATTACAAATCATACGCAGTACGCGTATAATTTGAATTTCGAATTTTTTCGAAGGTTTTTTTTTCTCGAAAAAAAAGAAAAATACTAAGTATGCCATTAGCTTCTACTCCGTTCACCTATTATACCCATTTTTTTTTTGGAAAGTGATAAAAAAAGTCATTCTGTAAACATAACATCACGCCTGTAATCCGCGAAGGATTAGCCAGAGGTGTACTAAATAGTACACCTACACACCACACCCACATTGGCCACATTTCGCCAGTTATGTTTAAGTTTCATGTAATAGGGGGCGAGCCTATTGCCATTAACCGGGCACAAATCCAGACTACGTGACTGCTTCTGAGGAATTCTTACTGGAAAAACCAATAACAAATTGCCCGACCTAATATTTACTAATTAATTAATTTAAATTCTTTATTTCTAAATAAATTCTTTATTTCACCAAAAGCCATCATAATTATAACAAGGACCAAAAACTAAGAGCATTTAAGGCTTATAACTAGGACACAATAATTTTAATTCCCTGACTCCTAAACTAGGTGTATGTACACCTGTGTCTTAGGAGTCAGTGATTCTCCATAAATAACATGACAAAGCCATGGTATAATAATAAATAAATAAATCAGGACTTTAAAACAATAAGCAATTGGTGTAAAAGAAAACAGGATAATTTTAAACTAATTTAAACTATGTAGAGAAAAACACAAAAAGGAAAACGTATAAGTGAGTGGTGAGTGGAATAAATGTGGGGTCCGAGTGTGTGTGTGTGTAGTGAGTAAGTGTAGGATGTGTGTGAATGCGTATGTGGTGTGTAGGTGTAGGACGTGTGATGTGTGCAGTGAGAAAGAATGAGGTGTGTAACCATCCGTCCCTCAGTACATATCCGTTTTGGTTGGATTGGGTTGGTTGATGTATAGTACCTTATCATTGTAAATTACCCAGCAGAAGATCCTCAGTGTCATCATAATTTAATGTTTGGACATAATCTTTAAGTAAATTTTTGCATTTATATTTATGGCATGAATAAATTTTAAACTTTTTATTTAGGAGGTTGTACATATTAATGCTATTAACGTAGAACTGGCGTTTGGCAAAGGCAGTTCTATGGCGTTCGTGGGGAAAAACGTTATGCTTAAGCCTGCCAGTCGGTTCCTTTGGAGGGCGGGCAGAGTGTTTGCGTAGGGTCGAAAGGAGCACATAAAGTTGCCTGACGGTGAGTACCTTACAGTCGGAATAGAGCTGCACAGTGGGATACCTACGTGGAAGAGAGAGCATTACCTTAAGGACAGCTCTCTGGGCTCTCTCAAGGCGGATAAATACATTTTTGGTGGCACCACCCCAGACGGGCAAGCAGTACGTCAGAACAGAATAGGCATATAGGCATAGAAGAAAATATACTAATTTTAGGGTTTCATGATCAGCAGAGTTTCGCAACTTCTTGAAAACATATATTAGCTTACGTATGCGGGACGTGACTTTGGCAATATGGGGGTGCCAGTTGAGATGCTGGTCGATGAGTACTCCTAGATACCTTACACAAGACGATTTGGCGAGGAAGAGGCAGCTACACTGTGTTAAGAAACCACAGGCATGCGCTTGTATGGTAAAGGAGTTTGAGGGACACAGATTCGACCGAATGGAGAATGGAACATATACCGATTTATCAACATTTAAGGTGAGTAAGTTGTCGGCCAAACATTTCATTACGGCAGACAGCGCAGCCTCGGCGTTTTGGTATGTCTGGGGCCAGTCATGACCATCTACAACAAGGGCAGTGTCATCCGCGTACGTGAATATCTTGCAATTTTCGAGAGGCAGTTTGCAGAGTTCATTAATATAAATGAGAAAGAGAGTAGGCCCCAGGATGCTGCCTTGCGGAACGCCGTATGTGATTAAAAGCTCATCACTTTCGTGTGGGCCAATTTTCACTATTCGGGTGCGATCTTGGAGATAATCTGCGAAGATTTTCAAAGGGTGTCCACGTATACCGATGCTTTCCATTTTATTCAATAAGGCTTGGGCAGAAACGGTGTCAAATGCCTTTGACAGATCAAGGAAGATTCCCAGGCACTTGCGTTTTCTATCAAGCGTTCTAGCCACGTGACTAGACAAATCCATGACTGCGTCTTCGGTGCTAACTCTATTTCTAAAACCATATTGGTTATTCGCTAAGATGTTGTTTGCGTCGAGAAAACTGGTCAGGTTCTTATTCAGTATTCGTTCTAGGATCTTTGACATCGCTGTTAGAATCGAGATTGGACGGTAGTTATTGACGTCATCTCTTCGCCCAGATTTGTGAAATTTAATAATTTATTTTATACAAATTACTTTATCGAACTCCTCATGCTCAGCATTCGTGATAGGGTAGATGACACCATAAAACAATAATTCCAAGACACCAATCTGTAAAAAAAAACACTTTATTTTGGGTCTGAAAAGCCAATTTATTTTTAATTAATTGCCAAATTCGATTTTTAATTGCTTTGAAATCAATAAATAGTTGAGTAATTGAGTTGAATAAACAGTGACGTCACAGTTGCCCATTGCCATACAAAATCTATGAGAGAACCGCGTTTTGACAGCTCTTAAAAAGTATCTCAATCGATTGGTGTGTCATCTACCCCATTGCGACCACCGCGTCTATCTGTCTGTCTAAAAAAACTCGTCTAAAAAAAGTCGATAAAAACTCAAAAACAACTGCACCAATTTTCATGCTGTTTACCGATGGTTCTCGAGGATGGTTTTAGTATAAAATTTGTCAAGTTTTTGTATACATTGGCTGAAATATAATGATATTTGTTGGAGGTATCGGAAAAAAATATGCCGTCTGGAAGCTTTACTTTTGGTCGCGATAACCGACATCCACGCGGGCGAAGTCGCGGGCATCAGCTATAGTAGTACATAATTCTGTTTCTCAACTGTCAAAGTAGACTTGAAATTAATAAAAATCAGCAATTTACTTTTTCCGACCGGTAGAGAATTAAATATGATATTAAAAAATATCTAAAGAAACACATTTTATCGGATTTAAAATTTTCTAAATATCTATCTTCGGGTAGTTAATTAATCTAAACTATTTTTGTTGTGTAACCGTCGCTTCGCTAGTGTATCCTAAGTAGAAATAAGTTTTTTCTCATATATAAGTGAACTAGCTGACGACCCGCGGTTTCACCCGCTTAGTTCCCGTTCCCGTGGGAGTACGGGAATAAAATATAGCCTATAGCATTTACGAATAATGTAGCTTTCTACCAGTGAAACAATTTTTAAAATTGGTTCATTACTTCCGCAGATTACCCCCTACATACAAACTTACAAACATACAAACAAATGTTACCTCTTTATAATATTAGTATAGATGTAATTCTTTTTGAGAAATAAAGTTCACGCCGTACCCGATCGGGTACGGTGCATTTTTATTATAATTGTGTCTGTAATTGCGGGATATCGAAGAGCTACACCATATATGGCGATGCTTACGAGAGGTCTAAACCCAGGAGTGTGCGTCTTCCATCTGGAATAATCATGAATCAGTCGATACTCAGGGCGTAGTCCATTCGTGCCCACCCACGTCTCAGAACCAGCAATAAACACTTTTGATTCCAGAAAATCTTTTGTTTGACTCATATCTCAATGACCAATGCTATAATAATAATAAGGTTATTTCGTCATCAACAGATTTTAACAGATACATTGTAAAGGCCTTCTTCTGTAACACTTCTAACTAAACTGCGAACTTCTAAACTCACTAAGTACTATAAAAGACAAATTGGTGTCGATTCTGTTGTGCACATCTTTTTCTCTCTAATATAACGAGAAAGAGACAGACGTTATTTAGAGCTGTCAGATTTTGTTGGAACTAATATTTCCATACAAATGAAGGGTGCACGTAAAAACATGTCGACTAAAAACACGGTGAAGCGCAAGGCATGAACTAGTTTGTCATCTCTAACTTAGTTCATAGCTATAGCAGTCCTTTTCTCCCACTGCCTTTTAGTAAATAAAATATAGCAATAACCTAAATTAAGTTTAGTTTGTGCACAACAAAATCGACACCATCAAGAGATTTTAACAGATACATTGTAAAGGCCTTCTTCTGTAACATAAGACTTTCCTCTTCCATATTTATGTGAAAACTTTTTACAAAGCTTGTAAATAATTATACTACTCTAAACTCACTACTATAAAAGACACATTTTCAATCGTAACCCCCGACTATCTTTCAACAACGCCTTTTTTTTCAGATGGGAAATCAACAAATGACTCCTCCCGCTCTGGGCAGAGCAGGAGTGTCAGACTTTTACAGACTAAAACCCATCCATGTTCCTTCATCGCCCTTTGTGTTCCGGGGCCACGGTATCTCTTTCGAACAGCCGCAACCCCGGTTTCAACAACGCCTCTAAAAACATTCCGAAAAATATATTTGTGTATGTCTCACTCATCATAACTGTACTGAAAAAAAACTAAAAAAATACATCGGAAACAATGTCACATCTTCTATACAAGTCTTCAGTACAGTATCCTGCAAAAAATAACTTCCCTTTTTCTGGAACACGATCTTTAAATTCTCCTGCTCCAGAAACCTCATTACAAATCGAGGTCCTTCTTATAAATACATCAACTTCAAGGTACTGACACTCTTTTGAAAATCTTAGGACTTTCTCTTGATTGTAACTTAATCCTCGACAATTATGTTGGTTTGTTTTAAGTTCTGATTCAGAGTCACACGATATGACACACACACACACACACATGATGATGACGATGAACATAATTACCACGATGTACATAATAAAAACAACATCGTATCCTAACTCAACCACTTCTAGGGGGTGAAGCAATTAAAACGCGTTTAGGATGATAAATTCAAAAATAGGGAATTTATGCATACATTTTATTTTTTTTATTTCGATACGGAATGTTAAATTACTTTAGAAATAATGGAAAAAAGTGAAAACAAAACATAAATCGGCCAAATAACACAAAAGTTATAACCATTTAAACTTTTGTTTCTATCTCTTTTTAAATAAACGGAATTTAGTATGGACTTTGTACGTCGATGCAGCGAATGACGTCATTTGCTGTATCGGATCTTTCTGTCTAATCAGCAGTTTCAAATGCTTATAACTTATTACTTGCTTTACTTATTTTTTATAGATATTATAAAAATAATTTCACTTGCTATTTCTGATGTTAATACGCTTTGTTTAGAGTGATAAAAAAAAATCATGCATATACCCTATTGTTTAGCTTCGAAAATCATTTTTTTTCATATCATGCCCTGACTGACGTCTAGCTCTCCTACCCTTTTCTAATTATAAACAAAGTTATTGTTCATTTCCTTTTATTTATAATGAAGCAGACTTTTTTTTTGTTAACCTGCATAGCTATTCACAACACTTCGATTCGATTCAGATTCGGAAAGTCGTATGTCTATCTTTTTTTGGCATTAGGAAAACGAGCGAGATAGACATACGACTTAATAGCTATGCTGGGGGTCTAAAATGGCCGCTTTAGCAGAATCGTAATATTATTATGAATCATGTTATAAAATTAAAATTCTTAGATTGGACTATAAAGTCCAATTTAAGAATGTAAATAATAATAATAATAATAATAATCTTAAAATGGACTTTATGATCATAACCATAAGGTTATGATCATAAAGTCCATTTTAGAATTTAAATTTTAAACGTGATTCATACTAAGATTCTGCGTGGATTCTGCTAAAGCGGCCATTTTAGACCCGCTGATCTCCCAATCCTGGGCAAAAGCTTCCCCCATTCCTTCCACTTCTCTCGGTGTTGCGCTTCTTCATGCTAATTTGTGAGCAAGCCATCCAAGGAGTCCCGCTATCTTCTCCTCAGCCTGCCGCGACCCCGTGAGGTATTCCATGAAGCACACCCAAACGAAGCACACCCAGACGAAGCACACCTAAAGTATTCCACTTAGCACACCCGTAGGTGGGCTTCAAATAAAATTTAAAAAAGAATAATTTGCTATTCCACGAAGCACACCTACGAATATCACTCGCATAGTGCGGGGACTAAGAAATAAAAATGTCGATAGGAGAAAATATTTATTATTTTAAAGACTAACTGGTTTGTGAGACTTTACTATCCTTGTTTACGTTTGTTCCCATTCAGTTACATCATAAGAAGAAGAAGAAGACAAACTACCAGGATCCCAGAATCATGAAGAAGTATTTTCTACATTGCCTATTGCATGATAATCGAAATGTATATGGATTGATTATGAGATCCCTATTAAAAATATATAATACCTCCTTTATGGTTCTGGCCTCCTGGTAGTTGGTAGATAAAAAAAAAAAAAAAAAACAATAAACCCGTGCCTAGTCAAATTATGCAATCACTCGTTACCCGTGGTCCCGGTGGGATATGATATGCTATTATTATGGATTTGTATTTTCTCGCGCATCATGTATACGTCTTATCTATGAACACTATGAAAATTACAAGTATTTTATCACATTATTATAATGAAACTGAAAGATGTTAGATATTTAAGTTAGTCTTTTAAATAATAAATATTTTCTCCTATCGACATTTTTATTTCTTAGTCCCCACACTATGCGAGTGATATTCGTAGGTGTGCTTCGTGGAATAAGAAATAAATTATTTTAAATTTTTATTTGAAGCCCACCTACGGGTGTGCTAAGTGGAATACTTTAGGTGTGCTTCGTCTGGGTGTGCTTCGTTTGGGTGTGCTTCATGGAATACCTCGACCCCGTCTAGCTGTTGTAGTATTTATTAATATAAAACACATTTGCTCGTAAAGGGTCTCTTATTTCACCCATTTTAATATCGTAATGTATCTCATTACGTACTTGTGCAGTAATGTAATGTACAACCACAGAGTATCTATATAGACGCACGGTTTATCAAGATGCTCCGTCAAAAGGGAACGGTACTTTTTTAAATCTTAGCAAAGAGTTTTTATGTCAAAAAAGTGGTTAACATTTTATGAATAAAATTAACTGGGGGAGATGAAATATAATAAATAAACATTTAATTCTTTAATTTAATTAATTTTGACAATAAATTACAACCATATTTCTGTAACAAAAACACAAAATATTAATTTACTTTATTAGTAATACTGGCTGTTTTTTGTGACTTTGCCTTAAAAAAAAGCGCTGATGCGCGCGCATCGCTAATTTGTGAACAAGTAAAAGATTTGAGTTTTATTCATTTCCTCGCAAATATGTTATAAAACGTCGTATGACACGTGCGCTTTGATAATTACAGCCTCTGCTTTATTATAGCCCTCGCCTACGGCTCGAGCTAGCAATATCGCCTCGGCTGTAATTTTCAAATTACCGCACTTATATCATAATGTACTATTATAGAAGTAGGTACAAAAATACAGACACATAATTAAACACTTGAGTAAATGAGTTTTTTTTTTATTATTATTTTATGTGACATTTACTGATTTGACATGAATACTTATCGAGTGTTTTTATTAAGTATTTTACTTTTTATTATCATTGTGTTATTTAATGACTTTTGTGATTTTCATTTAAATTCATCTTGAAAAGAACTTGTTATTAATTTTATTTGTGACCCATGTGGGTCACATTTTTATTTTTTTTGTTTGATTTTTCCCACAACTGTCTGGCAGTTTGAGTACTATAAGCGACCTACCCAAATGTCCTTTCTTTGGTATTGTTCGTTGTTTCGTTGAGCTCCTTGAGTTATAAGTCGAGCTACACGTAAACTGGCAAATGCTTGCACTGACTGGACAGGTCCACAATCTGTGTAGTTCTTTCTTCAAAAGACCGTCTCAGACACTAATCTGCATAGTCCTCATGTGAATTGAGCAAGATTATGTCTGGACTTCAAAAGAGACTATGACCTCTGAGTTTGTTTCGGCTGTTTCTTCTCAGAGTACCTAGTCAGGTACGAAACACCGGCCCCATCTAGTTTTTAAAAAATGACGTGTAGAAGTGTTTGTAAAAACCTACTTGCAAAATAAACATCATTTATCATTCATTTATCATTTATCATAAAGAAGACTTATTCTTCAGGTGTAAAAATATTAATTTTGGAAATGAGGACAATTAAAAATGAAATTCTTCCACTGACCGTCAGTAAAACTAGGTCATCACGAAAATGTTCACGTAATACTGAGAATTGAATAAAAACCTGACATTCTTGAAAAATATAAGCCCAGCCCTGAAGAACATGACGCATTTCCGAAATAAGGCCAATAAACACACTGTAAGAATGATATGGATGCCATATTTACGAGAAACGAGCAACATTTACCTCAATTAATATTATACGTTCCCAATATTTGAACATGTGGGTTGATTTTCCTGTATTGTTTGATTTTATAAACGTGGTTGGCTAAATATTTTACGAAATACAGTGAACTGTAACTGTTATAGCTTCGCAGCCAAACGTCATAATATATGAATCTATAGAGTGGAACCCAGTCTGCATGGTGTCGGACGTAAAGAATAGCACCATCCCATATCTTCCCGTGGGTGTCATAAGAGGCGACTAAGGGATTACCAGAGAATGGGCAGCAGCGTTCTCTGTGCTTTTGTAACAACCGCACTGCGATCGCCAACCCGCCTGCCAAGCGTGGCGATTATGGCAAAACCCCCTCTTGGGGGAGGAGGCCTATGTCCAGCAGTGGACGTCTTTTGGCTTATATAGTGGAGTGGAACCCTATCGACGCACAAACGCATTTGACCACGCATTTAGTAGGTCTTTTTAAACTCACTATCTAAAAACCAAAATCAGGCTATAGTAGGGTTTCATCAGATTGTCAGTCACTCCATGTAAAATACTGGTATTCAGCTGAATCCGTTATGACTGGAAGCCCACCCTAACTTATAGATGGGAAAAGGCTAGGCAGATGATCATGATGTTTATCAGACCTCTCTTTGAGCGGAAGTTGACCGTAAAACCACCACGCGGGTTGGCTTCGATTAAGTGCTTCATGGACATGCCGATTTTCTTAAGATACTGTAAGAAGAAGCACATGTGTGTGTACTTTGTACTGTTCAGCCACCATTTACATTTATTTATCTTTCATTGACTTGAATATGCCTTGGTGACTGAGAGAATGTCATGCTCACTTAAATGTCTCGCTGATGGTGGCGGGTGTGTCGGGTCATTTAGTTCCCTTCAACATGGTTGAGTTGAATGGCGCCGGTACATGCGTCATGTTTGTGAACGGGCGCTGTCAGTTGGGACTGGCCATGTCTTAGCTGCCAAGGTTCATTTTAATTACTTTATTCATGAATTGTTGATCTAATCTTTTACTCTGGATGCTCTTAGTGTGCACGTCTTTTTACATAGTTCTCACATATATGTATAATCTCAAAATTAATGATGTAACCAAGATTTTGTAACAATATTTTGATTTTAAAAGTGGAGTTTCTTGCCCGTTCTTCTCCATAGAGATCTACGCTAGGGAATGGGCAACTACAGTACTTTCCCAAGTGATTATGCCTTGTGACTGGGACTGTAGCTTTGATTTTCTTTTTTGTATTTTTGACATTCAAAAATGTCTAATTGAAATAAATGCTTTGAGTTTGAGTTTGAGATGTATTCCGTCATCATTTTGAGAGCATTGCTAATTAACTAATGACTCAGATTCGTTAGTTGGAGCCTTTTCGACTGGGTGACTTGTGCTATTTTTATAAAGGTACTAACTATCCCGCCATTTTTTTCCCAACCACCCTGTTCTATGTGTTTCAGCACCTAATCATCGGTGAATGGAAAGTTAAGATGAGTTATAGAGATGGACAGTAGTCATCTGTTTATTTCCATTCTTAGAAAAAACGAGTCAACAATCAATTGGTTTTAAATAAATCGATGATTCGCCAAATTCAATAGATACGTCCTCTCCAGGGTTAAACCAGTAATAACGTTAATAACTTCCAATTTTCTTATTAAAACTTTTAGACTTTAGACCAATGAGAGTTTCGGGACAGTCTGATTCCCACGTAGATCTTAGAAACAGATAAATGTGTCTAGACCTAATTTCCGCAACTGTTCTGGCGGTTTAAGGAATTCCTTTGAAGTTTCGCTTTTATATTTTGTCTGTTATTTTTTCGCTAGAATGATAAATGATGCATTATTTCGTATGCAACATACACACACCTGTGAGGTATACCTATATAGTTATAACTGTGAGGAATGTTAATGATATTAAAGAAAAGGAAATGGAGTGATATAGTGACGGCACAGGAACGAAGATTGAATCTCAAGTAACATAGGTCAAGGGTCTGGGTAGGAAGATGATGGCGACATGGAGAGAGCGACTGTCGCAACCCCGTGCAGGGCACGCCACGATAGTGGCGATAAGTCCCCTCTTTGAGGAGTGGCTTGAGAGACGCCACGGCGTCCTCACCTTCCGCCTGACGCAGGTCCTCACCGGACACGGAGTGTTCGGGAGGTTCCTGCACCGAATCGGGCGGGAGGAAACGCCCGGGTGCTTCCATTGTGAGGATCGACCGGAGGACACGGTGGAACACACGGTGTAGGTGTGCCCCGCGTGGGCGGAGCACCGCCGTGTCCTCGAAGCGGCGATTGGCGGCGGCGACCTCTCGCGTCCGGCCCTGGTGCAAGCCATGGTCCGGAGCGAGACGGAATGGGACGCCGTCACCTCCTTCTGCGAAGCAGTAATGCTAGAGAAGGAGGTGGCGGAACGTGAGAGGGAGCGAACCTCCCAACGTCCCGGCCGCCGCGGGAGACGCCCCGGGCGTCGGGGGCCACCACCACGTAGCCCCCGGCCACCATAGGCGCGGGCCTGTGGACGGTGGGCTATGGGCTAGCTCGCCGTCCGTCCGTCTCATGACGACAGGCCGTGTCGACGGCGCGTTCGTGTTCCACGCGCGCCTCAAAGAGAGTCAGTAAAAGGGAAGGGGTCCGTAGGGACCGATGCCTGCCGGGGTTGCGGGACTGTTCGAAAGAGATACCGTGGCCCCGGAACACAAAGGGCGATGAAGGAACATGGATGGGTTTTAGTCAGTAAAAGTCTGATGCTCCCTCCTGCTCCGCCCAGAGCGGGAGGAGTTATTTGATGATTTCCCATCCGAAAAAAAAAAAAAAAAAGCGTAGGAAGATGATAATAAACCTGGGAACACCTTGGTGAAAACTGAAAAAATGACATAATTATGCGTGCGGGGAAAATATGCTGTGTTTAGCTCGAATTGTGCCGAGCCGACCCAAACATGATTCGGCGATGATGCCTAGGTGCCTAGGTGCCTAACGGAGTTTGCCGATCGGCGCGCACCGAATAAAATCTGAGCGATGCCTTTTTTGACGACGTTCCCGATTACCGATCCGAATATGTTTGTAGCACTTCAAAAAAATCTCTTATTGCGCTGAATATCGGGTATAAGGACGTCCAGATTCCACCTGGGGCCCATCTTTTGGATTGCGTAGGAGTTGTAACAGTTTATGTAATCGTTAGCAACGACAGATCAAAGATGATTTATTCTAATGCACGCATTGTAATAAATAGCAGACGATTTACAGCTCATAAGTTGTTTTTCCATCTTTAACAATAGCGTAATAACCAAAGACTTCAATGCCAAAGGTATGATGTTTGAAATCAATAGCTATTTTCAGCAGGACGCGTGGGTGAACGCCTTAGCATATCATATTTAAAGAATTCTAACAATTTCAAGTGTGGTCTGTGGTGCGTTTTTGTCTATGGTGCTGTTTTATTGTCTGTTGTTTATTTGTTTATGGTTTTATTCGGAAAATCCATAGCTAATGGTTGTTTAATTGTGAATTTACATTTATAAATAATTTGAGTGACCTAAATCCAAAATACTTAGGGAAAATAACAACCTTAATTGGGGTTCAATAACATATTTAATAATTTGTTAAGAAACCCCAATTAATAGAATTATAATAGCTTGTTATGTAATGACATATAAAACAATTGTAATAATTATAATTTCTTGTCTTCAAATGATTTTTATTATTTTGAATTTATTTTGTTTGTTTTTTTTTTTGGTCTCTATTTTCAACATTTTTATTTTTTCTAATTTCACTGTTAACGTCTAGATAGGTATGCTTCCTGTTAACTCCTGTAATTAAAGGAACACACGTAAAAGCTGTGTATTCTTGTTGGAGAACCAAATAAATAGATTCGACAATTTTTTGTTTTTTTATATAATTAACCATATTCTGAAAAATATGCGTCGCAGCATAACCATTTTCATTCATTAAGGCCATCTGGTGGCAGATCAATGAAAAACCAATGTTTATTGCCTGCGCATAGAGCATAGAAATGAGGAGGATACGTCATTTGATAGGATAGAATGGGGAGCCACACGCAAAGCTGTTTGTAGATGGCGCTCTGATCGACTGTACTTTGTTTATGTTAGATCTCCTAGTGTATCGTTGTGATTTTTTAACAAAATACTGGTATATAAAGACAAAATGTTCTCTCTGATGACTGTATCTATACTTAAAGATGAGCTTCGAAGAAGGAATGCGTCAATTGCCGGAAAAAAGCTGATTTGATTGAAAGGTAAGCATTTTAAATATTTGAGGTTATTTTCCTTCTTCAAGTTTATTTATTATGATTTGTAGACTAAATATATAATATCTTTACAGACTAGAAGCGTATGAGCGGAACCAAAACTTTGGTACAGATTGCGACATCCAGGATGATAGCATATATCAGTCTCCAGCCTTGGATCAATTCAAAGACATAAATGCGTATTCTTCACTTCCAAGTATTACCAAGCAAGAAATACAAGAATATTCTGAAAGATACAATGCCAAGTCAAACGGGGAGCTTTTATATGAATCTCGCCATCTTATAACTGCCCGTTTTTGCTCAGACAGTGTGCACACATTTATAAAAGGAGACTGCAAAGCTAGCATGAAAAAAGTTGCCTAAGTGGTTGATGTGAAATTGAGCTGTGATGGTGGGGAAGAAAGCCATTGTGAATGTGCAGCAGGGAGTGGTTTTCATGCATGTTGTAAACATGTAGCTGTCCTTTTGTGTGGTGTGCATGATATAGAGCAGAACAAAATGATTAAATTACATCAATCAAGTACACAAAAGCTGATGATGTGTAGTAGACCCAAGAAATTATTTTATAACTCTCCGATTGCTGCTCAAAATTTACCCCACAAGAGAATAAAATTTTGTAATTATAATCCTTTACGAGAGGAAGATATAATGAATGACACAGATTATGTAAATAATTTAGCCATAGTTTATGGGGAAAGTTCTATGCCTATTTTACAGACCCTACAACCCGCTAATCCTCATGGTATTGAATGAGACCACTACCCATGTTTGAAAGAGACTCCATGTGATGTACTTTTAGAGAATTTACTTTTAAGAAATGTGACCTCTGCAAAAACTGAACAAGTTGAAAAAAATACAAGAGCGCAGGTTGATTCTCCGGAGTGGCATGAAAGGAGATCATGCAGAACCACAGCCAGCATGTTTTATACAGTGTGTCGCAGTAAAATATACAGTGACTCCTTGATACAAAGAATTTTAGCACCTAAAGCTGTCCATACCAGAGCAGTAGTACTTGGAAAAGTTCATGAACCTATAGCAATATCCCAATATGAAGAAAATTTTGGAATAATGGTAGAGAAATGTGGTTTATTTATATCAAGAAAATCTCCTTTTTTAACAGCTTCTCCGGATGGATTAATAGGACAAGAAACATTAGTGGAGGTAAAATGCCCATATGCATCAAGAAATAGCCTTAGTAATGAAGTGACTGTACTTTGTACAGGGAGAAAGTACTGCAATTTTATTGTATATACATTTAATAGACATGAAGGTAATTTTTATTAATAAAGATGATGTTTACATAAGTGAGATGATAATGAATTTAATAAATGTCAACCTTCATCATTTGAGCCTGCAATCCTTAAGAAATACGTTTATAAAAACTATTTACAATTGATTAAAAAACATGATGTAATTTTTTTTTTATTTCACTATTTCATAATACATTCCCTAAATTTACAACACAAAAAACATCAATCACAGTCCTTTTCGTATTCAGAGACAGCTTTGCTGGTTGAAGGCTGTGGTTCTTCTTGAAAAAGTTTCCTCCGACTTCTTTTCTCCAGACGATGCTGTTGTTCAAGAGCTGCTGGATTTTCAGGTTTCACCTCAGTAAAACCAAAATATAGATGGTACAGTTGACTTCCTAAGAAACTTTGCTAGTGGTTCATAAGCTGAAATAGCAAACAGGCACTTTGTTATAATATGTATTAACGAAACTTACAGTACAGTACTAAAGTTTAGGTTACAAATATAAGTATCTTCCTTTTGGGTGAATCAGAAAATAGGGCTCAATATAATAGTAAATCGCTAGCAGTGCTAGCTTACCTGTATAATTGCTTTTTCCAAAATAATCTTGTTTGAAATGTGCTGCACACGATCGTGCAGTATGGTGTTGGATCCGTAAAGCAGATTCCCATTGTTTTCTTCGTATGGCATCCTTAGGGAACAGATGAATCCCTTTATTTTTGCAGTTTATAGGAGAAGATGTAGGCATTTTAATCTAAAATAAATAACATGTGAAAAGTAAACAAACAAATTCATACAATTTGACAATCGTTCGTTATGTCAAATCAATGACAGCACTGACAGCAGTACAGTCGATCATGCGCCACCTAGCGTGATAAAAAGTTAGTTTTCCTCCCCAATGGGGAGGAAAACTAACTTCTACTAATCTACAGTATGACCACTTTAAGTATTCATTTCAAGTGGCACTGCTTGTCAAGGAAAAAATGCATCGATATGTCAAACTTGGTACATTTATTTTAGTTCTGTGTTTTCCCGCCGGCACAGATAAGTTGGCTGTAGTGTATTGCCTACTATTCTTTTGTCGTTTGAACGACATTGTTATGAGTGCCCCGTGGAAAAACATTATTAAACTTGTCAGTGGGAATTGTTTTAAAAAAACAAAATGGCGAGTGGCTAAAAAAAAACATCGACGCTCTAGTATTTTCAGTAAGTTTAGGACTATAAGGTTGAAATCTATAAATGTTACTTAGCACGCTGGTTATAGACACTCTAAATAAGCGGTATTCTTTCTTCTTCTCCGATGAATTCTATATACTTACAAATGAACTTTGACCAGAACCCTGCCTCTCACTGTGCATGCACGGGAGTTTAGTTATGTTTTTTATGGACCGTTCATCTTCTTTCTTTACCCAGTATAAAACAATGTCGCTCCCGCTGTCTGTACGTTAAAATCTTTTAAACTACGCCACGGATTTCAAAGCAGAATTCTCAGCAATAAGAGTAATTCAAGAGGAAGGTTTATATGTAGGTATGGCACCGTAAGATTATTGTAATGTATCTAGCGAGATTGTAAACTCTCGAAAGGTTGTCAACCGAACGTACCTACTGCTTTCAATTTAACGCATTATTTTTCCGTAGATTATAATCTATCGAAGTGAAACCGTAAAATTGTGAAATGCATGCGACGGAACTCAAATCAAAGTGTCTCTGCCCGCATAATCGGGACTTGAAGCACCCCGACGTTAGGATAGTTAGGTTCCTTTAAACCCTGCAGACAGAAACAGGGGCCCCGTGTAGCGAGGTTCTGTTGACTACCCTTTTTTGAGGCGAAATTAAGTGTTTTGAGGTTACGTTACATTAATCGGTTTTTCTCAGGAATGGTGCATTACCTTTTCATGGGAGTGATAAAAAGAGTATAGTAATATATGCAGTGGTACCAGAGGGCAGGGGGTCCCTCGGCCCCCCTATCCATGGCGCGCGAGGTGAGTTCCGTCGCATTTCACAATTTTACGATTTCACTTTGATAGATTATAATCTATCGAAAAATAATGCGTTAAATTGTAAACAGTAAGTATATATGTTTGGTTGACAATCTTTCGAGAGTTTACAATCTCGTTATATAGATTACAATCTAACGTTTTTTTACAATTTTACGCTGACATGTTTAAGCCACCACGAGGTGGGTCGCTACATTTGAATAAAGCAATGCGACCGCCATTCATTATACCGGATCGAATGCAAAGTTCACAAACGTGCCTTAGTTTTATATGTCAGTCAGGTGCTTTAGAACAAAACATGCCCCAATCTAATAAATTCTGTTGACCGAGCCATTTAGATAATAATTTGCACGAGTTGTCATTTGGCCCCGAATTCCGACAGCCTATTTGATTTAAAACTTTTAACTGATGAGGTACAGTCTTTGGAGCGTTTGCAACCAATCCGATACAATCCTGGTTGGAAGACGTACTATACACCTTTTTTCAAATTAGATATGCCTATTCTGGACCTCAATCTTGCCCTAAGAACAGAGATGAGGTCGACGATGATACGAGCTAACACAAAAGAAAGAACTCGGGAAAGCAAAATGGTTCGTGCGAATGCGAATGTGTGGAACATCAACAAGGTATGGGTGTTAACTCGCAGTACGTTTGGACTCCTGACGGAAGAAGGTAGGTGGAATGAGCTCGTGGAGCTTTTGGGTACACTAACCGAAGTACAGTCTGTAAAAGACCCACAAGCATGGAAGTTTGCGGCCTTAAACGGCCTTATACGCTTTGTTGCATCCGCTTTTATCATCATTTCAGCCGAAAGACGTCCATTCCTGGACATACATGGCCTCCCTCAAGTGTCGCCACATTAACCGGTCCCATGCTACTCGCATCCAGCGGATCCCCGCAACCTTCACCAGTTCACCTAGTGAGAGGCCTTCCAACACAACGTCTTCCGGTTCCGCTTTTATACCAAGTTTCATTTCGTTTTCTTTTTTTTATTAAATCCGCTGCCATCCAGAAGCATTACTTGTCCAAAAGTTTAAGTCGCATACATATCTTCCTTTCTTCATAGCTCTGAGGGTATGAGGATGACCAGGTATCGTATGCCAAGGATGTTATCATTAACATAATACAAGTAAAACAAACAGCGTATTTGTTATTTTATTCGTTTCTGATACTTGACAGTGCCTTTAAGCGGTAAGTACACATCTTATTATTAGGGTCTTCGATAAAGCAAATTGTACTTAAGTACATTGTGTTCCTCCGTGTTCTTTGTTCTAACTTTAACTTTCCAGCTGCGCTTTTGTTAGTCGCCTTTCACCTAAGCATACTCTTTTCAATTTTTGTCACTACATCTTCTTCCGCAATGTTTTCGACCTCCATCTGCACTCTGGTAATTCCCAGAACTTCAAACGTGTTTGATGATACATTCGACAAAGCTTGCATCAATTATAAGGGTCTGTCTGCACTCTTATTTATTTGACAGATGCATCCCAACATTGCTCCGAACGATAAATCAATTGGAATGAATCCGATTTATTTGACTGACTCAAATATCTTGGAATTGAAGATCAAAGCACTCTTTGAACCTTTAAATTAATACTTATGCAAGTACTTAGTACCTACCTACATACTTTTATTCATTTGTGTTTTCGAGAGCCAGCAATTAGAACAGAAGCAAGATGTACATTTATCTAGATAACACGTACATGACTAGGTAATTCCTAGGAATTACCTAGTCATGTACGGCCAGAGAGAGATTGGAAGATACCTACACTCAGCATTGGGTGGCTAAAGGGAGAAAAGACAAGGAGTACGACCATAGGAATTTTCAGAACAAAGTTATTGATGAATACCCAACCTTCAACCTGGTGAAGGTTGCGGGGATCCGCTGAATACGAGTCGCACGGGACCGATCAATGTGGTGACACTTTGGGGAGGCCTACATCCAGCAGTGGACGTCTTTCGGCTGATATGATGATGATGAATCTCAAATTGACTGGTCAGAAATAACCTCGAAGAATTCATATCACCACTGCTCCTGTGCGAGCGGTGATAAGTCATCCCACCCAGCTCACTCCTGTTTCGCATAGGTGCATTGGCGTCAATCAAGTCCATCATAAAGTTAAAATAACTTCCATTCCAGCTACTAGTATTTATCTAGGAACGGCCATAGCCCAAATTGATAGAGCAACCTAAATACCAGCCTAGGCCGTTATTTCTAATAATCATAGGCGTCTAGCCAAAAACCTTTCTCGTTTGATGGATGGCGCATTCTTTTATGGTTCATTAGAGTTAGCAGACGGTTGCGTATGCGAGCGTTTTTAGCGTTAGGAGGAAGAACTGTAGACAGTAATAATCTTACAGAACCCTCTGCCCACTCATGATAGAAATCATCAATTAGGTATCTCTTGCACTATGCGGCCACGATGATGACTTTTTCCGCAGAAGCTTCAGCCAGGAAGAAGATTTCGTCGCACAAACGGACCTCCGACCAGCTTAGTTCAAGATAGTGCGACAATTCGTGGCCGCGTAGTGTGCGGATAAACAGACTAAGAGAGAGGTATCTTAGTCTGTTTATATCTAGATCCCTGCCAGGCCAGTCTTATCATGATAAGGGGCAGCGCTGACGACAGACTTTTTATGTGTACAAGTCTGCGACAGACAAAAACTCTGCGACAGACAAAAACTCTGCGACATATTTTGTGTAATTGATGTGTTTGACTACTTTTTTGTCCACTATAAGGATCTACTGATGGAAAGGATCCTACTGATCGCGTATGAAAATAAGCATTAACACACGTAAGTACATACTTGAATGTAGCAGAAAATAATGTCTACGGAACCAAACTTATCACCCAGTCCGACTCAAGTTGGATAGGTTCGAGTTTATTACTTTTAAAAGTGAATTCTAGTAAATTTGTGAAGCAATTTGGCACTAGCTACCTCTATAATTCATGTATCTGGACTATAATGTTTTTTATTAGATAGATTACTATTGTTAAATTCTAGCAACAGAAAATCTCAATTACTCGTTGGTATTTGTAATAACAAAGGCCTAAAAGCTGCTGATAATAAACTTAGATACAAGCATATTAAGGTACTCTAGATAATACCATTAGCACCACAAAGCATGGAATCGTCGTCTTGAGACCAGAGACAGATAAAATAGGAACTTTTGAAAATTGTGGCGCCATATATACATGTAGCGCCTTACTCCTGTCTTGGATTCGCGGACTGACATACATAATCGAACACTTTTTAATACTAAATGTACTTGCATTTGGCCGCAACGCCCGCAAGTCAGGTGAAACATTAACTGATTTAGAGTGATGATGCTGCCTCGGATAGAGCACGCTTGTCTAGAAGAAACCGATTCACTCAACTTTAAAGAGATCCAGAATAATACCTAAATGATCGGGAAGCAGAAGCTTGCAGTGAATAGGCTTGTCAACTGAAAAAATCTAATTAGTCTGTTAAAAATACGTGTCCAGTATTTTCCAATACTTTAGTGACGGAATAAATAGATTTGCAATTTATTGATGGTGGAAATTAGCCTATTCGATAATCAGATCACGTCGAGACTAACACTAGAATGCCACAAGGCCCTAGAACGAATCACGGTTCTAAATCACAACACGGTGACGCTACAATGGATTAAAGGTCACAGTGGATCACTTGGAAACGATACGGCTAACTAACTTGCCAGAAGAGGATCCAGCACAAAACCCTACGGACCTGAACCCATTATGCCCATTCCTTTCAAGCAGCTAAGAAGCTGGTTAAAGGATCACATTCGAATACAAGCGGAGAAATGGTGGACCTCGACACCAGGATGTAGGCAATCCAAGGAAGCTATGCCATCCCTGGATACAAAGCTGACTAGGTGCCTTCTCCGCCTGGACATAAATAGCCTGCGTCTGGTGGCGGGGACCATCTCTGGATACTGCTCACTGAATAAACACTTCCACACCCTAGGAATCACTGACAGTCCCTTGTGCAGAGCATGCATGGAGGCGGAGGAAACGGTGGCGCCTATGCTTCTTGAGTGCACAGGCGTTACCAAGATTTGCGAGGAGACCCTGGGTACACCAAGATCCCTTGCGGATGCCCTGGGGAGACCGGGAAGTTTAATCTGCTTCTGGAGGGAGGTGGGCTGGTTAGAGTAATCGGCCACCATGGCTCACGCACAATGATCCACTTCAAGGACTAAGTGCGGAAACCTATACCCCATGATGATGATGATAGCCTATTCCATTGACTGACGGGAACAGCAAGTGCAGCAAGGGACTTCCCCATTTAGATGTGCCGACGACTTTTAAAATATGGCTGGAACAGACTGGATGCAGATAGCGGTGCAGACATTGGCTTGGTGAATGTCACAGGTTTTCGTTTTTTTTTGAAGCTTTTATTTAACTTTAAATGTTTCTATGTTTATTTTTTGTTTAGGTCAAATCTTGCAACTGAATTTTAATACAGTTATACCCAACCGATTGAGTTGAAATTTTACGTAAACGATTAGTTTTGATGACATTGCATGGTGGTTAAGTGACGTCATTCTAAATCCAATATGGCGGAGTCGGACTCTCAAAGATGGCGGACTAGTTTTTTTTTATTCACCCCCATGACATGGGTATCAATTAAAAAGGTTAGCTGAGAAGAATACGAAAAACAATGACGTCACACATATCTTTAAAATCTTTAACAAAAAAAACCTTTTTTTTGCCATAAGTTTTTTTGTTCTAGGTCGTGCTAGATTCTTCACTATACTAAGTATATTGTTTCGAGAGCAGTGGTCATTTAATAAATTACACAACGTGTCCTGACCGGGTAAGAACCGACACTTGTAAGTCCAAATTCGGGACCACTACTGCTCTCAAAAGTCGAAAGAATCCTTTTAAAAAAACACTTAGTTCTATTAACCGTTAGAACAAAGACCAAAAATACTCTAAAAATAGAAAATTAATAATCACCATCTGCATTATACCATTCGTCAAAATTAATTTCACCTTTAAACGGATACCTCATCTCTGAGCTAAGGGTTATATTTAGAAACTGAAAATAAACGTTAGCAACATCGGAATTTTAATCGGCTTGTTTAGAAACCGGTCAAGTGTTGTGAGTTACCGTTTTTTTTCGGTTGACGCAATCAGACTTTTTGGCGCCCGCGCCAAACCGTATATGGCGTTTATTTTTCAGGAACGCAACTGACGTAAACAGTCAATAAGCAGGTTTGATCATATATTTACAGCTTCCAACTAATATTCATTGACGTGAATTGATTAAGAAGATCACATTGTCAATGCGAACGACTAATTTCCTTTTTCAAAATAATCTTGACTATGATACCTAATGATACCTAATAGCAAGTTGACCTAGGTCGACATTTTGATAGAAATTAACTGTCAGGCTATGACACCGGAGCTAATCATAAATCGCTGATGACCTAAAGGTCAAGCTAGGGTTTGCTACAATACTTCGACGATCTACTTTCACTGGGTGAGGGGCATATTCGGGACTAAACTGTGCTTTGAAACGCTGTTTCAGATATTTCATCACTGTCAGGTTGGTGTTGGGTGGCTGCCACTGACTTATTGTACAATATTTGAGACGGGGCTTGTAGTGAAACGACCGCTGGTTGGTTACACACTGATTTATTGTACCAAATGATGAAGAGCGAGGGCGCAGCCACTCACACATACGTACTTACAACTACATATTAAGTAACATTCCTCCCCCTAGTACCTACAATAACGCTTACAAACTAAAAGAATTTCTTTAAAAATCTTTCTTTTCTTGAATCACCTGCCTGTATAGTCGAGTGCAATTAGCCGAAAAATACTCAAGAAGTGGAACGAAGTTTATAGTAGTCGGCTTTTCATGGGACTTTTTTTTATTGAGTTTGTAGAGGTGTGGAGAAGAAAAATAAAAAAATTAAAATTCGCTCCTCTTTCTTTTCAATTTCCTTCAGATTTTTTTTTGTTGATGAATTATCTTGAAATTCGACGAGTTTATAGTGTGGCGTAATAGTGTGACCAGTGTGCATCCATTAAACGTCAATTTGGTATGTTTATTTGTTCATTGTTGTCGATGGAAGTAGTATAGAAGTAGTTTTTGTAAATTTTTGAAAATTTTCCATTTTCTGCAATTATTTTTTAAATACCGGATACTACACTCAACTAGTTACACATAACTTTTTAGTAGTGTCGTGGTCGTGAACTATTGAGGCTCAGCTTTGTAACCTGCGGCCCAACCTCAACTAAAAGCGCGTATGTTTTCAATTCAGCCAGGCATAACTGTTCCTTTCTATTTACGCTATTAATATCAGATTTATCTGACGCTTTTATGATCCTGGCATAAACGTTCTGAGAATATCTAATATTATTACCGGTGTTTACTAGGTTTCGACCGCGGCTTCGCTTTCGTAGAGATACAACTTTGCCGCGGGAATGTAGTCACGAGCACCAATATGTTACGATTGTAACTTGGAGTTAGGATCTTATCTATAAAAATATGAGTCCCAGAATACTATGTTCGTAACAACATGAAAATTTAATCAGAACAGTAGGAGAAAAATACTTTTAAATGTTGTTAAGTGTTTACATATTGGTGCTCGATGACTACACTCGGGATATTTTTTTGTAAATTTGTTTTTACATACACTTATACGTCAAAATAAATTTATTTTTAAAATATTACTATATTCTTACTATTATATATTTTTATATTATTATAATTCTTATATAAACGCTACGCTACTACGCTATTGTATTAGGTATCTTAACCTGTGATAATAGTTGTATGTGTGGTTTAAATAAATAAATAATATTTTTTTTTTCTTATTATTATTATTTTATTTAAATCAATGTAGATGAAGCCGCTATTTCCTACCTGACAACTCTGAGAGGAAATAGCCGAAACAAACTCAAAGGTCACAATCCGTTTTAAAGTCAGACACTGCCTTGGTCTTATTACATCAGGGCATGCACTGAGATTAGTGTCTTTTTAAATGGGCCTAATCTTGACCTCAATCTAATTCTGAGCACAGAGATGAGATTGACTATGGATTGAGCTAACCAAAAAGAAGCCTTATCGAGAGCCTTTGGGAAGAATTATCTGAAACGATCCTTTGGAGAAAGGACGACATGGATTTTTGTGGACCTGTCCAGTCAGTGCAATCATTTTTCAGTATCCTAACCACCGTTCTTGATCTAAATGTGTCAATGTGTTTATAGAAATCCGTCCAACCGTGATGGGATAAATGATAAATGATAAATGATGTTTATTTTGCAAGTAGGTTTTTACAAACACTTTTACACGTCATTTTATAAAACTAGATGGGGCCGGTGTTTCGTACCTGACTACTCTGAGAAGAAACAGCCGAAACAAACTCAGAGGTCATAGTCTCTTTTAAAGTCCAGACAATCTTGCTCAATTCACATGAGGACTATGCAGATTAGTGTCTGAGATGGTCTTTTGAAGAAAGAACCATACAGATTTGAGTGGACCTGTCCAGTCAGTGCAAGCATTTGTCAGTTAACGTGTAGCTCGACTTATAACTCAAGGAGCTCAACGAAACGACGAACAATACCAAAGAAAGGACATTTGGGAAGGTCGCTTATAGTACTCAAACTGCCAGACAGTTGTGGGAAAAAACAAACAAAAAATAAAAATGTGACCCACATGGTCCCCACATTCACAATAATCAAATAATAGTACATTGTTACCCTAGGGGTGAAAGTAACTTATTTAGTCCCGAGACGGGGTTTGGTGCCCGAGCGAAGCGAGGGCGCTAATAGTTCGAGGGACTAAATAAGTCTTTAACCCGAGGTAAACACTGTGCTTTTCATTACGAATACAAGGAAAGTAAAAAAAAAAAATTACAACTCAAAAAAACTAATAAAGATCGGAATTCGAATGGGGTTGATGACACACCAATCAATTGAGATACTTTTTAAGAGCTGTCAAAACGCGGTTCTCTAATAGACTTTGTATGGCAATAGCCTACTGTGACGTCACTGTTTATTCAACTCAATGACTCGACTATTTAATTGATTTCAAACTAAAAATCGAATTTGGCAATTAATTGAAAAAAATAGGGTTTTCAGGCCCAAAATAAAGTGTTTTTTTAGAGAAAGGTGTCTTGGAATTACTGTTTTATGGTGTCATCTACCCTATTGCCGCTTTCCCACCTATTTTGCTTTTTTTTCTGTGGCCCGGCCAGCTATTCAGCCAATACCTATTTTTCATTTTCATCATCGAAGAATGGTAAATGTTTTTCCCAAATCTATGTCATTTTAAAGAAATAGTTGAAACTTAATTATAATAAAGATATTTAATATATATATATTCTTTAATTAATACATAACTTTATGTTATTTCAATTTTACATCGTGGCTGTATAGAAAGTTGGAACATGGTTCAATAGAAAAATGAACCATTTTTTTTTAATAATTTGACAGCTGTCAGTTGAAAACGATTCTCCCTAGGGCTGAAAAGTATTACTTTCAACCCGCTCCTCAGGCAACTTCAGACCTACTTTCAGAGTATGAGTAATGAAAAATTAATAACAAATTCTTTTCAAATGAATGTAAGTAAAAAAAAAAAAAACACAAAAATCATTAAATGTCGCAATGATAATAAAATAAAAAAGTAAAATACTTAACAAAATAAGTATTCATGTCAAATCAGTAAATGTAACATAAAACAATAAAAAAGAAAAAAATAAAAGTAAAATAATAAAATACATGTCAAAAAAAAATTCAATGTCAGAGTGTATAAAAGAAAGGAATCAATAATAAACAAGCGAATTCCGAAATTTCGACATTCACAGAGCAAATTTCATTGGAGCAGCTTAATCCCAAGCTTTTTTATCTTCAAGATAGTGATTAACATGATAGTAGGCTTTCAGGCACAGCTTCCGTTTTATAAACGATTTGAATTTATTTAGGCTTAGTGCTTGAATTTGGCTCGGAAGTTTATTGTAAAAGCGTATACATTGGCATCTGAACGTACCTCCTATTTTTTTGAGCCTCGTTGCAGGAACAACAAATTTGTGTTTGTTCCTCGTGTTTATGTTGTGGATATCACTGTATTTTTTAAATAAATTAATATTTTTGTGGGCGTACAAAAGGTTTTCATAAATAAACTGAGAGGGCACAGTAAGAATATTAGTCTCTTTAAATTTTTCTCTGAGGGAGTATCTGGGACTTAATTTATAAATTGAACGAATTGCCCTTTTTTGCAAAACAAATATTGTCTGAATATCGGCGGCATTGCCCCACAAGAGAATACCGTACGACATCACGCTATGGAAATAACTAAAGTAAACTAAACGGGCTGTCTCTAAGTCAGTTAAATCACGAATTCTTCTAACGGCGAATGCTGCAGAGCTAAGTTTCTTCGACAGTTTGTCTATATGCGGGCCCCACTGAAGCTTGGCATCCAAAGTTATGCCTAAGAAGACTGTGCTATCTTCCGGTTTTAACTCTTCATCCTTAATTAGTACAGTAGTTTCCACTTGTCTTACATGGGGTATCGTAAACTTAATACACTTAGTTTTTTTCTCATTTAGGAGTAGATTATTAACATTAAACCAATTAACGACTTTCGCCAGGGCGCTATTAACATCATCCGTAACTAACTGCTGACGTTTGAGTTTAAATAAAAGAGAAGTGTCGTCTGCAAACAATACTATGTCATGATTATCTTTTATGAGGTAAGGCAAGTCATTTATATAAATAAGAAACAAAAATGGACCAAGAATTGAGCCCTGGGGTACCCCCATTCTTACTACGGATCCGGGAGATCTTTTCCCTTTAACATCAACTCTCTGAATCCTGTCACTCAAATATGAAATAAGAAGAGCCAGGGAGGCGTTACGGATTCCGTAGTGGTGTAGTTTCCTGATTAATGTTTCATGAAGAACACAATCGAAAGCTTTAGATAAATCGCAAAAAATGCCCAAAGCATCGCATTTGTCCTCCCAGGCATTATAAATGTGTCCTAAAAGTTCAACACCGGGCCGATCAGTAGTTGAACGACCCCTTGTAAAACCAAACTGTTTTTTTATGTAATAACTTATATTTATTGAAAAAACTTTGCATTTGTGCCAAAATTAATTTTTCAAAAATTTTACTAAAGGTGGGTAGTACTGAAATGGGTCTATAATTAGTGGGGTCTGATGTACTACCCGATTTAAACATTGGTATTATTTTACTATATTTCATTAGATCAGGAAACTCACCACGGTCAATACAATCGTTAAATATTACAGCTAATGAAGGAGCTACAATGTTTATAATGGATTTAGCAACTTCCACAGAATGACCCCATAGATCGGCGGTCTTTTTAACATTTAAGGTGTGAAAAGTTTTAATTATATCTTTACAGGTGACATATTCAAAATTAAATTCGGAATCACAGACTGAAACGCTTTCCCTTAGTAAAGACTCGGCAGCAGCAGGTGACGAGTTTAGCGATTTAGTAGTCGATACGGGAATATCCGCAAAGAAATTTTCAAAGGCTGTGGCAACTTGAGTGTCTGAATTTAAAATTTTATCGCCAATAGCAAGGCTGTAGTCACTGTTTCGGTTGCAAGACTTTCCCGTTTCGCTATTAATAATATTCCATGTCATTCTAATTACATTACTACTATTTTTAATTTTTGAACTCAAGTAACGTGACTTTGCTATAAAACAAACTTTTTTAAATATTTTAGAATAATTTTTAACATACAACTTAAATTCTCCAGTGTTTATATAGGTCCGCTCTGCATACAGCTCATAAAGTCGTTTTCATTACTCATACTCTGAAAGTAGGTCTGAAGTTGCCTGAGGAGCGGGTTGAAAGTAATACTTTTCAGCCCTAGGGAGAATCGTTTTCAACTGACAGCTGTCAAATTATTAAAAAAAAATGGTTCATTTTTCTATTGAACCATGTTCCAACTTTCTATACAGCCACGATGTAAAATTGAAATAACATAAAGTTAAGTATTAATTAAAGAATATATATATTTTAAATATCTTTATTATAATTAAGTTTCAACTATTTCTTTAAAATAACATAGATTTAGGAAAAATATTTACCCTTTTTCGATGATGAAAATGAAAAATAGGTATTGGCTGAATAGCTGGCCAGCCACAGAAAAAAAGCAAAATAGGTGGGAAAGCGGCAATAGGGTAGATGACACCATAAAACAATAATTCCAAATTCTAAAAAAACACTTTATTTTGGGCCTGAAAACCCGATTTATTTTCAATTAATTGCCAAATTCGATTTTTAGTTAAGCAACTAAAAATCGAATTTGGCAATTAATTGAAAAAAATAGTATAAAATCAATAAATAGTCGAGTAATTGAGTTGAATAAACAGTGACGTCACAGTAGGCTATTGCCATACAAAGTCTAGAGAACCGCGTTTTGACGGCTCTTAAAAAGTATCTCAATTGATTGGTGTGTCATCTACCCCATTCGAATTCCGATCTTCATTAGTTTTTTCGAGTTGTATGTTTTTTTTTTACTTTCCTTGTATTCGTAATGAAAAGCACAGTGTTTACCTCGGGTTAAAGACTTATTTAGTCCCTCGAACTATTAGCGCCCTCGCTTCGCTCGGGCACCAAACCCCGTCTCGGGACTAAATAAGTTACTTTCACCCCTAGGGTAACAATGTACTATTTCGACTCTTATGAATACAAATATTGGCCCAGTCGTTGAAGGAAGCGTTACTATTAACCGAGATTGTCTTAGGAATAAATGTGGTATTAAATTGTGTGCAATACATGCTGAAAAAATCGTTATAATGTTGATTGGGATCATCATTAGTTGACAGTAGTGGTAATTTAGACAAAAGTTTAGTTTTAAAGGTTTCCAGGCGAGTTTTAGTTTTTGGATTAACAATGATATCCTTTTTAGTGACTTTCTTGCTTACATTAGGAATTGTGATCAATTGCCCACAATGATCAGAATCTAATAAGTTAATAATTTCTTTGTGGGTAGGTATAACATCTGTGTAAATATTATCTAGGCAAGTGGCACTAGTTGGTGTTATTCTAGTGGGCTCCAGAAATTTGTTTTCAAGATTGTATGAATGACACAGGTTTAAAATTTTAGAACTTAACCCAGAACTTTCTAACAAATTAATATTAAAATCACCGCTAATAATTATAGACTTCTTAGAATTACAGATTTTATGCAACACTTCATCCATTACCTTTTCAAAACAATCATACAATCCTGAAGGAGGTCTATACACACTTAATATGATAAACTGCTCCAACTCTATACAGGCTATTTGAACTGTTCGCTCAACAGATAGGCTTACAATATCCTTGCGGTCTTTAAACTTAAGCTGATTATTTACTAGGATTAATGCGCCGCCATGTATAGCATTTACCCTGCTGAATGAACTACCAACCTGGTGATTACTAAAATTGAAAATTAATTGGTGACATTTGAGCCAATGTTCCGTTAAACAAAGAATATCTATGCAATTACAATTCATGAAAAGTTCTACTTCTAATTCTTTGTTCAAAAATCCTTGAATATTTTGATGAACCAGGTTGATACTATTAAAATTCTCAAAACATTCGCCTGATTTACTATCTGGCTTCCTTATATTGCAAGAGGTTGCCTCTGTTGTCGAAATTGCTAATTTAAATGATTCACTGATTCATTCATTGTTGACAAACTATTGGTAGAGTAATTTAGGCTAATATTGCATTGATCAACAGAGGCAACTTGATTAGCCAAGTTCTTGGCTGTAATAGAAAAATAATAAGATAGCGACACAGCTACTTGTCTTTTACAATAGTTTGTCAGATAGCACCTGTCTACAAGATATCTATGTTTTGTCAAATAAAAATTGTTGCCAATATAATTGTTGATGTCAAGTAAATGAAATGAATTATTATTGAATGTCAAATTATGCAATGTCATATTAATATTATATCTATAGTCATTTTCTTCCTGTGGCAAACTTTTACTATAAGGAAATGTAAACAACACAATTTTTCTTAAATTTAAGTTTGACAAAGTTCTATAATACTGGAGCAATTCTCCTTTGTTCACTTTTCCTCTATTTCCTATCAAAATTAATAATATGGTGTCCTGGTTAAACTTACATTTAATAATTTATTTCATAATATGATATATAGAACATCCTGGCATACAATTGTTTAAAATAGAAATAGAGAATAGAAATAGAGAAAAGAGATCGACAGACAGACAGATTTACATTCGCATTTAAAACATTAGGTAAGTATGGATACGGATATCGTGAAATTCATATCTTGTGCTAAACATAAATCTAAATGGTATATCTTTGAATTGAGATTTTACTTCTGCAATTCCTATTGAGTTCATAAAAGTTTATTGAAATTGTAGTCGGTTCAGATCTTTGTGGTTTCTCTGAAAAGGCATTCCTACGTAGATTAGGTTTTTTTATGGGACAAGCCCTCCACACTATTCCCAAACCACTGTAACTCCTGAAAGCCAGAATCAACAGTGCTCGACGGAGTCCCAGAGAATGAATTTAACTGTCTTGGATCCCGCAACGAAATTATCGGAAAAGAAGCGGATTCGAGGAGTTGAAAAAAACAAAATTTCCACTTTTCTCCATATCAGCAGAGACAAATCAAATTTTAATACTTATAATTAGATTAGGTCTAACTAGTGGGAATGATCCAATACTTCATTGCTTTTGCTAACTGCATTTTTTTTCAAGTTTTAGTTGTCGAGTTTCAGCTCTTTGTGACAGGACTCGTCCAGGGTACTAACTACTTACTTATAAGTCATAATTAACACCACCATAATTATGATACAAGGTGTAAACGGACCCCTTCACGAAGCCATCAACCAAGCATTCAAACTTAAGGTTCAAGTTGGCAGCGGGCGACACGAAGCCGCCGCAGACGACGTGTCGTCGCTTCATGTCGCCGCGACTACTGGTTTCTATGTATTTCTATGAAATTCCCTCCGAAGCAAGCGACATGAAGCTAGCGACGCGTCGTCGAGCGGCAGACGCTAGTGTCGCCCGACCGCGTAACAGTAGTGTCACGGGCGCCGAAATGCCGGGTTCCAAATCATGACTGCAGCGACATGAGGCGGCGACGTGTCGCGGTGACATGAAGCGACGACACGTCGTCTGCGGCGGCTTCATGTCGCCCGCTGCCAACTTGCACCTTAAAGTCATACGATAGATAATACGATAGACCTAAGACTGGTTGTCGAACTTTCGGGCCACTAACTACATAGAACGACTATCAAAGATCTACAAATGACAGCCGGGACCAACAACATGCTTTTAGAAGAACGGAGGGAACTCAGTAGTAATGCATGGTCACCCATCGACTGACCGAACTAGACAAGCCTAGCTTAACCTTGAACATCGACCCGCGCGGCTTTTATTATAATATTTAGCCACGACTTATTTAGTTAATTATTGTTTTTAATAAGCCTATTAATAATTGTGCATTTGTGGTTTTCAGTGTGGTGGCCTGGTGGGTACCTAATACTTATTGTGATAGAAATGCCGTCATACCGACTAGCTGTTGTTTTAAATTATTATAAGGTATGACTCAGAAGTTGAGAAGTTCTCTCAGAATTAATTAAAACAACAAATATAATCATGCCGTTACTATTTGCTCTATTTTGCAGGAACTAATCAAGAAATATTATTGTGTTATATTAAGAACTTTGTACAGACACGTTTTTAGTACCTACACTCACCGACATTCAAATGCAATCTTCTCCAAGTTTTTTTGGCTGGTACTAAACGCTGAGGAAGAACACCGTAAGGAAACCGGCACGTACTGGAACCAAAAAAACAGTAACCTTTTACAACCTACATCCAAACAGAATTATCATCATCTGCCTAGCCTTTTCCTGCTCGGCTTCCAGTCTAACCTGATGCAGCTGAATACCAGTATTTTACATGGAGTGACTGCTTATCTGACCTCCACGACACACTTAATACTGGGTAATACGAAACACCTCGGTAAGACTGCTTGTCTGACTTTCAGCACGGAGGCAGCTCGGTCGGTGGTCACGCATCGACGGACCAACCTAGGCAAGCGCGGCTTAACCTAAAAATCGACCCGAACGGGTGTTATTATTTAGCCACGAGCTTCTCCTACATCCAAACATGTACAATAGTAGTACATTTTGATACAAGTGGAGAAACTTTGTTATTGCATTCGAGGCGGAATTAACACACGAGCCGTAGGCGAGGGTGTTATTGAGCCGAGAACTGCAATAACAAATGTCCACGCGTATTGCAAAATTCATGTTGAACCATCGATCACTAGTGATCGATGTGTTGAACCTAATCGTAGTGCGCTATGAACCCGTTTTCGAGGAAGTGTATTGAAAACTTTTTTTTTGGTTAGCCCCTATTGTTCCACTCCTGAGCAAAGGCCTCGGGGCCATTCGTTCCACTTCTCACGATGGTGTTCTTCTCCTCGCCAATTCTTGAGGAAACCATCAAACAAACTTTAAATCTTGATAATATATACCTAAGTTGTGCCTAAGTGTAGATGACTGTACTTTCATCCCGAATGACGTCATCAATTAAGCTTCCGGTCAAACGGTAACAAGATGATTCGCAAACATACTCATAATTTGTTATGAATTAAATTCCTGAAACCATGAAGAGGATGAATGTTTATTATGATTATTCTGAACATTAATAACCACAGATATAAGTACTTACTTTGAAAATACGCGGTTCTATGAATAAAGAAGGCCGTAGTAAAAAGATTACCACGTTTTATTTTCCTTCCTTCCTGAATTACAAATAACCGACCCGTAATAATATGTTTTATGAAGAACTAGCTTGTGGCTTTTGTCCGCGGCTTTGCTCGTGTTAATTTACAATGGGGATCCACACGCAAAGCTCAGCGCAGATGTCGCCACTGGCGAGATGGCTGCTGTCAAATCGTTTTCGCTTTGTTTACGCTTTAGTTCTTGCTTTTTTTTTGTGTTTAAACCGGTCCACTATCGTTTTTGACAACATGTATTATACCTGGAAGGTTAAAGAAGTGAAAGAGGAACTGAATAAACGAGGGGAAAAAAAATCCAGAAACATAATGCAATAAGATGCCTCTGTGTGCTGAATCCGGAATCCTGGTACAGCACACAGAGGCATATTACGAGAAAATTAAAATTTACTGAATGATAGGTTATAAAATGTAGTGAACTGACAGCTTTCAATGGCCATGTCGACGATGCGCCACCTATCGTGATAAAATGGCAGTAAAGATCCCCATTTGACAATCAATTCGGGTATACTCTGCCTAAAATTCAACCATAATTCGAAAGACACGTGGCGCCATCTATTATCATAAGAACGTTATTGTTATTTTCCTCGGGAACAATACTTTTTGATGTGAAAGATCTATAGGCGTGGGTAAAACCAAAAAATGGCGTGGCGAAGCATTCCGTGGCGATGCGTCGCCAACTGTCATTTTGTCAAACCGGCCCGAACAATCCCGAACATAAGTTCATAAGTTCAAGCAGCATAAGATCTACATATTCGCCACGGTTTACAACAAGCCAGCTGGTCTCGGTGCACAGCACTGGGTCAATCAACAACAATCAACAATCTCGTGACTTCGAGTTCGATCCCTGCCTAAGGATTTTCTTTTTGTGAATCGGGTAATTTTGTTTTTAGATTATTTTATTTTCCATTAAGCCATATTCAGTTCCTGTCGTAATCTGTTCTTTTCATATTACTTGTGCAAAATAATTTCGATATTTCACATCTGCCAGGCGTCCCGTGACGGCTCACAATTTTTTGATGAAAGGTACTTCGTACGTCAAATTAAACAAATTATCTTTCATACATCCATTTTTAATTCCACCCCAGACATAGACTTCGAATATTTAAATGATAAATCCTTGAGTACAAAATATACTTAAATGATAAGTCCTCATCTCCACATAATATCATTATTTTGCTGTGTCCGACAGGATCCACGATTGTTTCTTTTGGAAAAATATTCACCACCTAAGCCTACATTGTGGAATGCAATATAGAATTGAGTTTTGCTTTTGAGTATTGACTTATGATAATGTTGTAGCTACAAGAACGACGTGCAAAAATTTTCGAACAACTTTGAAATTCATTGGTTGCATCAAAGATATTTCTGATCCCAAGTGCATTACAACGTCAATTCAAACGAACGTAACTCCACAAATTTTGCCGGACCTTTTTGAACTCTATCCTAAAGAGAAAGGAGTCATCGTCATTGTAGTTATTTCCATCAGTGTGAGTCAGTGCGTACAAAGCGGGCAGGTGTAATGCATCAAGATTTGGAACTTTCATAATCTGTTTACAATGTACTAACGGTCCTGTACTAATCCTGGAATTTAAAACATTTTGACGACATATTTAGTGTGCAAACATTGTGTTGACTTAGCTTGTGAAATTATTAAGAGGTTACGTGTGCATCCGTGAAGCATTTGTCATGGATTTACAGTCATATTGTACCTGTATCCTATTCAGGCGCGGATACAGGATTTACTTCAGGGGGGGCAATTTTTGTTTGATTTTACCTATCTTACGGAAAATTCACAAAAAAAAATGATTTTACTTAATCGATTTATGGCGTCAATTTTAACAACAAAATGAACATAGGCTCCAAGAACGAACGAAACAAGCTCGAAAATTGTAACACTACCTTGGGCAGGGTACAATTGTTTAGATCCTTCATACAGGAGTTACTAGATCGACCCTTAGTCAAAGGAAACATTCAAGAAGAAGTTGGCTGCAAGAGCGAGCGTAGCGATCTCGAAATTTTTATGACACCTTGCCTTGGACAGGTTAGAATAGATTCGATCCTTTATATAGGAGTTACTTGGTCGACTTTTAGATAAATTCAAGAGAAAGTAGTCTGTAGAGCGAGTGAAGCGAGCTCGAAGTAAATTTTACCACTACCTACCTTGAACAGGTTAGAATTGTTTCAACCTACTGGAGTGACCTGGGCCTCCTATAAACAAAGTAAAGACTCAAGAAAAACTTGGCTGCAAGAGCGAGCGAAGCGAGCTCGCAATTTTTTTACATCATTGCCTAAGATAATTATGCTATAATTGCATCTATGGCCTCGGGGCAAGGGGCTCCTAATTTATTATTAGCTAATACAAGCAAGAAACTCCATGACTCCATGTAGCTTTGTTTAGTTGGTGTAAACTACTAGAGCTGATTATATACCATGGAGTTTTTTGCCAGTTCTTCTCCATATGAAACAATCAAACTGAACCGTGCACCTTTTTCAACGTTTTATAAGTGCCCATTTAGGTCTAATGATATAAAATATTTTGATTTTGACAAAAAGCCGCTATCTCCATTACATCTAAGTTCCATGTAGGGAATACTCGGGATACAAGCTTCGGTATTAAAGTTATTTTCTACCAAGATGTCACATGTCTTTTTCGGTTCTAGGTTTCCTCACGTTGTTTTGCCTTCTATGTTTCAAGAGGATTGGTGATCATAATTCACCAATAACACACCTGCCTGTGTTTGAATCCACATGGAGCGACTGCCTATCTGACATAAGTATCCTTTGGTAAGACTGGTTTTCAGACTTTCAGGCCACTGATGACCACCTGTAAAGGCAATCAAAGATCGCGCCAACGCGACGGCTTAGCGAGCAGTCCAAGGAACGGAGTAAAATGGTTTTCTAATGGATTGTCACCCATCCACGGGCCACCCTTGGCAAGGGCGGCTTAACTTGAAGATGAACCCGTGCTGCTTCAATTATTTAGCCACAAGCTCCCTTTGACTCTTAGTATACCTACCATAATATACAGAAGTCCCATCTCAAAAAATTACGTCAAATTTGCTCAAAAATCCGATGCATCACAAACAGCCAACACCAGGAACACATATACACGAACGTCATACAATTAAGTCCACATTTTTGTCAGTTGATGTCATGATCTGCGAAACCTCGGCGCCACCTTGACTTAGATATTAGCACGGCTACTATAGATCTCAAGATTGTGTACTCAGCGGTATAGGTAGACAGGTTTTTATGATTGTGGGTTTAATATGTTGTAGGATTTGGTGAAGTGAGGATTTTGGGTAAATTACTAGGAGTTTGATGATTGATAAGCCGTGTGCTATCCGCAGAGTAGAATAGAACCAACCCATTACACTCACGGGTGTCGTATAAGGCGACTAATGACTGAGGCAGAACACCTTGCGCCTCCGTAGACCAGAGAATGGGCAACAGCGTTTTCTGTTAGTCTTTCATCACTGCGATCTCCAATCCGCCTGCCAAGCGTGGAGATTACGACAAATTCCTCCCATCATGGGAGAGGCTTATGTCCAGCAGTGGACGTTATGGGCTGTTGTTGTTGTTGTTGTTGTTGATGATTGATTGGTGCGAGTCGCACGGGACCGGTCATGGCGACACTTGGGGGACGCCTATGTCCAGCATTGGACGTCTTTAGGCTGAAATGAGAATGATGACTAGGAAATTAAACTGTACTCGCTTGGCGACGAGTATCATCATTCACTTGAAAAAGTTTCTTGTTCACTGTTGGACACGTTTCTCGTGATCTGTACTTGTATTTTCTTCTTGTAGTTTTTTGTCTTTTTGTGGCATCTAGCGGATTTCTCATCTTCTTCTTCTAGCATTCAGTGAATTTTCGATACTATTACTCCTTTGTTCGTTTTAGGACAGATTCGCCTTAGGACAGATTCGCTTAACAACAGACTTGCTTTACGGCAGATTCGCATTACGACTGAAATTGTACAGACCTTACATTGGGCGGACTTCTCAATCTGTCAACCTGTATTTTCTCCTAAGTAAAATCCCCAAACGTTTGGTATGACCCTAATCTCTGCGACATTTTCGTATTGTCATGTCTGCATATAAACTTATAGGTAATCCAAAATAATCCAAATATTTACGAAACGTGTTCGCGAATTACTCTGATCCAATTATGAGGCATCATAGTTTACCCTCAGCTACTTGAATTTGTGTATCTTTGGTATGCCATTGGTTGGTAAACAGTTTTAGAGGACATGAGTTTTTAAGCAGTGATGGTAGCTTACTATGGCATCTTCCAGTAGTCGGGCCACAGCACCAGGTTCTCCACCTTTTTTTTTCGGATGGGAAATCATCAAATGACCCCTCCTGCTCTGGGCGGAGCGGAAGGGAGTGTCAGACTTTTACTGACTAAAACCCATCAATGTTTCTTCATTGCCGTTTGTATACCAGGGCCGCAGTATCTCTGCAGCCCCGGCAGGTATCGGCCCTTGCGGACTCCTTCCTATTTGCTGACATCTCTTTGAGGCGCGCGTGGAACACGTACGCGCCGTCGACACGGCCTGTCATCATAAGACGGAAGTACGGCGGGCTAGCCCATAGCTCACCATCCACAGGCCCGCGCCTACGGTGGCCTGACGCACGGTGCGTCTCCCGCGGCGGCTGATGGGACGTGAGGTTATCTCCCTACCGGTTCTCCACGTACGTATTCATGCTTCACCTTGCTGCCTTATGAGAATCGATGCACTGTCTCCACTTCAGAGGGCTGAAACAAATGACAATCGCTTTCAACGCTTCTTGTAAATTTTTCTACAGTCTTTCAAGAGCATTGTCTAGTCTATGTCTAGCAGAGAAATCCGTCTATACGTTAATTTTCATTACCAAAGCAAACACCTATAGCACGCTAATTAATGCAAGGTAAATTAAGTCTAACCAAAGTTTACGATATATGATGAATCTCTTTGCACAATCAACTAAGATCTCATCCTTCTATCAGACGAATGATTAGCGTTTTAGTACTAATGGCGTTAATTCCTCAGTTCTGATTGAAATTCCTATTGTATAATCTTCATTGCCGCATACAAGGTGTTATTGGGTTTTTGCAAGGAGATTACGGTTTGAAAAAAAAATTCTATGGGTTGAATACTACCAAAATGTTGAAGGTCGTTGTGGCCAAAATGCATATAGGTATAATAAGGAGGAAGGGAGGTCCCTTCCCAGAAATTACAACACAGTGGACTGCGCATTCACTGGACATCTGGAATGTATGATATTATGTACCTACTGAAAGCAATAAACATTTGAATTTGGAACTTGCCCTGTAAAGGTGATTGCAGACGCCGCACCGCAGTCGCCGCATTCAAATTTTTCTATGCAATCTCGCACACAGACACAGATTGCAATATTGCATAGAACTTTATACGAAGAATTCGAATGCGGCGACTGCGGTGCGGCTAGGTCTGCGTTCACCTTTAGCAAGCCATAAAGCTGTTTGGTGAACCACTCATTAAATTTGTGGATAACGAATTTATGCTTATTGCTTTCAAGAGCAGAGGTTTTCTACAACATTCAATTCTACTGCTGAAAACGTATTTCTCTCATTATGGCAATATTCGCAATGTCAATGAACGGCGCACAAGCACCCACCTGATGCGTAAGCCGGTAGTTGTCTATGGACATTTGCAACACAAATGACTCGTCGTTCCAGAGACAAAACAATGTCTCTTTGTCTATTACACACTCAGCCCTATAACTGGCATCCGGATGCTTATTCAACTGCTTAGCTTTAAAAATTAGGCATTAATTTTAATGGTGCTTGCTGGATGTGATTTCTTGTCGTAGATCAGGTCTTTGTACAGGAAATCTAAAATGGCCACTTTATTAGATTTGAATAAAATTCTCAAAATTTGTGACCATTTTACGAATTGTAACGTAATTCAAATTATTATCCTATTTATGATTCTGCTAAAGCAGTGATTTTGGGCCCCCAGTAATGACTGCATTACATTACGGCGTTACCATCTCTGTTTAGCACGACAAATGGTAATTTTGGCTATACCCTTTACGGTCCCGTCTAATGTAGAGATTTTTTATCTAACCAATCTTTAGGAAAAAAATAAATAAAAACGTATTTAAAGACGAGAGGGTCATTATTTTAGATGCCTTTTTAACGAGGGTACAATGGGTTTAACGCATAATGTGCACAAAGCAAAATGTGCACTTCGCAAAACGTGCATTTCGCAAAATGTGCACATCTCAAAATGTGCACTTAACAAAATGAGCACTACAAAAATAAAAACCGTTTGCTTACTATATTTATTTTTTATTATTTTGCACGAGTTTTAGCGTGATCCCATTTAGTTGATGTAGAATTAGCATGATCATGCTAAAAATCGGTAAAAATCATAAACAAAAATATAGTAGGCAAACGGTTTTTTATTTTTGTAGTGCTCATTTTGAGAAGTGCACATTTTGCTTTGTTGCTTTCTGCGTTAAACCCGGTACAATGTCACCCCAATTAAGTTAATACAATATTTAAACTTTGTTCATAATGATGATAGATGTTACTAAGTTCTTTTAAATAACAAAATTGCAGTAATAGATCAAAAGAAGGACATGTCCGATTCAGCGCTAGATACTTGATATGATACTGCACTAGATTGAATTGTAAGGTGTTTGCATTGATCGGGAGGTTCCTGCACCGAATCGGGCGGGAGGAAACGCCCGGGTGCTTCCATTGTGAGGATCGACCGGAGGACACGGTGGAACACACGGTGGAGGTGTGCCCCGCGTGGGCGGAGCACCGCCGTGTCCTCGAAGCGGCGATCGGTGGCGGCGACCTCTCGCGTCCGGCCCTGGTGCAAGCCATGGTCCGGAGCGAGACGGAATGGGACGCCGTCACCTCCTTCTGCGAAGCAGTAATGCTAGAGAAGGAGGTGGCGGAACGTGAGAGGGAGAGAACCTCTCAACGTCCCGGCCGCCGCGGGAGACGCCCCGGGCGTCGGGGGCCACCACCACGTGGCCCCCGGCCACCGTAGGCGTGGGCCTGTGGACGGTGGGCTATGGGCTAGCTCGCCGTCCGTCCGTCTCATGACGACAGGCCGTGTCGACGGCGCGTTCGTGTTCCACGCGCGCCTCAAAGAGAGTCAGCAAAAAGGAAGGGGTCCGTAAGGACCGATGCCTGCCGGGGTTGCGGGACTATTCGAAAGAGATACCGTGGCCCCGGAACACAAAGGGCGATGAAGGAACATGGATGGGTTTTAGTCAGTAAAAGTCTGACACTCCCTCCTGCTCCGCCCAGAGCGGGAGGGGTTATTTGATGATTTCCCATCCGAAAAAAAAAAAAAAAAAAAAAAAAAGGTGTTTGCATTGATCGGGCCTGTGGACGGTGGGCTATGGGCTAGCTCGCCGTCCGTCCGTCTCATGACGACAGGCCGTGTCGACGGCGCAGGAGTGTTCCAAGCGCGCCTCAAAGAGAGTCAGCAAAAAGGAAAGGGTCCGTAAGGATCGATGCCTGCCGGGGTTGCGGGACTGTTCGAAAGAGGTACCGTGGCCCCGGAACACAAAGGGCGATGAAGGAACATGGATGGGTTTTAGTCAGTAAAAGTCTGACACTCCCTCCTGCTCCGCCCAGAGCGGGAGGAGTTATTTGATGATTTTCCATCCAAAAAAAAAGGTGTTTGCATTGATCCAATATGGCTTCCAGGGATTTATTGAATTGCTCCACCACCTCCCCCGTTACTTACCATACAAGTGCGAATGCTAGGCATGAGGTCCTGGTTTGTATTCCCGGGCAAAGTGTTATTGGGTTTTTTCTATCAAGAATTTCTCAGTAGTAGATTTGTGCCTGGCAATAGGCTTGCCCCCAAGCTGGCGAAATGTGGATGTTATTATAAGGTGCCTCCTAACCCGTCGGGGTACAGGCGTGATGTTATGTCCACCAATCAATTCAGCCTAGCGAAGACCGCTGCCGCGCTGCAGCCAAAAATAGGTCTGCAGCGCCGCAACACTCTGTCCTTCGCTTTCCGCATTTAGTCTGTCCCAGCCAAGGGGGGTGTCCCAAACTACTCTTGCCGATACGCGGACCACGGTACTTACATACACAGAAGAGTCCTAGTCCTCTGTCCCACCGTCTATCCTTCCTCCGAATGGGTCACTGCCACTTCAACTTACTATGCTATGTCAGTCAAGGCATACGACCGGGTACCTCGTGAGGTTTTGTGGTGGGCCCTGAAAGAGAAAGGTATGCCTGGGAAGTATGTGCAGTTGATCCGAGCGATGTACAGCCGATGTAGTACCCAAGTCCGGTCTACAGCGGGCACTACCGGCAACTTCAATGTGGCTGTCGGTTTGCACCAAGGGTCGACTCTAAGCCCCTACCTCTTCCTGGTGATAATGAACGCACTTACGTTGGACATCCAGGAAGAGGCTCCCTGGTGTATGTTGTATGCCGACGACGACACTGTGTTGGTTGCCGAGAGTGGCCTAGAGGTCCAGAGCAGATTGGAGGTGTGGTGGCAAAGGTTGGAGAATGTTGGCCTGAAATTAAGTAGGTCCAAAACAGAATACCTATTCTGTGATTTCGGCAGTCTCTCCTGTCCTACGCCCATAACTCTTGCCGGAACACCCATACCGTTCTGTTTCGATTTCCGGTACCTCGGGTCGCTTGTCCAAGGGGATGGTAAAGTAGACCGTGACGTTACGCACCGGATCAACTCAGGATGGATGAAATGGCGACAGGTCACTGGAACAACTTGCGACCCACGGATGCCCCTCAAGTTAAAGGGGAAAATATACAAGTCCGTGATTAGACCTGTCATACTGTATGGATCGGAATGTTGGGCTGTGAAGAAGATGGATGAAAAAAGATTGCATGTAGCGGAGATGAGAATGTTGAGGTGGATGTGTGGTGTGACAAGAATGGATATAATAAGGAATGAGTATATTATAGGAAGTTTGAGAGTTGCGCCAGTTACAGAAAATTTGAAAGGGAATCGACTGTCTTGGTATGGGCATGTGATGAGGAGGGAAGAATCGCATGTGACTAAAAGAGTGATGAATATAAATGTGGATGGATGGAGAGCGAGAGGAAGGCCAAGGAAAAGATGGATGGATTGTGTGAGGAATTATATGAGGGAAAAAGGTGTAAATGATTGCGTGACGGTTGACAGAAGGGAATGGAAGAAGAAAACGTGTTGCGCCGACCACAAGTAACATGGGATAAGGGCAGGAAGATGATGATGTCCGTGACTCCGGTACTCTTGCAGATAATAACTAAATAAATACTGGTTCATCTAAATCAAACACAGGATCATGGAAATGCACATCAGCCCTTTTAGCCAATAGCCATCCATATTCATAATTACTTAAAACTTTCCTCACGACTTGCTCTCATTCCATAACAAAGCATTTTAAAACAAAAGAAATGCTAATTGAGGAACATATCCTGGTCAAGCTGATTTACTTAAGAAAAGATGGAGGGAGCTTGTATGAACTCGTACCTATGTTTAAACATGAAGATGGGTCGAAGCCGATGCATTTCTATGGTTATGGACAGTATCGATCTCTGTGGCTATAGAAGCCATACATTTCTACATGTTTTAAAATCGTCCTATATTAAGCTAATGTACTAAAAACATCATCTGCCTAAGCTTTTCCCAAACTTTGTTGGCGTCGGGTTCCAGTCTAACCGGATGCAGCTGAGTATCAGTATTTTACATGAAGTGACTGCCGATTGCATCTGCAGTCGCTCCATGTCAAATACTGTCAGCTGCATCCGGTTAGACTGAAAGTCGTCCCCAACATAGTTGGGAAAAGCCTAGGCAGATGTGATGATGATTTTTGTGCCTGACAGTACACTTGATCAAAAATTGCTTTGAATTAACATTATCTAATCGGAGGCGTTGGCCACAGGTGCCTCGACCACTAGGGGCCTAAGGGACCAACGGTTAACGTGCTTTCCGAGGCACGGAGGAAACTAGATATGTCATGATGGTCACCCATCTACGGACCAACCTAAGCAAGCACGGCTTAACCTTGAAGATCGACTCGTGTGGCTATTATTACTTAGCCACGACCTCCTCAGCCTCCTCTAAAGTATTTAAATATGGCTAACATAGTTCCTAATTATTATTGGTTATAATTATTGGTTCATGCCAATATTGAATGCTTCTAAAACAACTGACACATTGTTAACCCATTAAAATAAAAATAGATGAAACAGTTTTCACTCTAAAAGGGTCCGCCATTTTGTTTTCATCTGTCATCTACGCGTAAACGGTTATTTGAACTCGATTTGAAACAATAAAGAATTCAGTAAATAGGCTAGCCATATTATTATAGTTATTTGATGGGAAACCTTGGCATTAATATCGATGTTTCATTCGTGAAACATCCTTTTTATATCTGAAGATTTTTTATGTTTCTGTTTATCAACTCTGAATGGTAAGCTTTCTAGTTTTTCATTGGTGAATAATCGGCAGATGGTAAGAACAGCTGTAACCTATCCTAATATTTATGACCACTTATAATAAATGAAAAACCTAGTATTTTCCCGCGGTTTAGCCCGTGTAGATGTCGGGAACTACTATCCCACATGATCGTAATGCCATCGAACTCCGTCCAGTGGTTCGGGTGGAAAAAGACAATAGACCAAAGACATTCAAATACGTATTTAGTCTTTTTAAATCTCTTTGAAACAGACGGACTGAGCTACCTTCGTTCTGTCGGTCATGATCGTTACCTACTGCCATATGTATTACTATACTTTTCTGCTCTATACTTTTGGCCTGATTCTGTAACTGACCTGTTCAAATTTTTCGTCTTTCCGGTTTTTATTAAATAAGATCCTTATCATCATCATCATCATCATCATTTCAGCCGAAAGACGTCCACTGCTGGACATAGGCCAAAGGGGGGTTTTTGCCATAATCGCCACGCTTGACAGGCGGTTTTGATATAATGAAGGGATTAGTTAGACATGTATGTACCATTGAAGACCCAGTTCGCCAGTCAAGTTTGAGTCCCATGATTTGGGGGCGAGCCTATTGCCATCAAACGGGTACAAATCAAGGCTTCGGGCAATTAAAGAGATTTACTAATGGCAAAAAAAAACTTTAACACCATGTCTGCCGACAATCAAATTGAGTTTGCCACCTCTGTATTATATCAAACTCTAAGGCTAAGAATTTATTTATTTATTTAGAATAACTATTTCTTAAAAAAATACTCCAAAATTCAACCTTCGCATAGATTTAAAAATCAAGATTGAATCCTCATAATGTAGACTAAAATTCCTTATTCTGCCAATGATGTAGAGCTACAAAAAATCTGGTATCATACTATTATTAAATTAAATTAATTGAATACTGAGTACCTATTACGATACCCCGCGGTAAGACTGGTTGTCAGACTTTTGAAGCCACTGAAAATACTTGTAAAGACTGCCAAAGATATACAAATGACAGCCGGGACCCAAGGCACGGAGGAAACTCGGTATGTAATGGGTGGTCTGGTCACCCATCCACGGACCAACCTGAGGGGAAGAGGGTTAGGACATTAAAAAAAAATGTTGTTTATTTAGTTCGTTATTTATTTCATATAAATTAGTCCCTTTTTTTGTAATTATTTAGTTTTAATTATTCCGTAAATAAGTAGCTTTAAAATAATTACAATCATAGTATTTATCGGTCAAATAATGCCAATTTCGTGGATATTAAAAAACAATTAAATTAAACAAGAATGATTTAATATTTTAATATTGATAGTTTTTTTGTCAAATATAGTCCGAAAGTCCGTGTAATGGGGAAGGCAAGGCGCTAGCATCGCTTATGTACCAAACGTCATTGGTTGGAAATCTGTCAATGTAATTTTATATTTCAAAATAGTTTGACCTCATTGGTCAGATTAGATCTAAGATACGGACACGCCATCTACAATCAGCTTTGACCAGCCTTCCCCATTGCACCTGCGAATCCGCAAATATCCCTGATGCACCAATATAACGGGTAAAATCCCCTGTGATGGCTACAGGTGACTAAATCGACACTCTGTGTAGTATACTGATACTGTTATCCTGCTTCATCCCATTGCTGGGCAAAGGCCTCTCCTCATGACTTCCAGTTGTTTCGATCCAGGGCCAATGTAGACCATTGGTCGCTGGTCTAGTCCAGCTCGTCCCACCATCTTCTGTGAGGTCTGCCGCGACACCATCTGGCTGTGTCAGGGCTCAGAAAGTGGCTATAGCACTTGGGTTCGAAATTCAAATCCAAGAATCGTAAATGGAATCGTAGTCTCAACCACTCCCAATAAGACTCTTTGGGCCTTCACCCCAGTCGAGAGAAAAAAAACAAAAAATAATACTAAATTTACCTAATTTTTATTCCCAAAAGGTTGTTGCGTTTGTGCGTTATAGAAATACAGATATTTGTAAAATTGGCTATATCGAGCTTTGTCCATTAAGTGCTTGCTGATAGCCTTGCACATTTTGTCTTTAGACGTGTTAAATTCGACACTATCTTCGAAAGTGTTGGCGATGTCCAAGATGTCTTGTGCCGTTTCATCAGAAGGATTTTCTTCTACAAAGTACCTGGAATGAGTTTAAAGTACTATTTTATTAATCTGGCCATGTCATAATTATTAGCAAGTATAATTTGAAGGGCATAGTTTTGCGATCGTCGGAATGAAGTCATAAATCACAAACACCTCTGATTTTTCGGATTCATGTGCGTATGGTGTAATTAATTATCACTTGCTTTGTTTCGGTGAAGGCAAACATCGTGAGAAAACCAGCATGCCTGAGAGATATTTCTTGACGGCATGTCAAGCCAAGTAAAACTCTGACACCAAGTTAGGTGCTAACCACGTGATAAAGATAGAAGACTGGTTTGTTGAGGTCAGATAGGCAGGCGCTTCATGTAAAATACTGGTATTGTTGCATCCGGTAAGACTAGAAGCCGACCACAACATTGTTGAGAAAGGCAGATGATGTGTCTGAAGATAACAAGTCTCGTAGCGTATGTCCTCCTCCGGGTCCTAGACTACGTATCAGCCAAAGGGGTTTGCACTTTTTTTATTTAGACTCTGGTACGAGTATAAACATCCCACCGCCATTTTGTTTTTTTAGCAAAGTAGCAGCTCAGTCCACTAATAATTGTTTTTCCATCAGGAATTCCTGAGTAGCAGCCGCGGAGCCTGGATTTGTGTTCGATTCATGGCTAAAGGCTCGCCCCCTATTCATCATCAGCCTATTAATGTTCCCACTGCTGGGACACAGGCCTCCTCTCTATGAGAGGGAATGGGCTATAATCCACCACGCGGGCCCAGTGCGGGTGGGTGCCCCCTATTACGTGGGACTTAAACATAAATTGTGGGTGCACTATTTGGTAGACTTCTGTCTAACGTTTCAGTGACTACAGGCGTCATGTTATGGTAAGATAACACACGGACATACTTACTTTTGCAAAATCCCATATTATGCATTAGTTAAGCTACCAACGAAACTGGCATTCAGTATTTAAATAATCCAGAAAGGTTTCAAAAACTCACCTCAAACAATTCCTCATATAAGTGAAATGCTCCAAAAAGCAAGAACAAGGTCCGAACTGGACTAGCAAGGGCGTTATAGGCGCGGCACTGACTGCGTCCAAGACGGCACTTTGCCGCCTCGACTCACTTTGCCGCTTCGACTTGTCGACATACGTCTCTTCTACGGACCTTTCCCCAAACTTCTTCAGGTACAGTTTCCTGATCAAAGTTGACGTCATCACCGGCATTTGTTTGTTGACGTTCATCTCGAACGTTCTCTTGTTATATTCCTCGTGTTGCTTATCTATTGCTACGTCTCTCTTGACCTCGGTGATGATGGATTCCAGGTCTTCTGTCGAGGATAGAGTGTCGATCTTCTTACAGAGGGTCTGGATGAACCAGGAGCCGTAGAGTTCGTTTCTGGAAGAATTTTAAACGTTGATTGAGTATGATGAAATGCACTACACAATAGTTTGGGTTTAAAATATTATTGGAGGTCCTATATACCTATCTACCGATCAGGATCGCACCCTCGGGTCGCTGAAAACCTCAGATAACACTTACACCAAGTCGGACCACGAAACAAGTAAAATCCTTCTGGAAACCCACTTCCCAGACTGCAATCTCTCTGAGGACAGAACCTGGGCAAGTGAGCCAACGCACACACCAAATGATCAAGACTGGGCCAGAGCCCGCACCATAGTAACCGCAGAGAGAATAAAATGGGCAATAAAGACTTTTAAACCATATAAATCCGCAGGCTTAGACGAAATTTTCCCCGCCCTGCTACAATGGGGAGTAGACGTCCTAACGCCGTGGCTGACCGCCATCTACCGAGCCTGCATAGCACAGAAATACATACCACTTGCATGGCGAGAGGTGAAAGTAATTTTCATCCCTAAACCAGGCAAACCAGATTATACACAACCTAAAGCGTACAGACCAATAAGCCTAACATCTTTCCTACTGAAAACCCTCGAGAGGCTCTGTGATCGACACATTCGGGACGGACCTCTTCGGGAGCGACCGCTCCACAAACAACAACACGCGTATTCCTCAGGAAAATCAACAGAATCCGCGCTGCACAGTGTGATCTCCAAGATCGAATGTGCAGTGGACCACAAATGCTCCTCACTAGCCGTCTTCATTGACATAGAAGGCGCTTTTGACAAAACCGTCTTCCATAGCATCAACGCAGCCCTTGAGGAACACGGTGTGGACTCGACCCTGCGAGGATGGATCACAAACATGCTCCGACTAAGAGCCGTACAAGTTACGGTAAACGACACCACCAGAGCAATAGTGGCGAAGGGCTGCCCCCAAGGTGGCGTCCTCTCGCCACTACTATGGAACCTCGTAGTAGACAGCCTCATCAAACGTCTCAACAGCAGAGGCTACTACACGGTGGGCTATGCCGATGATCTGACCATAATAATAAACGGCACACACGAAAACACACTATGCAACCTTATGCGCCAAGCCCTAAGGATAGTAGAAGACTGGTGCAAGGAATACAGACTAGCAGTGAACCCTACCAAAACCGAACTCGTCCTCTTCACAAAGAAAAGGAAGCTGGCAACGTTACAATTACCAAGCTTCTTTGGAACAACCCTAAGCCTATCGACTGAAACCAAATACCTGGGTATTTTTTTGGACAAGCAGCTGAACTGGGCAAAACACACCGAATACATCATCACAAAAGCCAGTATAGCCCTATGGCAATGTAAGAGACTCCTCGGGAGAAATTGGGGCATAAGCCCCAAAATCACCTACTGGCTATACACCACAGTTATCCGACCAATCATTACATACGGCTCTTTAGTTTGGTGGCCCAGGACCAACCTAAGTACGACCCAAAAGGATCTCGAGAAACTACAAAGATTTGCCTGCGTAGCAATCACCGGCAGCATGAGAACTTCCCCCACTGCTGCCTTACAGGCGATGCTGGGGCTACCACCTCTACACCTCGTAGTAAGAGAGGAGGCGGCCATAGCGACTTTCAGACTCGAAGTATCTGGCACCCTAAGGAACGATTCCAGAATTAAACACACACGCATCAGAGAAGATGCTATCAAAGAACAGCCCATGATGGCATCACCCAGCGACAGAATCTTGAAGACCCACTGCTTTCAAAAACACTACAACATAGAGCTCACAGCGGAGTTGTATGACTATTCAGGTACGAAAGAGCTAAGAATATACACTGATGGATCAAAAACCGACGACGGGACAGGTTTCGGGGTGTTCTCCGACGACCTAAACATTAAAATAGCCAAACCCCTTGGAGTACTCAACTCTGTTTACCAAGCAGAGTGTGTGGGTATCATCCAAGCGGCACACGCTATAGAGGCCAGGGAAGTTACGGATACCAATATTCGAATACTATCCGACAGTGCCTCAGTTCTTCAATCCTTAAAGAGTAATCAGATAACGTCGAGATTGATACTAGAATGCCATAATGCCCTAGAACGAATCACGGTACTAAACCATAACACGATAACACTACAATGGATCAAAGGTCACAGTGGATCACTTGGGAACGATGCGGCTGATGAACTTGCCAGAAGAGGATCCAGCACACAACCCTACGGACCCGAGCCCATTGTGCCTATTCCCTTCAAGCAACTAAGAAGCTGGTTAAGGGAACACACTCGAATACAAGCGGAGAAATGGTGGACCTCGGCACCAGGGTGTAGGCAATCCAAGGAAGCTATGCCATCCCTGGACACAAAGCTGACCAGGCGCCTTCTGCGCCTGGACAGAGATAGCCTACGACTGGTGGCGGGGACCATCACTGGACACTGTTCACTAAATAAACACTTCCACACCCTAGGAATCACTGACAGTCCCCTGTGCAGAGCATGCATGGAGGCGGAGGAAACGGTGGCGCATGTGCTCCTAGAGTGCACTGGCGTTACCAAGATTCGCGAGGAGACCCTGGGAACACCAAGATCCCTTGCGGACGCCCTGAGAAGACCGGGAAGTTTAATCTGCTTCTGGAGGGAGGTGGGCTGGTTGGAGTGAACGGCCACCACGGCTCACGCACAATGGTCCACTTTAGGGACTAAGTGCGGAAACCAAAACCCCATGATAGATTATTGGAGGTTAATATTATTAAGGTTTGTAGAAGATATCGAAGATACCAAAGTAAAATTATACCTATTATAGCTAAGTTAGAGGAAAAAAAACCGAGCGAAGGTGCTGATCACAATTAACTTGCAAAAATGCAGGCAGATATTTTTCACACTTTTCTTTTAATTTTTTTAATCATTTAAAAAGCTGTTATTAATTAAAATAAACTAAATAAACAAATAACTAAATTAGCTAACTTAAACAATAAAATAAAAAAATGGCGTCAGAAAAATCCTCCTCAACGCTGTCAACTGGAAACTTTTATGTTAGGTAAACCATTCCACAATTGAGCTTGGCACTTGTGCCCGCGTGGTGGATAGCCCATTCCCTCTTATAGAGAGGAGGCGTGTGTCCCAGCAGTGGGAACAATAGGCTGATGACAACGACGACGACAAGCAAAGAAACGTCCATATCCAGCAGTGGGTGAAGTGGGGGCTATAATGATGACATTCCAAAATTGGCACTTTGCAAAAAAACTGCGTCATGCAAGTCGGACTAAATAAAGAGACTCAAGTATGTATGACGCTGACGACAAAGCATAAGCAACACATTTTCTAATTTTCTATGAGCCATTATGAACGGCTGGTACTGGTTCAGTCAGTGAAATTATATGGAATAGTTAAGATAAAAACTACCTGTGTGAAGCACGACCCGGATAAGAACTATGAAGGATCAGCAAGTCAGATTCAACGGGAAGGATGTAAGGCTCCAAGTCTTGCTCATCGAGGTCCTTACGAATCTTGCCTGAGTGGAAGACTGGGACGCCTGTCATGATTTTAGTTCCTCGGCATGCCTGAAAAGGGAAACATAAGGAATATTGAAGTGTGTTATGGTATGGAAAGATCAAATCTTCGTCATATTCGTGGGGAAAGGAGACTTATTTTGCTAGGGAATTTATTCCGGCTGGTGAACGATTCCGCCAATTCTTCTTCCTAGCTAAAACACTGAAAATGGCGAATGTCGGACGTTTTGGGGGACTGTAAACCGTGACGATCAAATTTAATGATTTCAACCTAATTTGAGCTCGTGAGTAATATAACCTCCATGCACTCGGATCAATTTTCAGGTTAAGCTGCTCTTGCCTAAGTTGGTTTGTGGATGGGTGACCACCCATTACATACCGAGTTTCCTCTATGCCTCGGAAAGCAAGTTAAGTCGTTGGTCCTGGCTGTCAATTGTAGTTTTTTGGCAGCCGTTACAGGTAGTCAGTGGCTCGAAAATCTGACAACCAGTCTTACCAAGGGGTATCGTACAACCCAGTTATGGGTTGTGGAGGTCAAATAAGAATTCGCTACATTTAAAATACTAATATTCTGCTACATCCGGTTAAACTGGAAGCCAACCTCAATATACTTGGGAAAAGGCTAGGCGGATGTTGAGCCTAATTTCAATAAATGATTTAATTGTATCGGCGTATGACTGAATGTTTCGGCCCTGCAACTTTATCGCACAATATCATGATGAATTATTGTGCAATATTTGTAACCGTTTAACAGTAAAATCCCAACTGAACTGAACGGTTAAAAACATTGTGCATATGGTGCATATGACTAATTTTGCGGATTAGAATTGAAAATTGCGCAATAATTGCTCAAAAGTTTGAGCGAGGTATAATGGCTGGTCAATGCTTTACTGATATATTAGCTTGTGCCATGCGTTACAATGCGTCGTGAATAATATAGATTTTTTGTACCAGGAACCTTCGCAGGCAACCAGGACACGACACGGAGGACCCAAGTTTCATCACAATCGGAACAATGGTTCAGAAACGCATAGAGGACAAACATCATATCATACATTGTAATCACTCGTAGAATCTGTGATTTTCAGTGATCCTGCCCATTGCCAATTCTATTTGTGGTCGGCGCAACACGTTATCTACTTCCATTCTCCCCTGTCAGACGTCACGGCATCATTTACTCCCTTCTCTTGCATATCATTCCTCACACAATCCATCCATCTTTTCTTTGGCCTTCTTCTCCATCTCCATCCATCAACATTCATGTCCATCGCTCTTTTAGTCACATCCGTTTCTAGGCCCTCAATTATATTGCGTGAAAATAACATTCTAACGTTTGAGGTGATCTAAGTCGCCTACGTAGTCCTATAAAATAATTAAGTATTAGCTACTGCGGCTTCGAGCACTTGCACACGTTTCGCAAATAAAACTCAATCATGTATCATCAAAAATAACACAATATCGATGCAAAAGTGCGCATTATCATATCACCTGTTTACTATCATAATAATAAGTACCTATCATTCATAAAATACCAAGTTCCGGATTGAGTTAGAATTTAGGTACCTAACTCAAAAATAAATAAACACCAATGACTCAGTCTATGAAAGTGCTACATTCGGTCTTTGTCTTGCCAACAAAATGCAATGACGAATCGCTGAGGTATTCTTATATCTACATCATTTGATAGATGTTTTGCAATTGAGGCCTTCATTGGAGAAGAGTATCAAACGTCACAAGGCCGGAAGGAAATCTCAAGAGGTTGACACTTCATTACTGTTTCTGATAAGCTTAAACGGATCTTTGGAATAAGAGGCTATGATAAAAGACTATGAAAAACCCAGACTAAAATGGCGTGATGTGCTGGACTCCTAAAAACCTAATGGCCTTTTCCCAAATATGTTGAGGTCGACTTCCAGTCTAACCGGATGCCAATATTTTACATGGAGTGACTCTTATTAGCAGTGATAGCCTAGTAGTGGTGTGACCGCAGGACCGCTAAGTCTCGATTTCGAACCCAACAAACCACCCTCTGATTTTTCGGACATTGTGCGTATGCGTTTAATTTTATTATGACTAGCTTCGGTGAAGGAAAACATCGTGAGGAAACCAGCATGCCTGAAAGATATTTCTTGACGGCATGTAAAGCCAAGTCAGAGGCCCATGGGCGGCATAAAACTCTGACACCAAGTTCAGCACTAACCACACGATATAGAAAGATCCTTCATACACTCTATCCATCGTTTCTATGGTCTTCTACTCTTATTATCCATCCACAATCATACCCAAAACTTTCCTCACGACATTTTCCTCTTTTCTCCACATCACATGCCCATGCCAAGCCAACCGATTACCACATAATTTTTCAGTCACCAGTGTCACTTTCAGATTTCTTCGTTTGGACTCATTTATTATCTTATCCATTCGCGTAATATCACAGATCCCCCTTGGCAGAAAAAAGAAGAACGTCACCAATAAGGTCAGTAATAATCACTAATAATCTCACCTGAATGATAAAAATCTTGGGTTTGGTCACGAGGGTAGGCTTGGCGTAGTCCTTGAAATGGTTGATGACCTCAATCTCACTGTAGAGCTGGTCCTTGGCCCTAAGCATGCCGTTGTTAGAGCCATGTGTTAAAATAGCGACGGCCACACATCCGTAGTTCGTGAAGTCCCTTTCGCTGACTGAAATGACATGAGCAGTTACGTTACTTTCTATTTAAAAAAAATCACAACATCTCTTTAACAACATCGTTGTACTCCTAACAGAAAGATGACTGATAGCAATTTTATCAGCTACCCAGCTGTCAGTAGCTAAGGACCTTCCCTGTACCCCAGGCCTTGCTTGCCTCGTATATTTGTGTAGTTGTCTAAGAACTACAAAATATTCTTGATTCTTATCCCGGGTAGACCTCAAAGCGCTCGGTACAGACATACTAAAATTAATGAAGGAGGCTACATCGAGGATGGTTTTTTATGGAATTTTATTGGAAAATTAGAGCGTCTAATTTTGTCCACTCATGTTATTTAATGTTATTACAGTTATGGTCATTAATCAAATCATAATTTGTTATTAATCAGGATAAGGTTTGTAATGATCGACATATCGAAACAGCTTGTTTCGCTTGTCAAATTATCAATCTGGCAATTTCCTTGATCATTTGCTCTATCATATCAAATATCTAATAATCTATGGCTCTATTTTTTTAATGCTTTAAATTACTTACAATTTTTAAGCTCATCAAAAAGTTCATCTTTGGTCAAATTGTTATGTGGCGTAACTTCAAAACCAAAATTCTTAAATGTTCTAGTCAAAGCGTCCACGTCTTTCTCTGTACCAAGTCTGGGTTGGTGGCCATCAATTTCTTTCTGATTAAAAATTATCAGTGCATGTTTGTCAAAGGTTTCTAGTTCATACGTCATCGCCTCCCTTGGCAAAGCTCTGGTATTGAGCAAAGAGTACTCTCTCTTTGAATTAATATTATCAATTGTATCTAACAATTCGTCTTCAATATTTATTTTGTCCATAGAATTCTCTAGCTCGTTCTCTTCGTCTTGTATTTTTTTATCTGTTTCGTATTCTGGTGCTGCTGACATCATAGCGTCTAAAGAAATTCGACTTTCGTTGTCAGCTGCATCGACTACATTAGCTCGTAAAATTACAGCGTCTTTGCTAGAACTTTCTTCTGTATCGTCAGCTCCACTGTTGTTGTCATCCGTTAAGTTGGCATCATCTAAAGTCCCCGCATCGCTTTTGGTATCGCTACTGGTGACACTGTTTTGAGGTTTTGTTTTTCTGCCCCGTTTTTTCTTCTTGCCTCGGCTTTTTTTTAACAAAAATTCGAATCCTGAGTAATTTGGGTAGTACTCATTTTTTTCGTTTTCCATTTGTTCGTAATTCATCGATAGTGCGGTCCACTGCAAGTATTTTCAAACCTACAGCGTCTGGTTTTTCTTTCACAATCACTTAAAATAATAACACTTTCGGTATTTTTACGTACACAACCTATCAATTGGATGTATTTGACAATATGTGCTGCAATATCGGTGATACAATCTATTCTGGTCTATTATAATTTTAATCTTATCACGCTGTTATCCTGCCATCGATATCGAGGACTTATGTGGTGACATCATAGGTACACCATATTTTCTTACATTCATACACATTTTACGTTGCGTAATATACATAGAATCAAAATGTTTTAAGGAAAAAAGACAGTATTACCATGTTCCGTATATATATATACCTTTATCTTATCTAAGGTATATTCATCTTAGATTAGTATACTAATCTAAGATGAATATAATAATAATAATAAACCTTTAGTGCCTGAAATTATATTGTGAGCAAAATTTTCAGTATACGTCTTAATAAGATTTTTCGCAGAATATAATTAAGTGTTTTACGTTTATTTACGTTCCGTTACATTACATTTATGTACATCCTGAGGAAAAAGTACTATAACATAACAAAATCCAGTTATGTTTACTATTAGGTATACCTACTCAATAAAATGTAGCCTATGTTACCTGGGCCATAATACGAATTCATTGACACCTTATTCATCAAAATCGGAGGAATAGTTTAGGCGCCACGTGGAACATACGTAAATACAAACATACACACTTATACAAACTGGCTTAAATAATAACCCTTCCTTTTGGCTTCTCCGTAGTTGGTTAAAACGTTTAAAAGTATACGCGCAGGCTAAACATCATCATCATCATCAGCCTATTAATGTTCCCACTGCTGGGACACAGGCCTCCTCCCTATGAGAGAGAATGGTCTGTTATCCACCACGCGGGCTCAGTGTGGATTGGTAGATGTCACATGTCTTCGAATTTTTTGGTTCCAGGACATGCCGGTTTCCTCACGATGTTTTCCTTCACCGTTTTGAGAGCAGCGGTGATGAAATAAATTACTTACACAAAGTAATGCGCCTGCCTGGGTTCGAACCCACGACTTACTGTTCGTAAGTCGGGGCCGCCACTACTGGGGCACCGCTGCTCAAAAACACCGTTGCTAAACAAAATAAACATAAATACAATATGAAAACATGGTGTGTTTCCCAAAATCTGTCCCATGCAACCATAGCGTCGGGCGACCTAGCTGCAGGCGTCTATGCCTCTAAGCTTGCTGATAACGCAATTGAAGAGTTAAGAGTCCTATTATATTTGTTTCGCAATTTTTTGATTTTTACTCCCCTGGATCAATTTTTTTCGATCGGCGTACACGAGTCGATAATAATAGCGATCTCCAGATGATTGTCGATTGTTACTGACGAAAATTAGAGACGAGACTGACATGAGACTGAGGAGCGACTTGAATTGACACAGAATTATAGTACTTAAATTTTATTTATTGTAATTTTGTCTTATTATATTGACAAACGAAAACTAATGAAACGTATTCATTGTAGATTGAAGTCTTATATCATATTAATTTATTTGATAAAATTTAGTTTATTTGGAATATAACGGACGCTGAATCAAGACATTTATGGCTTAAATTACGCTTTCTTTACGATTTTATCCGTGAAAACTCAAGGAATTTAAAGAAATTCTAGAACTCCAATAAACAAGTAAAACATTCAACTTATCTTTCAGTAATTTTAGCTTTTATGAGAATTGAATCTAACAATGTGAATTTGAGCGTCAAAGTTCCATCGCCGACGGTTTTTCTTGCAAATTGAGTTCGTAAAATTTTTATAGTAAATTACACGAAAAGAAAAATGTAAATGTGTAACTCCAACATACAAGAAAGAGAATGGCACTATCGTTATTCTTAAGCAAATAATTAAAATATCTTACTGCTGCTGAAAATTACTGCGTCAAAAATCACGAATTTGCGTAAAAAATGTAATAGGACTTTTAAAGTAAAAGAAAACTTTGGTTGTAAACTAGTTGACAGGATGAGTACCTATTGAGGAGTTGTAAATAAATAATTATAAAGAGAAAACGTGCAGCACTTCAGCTCATCCTGAAGATAATTTAATGCAACTGTAAATGCTCGATGGTTGCTCAGAATTCCGTCACAGGCGTTGTAGGTCACTACAATACTACTACTACTTACATCATAAGTCAATAGTTACACATATAAAATTAACGCATAATAAAAGCTTCGCATAAAATTATCCGTAAAATAAAGCCAATTTCATGGATTCAAAAATATTTTTCTGTGTTTTATGTACATACTGGGTGTAAAAGACCTCATCACGAAGCCGTCAACCAAGCATTCTGTACATCAAACTAAGTACTTTACGCAAAAATTATTGCTGGGAAACGACTTTTTTTTGGGGTGAAAATCATGTTTTGTGGTAGAACTCAATGTAGCGCACTCAAAACATTGTGCTGATGGATGGATTGAATAGTACGGGGGTCGTGGAGGTGTTAAAAATACTTGTAAAAAGTTGGAACTATGACCCCCAATATCTCCGTAACTAGAAGGTTCCCAGGTATGGTGCAGAACAAAAAAATGATCGCAATGACGAGGAGAACAAGTGCTTTTCGGCTTCGTGAAGATCTCCTTTTCGTACCACTTGCTCAAAAAAGTGACATTTTAGGCCACAAAAAGCGAACATAACAATAGTCATTTTTAATCTGTTAAAAACAGGGAAAGCAAATGAGGGATTTTCTTTTTAGCTCTTCCCTAGTCGCTGGATAGATGGCGCTAGGAGTAAGTATGATAATGCAAGGAACGGAACCTAAAAAAACTGATTTTAACAAAGCGCGAGAAATGTTGGTTATATTCGGAAGGTTAAGCAAATGAAAGTGTCAGTCAACGAGAGTATGTGACGTGACACAATGTTTTTTTTTTTCAAGCGTTTTGGCTTTGGCACCAACTATCATAGTAAGTTCAACGCCATCTATAGAATTCTTGGAAACTAAGTTTTTTTTTAAAACCTCAAAAGGAAAACCTCTCATTGTACTGAATTTCATTCATCCTCTAGGGGGAGAATGTGATTTAATTTGGAACACTTACCGAAATTTATACTGAACTATCTACAACCCGGTCACATTATCTCGAGACCTCGCTGGAATGCGAACCTCCCGCAATTTTAATCATATCACTACAATAATATTACCTACATTAAATTAATTAACACAATATTTGTTTTGTTGGAAATCTTATTGTTTATAATAATATCCTACTAGAGGATACTTGTTTTGCGCACCATATCAGAGCGCCGACGCGACGTGACTTCATCGACGCCAGGTCTCGAGATAATGTGACCGGGTTGTACATCTGTGTTTATAATGTTGAGTTTGTATATAAAGCATTATACATCTTTTTGAAAAAGGAATACGCATTTATTATGCAGTTATGATTATTAAATAAAATTACGAAAACTGACGAGGCCGTATGAGCTTGATGCCTTTGCTTTTCCGACAAAAAATATTAGTCTAGGAATTTGCCGCGTTTTTGTTTTCTTCAAATACATAAACGTTAAGTTTATTTTAATTTATTTTTATAAATAAGTTAATGTTCTAAAATACTCAAATCAACTCATCAACAATAAATGTACAGTAACAGTCAGAAGTCGACTGCCAATCTCGCAACACAATGGCAAAGCAATATTGGTGGTACTTATGACCTTCTTCTATAAGAACGTTTGACAACACTTACACATTAGCAACTTGTTGCCCGCTTAAGATTGTTATTACAAATTTCAATGAGTTGTGTGATACGGTGGCCAAATTGGTTGTTAGCGTTGGAACATCACTCACACGGATAAATATGCGTATGTGTGTATAGGCGCCGCCGCCCGTATAGCGCAAACGATAATGTGCATTGCGGTGGAAGTGGAATTTTGACCTTTGACTGTACCAAACAAAAATGTAACTCTCTCTATCAATAATAAGACCAATGTTTCGAATATTAACTTTTACTTTTAATTGTCATTATTTTTAATAAATGCTTATCTCATATTATTATTGTGTTAATTTTTTCGCAAATGGTACGAAAAGTAGAGTATTTTCCTTGGTGATAAAGCTGTCTTAGTCGGTGAACTTAAATCCCTCGCTACACTCAGGACTCGTCTTAAATCCCTCGCTTCGCTCGTGATTTAAGTTTTTAACACCCTCGCTACGCTCGGGAGTAAACCTTGAGTCCTTCGTTACGCTCGCGATTTAAATCGTCACCCGCGACAGAAGACACTGCTTTATCCCCTTGGTTAATAATCTACTATTCACGGTGTTTATTAATTACGACGTGTGATGAAAAAAAATACTGGAATCGTTAAAGGTGCAAAATAGCACTATAAACAGGTTTTGGTTATTTTTATAGCGCAAATTTGTGACATAAACATTGCAGACAGTGCAATGCACCCGAGCCGGAAAGCAAACATTTTCGAGCTCGCTTCGCTCGTACTCCTATTTGGCTATTAGAGTGTATTAACAAAATTAATTTAATTTATCCGAAAATATACGAGTGTCCTCAGATATCACAATTATGTCCTTTGCGTTCATATGCTTTTTTTTTATAAATAGGCAGAATTCGGCGTATTTCTTTAGTAAAGGACAAAAAGAAAACCTATCAAGGTCGAGGTGGATGCTAAAATTTTCAACAACGCTACGCTCGCTTTTCGAATCCTACTTTTTTAGATTGATGCGCTTTTCTGGATAGATCGGCAAAGTTACACCTTAAATAGGTACCTATCAGAGTCGGAGTGCAAAAAATTTCAAGCTGTTTTCATGGAACTGAAGGTGCACCTTCCTGGAAAAAAATCTGCCGGCGCCCATGCGCCTTGGTAAGACTGGTTGTCTGTCAGAGTTTTTTGGGCCACTGTAACCGAACAGACACCTTATGGTGACGAATAAAAGTTGACTGTAATTTTGACAGTGATGTCCAACTAGAATAAGAATAATTTATTTTAAAAAAGTATTACAAAAACTGTAATATTTCTCACACAATGTTAAAATGAATGGTTAGGTAAACTACATATTACTAAAATACTAAGTGTCTCGTACCTATATACGTGTCTCGACCTCTATTTACACCGATTTATTATACAACCCGTTTATTTTATATGATCTGTGGACTCTAGTGTCTATGGTACATTGCATCTTGCGCATGCGACGATGTGTGAGTCTCCAGTGAAACTTAAACTAAGTTCTATGAGACCTAGGATTGACAAAATTGTTATTTCCAAAATGCTGACTGGACTCAAAAAGGTATTGATTCAATTCTCTATCCAAGGAGATTGCTCATCTATACTAATATTATAAAGTTGTAGAGTTTGTATGTAAGTTTGGATGAGGGGGTAATCTTCAAGACTGATCCGATTCCAAAAGTTCACTAATTGTTTTGTGAAGCTACATTATCCCCGAGTGTCATTGGCTACATTTAAAAACGTTGCTGTGGGGTAATTTTCGGTCATAAACATGCTAGTTACGATTACATTAACTTTTAGTGGAAACTCTTTGTTCTTTATGCAAATTACAGTAAAAGTAAATTTGACGTCACAGCTATATATAACCTTCAGAATAAACAGGAAAATAAGTTGTGATACACAATGCGAAATGGAACTAAATGCTGTCTGTAAATAAACATATCATAAAAAACCATTTCAAGAGACCCAACTCTTAAACCCTTCCTTACATAAATTTACGAAATAGAAATAGTAGTACCTTACTTAACCTATATATAGAGACCCGTAACGAAAAATGCAACGTTCATCATTTATTTGCAGGTCACAAGTCATCAGTAGAAGACACGAAACTCGAAGCAGTTAATTGCCACGAGGGGGGAACTGAAAGCGATTTTCAACGCCTGGGAGAATATTTGGAGCAGGACCAATAGAAGAAATAAAACAGTAACTTTAATTCTTTAATTTGTTGCTTGTGTCTTGTCTTAGTAAACAAGAAATAATCAACAAACCAAAAACAGTAAAATGTACAAAAAGCGTGCAGGCACGTCGGGCATCCAGGGACAGCTGTACGAGACTAAATTAATTAGTTTAATATATTTCAGATTGAAACATGACGACAATGTTGATCAGTTCAGTCTGGCCACCAATAGAGACGACATAGGTGCCTTCGACGACATTTGCTTTCAAGCAAAAAAAAGAGGCTCTATTAAACCATTAACTGTGTTTATTCAAGCCAAGCACAGAGAAAACGACAAAAGTCTAGCTATTACTAGTAAAAGTGATTTTGCGAAATATTTTAACAGTTACTTAGAAATTAGACGATCCTTTGACCCGAGCAGTAAAGACATGATTTTTGGACGTAAGTTTGATGAAACTGAATGCTTTTTCGTCATATATACAACAGCCAAAGACGATCCCAGTAACAAAATATATGAAGGTCACTTTGCCGACTATTTAAATGAACTTATAGGAACGGGAGGTTGTTGCACACAGCTGTCATTCAGAGATGAAGATTTGGACTTTTTATGTAAAATAGTAATTAAAGAACAAATCACAACACTAGCTGAACAGCTAGCGAAGTTTATTTGTGATGAATCTGATAGCGTAATGTCAATGAATGATGATCTAATATTGCGCTATCATGTAATTCTAGCGCTCAACGTTTTCCACGTTTCTGAAATCAAACCCGAAGGACATCGGATTGCCAGTTTCAGACAAAGCTTATTTACAACCAATGAAGAATTTCTGGTGCTTATCAAAAACGTATTGTCCTTAGAGATTCTCAAACACCGAAAGTCAAATGAGACTGATACTCAAAATTTATTGTTTCAGTTCCTTAGCGAACCCTCTGAAATAGCGACACTAAGTAAACTGATAGGAACTGTTCTTACCTATAAAAATGGCAAGCTTAAGTTTATTGGCCAACCGATAACAGACAATCTAAAACGACAACTCGACAAAGTTTATGTCCCTGAATCGAGTATCAACAATGCAGCAGAACTGGCTGCTAAAGACTATCTTCTTTCTCTAAAGCTTAAAGTTCCGGCTTTATTTGGCAACAAAGATTTAGCCATAAGAGGCAAACAGGAGAAAATAGAAAAGAGACTAAACCACCTGACGACAAAAATTATAGAATTATTTGAACAATCGAAACCAAACAACATCGTTACTATAGATGAGTCACTAGGAGATGGATTTCTGCAGTTAAATGGAGGCATAGCTTCTGCTGTTGGCAACATACTGGTTTTCGATAAAACTTCAAAACTTCTGAAGTTTGCAGATAACTGTGAATCATTAGACAATCTTGCCAAAACATGGCACGAAACGTTGAAAACTAAAATCGAAAATTTTTACGAATACAAATTGGATGTGAGAGTTAAGATTTTTCCGAAACTTTCATTTGAACGAGGCGAATACGACGTGAATTTGGTGAGAGATTTCTACGACAAATTACTGTTTTACACTAACCAAGCTGACCAGAATGAAGTAGAGGAAATTTTGAGAGCAGAAATAGAAGATCATCCGTGTAATGACGTCAACAACTTTAGGGTTAGATCTGACGTAATATTTCTAAAATATCATAATGAAATACAAAAACAGTGGATGACACCTAAAGTGGGATCATATCTTACAAAAAAAAGCAAAATTTATGAGAATGTAGTATCTAATGCCATGAAGGAGCCATTGACGGGAGTTTTAAATATGATGCATAAGATTAAGAACAAAGACTATACATTTAATGAAAACGCTATAAAACTATTAGAATCGCATGACCAGATTCAAGGAACTGTTACTGCCACAGGGAGCTGTGTGTTAACCGTTGCTAAGGTGGAACAATATCTAGGAAATAAAGACCATGCGGTGTTGGACTTGGAATACATTTTCAAACTACCTTTGAAGAGCCACAACACTTTATGTAAAGAATTGACGGACACAACGAAGGATAAGATACTTATTATTGTATGCAATAATTTTGAAGATTCTAGAAATTCTTGTAAAAGACTTCAAAATATCGCGAAAGCTGTTGCTGGCAAGCAAATAAAAATAATTACGAATAAGATTACACTTGACATTATGACCGAATATTTCTCAGAAGCAAGTAAAGTCTTAAACTATGATAGAACCGTTTTCACAGACATGAGTGTTGTATCTCAGAAGAAGCTCTTAGCGACTTCTAAACTGAAATTTCAAGGTGAAGACTTAAGTTTATATACAATCATAGATGATGAGTCTGCAAAGTTGATCAACGAAGATGTATTGAATCAAATTATTAACAATGAAACTATCGTTATTGGTAAAACGGTAATTGATTATAATTACGATAAGGCTAAACCTTTTTATGTTGACAGACGTGTTAGTCGCCCTAAAAAGCGAGAACACGATGAGTTTGATGAAGTCAAAAATAAAGTATTAGTAACGTTGTATGATTTAGAAGACGATGTGGTACTTATAACAGCGTTACCAGGGATGGGTAAGTCAACACTACTCTCACACTTATCACGAAACACAAAGGAAATCGATCCCAAAGTTTGGATTGTAAGAATAAACCTATTGGAGCATGCTAGGATACTCAGTAAGTGGCAGGAAGACAGGACAAACATCACTACTTTGGAAAGTCTAAAGTTCATGTGTCAAGCTGCACTTGAGGAATCCAATGATCCTTGCAAAGTGGAAGATCTTTTAATTGAGCTTGGACAATCATCAAATGAAACTGTTTCCCTAATAAAATGTTCAGGAGGTCATTCAGCAAAACTTCAGCTGAAAATATTCCTAGATTTTTACAATAGAGGAAAACTGGTATTTCTTTTCGATGGCTTTGATGAAATCTTTCCTCACTATGAAAAGGAAGCTTTACTATTACTTAAATCTGTCAGGAGTTATCCACAAAAGCATAAAATTTGGATCACAAGCAGGTCGTTCAACCACGTTAAAACTGTTTTAGAACAAGAGTTTGGAACATCGTACAAAATAGAACACTTTACTTCCTCTGAACAGGATAAATACTTTAACAAATTTTGGAAGTCCACGATACCATTGAAGAATCTGAATGAGAAACAAATGCGTAATGTTCATGACTTCTTATATTTTATGCAGCTTCTGCTACCGAAACAGTGGTCTCGTATCTTCTCTTTAATGGCACTAAACCCATACTTTAAAGTTTATTTGAACTTCTTGGATTTTATAAAATTGGAGTCTTTAGCTAATGGCATTGATATTGCTTATGAGGGCTATAATTCTTATTTGACGAGATTTGACATTCACCAGTGCGTTCCTACATTGTGTGATTCGAATGATTTAACTCCACCACCGCTGCACTTATTCTTATTAGCTGAATGTTTCCACAACAAGATTAAAGACGTTGAGGAAAGAGATAAGAACTGGGACATAGATGTCACTGGCTACATATTTTACGAATATTATTTTGAAACTAAAATAAAAAAGATCCGTTTTCAAGAAAAAAATAAGATTGATATCTTTAATCCGGATAATAAAATGACTTATGAGAAAGAACGCGCGGATAGTGTAGATAAACATAAGAAGCTAGGTGCTTATGCTATATTTTACCCACATGTCGAGGTTTTTGAAGAAGTCGTGTTGAAAGAAATTAAGGATATGATTGATGAACTGAGTCATGGACGAGAGAAGACTGGTCTCATACGCGCTGTGGCAAACAATATGCCTCTGTTTGTGCACAGATCCTTTGCTGAATACTTCGCAGTCGAATACATTTGTGATCGGCTAAAAAATGACAACGAAGAAATACAAGAAAAATTGTGGAATTTCATACTTAACGTTATGTTTGTTAAATGTAGTATGAATGTCTTCGATATTTTTAATACAAAAATTAAAATGGATGAGACTGTTATTAGTGTTGTAGAAAAAAGCAAACACTTAATAAATAAAATATTGCTATCAGAACGGGAAAAAAACAATCATGGCGAGTCGGTTCACTGGCCGGGCTATAACGGAATCGATCGTATTACTTTTACAATGTGCCCAGATTTATTTTCCAGCTTAGAAGGTTCCAGGGTTAACTTAAACCTTTCCAAATACAGTGGAAAATACTTTTCCACTGTATTTCGCTCTATCGCTATCCAAGATGGCGATAGTTTTTCACGCATACAATTATGTAATAGATTAGACATTGGAAACATTTATAATATGAATAAAAGTAAGCATCACAAACCGAATTATTTATTTTTAAGAATACGGGATTCCATATTTTTCTACCAGGGAAACTGTAGCCAGTAGTAATTGATACTAAATTACAAACATACAAACACGTCGGTTACGAGTTCTTATAAGTACGCACAGACCTTTCTGATCCAGATCCTCACCAATAAGGTTGACTCTCATTGTGTATCACTGTCGAAATCTGGTGTTATGGGTTGGGACCCACCCGTACCCGTGGTAGTACGGCGGGTTTTTTAAAGTTAAACATAAACCACCAGGTAATAGTGTTGTAACTCTAGTAAAAACCACTTCTGACAACAACATTTTATGGGCGGCATGGGCATCGGGATTCGGGCCGTAGGCCGACGAAGGAGGCCGGCGGAGGCCAGGCACTTCGGGGACAGTTTTATAAGTACGCACAGACCTTTCTGATCCAGGTCCTCACCAATAAGGTTGACTCTCATTGTGTATCACTGTCGAAATCTGGTGTTATGGGTTGGGACCCACCCGTACCCGTGGTGGAACGGCGGTTTTTTTAAAGTTAAACATAAACCACCAGGTAATAGTGTTGTAACTCTAGTAAAACCACTTCTAACAACAACATTTTATGGGCGGCATGGGCATCGGGATTCGGGCCGTAGGCCGACGAAGGAGGCCGGCGGAGGCCAGGCACTTCGGGGACAGAGCTACAGAAGTCAAAGAGTGTTATTTAATATGCGAGCGAAGCGAGCCCGCGTCATGGAGTCGTATTTTATTTATTTAAAAAAAATGGAGTCGTATAGCGGTTCTAATAAAATGATTAAATGAAATTGTTGTTGTCAGAACTAGTGGTTATAACTAGTGTTACAACACTATTACCTGGTGGTATCGTTTAAATTTAAAACACCCACCGTACCACCAGGGGTACGGCCAGGGGTACCGTGGGTCTGCAGTGTAAAATAACTGTGAAAAAGAACTTGCTCTAAGTCTTCTAATTTTTACTCAATAAATATGTATTTTGTATGCACAATTAGTTAAAACGTAAATGACCTAAGTATTTAGTAATAAAAGGTTTTGGTACAATGACTTCTTTGATTTGAATACCTACTTGGCTTGGTACCTACAACTTATTTTGATGACATTGACATGAAGTTAGCTATATATCCTAACCCCTACCTCACCCTACCTTTTTTTTCGAATGGGAAATCATCAAATGACCCCGGGGTACCGCTCTGGGCGGAGCGGAAGGGAGTGTCAGACTTTTTCTGACTAAAACCCATCCATGTTCCTTCTTTGCCCTTTGTGTACCAGAGCCGCGGTATCTCTTTCGAACAGTCCCGCAACCCCGGCAGGCATCGGCCCTTGCCGACCCCTTCCTTTTAACAAAATTCTTTTTTTTTTTTTTTTCTTTTTTTCTTTTTTCCTTTTGCTGACATCTCTACCCTTACCCCCTTACGCTCTAAACGTAGTAATTAGGTACATTCTCTCTGTCTGCGCTGCCTCAAGCGCGGATTCACCGTTGTGGGCTCGATGGGCATGCCCGCAACCCTAATTGAGGTCTATAGTCTAACCCCGACCCTTGAAGGTGTCAGGAGGGGTCGGGGGTGCGTAGCAGCCCGGTTCGGGGAGATCGTAGTGGTAGGAGTATACTTCTCCCCGAGCCGAACTCTCGCCGAGTTCCACAACTCTCTCGCAGAGTTGAGTGTTGTCGTCGGAAACCATTCCCTCCCCGTGCTTGTCCTCGGGGACTTCAATGCCAAGAACTTGGCTTGGGGTTCTCGTTGCACAGACGTGCGGGGAAGGATGGTGGAAGACTGGGCCCTGGAGAAGGGCCTGGTCGTCCTAAATCGGGGTTCTGTCCCCACGTGTGTGCGGATGCGGGGCGAGTCGGTGGTGGACATTTCGTTCGCTAGCCCCGCTCTGTCACCGCGTGTCATTGACTGGCGTGTTATGGAGGGGGTGGAGACCTATTCCGACCACCGGTACATCCGGTTCGACGTCTCCACCCAGACCCCAAGCGCGCCGGTCCAACAGGCCCCGAGTGGTCCGCGTTGGGCGCTGAAGCAGCTGGACCGGGAGCTCCTCCTGGAAGCCTCGATCGTGCAGGCCTGGGTGACATCACCGGACAGGCCTGCCGACGTTAACAATGAGGCAGGGTGGTTCCAGGAGGCCATGTCTGACATCTGCGACGTGGCAATGCCCCGTGTTCGGCCAAGAAGCGCCCGGCGTCAGGTGTACTGGTGGTCGCGCGAGCTGACATCTCTGCGCGAGGCGTGCGTGGCTGCACGACACCTGTACGCCAGGCATCGCAGGCTCCGCATCCGCCCACCGGATGCGGCAGCCATTGAGGCGGAGCTTTATGAGGGGTACAGAGCGGCGAAAACCGCCCTCCGCGAAGCGGTCCTGCGGGCCAGGGATCAGGCCCGCGAGGAGTTGCTGGGGACTCTCGACAGAGATCCGTGGGGGCGCCCTTACAAGTTGGTGCGGGACAAACTCCGCCCCTGGGCCCCCCCACTGACGCAGAGTCTCCGGCCTGAGCTCGTGGAGGACGTGGTGAGCACTCTGTTCCCTTCGCGAGGGGAACACCCACCCCCGCCTATGGCTCCGCCGCCTGCGATGCTGGAAGCGGACCAACAGGACGACGACGACAACGCTCCGGAAGTGACTGGGGTAGACCTGAGAGTGGCGGTACGCAGGCTCAGTGCCAAAAATACCGCCCCGGGACCCGACGGCTTGCCTGGCAAAGCCTGGGTCCTGGCCTCGGAGGCTCTCGGGCCCCGACTAGAGGGGCTCCTTAGCGCATGCTTGGAGAGAGGCCAGTTCCCGCTTCGTTGGAAGACGGGAAAGCTGGTCCTCATTCGGAAGCCGGGGCGCCCTGCGGACTCTCCGTCCGCATACCGGCCCGTGGTGCTGCTCGACGAGGTGGGCAAGCTCTTTGAAAGAGTAATTGCAAACCGCCTCGCCGAGCACCTTGCGGGGACTGGGCCGGACCTTGCGGAACACCAGTTCGGTTTCCGCAAGGGGCGCTCAACGGTGGACGCCATCATGCGCGTGAGAGCCCTCACGACGGGGGATGCGGTGTCCAGAGGAGGGGTTGTCTTGGCGGTGTCTCTCGACATCGCCAACGCCTTCAACTCCATGCCCTGGAGCTGCATTAGGGAGGCACTCCGGTATCACCGGGTGCCGACCTACCTCCGTCGAGTGGTCGGGGACTACCTGACGGACAGGGCAGTCACTTACCCTGGTCGCAGCGGAGAATGGAACCGGCGAGAGATGTCGTGCGGTGTTCCGCAGGGATCGGTCCTAGGGCCGTCCTTGTGGAACATCGGGTACGACTGGGTGCTGCGCGCCGACCTCCCTAGCGGTGTCAGCGTGGTTTGCTACGCAGACGACACGCTGGTGCTAGCACAGGGGGGGTCGCACGAGGCGGCGGCCGAAGTGATGACACGCGGGGTTGCGATAGTCGTTGAGAGGATCCGGCAATTGGGTCTCGAGGTGGCATTGCACAAGTCCGAGGCCATGTGCTTTCATGGGCCTCGGAATGCGCCACCTCCGGGATTCTCACTGACGGTAGGAGGGGTATCCATCGGCGTTGAGTCGACGTTAAAGTACTTGGGACTTGTCCTTGACAGCCGGTGGAACTTCGTAGAACATTTCCGACGTTTGGCCCCCAAACTGGAACGGACTGGGGCTGCCTTCAGGCGGCTCCTGCCCAATCTGGGGGGGCCGAACGCCTCCTGCCGGAGGCTCTACGCGGGAGTCGTGCGGTCAATGGCCCTTTACGGGGCCCCGGTGTGGGCGCGTTCATTGAGGCGGCGAGCCGCCCACTACTTGAACGCGCCCCAAAAGGTGGTAGCCGTAAGGCTGGCCCGGGGCTACCGCACGATTGCCCGCGAGGCGGCGAGCCTCCTTGCCGGATTGCCGCCATGGGATCTGGAGGCGATAGTCCTCGCGCGCCTACATGAATGGCGCGCGGAGGCGCTAAGCCGGGGGGAAACTCCGCTGCCGCGACAAATTGTCGCTCAGCGGACAGACTTCCGGCGAGATCTCATGGCGACATGGAGAGAGCGACTGTCGCAACCCCGTGCAGGGCACGCCACGATAGTGGCGATAAGTCCCCTCTTTGAGGAGTGGCTTGAGAGACGCCACGGCGTCCTCACCTTCCGCCTGACGCAGGTCCTCACCGGACACGGAGTGTTCGGGAGGTTCCTGCACCGAATCGGGCGGGAGGAAACGCCCGGGTGCTTCCATTGTGAGGATCGACCGGAGGACACGGTGGAACACACGGTGGAGGTGTGCCCCGCGTGGGCGGAGCACCGCCGTGTCCTCGAAGCGGCGATCGGCGGCGGCGACCTCTCGCGTCCGGCCCTGGTGCAAGCCATGGTCCGGAGCGAGACGGAATGGGACGCCGTCACCTCCTTCTGCGAAGCAGTAATGCTAGAGAAGGAGGTGGCGGAACGTGAGAGGGAGAGAACCTCTCAACGTCCCGGCCGCCGCGGGAGACGCCCCGGGCGTCGGGGGCCACCACCACGTAGCCCCCGGCCACCGTAGGTGCGGGCCTGTGGACGGTGAGCTATGGGCTAGCTCGCCGTCCGTCCGTCTCATGACATGACGACAGGCCGTGTCGACGGCGCGTTAGTGTTCCACGCGCGCCTCAAAGAGAGTCAGCAAAAAGGAAGGGGTCCGTAAGGACCGATGCCTGCCGGGGTTGCGGGACTATTCGAAAGAGATACCGTGGCCCCGGAACACAAAGGGCGATGAAGGAACATGGATGGGTTTTAGTCAGTAAAAGTCTGACACTCCCTCCTGCTCCGCCCAGAGCGGGAGGGGTTATTTGATGATTTCCCATCCGAAAAAAAAAAAAAAAAAAAAAAGGTCTATAGTCTAATGACACAAGGCCTTAATAAAATTAAAGAAATATAAAACGCTAGTTTACCCTAGCATTCCAATTTTCGGAGAGCGGAGAAATCATTTTGATTGATGAAATTTTGCTTTAAATGATTCAGCAAAACCGGTGGAATAGTTAGTCATTCAACCTTTTGTAATTTTCGAGATGTCATTTATTAGTGTTCATCCCACGGTTTTACCTACGTGGACCTGTACACTGTAGATACAACTAACGGTGTTTTTTATTTCCCTTGGGCCGAGAAAGCTATGGCCTGGGGTATAGATAGGTGCCGGCAGCAGGGTGCTTGGGGGTGTAAGTGCACCCCCCAGAAAAGAAAATACATAGAAAAACATCCGTGCCTTAGAGATACCAAAAAAATTTCGAGCGAGCGAAGCGAGCTCGAAATTTTTGAGACCAAATTACTCCTTGAATGCAACATATCCGAGGTGGAGTGCAAAAAATATCCAGCCTTTTTCATGGAAGTGTAGGTGGTGCACGGTTTTTTTTTTTTTTGATGGGAAATCATCAAATGACTCCTCCCGCTCTGGGCGAAGCAGGAGGGAGTGTCAGACTTTTACTGACTAAAACCCATCCATGTCCCTTCATCGCCCTTTGTGTTCCGGGGCCACGGTATCTCTTTCGAACAGCCCCGCAACCCCGGCAGGCATCGGTCCTTACGAACCCCTTCCTTTTTGCTGACTCTCTTTGAGGCGCGCGTGGAACACGAACGCGCCGTCGACACGGCCTGTCGTCATGAGACGGACGGACGGCGAGCTAGCCCATAGCCCACCGTCCACAGGCCCGCGCCTACGGTGGCCAGGGGCCACGTGGTGGCCCCCGACGCCCGGAGCGTCTCCCGCGGCGGCCGGGACGTTAAGGGTCCCTACAAGAAATTAAGTCATTTTGAACATTTTTGATCACTCCTTGTGAGAAAGGCAAGAAGAATTTGAACCTGCTTTTTTTTTATTATAAGAGTCAGGTTCTTATTCTTGTCGACTGCGGGAACAATTGTTTTAAATAATGTATATATTAATGGCAATCACCCATATTCAAAACCCCTTTTCCGCAAAAGTAACGAACGAGTGATGTTTGTGGTTCCCTGAACAAAGAACTACAAAATATTCTGAATATTAAAAAATATGAATAACATCAATATATGGTCTACTCGTAACATACGGGAAAACATTATTGATTTCTATACGAAATATAGCAGAAAAAAAATGTTGAAAAAACTTAATTTATGGAAAACGTCGGGCCAAAAGGGTATTTTTTTCTATACCTTAGAAACACTTTAAAGAAAATTTAAAAATTACTCATTAATCTCAAGGTAGCCCTTTATTAGAATCTGAATTTTAATTTATAAATAAACAATAACTTCATTTAGTAAATTAAATGCAAAGTGAACTATATAATCGACCGCGCAAACCCGCTCCCGTCAGTAACGAAAGGGCTCTCCCAGCGTGAGGACGTATCACTTTGCTTCGCAAGCGCTCGCGAGTTATTACGTGAATATATTTCCGAGATAGACACAGACTACCACATTTCGATCCAGTATTTATATTATAAATTATTAAACTTTTTGATTGGACATATTTAGATAAGATTTTTTTTGACGTTGGTTGTTTATTATGATTAGTAATATATTTTTTGTTTTTTACGGATTCGTATAGAGGAGGCTCGGGAAAGTAAAAACCAGTTTTCAAAAGTTGACCCACTTGTCCCCCTTCTCCCCCTTTTAGGCGGATCTCGGAAGTTGAGAGACTTGAAACATTTTTTTTTTCAGATTCATATAAAGGGGCAACGCGTTAGTCAAAATCATTTTTCAAAACTCCCCACTCTCCCCCTTCACCCCTCCCCCCATCGTATCTCGGAAACTAGGACACGTAGCGCCTTTTTGATTTTTACTATAAATTATTAATGAGGAGCGTTTAAATTTGTAAACGGAGGGTATCCTCCCCTCCCCAACATCCCCTAAAAATAAAAGGGCTATAACTTCGTAACGGTCAGAGATAGCCATTGGGTGTTTGAACAAATATTATAGTAGGCGTCGAACCTTATTTGGTGGTAGGTAGGTTCTGAGTGGAGCGAACCTGCGAGACCGAGTGGTGCGAAGGGGGGAGGTGGCGAGCGAAGCGAGCCGGCGACCTCCGCAGCGTAACGAAGGTTGAGTGGGTGAAGCGTAACTCAGGGCGACGACAAGCAAACTTTAGGGTAGTGTTTTTTTTAATGTGAGTTTTTAAATAAGGTTTTTTTTATAGGTTTGGTTTTTAGAATGTTTTAGGGGTTCTTAAGGGTTTTCATAGTGATAAAGGGGTAGTTGTAACGGATTTCCCAATTATTTTAAGGATTCCTATGGATTCTCAAAATTTTATGTTGGTAAGGAATACTTCTCAAGAACACGACAAAAAGCGAGCTGCCTCGCGCACCCACGCAAATACTAGTAATTATATAATGTAGAAGTAAGCAAGTTTTGGGGTCGCTGATTGGTTGCGCCAACATTCAAAAATTGACTGACATTCGCTACTTCCTATACCCATCTCCCTTCCGCACATACCTCGCGAGTGAGTGAGAAGATTTCGCTCGTCTCTTTGTCGCGAAATCACTTCCGGATTGAATCGCGCCGCGCACGCAATGGCGTCTGCCCGTTCAGCTTAAAAATATTAATAACTTTGGAATCACCGCATTTTCGCATATAAGTAATAAGACTTTCATTCAAGCGTCTGTGTTATTGTTTTAACGTGTGAGACAGTGATTTGAAGCCCAACTGCCCCTGAACCTGGAAAGTGAACCGGTGCACCGGCGACGACGAGCACGTGGCTCCCGTAAAAGGTTTGTGCTTCCTTCCCTTGTTATTTCGGGTTGTTTTCTATTGTCCCACACCCACTGCAACTCGAATCCCCTATCACAGTGTTTGTCAGTCTTTTTAATCCGCCTCGCAAATACAGTCCACTAATTTAGCCCTTCGCGCCACCATTTTCTTTGGTCCCTCTCACCGGATAGTATAGGTATTTGAATTAGGTACATATTTGTTGTAGTTATCGCATTAGTATTTATTCCATAGAGAATAAACGCACTGCACCGCAGTCTTATACCTAACGCAATTCGTTGTTCGTTTCGCAAATAGTTCATTTACTACGTAATGGTACGTACGTAATACCTACCTACATACGTAGCTATATATCGCTATTACTCTGTTAATTCATTCGGAAGTCTAAAAGTATTTTTATATCAGAAACAGCGACACAACCTAATGGGTACTTAAATTATAATTTAGAAGTACCTACAGTTCGTTTAGTATACTCGCAGTACATTTATAACTGCCTACCCGATTTAGGTAATTAGATATTCTCCGCGTCACTGTGCTTCACCGCTTAGTAGTTAAAAATAACTTTATTTTGTTTGTTTACCGCATTGATAGTGTGTCATAATATTGTTCACGATGCCTCCAAAGGATAACAAAGTTCAATTGAAACTTTTATATGCTAAAAGAGACATGCTATTTTCCCGCGTGCAATCTATTTGTGATAATGCACTTAAAACAGCTGATCTGGCCATTAGAGATTCGTTCTTATGTTCTGTAGAAAATTTGGATAGTTTGCGCACGGAATTTGAATCCGTAATTCATGATATTAACGTTTTAGAGTTAGAATTAAATCCAGAATACGCTGTAAGTTATCAAGCTTTGGCGTCATTTGATGATTTATTCTGTCGCATCAAACGCGTCGCGAGAAGTTTGGAGATGCCGTCTGTCCATCACAGCCATGCAAATCACACTCGCGATCGACCTAAATTACCGCCCATTCAGATACCTGAATTTAATGGTGATATTCGCAATTGGAATCAGTTTATAGATAGTTTTGAAAACACTATAGATAAGAACGTCTCTTTGACAGATCATGAAAAATTACACTATCTGGTTGAAAAGTTAACTGGTAAAGCTAAAACTGTTTGTGCCGGCATTACTTTTAGTGCTGAAAATTATTCATTAATTTTAAAAACTTTAAGGTCGAAGTACGAAGACAAAAGATTGGTAGCTACCGCATATTTAGATCAGTTATTTGAATTGAAAAATATTACAGTTTGTAATGAACATAATTTAGAGAAGTTTTTAGATACTTTTGCATCATCTGTTCGCGCAGTAAAGAACCTGAAGGTCGATGACCTCTGCGACTTTTTGTTTTTGTATTTGGGTTTAAGGAAATTAGATAATGAAACTGTTCGTTTATTTGAAATGAACCATCGCAGTAGTAAACTGCCAAAATTCAATGATTTAGAATGTTTTGTTCGCGATCATATTAAAATATTACAACGCACTTCGTCAAACCATGAAGTTACAAAGAAAGTACTTACTAAATCCGACCGTCGAACGGATGCGCCTTCGAAGTCACAAAAGTCGACACATACTTATGTGAATACCGCACCTGCACCTGTACAATCTATTTGCTCTTTGTGCAATAGTCAACATCCGCAATTGTACAAGTGTTCTGGTTTTTTAAAATTTACGCCTTATGAACGTTATAAGTTTGTTCGAGAAAACAATTTGTGTTTCAACTGCTTAAGTGACAAACATCGGGTTACGTCATGTAATAGTAGTCAAAGCTGTCGTAAGTGCCCTTCGAAGCACCACACTTTACTTCACATGGAGAAAGTTTCTAACAATGCCGCATCCAATGTGAGCACAGTTAGTTTATCAAGCGGTGACACGTCGTCGCAGACAGTCAGTGCGAACTCGGCGATCGCTTCGCAGCCGCAGCCGCAGCCAGCGCGCGACGTTGCCCGCTCGCAGACCACCGTGAGTGACGTCACGTTGTGTTCGATGTCCGCAAGCAGTGCGTGTACTACCGTGGTGCTCGCGACCGCTCACGTTGTTGTTAATGATGCTGTAGGTAATCCGTGTCTTGTTCGAGCGTTGTTAGATTGCGCTTCGCAGAGTAATTTTTTAACTCAAAGTTGTTGTCAACGCTTTGGATTTAATATTAATAATCGGCCAGCCCGCTCAGTAGTTAAGGGGTTCGGTGGTTTAAAATCAACCAATCATGGTTCGATTAAAGTTAAATTTGCCTCGCGTTTTAATTCCGCTATTTGTTTTGATATGGATTCGCTTGTCGTAGATAAAATTACGGAACAATTGCCTACTGTCCCGGTTGACACGTCTTTATTGACCAAATTTAAAGACCTACCGCTGGCAGATGAATCTTATGGTGTTCCTGGAGACGTCGATATGTTGATCGGCGCATCGATTCTCCCGCACCTCCAGTTATCGCGTAAGGTTCAAGGTCATTCGTCGTATCCCGCACCGCACGCCCTAGAAACAGTTCTAGGTTTTGTTATTGTTGGTTCCGCACCCGCACATTTAGATAGTTTCTCGACTGTGTCACACTGCTGCACTGTTGAGCCGCCGCTGGAGTCTACCATCCGCAGGTTCTGGGAAATTGAAGAGGTCAATGTCCCGCCTATCCTAAGCCCTGATGATAAGGTGGCTGAGGAGATTTATTGTCGCACGACTATTCGAAATGATGATGGTCGTTATGTTGTCGCGCTCCCATTCAAGGGGGATATTTTTTCGCTCGGGGACTCCTACGCTTCCGCTAGTAAACGCTTTTCTTGTTTAGAACGTAAGATGCAAGCATCTCCGAAGTTGAAGCAAGCCTATGATGAGGTTGTTATCGAATACCTAGATAAAGGATACATCTCACCTGCGCCTACCGTAGAGACTGACGAGACTCGCGGTCATCCATCTTACATCATCCCGCACCACGGAGTTGTTAGAGAAGATAAGCTTACTACTAAACTTCGCGTGGTTTTGGACGGCAGTGCTAAGACTAGCACTTCCGTATCGCTCAATGATATTTTGTATTGTGGTCAAAACCTTCAAGGTAACTTATTTGACATTATTGTAAATTTCCGCTTGTTTGCTGTCGCGCTTTCCGCCGACATAAGGCAAATGTTCCTTTCTATTAATATTCGCGAATGCGACCGCAGATTTCAGCGTTTTTTGTATAGATTTTCGCCTCAAGAACCTTTGAAAGTTTACGAATTTAATCGTGTTTGTTTTGGGCTTAAGTCGAGTCCTTTCCATGCGCTTCGCACTATCAAGCAATTAGCCGCTGATGAGGGTGAAAGATTCCCGAAAGCGCAAGATACTATTGAGACTGGGCTATACATGGATGACTTTGTATATAGTGTAGCCAGCGAGGCAGAGGCCGTTGAGACCGCCGCTCAAGTAATAAGTCTGATGAAAGCCGGTCAGTTTGACCTTGTGAAGTGGACAAGTAACTCGCAAACCACTCTAGATTCGATTCCACTATCACATCAATTATCTTCAGTGAAGGAATTTGATGGTGACGATACGCACAAGGTTCTAGGCTTAAGTTGGTCACCCGCGTCCGACATGTTCAGTCTCAAGGTTAGTTCGACTCCGCAAATTTGTACTAAGCGCATAATCCTGTCGTGTGTAGCACGTATATGGGATGTGATGGGATTTGTAGCTCCCGTCGTTTTATACGCCAAGTTGCTCATAAAGGAACTTTGGCTTTCCAATAGTGATTGGGACGACCCCGCGCCCGACAATATTGTTAAATTGTGGGCTCGCTTTCGCAAAGAACTTCCATTGCTCAATCAAATAAAAATTCCACGCCATGTTGATATATTGTCAGATAGTACAGTTACTGTTGTAGGCTTCGCAGACGCCAGTGAAAAGGCTTACGGGGGTGTAGTTTACTTTCACGTTTTGAATGCTGATAAGGTCTCGGTTAGTCTTATAAGCGCTAAATCCAAAGTCTCTCCTCGCAAGGTCGTTTCTCTAGCGCGCTTGGAGTTGTGCGCTATACTTTTGTTAGTGCAATTAATCAGCTCTATTGTCAATGCCTGTAGGCACCGCATTATTATTGATAGAATTATGGCTTTTTCTGACTCTACTGTAGCTTTGTGTTGGGCACATTCTTCGCCCCATCGCTGGGACACATTTGTCGCTAATAGGGTGGCTAAAATTCAGTCCGAATTGCCACCACAAAATCTCTTTCACGTTGCTGGTACAGATAATCCCGCCGATTGCCTCTCCCGTGGATTGCTCCCTTCACAAATTTTAGATCATCCGCTGTGGTTCTGCGCTCCGCCTTGGACTCACAGCATGCTTGAAGAATGGCCGGTTAAGCCCTTTAACCCAGCTGCCATTTCAGAACCACCCGAGGAGAAGAAGCATTCTCTTGTAGTTTCGGTTCCACGTGAAGAGTCGATTATTTTATCGTTGTCTAATCGAGTTTCGTCTTGGTCGAAACTTTTGCGTTGTGTGGTGTATGTCTGTCGTTTTCTAAAACTACTGTCCACACGCGATAATATAACCGCCGCTGATCTGGATAAAGCTGAGTCAGTCGTGCTTCGTGAATTGCAGAGATTTTATTTCGCATCAGAATTTAGTAGTTTAGAGTCCAACAAAACTTGTAGTCGCGCTTTTCAACATTTGAAACCCTTTTTGCAGAATGGTCTCATTCGAGTAGGTGGTCGTTTGAGAAATTCCGATTTAGGATTTGAACAAAAGCATCCAGTAGTTTTACCCCGCAAGGACCATATTTTAGATTTGATTGTAGATTATCATCATAAGGTGAATTGTCACGCAGGTCCAGACTTGTTGATGTCTATACTTAGACAGAAGTATTGGATACTTTCCGCTCGCAATTTGATTCGCGCTAGAGTGCACAAATGTGTGCCCTGTTTTAAGCTTCGCCCGCGATTTGTCGCGCCTGAAATGGCCGATCATCGGTCTTGTCGTGTTGTTCAATCCGCTAAACCTTTCGTACACACCGGCACGGACTTCGCTGGCCCGTTTAGAGTAACTATTGCCCGTGGTCGTGGTATACGCTCTACAAAAGCTTACGTCTGTCTATTTATTTGTATGACAACTCGCGCTGTTCACATAGAATTGACCGGTGATTTAAGTACGCATAGTTTTATGTCCGCGTTTAAGCGTTTTCTGTCGCGACGTGGTCCCGTCAAACGTTTATATTCGGACAACGGTACTAATTATGTTGGAGCTCGCCGTAATATCTCGGAGCTACACGCATTCTTGCGGTCAAAGTATTACCAGAGTGAATTCGCTCATGTTTTGGCCGAAAACCGTATTGAATGGCATTTTAATACGCCCGCTGCTAGTCACTTTGGTGGTAATTGGGAGACTAACATTAAGAGCCTCAAGGCGCATCTGTACCGCGTTGTAGGCGTACAGATTCTCTCTTATGAGGAGCTGAGTACTGTACTCGCTCAGATAGAGGCAGTGATGAATACTCGTCCACTGTGTCGAACTCTATCTAGTGACCCGTCGGAGTCTTTAGCTTTAACGCCGGCTCACTTCTTAACCACGACTCCTCTTAAGTATTTGCCCGCTATGGATGTCGATGAAGACAGACTGCATCTCCTAAAGCGTCACGCTCTTTTGGATAGATTAGTTCAATCATTTTGGAGGCGTTGGAGAACAGATTATTTACACACGCTGCAGTCGCGTCAAAAATGGAATACTCCATCGAATCCAGTTACCGTTGGTACTGTAGTAGTTTTAATGACCGAGAGTGCGCCCCCTCTACACTGGCCTCTAGGTGTAGTGGAGGAAGTTTTCCCTGATACAAAGGGAGTAACGCGTATAGTACGAATTAAAACCGCAACTGGTTCTTATTTACGTCCGGTTATTCGCCTCTGCCCTCTGCCTAATCAGCAGCAGGTTTCAACTTAGTTTAGTAGTTATAGTAACGCTTTAGATATAGTTTAGGAATAGTTTAGCAGTTAGAGGTTACGCAAGAATTTAGTTATTGGATTAGTTTCGCTTATTGTTTTTTTTTGAAGGTGATCCTTCAAACCCGGGGGGAATGGTTGCGCCAACATTCAAAAATTGACTGACATTCGCTACTTCCTATACCCATCTCCCTTCCGCACATACCTCGCGAGTGAGTGAGAAGATTTCGCTCGTCTCTTTGTCGCGAAATCACTTCCGGATTGAATCGCGCCGCGCACGCAATGGCGTCTGCCCGTTCAGCTTAAAAATATTAATAACTTTGGAATCACCGCATTTTCGCATATAAGTAATAAGACTTTCATTCAAGCGTCTGTGTTATTGTTTTAACGTGTGAGACAGTGATTTGAAGCCCAACTGCCCCTGAACCTGGAAAGTGAACCGGTGCACCGGCGACGACGAGCACGTGGCTCCCGTAAAAGGTTTGTGCTTCCTTCCCTTGTTATTTCGGGTTGTTTTCTATTGTCCCACACCCACTGCAACTCGAATCCCCTATCACAGTGTTTGTCAGTCTTTTTAATCCGCCTCGCAAATACAGTCCACTAATTTAGCCCTTCGCGCCACCACTGATTATGAATATGACATCAAAATGAAAATCCAAGATGACGTCGACGAAAATTTTCGGTTTTTTCTTCATAGGTGTTATTTTCCTGATTTTTGGGGTTGCTGGTTACGAAAATGAGGTCAAAATGAAAATCCAAGATGGCGCCGAGGAAATTTTATGATTTTCCGTCATGGGTGTCGTTTTCATGGTTTTTGGGGTTGCTGGTTACGAAAATGAGGTCAAAATGAAAATCCAAGATGGCGCCGAGGAAATTTTTTGATTTTACGTCATGGGTGTCGTTTTCATGGTTTTTGGGGTTGCTGGTTACGAAAATGAGGTCAAAATGAAAATCCAAGATGGCGCCGAGGAAATTTTTTGATTTTCCGTCATGGGTGTCGTTTTCATGGTTTTTGGGGTTGCTGGTTACGAAAATGAGGTCAAAATGAAAATCCAAGATGGCGCCGAGGAATTTTTTTGATTTTCCGTCATGGGTGTCGTTTTCATGGTTTTTGGGGTTGCTGGTTACGAAAATGAGGTCAAAATGAAAATCCAAGATGGCGCCGAGGAAATTTTTTGATTTTCCGTCATGGGTGTCGTTTTCATGGTTTTTGGGGTTGCTGGTTACGAAAATGAGGTCAAAATGAAAATCCAAGATGGCGCCGAGGAAATTTTTTTGATTTTCCGTCATGGGTGTCGTTTTCATGGTTTTTGGGGTTGCTGATTACGAAAATGGGGTCAAAATGAAAATCCAAGAAGGTGCCAGATTTTTTTTTCGGTTTTTCCGTCATGGGTGTCGTTTTCATGGTTTTCGGGGTTACTGGTTACGAAAATGAGGTCTAAATGAAAATCCAAGATGTCGCCGAGAAAAACTTTTGTTTTTCCGTCATGGGTGTCGTTTTCATGGTTTTTGGGGTTGTTGGTTACAAAAATGAGGTCGAATGCAAATCCAACATGGCGCCGAGAAAAAAATTCGGTTTTTCCAACGTAGGTGTCATTTTCATGGTTTTTGAGGTCGCTGATTATTTTAATTTTTTTGCTTCCTCGGCGCCATCTTTGATTTGCATTTCGACTTCAGTTTCGTAACCAGCAAACCCAAAATCCATGAAAACGACACACATGACGGAAAATCAAAAAAAATTCTCGGCGCCATCTTGGATTTGCATTTCGACTTCATTTTCGTAACCAGCAACCCCAAAAACCATGAAAACAAAACCCATGACGGAAAATCAAAAATATTCCTCGGCGCCATCTTGGATTTTCATTTTGACCTCATTTTCGTAACCAGCAACCCCAAAAACCATAAAAATGACACCCATGACGGAGAGTCAAAAATTTTCCTCGGCGCCATCTTGGATTTTCATTTTGACCTCATTTTCGTAACCAGCAACCCCACAAACCATGAAAACGACACCCATGACGGAAAATCAAAAATTTTCCTCGGCGCCATCTTGGATTTTCATTTTGACCTCATTTTCGTAACCAGTAACCCCAAAAACCATAAAAACGACACCCATGACGGAGAGTCAAAAATTTTCTTAATTGACCTCATTTTCATAATCAGCGACCCCGAAAACCATAAATGACACCCATGATAGAAAAAACAGAAGTTTTCCTCGGCGCCATCTTGGATTTTCATTTTGATCTCATTTCGTTATCAGCGTCTCCTTAACCATGAAAATGACATCCATGACAGAAAAACAAAAAAAAAAAACCACCTTCAAGTATAAATAACAGGGGTATGTTATGTTTACTCTACAGAGTGAACCTCAGTGGCCATTAAGTCGCGCTAAAGTCCAGTCGCGCAAGTTTCCATTCGCGCAAGTGTCCTTTCGCGCAAGAGTCCATTCGCGCAAGTGTCTTGGCGCGCAAATGTCCGTTCGCGCATAAGTCTAATCGCGCAAAAATCCATTCGCGCAAGTGTCCAGGCGCACAAAAGTCCGTTCGCGCATAAGTTCAATCGCGCAAAAGTCCAAGCGCACATTTGTCTTTTCGCGCAAATGGGTTCGCGCAAGTGTCCTTCGCGCAAATGTTTTTCGCGCATAAGTCCCAGATCCACAAAAATTAAGTTTGTCCTTTAAAAAGTTTGTACGGAACCCTCAGTGCGCGAGTCCAACTCGCACTTTTATTTATCATTTTGTAAAATGTTTATAAGTATCTAAATTCTTCTAATACAAAATTAAACCATTTTTATTTTGATTGTGATAAATATACAGTAGACACACATTCCAGACTTTTATTTCTAAACCGTACTGACTTTATAATTATGTATCATAAAATAATATCGTCTACAGGATCAAAATGGTTTAGGCGATCACTACGCTCGATCTGCACCCGTGTGTGCGTGTATCTGCATGAAAAATGCACACAAACATAGGATCGCAACGAATTTGCCTAAACTCTAGCGACTGAATTTTTGGAAGATGCTCTTAAGAGGTTCTCTCCCACTCACGTTCCGCCACCTTCTCCTCTAGCATTACTGCTTCGCAGAAGAAGGTGACGGCATCCCATTCCGTCTCGCTCCGGACCATGGCTTGCACCAGGGCCGGACGCGAGAGGTCACCGCCGCCAATCACCGCTTCGAGGACACGGCGGTGCTCCGCCCACGCGGGGCACACCTCCACCGTGTGCTCCACCGTGTCCTCCTCACAGTGGAAACACACGGACGTTTCCTCCCGCCCGATTCGGTGCAGGAACCTCCCGAACACGCCGTGTCAGATCCCGCCGGAATTATCACTTGCTGCGTACTCTTTTATAGATCGACCAAATTACTCCTTGAATGTAACATATCCGAGGTGGAGTGCAAAAAATATCCAGCAAAACGGCTGAATACTTTTTCTTTAGAAAAATCCTGCCGACGCCCATGGCTTGGGGCGGCGAGGGTTCTTCTTCTTCTTAGCGTGTCGATGGCAATCTAAATTGTATCAGCCCAGAACTGAGCTACTAGTTTGGCGCTTTCGGTAGCGTCCATCAGTTCCTGTAGTGTACAAACAACAGGACACGCAGGACACGATATTAAGTGCCCCATCGTTTGTGGAACAAACTTGTTGAATAAAGCACTATTTTTATTTTCTAGCCCTCCGCCTCATATTTAAGTAGCTTCTCTAATCTGATAAAATTTTTGAGCTCGCTGTTGCATGTTAGTTTAGTTTCTTCTTGTAAAATTTATCACTAAACTACTACCCACTCTCCACCAAGATTTTTCTCTTTTTTAGAGTTCCGTACCCAAAGGGTAAAAACGGAACAGATGATGTATTTCTGTTGCCGCTATAACAACAAATACTAAATAATTATAGTCACTGGTACGGAACCCTTCGTGTGCGAGTCCGACTCGCACTTGGCCGGTTTTTTTATTCGACGTCACCTTGCCAATTTTAGGGCCGTGCCAACAACCTATTTTGAGAGCTGGATCCGCGCCTGCGCTGCCTAACGGTTAGTGAGCAGAAGCTCATAACTCGGGAACGGTGCGTCGTACGGCCATGCTTCTTAGAACCTATGGATTTTTATGGTTAAGGTCAACCCGATACTGCAATCAAATTGGAAAACTTACAAAACCGCTCGCGCCATAGCGTCTCAGGCCACACTCCAACTTTTACATGACATGATATAAAACATTTTAGGTACCTGTTAATATCTTAGCATAAATAAAACCAGTTGTCAACCTTTTGCCTATAGATGGCGTTGATCGATTTAAATTCAGGCTATCGTTTGTTGCACTCGCGAGGTATAAGTAACTTTGATATCAAAAAATACATGTCTTCGACCGTTGGGCCGACAGCTGGCGCCGGCATGGCGCGGCCCCCGGCCCAACCACGAGAAGAATCCCGTGCCAGTAGAGGCACCACCAGTGCCGGCCCAGCCGCCGGCTCAGAAGCCGAGAATAAGGAGTTCACAGCCCGCGCCATCCAGCTGCTGATGGACCTGATCGGGGCCATCAGACAGGGCCGCGACGTGGAACTGGTCGTCCTTGACGGCCTAGCTGCGTTACTCTCCTTGTATAGTGGATAGACCGTCAAGGATGACTCAGGAGCGTCCGCGACCGGCATCGCATGGTCGCCCCCCTCCGCCGCCTTCATCACCGGATTTGACCCAGGTAAGCTGTTCCTCGTTACACGCAGCTTACCTGCACAATTTGACTCCACACACATCACTCACGCCCAGCTGTGCGACCTGTTCTAAGTTAATATAGGCAGGGCGCGCAGCTATAACCACACATGCACTCCTCTACAAGCACGTAGACACACGCGTGGACGCGGCCCTCGGGCCCGCGGAAAACGCACACATGGGCGGTGTTACACATACAATACCGCCCACACACACACGTCGTTTCCGCAGCCCGTACCACTGCCGGCTAGCTCTGGTTAGTGGGGCGGGCGGGAATCACACATCCACTGTAGGTGCGCTGTAAGTCGGTGCCTCTGTCGCTGGTTGTCTCCCGCTGGGCTTCCCTCGGGTAACCGGGGGTCTCACCCGGCGGAGACGGACCGCCGGGGCACCGTGAAGAAAGCAGCGCTGAGTAACAGCGCTGTGGCGCGCCTACAGTCAACATACAGCAACCACACACATGGGCGCATGATTACGCGCCCACCAGGTTTTGGACAAAGTCCAACCTAGTGACGGGTCCGCAGTTGCGGGCCGAGGTATGGCCGCCGCGGTCAGAGGGCACAGCCCTGATACCGCCTGCCGCGCCCCCTGACGGGGGCGCAGCGAATTCCATCGAGTGAATACATGTCTTCGTTCAAAGTGTGCTTTCATTTACCTATCCTACCCGACCCAGCAGTGAACATGGTCCTTCGAGCCGGATCATGTTCACTGCTGGGTCGGGTAGGATAGGTAAATGAAAGCACACTTTGAACGAAGACATGTATTTTTTGATATCAAAGTGTGCTTTCATTTACCTATCCTACCCGACCCAGCAGTGAACATGGTCCACCGAGCCGGATAAGTTTTTTGTCTTCAAGCTAAAATCGCCCTCTGGTGTCGGAGTTGAGGGTTAAGAAGCAGCTAGCAGGCCGTCCTGGTGCAAGTGGTGCAGAGCAGAGCTGAGCTGAGCGGAGCAGAGCGAGACCGACGGAGCATACTGGAGCGGAGCGAGATCGACGCGGCGACGGAGCAAAGTGGAGCGTTAAAGGAAAGTGATTTAAAAGTGGTCAAAGTGCAACTTAAAAACTGTGAGTACTTTTATTTAATTAAGTTCCAAGTGTCAGAGACTTGTAAAAATTTAAAAATAATGTTTGGACTTAGATAATTTTGAAGAAATTTGGAACTTAGAATAATTCATCAAAAATTGAAGAGACCCCGAATCTATGCCCGATTTCACCTAAAATTAAAGAACAGTTTTAACACTTAGAAAAATTACGACATTAAAACACTTAGTTCAAATATCCAATATTTTGTGAATGGGACATTCTGCGTCAGATCCCTTCGTATTTGAAATCATGGAGGCTAAGTTAAGGCTGTTGGAAGATATTAAAAGTCGCATTCAGAAAGGGCTTATCAACTTCAAAAAATCTCCAAAAGAGAGAATTAATCAGGCATATGTGGAGTCATGTTTGGAAATATTAGATAAACAGTTTGAAGATTTTACAAGAAAACATGAAGAGCTTTTGGTCAACTACTCAGTAAGTGAACTGAGTGCAACGAGTTACATCAAAAATGATGTGTTTGAAGCGGTTACAGACACTTTTATAAACTATAAAGTAGAACTAAAAAATGCTCTACCAAGATCTTCTAAAATCAGTGATGTCTCACCGGACGAGGGCTACTCTAAGACGACGTCAATGGCAAAATTGCCCAAAATAGCCATTCCTATTTTTAGTGGCAAATATCATGAATGGACAACATTTAGGGATTTGTTTCTTTCATTAATTGACAGTAACCAATCACTTGATGACGTGCAACGCTTACATTATTTGAGAACCCAATTGTCAGGTGAAGCATCACTACTAATCAAGCACATACCGATCACTCATGCTAACTATAAGAAATGTTGGAATCTGTTAAAAAGTCGTTACAATAATAAGAGATTTTTATCCAATTGCATTCTCAAGCGCTTACTTAACCAAAAACAAATGACGGCTGATTCATCTATGGCTCTCAAGGAGCTTCTAGATACCACAACCGATTGCTTACATGAATTGTCAAACCTAGGGGTGCAGGTGGACGCTTGGGATGTTATTATTATTTATTTGATGAGCTCCAAGTTGGACGTTGAGACTCGGAAGCAGTGGGAATTGCAGGTAAGTCAATCTGACGAGTCTTGTGAGGAATTTCCCACCTTCAATGATTTTCGGAACTTTTTGGACAAACGTTTTCGGGCTTTTGTATTTGTAGAACCTCAAAGTAGCAAATTCAAAAGTAATACTAAAGCATTTCATGTAGTTTCAAAAACATCATGTCCACATTGTTCCGAGGAGCATCTCTTGTATAATTGTAAAAAGTTTGCTCAGGAGACCGTCGATCAGCGTCGTCAAATAGTTAAATCTCTTGGTTTGTGTTTTAATTGCCTTCGCTCAAGTCATCTTAATTTTAATTGTCGAGTAAACTCCAAATGTAAAACGTGCCATAGAAAGCATCATACTCTCTTGCATCTAAAAACGGATTCAGATGCAGAGGCGAGCACTTCTGCGTCGCCATTGCAAAAGGAAACGCACACACAGAACGAGTCCACGGCTGAACCTCATATTTCAACCCATTTTGCAAAAAGTATTCATAGTCAAGTCATATTGGCTACGGCCGTTATTAAGGCTAGTTCGAAAAATGGGCATTCACAAGTTTTGAGAGCCCTGTTAGACCAGGGTTCGCAAGCTTCCTTTATTACGGAATCTGCGGTTCAGTTATTGAAGCTTAAAAAGATAGCGGTTAAAACGTCTATCTCAGGTGTAGGGGGAGGTCAGACCAATCTAACGTCTAAATTTATGGTTAATGTTAATATTCAGTCGTTATGGGACCCTGACTTCACCCTGCAAATAAAAGCTTATGTGCTGAGTAAGGTAACTTCGATTTTACCTGAAAGGAAATTCTCATTGGTGGATTGGTCAGAGCTTAATAGTATTAAGCCGTTGGCTGATCCAAATTTCAATAAGCCTAACAAAATTGACATTTTGTTAGGGTCGGGAGCCTATACTCAAGTCTTAAAAGAAGGCTTAATCAAGGACCCTAAGGGTAAAACAATGGCTCAAAATACTTACCTTGGCTGGATCATATCGGGAGAAGTCAGCGATGAAGATGGAGTGAAATTTTGTCACAATGTAATTCTAAGCATGCACTTTAAGGTCGAAGAAAATGAAATCCTAAAAAAGTTTTGGGAATTAGAGGCAGAGCCAAAGTGTTCTGAAAAGACAATTCTTAGCCCTGAAGAGCAAGCATGTGAAGATTACTTTGCTGCTACCACATGCCGGGATGCAGAAGGTCGCTACATTGTAAAACTGCCTTTTCGATCCAGAAAAATGCCCTGCAACACAAGGGAAATAGCGTTAAAAAGACTATACAGTCTTGAACGGAAGCTAGCTAAAAATAGCGAGCTTAAAGGACAATACGCTTCGGTAATTAAGGAATATTTATCACTAGGTCATATGGAAGAGATTCCTTATGAAAAAGTCAAAATAGGTCATTTGGAAGAGATTCCTAATGAAAAAGACAAAAATGAAGTTGGCGCTGTTTACTTACCGCATCATGCTGTAATTCGCGAAGATAAGTCAACCACAAAATTGAGAGTGGTATTTGACGCGTCATCCAAGGGATCCGATGGTGTTTCCTTAAACGACACCTTAATGGTAGGACCACAGTTACAGGCTGATTTACGTCATACAGTTATGCGGTGGCGACAACATCCAGTATCCTTGACAGCTGATATTGTAAAAATGTATCGCCAAGTTAAAGTAGCTGATGATCACGCGGATTTTCAAAGGATTTTATGGCGCGATGATGTTCATTCTGATATAAAAGAATACAGGCATTTGAGAGTTACATTTGGAATATCTAGTGCACCTTACCTGGCAGTCAAGGCGTTGCAGCAAACCGCTATCGATGAAGGTCAATCGTATCCATTCGCTGCTAGTAGGGTTAGGACAGACTTTTATATGGATGACCTAATGACAGGTTGCCAAACTGATGAAGAAGCTGTAAAAATCTACCATGAGTTTAATGAGCTACTAAACAAAACAGGTTTCACTTTGCAAAAATGGACAAGTAATCGAGAAGAGTTGCTAAAACAAATAAGGCTGGATACTGGAAAAGATCTGGAAATAAAAGAAGATGAAACTACTAAAATTTTAGGACTTACCTGGAATCGCAATTCCGATGAATTCCATTACACTGTAAACTTACACTTTTCGTTACCGTCGTCATTGTCGCCGTCTGCATCTGTAACTAAAAGATCAGTCATATCAGAGATATCACGTTTATATGATCCTCTAGGTTGGATTGCACCATGTATTATTACCGCTAAAATCTTCATCCAAAAACTATGGATCGCTGGTTTGGATTGGGATGAAAAACTGTCTGAGGATCTTCTAACAGAGTGGCAGTCTTATCGTAGTGGGTTGCACACACTCAACAACTTCAGAATTCCTAGGTGGCTGAAAAGAAAAAGCGATGATCAAACAGTTGAGCTCCATGGTTTCTCTGATGCATCAAACGCAGCATACGCCGCGGTTGTTTACATCAGAGTCATCGATGCTGTGGGTCGCGTCCACTGTAATCTGGTAACTGCAAAAACGAAGGTGGCTCCAATTAAACAAGTCTCTATACCACGATTGGAACTGTGTGGCGCAGTTTTAGTAACCAAATTACTTTTAGAAGTGGCTCGTGTCTTGAATATCCAAACCTCTAACTTACATGCTTGGACAGATTCAACGGTCGTGCTGGCTTGGTTGAGCGATCACCCGAGCCGATGGAAAACCTTCGTCGCAAACCGGACGTCTGAAATCCTTAATGCCCTTGATTCTACTCAATGTCATTATGTCGATACGAGAAACAATCCAGCTGACATTGCTTCGAGGGGTACAACATCCACGTCTTTGATAGAGAACTCGCTTTGGAAACATGGGCCGTCGTGGTTACTTGGGGATACCATACAATACTGCAGACCTAAGTCTATAATGACTAAACTGGAACTAAAATCTGTCAAGGTTCATGCAGCACAGATAGGCGATCACCCGATTGAACTGATATGGTCCAGATTTTCATCATTCCAAAGGTTGATCAGGACCCTCACCTACTGCAGACGATTCCTGAAAATAAAGATAGCCAGAGAATCACGGACAAGGTTGCCTCCTTATCTTTCAGCTTCTGAGATTGCGGACACTATGCATTGTTGCCTCAAGCAAAGTCAAAAGGTTTGGTTTGATACAGAAATAAAGGCAATACAAGCTGGAACAGACGTCAGCAGAATCAGCGGTTTGATTTCTTTGAATCCTTACTTGGATGATAAGGACTTGATGAGAGTAGGGGGTAGGATCCAAAACTCACTACTAAGTGATGATATGAAACATCCCATCATAGTTCCTCATCAATCCCATTTGACAAAATTACTCATTGCGGATGCTCATGAGCGTGTACTACATGGCGGACCCCAATTAACTCTTAATTTTTTGCGGTCAAAATATTGGGTGGTTCGTTGAAAGAATTTGATCAAGGCTCACATTCGCGAATGCGTTCCGTGTATTCGTCATGCAGCAGTAACAAAAAACCAATTGATGGGTCAGTTACCATCATGCAGAGTGACTCCAAGTAAGCCTTTTCTTCATTCAGGGGTCGACTACGCGGGACCGATTCAAATAAGAACAGCAAAGGGTCGCGGACATAAGTCCTACAAGGGCTACGTATGTCTGTTCGTATGCATGGCGACCCGCGCTGTGCATATAGATGCCGTCTCTGATATGACATCTCAAGGCTTTCTTGCTACATTTAAACGTTTTGTGGCTAGACGGGGTCATTGTAGTCACCTTTACAGCGACAATGGCACCAACTTTGTAGGGGCCTCGAAGGAGCTTAAAGCAATGTTTCGCGATGAATGCGCATCTGTTCCCCAAGAAATTGCCTCTATATTGGCAAATAATGGAACCGAATGGCATTTCATCCCGCCTCATTCTCCTAATTTTGGAGGTCTATGGGAGGCTGGGATCAAAAGCACCAAGCATCACCTCAAACGGGTGATTGGTGAATCAACATTGACTTTTGAGGAGCTAAGTACCGTTTTATCCCAAATTGAGGCATGTCTGAATTCCAGACCGTTATCACAGTCTAGCGTGAATTCATCAGATCCTAATCCATTGACGCCAGGACATTTCTTGGTCGGTCAGCCACTAGTAACAGCGCCAGATTATGATTATGAGCACGTGACTGTCAGTAGCTTGAGCCGTTGGCAATTGACACAAAGGATGATTCAATCGTTCTGGAAACGTTGGTCTCAGGAGTATTTAACTATGTTTTTCCAACGACACAAGTGGGCTAAACGTACGCGCGATCCAAAGGTTGGTGATATTGTCCTCGTAAGAGAAGACAATTTACCACCTGCCAAGTGGTTATACGGGAAGGTAGTTGAACTACACCCTGGCAAGGACAATTTAGTGCGCGTAGTAACCCTTCGTTGCAAGGACTCCCGAGTCAAACGCCCAACTTCTAAGCTATGCATTTTGCCTGTCAACGATGAATGAGTTAGTATTGAATGATGTAAGTTTATTTTTTATTTGTTGTGTTATATACAGTCCACATTTATATTTTTTCTCGGTATTTAAGTTAAGATAAGATGAACATTGTGAACTCTGAACACCAAGGATTTTAGTAAAATGCTGAAGTTGTCCATAATTTAGTTTAGATTATTATGCCATGGTGGGCGGCTTGAAAGGACTAGGTCCTTGGTGGGCGGAATGTTAATATCTTAGCATAAATAAAACCAGTTGTCAACCTTTTGCCTATAGATGGCGTTGATCGATTTAAATTCAGGCTATCGTTTGTTGCACTCGCGAGGTATAAGTAACTTTGATATCAAAAAATACATGTCTTCGTTCAAAGTGTGCTTTCATTTACCTATCCTACCCGACCCAGCAGTGAACAGTACCTATTTTCACAGTAAAAATAAAAAAAACACCGTAGCACAATCTTCTAATTTCTCACAAAACAACTTACGAAGTCGAAATCGAAAATGCCGCCACTACACCTTTGTTTGATGACAGATTTCAATGTTACCAGCATGATTTTATAGTGGCTTCCAAATAATCGTAATAATATTTATTTTACTTATTAGACTAATTAGTGCTAAGTACAGATTTGGACAAAAAAAAAATTAAAACTTAAATATCAAACCTAAATTAACTTAGTAACTTATTTTGCTTGTAGTTAGTGACTGTCGGTGTCATTATCATCTCATTTTAATCTTTTGAGAATTTAATGAAATGACAGAAACAAAGGGCTCGGTTCTGGCTATCTCCCTCACTAGCAGTGAACCTGTGGCACAAAGACATTCAAATATATCTTTATAAATCTCTTTGCTGTGGCATGACTAATCTGGTTCACTTTTGTGTGATACGTACTCAGTCCTGTTTGTTTATATTCATGCTAGTTTAAAACTTATACTTTTATCATACATGAATCTGATCAAGTAAAAAAGATTACAAAACTTAAACACAACAGTGCCTCTTCATATTTTTGCAAAGAAAAGAAAAGAATTAAATTCAACTTTTTTCTGCTAGCAAGTTTTACAAGTGTCACCGCCTCACCGGTCAGTGGTCACGCCAGTGATGCCAGATCTACTGATTTAGCAGTAGATATACCTGATTTTAAAAAAAATCTACTGATCTACTGCCTTGATTGGAAATCTACCTGTTTTTTTTTTTCAATTCAGATCGTATCATTTTGTTATTGTCGTCGTGTCCTGTCAGTTAGCCTACAGGCCTAAATAACATGACATTTGTTCAAAAAGTTTTGTGAATTCACGGTATTTTTTATCTGTAATGTGTGCAAGACTGTGTCTGTGATGTCACATTTGAGTAAAACATGTACTCAAATGTGACGTCACACGAGTTTTCGACGCACTGTATCGTCTTCATTTTTGTTTACGTGAAATAAGAAGAAATATGTGTCCCATATTTTTTGGAAATATAACTGACGGACTAATTAGAATGTTTTTGTCATCTACCCTATTCAAGCCTGATTTTTCCTTCGATCTACTGCTAAAACTTTAATTGTCCTACTGATTTCTTCAGATTCCATCTGGCAATACTAGGTCACGCCTGCCTAAAATCTGTCATTGTCAAAAGATCTAACGTCAGCCAAACCGCGACGAAACGCGATTATTTTTTTTAGCTTTTAAAATAGAAATAGATCGAAAATGTATTACGTGAAGTGCAAATATTGTATCTATAATAACTAGTTAGTGATTACTGTATATTTTATTAGTATAGAGTAAGTGTAAACAGTGAAAATGTTCGGTTACAAGTATCTTAGTCGCGAGCACCTTGAAGGGTTCGATAATTACAAGGTATGGGTTGTTGTCTTTATTAAATTAGTGTTTTCCGCTATAAATAGTGTTCTTGTATGTTACAGGCTGGTGATAGAAGGCTTACTTTATGTTTCTAGTTCTGTTTCATCGTGATATAACCTTAAAAGATATCGATTTTTTTACGCATCGCGGTACCAGGAAGTTGGCGATGTAATTGCCGCATTATGATGATACGTTTAACTTAAGTCGTAGTTATTTATGTCTTAATAATTTATTCGTTTCGTATGACTCATTAGTATGCTATGTTTGTACGAAACTATGTTGTTCAAGCGCAACGATAGTCGAAAAAAATGGAACGAAACTCGTTCTAGATATGTGTGTATTTGTACTTGGTAGATATAAAAGTAGTGTCTACTAAGCATGCAATAAAATGATGATTTAATGCAATAGAACAAGACTGTGCGCGCGCATTCAGCAGTACTTACTGAGAAAAAATGCATTAGTTAGCATTCATATTATTTTGGATTTTTTTAAATTCTCTTAAGTACATATTTGCAGATATTTTTCAATAAGTTATTGTTAGGACCAAAACTAACTAAACCGTCTTCTAAAGTAACCTAAATAAACACAGTAGAACCAACATTTCATCTACTTTTGAATGAATCAATTTCAAAGACGCTGAGTCAACAATTCATCAAAATTAGTCACTAACAAAAATGATGTGATAGCAATCCCATCAAAGAAGGAAAGAAAATGACTGATAGGCTTTTATCATTTTATATCTCAATAGCCTGACTGCCTCGTTGCTCTAGTGGTTGCGTGCAAAAAGTTCCTGTATTCGATTCCCAGCTCGGGCAAAGCCTTATTGGGTTTTTCATCAGGTATTTCTATTTCAACCACAGAGTTTGAATTGACTGAATTCTATAGAGCTGTCTCAGACTTTTGTTGACCGTATATGCTCATACCGGCTTACGCGCGTACAAGCGCGCCACATTACGCGCTTCAAAAAATCAAACACGTATTTATTCCTGTGTCAGTGTCGACTTATCTACATAATCGTGCTTGTACGAGCTTAGGTAATAGACGTGCGTAATGGTCTACTTTAGGGACTAAGTGGGAATACCAAATCCTAACATAGAACATAGACGCACGTACACGCGTGTCCAAAATCGAGCGTATACGCGCCGAAAATACCTTAATCTGTAACCGCCCTTAAATAAACTTTTTTTTTTTTTCAGTACATGGCCATAGACACCAGCCCGCTGAGTGTTTATGTAATGCATCCTTTTTGGAACAAAGTTGTAGAGGTGAGTAATATATGTGGTAACTCTTAAATATGTTCAAAATTCTTCTTTATTTCCTGATGAAGGATGAAAAAATTGTGAGGATCATAGCAGGTGGACTTCTGTAGCTTCTAACTATTCCCATGGTTAAAGGCTTCAGTTAATGTTTGCTATGCCTTTTTAGCATATCAAATGCAAAAGTTATGTTCAATAAGCAAGAATTAGTTTTACCGAAAATTCAGCCAAGTAACTTAGCTTACTGATGCAGTCATAAAATCATAAAATCCTCAAATATTTCTACCACCAGAAACAAAAGGGGGTAATAGCCCAACACGGGTCGATCTTTAAAGTTAAGCAGTGCTTGCCTAGGTCGATTCATGGATGGGTGACCACCCTTACATACCGAGTTTCCTCCGTGCCTCGGAAAGCACGTTAAGCGGTTGGTCCCGGCTGTCATCTGTAGCTCTTTGACAGACGTTACGACCTTTCCAAGTCGTATCGTATTACCTAGTACTAACTGGGTTGTGGAGGTCAGATAGGCAGTCGCTCCATGTAAAATACTAGTCAGTATTCAGCTGCATCCGGTTAGACTGGAAGCCGACCCCAACATGTTGGGAAAAGGCTAGGCAGATTATATGGCAATGTTATGTTTACAACCAAAATGATTAAAAACTTTAAATGCCAATAAAACTACTTTCTAGTCATAAAACAAGGAAATACCTACATTGATAAACACAGAACAATGACGAATATCGTATGATTCCTTATCAACATCTGAGGTTATCAAAAGCCAACTGTTTATTTAATTTCAACCTTGTAATATTAGATTAAAGTACGAAATTGTTTATTCTATAATCTTCTGTACAAAATGTTGTTATCAGACTGCCTTGTTGTTTATTTTATCATGTGGTTCATTGTTGTTATAATAATAGGCTAGTTTCCACCATCAATAAATTGCGAATCTATTTAGTCCGTCAGTTAGAGCATTGGAAAATAATGGACCGTATTTTTTGTTATTGCAAACTAATGAATATTGACAAAGATAAAACGCATTAAAACCGGGGAGTGGCTCGTGACGTGAGAACGCACTAAAAATTATACCACGGCGTGACGTATTGAGAATTTTAAAAGCGTCGTACAGGTCGCGGCACGTAACTCTAGCGCTGAACGAAACGTGGAGGGGATAGCTGCGCATGTTATACGACGGGAGAGCCAATCGGCGCAACGCACGCCCCAAGACATTCTTATTCTTTACTTCTGCGCAATAACGGTCAGCGCTAGAGTTTCGTGCCGCGACCTGTACCTTCCTCAATTTTGGTTTACGTAACAAATGAAAAAATACGTGTCAAATATTTTTTGATAATCTAACTGACGGACTAATTAGATTTTTTTAGTACACAAGCCATCCATTGTGTGATTAGGTATGTCTTCTTTGTGTGTTTGTGTGTCCATTGTGTTGTGTGTTTTGTCCATTGTCACAAATGTTCGGTGGTCAGAAATGTCACTGTACAGTCACGGACTATAAATGATGAGCCACTTGCCACCATTCGTATTTTAGCCGGGTAATACAAATCGGGATTAGTCGGTTATATTCGTACACAGTACTGAGTGACTACCTAAAGTCGACGAATTGCAGGTGTAGCAACCGTAACCTAGCGACAATTGTTTTAGCGTAGCCATAGTAACGTTGGCGTACGGAGAAATTGTATCTTTTCTGACATCGACATTTCAGCTGTCACTCTGGCTTCGGATAGGTTTTTAGAAATAAAGAGTATTTAATAAGGACTATTTCAAAGGAGGTCAGCATCAAATAGATTGGGATACACGTCAGCACCATTGTATGGATATAACATTGTCAACTTATAAGTCATTTTTCAACCTCTATGAATAAGACTATTTCCGATTATTAGTAATGTGTAATTTTGTTTCCGAGCATTCGGTTTGAGTTCGTGTTTAATCGTGTAATCTCGTGAATGTATAAAACTGCAAAATTGGAAATCTTGAAAGTGGCTTATCAATTATAGTCCGTGACTGTACATGCGGTTAGATTTTCGATCTTTCGGCACTGAACTCAAAGTTGCATATCCAGAAGCGCTGTCCGTCAAAATTGTGTCATGACATGTGCTAGGCTTTTATCTTGAAGGTTGCATCATTGCTTGTAAATGACTATTTTTTCCTGTCATGAAGATACATCTCGACAAATTAATGGCTACTTGATAGAGAAGACTGCCTCCTTGGTCGAGCTAGTCGCAAGCACGACTGCGGAGCATCAGGTCCTGGGTTCAATTCCCAGGTCGGGCAACGCGTTATTGGGTTTTTCCATCAGAAATTTCTCAGTAGTAGCCACGGAGTCTGGATTAGTGCCCGGTTGATGGTAATAGGCTTGTCCCCTATTACATGGGACTTATCAGAACTGGCGAAATGTGGGTGTACTTATTAGATACATATCTGCATAGCTCTTCGGGGATAACAGTCATGGTGTTATGTAATTTTGATAAGAAGATTGGCGATTTGAGTTTAACATAGACTAATCAGCAGGCAGCCAATACACATGAATTAAGGTAGATATATTCATAGCCATTTTCACCAAGCGGAAAAATCCTCGCGCATTTTTTTGATGTCACTGAATAAAGGACTGTATTTGTATTAGTTAGAGTTTAAATTTCGACACAGACAAAGCGTCTTCTCGCGCCTGCTCAAATATACGCGAGCGACCAATTAGACCATTATAATTCGACCCATAGTAATCGTGCGCGCTGTTCCCTCTGTGGGAAATTACTTACTTTGAGGGTTGTCGTTACCCAGACAGTCTATATTGCGATCAAAACCTGATCAAAATCAATTAAGTATCGCAATTCCGATTAGGTTCAGCAGTGCAATACGTAGGACTCGATTCGATAAATCTGACAGTTATTCTCGACAAAATGAGTTTATAACGAATCGAATCGATATAGAGGTTTATGATCGCGATCGAGATCGATTCTGTAAAAATGGCATTACACTTGGCAGATCTGGGCAAATATTCGCCTTATCATTCATACAAACTGAACTTTATCGCGATGAAGACAGAAACAATATTTGGTCGCACAAAATAAGGATACAATTTTGATAAATACGCCAAGCGAAGAGCCAGCATGAGGGTGGGACTGAAAATTCCAGGGCTAGATCGCGATCATCGATTTTAAAGATCACGATTAGCAGTGACATTGAAGTTCCCTACTTGAAAACGAATAACGTCATCTCGACTAACAATTTATCGAAAACGGTGACTCTATAGTGCTTCAAGCACGAATTATCTACTGAATCATCGCAGTGCGAAAATCAAGGGCTTCCTATAATCTATCTAAATATATAAAAGAAGAAACTGACTGACTGACTGACTGACTGACTGACTGACTGACTGACTGACTGACTCATCTATCAACGCACAGCCCAAACCGCTGGGTCTACAGATTCCAAATTTGGCAAGTAGGTTCCTTATGTGGTCTAGGGGTGCACTAAGAAAGGATTTTTCAAAAATTCACCCCCTAAGGGGGTTAAACGGGGCTTCAAAGTTTGTATGGGGAAACAAGATTAGTTAGTCTATTTTATTCGAAACTTTACAGGAGTGCTCCTATTGATAAATGAGTAAAAACGGGTTTCAGGATGTTTCAGAATTCAACCCCTAAGAGGGGGAAAAGGGGTGACAAAGTCTAAAAATCAATGCACAGCCCAAACTGCTGAGTCAAGAGATTCCAAATTTGGCACATTGGTTCCTTATATGGTCTAGGGGTGCACTAAGAAAGGATTTTGCAAAATTCAATCCCTAGGGGGGTTAAACGGGGCTCCAAAGTTTGTATGGGGAAACAAGATTAGTTAATCTATTTTATTCGAAACTTCACGGGAGTTCTCCTATTGATAAATGAGTAGAAACGGGTTTAGGGTTTTTTCAGAATTCAACCACTAAGAGGGGAAAATGGGGTGGAAAAGTATAAAAATTAATGCACAGCCCAAACCACTGAGTCTGGAGATTCCAAATTTGGCACATAGGTTCTTTATGGGGTTTAGGGGTGCATTAAGAAAGGATTTTTCAAAATTAACCCCCTAAGGGGTTGAAAAGGGGGTCCAAAGATTACATGGGGAAATAAGATTAGTTAGACTACTTTATTCGAAACTTAATAGGAGTTCTCCTATCGATAAATGAGTTAACATTTGTGTTTCAGGTTTTTTCAGAATTCAACCCCTAAAGGGGGAAATGGGGTAACAAAGCCTGAAATTCAACATAGGTATTGTTTGTGTGGTGAATTGGGTCGCGTGTATTACAAAAACAACGTAATGTGGCGGACCTGAATTACCATCATTCCCTGTTGGGGTGCGATGGGGTTGAAATGTCTAAAAATCAATATGGGTGTCGAAACCGAGATTATCAGGGGTGCTGATGTTGAAAATGGCATTTATTTTGAGATCCAGAAGTTAGCGGATTCAACTTCTATACAGGGTTATTGTTGATTTATTGTGATGATTGTGATAACGATGATGATGATTGTTATAATGATGATGTTAATTGTGATGATGATGATTATGATTAAGATGATAATGATTGTGATTACGATGATAATGATTGTGATAACGATGATGGTGATTGTGATAGTGATTTGATTGTGATTGTGATGGTGATGGTGATGGTGATTGTGATAGTGACGGTGATTGTGATGGTGATAGCCATGGTGATCGTGATTGTGACAGTGATAGTAATGGTGATTGTAATAGTGATAGAAATGGTGATGATAATGGTCGTGATAATGATTGGTGGTTGTGATAATGATTGTAATAGTGATAGTAATGGTGATTGTGATAATGGTTGTGGTTGTGATAGTGATGGCGATTGTGATCATGATGATTATGATTATGATGATAATGATGGAGATTACGATGATAATGATTGTGATTACGATGATAATGATTGTGATGACGAGGATGGAGATTGTGATGATGATGATTGTGATTACGATGATAGTGGTTGTTATTCCGATGATAATGATTGTTAAAATGATGATAGTGATTGTGATTGTGATGATGATTGTGATGGTGATTGTGATGGTGATTGTGATGGTGATAGTGATTGTGATGGTGATTGTGATTGTGATAGTGATGGAGATTGTGATTGTAATAACGATGATAATGATTGTGATGACGTAGACGGGGATTGTGATGATGATGATTGTGATTACGATGATAATGATTGTTTAAATGATGATAGTGATTGTGATTGTGATAGTGATTGTGATAGTGATAGTGATAGTGATTTGTGAGAGTGATTGTGATAGTGGTTGTGATAGTGATTGTGATAGTGATTGTGATAGTGATTGTGATAGTGATTGTGATAGTGATTGTGATAGTGATTGTGATAGTGATTGTGATAGTGATTGTGATAGTGATTGTGATAGTGATTGTGATAGTGATTGTGATAGTGATTGTGATAGTGATTGTGATAGTGATTGTGATAGTGATTGTGATAGTGATTGTGATAGTGATTGTGATAGTGATTGTGATAGTGATTGTGATAGTGATTGTGATAGTGATTGTGATAGTGATTGTGATAGTGATTGTGATTGTGATTGTGATTGTGATTGTGATTGTGATAGTGAATGTGATAGTGAATGTGATAGTGATTGTGATAGTGATTGTGATAGTGATTGTGATAGTGATTGTGATAGTGATTGTGATAGTGATTGTGATAGTGATTGTGATAGTGATAGTGATTGTGATAGTGATAGTGATAGTGATTGTGATAGTGATTGTAATGGTGATTGTGATAATGGTTGTGGTTGTGATAGTGATTGTGATGGCCATTGTGATGGTGATTGTGATGGTGATTGTGATAGTGATAGCGATTGTGATTACGATGATAATGATTGTGATAACGATGATGGTGATTGTGATAGCGATTTTAATGATTATTGTGAAGGTGATGGTGATTGTGATTGTGATGGTGATGGGGATTGTGATGGTGATTGTGATTGTGATGATGATTGTGATGATGATTGCGATGATGATTGTGATAATGATTGTGATAATGATGGTGGTTGTGATTATGATGGTGATTATGATGGCGATTGTGATAATGATGGTGACTGTGATAGTGATGGTGATTGTGTTAATGATTGTGATAATGATGGTGGTTGTGATAGTGATGGTGATTGTGATGATTATGAAATTTGGCACATAGATAGTTTATAACCTAAATTAACATGTAGAACACTATTTCTATCCCTTTAGTATAATTCAGTGGGGCAGTTACCTAACTGCACGCGGGCGAAGCCGCGGGCAACAGCTAGTTGATTATAAAGAGTACTTAAATGTAAGTAAAAGGCGAAGCCGAGGCGAGAAACGAAAAGAAAAGAAAAGACGAGGCCTAAAAATAGAAATTACGTTGCCTTGTAATGACAAGGCAACGTAATTTCTCAATCTTAAGCAATTTAGGCCAAATATGAGTTATCAACAATATCAGACAATTGACTGATATGCCAAGATGTGCATAATTTTAGTTGCCCGTGTAAGTCTATTTTTAGGGTGCTTTTCCACCAGAGTGAGCATGTGTGCATAAAGTCACGCCATGGGTGAAAGTAGAAACTACGCCACCTGCGATCCTTTTTTTTTCGGATGGGAAATCATCAAATGACTCCTCCCGCTCTGGGCGGAGCAGGAGGGAGTGTCAGACTTTTACTGACTAAAACCCATCCATGTTCCTTCATCGCGCTTTATGTTCTGGGGCCACGGTATCTCTTCCGAACAGTCCCACAGCCCCGGCAGGCATCGGCCCTTACGGACCCCTTCCTTTTGCTGACTCTCTTTGAGGCGCGCGTGGAACACGAACGCGCCGTCGACACGGCCTGTCGTCATGAGACGGGCGGACGACGGCGAGCTAGCCCGTAGCCCACCGTCCACAGGCCCGCGCCTACGGTGGCCGGGGTCGCCCGGGGCGTCTCCCGCGGCGGCCGGGATGTGAGGTTCTCTCCCTCTCCCGTTCCGCCACCTCCTTCTCTAGCATGACTGTTTCGCAGAAGGAGGTGACGGCATCCCATTCCGTCTCGCTCCGGACCATGGATTGAACCAGGGCCGGACGCGAGAGGTCGCCGCCGCCGACCTGCTACGATCGTTACATACTCTTTTTGCCTCATCCACGTTCATACATGCTCGCCTATTGCGAGTACTACGCACCTAGCCTTTATTGCTTCAAATATTTTTTTAAATTGAACTTTGTCAAGAAAATATCTTTTTTGTGGTGTTTTCTTGGAATAGAAATACTCTGAAATTAAAAAATAAAACTGTTTTTGTATAAAAACGTAACAAAAAAGTTTTCGATTTTTCATAGTGATCGCAACTTTTTTTGATGTGTGTATAGCCATGACTCGGAAACAAATGTCCATAAAGCCAGTGTATGTCCTCCTAGGCTGTCGTGTACCTAAATACCTTTTGTTAGTCGCCACTGGTCTGCCAACTAATTTGACAAAACTTTTCCAGTTTGTACCAAAATGGGTGGCTCCCAACGTGTTAACTTTCGGCGGGTTTCTGCTGGTCGTACTCAACTTCCTGCTGCTGTCGTACTACGACTACGATTACTACGCTGCCAGTACGCCAAAGTACAATGAGACCTTGGGAGAGGTTCCTCTGAACGGACATGTGGAGGTGATACCGCAATCTCTGTGGTATTTCATTGCGGTGTTCTTGTTCCTGGCGTATACTTTAGGTAAGTTCATACTTTTTATCACTATCACTACTTAAAGGGTATAAAACACCTCTTAACGAAGTCGAACGGCACTTGTTCTCCTCATCATTGCGATCATTTTTTTGTTCTACACCATACCTGGGAACCTAGTTACGGAGATATTGGGGGTCAAAGTTCCAACTTTTTGACGAGTTTTTTTTTTTAATACAAGTTTTAAATGTAAGATTTTTTAAACACCTCCACGACCCCCGTGCTACCTATTCAATCCATCCATCAGCACAATGTTTTGAGTGCGTTACATTGAGTTCTACCACAAAACATGACTATTCACCACAAAACATGACTTTTCACCCCAAAAAAAAAGTCATTTCCCAGCAATAATTTTTGCGTAAAGTTACATAGTTAGATAGGTACAGAATGCTTGGTTAACGGCTTCGTGATGAGGCCTTTTACTCCCTGTATTATAAAACAAAGTCGCCGCGTCTGTCTGTCCCTATGTATGCTTAGATCTTTTAAACTCCGCAACGGATTTTGATGCGGGTTTTTTAATAGATAGAGTGATTCAAGAGGAAGGTTTTAGTATATAATTTGTTAAGCGGGCGAAGCCGCGGGCATCAGCTAGTTCATAATAATCAGCCCATAATGTTCCCACTGCTGGGACACAGGCCTTCTTTCTATGAGATAGAGTGGTCTGTAATCCACAACCCTGGCCCAGTGCGGATTGGTAGATGATACATATTTTCGAAATGTTGGTTCTAGAACATAATGAGAGCAGCGGTGGCCCAGTGGTGGCGGCCCCGACTTACGAACAGTAAGTCGTGGGTTCGAACCCAGGCAGGCGCATTACTTTGTGTAATTTATTTCATCACCACTGCTCTCAAAACGGTGAAGGAAAACATCGTGAGGAAACCGGCATGTCCTAGAACCAAAAATTCGAAGACATGTGACATCTACCAATCCGCACTGGGCCCGCGTGGTGGATTATAGCCCATTCCCTCTCATAGAGAGGAGGCCTGTTTCCCAGCAGTGGGAACATTAATAGGCTGATGATGATGATGAACATAATATCAAACAGTGGATGTTTTTCGACTGAAATTATAGTACATAATTGATGAAACCTTGAAATTTGATTCTGTCTTATCATTGCAATTCAGTATCAATATTTTAGTGCAATAAAGAGCGATATCTTTTATCGTGTTGTTCCAGTGTAAAGGCCTCGCTTCTCGCTCGAATTATACCCATCTATATTAATTCTTTGATAGATTGTCAATGTTCAAATCAAAAATCTTAAAAAATTGACCTGTAACCAGCTATATACTTATTTTAATTTATACAATGCAATTTATACTCAATTTAATCCAATATTATGTTATTCTATATTCTATTTTAAATGTTATTCCGTTACTAATTGATTTGATTTCGTTTTTTTACTCTTGATTTAAATTGTATTCACAGCTCACATTTTTGTTTTGTACCTATATTATTAATTAATTCTGTTTTTTAATCATTTTTTTAATTTAATTGTATTGTTGTGAATGTTGTGCATACATATAAGTGACGTATTTACACGCACTGTAGACCAATACCAATATTGTAAATATGTATGTCGTTGGTGTGCCTTATCTATTAAATAAATAAATAAACATTACAGGTGGTTTTTGTACTAACACATCTCTGGCTGATCCCTCTGGCGTAATGTTAAGTAATATTGTATCTGTTCTAGATGGTATAGACGGCAAGCAAGCTCGTCGCACGCAGACTTCGGGTCCATTAGGAGAACTTTTCGACCATGGGCTCGATTCATACACAGTATTCTATATTCCTGCCTGCCTCTACTCTATCTTTGGAAGAATGGATTACTCAATACCGCCTATAAGGTAAGGTTACATCCCCCATACATATTTGACCAATGTCCTTTTAGTTGGACTAAAAGGACATTGGGCAAATATGTATGGGGCTTGTCAAAAATCTATTGGGTTAATAGACTGTTCCCTTGTTCAGTCAGTGAAACCAAAATCATCAGATCATCAATCACCCGTCGCTTTCTGTCCATTTTTGGTCTTTCATTTGCCATCTTTCATTCGAAGTAAAAGTTTAAATGCATGGACACAAAATGAATCGAGATTATGTGGAATTAAAAGACTTTTTTAGGCCATTGACTGTTTTATCTAGATCCCAAAATGAATTAGATATGGTCACTTTATGATTAAAAATCGATGTTTCATCACTACAACAACAAATTCATGAGCAAAACCTCTTTTCAAGTGATATTTGTCACGATATGAGTATATGCACGCTGCGTGTATGCAAAACGTTTCACAATATTGTATTGCGTTTACAATATATTATTATGCAAAAATATTGTGTATCATGGAAATAGTTGCTTTTATTGTTAATAATTTATTTGTACCAGCCGGCTTTCTGAATTCTGTCATTTAGATTATTCTCGTTAATGCGGTGAATAATGTCCCTGTCACATCTACACTTTTTGTTTTATTTTTTTAGGCAGTATTTTTTGTTTGTTTTCTAATGAGGGGTTTTCTTTTTGAGGTGTTAAAAAAAAACTTAGTTTCCAAGAACTTTGTAGATGGCGTTGAACTGACAACGTTACTTGGTCGCAAAGCCAAAACGCTTGGAAAAAAAATCATTGCGTCATGTCACATACGCTCGTTAACTGACACTTTCGTTTGCTTATGCTTCCGAATATTGGTTTTTCCAAAACTTACATTTTGCTAGTAATTTTTAAGTCTTCAGTACATTTTTAGGGTTCCGTACCAAAGGGTAAAAACGGAACCCTATTACTAAGACTTCGCTGTCTGTCCGTCTGTCTGTCCGTCTGTTCGTCCGTCTGTCCGTCTGTCCGTCTGTCTGTCACCAGGCTGTATCTCATGAACCGTGACAGCTAGACAGTTGAAATTTTCACAGATGATGTATTTCTGTTGCCGCTATAACAACAAATACTAAATATAGTCAATGGTACGGAACCCTTCGTGTGCGAGTCCGACTCGCACTTGGCCGGTTTTTTTATTTTTCTTTCGTGTTAATTTCAGGCTCACAATCAAAGAGCATGTGACCTAGTTTTCTCGCACTTTGTTAAAATCAGTTTTTTTTACGTTCTGTTCCTTGTAGTAACTTACCAAGTTCAGCGCCATCTATCCAGCGACTAGGGAAGAGCTAAAAAGAAAATCACTCATTGTTTCCGTCTATGCTTGATGTCAGATTTTCTTAAGTTTTCTACTTATTCAACAATAAACTTCACTTAGTAAATTATTATTTTCAGAATATATTACGTGATGTGGAATCTCCTTCTCAATTTCTACATAAGCCATTGGGAGAAGTACAACACTGGTGTATTGTTCTTGCCTTGGGGTTATGACTTCAGTATGTGGGTAAGTCTATTATCCGCAATATTATCCAAGAACGATTCATCATCATCTGCCTAGCCTTTTCTTAACTATGTTGGGGTCGGCATCCAGTCTAACCGGATGCAGCTGAATACCAGTATTTTACATGGAGCGACTGCCTATCTGACCTCCACAACCCAGTTAGTACTGGAAATACGATACCATTTGGTTAGACTGGTTGTCAGAAGTAATTTCCAAGAACGATCGACATTGAATAATACAACAATAAACGATATTAAAAAAGTAGTAAAGTGAACTGTGACAGTTAGCTGGCCTAGTTTCATTATCTTAATATATAAAAAAACATGTGTCACTATGTGCGGACTCGCTAATCTCTGAAACCATACAACTGATTTAAATTGTTTGTGAATTTGTATCAAAAAGAAGATAAAGTATTTATTTGTCTTGCTTAAGACAAAACAAAATGATTAATAGCAATAAAACACAATTATATAAGGTTGTATGGTTGATTCCAGCATGAAAAATGGGATAGTTGTGGACCCCACAGGTGGCGCAGGGCGCCTAAAATGGCTGCTTTACCAGAATCATAATAATGAATCACGTTAAAAAATTAAAATTCTTAAAATGGTCTTTATGTTTATGAACTTGAAGTCCATTTTAAAAATTTAAAATTTTTAACATGATTCATTTCATGATTCTGATAAAGCAGCCATGTTAGGCCCCCTGTTGTTAGTACAGTGCACCCGTGCAAAGCCTGGGCGGAACTCTAGTTAAATTATTATATACCAATTACGTTAAATTCATGTATTCTTAAATTTTGCATGCAACTGCAAAATTTTATTTGCAGAATTTTAGCGAATTGTGTGAGTAACTGTAATAAAACTCGACCATCTATTTATTTACTGCAACTGCAACTCCAGCAAATAAATTTCATTTCACCCCTTACTACAAGGAATTTAATAACTGGCAAAATGTGGGATACTATAGTTACACCTCTGACTTAGGGTCTACGAGTATGATATAATCTTTTAATTTATATTTCAGGCCTCGACAGGATTCTTCATTTGGACGGGTGTGAAAGGCACAAGTTTTTACAAAAAGTTTATATTCGCCGGGTATACTCTAGCGAATGTGTTCGAAGTGCTCATCTATGCTACAGGCGTCGTCACCAATCTGCCTGTCGCCCTTTATAATATATACCGGTGAGTATCTGTTTATGTGCACTGTATTCTTTTGAAAATGGTGAAGGAAAATATTGTGAGGAAACCGGCATATTCCAGAACCAAAAATTCGAAGAAGTGTTACCAACCAACCCCGTACTGGGCCTGCGTTTTGCATACGCTAGTACTATCGAAGACACTCCCGCCTGCATCACCACTAAGCTAATTTTTGCTTGTACTCGTAACAAAAAAACGCTCTCTAGCCCGGCCCCGTTGTCTGTGTATAGAAATAATGAATGAAAAGATACCGAATCGGCCGAGCGCACTGACGACGCACGCAAAACGAGAGTTATTGTTATTTTGCGCGCCAAAGTTAACGCTTTCCTAATAGGCCCTAACTTTAAGGGGGCGTGGCTCGGCGCCTCCGCATGATTTAAGCGAAAAAAAAATTAAATGGTCAGGCGGAAAAGACCACGATTGTACCTCTTACAGAGGTTTGTTGCAGTCACGGTAAAACGTGCAAACCAGGACAGTGAATGTAGTATGTAATCTCTTACAACTAACAAAGTGTCTCATGTTGTCTCTCTCCAACTTTTTGTGCCCCATAAGCCTCTCGCACACACTTTATTACGAAATTCAACTTTAAATTGATGTTATTTCTAGGGATTTAAAATAACTGGCCAACATAGCTCGGCAAAGATCTCCCTCATTATTTTTTTAATCTATAAAAGCGAAAATATTTTGTATATTTGTATGTAACAAATAAACTTAAAAACTACTGGAACGATTTGAAAAATTCTTTCACGGTTGGGAAGCTACACTATCCCCGGGTGACATAGGCTACTTTTTATCCCTGTATTCCCACGGGTACGGGAACTACGCGGGTGAAACCGCGTGACGTCCGCTAGTGGTTAATAATCATGTTTTTCTTTCTAGGTCATACAAGCTCCGCACAGGCAAGATGCGTTCCCCTACAGAGGCCCTCCGACCTCTATGGTCATTCCTGACCGTGTTCCTAGTCTGTTCCGTATGGGTCCACAAGTCTAGCCGGCTCCCCGACTACGACCTCCGAGCGATGTTCCTGCTTATCGGAACATTGTTTAGTAATGTAGCTGTGAGTATTACTTTTTGTATCTTCTGTGCGCCTAGTACTTCATGTTCTGTAGGGGTCCATAAGTCTAGCCATCTCCTCGAAATAGCAGTCCACGATGGCCCCTAGTAACTTCACACGTTGGGCCATAATGGTCCATGATGGCTTACTATTCCATCACACTTTGGGCCACTATAGTCCTCGATGGCTATTACACCTTCACATTCGTCGTGTTGTGACTGCAGATCGCTGTTCCTGCTTATCGGAACATTGTTTAGTAATGTAGCTGTGAGTATTACCTACTTCTTGTATGTCATGTATGCCTGGTACTTCATGTTTTGAACGGTTCCATTAAGTCTAGCCAGCTCCTCGAAATAGTAGTCCACGATGGCCTATAGCAGCTTCACAACTGTGACCCTAGTGGTATATGATGGCCCATAGTAGCTTCACACGTTGGGCCATAGTGGTGGTGGGATTGCTATTGCAGCTTCACACAGTTGTCGTGACCTCAGAGTGCTGTTCCTGCTTATCGGAACATTGTTCAGCAATGTAGCTGTGATTATTAGCACCTTTACTACTATCGGTGCCCAAGGCTCGGTTCCCACACGTAGAGTAAGCGCCGAACGTCGCCGACAAATTCCGACCTGCTGACGCCGTCAGAAATTGTCGGCGCTGGGTCGGCACAAAGTATAGAGACTGCCTGCGCCGGCTACCTGCATGGACCGGTGCCGATAAGCGCTGGCAGGTCTGCGCCGGTAGCCAGCATTCTACGTGTATACGCCCATAGCGGAGGCGAGCGAAAAAGAGAGTTGTAAGACTAAACTGAAAACTGAAAACTGAAAACTGTTTGGACATGATATTTGTAACTGTTGGGCACTATATTTTGAACTTCTTGGAATGTTATTTAATTATTCATAGTTATTATAATTATTTTATGTAAATTGCATGTATATTCAACACAATGTAAATTGTTCACGAATAAATAAATGAATGAATAAATGAATGAATGACTCGACCAATCACAAGAGGAACGGAAGATGCAATGCAACATTCCCTCTCGTCTCCTCTCCACTTGCACTCTACTTGTCTCCGCTTTTGTGGAAAGAGGATCTCATACTCAATGGGTTCTCTAGCCTAGTCAGGATGTAGAAATAAGAGATTTATAGTTGCTGCTAGTTAAAATAGCAATAGCGGTCATTGCCCTTTCCCTAATATCTCTTCGTACGAACCAAAACAAATTAACCATGTATCGTTTTTCAATAGAAAAAATGTTGAAGATCACGATAGATGTCGATTCAAACTCGAACAGGCTTAAATTTGGATTTCAAAGTTAAGAACTTGAATAAATGTAGGTGTGTCAATGACCGCTTTTGCGATCTTAACTGGCAGCAACTATAGGCCTCGTACAGTTTCTTCTTTTTGTTTGTAATTTGTCCCAGGCACGAATTAGCTATGAAATTCCCAAGCAATGATTTTTTTTTGTAATTTTGATGTTAGATGAGGGGGTTATAATAAATATGGTTGTCCCTTTCTCCCCCAGTGTCGCCTAATCGTCAGTCAGATGAGCAACCAGCGCTGCGACGCCGTCAACTGGCTGCTGTGGCCGCTGACTGCCGCTGCGTCCATCTCACTGCTGCTGCCGGAGTACGAGATCACCGCCTTCTATGCCGTCACTCTCCTCACTGTATTGGCGCATATACATTATGGTGGTTGTGTTGTAAGTATAGGCTAATTTCCACCATCTATAAATTGCAAATATATTTAAGTCCGTCAGTTAGAGTATTAGACAATAATGGACACGTATTTTTTGTTTTTGTAAATCAATGAATATTGACAAAGTCGCAAAGATAAAACGGATGAACGAAACGAATTAAACGAAGGGGGCTCGTGACGTCAGAACGCACTCAAAATTATACCACGGCGGCGTGACGTATTGAGAATTTTATAAACGTCGTGTCTTCGTCAATTTTGGTTTACGTACCTAACAAATGAAAAAATACGGGTCCAATATTTATTTTTTGATAATCTAACTGACGGACTAATTCGATTTTTTCAGTACACAAGACTATTATAGCTAATTTTACTGTTGAGTTGTTTTAATATTACAACATAACGTCAAGCCTGTAAATACCCTAAGTGCTCGGCCAGAGTGGAAACGCGGGTGCGGTGCGGGCGCGGTGCGACGAGCTCAAACATATGAACTTCATTGGAGTGTCCATAGCGGGCACGCGGGCGCGGGCTGCGGTGCGGGCTAGTTAGCGCGGGCCGCACGCGAATCGCGTGCGGGCAGCTCAAACCATAGCTCGTTCATACAAGTGGCCGCAGTGAGGGCGCGGGCGGCAAGTGCGGGCGCCAGGGTTACCAACTCCCAAAAATATTTACCCCTCAAGCTAAGTCAAAATTCCCACAATTACTTGAAAATCCTTTTTTTTTATATATTTTAATTCACATCAATAATATATTTAGCCATAGCAACAATATTTTTTTTAAAGATGGCGCTGTTTTCAATTAAAAACGTGAATTTTTGTTTTACTCCTAGTTGCCATAGCACCGCTCGAACTATGTAGTTTGAGAACCGGTGGTCACGCGCGGTTGTCGCTTGCCGCCCACGTACTCACTGCCGCCACTTGTATGAACGAGCTATGTAGCTATGGCGTCTTTTCGTGTTCAAATTCATATGTTTGAGTATGCCGCCCCGCACCCGCCCCGCGCCCGCGTTTTCAGTCTAGCCCAGCACTAAAAGTACCCCTAAAAAATCACATCCCTCTTATTTACCCCTAAATTTGGGGGGAAAACCCTTATGTTGGTAACCCTGGCGGGAGCGGGGATCTCCGAACCCGCGCCGCTCGCCGCACCGCGCGGCCAGTCTGGCCAGGCAAACCGCGCGCGTTGCCGCACCCGCACCGCACCACGCACCGCGCTCCCACTCTGGCCGAGCACTAAGGGTTAGGCAGAGGTGTACACCCACATTTCCCCAGTTATGTTTAAGACCCATGTAAAAGGGGGCGGGCCTATTGCCATCAAACAGGCACAAATCCAAACTCCGTGGCTGCTACTGAGAAATCCCTGATGAAATAATAACAATTTGCCTGACCCGGGAATCGAACCTAAGACCTCATGCTCAGTAGTCGCGATTGCGATCACTAGGCTAACGAGGTAGCCAATGTTATGTTGTGTGTGTTATGTTATGCTGTGTGTGTGTGTGTGTTATGTTGTGTGTGTTAGGTTGTGCGTGTGTGTGTATGTTATGTTGTGTGTGTTATGTGCGTTATGTTATGTTGTGTGTATTATGTGGGGGTATTAATTTTATAACTTCACTTTAAAAACTTCCATGACACCCGTACTATTCAATGCATCCAATACAATATTTTGAGTGCGTTACATTGAGTCCTCCCGTAAAACGTGATTTATCCACCCCAAAGTAAAAGTCGTTTCCCAGCAAACATTTTTGCATAAAGTTTCTTAGTTTGATGTACAGAATGCTTGGTTGACGGCTTCGTGATGAGGTCTTTTACACATTGTATTCATCGCTCTTTCAGTCACATGTTTTAATTCTGATTATTTCTCCCAACAGGTACGTCAAATGTGCGACCACTTCCGAATAAGCTGTTTCTACATAAAGCAGAGGTCAGATTGACTCTTAGATGACAATGCGTGTTAGTAACATAACATTTTACTGTAAAAAATACAGGTTTATTAAACAAATAACAACATCATGTACACGCAAACTTGCATAAATACATATCCATAAATATTTAGCACTAGATTATTTTAAACTAGGTTTGGTCCGTGGTTTCGCTCGCGTAGACGTCATTATTTATGTCACGGGAACGTACCGGGTTAAAACTATCCCAGATGTCTTCATGATTATGACATTTTATCTGAATCCGTTCAATAATTTAACGCAAGTTCCAAAAAGGTAGCGACGGACACACAGTTGCTTTTGCATTTATAATGTTAGGTAAATTGCAACAAAATCTATATTTAAAATAGTCATCATCTGCTTAGCCTTTTCCCAATTATGTTGGGGTCGGCTTCCAGTCTAACCGGATGCAGCTGAATACCAGTATTTTACATGGAACGACTGCCTATCTGACCTCCACAACCCCGAGCCTCTGACTACCTGTAACGACTGTCGAAGATCTACAAATGACAGCCGGGTCCAACGATTTTTAAAATAATCTAGTCTCAATTTCTTTTGTACAAGCTGTTTATTTGGTCCAAAATGTTAAATTTATTGTAAAATAAACAGTCATATAATGCATAAAAAAAAAGAATACTGTTTCTTATATAGCATAAAAAATTGGTTTAAAATACATTAGTACATTTTGTTGTTATTATTTCTAAATGTTATGTTATTTTTATAAGGATTGTACACACACCAAAAGCTATATTTTATGATATATGCGATTTTAAATTTAGAAAATAGTTAAGGATTTTTTTTAAAGTCTTCACGTTTTTTCTATTAATTTTTACTGGCATCATTTTCAAAACTTTTTATTCTTCCTATAACGTTTTGTCTCATCTGTGTACGTCTTTATTTGAAAGGGTTCATAATGCGCATTGTCCTTTGTTTTTTTTTTGTCTATGGGTATCAACCTCTATGATTTAATTTTACTTTTATTTTAAGTGTAAATTTTTTGGTCAAAGTTCTTTGAATACTGTCGAGATTATCCGGAGAAAACAACTATCGTTTTTTCTTTATAAATATTGCTGATTCTATCCAGTATTTTTGAGAATGTGAAATTGTCTTAGGCTACATACGCACTATGCGGTCAGCCGCAATGCGGTCAGCCGTCCGGTGGACCGCAGGATGCGGTTGCGCTTGCGGTTAGCCGGGTGGCGGTTAGCCGCAACCGCAACCGGAACGTGCGGTTAAGAAACCGTCGTGGTTTGCGGTTGGATCGACTCATTTCCAAGATGGTCGTCGAAGAAGTCGCAGCTATTTACTATATTTACTCGCGTTATATAAAGAAAAATAAACTTTTCTGTATCGAAATCCATAGTTAATTATCGATAAAATGCGCGAGCGGCGGTGAACACGTAAACTGTCAATGGCGGAGAACCGCAAACTAGCATCATCCGCATGGTGTGTATAGCAACCGTGCGGCTGGCCATCGTCGGGCCGCAGCGCTCAGAACGACCGGAGCGGTCGGCCGGCAGCCGCATTGCAGTGCGTATAAAAACTACTTTCTCGTACAAATTTTTGATTCCGGTCAGCCGGACGGCTGGCCGCATTGCGGCTAACCGCTTAGTGCGTAGGTACCCTTAGACCAATGAAATCGTTGTACAAATTGAGGAATGAAGCCATTATCTTGCCAGTTTTGGTGCACAGATTATTTTAGTCTTATTTTTCTTTTGTATTTTCTTTACTTTTTTAGTACGTTTGTTCATAGTTTCTTTAGTTTAGGAAAATCTCTTTAAGATCTGTAGTTTTTTAACTGTAACTTATTTTAGAGAGTAAACGTATCAAAATTTGGTTACTATAATTTGCTTACTATTTAAAAACATCGTCAAACGATGAAAAATGTATCTATTTTTATTTCTTACTACTCCGCGCTACTAAACGTAAAGTTTAGCTAGAAAAATATCACACAGCGCATAGAAAAACAAATGCAATGGTGTTTCCCAACTATGTTAGGGTCAGCTTCCAGTGCAACCAGCTGCAGCTGAATACCAGTATTTCACTTATAGTGACTGCCTATCTGACCTCCACAACCCAGTGAGTGGGTAATACGATACACCTTGGTAAGACTGGTTATCAGACTTCCGGGCCACTGACCACCTGTAACGACTGTCAAAGATCTACAAGTGACGGCCGGTACCAACGGCTTAACGTGCTCGGCCGGTTTTATGATGTAATATCATACATATGTACATAAGCTCATGCATAAGGCCCTTCTAACCCTAAATTTAGCAACTCTATTTGTGGTGGTTAAAACTTCGTTTGACATACTGTTAGAATAAAGTTCTAATCAGCTTGCACTACAAAGCGATTGTTACGTCAGTCACTGCGGCCGAATAGTGCGAAATGAGTGGTTTTGCGATTTAGTGTATGTGAATGAGTGTTTTTTTTTTTTTTTTTTTTAATGTTACAGCACCATGCTGAGATGGGGGGGGCCTTTTGGCCTCGTACAGGACCAATTTAATTTCATGTTCTTTTTTTATTTTTTTCTTTGTTTATTTTTATTAGTTGTAAGTACTGTTAATTTAACCATTTTTATTTGTGTTTTGTCCTGTGCGGGCTAATAAATGCTTTTTCTTTTCTTTCTTTTCTATTTACAAAAAATGTAAGTATTGATTGGACTAAAAAAATAAAACACATAAGACCTGCTTTATAGTTAGTACAGTTAGTATGCAAAGTTTCATGATCTAATGTGAAGTACTTTTTGAATACCAGCAGTTTATTGTTCGATTTAAAGGTAACTTTGGATTTTTTTTCTATCGAGAAAAGTTTATGGTATCGTGTTTGCGTCACACATAGGACTTAGCGTTAATCCTCAACTTTACCATATATTTATTTCAAAATTAATGCTGCAGTATTTTAGGCGTAACGGAGGATCATGCTAAGCCATTTGAGGGATATATAGCCCTTAAGGTTCATACATTTGGTCATACAGAGTTAGTTATTCCTGCAGTGTCTCACTAGACTTCGTAGTCGATCCAATTTTTTTTGTTATGAAGTAAAAAATTCAAGTGAATCGATTTTTTGATGCTTATTCCTCAATTTGTATATTTATAATAGTAGACCAAGTAGTCTTGTATCTTTATGTTATGTTAGTTAATTTTTTGTTTTAATTATTTTAATTGTTCCGTAAAAGAGGATGGCTAAAATAAAATAATAAAAAAAAAAATGTTTTAGTTCTAAGTGTAAATGAGATTTTAATCAAAATATCGCGAATTATATGTTAAGCACTGCCTTATTTAACTATTGGACTCTTGAATATTTGTATATTTCGTGTTTACTTATATTATACAGTATTTCTTAACCAAAATTATAATACTTTATTCTTTAGAAAATATTTGCCTGGTTTTTTCTTTACTTTTGCTGAAAAAAAACAATGTTTTTGTCTTGCGCAAGTCGTAATTTACCGATTTTAATATATATTAACCATGTATACTAAATGCATTATTTTAATATCCAAAGAGAAAAAAATGGCGAATCCATCAATCCTTTCATTCGGCTTTATTTAGTTTGTATTTAATAGATAAGAAAATATTAAAATAAACCCAAATTTTAATTTAAGCTTTGTTAAAAATAACCTAACGTTACTACTACTAACATTATAATTTAACAAAAAAAATACTAACTTACAAAACAAAAAATAATGCTGATACCTTCAGTATTATTTGTTTGAGCCCACCATACCATTGTTATGGCATATTAAACCTTATGTATAACGCCTTTGAAGATATTTTATTTTTGGACAGACAATGTGTTCAATGTATGATTTGTATCTACATAATGTTGCGAATAAATGTGTTGATTCATGCTAAGGCCACATTGGCAGTATTCGGCGAATCATTTCTGGGTGAAAAAGAGACGGAGCTATACAGTTCGCTGCATCACGCCAATGTGGCCCAAGCATTAGAGAAAAGTATGTGTCTATAGTCAAGTCGGTTGAAGCTGGTAAAACAATAGGGAAGATGCATACATTTTCTTTTGTTTATTTCGATACGGAATGTTAAAGTACTATAAAAATAATGACAAAAAGCGGAAACAAGATAAATCGGCCAAATAACACAAAAGTTATAACCATTTAAACTTTTGTTTCTATCTCTTTCTAGATAAACGGAATTTAGTATGGATTTTGTACGTCGATGCAGAGAATGACGTCATTCGTGTTATCGGATCTCTTTGTCTAATCAGCAGTTTCAAATGCTTATAACTTAGTATTTTTAATAGATATTTAAAAAATAATTTCACTTGACTATTTCTGATGTTAATACGCTTTGTTTAGAGTGATAAAAAAAAATCATGCATCTACCCTATTGAATGTCAACTTGTGCTAAAAACTCTCAACTTGTACTAAATACAGGACCTGTGTGCGATATTATATTTAGCGACAGTTAGTGTGGGTATAGTTGGTGCCAGTTAATATGAGAATAGCGGTCATTGCCCTTTCCCTAATATGTCTTCGTACGAACCAAAACAAATAAACCATGTATCGTTTTTCATTACAAAAAAATGTTGAATATCACGATAGATGACGATGCTAGACTTGAACAGGCTTATTTTTGATTTTCAAAGTTCAGAAGTTTAATAAATGTAGGTGGGTCAATGACCGCTATTCTCATCTTAACTGACACCAACTATAGTGATAGCTATCATTTACAATTGCAAGTTCTTGGTATAAGTTGATATTTTTATTAGTTGTACTGATAGTTTTACCATATTTTGTGTGTTTTGTCCTGTGCGGGCACTTTTTCTTTCTTTGTTGCTTTCTATTCACTTGTTTTCCAGCTCAAAATGACTACTATATACGTACACTTCTAATTGGTCGATTTTTTTGCAACATAGTGTATTTTATGTAAACTATTTTTAACAAACTGGACTGTTGAGTAATCGCAATATTACTAATAGTTTCTTTCTACTACTCGCTATTTATGAACAATAATTTAGAAAATCCACAAGTCCAAAGTCTTTTCAAATTCCTTTTTCAAATTGATGTTATTTACACTTAAACGAATTTAGACTTTATTCCAATGACGTTTGGATTGTTTTTTCCAAAAAGTCATATTTGCTTACAAGTTTGGAATCTGAAACACGCATGTTATGTGATTTCTAAAGCAATTTTGTATGGAAACTTCTAAATAAATAATTATTTTCTAAATATGAGTAGTATCAAACGACATTAAACGAGATTATTTACTTGTTCATTACAAAATAAAAGTGCCTCATACAGTAGTTTTTCCATATATATCGCTTTTTGCTAGTTCTAGACGTACGTGTAAGATAACCAATAAAATGAGCTTCAATGTATATTCTGGTCCTGTAATTGTTATTACAACGTGTCTTCCTTGAATTTATATAGTCGAACTTAATCGCTTCACCCTAAGGTTGAAAGTCACTTGCATGTCATAGAACGACAAGGTTTATTTTTGCTGAGCAATGTGACTTAAATCAAAATCAATGGTCGACTATTAAATTGTACCCCGAATTTACCCTTCTTCCCTTAGCAATAAGGTTGAAAATTGGTCGATCGCCAACGATAACCTAGAGTATGAAGGTCAATGGGAGCCTTGGAAATGATTATGTAGATTTGCTTACGTCTGGGACCAGCTTAGACATATTACACTGAAATATTCAGGCAGAAGTGTGATACAATGAATGCTCAGATAAAACGCGCTGTTGCATTTTTAACGCTAAATTCAGCGCCGTAAGTTAAAATTCCAGCAGTGCAATCTTAAGAGGGAACAGAGGCCCTACTTCCTAAAGCTTCGTCCGTATATTCGGATCTATCCGTCTCTCTCACTCGCACTCACTGCAGACGTGCGCGAGACAGACGGATAGATCCGAATACAAGGATGAAGCTTTAGGGAGTAGAGCCTCTGGGCCTGCGAGATAGGTATTTGAAGACACTATTGCCGTATATACGCGGTCAATCCTGCCCCCGTAGAGTGCGATAAGGACGGCTGCAGCTTGGACCGCGTATATCACAAAAATTTTGACGAAATGGACTTTTCGTTTATGGGTGTGTGTAATGATACTACTTGCGTACTCTGATGAGAGTTACTGGCATTGTGCATTTGTGGCTTCAAATAAAACTAATTAACTTGGACTGATGTGAGTCAGGGTAACCTTAAGAGTGATACAAACGGAACTGCGTACATCTTAGCAAAATATCAAGTGAGCGTTTAAAATATTGTACCTATAATAGCGTCTCATTACAAAACGAATTCGAGCCAGTTATTGTGTTTTGAACTTAATTCCGAGTGAGTTTAAGTTCTTAATGCAACAACGTGCCTCGAATCGAATCTAAGTAGAGTTTTCAACTTTTCGCCATTCGAGATAAAGTTCAAAACGCAATAACTGGTGCGGCTGAAGTTAAACCGTTTTGTAATAAGGCGAATAAGTTTAAGAAACGTAGAAGTTAAGGTTTTTGAGAGAGAATGTTGTTTTAAGAAAGCATATCGTCGATCTGTAAGGATCATATTTTTAATCAATGATATGATGTGGGTGTATTACTTGGAGATGTATTAGGCTAGAGCCATATCTTCGCGAAAAAATAGCGCAGAATTCGCTCGCGACTGCATTATAAGAAGCTATAATGCTCGGAAGTGCCGTATCGGAGCGGCAAAAACGCATATCTGGAATGAAGAACAAATATATGACCCTAGCCGCCCCAAGTCGTTCCATCGCTTTCCGATGTGAAAGAACGATGGTAGTATATGCCTCACAATGGACAATGGGGAGACACACTGTGGAACTAATGGCGCTAGCATAGCTGGTTCCCAACATCGTCATTGGTTGAAAATGTGGTAATGTCGTTTTATATTTCAAAATAGCTTAACCTCATTGGTCAGATTGAGACCAGCTATGGTGGCGCCATCTTAGATTATCTTTGCCTGTGTCTCCCCATTACAAAATTACAAGGCTTAAAGCGCCATCTATTTTTCATAATTGTAACAGTGATGATGACGACTTTGAAACTTCTTTGTACGACCCCAGTTCAAAAAAGTCGATGACATTAAAGTAAACTAATGTTAATTAGGAATTTAAGAATGGTTGTGTATTGTATGTAAATTTATAACTTTGCACAGATGCACGCAGTCAGTTGGGCATATTTTTCTGAGTAGTAGACACAGCGACATTTCAAACTATACATTTCCAGTATAACATGGCCTCGTTTTGTATAGATTTTCAATACAATGAGAGATCCGCATAAACTGGTTTTTTATAGCTTGATTGGTCGCCGTTATCTACGTTCAGTGTCCCGCACTACTTGACAATTCTTCTCCATTGTTCTTTGTAAAAGTTGTCAGTTAATGCAGGGCACAGATGTACGTCTAATTGGCTAGATTCTAGCCATGGTTTGACTGTCTTGATATGTTATAGGCTTGGTGCAGATGAACTTACCATGTCACAGTAATGTTAGTTACAGCTGACCAAGGTAATAAGAAATCTAGCGATCGAGATGTCTGCAGAAAATCGCTAAAGAATCTACACTTAATTTTTTTTTTTTTTTCAAGAATAAAGAACAATGCCCAATTTGTTAGGAGTTTTAGGCCCCTAAAAAACCTTTGCGTGTCACGGTGGTTTTAACTTGGTTTTGTAGACCTAGAATTACCTATTCATATCCTGAAATCGGTTTTCAAATTTACACCCGAGTTTAAGAGAAATCTTATTTTTAATCGAAAAATGGCTTGATGTTATATGAACGTTACTAAGAGGAAAGCAGGGTCTGAGCCGCCTTTATAGTTATCTCATTGTCTTGGTTGGTTAGAAGTAGGGTTGCCACCTTTTTTTAGGACAAATAAAGTACAAAGTACACGCATTAAAAAGAGTACCTATTAATTATTATTTTTCATTAATTGTCCTTAGAAACGTATTCTTTGCGACATTTTTAAATGCTCAAATTTTGTGGCTGTGGATACCACTTTATTTAGTCTCATAAGTACTCATCATAACCAAGTAACGAGCCATTAACAATCAATTTTACGTAGAGTATTTTAGCGTACTTTATTGGTGTCGTACATTATAAAGTACGCCTACATGAAATAGAGGACAAAATCCTGTTTTAGAGTACGGGTGGCAACCCTAGTTACAAGTGACGTGTTAGGATCTTCTGAACTCAACCAAAGTAAAGACCAACAAACAATGATTGTGTAACACATTCTTCCCATAATATTGCCTTGTAACGGTTATGGTCTATATTTATAGCTAGTGGCTTTTTACACTAAGACACACGGTCATCGCTTCTCCACTGTTGTATGTGTCACAATAAAATATTTAGATGATTTTTTGTGGTTTTATTTTACACTATTACATTTTTGGTGGTTTGAAAAGTCATCCTGATTGTATGACTTCAATAATCATTTTCACTCTGACTGTATACAGGTTTTAAACTACCTCACCACGAAGCCGTCAACCAAGCATTCTGTACATCAAAATAAGTAACTTTACGCAAAATTATTGCTGGGAAACTACTTTTTTTTTGGGGTGAAAAATCATGTTTTGTGGTAAAACTCAATGTAACGCACTCAAAACATTGTGCTCATGGATTGATTGAATAATACGGGGGTCGTGGAGGTGTTTAAAACAAAAAATCTTACATTAAAAACTTGTATTTAAAAAAAAAAAACTTGTCATAAAGTTGGAACTTTGACCCCCAATATACCCGTAACTAGAAGGTGGTGTAGAACAAAAAAATGATCTCAATGACGGGGAGAACAAGTGGCTTTCGGCTTCGTTAAGATGAGTTTTACACCCTTTATTTTGTGTGTGTCCTGACTGTATTGGTATTTGCAGAAACTATCGCCATTGCGCTGCGTCAAGCCTGCCCCCCAGTAGAGTGAGATGACAGCTGCAGCTCAGACCAATGGGAAATGCTGGTCAAAGCTGATTGTAGATGGCGCGTCCATATAGTACCTATAGGATCCCTTTAAGAACGACCTTCACTGAGCTGGTTAATGGATGTCCGTTTCGACCGCGCGGCCACGGCGTTTTTTTTTTAAAAAAACTATGCCAAGATTTTGTAAAAGTTGATTCCCAAAACCATAAATTTGTCAAAGTTATGGTAAAAAAGTTATAACGGTTTGAACGTGGCCGCGCCATCGAAACGCGGAGAACCGCGCGGCCACGGAGATCTTTAAAACGAAGCGTTGTAGAGACCTGAAATTTAGGTAAATAACAGATTGAATTTGTAAAAAAAATGTAAAAATATACAAAAAATTCCTAGGTTTATATCTTAGGAGCTGTAAGACTTAAAACCCCATGGCCGCGCCATCGAAACGGTGAATAACACGTTATCGCCGATATCTCGCTGAAAAAGCATCGTAGAGGTCTGAAGTTTTTTGTAAAACACTGATTTAAATTTGTCAAAACTGGTAAAAATACTTCAAAAAGTCCTAGGGTTATATTTTAGGAGCTGGAAGACTACAATCCCATGGCCGCGCCATCGAAACGGTGAAAAATACGTTATCGCCGATATCTCGCTGAAAAAGCATCGCAGAGGTCTGAAGTTTTTTGTAAAACACAGATTTAAATTTGTCAAAACTTGTAAAAATACACAAAAAAATCCTAGATTTATATTTCAGGAGCTGAAGTACGGTATTGCTTAGAAATAAGTCGTGATTATTTATCGAAGAAAGTAAGTATTAGCTTGATTTTTTTTTGTAAACGAAACCTAATTAGGTAGAACTAACGATAGTAGGCAAAAAAGTATTTTTTTTTATAATGTTAGCCCTGTAATAACGTTTTCAATGTTTCGATAGTGTGACCATGACTTATTGTTCACAGAAAACTTTCCACTTATTGTATTAGAAATTATTTCTCAAGGATCCTAAATTAAATAAAAATGAAGAGTCGTATGTTTATTTCCTATAAACATAATTATGTTTTTGTAAAATATTGATTGACATCGAGTAACATCTACCAATCCGCACTGGGCCAGCGTGGTGGATTATACGCCCATTCTCTCTCAGAGGCCTGTGTCCCAGCATTGGGAACATTAATAAGCTGATGATGATGATGATGATCATAACGTTACATTTTAGTTTTTTTTTATTATAAAAAATACTTAAATCACAGATTATTCAGTTAGGTGCTTTTATTTTATTTTTATTTTTTACGGCTTCTTTTATCGATACTGAACTCACCCCTAAGCTATGGCACGCGACTACTTTAACACCCTGTTTGTATTATAAGTGTCATTGCATAGTATTTCCAGAATGATTTGTTATGACGATGGCAAAACCGAAATGCACGCAAGTTCCGAACAACCTATGACAATACATAATCTAACATAATTATGGTCTATACTATACATAGATGATTCATCATCATCATCTGCTTTTTCCCAACTATGTTGGGGTCAGCTTCCAGTCTAACCAGATGCAGCTGAATACCTGTATTTTACATGGAGCGACTGCCTTAAAAAAAAACAGTAATTTTAAACACACCATACTTCACAGTCGTATTAAAAAAATATAATATAAAAAAAATCTTACTGTAAGTAAATACTTAATCTGTGATTTGTGGTTTTGTCAGAAATATGTAAGTTAAAAATCTGTGATTTATGTGATTTTTTAAGAAATAAACATGTATTTGTATCTTATCATTTTAATTTAATTTATAATAATCCTTGAAAAATAATTATAATGTAATAGGTTGAAGTTAAGCAATAAGTCATGGTCACCCTAACCAAACATTCAGAACGTTTTGAAGGTTATAAGCGATAGCGTACTACAGCTCCTGAAATATAAACCTAGGATTTTTTTGTGTATTTTTTGAGTTTTGACAAATTCAAATCTAGGTTTTACAAAAAACTTCAGACCTCTGCGATGCTTCTTCAGCGAGATATTGGCGATAACGTATTTTTCACCGTTTCAATGGCGCGGCCATGGGTTTGTAGTCTTACAGCTCCTAAAATATAACCCTAGGACTTTTTGAAGTATTTTTACCAGTTTTGACAAATTCAAATCTGTGTTTTACAAAAAACTTCAGACCTCTACGATGCTTTTTTAGCGAGATATCGGCGATAACGTGTTATTCACCGTTTCGATGGCGCGGCCATGAGGTTTTAGTCTTATAGCTCCTAAAATATAAACCTAGGATTTTTTTGTATATTTTTACAAATTTTTTACAAATTCAATCTGTTATTTACCTAAATTTCAGGTGTCTGCAACGCTTAGTTTTAAAGATCTCCGTGGCCGCGCGGTTCTCCGCGTTTCGATGGCGCGGCCACGTTCAAACCCTTATAACTTTTTAACCATAACTTTTACAAAAACTTGGCATAGTTTTTTTAAAAAAAAAAACGCCGTGGCCGCGCGGTCGAAACGGACACCAAACTTTAAGGTGGCGTGGCCTCCGCATGTTTTAAGCAAAACAAAATTAAAATGGTCAGGCGGAAAAGACCCCGACTGTACCTACTGGTAATTAAAGAGTGATAGTGTTATGTTTATACAATAAGTTTTATAAACCAAACGTTATTTAACAACTTTTAGTTGTTGGTCTATTGTTGGCCTATGTTCAGATATCAAATATAAAGTCCAATCTAATCCTTGTTTCCTATTTCACGTTATTTCTTACCACACTAGAAATTTCTCCTGTATTGTGGGTGCATTAACAAACATTTAAACTAACATACACACAGCCAAATCTGGATCAAATACATGTACTTAGGTTATACAAATCAAGTATTTTTATTTTCACAGGGCAGCGGCGTGAATTTATGGATGTATTCAAGTAGTAGCAGAAACTAAATTTGAATCATTGATAAGTTTCAGTAAAAAATACAAAAATACAGTATTTGTAAAATATATTAAATTACAGACTTTACAATATTATTATAATTAACTCTAGTTGGAAATAGTCTCATTCAGGTTGTATAGTACCAGTGGCGACATATAGGAAGAACTCCTTGATACCGCCAGGATATATCCTATCTATTCGCATACAGGTAAAATACAAAGATATAAAATATATTTCAATCATTATTGTTGCGTGAGTAAGAGCTATATTGCTTAAAACTTGACAGTTTTGACCATAGAGAACTTAATTTGTATTTTTCACAAATAGTAGGTATACTCAGTCTAATAAATAAATGTGAACAGAAGACATTTTAAAGCTCCTCAAATATATTTCTGGTACAAATAAATGTTGGATACAATGCCATTCAGTCAAAATAAAATCTGACTATTACAGTGAAATATTTTTTTAATACCATAGACAAAATCCCTCTATCAAAGCTTTTCTTTTGCCACTAGTTACAAGATTTATTGTTAAACAGTATGTACTATAGTTCAGAACCTTAGACTAGTGTAAATTAATAAATGCTTTTAAAAGCTATCTTTAACGGCTTTGAAATATTGTTCCTTAATACTAGCTCTGTCTTCTACTTCCGGCATGTATGGGTACTGCCCCTTAGCCTTTCTCTCACTGTATACTTTGCCCTGAAAAATAAAAAAGGGGGAAAATATAATGACCACCAAAAATAACTTTGTGACCACTAACATCTATCACCTAAAATAACAATTTGTCACCAAATATAGTCAATTGAGTACCAAATTTTAATGAGGTATTTGATGACAAACTAGTTTTGCCTAGGCTGACTTGGGGGCACTCCGACACGGACAGATATGGCGGGCGGGGTCGAATGAGCAAGCGAAGCAAGCGAATAGACCCCGCCATACCCTTCGTGGTTATTTTTTCCTAAACCATTTAGAAGTAGGGGCCTCCGTCGATCGGGTCTCCCTCGACTCGGAAACAAGAGCTTAGTGATTTTTTTGCAGTTACATTTTGCTAAATCTGGTGGTTCGTTAATTGTATGCCAAAAAAAATAGGTTCTGTTAATAATAAACATAACATCTCGCCTGTAATCCCCAAAGGGGCTAGGCAGAGGTGTACCTAATAGGACACCCAAAAACAGGGGGCAGCATACAGACTCCGTGCCCGGTTGATGGTAATAAGCCCATACTGAGAAATTCCTGATGGAAAACCCAATAACACTTTGCCCTTCCCGGGAATCGAACCCAGGACCTCTTGCTTAGCAGCCACACTTACAACTACTAGACAACCAAAGCTGCACTGCAAGTACGTAGCAATCGATAACGATCGAATCGATATGATTCGATAAATCCGACTTTTCGATTGGTTAAAAACTCATTTTATCGAGAATAACTGTCAGATTTATCGAATCGTATCGAATCGAGTGCTACGTACTTGTACTGCTGTTCTGTTTATAAATCCCACTTAAAAATGTGGATATTCATTCATAACTCAATCATGCTAAATGGCTGAACAGATCTGATAAACCAGATACCAGATAGTTTCTGTGATATACCAAGCAGGCAAACCATAATCTGGATTAATATACAAGGTGGCTAGACTGGCTGGCATATTTCGTTATCCTTTTCATGCAGTCACAGAACCAAATTCATTAATTGAGAAGAAATGTAACTTCAAAACAAACAAATTGTATTTGTCTTACCCAAAACTTTTTACACGTGTTATAATTATCAAAGTATTGCTCGCATTTAGAATTATCATATCCATTGTTGCTCAAGCATTTGTAGGACATTTCCTGCTCCTAAAACAAATATAAAAATTTGTTACATAATGTAAATCATTTTTGGAGAATTAATAATGCAAAAAACATATTATTAGACCTTCAGACATGGATTTAACCGTTCTGCATCTTTGTTTCTTAATTTAGTCATCGTATTTATTAATCAAAGTTTCTTGGTTTATTTATTTTTCTTGGCTTTTCGTCTAGGTCTACAAATAATTATAGGTTGTTTTTGTTGTTTGAATAACATATGACAATGACAATTGACATTGACAAGTGACAACTAAGAATTCATTGGCAAGTCAAATGATTCATGTTCAAAATAGGGACTAGGGAGTGCGTTTCGACCATAGAGATAGAAATAAGTCAATGGTTTCAATATAGTATAATGTACTCTGTGGTCAATGGTTTCGACCACATTTCGACCGCGAGGCCACGGTGTTTTTTTTTTTTTTTTAAAACGGCCAATATTTTGTAAAAATTTGTAAATGTTGATTCCTAAAACCATAAATTTGTCAGAGCTATGGTTAAAAAGTTGGGTAGGGAACGTGCACAACGACGGTGCTGCTGACTGGCGTCGCCAATCCGAATCTTGTACTCCATTATTACTTGACATTGACATAATTAACAAGTAAACAGAATTCATTTTATTAGTGAAAATTATTATTTTAGTTAATCATAATCAAACATCATGTTCAAACGTGTTGCGCCGACCCCAAGTAACATGGGATAAGGGCAGGAAGATGATGATGATGATGAGATAATGCATTGTTCAATGATATTCTATTAAACAGATATGTTATGAGCGCGCAATCATGAAGACTCGAAAACGAGCCCATTGGCCTGTTTTGCCTTTATTCTGCGTCACTGCGTGTATGTGAGCTGGCTCTCCCCCGCGGAACACTTTTTTCGGTGGTTTTGTAGGTGTATAACATATCTGTTTATTAGAATATCATTGGCATTGTTGCATTTCTGGATGTACCAATACATCCACAAAAAAGAAAAATAATCAAAATAACGCAAAATAATAAAATTCTATTACTTTTCAAAGAATAGTACTCTCTTAGAATGTTTATGTGAAAAACGCAAAAAATGGATAAACGCATTAGAGAAAAATATTTGAAAACAACTTGTTTTTGTTACACTGCATTGAAAAAGTTCAGTGGCCTTCAAAATCAACCGTCCAAGCAAACATGCCAGTACCATTTAAACTTCACGTACACACATATTATAAACAACTAGCTGACGTCCCGCGGTTTCACCCGCGTAGTTCCCGTTCCCGTGGGAGTATGGGAATAAAATATAGCCTATAGCACTCACGAATAATGTAGCTTTCTATCAGTGAAACAATTTTTAAAATTTGTTCATTACTTCCGGAGATTACCCCCTACATATAAACTTACAAACTTATAAACAAATGTTACCTCTTTATAATATTAGTATAGATATAGATAGAATAGACTGCACTGAAATGGCACTGAAGTACACACCGAATATTCCTCAACAGTTAAACAAAGAGTCCACATGTACTCAGATTATAAACATGGTTAAATACAATAAAGTTTTTAGTTGGCTGCACTCCTTGTGGTTTCTTAAGTTTTGTATCTAAATGCTACGGAGGGCGTTCTAGTGATTGCTTTTTAACAAATCGTTGTGGACTAATTGATTTGTTAGAGCCTTGAGATACTGTTCTCGCTCATAATGGATTCACTTCCATTAAAACATATGTTGAAAATAAGAAAGCTGTTTTAGAAGCCACCGTTTCTTCATGCACCACAATTTTCATCAGAGAGTAGACGAAACATATTAAATTCATATTATTAAACATTCATGTTCGCTGACGATCATTATTGATAGACTGGAATCCATATATCATACCTTCTAGCATATTCAAAATTAATATCATTGAAGAGATCATTTTGCGTGACAGCTGATAAGTTTCCTTTACTGTCCGCATAGTGTCTCTTTTGTCGATTTAGTGCTGCCACCTATAGTTCCTGCAAGTTCCCTATACTCTATGGTTTAAACGTTCAAACCAAACCTATAACTTTAACCTTGACCTGAGACAAGACAAATTCAAATATGTGTTTTACAAAAAACTTCAGACCCCTGCGATGGTTTTCCAGTGAGATATCGGGTATAACGTGTTATTCACCGTTTCAATGGCGCGGCCATGGGGTTTTAGTCTTACAGCTCCTCTAATATAAACTTTACTTATGTACTACAAATTCTATCTGTTATTTACTTATGTTTCAGGTCTCTGCAACGCTTAGTTTTAAAGATCTCCATGGCCGCACGGTTCTCCGCGTTTCGATAGCGCGGCCACGTTCAAACTCTTAAGGCTGATGCTCCAGGGTAGCCCGCGAAATTCAAATTTTCTTACGTTTTTGGCAAATTGCAGGCCAGTGCTAGGTTGTATGTTGATTAAAATATTGGACGCGATTGTAAGACGTATGTAGTTACAGAATTATAATCATCAAAACCATCAATACAACCCTCCAAGTTCATAAAGGTCTAGCAATGATGACTTTGAAAAAATCGTTTCTCGACCTTTATGAACTTGGAGGGTTGTATTGATGGTTTTGATGATTATAATTCTGTAACTACATACGTCTTACAATCGCGTCCAATATTTTAATCAACATACAACCTTGCACTGGCTTGCAATTTGCCAAAAACGTAAGAAAATTTGAATTTCGCGGGCTGGTCGAAGCATTCACCTTAATAAAACTTTTTAACCTTATGGCGACTCCACACTCGTAACTAAAAGTTGCCAAACCTCAAAAAACCAACGTGTAAATGAGGCATTTGAGTTCACTGTGTGGGATGCAACCATGTGCTTCAAACAAGTGTTTGTTTCAAAGGGTCAATATTATCAATACGTACGAAACCTCCAAGGAAATATTTTTTTCAAATCTTTGTAAATATTTTTAATGGTAACATTTATTGACAAGTCATTTTTGAGACGTTTCAACTAACGTATGATACGGGATAGAAAGAAGATCCAATTTTCAGACTCAATTTTCCATTCATACGACAAAAACGAAATAAGATTTTATGAAATCAACAGTAGATAGTTTACGTTTTGACGAATTTATAAACAGCCGTCCTCCTTTTAATATGGAAAATAATTTTCTTTAAACTTTTTACTATACTGCTTGAAAGGAATCGTAGAAACAACTGTCGTTATTGGTTTTGTTTGTCGACTAACATTATAGCCAATCACAAGCCACAACAGTTATATTAAAAAAATTAAGCTTTCCGTTCATTGGTAACTTTTATGTCATGTATTACTAATGCATGAAAAATGTTGTAAATGAGAACAAACTTACTGAAATTACGACGCGAGTGGAATGGACACCGTCATATCAATAATTTAATAAAACTTTTGATATTTTACAATGTTGTGTTTGAAATTAAGTGCCTAAATGTTTTGAGAATAGTTTTATAGTGTTAGTGCTTTATATTAAATGCTTAGAGATGTCGAAGAATAAAATAGCGGCTCGTGTTGACAGTCAAACTGTGGAAGTCAAAACTAAGGTAAGTGGGATGGAATTTCTAATTTCTTGACCAAACTTGAAGAGTCACGCGAACTTTCGGACCTATTACTAGCTGACACAATATGTTGGACTATTTAGGTTCAAATATGGCCATATTTCGCCCAGGCATTTTCGTAAGAACGGGTATTCATTTACATGTTGAGTTCTGAGTAAAAAAAAATACTCGACTGAGATTTACTATCTAAAAGGAAGCATGGGCTCGGAAATTGTTTGAATTCCTTACAAAACTATGTTTTCCTTCTCTAATTGAGCTATTAAATTGCGAAATAGTGAGGTTACCTTAGCTTTAAAAGTTAAAATGCTACATATTAATTAAAGTGTTTCTGTCAAAATCTTTAATCATTGCATTGATGTAAAAGATGTTTTGAGCAATTAACTCATTGTCGTGTCTTGGGAATTAGGTCTGTTGAAGATAACTAACTGAATGAAACAATTACAACTTTATTTAAAAACACAGACACTTCAATGTTAGGTATTAATTATTTCATAAAATTTTATTCAGGATAGTTTTTTTTATTATTCTTCAACCATGTCCGGAGATATTTCGCAGAGATCATTATGGCTGGGAGAGATGGATGAATAATTAATTCCTCACACAATTATTGTGCGAGGTATGACATAAAAGGAGTGAATGATATGGTCATGATAGCATGACGGTTGACAGGAGAGAATGTAAGAAAAATGTGTTGCGCTACACACAAGTAATATGGGACAAGGATAAAATGATAATGATGATGCTAGCTAGATCTTGTAGTAAAATCAATGCTGCAATTAATAATCTGCAATATCTCATTGAGGTGATAACTGGTGTACATTGTGTCATTAGTTTCTCTCCAGTTGCCTTATTATCGTGAAATCATTCCTTCTATTACCATACAGATTAGTAATAGTAAACATACAAATGCCAACAAGGTTCTATAGTTGGTGCCAGTTAAGATGAGAATAGCGGTCATTGCCCTTTCCCTAATATCTCTTCGTACGAACCAAAACAAATAAACCATGTATTGTTTTACATTACAAAAAATGTTGAAGATCATCATAGATGACGATTCCAGACTTGAATAGGCTTATTTTTGGTTTTCAAAGTTAAGAAGTTTAATAAATGTAGGTGGGTCAATGACCGCTATTCTCTTCTTAACTGGCACCAACTATAACCAATAATCCATTATCATTAACACTGAAAATGCGATCTTTACATTTTTGTTTTTTTTTTTAAGTGAAAACTTCTTTAGGCGCGTTGAGCTCTTTTTGGGTGAAGGAAAAACATTGAACTCATTGCCACGTAACGTAACGTGCTGTCACGCTTCGTAGCCGTTCGTAGCACTCGTAGCATCCGCTACGGCGTAGCGCTACGACTGGGGCGGGGCCTGTGTACTTTTTTGTTTTCACTTCTATCGGCAGTCCCCAAAGACTGTTTTTTTGATAATTTTAGTGAACAGTTTAAAAACTTAATATTCCTCTATTGAAAAAATAGTGACTTGTATTTTAACAATTTTTTCTCTGTTCACAGTTCGATGCAGAATTCCGAAGATTCTCGCTCAGTCGTACAGAAAAGCTCAAGTATGAAGACTTTAAGGCGTTAATAGAGAAATTGCACAGGCTTCACGACGTGGCCTTCCTTATATCCTATACGGACCCAAGCGATGGAGACTTGTTGCCGATCAACAATGATGATAACCTTGCTAGAGCGCTGCTCACCGCCCGACCGTTGCTCAGGGTTATTATACAGAGGAAAGGTTAGTGAAAGTTATTTGAGTGAATTATCTTTTTTTTTTGTCATCTACGCACAACGGACCGAAAGAGAGTCTTAAGTGCGGAAAATGGGGTCCCTACTCTACTAATTTTTTCAAAACAATTTATGAACAAACAAATTCTATTTGTGTTTGCTGGATAAGCAAAGATATGCAAAAAAAAAATCGTATTACTTTTGACTATTGTCTTTCCAATGTGAGAGTGAGAAAAAGCGATTTGTGGGTGATAGCACTGTTTTTGCAACGGAACCAAAATCAACTAAAATTGTTGTTTTTGATGCACCTCAAGATGGGTTAGCTATTTTAGAAGAGTCCAGGTCTGCTCACAATGATTTCCTTCATCAATGTCTGTGATGAGTATTTTGGCATTCTTGAGAATCAATGATAAATTTTTACTCCTATTTGCAAAATACATGCTTTAGCCGTATATGGATGGATACCACCCCTATATGTATATAATACATAAAATTATTGTGCATATTATGGTGTTTTGTGTAGGGTGTACTCAAAGTTCGACCTTCTCTTTTATACTTACCAAAAGTAATATCGTTTTCCACACCCACAGCCACCTTAGTGACTCATCCTCAATCAGAACTTCAACAATTAAAACACCATGACCTCTATAGAAAGACACAAGTACCAGCTGCCATTGTGCTGTTATAGACGCCAAATTAGCATATAATGTGACACTATACCCATGCACTCACAATACCACATTTATCCCAAGGCCATAAGCTTCTTAATAGCCTGTTGATTGTTTGGTAGATATTACTTTTAGGGTTTGGTAAGGTGACTGTGTACTTATTTACTTTTGTTAAGTATTGTGGACATACCCGAATTAGTTGAGTGTGTGTGTTTGATTATACTCAGTCGATGTGACGTTTGTGTAAACAATTTGCTTGTACATTATGTTGTTATCAGTTTATCATTCGATTTATGGAGAGAATTTGAGTTATATAGTTGGTCGTCAAGAACTCCTAAAGGCCAACGTAGGTACCTACACTGTAGACGACAGGGCATAGCATTTTAACTTTATCCAACGTAAATTCATACTTAGTTTGCCAAGAAAGCACTAAACCGATTGCGCAACCAACTAGACCACTGTAAACACAATAGGTAGGCTTGCGTCCTGAAAAAATGTAATTAGTCCGTCAGTTAGATTTTCAAAACTATTTGACGCGTTTTTTTTATTTTGTCACTTAGACCAAAATTGACGAAGATACGACGCTTTTAAAATTCTCAATACGTCACGCCCTGCTATAATTTTTAGTGCGTTGTGACGTCACGAGCCCCCACTCCCGAGTTTTGATGCGTTCAAAATTTGTCAATATTAATTGATTTACAAAAACAAAAAATACGCGTCCATTATTTTCCAATACTCGGACTAAAGAGATTTGCAATTTATTGATGGTGGACAATAGCCTATTTGGCAAAATGGGGAATTATTCCCCATTTTGCCAAATAGGCTAGTTTAATTATTAAAGATCCTTCCGACACACAGTGTGAATGTCGTGTTTTCGACCAGACGATGTCCCACTTGCTGGAGTGTCCGACGTGTCCCAATCCCAACACTTTAGAGGACCTAAAAGACGCCACAGTGGCCACATATTGTGCCCAAGAAATATAAATAACCACGTCGTGCCATCGACACAAAAGAAGAACGTAACAAGATACAGATTCCAATTACAATGCCGCGAAATGAAATCGCCTTTGGATGCCTTGAGCGATCAACCCGTCTCTAATCATTATAAATTTTGGGTAAATATAAAATTCTCTGCCCTGGGCCTCAAGTCTGCTATTACAATAGTGTCAGAATAGTCGTTCATTGGTCTCATAATTGTCGATTTTGACAAGTTTGGTAATCTACTAATTTAGTGGCGTCATTATGGCTTTCCAATGAACAACCACTGACACTCCATTGAAAGAAATGGCATAGAATGGTAATCTCGTACACAATGACAAATGAATGACTGACATAAGCGGTAATCTGCTAAAATTTTGACAGTTCCTTTGGATCATTGACTTATCATTGAAACGTCATTGTGCGGTCATGGTTTTTAATTCGATCGTGGTTGTGGATTATTGGATGGAGACAATGAATTCACTACGAACAAAATATTCTCGAGCCAGCCAACGCAAATCAAGTCTGCTATTACAATAGTGTCAGAATGATCTATCGTTGATCTTCTATTTGTTGATTTTGACAAGTTTGGTAATCTACTAATTTAATGGCGTCATTATGGCTTTCCAATGAACAACCACTGTTTTAGAATGGTAATCTCGTACACAATGACTAACATAGAGCGGTAATCTGCTAAAGTTTTGACAGTTCTTTTGATCATTATCCTATCAGTGGAACGTCATTGTGAAATCATTGCTTTTATTTCGATCGTGTTTGTGGAATATTGAATGGAGACAATGAATTCACTACGAACAAAATGTTCTCGAGCTAGCCAACGCAGTGGATGCTAGAGAAAGAAGATGGGCGGAATGCAGAAGACGTCGTCGTGCCCTTCGCTTGACGCGAATGATGGACGTTTTGGGAGAGTGGATGTTTTGGGAGAGTAGACGTTTTGAGCCTAAAGGGATTATTTGAACCCTTTTAAGATATTCCCGAGGCGGAATTTGTAAAGTCGTTTCGCCTTGGAAAGAACTCATATGGAGGTTAATAAATTGAAGAACTCATTCCCCATTGCAGCGTATTAGAAGCATGTTTCAGGTAAAGACCCATTATTATAAGCAATTTATTGTTTTATATACTCAATAACAATGATTAGATGCAATAGTTTATGTCAAGAACAGTATTAATTAAATAAAAGTTAAGTTACCTGCGGTTGTACTTATAAATGTTAATTTTTTTTTTTCAGGTTGCAGTTCATGCTTTACATTATAGTCGAACAACTGCAGGCAAGATTGTGAATGCATGTTACATATTGCACAACATTCCATACATGGCAAGAGCACCGTTACCACCTGATGAAGTTTATCTAGAAGTACTTGGCTTGCAATAGGTGATTTACATTCCACATTTCACTTAGAATGAAGATGGAATTTAAATAATACTGCTATGTTAAAAATCAACATTTAAAATAATCTTTATTTCTCATAAACTAAATATTTATTTAACATTTTAAACTTGAATTTCAAGTCAATTGAAAAACCTGAAATGTAAATATAAGTACTACATAAAACAAAAGACAAGTTACAATATCTAATGTAATAATAATAACAAATCAAAATCAGTCTTCATACAAATCAAAAAGATCTTCAATATTTTAATTTTAATCATCATTTGAATAACAAATCACAAATATTACCTTTTAATAAAAATAATAACAGTCATTCATGTCATTAATCACTAATCTGTCTTTTAATTTAGGAGGAAAATAATAATGCAGCACCTAATTATCAAAACCATCAAAGGGTGAATCGGGATCTTCTTGAAGGTCGGGCACTGCAGCAGGCTCTTCTTGACAGACTGTGGAGAAATGCATAAATTAAATTAGCAGGTATGTACTGTAAACCTACCTTAATGTTCTAATGAAGTACGAAAATGCTCTAAGTATTAATAAAATGATTTAACTCTTTGTTACAGATCCACAGTGACCACAGTATTGACAAAATATGATTTAACGTTTCAAGCCCGGGAACAGAACATTGTTATTCCTGTAATTACGGGTATACTTATAGGTTAAAATAAATTAATACTCTTTTTATAAACACTGTTTCATTAATCATTTTGTCATGACATTATAATTCTGCAGAGTTTGTGTGAAAACAAAATTAAGTTTAATACAAAAGTTGCAACTTCTTTTATAGCATGTTGTGTAACCTAGCGCTTAGTATCAGAGTTACAATCAAGATGTCAGATTCTGGCCAATGTACTACTACTGATTGAGCCTAAGCCTAACACAAGCTTATAAGCTTAGATGGAGGGGTCATATTAATTATTATAATTTTTATTGTTTTGTTTTCAATGCTCCATAATACTTATTGTGGGTATGTTGGTAGCACACACAATGAGTAGAAGTTCCGATTTTGGGTGAAACCATTACCTAAAGGTGAATGACTTACCTATAAATCAACAGTAATTAGTAATTACCTTTTTTGGCACACAGTGGCCTCTATGGTTCACCATTTTTTGTGGTGGAGCTGTCCATCAATGCAGCAGCTGAGTTGTTGATGGCCTGCCCGAGCATGTTTTAAAGTCGCCTCATTCCTGGCTTCAATAGCATCCAGCCTTGATTGAGCAACATCGAGAGGGTACATGGTCTGTTTCTATAAAAAAAAATATATTTTGTAACATCGGGCGACATACTTTGCCCATAAAGTGGGGCGTTAATGGTCAAAACAAATAATTGCAAGATCTTTACCTTCGATAAACTTCGCCCTTCATTGGTGGTTTTCCAATTATTCAAGTGGAGCCGAAATTTGCTCAATTATCACCATTTTGTATAAAATCAATAAATATAGGCTTCTCGGTCAGTGGGTCGTCTTAGGGGTAAAAATATACAAACAAAAATCTAACTAGACAATCAAATGAAAATAAATACAATAACAAAACACCGGCCGCTAGATACAAAAACAAATAAACGTCAGTAAACAGTAATGCCACATTTGACTTTGACATATAAACAGATAAAATATTAAATTTACATTAATCCGCGTTGAAAATTTTAATGTTTTTTCCTATTTACGAACTTTTTATTAATTCAGATGGCTTAAAACACTAATAAATAATATGTAAATAAATCAATAAATGAAATCTGGCATGAATAAATGTTCAAATGTAATAGTAGTTTTTCGAAAATCATTTCTACTAACGGGTCTTATATTAATGGCAATACAACAAAGTCATTACAACACGAGACCATTGTCCGGACAATGATCGATCACTATGAATTTAGCAGACTACGAACTTTTACCAAAATGACAATAGGATCGTGTTGGACTGACGAAGAGCGTTATTTAGAGAGCATTATTCTAAGCAATTGTTCTAATTAGGTACTCATGATGAGTGATTATTAGAATAAAAAATAGAAAATAGAATTAATTACTTACTTTATAAATTTAGATGCTCTATTTCTTGTTTATGTCAAGAACAGTAATTAAATATAAGTTAATCTACGTTTACCTAAATAAATAAATATTAAATATTGCTCGACATTACACACAGCGCCATCTAGTGCCACACTAAGCAACGAGGCTTGTATCGTGGACACCAGATAGTTAATATACTACATAGATACTTTTTGTTTGTAAATACATACTTAATATACATATAAACATCCATGACTCGGAAACAAATGTCCATGCTCATCACACAAACATTTGCTCCGACCGGGATTCGAACCCGGAACCCTAAGAACGTAAGGCAGCCTGACTACCACTGCGCCAATCGGGTCGTCCCAATGCAGCCAAATGCCAAATGCAGCTAGGTAAAAAAGTAAATTGATTTTTTGCAGGTGTTTGCAGCACACATGCTTTACATAGGGCTGCTTTACACCGGGGCAACCAACGATATTCTATTAAACAGATATGTTGTGAGCGCGCAATCGTGAAGAGTCAAAAACGTTCCAATTGGCCTGTTTTGCCTTTATTCTGCGTTACTGCGTGTATGTGAGCTGGCTCTGCCCCGCGGCACACTTTTTTCCGTGGTTTTGTAGGTGTAATAACATATCTGTATAATATGGCTAGTTTATACTTTACACCGGGGCAACACTGTGCGGCATTGCAGCATGCCACAAAGGCGCATGCTTCAATAATTTAAAATGTTGCACATTGTGCGGCATTGCAACAACTTGCGTCATGTATCAGACTGTCACAGCTTATATCCAAACACTATGGATTCCATGCCACAATCTTGGTGCGTCATACAGTTTATAGGTTATGTTTGGGATGCTTTGAAAATTATCTAGGCACGATGTTGCCTCGGTGTAATATAGTCTGCGGCATACCGCAATTGCCGCTAACCGTGGTTAATTGCATCATACCAAAAGATGACGCACGCCACAATATGTAGCTCGCTGCAATGCCGCACAGTGATGCCCCCGGCGTAAAGCTACCTTTAGAATATCATTGGGGGCAACACTGTGCGGCATTGCAGCATGCTACATGTTGCGGCGTGCGTCGTATTATGGTGTGCTACAAATAACGATACAATGCAGCAATTGCGGTATGCGGCAGCGTATTTTACGCCGAGGCAACAATTGGAGTGTTTTGGTCTACCAACTTGATTGATTGAGGGGACAAGACACCGTAGATTATGGCTGATGAAGTAACTTTAGCAGCATGACGCAAGGTGTTGCCAAGCCACACGATTCTTGCAACAATGTGCAATATTTTAAAATATTGTAGCATGCGGCCATGTGGCATGCTGCAATATCGCATAGCGTTGCCCCGGCGTAAAGCAGCCTTTAGAGTTCAACAACTGCAGGCAAGATTGTAAATGCATGTTACCTATGGGTTAAAATCATCATCTGCCTGCCTAGCCTTTTCCCAACTATGTTGGGGTCGGCTTCCAGTCTAACCGGATTCAGCTGAATACCAGTATTTTACAAGGAGCGACTGCTTAACTGACCTCCACAACCCAGTTAGTACTGGGAAATACGATACCCCTTGGTAAGACTGGTTGTCAGACTATATGGGCTACTGACTACCTACCTGTAACGACTGTCAAAGATCTACAAATGACAGCTGGGACCAACAGCTTAACGTGCTTTCCGAGGCACGGAGGAAACTCGGTGTGTAAGGGTGGTCACCCATCCACAGACCAACTTAGGCAAGCACGGCTTAACCTAAAGATTGACCCGAGCGGCTGTTAATACTTAGCCACGAGCTCCTCCACTTAGGGGTTAAAATATACAAACTAAAATCTAACTAGAACACTCAAATGAAAATAAATACAATAACAAAACACCGGCCGCTAGAAACAAAAACAGATACACGAGAGTAAACTATAATGTCACATTTGACTTTGACATCTATACAGATAAAATATTAAGTTTTACATTAATCCGCGTTGAACATTTTAATGTTTTTTCCTATTTACGAACTTCTTATTAATTCAGATGGCTTAAAACACTAATAAATAATGTGTAAAAATATATAAAATGAAATATGGCATGAATAAATGTTCAATTTTAATAGTAGTTTTTCGAAAATCATTTCTACCACCGGGTTTTAAAAATGGCAATACAACAATATCATTCCAACACAATTCTATTACGAGACCATTGACCGACCAGTGATCTATCATTATGAACTTAGCAGACTATGAACTTTTACCAAAATGACAAGGGCGTCGTGTAGGAATGACGAATTTTATAAAAATAGCAGATTTGGGGCCCTGCTCTATCCTCGGTATGCGCAGGCCATAAAAATGGTATAGTTCGGTTCAAACTTAATGGCGGCTCGGAAGTTTGCTGCGAATGACGGTCTGCACAGGAATAACGCTTTATATACTTTATGGCGATTCGGAACATCTAATGTAAAGCTGCGCAGACAACAATTTTAGGTATCAACGGAGCGCAGATGACGCATCGTTTTGTCTGTATAATGCGCTGACCGTCACTTGCAGTTAACTTCCGAGCCGCCATTAAGTTGCAACTGAACTAAGTATACTAGAATGACGAAATTGGCATCCTTTGACTTGAACCCCAAAATCAGCCTACCTTTGGTCAACTGTGTTCGGTTCGGCTTCCTGTCTATCCAAATACAGATATCTGACGCGTTACCCCTTGGTAAGACTGTTTGTCAGATACCGGTTTTTGACTACCCATAAAGACTGTCAAAGATCTACAAATCCCAACCGGTATCATCAGTTGAACGTGCTTTCGCGTGACTAAGTGATGATGACTGGAGGAGGGATGAAACACATGTGACTAAAAGAGTGATAGACATGAATGTTGATGCATGGAGAGGGAAAGGAAGATCAAAGAAAAGATGCGTGGATTGTGTGAGGAATGATATGAAAGAGGAAGGAGTAAATGATGCCGTGACGTCTGACAGGGGAGAATAGAAGATGAAAACGTGTTGCGACGACCACAAGGAAGATATTGAACCTTCATATTTACCATCCATATTTCGAGGATTTTAATCAGCATTCCATTACTCCGCGTTTATTGATAAGTCGGTCAAGGATTAGTAATAGATATGAATAATATGGTAAATAGTAATTGACCTAGCCTTGCACAAAACTGCATAATTATATCTCTGAAAGTTAACTATGACTGCCGTACAGCATGCAATTTCTTACTACATCGCATGCAATAGGCAAGGCGTTGCATTGTACTGAGTTGTACGAACTTTCGGGCAGATTTTTCGTTTTTAAGGTACAATTTCTTACACGACTGGATTCATGTCACTGTAGGTAAACGAATTCCATGGCATAAACGCTTTCCATAGTATTAAGGTCGCCTGTTGCTGTTTTCATCGATTTACAAAGGAATCACTGTTCCTTGAAACAAGCCATAAGTAAATAAGCCTTTTAGAGCCAGCACTGCCGGCTTTAAAATATTCACTTCTTAGCGGTTGGCTGTAGTACTTCCGTAGACGAGCCCTTTCAATTAGCTTTCCTATTATGGCTTCCTCCTTATAAACCGCTTTAATGGTTAGATATACATGAAGAGAATACATTGCCATTGTCTTTAATACTGTAACTAAAGGGTGTAAAACACCTCGTAACGAAGCCGAAAGACACTTGTTCTCCTCGTCATTGCGATTATTTTTTTGTTCTACACCATGCCTGGGAACCTTCTAGTTACGGAGATATTCGGGGTCAAAGTTCCAACTCTTTTTTTTAATATATGTTTTTAATGTAAGATTTTTACTTTTAACACCTCCACGACCCCCATACTATTCAATCCATCCATCAGCACAATGTTTTGAGTGCGCTACATTGAGTTCTACCACAAAACATGTTTTTTCATCCCACAAAAAAAGTCGTTTCCCAGCAATAATTTTTGCGTAAAGTTACTTAGTTTGATGAACAGAATGCTTGGTTGACGGCTTCGTGATGAGGTCTTTTACACCCTGTATACTGACCTGTGCCCATACTCCTATCTCTTGCGAATGTCGCCTATTTATTGTATATCGAGCTTTCCTAAAGGAAACCATGACGTTGATCTTGGCTAACGAACACATCATCGCAACACGTTATCTTCTTCTATTCTCCCCTGTCAGACGTCACGGCATCATTTACTCCTTTCTCTATCATATCATTCCTCACACAATCCATCCATCTTTACTTTGGCCTACCTCTCCCTCTCGATCCATCAATATGTCCATCAATCTTTTAGTCACATGCGTTTCAAGCGACGATTCCTTTTAATTATCATTATGACCGAAAAACTTCCACTGGCAAACATTAATTTTGTACTTATCGCATTTAAGGGATTTATTATACATCATCTTACAAGAATACGCAACTGGAGTGCGTGTATGATCAGATGAATGAACGAGGACGAGGCAAAAGGAATATGTAATCATCGTATAGTTGGTGCCAGCTAAGATCGCAAAAGCGGTCATTGACCCACCTACATTTATTAGATAAGTTCGTGATTTTTTTTAATCGTATAAAATTTTGTTGTATTATGTTTTCAAAACACTATCGTACTAGCATATATCCTGAAGAATATCATATATTTTTCTGGTTCTGTTTATTGCAGTGAATCATATGCTTTTTTGCATTATAAAACTCGCGTTTAGCTCGTGTAGTCGCCTTAAAAGAATAAAAAAAAACTTCTGCACTCAGATGCAAACATCTAACAATCTAATAAGTTTGAATGAATTGTGAAAATTAGTACAAACTCGCGTCACGGTGCAATGCATACAGTTTATTATAAGATGGCCACCGTGGCGTGAAGCCCGACTGATTAAACGCTAATTGTGAACCGCATTATCTCGTTATATTTCACACTTTGTATAGTACATCTTGTATGAACGTAGCAGCTTGCATAGAAGTCATCGAAAGTAACTCTTGTCTTACCTTTATACTTCTAAATGGCGTATTTCACTAAACCACTGCAGAAGCATAATCAGCCTAAAATGTTCCCACTGCTGGTACACAGACCTCTCTTTGAGAAGGAATGGGCTGTAATCTACAACGCGAGCCCAGTGACAGTTGGTAAATGAAACATGTCTTCAATTTTTTTGTATTTAGAACGTGCCGGTTTCCTCACGATGTTTGCTTTCACCGTTTTCAGAGCAGTGGTGATGAAATAAATTACAGATCCCCCCCTAGGTGCCTCCCTAGGTTGGAGGACTCGTGGCTAAATAATAACAGCCGCTCGGATCGATCTTTAGGTTAAGCTGTGCTTGCTTAGGTTGGTCTGTGGATGGGTGACCACCCATTACATACCGAGTTTCCTCCGTGCCTCGGAAAGCACGTTAAGCAGTTGGTCCGGGCTGTCATTTGTGATCTTTGACAGTCGTTACAGGTAATCAGTGGCCCAAAAAGTCTGACAACCAGTCTTACCAAAGGGTATCGTATTACCCAGTACTAACTGGGTTGTGGAGGTCAGATAGGCAGTCGCTCCATGTAAAATACTGGTGTTCAGCTGCATCCGGTTAGACTGGAAGCCGACCCCAATAAAATTTGGGAAAAGGCTAGGCAGATGATGAATGTGCCTCCCTAGGTTCGAAGTCGGGGCTACGGCTACAACTGAGCCACCACTGCTGTGATCAAACCACTGAACCGATCGTTATTAAATTTGATAGATAGGTGTCCTGGGACCTCGAAATGAACATAAGACGGCTTAGATCTCAGTGGAAAACGCGGTCTTCAGCCAGTCCTACTTTTCCTCATCATCAGCCTATTAATGTACCCACTGCTTGGACACAGGCCTCCTCTCTATGAGAGGGAATGGGCTATAATCCACCACGCGAGCCCAGAGCGGATTGGTAGATGTCACATGTCTTCGAATTGGTTCTAGGACATGCCGGTGTCCTTACGATGTTTTCCTTCACCCTTTTGTGAGCAGTGGTGATGAAATAAATTACACATAGTAATGAGCCACCCTAGGTTCAAAGTCGGGGCCGTAGCAACTGGGCCACTCTGCTGTGATCAAACCACTGAACCGATCGTTATTTTGATAGATAGGTGTCCTGGGACCTAGAAATAAACATAGGCCGGCTTAGATCCCAGTGGAAATCGTGGTCTTCAGCCAGTCCTACTTTTCCTACTTATATCATAAATGCGCAAGGTTGTGAGGATGAATGGATACTTGTTCCTCTTTCACGCAAAAATTACTACTAACGGATTTGGATGAGAGGAGAATGGCGAGGTTGGACCCACGTAATTTAAAAATCAACGGAGCGCCATTCACGGTCTAGTTTATATTAATTATAGTAAAGAGTTTATCAGAGTTCTATATAAAAATATTGAGTTACTAGATGATGGGAATTAAAAGTTACGAATGATTTTAATTTATATAAAATAAGTCATCGTGCAGTTTCCGAACGTAACGTTTAATATTTACTTTTTACAACTGAGAAAAGTGTCAAATTCATCTGTGGACATAGTCTGTGGATTGCTTGTTTGTGTTCAACGGCTACGTGGAATACGGATAAAAGCTTTTTTATGCCATTCTACTTCTAAATAATATTAACCAATAAGTCCGGGTCTTAAGTTAGGTTATAATCTACCTTTCATATCTTTTTTCTCCCAACTTCTATAACCTACTTTCCATTTGCTTTTTTGTTAGTCTTAAGTCGTTCTTTAACTATTCATAAGTTTCCACAATGTACACTACCCATATCACTGGGTCCCGAATTACATGCAATCTCGCTATTCTGCTTTGGCACACAGATAGCTTATATCCCGTTAGTATGATCCAGTCACCAGTGGGACAATTATCGACCTCCACGCGGGTGAAACCGCGGGCATAAGCTAGTAGTCTGTATCTTTGCTTCTGCCCCACACTACATGCCACATTTTTCCTTACATGTCTTCTTTTGTAAACAAACAAGACACGACTGCGTTTTTGCATCAATCTTGCTTTTTGATCGTTGCATTTATATGAAACATATTTATATAGGTTATATTTATTTATTGGGTTTTTCCATTAAGAATTTCTTTGTATAGCAGCCACGGAGTGATTTGTGCTCATCATCTTCATTTCAGACGAAAGACATCCACTGCTGGACGTAGGCCTCCCCCAAGTGTCGCCACATTGAACGATCCCGTGCGACTCGCATCCAGCGGATTCCCGCAACCTTCACCAGGTCATCGGTCCACCTAGTGGGAGGCCTTCCAACGCAACGTCTTCCGGTTCGCGGTCGCCACTCCAGAACTATTCGGCCCCATCGGCCATCCGTTCTGCGAGCAATGTGCCCTGCCCACTGCCACTTAAATTTGGCAATTCTTCGGGCTACGTCTCGATAACCTTGGTTCTCTTGCGGATGTCTTCATTTCTGATTCGATCGCGCAAGGAAACTCCGAGCATAGCCCTCTCCATTGCCCTTTGGGTGACTTTAAGCCTTCTGATGAGGCCCATTGTGAGCGACCACGTTTCGGTCCCGTATGTAATCACTGGCAACACACACTGGTCATTGACTTTCGTCTTGAGACACTGCGGTAGGTTGGACGAGAAGATACCGCGCAACTTCCCGAACGCTGCCCAGCCGAGTCGGATTCGACGATTGACCTCTTTCTCGAAGTTAGACCTACCTAACTGGACCGTTTGTCCCAGGTACACATAATCGTCTACAACTTCGAGTGTAGAGTCTCCGATCTTGATAGGAGTGGGTGTGATATGGGCATTCAACATGACCTTGGTTTTGTCCATGTTCATTTTAAGACCCACTCTTCCGGAAGCTCTACTGAGGTCATCAAGCATTGTATCAGTACAATGCTTGATGATGGCTGAGAGGGTCCTCCATGGTCTCAGCCATGACCACTATATCGTCGGCAAACCGAAGGTGAGTGATGTACTCGCCATTGACGTTGATGCCTAGACCTCTCCAGTCCAGAACCTTGAAGACATCCTCCAGTGCAGCGGTAAACAGTTTCGGAGATATGACGTCTCCCTGTCTCACACCTCGCTGCAGGAGGATAGGTTCCGAGACTTGGTCGATTCGTGATGACTCTAGAAAACAACTTGTAGACATTGGCTTAGAAGTGAGATGGGCCTATAATTCTTCAACCGGGCATTGTCACCTTTTTTGAAGAAGAGTACCACCACACCCCTGCACCATGCCTGTGGCGTTTTTCCTCAAGTATGACGGAATTAAACAGCTTCTGAAGAGCCTTAAGTACCGGTTTTCCACCCGCCTTCAGGAGTTCGGCCGTAATTCCGTCATCACCCGGTGCCTTGTTGTTTTTGAGCTGCTTCAGAGCCATCCTAATCTCGTACAGGCTGACGTCCGGGATGTCTTCGGTATAGTGTCGGGTCAGTCTAGCTCTTGGGTCGTTTGCTAGATCTACGACGGGTTTACTAGTTGACGTGTACACCTGTCCATAGAAGCTCTCAATCTCCCTCAGAAGCTCCGGTTTGGCGGATAAGATCCTACCATCGTCGGTCTTCAGTTTCGTGAGCTGGCTCTGCCCAATAGCCAGATCTCTTGCAAATACCTTGGAGCCTTTATTCCGCTCAATCGCGTCTTTAATACGCTCGGTGTTAAAGCGGCGGAGGATCAAGGATTTAGAGATCCATCTATTGAGCTGCCGGTATTTATTTGTGCTCGATTGATAGTAATAGGCTCGCCCTATATTACATGGGCGTTAAATATAAAAATGGCGAAATGTAGGTGTACTATTGGTACACCTCTGCCTAACCCTTCGGGGAGTACAGGTGTCATGTTATGTTATGTCAATACTAATATTATAAATAAAGAGGAAAGATTTGTATTTTTGTATGTAACGAATAAACTTAAAAACTACTGGACCGATTTGAAAAAATCTTTCAGCAATGGATAGCTACATATATATAGCTAGTAACATAGGCTATATTTTATCCCCGTACTCCTACGGGAACGGGAACTACGCGAGTTAAATGTGTTATTATTTAGTACGGGAATCAAACCTTCAAGACTGCGCAACAGGTAATCGCTTTACCCATTGCGCAAACCATGCCGTCTTTTTATCGACCATCTTCTAAAGAACTATGTACTTGCTATGCTTGCATATAATTATTTACATGTGGAAGGAAGCCATTGCGGTTCCGCATTGCACTCCTTGCCTTAAGCCGTAACCTAGGTGCTTGGCCATTTTGTAATAGAATTTAACCTCACATTGCTTGCAGTCTATTTTATTATGAGCCAGCTAAAGATAGGACGACGTGGGCTTCTGAGGATTACTTTTAAATTAAAGGAAGTGGAAAAAATCACGAACTTGTCTCTAAAAATTTCTTTTAGCGAGTAAAAACCATAAGTACTAAAATACATGCGATCATTCTGATTTTTTGGCAAATAATTCTACAAGCAACATATTACTATCAGTGTTTTACTTTTTTAGTCCAATCAATAGATTTTTTTGTAAATCGCAAAAAAACCACTCATTTCGCACTATTCGGCCCGCAGTGACTGACGTAACAACCACTTTGTAGTGCAAGCTGATTAGAACCTTATTCTAACAGTGTTTCAAACGAAGTTTGAACCACCACAAATAGAGTTGCTAATTTAGCTCCTGTAAAAGTAATCCTCAAGCAGAAACCCAGGTCTCGTCCTATCTTCTTTCATTTTAAAGTACATTGTTTCTTTCGTAACAGCTTAAATTGGTTTATTGAAGTAAAACCACGATTCCCTGACTATCCCTACGGACTTCGGGCTTGTCCTAATTTCACTGACCGCAAAGTATTCTAATATTAACATCCACTCATTTTAATTACACAAAAAAAAAATCATTTTACAATTTTTTTACCATAAATTCTGACTCATCTAACGCTGCGAAACATTTCACGCAGTTCCGTCCAACCTAACCTGTCGTGTTTCATCGTTTCCGGTGTCGTACAAAAGAGGTAACCGGCCACATTGTCGCGATGCATTGTGTACGTATAGGCAGCAGGGTACGACCCATGACCATGACACGATACGAAGAAAATAGATGGCGAAGAACCGGTTTAATTCTCAACAGGATAGCGGTTTATCGGAGAAGTGGGGCTTCTTCATTGTTGGGCTTTTAGAGGGTTGGTTCAGATTGTCATTTTTCGCACAAAATGTGTGAGAAATTGTCAGGTTTTGGTATTTTTGATGCGGAAAGATATTTGGAGTGTTGAATGCGAGGGTCGCTAAGATATTTCTAATACTTAATCACGGGAGACAAAATTGTTTCCCTCGGGAAAGTGAACACTGAGATGACAGCTGATAGAAATGCGTAGAAGAAAAAAAATGCACCAACCAAAAAACAAATAAAAATAACGTGAGAAGAAGTTTCGAAGAGGATACGATGTCACATGTCGTGGTTCAAAAATATTTCCTCGAACATCGGTGCCGTAATTTTCCTCTGAATTTTATCCGTCACTGTTTTGAGATCGACAGTGTCAATTAAATGCCACATATCATCATCATCATTTCAGCCGAAAGACGTCCACTGCTGGACATAGGCCTCCCCCAAGTGTCGCCACATTGACCGGTCCCGTGCGACTCGCATCCAGCGGATTCCCGCAACTTTCACCAGGTCATCGGTCACATATAACTTAGCGATTTTGTTGACATACTTGCCTGCAAGTATGACAAAAAAAAACCCCGCTCATCTCTTGTAACTTGTGAGGCTGACGAGGTGATGTACGCAATGATGCATTGCAGTGCGGATTCGTGGCAATAATCTCGTTACAATATGTAGCGGGTAGGTATTGTAAGGGTCTGGACTATCTGACATCTTGTCACTGATCACCAGTGTGTCTAAACCCCGCCCTTCTCTCGTAAATTACGGCAAAGTTCACGTGCGCTGTGTGCGCACTGATGCATTGCAGTGCGGATTTGTGGCAATGATCTCGTTACAATATGTAGCGGGTAGGTATTGTAAGGGTCTCGACTATCTGACATCTTGTCACTGACCACCAGTGTGTCTAAACCCCGCCCTTCTCTCGTAAATTACGGCAAAGTTCACGTGCGCAGTGTGCGCACTAATGCATTGCAGTGCGGATTTGTGGCAATGATCTCGTTACAATATGTAGCGGGTAGGTATTGTAAGGGTCTCGACTATGTGACATCTTGTCACTGACCAGCAGTGTGTCTAAACCCCGCCCTTCTCTTGTAAATTGTGATAAAGTTCACGTGCGCTGTGTGCGCACTGATGCATTGCAGTGCGGATTCGTGGCAATAATCTCGTTACAATATGTAGCGGGTAGGTATTGTAAGGGTCTCGACTATCTGACATCTTGTCACTGACCACCAGTGTGTCTAAACCCCGCCCTTCTCTTGTAAATTGCGGCAAAGTTCACGTGCGCAGTGTGCGCACTGATGCATTGCAGAGCGGATTTGTGGCAATGATCTCGTTACAATATGTAGCGGGTATTGTAAGGGCCTTGATTCGTTGCTGTCCGTACAAAAAATTAAAAAAAAAGGAACCCTTACAGGATCACTTGTGTGTCTGTCTGTCCGTCCATCTGTCACAGCCAATTTGCTCCGAATCTACTGGACCAAATTATGTGAAATTTGGTAGGATGACCCAAACACAGATGTGCAAAGTACTTAATTTTTTTTTTTAATAGGGTCCTGGGTCATTTTCGGAGACAAATTAGAAAATTCAAAAAAAAAAAAGTTGTGCAAACCTTACTATGTCATAATTATATAAAATGAAAAGGCTCTTTATGAGGATCTCAAATATATTTTTGTTAGTATTGCAAAATCAATAGTTTTGAATTTATTCATGAAAGAAGACGAAAATTGAACATTCCCCCTGATCTCCGAAACTACAGAGCCTGAAATTTTGAAAAAAAAATACAAAATATAATTCATTGCTTGTATTTGAATGGTAGTTTTATACGTTTGGTTTGGATATAAGCCACATAAAAACTCTTCTTACTGTACACGCGAACGCCATCCTTATTATCTTGGGGAATGTCATGATGACCGTAAGTTTGAGTGGGGTAGTATTTATAGGAGATCTTTGAGCAGTGTCGTTTTAGGCCCACCCAGGTGGAGGTGTTGGATTTAAGTAGGAGCATAAGGAACCACCACATTTTGCCAATGATCTTCTGGGCTTACAATTTTTTTCAACACTTAGAAGCATTGAAACAACTTATACGTTGAACGAAAAGTTAGCTTAAATTATGGCAAAATGCATTTAACAATCGCGACAGTCATCGTCGTCCCAGAAAAGAAAGAAACATTGATTAATGTTTCTTTCTTTTCTGGGACGACGATGACTTCAGGTAACACAAAATTTACAGGAAAATAGTAAAATTTACCGTGGGTTGGTATTAAAATAAATCCAGCAAATTCCGGTTAAATCTCACCATTGCAAAACTTATTCCTAAAATAGTGATATCAGCTAATGACTAATTGAGTAATGCAGTTTATGAAGTGAACTGTTTCATTGTCTGCGCGCCTAGTACTTCTTATTAGGAAACTTGCAACGCATAGTGGCGGCATACGTCCCTGTGGTGGACCGTGAGATAAAAGTGACATTTAATTGTAAACGACAAGAAAATATGATTAAATAGCATAGCCATTACTAAATGCATTGCGATCCCGGTTCTTTAGCTATGCATCGACGCCTTAGAAAAAGTAAGCTTAAATAATAGGTAAAAAAATAATTTTAATCGATTCATTTATTTTGGATCAGTGTTATTTGTATCATTCGAATAAAATAGAAGGAGGGTTTTAATTACAACCTCCTTTAAAAACTTTATTTATTTATATCTCCATTAATTTAGTAATTTTAATGTTCTTGACGTATTTTTTTTGAGGCAACTAAGGGCCAAGTTCACCGACAAGATAACAGTCTGATTATCTAAAAACAGCTGTTTAAAACACATTTTTGTACATGAAAATGTGGTTTAAACAGCTGTTTTTAGATAATCAGACTGTTATCTTTTCGGTGAACTTGGCCCTTGGAATTTTTTGTCGTCGCGTCCGTCGTTACAACACGTCCGGCCACGCGATATTAAGGGCATGCCTCAAATGGCTTAACATGATCCTCCGTTACGCCTAAAATACTTCAGCATTAATTTTGAAATAAATATATGGTAAAGTTGAGGATTAATGCTAAGTACTATGTGTGACGGAAACACGATTCCATAAACTTTTCTCGATAGAAAAAAAATCCAAAGTTACCTCCAAATCGAACAATAAACCGCTGGTATTAAAAAAGTACTTCAAATTAGATCATGAAACTTTGCATATTAACTGAACTAACTGTAAATCAGGTTTTATGTGTTTTATTTTTTTAGTCTTATCAATAGATTTTTTGTAAATCGCAAAAAACCACTGAGTTCGCACTATTCGGCCGCAGTGACTGACGTAACAACCGCTTTGTAGTGCAAGCTGATTAGAACGTTATTCTAACAGTATTACAAACGAATTTTGAAGCACCACAAATAGAGTTGCTAATCTGAAGTAGTATAGGCTCTTAACAATTTTAAACTTTCTTCTCTGACTGAAGTTTCATAACAAATAAACTTTAAAGACACAAACCTATTCTTTTACTTTCAGGAGACAGTTTGGAAGAGTTGAACGGCTATGGGACGATGCGGCCAAGGAACATAATCTCCTCAATACTTAGTGGGACGCCTGCCAAGAACAAGGGGCTCGCTATATCGAACCCTCATGATTTTAGAATGGTGAGTTGTAACTGACTGAACTGAGGAGCTCGTGGCTAAATAATAACAGCTGCTCGGGTCGATCGTTAGGTTTAGCCGTGCTTGCCTAGGTTGGTCTGTGGATGGGTGACCCCCCATTACATACCGAGATTCCTCCGTGCCTCGGAAAGCACGTTAAGCAGTTGGTCCCGGCTGTCATTTGTAGCCAGTCTTACCAAGGGGTATCGTATTACCCGGTACTAACTGGGTTGTGGAGGTCAGATAGGCAGTCGCTCCATGTAAAATATTGGTATTCAGCTGCATCCGGTAAAACTGGAAGCTGACCCCAACATAGCTAAGCAGATGAGATGAGTTGTAACCGACTGTGTACGCAATACCACTACAACAACAATAGCCCATAACGTCTACTGCTGGACATAAGCCATGATGGGAGGAATTTGCCGTAATCTCCACGCTTGGCAGGCGGATTGGAGATCGCAGTGATGTCAGACTAACAGAAAACGCTGCTGCCCATTCTCTGGTCTTCGGAGGCGCAAGGTGTTCTGCCTCAGACATTAGTCGCCTTATACGACACCCGTGAGTGTAATGGGTTGGTTCTATTCTACTCTGCCGGATACCACACTGCGCTCCAAAACACAAAACAGACGTCGCTTAAAAAGCTGCTAAGCTGAAGTGGGACTGAACTGGCCACGTCTGCCGCATGCGTAATGAGCTGTGGGCCAAAATAGCCACTTGCTGTAGCCCTGACACAGACAGAAGGCGTCGCGGCAGACCTCGTAGAAGATGGCGGGACGAGCTGGATAAAACCAACGACCAGTGTTCCACATTAGCCTTGGATCGAAACAACCAGAAGTCATGGGGAGAGGCATTTGCCCAGTTGTGGGATGACGTAAGCTTACAGTATCAGTTAGTTGTAAGCTTATCTAATCGTGATCGGCCATAAGCTACCCTCTCAACCGACACGACGACACCTGTTTCAGACCGCTGGAGGCGCAGCGGAGCGCATTTGAAGACAACAATTTAATATAAACCTTAACCACCTTGATATACGGTCGCGCTCATGCTCTTGTAGTAGCTTGAGGGCGCTCCGAGTACCGCGTGCGAATTTATTCTTGTATTGATCGTAAATGTACCTATAATAAAAAATAATTAATTAATACGAGAGCAGCGGTGGCCCAGTGGTGGCGGCCCCGACTTACTAACAAGTCGTGGGTTCCAACTCAGACAGGCGCATTACTTTGTGTAATTTATTTCATCACCGCTGCTCTCAAAACGGTGAAGGAAAACATCGTGAGGAAACCGGCATGTCCTAGAACCAAAAAATTCGAAGACATGTGACATCTACCAATCCGCACTGGGCCCGCGTGGTAGATTATAGCCCATTCCCTCTCATTGAGAGGAGGCCGTGTCCTAGCAGTGGGAACATTATAGGCTGGTAATGATTAGTGTGCATGGAGTTTCTTGCCCGTTCTTCTCCATAGAGATCTACGCTAGGGTATGGGCAACTACAGTACTTTCACAGTTTTTATGTCTTGTGACTGGGACTGTAGCTACATTTAATTTTCATCTTTGTTTCGACTATTCAAAAGTGCCTGTAACTGGCTTACTTGAAATAAATGCTTTGATTTTGATGATGATGAATTAATACTTACTCGTTAAATATTTTCAGGTATCGGCGATTATAGACGTAGACATAGTTCCTGAAACGTGCCGGCGAGTCAAACTACTGAAGCACGGATCAGATCGACCACTAGGATTCTTTATTAGGTAAGGAATGTCAAATTACTTGCATAGCTTTCCTAATTTAGCAAATTTACTTAGATTACAGCCAATCAGCCTATTATAGTCTAGCCTAATTGGCCTTGTTTCGTATCTAAAGCCTATTTACGGTCGAACGAGCTATTTGGTTTAAAGTTTAACCCACAAATTACATTGTAAAATACCAAATAGCTTGTTCGACGTTTTTCACTGTGTCACCATAACAAAAAAAAAATTTGAAGTGAGAATCTGTTTTTTAGGAAAATAACAAATCTTATAAAACGACGACTTTATGTAAATAAAGTATCCCGACCAAATAATTTGCTAGTTTTATCCAGACCAAATCCTCTTTGGGCAGGTCGCTACCACCAACTTTAATTCAACATTGGTGTCGATTCTGTTGTGCACAAACTAAACTTTATTTAGGCTATTGCTATCTTTTTCTCTCTAATAAAACGAGAAAGAGACGGCCGTAATTTAGAGCTGTCAAATTTAGTTGGAACTAATATTTCCAAGACTGCACGAAAAAACATGTCGACTAAAAACACGTTGAAGCGCAAGGCATAAACTATGAGTTCCTCAAGTGACAGTGAATAAAATTATTAGGCGCCTTTTATTTTCTCATAGTGGGTGATGAAAAGTAGAGTGTATCACTCGGGCGCAAAATATGTTTTTGGCTCGGGCTACGTACTTTGAATCCCTCGCTACGTTCAGGACTCTAAAGAACTATAAACTAGTTTGTCATCTCTAACATAGTTCATAGCTATAGCCTTCCTTTTCTCGCACTGCCTTTTAGTAAAAGATAGCAATAGCCTAAATTAAGTTTAGTTTGTGCACTACAGAGTGGACACCATTATCGTTACTTACAACTGCTAAATATATTTTAGTTATAGTTTACTTAAAAGCACTAATTATACCTTTGTATGAGAAATAATACTACTGCACCTAAAAATACACTTTTGTAATACTTTTTAAATAAATTATTCTATTCTTATTCTTGTCTTCCAGAGACGGCACCTCAGTCCGGGTAACACCAAACGGCGTAGAGCGGTCCCCCGGCATCTTCATATCGCGGCTAGTACCCGGAGGTCTCGCGGAGTCCACCGGACTGCTGGGCGTCAACGACGAGGTTCTGGAGGTCAACGGCATCGATGTGTCTAACAAGACCTTGGATCAGGTAAGAGCAATCTTGCATCTTTGAACCAATTTTTGAAGTGAGAACTTCTTTAGGCGCGTTGAGCACTTTTTGGGTGAACAAAATTTATGGAACTCGCGTGACCGTCACGTACGCTTTTCGTAGCACTCGTAGCCGATCCGCTATGGCGTAGCACCACATGGCATGTGTGGGGCACAACCCGTAGCAGTGCTACGACTGGTACGAGGCCTGAAGGGGGAGCGGGAGGGGAGGGGGAAATAGAAAATTAACACACGAATTTAAAAAAAAATGGACACAGCTCGACGATACATTTCACAAGTTACTTAGTTTTCACTTCTATCGGCAGTCCTCAAAGACTGCCCCGCATGTTTTTTGGTCCTCTGCCATTATTTTCTGATTAATTTCGTTGCGGGATCCAAGACAGTTAAATTCATTCTCTGGGACTTCGTCGAGCTTCATTGTCTCGGAGCTTTTCTGGCGGTCGCCACTGTTGATTCTGGCTTTCAGGAGTTACAGTGGTTTGGGAATAGTGTGGCGGGTTTGTCCCATAAAAGAAACAATTTCTTTATATGTCCACGACGTCTAAAATTATAGTGTGATCAAATATTTTTTCTTAATTAAAATCACTTGAAAACAAGCGTGTTTTTTTTACTCTATGGGTTGGGGTACGTGTATGACCGGGGAATCAAACTCAGGATTTCAGGGCCAACAAGACAGCGTTGATACCGTGTTTTTAATAAGTTCACCATCATCATCCGCCTAGCCTTTGCCTAACTATGTTGGGATCGGCTTCCAGTCTAACTGGATGCAGCTCAATACCAGTATTTTACATGGAGCGACTGCCTATCTGACCTCCACAACCCAGTTAGTACTGGGTCATATGATACACCTTGGTAAGACTAGTATTTTTAATAGGTTCATCATCCTAATATAGAATTGGTCAAGCAGTTTTTTTCACAGAAAATGTTTCCAACGTACGGTGTCGATTCAAATCAGAGGGCTAAACGCTATCTAGCTCACGTCCGTCTCATGACGACAGGTCGTGTCGACGGCGCGTTCGTGTTCCACGCGCGCCTCTAAGAGAGTCAGCAAAAGGAAGGGACCCCTTCCTTTTCGGCAAGGGCCGATGCCTGCCGGGGTTGCGGGACTGTTCGAAAGAGATACCGTGGCCCCGGAACACAAAGGGCGATGAAGGAACATGGATGGGTTTTAGTCAGTAAAAGTCTGACACTCCCTCCTGCTCCGCCCCGACCGGAAGGGGTCATTTGATGATATCCAATCCGAAAAAAAGGGCTAAACGTTCTGGATGACTGTATTCAAACAATAAGGGAATTAAGAGCCATTTCACAAAATTTAAACGCTCGAGTTTAGGTAAAAGACGGCAGCTTTGTGTATGTGTGCGTAGATATCCACACTTACACAACGCGAACAATGCAGCGCGAGTGTCGAGACGGACTAAACAATCTTGGGCCGTTATAATCGTAATGCACCTTGGTTTGAGATTGAGGCAAAAAGATAATTTATTTATTTAGTCTTTAATCTAATAAGGGTTTATTAGATTAAAGACTAAATAAATAAATTATCTAAACTAATAAAACACAAATATATGTTATGTAAATATGTTTTTTATGTGTATGTTTCTATTACATATTTATTATTATACTTTTTATTATATTTAGTAGGTAGCTAGGTTGATAAACATGACAATCTTCATTTCGAAGCGCATACTCTTTCTGGTTCCTAAACTAAATACATTAAATTCAAGCGTTTACAGTATTTTTCAGTAACGAGGTTTTTCCATATTCTTACTTTTGATCGACTGATTATGCTCTCAGAGTTGAAAGAATTTTTTTAAGGATACCTAATCTGTGTAAGTGTACTATCGAGGACACTCCCGCCTGACCACCACTAAGCTAATTTTTGCTTGCACTCGCAACATAGAAACGCTCTCTAGCCCCGCCCCGTTGACTTTGTATAGAAATAATGAATGAAAAGATACCGAATCGGCCGAGCGCACTGACGACGCACGCCAAACGAGAGTTATTGTTATTTTGCGCCAAAGTTGACGCTTTCCTAATAGGCCCAAATTTTAAGGGGGCGCGGAGCCGTGTGGTATCCAGCAGAGTAGAATAGAACCAACCCATTACACTCACGGGTGTCGTATAAGGCGACTAATGTCTGAGGCAGAACACCTTGCGCCTCCGTAGACCAAAGAATGGGCAGCAGCGTTTTCTGTTAGTCTTTCATCACTGCGATCTCCAATCCGCCTGCCAAGCGTGGAGATTACGGCAAATTCCTCCCATCATGGGAGAGGCTTATGTCAAAAAGCAGTGGACGTTATGGGCTGTTGTTGTTGTTGTTAAGGGGGCGTGGCTCGGCGCCTCCGCATGATTTAAGCGAAAAAAAATTAAAATTGTCAGGCGGAAAAGACCCCCATAGTACCTATGATATATCATGAATTGCATCTATTTGCTTTGTTCATAAACTTCTTCCGTGTCGATAGCCATCTAAATTGATTCCCCTCAAAAATTTACTACGAGTTCCTTTAGAAGGTATTTAAAAAAGAAGTACTAACAAGTTTTAATTAAAATTAACAGTAAGTCAGTTTATTAGTATGTTGTTTTGTAGAAGATGTCAGGAATATACTACAACTTCACGTTCTCATGTAATGTTCCCTGATAATGCCAAAAGAATACGCGCTGACGTGAGCAAAGCCGCGGGCACAGCTAGTTGTAACTAAAACAATCAATTTTATTGAATCACTTTCCACTAGTACCCTGCACGGCGTCTCTTCTAAAAGTACTATCCTCTCTTTTCACGCGATTTCTCATTCTAAAATGAAAACAAAATAGTATCAAATTTCGGCCCCCAAATATTTTTAAAGGGGTGTTAAGTGTTTTCAAACCCTTGAAATTGTAATTACGGTTCTATATTCCATGTCGATCTATTTATATGTTAAGAAACGAAAATTTATGTCAGTGTCAGGTTGTATGTTGAACAAAATATGATTCGCGATCGTAGCAAATAATGGATTTGCGGAGTTATAATCAACTCATCAATGAAATAGTCGTTAGAAAATTTTAATTTCGCGGGCTACCCTTGCGCTTTCACCTTACGTGATCAAAAACTATGTATATGAATTGCATATAAAAATAATATCCACCTCGCTTCTGTTTCTTTTTTCTTTTATCCTTTCCTTATATTGACACAATGATAATACAATCCTTACGCCCCATTGATAAAACTAATAAAACAGAAATATAACAATTCATTTACAAACTACTAAAATAATACTTTACTTGATAAAAACGAAATTCTAAACTAATGAAAAAAAATACAAAGAGAATCGAAATGTTGTAGTCGTAGTATAGCAATGCGTTTACGATAGATACGCTCGAAAATCGGGACGCGGAAAAAAATGGCACAGGTCCTTCGTCGATGGGCGCTCGGGCCGTACTAATCGGTGCTCGCTTATGCGTCGTAATTTATTCTAATTTAGAGTGATGTTAAAAATTATTTTGTATCTGATTAAATGAATTGATTTTAATAAAACTTTGGAATTAGTTTAGTAAAAGAACATAGTTTATTTTTACATTTTTTTTTTCAATGTAATTACGCTTTATTCAAACCAAAAAAATCACGATAAAATAGCAATATAAAACGTAAAAATTGACCTAAGACTTTATTTTTTTACTGATTAATGTTATTAATTATCGATATTCTACTACATTATGTGTCGACAAAAGTATATGTCTGATGCTTTGTGTATTTTTTTTGAGTGAAATTTATAAATATTTATGATAGAATTAGGAGTCTGAAATTGACTCTGCGAAGATTTTTTAGTAAACTAGTTGTGGGATTAAGCACTACATAGTAAACAAATAAGTTTTTTGTAAATGTGTTACATTAAGTGTCAATAAGAAAAACTGATCTATTTTTAACATGTATTCAAAAATGCCAGGATGTTCTCTAAGTTGGTAATTTAGGCGACTAAAGTCTTAGAAATTTGCGCGAAAACGTGAAATGGCTCTTAAAGCCAAGAGAGGAAAAACGAAAAATACTTAATTTTCCACTTAAAAGCTCTTTCAACAGGCTCAAACCGATTCTACGTCGAAAACTATGGTCACTCTTTAAGGACGCGTTTACGTATTACCGCGCTTCTATTGTTCACACATTACAACAGACATATTGTTAACATTTTTGTGTTTTAAATCCAAGACAGTGACAAGCAAAATAACCCTTAACTCAAGCCCATAAGATTCATCAGATTAAGCAAAATTTGATGAAAATATAGATTTCTGAGTGTGTTTGTAACATTTTGATAGATTTTTTAATTCCATTTTGAGTTGAACCTATGTGCTTACATAAAATATTTTTTAATATATAAATTTATGTTATTAAATAGAAGAAAACTGATCCTAAACTTAACACGACATCGTTAATTTTGTGTGGAGACGCACTGAAAATTATTTTTTACCATATTATAAACCAATATTTTCGAATAAAAAGCTACTATTATTTGAAGATGAAGGAGTAATCTATCCATTGTAATTATTAGTTACATTCGGTTTAGTTGCATTTTTCCGCAAAAGCTTCCGTAAAACTGCTTATTTTTTTTAAGTTTTAATCAGATACGCAAACGCGTCTTTAAGGGGCTACCCCATGGCACACTAGCGCCACTTTAGTAAAAAAATCAGAACTCGTTAAATACACAATTAATATTAAATCTGATAGACAAAATCAATGCTTTAGAGTTCTAGATTATTGACGTCTATTTAATTCATTAAAATATACTTCACTGTAGTTACAGTTAGAAAAATTGCTAAAAACGGCCGTTTTTTTCCATTTTGCATCTGTAACGACAGCGAGCTATGTTTCAATTAGTTATGCAGACGTAAATAATTTAAAAGACCAAAAGATTGATTTTGTCAATCAGATTTTATATTAATTGTGTATTTAACGAGTTCTGATTTTTTTACTAAAGTGGCGCTAGTGTGCCATGGGGTAGCCCCTTAAGGTGTATGTTTTACAGCAACACTAATCTCGTTATTTCCTGCTTCTAGGTGACGGACATGATGGTAGCGAACTCGTCGAACCTGATCATCACTGTCCGACCCGCCAACCAGCGCGCCGGGCCCGCGCCCCCCCCGGAGACCGTCTCGCGGAACTCGCAGCCCAGCAGTGAGCCCGATGACGATAGGTGAGATCATTCATATTCACACTGCATTACCATTTCAGTCGGATTACATGGTTGAGTTGGTCTTTTACAAAGTAGACATCGGTCTACCTTGTGTACTAGAGATGAGCGTTGAATGAACGAACTAGTTTATTCGAGCGTCCACGGACTGTGAACGAACGGACGGTTCACCAACAATCCGTGGACTAGTCGAATCCGTCGACGGCTCAACGGCAGTCGATCAACAACGGCTAAACGAGTAAACGCGTAAACGCTCGAACTGGACGACGGACTGACTCAAGAACGTAAGCACATAGCACAAATTCATTCGTCCTTAGATATAAAATAATCACTCAAACAAATTTTAACTCTAAATCTAGCAAGAGAGAGTTGATATTTGTATACGACGAGTGTAAATTACATCCGTCCTGTACAAATATCAACTCTCATAAGTTAGATTTAGAGTTAAAATTTCTTTGGGTGATTATTTTATTAGGATGAATGCATTTGTTACTTGCCTACTATGCACTCGAGTATGAAGGGAAGTTCAAATTAATATGTACCTACAGCGGCTTCAGCACAGAGCAGTCTCTAGTCTACTGCCTACGTCGCCGTCACCGTCGTAGACTTCGTTGTAACGTTTATTTAAACGACTGCATAACCAAGTCGACGCATAAACTAGTCGACGAATTCAACTAGTTTATGAACTAGTCGATGAACTTAAATGGACGGTCTAGTTTCGTTTACGCCAAATGCGTCGACGACCCATCTCTAGTGTACATGTCCTGAGTGATACATGACTGAACAGTGACACATGAGATAATGGTGTCGATTCTGTTGTGCACAAACTAAACTTAATTTAGGCTATTGGCCAATTGGCGCAGCGCAGCGATAGTGAAACTGCCTTACGTTCTTAGGGTCCCGGGTTTCAATCCCGGCAGGAGCAAATGTTTATGTGATGAGCATAGACATTTGTTTCCTAGTCATGGATGTTTTATGTATAGTAAGAATGTACGTATATTTACAAGCAAAAAGTATCTGTGTAGTTAACAACTATCTGGTGTCCACGACACAAGCTTCGTTGCTTAGTGTAGCACTAGATGGCGCTGTGTGTAATGTCCAGCGATATTTATTTATTTATTATGTACCATACACTCTTGAATGCTCTAAAATTAATCTATACCAAAATGTAATCATAAAATTTAAACCAATCTCCATTCTTCTCCGCAGATTCGACCAAGACGACCACGACGAAATCGTAGATCTAACAGCCGTAACGTTAGAAGAAGCGGATCCCGTACCGTTCCCAATCACGTCAAAGGACGACGGGCAAGTTCTGCACCTCTAGTACATACTGCAACGGTACCGCGCCGGGAAGGAACGATATGGCTGATTTAGTGAACATGGTGCGAAAATTTGTTTTAAGTGAATAGTGCTTTAGTGGTTGAGGTGTTGTGTTGTGATATGGTGTGAGCAAGGTGGGTATTATTTCGTTTAGAAGCGATCTTTGTTTATCGTGTAGTTAGTGCCTTTTTATTTTTTTTCGGATGGGAAATCATCAAATGACTCCTCCCGCTCTGGGTGGAGCAGGAGGGAGTGTCAGACTTTTACTGACTAAAACCCATCCATGTACCTTCATCGCCCTTTGTGTTCCGGGGCCACGGTATCTCTTTTGAACAGTCCCGCAACCCCTCGAACAGTCCCGCAACCCCTCGAACAGTCCCGCAACCCCTCGAACAGTCCCGCAACCCCTCGAACAGTCCCGCAACCCCGTGTGGTTAGTGCCTAACTTGGTGTTAGAGTTTTTGTGCCGCCCAATGGGCCTCTTACTTAGATTTACATGCCGTCGAGAAATATCTCTCAGGCATGCTGGTTTCCTCACGATGTTTTCCTTCACCGAAGCAAGTGATTATAGGATAGATGACAAAAAAAATCGAATTAATCCGTCAGATAGATTTCCAAAAAATATTGGACACAATTTTTTTTCTTTTTTCACGTAAGCAAAAAATTAAGACGATAAATTGCGTCTGAAACTCGTGTGGCGTCACATCAGTACATTTTTTACCGGAAAGTGCCGTCACAAAGCCCTACTCATGGTCTTTGACGCGTTTTATCCTCGTCAATTTTATTAATTTGATAAAACAAAAAACACGTATCCAATATTTTTCGATAATTTATCTGACGGACTAAACAGTCATATTTTTTTTTAGTCAGGAATAATCTCTAATAATACAATACCCAGATGAATCAGTTATGATTGAATATACCCGATGCAATATTGCCTGGTTCAAAGTTTTACTCAGAAATTAATATGTGATGGCGTGATTTTGAACGCATTTAGTTAGAGTAACGAGTTTTATACTTGTATCTATATCAAGTTAAAGTAGGTTATTACTTGAGTTTAAGTCATATAAGTAACCAGTTTTATGCAATAGACAAGAATTTTAACAAAGTAAGAACCGTCAAAGAATGCAAAGCTAAGAATTCTAATTTTTGACAGTAAGTTCTAACTTCAAGCAATTACTGAACTGCAGAATAAAAATCGTATCTTAAATAATTACTTTTACTCAAGTAAGCACTTTGACTTTGTTTATTGTAGATACAGGTGTAAAGTCTAGCTTCTATTTGAAGTATTATTTATTGGTATTAGTAAAGAAATATTGATTGCTGGCGCAGTACCGTTGTAGCAAGGTATAAGTAAAGTTATAACATGAAAAACTTGTATTTAAATAAAAATTAAAATGTTGGAACTTTGACCCCGAATGTCTCCGTAACTAGAAGGTTCCCAGGTATGGTGTAGAACAAAAAAATAATCGCAATGACGGGGAGAACAAGTGCCTTTCGACTTCGTTAAGAATACTTTTACACCCATTATGATTGTAGATTTAAGAATATCTTACAAAAAAACACAAATAAACGAATAAAGTACTATCTCACGACACCACCTCAACCACACAGCTACGCAAGACTCGAACATTAGTACTTACGTAAAAACATTCCATTATATGCCTTATATATACTGCAATAAGTGTCAAAATAGCTAAATTAGGCGTCACAATAGTATTAGGGAGCAATACTTAGGTACAGACGACATAGTGAAGTATTATTACATATCGCGAATATATAATTCTCAAGTATTTAAGTGTGATTCATATGCAATAAATATGCTATTTTATTTTATACACATAGGAGATTGATTCATAAAAGGTCGCAAACGCGACTGCTGAGGTCCTTGCTTCGATTACCAGGTCTTGCAAACTGTTGTTGGGTTTCTTGCATTAGAAATTTCTCAGTAGCAGCCACGGAGTCTGGATTTGTGCTCGGTTGATGGCAATAGGCTCACCCCCTATGACAAACCCTTTGGAGATATACAAGCGCTATGTTATATACGTATTTTTTGCATATGAACATAGTTACTATTAGTAAATACTTAATTATTGTGCCTAAATATATGTGTATAGTATTTTTTACGTATTTCAAATTCTTGTTAATAAAAAAATGTAAATCATTCCATTTAGAATGTATGCACTTTGAAAAGGAACATTATAAACATCAAATTCTTCGATTTTAGCTCAATTTTACTTAACATATCAAATTATTATAATCACCCAATCAGGCTTCAATAGAAATCATTCGTTCGATTTATTACATTCACTCTTTCGTTCACTCATCATTCTCAATCAATTATACTATAGTTAAATTATAAATCATCACATCGTTTTGAGTTTCAAAGAAATTATTTTATTTCTTTCAAATGATAAAACAGATTCATTCAAAGATAAAAATAGGCATTATTAATCAGTTGTAAAATCGTTACGTTATTGACAATAATATTAGTTGTAAAATACTGCGTAAGTGTCAAATTCCATCCATGTTTTGTTTTGAATTTGTTAAAGACGACATACTCACTTTATCTACTCACATATTTTCTTATGTTTTTTTGCAATAAAAAAATAATATTAATTAATAATATTTTATTGAATATGATGAAAACATAAGAAATTTGAATTTCGCGGCCTATCCTGACGCCTCCCTCTTGACATTTGGTTGTTAATTTTGAAAAAACATAATGAAGTGAAAAATGTTTTTGCAGATGTATGTCGTCTATAGCAAAACCGTAGTATGAAATGTCTTTAATCACTTAGATAGTTTATTCACTTCCTATGGAAGGTGCTATAAGATATCAAAATTCATGTTTTACATAGATAATCAAAATCTTAAACTTAAAATAATTATGAATTTGTCAATTTTCTATGAATTATTTTAGAATAGTAAGGTGGAGCCGGATGATAGCAATTTATTTAATCATGTAGTTACTAAACTCGCCACCGCGGCACCGATTCAACAACGGCGGTAGTGGACTGTTAGGTCCAGAGAGGTTTTTAACAAAAAGTTTCCTAACAATAGCAAAAAATAATATTTTAGATATCATCATAATCATAATCTTGGCGTGCTTATGACATATTTGAAGCATTTTAGTATATTTTTAGTTAAAAAAAAACTAGTAAACTTTTGCAATAAGCTTAAAAGTCGAGACCAATCGCTATACGAAATTATGATATGTATTTAATCTTAAAATCATGTTACTTAATATGCTTATAACTTACACTCTAAAAGGCATGCATTCCACAATTTTCAAATTTTACAATATTAAAAAAAAACATTCCATTTTGTAAAAGACAACGTGCCTTGAATCTCTTGTAGCTTACTTTACTTTAAAATAAAATTGGTCGCGTCCAATTTTCAAATATCGAAAGGACCATAATCAAAAGACTTTTTATCGGTCAATGATATGAAGATAAAACGGCACTGATTAATGTCAATCCGCGCGGTTCACGGCAAATGTATCTATGATCCGTCGCGGAAGATACGTTACGGATCATCCGCTCAGGGGGTCTCAAATGGCCGTTACGTTAAAAATTTAAAATTCTTAAAATGGACATTATAATCATACTTCGGCACATAGGTCGGTGGTGGTCGTGTCCGGTTATGGGAATCGCAAAATAAGTACTTGATTTACTTAGTGATGGAGTTAGTTTATTAAAATAAATTACAAGGAGCAAGAATCCGAGTAAATAACGTCCATTTTAAGAATAATTTTTTTTTAACGTGATTCATATTATGATTCTTCTATAGCGGCCATTTTAAGCCCGCAGAGTATCGCCAGCTTTAGAAAGGTTAATTGCTCTAAAAATGACCAAGTATTTAATAATGAATCCGTTTAATGGCGTCTATATTTAATAGTTTTGGAACAGTAATCAACTCTGTTCCTTTTTGTTCGGCCTAAATAAAATTTCTTTGAAATAATAGACGTAATTTTGAATAGTATTTGCATAGCTCGCTTTAAAGAAAAAATGTCGCCTTTTCAAGAATTGTTATAAAATTTACAATATAGGTACTAAATTAAATTTTTGGCAGTTGCTTTTTTGCGTCTCATAAAATTTTGGTCTAAAGCCGTGCCTTTTGTGCATGGCAGTGTAACCCGCCAAGCTCATTAGGGTTACAATATTAATACATGCTTAATTATTAGAAGTGTTGAATGATTAATAAATCATTTTTGTTAAATGTAAACACAGTTGAAATTATGTAAAAAAATGGTTTGTGTTATTATTACAAACAAAATGAGCTTATTAAGTTTACTTGAAAAAATGTTTTAGATACAATTTGAAATATTCAAAATTTAATTATGTAATAGGTTTTTACATGAGATAATGCATTATATGAATGATGTTTATACAAAATTATGTTGAGCAAAGTATATAACTGTAAAAAGTTTATATTGGTCCACCAGTTTAAGATAAATGATCAAAAATATATTAAACTGTGGAGACTTGTAATTTATCTATCAATATAATGTGAATGCTGTATCTAATTCAGTATACAGTTAAAATAAAATAATTTTAGGTTAAAACCAATATTTAATGTATTATTTAGATTTTAGATTATTATTATTAAGTTTTTTTCATAATTTGTAAAGCTCTTTTTATGTTTATCAATGTTTTGTCACTTTCATTTGTCATAATCGATTTTATAAAAGAAAATAAGTTTACCAAGTGCTATTATTTTATATTTTTACTTTGAAATGATTACGCCTTATCGATGTACTTAAAACATTCCTTTTGAAATACTTTTCGAAATTATTTTAAAAATTATATTCCGTTTCACAACGATTTTTTATTTGCGAAGGCTGAAAAAGTATCCGTTTTAAAAGTAAGTTTTTTTTTTAAGTTAATAAAGCATTTTCAACATTCCCTTGAAAGTATTTTGAAAACATGTATTTATGAGCAGTATTCTTTTACACATTGACATTTTCTGCATTCTGTGATCATTGAATCAAATGTACTTAAAATAAGCCTGTGTTTGTGAAATATCGAGACCTAATTTTATAAAAATGTAATACAAAAAATCACTTTTTTTTTCAATAACTTTGCTGATTGGCTCAAAACTATGTCCAAAATGTTGTTATAGTCAAACGATTATATACATAGTTAATATTTACACATGTAAGCTAGTATACTTGTGTTATTATAAAATATATTATATTTAATTTAAACCTTGTTATTTTAATGATAACCTGTTTCCTGAACACAACTGAATAAATGCGCATTAAAGAATTTTCAAAGCTAAGTTTTAGTACTGAGAGTTGAAATTCCAATAATGCAATTAGTGTTAGCAAAAACGGGCATTATTAACCTATTTTAACACAAAAATACACGATTCAGATCAAGGTTACATAAACCAATCTGAAATACTTTCTACGAAAACTATACCATCATACCTAAATTAAACAATGACAGCTTCCAATAATACATTTACATAAACACTCGTATTTATTATATCTAAAATAAATCAAAGCAAAGTTTTGACATCCAAAATAAATTGGACGCGAAAACGCATTAATACGTCTTACGCTGTCAACACAAAATTATGAGCGACGAAAATAACGTTATTGCAATGATTTTACAAGGTAACCTTTTTCAGAAGCTTGGCGTGCACACACGCAGTACAGGTAGTATAGGATCCCTTACAGAACGACCTTCACCGAGCTGGTTAATAATGAAAAGTATTTTATATCAAATTTAATATGTCAAAAAATATATTGCAAATGGGTTGACTAAAAAAATTCAGTCCAGAATTTCTTTTTCAGCATTTCACTGGTTTGGCTAATAGACAAATTCTATAGCAATCGAAAGTATGAAACCTGTAGAATATGCAATTAACATTGCATACCCGCCATTGCATATTGCGCGGTATTGCATTGTATATTGGTTAACCTAACGGTTAACCTAACGTTTGCATATTTTATAGCCTATAGAATATGCAAACGTAAGGTTAACCTAACAAACAACAACGTAAGGTTAACCTAACGTTTGCATATATTCGATAGGCTTCATACTTTCAATTGGTATGGAATTTGTCTATTAACCAAAGCAGAGAAATGTTAAAAAAATTTTTTAGTCAACCCAATTGCAATATATTTATTGACATACTTACTTAATTTGATATAAAATACTTTTCATCCATTAACCAGCTCGGTGAAGGTCGTTCTGTAAGGGACCTTAGACGAAGGCACAATCAATATAGTACTGGCCGAAGCGAGCTGTCATCTCTGGATACGAAGCTGACCAAGCGCCTTCTGCGCCTGGACAGGGATAGCCTGCGACTGGTGGCGGGAACCATCACTGGACACTGCTCACTGAATAAACACTTCCACAGCCACACCCTAGGTATCACTTAACAGTGCTTAGTGCAGGAGCGTGCATGGAGGCGGAGGAAACGGTAGCGCATGGTACTCCTCGAGTGCACCGGCGTCACCCAGATCCGCAAGGAAACTCTTGGAACACCAAGATCCCTTGCGAATGTCCTGAGAAGACTGGGAAGATTGATCTGCTTCTGTAGGGAGGTAGGTCCAGGAAACCGAAACTAACATAGAACTGGCCTGAGAGCCTGCTAACCATCTTACCCTATATTAGAGGATTCGCAGTTTCCTCTCCATAACACCTTTACCCTTAAGGTCCCTAGCCCACGGCAAACGCGCAGACGACGCGAGTTTCAGGAACGCGCGTTTTCCGCGCCGTTTCTGCGTTTTTATAGATTCAAACGCGGTATAAACGCGTGTGAACCGCGTTCGAAACTCGTTTAAAGCCCGTACAAACGGTCAAAGCCAGCGTAAGCAGCGTTGTCTCAACAGACGGTATTGTACTACTGACTAGGAGTCTTTGACCTGAACGCGGAAGCTACGAGCGACTTCAGCGCGTCTTTATCGCTGTATCTGCGCGTATACGCTCAGTAGACGCGCGTTTTACGATCACCCCGTTACAAAGTTGCGTTCAAATCTCGTTTGAAGCGTGTATACACGCGTCATCTGCTCGCCTTCTGCGCGTTTAAAATTTGCCGTGTGCTAGGGGCCTAACGATCATCAAAATTAAAGGTGTAGGTATACTTCCAATTTTGTGTTGGCTCAGACCAATCACGTGTCTGCCACGTTCCTCTTTTTCACGTGTTTTTTGTGACAGCTGTTTGTCGCCAACGCCCACACTATGTCTACCAAGAACATAGGTACGTTGACACTAAATCGACAATACTTATGTTAGAAGTGCTGAGAGATAGGCTTTAAAATGTACACAAACGATGGGGCTAAATATTGTGTCCTGCGTGTCTGGTGTTGGTTCATTACAGGAACAGCTGGGAGCTACAGAAGGCGCGAAACTAGTGGCTTAGTTCTGGGCCGACACAATTTAGATTGCCATGCGCTAATTAAGAATAATTTATTTCGGCATACAATTAACGAACCACCAGATTTAGCAAAACGTAACGCAAAAAAAAACTATTGATCACCAAAATTAATTCCCATTTTATTGTAAAATTAGAACCGAAAATTTATTGTTTTAATTAATGACCACCAGAAATTTAACTGTTATGCTCTTGCATCCGCGTCGAGGGAGACCCGGTCGACGGGAAGTAGTCCCGTCGACCGGGTCCCTCGACTCGAATGACTCGGAATGGTTTATAATACCCTTCTAACCTAATCTATCTGTGTCGGGGTGCCTCAAGTCGGCCTAGGGAAAACTAGTGTCATCAACCATCATCTGCCTAGCTTTTTCCCAACTATGTTGGGGTCGGCTTCCAGTCTAACCGGACGCAGCTGAATACCAGTATTTTACATGGAGCGACCTATCTGACCTCCACAACCTCTATTTATTTAGTACTAACTAGTACTGGGTACTAATATTCCCCCCATTTATTTCTGTTCAGTGAACAGCATAGTCTGATTACATACCGTCGTTACCTTGGAGATCGACCCATCCAGCTGTTATATTATATTATATAGCCACGACTCCACGAGTAACATACTGTTATCCCATATTTTATAGAATGTGTTTCAAGTTCGAAGCGATCTAAAACCGTAATCTAATTTCGTCTGCGATTGCGTCAGGTAAAGAGCACTATGCCATCTTCGAGCTAATCAAAAATACACCTTTCGCTAAGGTGATAAGGTTGAGAATCGTGAATATGGAAGATAAATAATGAATTGGGCCCCTCTGCTTCCTATGTCGTTTTATTTCATGTACTAAGACGTTATAAATTTCTCCTTTAGCCTTGATTAATATACATAGAAAGTAGAGTACCTACTGGCAAGTGGAACGCGTTTTATTTTAAATACTAAATTCAGAATTTGTAATGCTTTGAAAATGGAACAAGTCCGTTGAAAAATAAAAATCGTTGGAGGAGAAATGCAGATGAAGGTGACATACGGGGTGGAAGGATTACCGACGCGAAATTTTTCATATTAGGATGTAAACAGCCTAATATGAAAAAAAAAGCTAAAGCGGCTTCATACCTTTGCTTCTTCTTCAACCTAGCGAAAGCGCGGAAAAAAACGCAAATTAATTAATGACAAAAATATATTTTCTTCTATTATTTTATTTCTTGGAAAGTGTATTGAAATACGTCGTTTGATACACGTGGGCATTTGTTATTGCAGATCTCGACTCCATAACAAACTCGCCTCGAATGCAGTAACAAAGTTTTCATTTCTCATACTCGGAAAGTAGTGTTTGTTTGATCAGAGCAGCGGGTCGAAAACGATGCTTCCCTCCCTTGGGCGGGAAAGACTCATAGTAATTGTTTCCTTCCCTAGGGCGGGAATGAATTTTAAAAATAGAACTAAAATTGGTTATTTAGTCGGCTATAATTTTTTTTACATAATTAAGAAAAATATCGATTAAAAAAAAAAATGCTGCGGTCTTGTGAGTGTATACGGCCAATGTGAATTAAAAAAAATACCTATTAAAGTGGGATGGGCCGCGGCGGTGACGCGGGCGGTGTGTTCCATTGAAATTTAAATGAAAAAAGACTATTTATGTATTATTTGGCGGGATACTAACTCTGTACCGAAATTATTTGATTAAAAACCGGCCAAGAGCGTGTCGGGCCACGCTCAGTGTAGGGTTCCGTAGTTTCCCGTCGTAAAATAAAATCGTTTTCCGAAAGTGTATTTCTTACATACTTACTTCAATGGACTATCTAGCAAAATACAGCCTTCTACGCTATGGAGTAGGTATTCAATGCTCAAGAGTACACTTAGTGTAAAACATAATGTGGATTTGAAAAAATTCCATAATCTCACAGCGTTTTTAAAAAGACAGTCTCAGGGGTTCAAGAGCAAAAAATCTAAGGTTTTCACCTCTTACGAAGTGGAATCATTTTTAAATGAAGCCCCTGACGAGATATATTTGGCAATGAAGGTAAGCTAAACCTAAACGTTTATCTAAGTAAGGAGAAGTCTTTTACTCTAAAAATGAACATCGTTCCCAACGTCTTTACTCTGCTATGTATTATAGATAAGTTTGTACAAAAAGAGACAATGACACTGACCAGATTGCGTATATTGAGAGTAAATACGTTGGAACGGCATGCATTTTTAGAGTAAACCTGTTTATTTTACCTACATACCTAAAAGATAAATACTAACAAAATTCTTTGTTTTCACAGGTGGTATTGATACTCGGTATAAGCGGCGCCTGCAGAAGCAGTGAGCTCACAAATCTAACAATTAAAGACGTTGAAAATCATGGTCAGTTATTAGTTGTAAAATTGACTAAAACAAAAACAAATATTGAGCGCACATTTGTAGTACGAGAAGAGTTTACACAAACAGTAAAAAAGTATCAAAAGCTTAGACCTACTGACATAAAAACGGATCGTTTTTTTCTTAACTACCAAAAGGGAAAATGCTATAAACAAGTGATCGGTAAAAATAAAATCTCAGTTATGCCAAAGCAGATAGCAACATATTTGAATTTACCAAACTGTGAGCAGTATACCGGGCATTGTTATAGAAGAACGTCAGCGACACTGTTAGCCGATTCTGGGGCGAACTTAACAATGTTAAAAAGACATGGAGGATGGAAATCCAGCACAGTCGCGGAAGGCTACATTGAGGATTCTATCCAAAATAAATCTAAAATTTCAAAGAAATTAACTGAGACTATAAATATACGCCCCAATTCGCCTCAACCAACCACTTCAAGAGAGTCTCCGCCATGGATTCCACCGTCTAATGAAATACCAGAGTCTTCTACTTTTACAGAGATCCAACACAACCAAATTTGTCATAAAATATCAAACAGTGTAAATATTCCAAACAAAAATTTAACTTTGAATTTCACAAATTGTTCTAACTTCTCAATTAATTTTAAATAGGTACTACTTATGTTATTACTATCAATAAATATTTTAGAAAAACTACTATTTTTTACTTTCTATTCTATTTCTCTATTTTTTATTTGAAATGAAAAGTAGAGTGTTTAACACGGGTGAAAGTCATCAATTCCCACTCGGACTATAGCCGCCCTCGCTTCGCTCGTCTAAATACCTCGTATGGGAATTGATTTCTTTCCACCCTTGTATAACAATCTACTATTCCCCACTTATATCATCATCGCCTATAATGTTTCCACTGCTGGGACACGGCTTCCACTCAGTGCCAGTGCGGATTGGTAGATGTCACATGTCTTTGAATTTTTTGGTTCTAGGACATGCCGGTTTCCTCGCGATGTTTTCCTTCACCATTTTGAGAGCAGTGGTGATGAAATAAATTACACAAAGTAATGCGCCTGTCTGGGTTCGAACCCACGACTTACTGTCCGTAAGTCGGGGCCGCCGTCACTGGGCCACCGTTGCTCTCACTTATATCAAAACGTACTAAGTATAATCATCTTACGGATGATGATGTATTTCTTTTACACTTGCCAAGCCATCATCTTAAACTGTTACATCATTATCAAAACCTAAAATAAGATATTTATTTTGGTTCTTCATTTCAACGCACATTAGCGCAGCAATAAATAAAAGTAATTAATATGTCCGTCTCGTTGGTCCAACGGACGCAAGCGCTATATAGGTACCTAATTGTTGTTGTGTCGAGCATTGGGTATTAGGTTCGACTCTCAGGTCGGACCATAGTGTTATGGCTTAGGGCTTGTTCCATTAGGAATTTCTCAATAGCAGTCCGAACCTGAATTTGTGCCCGGTTGATGGCAATAGGTTCGCCCCTATTACATTATTTAAGGCCCTTCTAACCCTAAAATTAGCAACTCTATTCGTAGTGGTTGGAATGGAAACTTCCTTTGAAATACTGTTAGAATAAAGTTCTAATCAGCTTGCACTACAAAGCGGTTGTTACGTCAGTCACTGCGGCCGAATAGTGCGAAATGAGTGTTTTTTTGCGATTTACAAAAAATCTATTGATTGGACTAAAAAAATAAAACACATAAGACCTGCTTTATAGTTAGTTCAGTTAGTATGCAAAGTTTCATGATTTGAAGTACTTTTTGAACACCAGCGGTTTATTGTTCGATTTGGAGGTAAGTTTGGAATTTTTTTCTATCGAGAAAAGTTTATGGAATCGTGTTTTCGTCCCACATAGGACTTAGCATTAATCCTCAACTTTACCATATATTTATTTCAAAATTAATGCTGCAGTATTTTAGGCGTAACGGAGGATTTTGCTAAGCCATTTGAGGGGGTATATAGGCCCTTAAACATAAAGTATGAAATAGGGGGTGTACAGGGTGTGCTAGAAGTACCCCTACTATTCTGCCTTACCCTTCAATGATTATCCCTATGTGTGATGTTATTTACGCTGTGTAAAAATGAAATGGGTAATTTACTATTTATTTTCGTTCACATTAGTGTAGCAATAAATAAAAAGTAATTAATTTCATTTAATAACACTTTTGGCAAAGTTGCCAAACGTCAACGTGTCTGGCTAGTCAAAAACACTCCTTGAACTAGCTAAGGGTTCAACGATCATACAGGCTTATTACTTTTAATGATCCAAGCCATTATCACCCCTAAACTAATTGAAATTAAGATTAAAATTCCCTGAAAGTCTTCGTCATAATTCTTCAGCAAAACTTCAGGCGATTTTCAACGTTTCTATGTTGTGTTTTAGGATGATTTTAGTTTGGGTTTGTTATGATTCTAAGCCTGACATATTGACAGTCACATTGCTGTCTCCATATTCGGGTTTCATTGTATTTGGCGTGCATCAGTCTTAGTTTTGATAGCGTGATAATAACTCGAGCTTTTAAAATGTAAGTAATTGTTTTAATTCAAGTGCTTCTTAGGGTTATGACCGCTGAAAATTAATGTAAATACGGATCTTTAAAAATTCAGACAGAGATAGTATTTTAGTTCTGGCTGAACCTAGTTGAACGTGAACCTTTCAGAATACCGCGTGAGGTTGATTTTAAATTTATTTGAGGTCGACGCAGTATGTCTTCTTCTTCTGTCAGAGGAGCTAGGGGCTACATAATAATAGCTGCTCGGATCGAGCTTTAGGTTAAGCCGTGCTTGCCTAGGTTGATCTGTAGATGGGTGACCACCCATTACATACCGAGTTTCCTCCGTGCCTCAGAAAGCACGTTAAGCCGTTGGTCCCGGTTGTCATTGTAGATCTTTGACAGTCGTTACAGGTAGTCAGTGGCCCAAAATGTCTGAGACCCAGTCTTACCAAGGGGTATCGTATTACCCGGTACTAACTGGGTTGTGGAGGTCAGATAGGCAGTCGCTCCATGTAAAATACTGGTATTCAGCTGCATCCGGTTAGACAGAAAGCCGACCCTAATAAAAAAAACTTGGGAAAAGGTTCTCTGTTTCTTGTCATCTCAGCAGTCAGGTCCTTTCAAACCATACCATCATTCACACAGTCTATCCATAGTTTTCATTGATAAATATAAATATTGTACTTAATATTATTAGGAAAATGCAATGAAAGACAAAACATTTATCCACCAAGGTATTTTTTCATCAGTTTCTTCTCGCGACTTCATCCGGGTCGACGAAACTCTATGGCACAGTTTTCTGTTCCACTGCTGTGCAAAGACCTCCCCCATTTGTTTCGAACTCTCCCGGTGTTTTGCCTTCTCCTGCCAAACAGTCAGGAACGAGTGCAAGCACCCTATGGCACTAGTGGTAGTCTGGTAGTGTATACCTCTGGTGTGTATATAATGTATGTAACATTCTCTGAGATTTCCAACCAAACCAAACTTACTAATTTTCTTTACCTCTTTAAAATAATGTAAGTGTTGATTTTTGTGAAATTATTCTTATAAAATAAGAACTCTTTTATTAAATATTCACAAAAAGTTGCAGTTATGGAAAAGCGTTTGATTCAAAACACTAGCTTTTACCCGCGGCTTCGCAGGTAATAAACAATCTGTGTGCTAAATTTTATCCAATACCGTTCAGTTGTTTTTGCGAAAAAGAGTAACAAACATTATACACACAAACTTTCGCCTTTCATTTAGTGTGATAAAATTAAATTAAAAACTTATCAAGTCAATGATATTCTATTACTTATCGCGCAACTATGAACACTCGAAAACGGGCCAATTGGGTCGTATTGCCTTTATTATGCGTCACTGCGTGTATGTGAGCTGGCTTTGCCCCGCGGAACACTTTTCGGTGGTTTTGTAGGTGTATAACATATCTGTTTATTAGAATATCATGGTATCAAGTAGTTTAACATCGTCAATATCCATTGAAACCCTACCCTACTCTAAGGAAACTTTTAGAACAATTTCATGGCCCCATTATTTTCTAATTGCACATTTACAAAGCACATCCAGTCGGAATTAGCAGATCCGTATTTACAGCTGAAGCTTTAAGCACGTCATAGACAACAATATCTCATACACGTCATACAATAAAACAATCGTAATTTTAAAACACGCGAACACACACGTGACCAATTTCCCCAAAGATCTCAACGAGGGAAAACTTAACCTCAAAAAAAAAACAACAAAAATAATCTATTCTGTCATCTTTTGTGGTGAAACAAAGCTGAGATTCGTGGACAATAAATCTTTTAAGCAAGAAATTGATCGTTGTAAACATAAATAAGAGACTCCAGAAATAAATCTTACATCTCCAGCGATGCCAGTGCCAACTTTTCCCGCCCTTTCTAGTCAGTTAACACGCAAAAACCGCGCTAGATGGTCAACCGGAAAAATAACCAGTGCTAATACTTGTGCCCCATAAAAAAAAAAATATATATATAACAAACATTTTAATTTGCGCGGTAAATAGACATAAATCTAATTGTTTTTTTTTTCGTGCAGTGAACACAAATCATACAGCCATGGGTGATGAATACGAACCGAGAGAAATATTTTCAAGGATAGAAAATATCACAGAGCAAGATGATAAAAGTCTGGCCGGAGCCACAAAGGAAATAAGGAATGACTTAACAGTTTTTATACCAGAAAACCCTTTCCCAGAAATTGAGGTTGATTCGTATCCACCTTTAAAATTTTCATGGGTGATTCCGAAAAAAATAGCTGCCATGGCCTTCCCTAGAAATAAGGAAAACCTAAAATTTTTAATTGATCAAGGTTGTTCGGTTCTGGTAACATTAACAGCTGGTAAGAAACCTCCTGTGGATGATATGCCTAGGCTAAGATGGGTAGAAATACCCGTAGAAGAATTTGAAGCACCCAGCATAGATCAAATTAAGCAATTCATCGACGTATGTAAGAAAGCCGACAAAAATGGAGAGGTGAGTGTTCAAAACTATCTATAAATTAACTAAGCGATGCCTAAAATAAGGCACTGAACAGAAAGATCAACAAAATCTAAGTCTCGAAGACGATTTTAGCCCCCATTCAGCTTATTTTTTTTTTCCCAATTTAAAAAAAAATGGTACGAACATGGTAGGTATACAAAAGGCAGGTGCACACCGTTCTAAAAAAAAAGATCGGACAGTGACCTCATCTATCATACGCCAAGGTTCTAATTTTAAAATAGAGAAATGTCAACCCACTGAGTCCCACTGGGTCAGAGTATTTTCAGGTGGAGAAAATATGATATCCAAAAGTGATGTTGAAAGTTTCTTACCTGCATAAAATTATTTATTTACCTAATGCACAATGTATACATAATATATTGTACCCATCATAGTCACACGCTAGGCGTATTGGCCCTGTTAGGGCGCAGCAAGGTAACGTAAAACTAAAATAATATTGCATCTAAAGCATCTAAATTATCTAATATCACGTAGCTAAGGAACTTTCACAATAAATTTAGGATGCCTTATACTCAGAACACATATTGTCGGACTTATAAAACGCTGACTGCCTGGTCCAATGATCGCAAGCGAGACTGTTGAGCAGGAGAGGTGAGGTTCGATTCCCAAGTCTGGCAAAGTGTTATCGGGTTTTTCCATCCGGAATTTCTCAGTAGCAGCCACGTGTACGTGGCACAAAGCCAGTGTCTGGATTTGTGCCCGGTTGATAGCAATAGGCTCGCCTCATCATTTCAGCCGAAAGACGTCCACTGCTGGAAATAGGCCTCCCCCAAGTGTCACCACATTGACCGGTCCCGTGCGACTCGCATCCAGCGGATTCCCGCAACCTTCACCAGGTCATCGGTCCACCTAGTGGGAGGCCTTCCAATGCAACGTCTTCCGGTTTGCGGTCGCCACTCCAGAACTTTTCGGCCTCATCGGCCATCCGTAGGATCGCCTACATGTGACTTAAGAGCCTATACTACCTCAGATTAGCAACTCTATTTGTGGTGGTTCAAACTTCGTTTGTAAAACTGTTAGAATAACGTTCTAATCAGCTTGCACTACAAAGCGGTTGTTACGTCAGTCACTGCGGCCGAATAGTGCGAAATGAGTGGTTTTTATTCTTTATAAAATCAAATATTTGTCTTTTGGAAAAAATAAAAAACATAAGACCTGCTTTATAGTTAGTTTAGTTAGTATGCAAAGTTTCATGATCTAATTTGAAGTACTTTTTGAATACCAGCGGTTTATTGTTCGATTCGGTGGTAACTTTGGGATTTTTTTCTATCGAGAAAATTTTATGAAATCGTGTTTTCGCCAAACATAAGACCTAACATTAATCCTCAACTTTACCATATATTTATTTCTAAATTAATGCTGCAGTATTTTAGGCGTAACGGAGGATCATGCTAAGCCATTTGAGGTAGTATATAGGCCCTTAAATAACTGGCGAAGTGTGGCTGTACTATAAGGTACACCTCTGCCTAACCCTCAGGGGATAACAGTCGTGATGATATATTATGTAAAACACTGAAGATAAAATTGAACGACCTGTTCTAATTAACGTCTGTTTCAAAATTACCACCAATCACAACAGTTTTAGTTTTTTTCTAGCCGTGTGGTATCCGGCAGAGTAGAATAGAACCAACCCATTACACTCACGGGTGTCGTATAAGGCGACTAATGTCTGAGGCAGAACACCTTGCGCCTTCGTAGACCAGAGAATGGGCAGCAGCGTTTTCTGTTAGTCTTTCATCACTGCGATCTCCAATCCGCCTGCTAAGCGTGGAGATTACGGCAAATTCCTCCCATCATGGAAGAGGCTTATGTCCAGCAGTGGACGTTATGGGCTGTTGTGGTGGCTGTGGACAACAGTTTTACTCGATATAAATAAACAAAATCTATTTCAGTTCACCTAGGTAATAAGTATTTACCTGACCGAGTACTAATTGCGTCTCAAGATTAGCATGGGCCAAATACATAACGAGAATCATTAAAATTGTGGCTAAATGCCATTATTATAATGCTGGACTCACCGCACTAGTGCTTTTCCATTTTAGTAAAGTGACGCGCGTCATCTGTATTTTAAATAGCTAGTAAACGATCATAAAACGGTCACACAATATTAAAATTTGCATACGTGAAACCTTTCAGTTTTAGAGGAAGGTCACAGTACTCACAATGGGTATTTATTTCATTTGGTGCAAATTGGGCGGTTTGTTAAAAAAATAAAAATAAATTTGTTTTTAATCGCAAACTTCATCTTAGTTAAAAGTTTCTAATACAAGGATTATAAAAAAAATGAAGGCCATCTCTTAGGTTCCATATTAGTGAAGATATGGACCCGCAAAGTTTTAAGCGTCATGGTAGTGACATGTTGCACGCTTGGTAATGACCATAGCACATGGTAATGACATATAATATGCTTGGTAATGACCATAGCACATGGTAATGACTAGAGACCGGATAATATGCATTTGCATATTTGCATATGCATTTGCATATTTAAGCGATTTTCAAGGCTAATAGCATATTTTTACTAATATCTAGTGATGATGCATATTATTGCTATAATTTACAGTAGGTAGGTATTTTTCGAGCGTGGCGCACTCAAATTGATAGCTTTATTAATGGACCGACGGAAGTTTTGCCAGAAAATATAAGCGCTAACATAGCACCCAAGTTCAAATTCTGCCCAGTTACCTCAGTAGATGTGGAGCGATCATTTTCGACCTATAAAAATATTTTGAATGATCGAAGACATAATCTTACCACTGAACATTTGGAACAATACTTGATTGTTAATGTTTACAAAAATATTAAATAATGTCTACTGTATCGATTAACATCTATCAATGGATAGTTTTCTATAAATGTATGCTGATTTTTTAATAAAAAATATAAAACTGAATAGTTTTTTTTATTTTATCAAATAACAATAAATTAAAAAGATACATACATAATAAAGTAAAACATAAATAAGACAAGTATTTACTAACAAAATACTTAAATCTAAAGGAATAATATTTACAAAACAAAAAAAACTCATTTAATGTTGCATATTCTGTCAGTTTTCGTGCATATTTTAGGCATTTTTCATGCATATTTCAAGCTTTTTATGTTGCATATTATCCGGTCTCTAGTAATGACAAATATTTCTATCTCCAATTAGTGAACAGCTCTTGCAGTACCCATCTCTAGTCTGTGTGTGTGTGTGTTTCTACAATAATAGAATATTAGAACTTATTATAGGAATGAATAATAAGACCATAATAATATGATTATCGTAATTATTTATTTATTATTTTCATTTTGCTTCTCGAAATAATCTTTAACACATATATTTGGCGTTCTATATAATAGAAAATAATCTATTTTTTTTACAATCAGTAGCTATGTATAGGTATTCATAAAAAAATCTAGGTATTCTTTATACAGCTTAGGGTTAGATTTAATTTTTTCGTGCCTTTTCTTTTTAGATAAGTATCCGTTTTTTTCGTAACAATTCTTGTTTATTTTCTTGTTTTTTACGCGGCATATTCATTTACTTCAGTCACTGGAACAATCAATATTATAAAAAAACTAAAATAATCATGCAAAAAATATTTGCGCAAAATACAGGCACTAAAACTAACGGAAAGTGTGCACAGATATAAAAGGCAACAATTTTAAAATGTAAGCTCTTTTTCGGGTAAGTGGAGATACTCATTACCATGGAACCATTGTCATTAATGGAATCATTGTCATTACCATGGAAGCATTGTCATTACCGTGGATTGAAAATCCACGGCATTCCATGGTAATGACAAAATCCAGAAATTTTCACTTTAGCATGCTATTGCCAAAACGTTCTACATAAAACGTCATAACAAATCAGTTAGGCTCAAGGCAAAAATTTAAAAAGGCAAGCTCTATGCAGGATAAGTGGAGATAGTCATTACCGTGGAATCATTGTCATTACCGTGGATAGAAAAGTCCACGGAAATCCATGGTAATGACCACCTTGGTAATGACAAAATCCAGAAATTTCCACTTTAACACTTACTGTATAAGATATTCCAGAATGTTTTACTGATTACGTCATAACAAAACAGTTAGGCTATAAGATAAAATACGATTAATATAAACAATTTGTATACTTACTGAGGAATGATACCCACGGGAAAGACAATATTACTGTGACAAAAACCACGGTACGACTTTGTAAAATATATAAAAATTCTTGATTTTGCGCTGCGCGACCAGCGTTCACTTCGCCGTCTGAATGGTGGCTAGGGGCACTCGGGGGCAGCGGTGTCCGTTTCGACCGCGCGGCCACGGTGTTTTTTTTTAAAAAAAACTATGCCAAGTTTTTGTAAAAGTTTGTAAAAATTGATTCCCAAAACCATAAATTTGTCAAAGTTATGGTTAAAAAGTTATAAGGGTTTGAACGTGGCCGCGCCATCGAAACGCGGAGAACCGCGCGGCCACGGAGATCTTTAAAACTAAGCGTTGCAGACACCTGAAATTTAGGTAAATAACAGATTGAATTTGTAAAAAAATTGTAAAAATATACAAAAAAATCCTAGGTTTATATCTTAGGAGCTGTAAGACTAAAACCTCATGGCCGCGCCATCGAAACGGTGAATAACACGTTATCGCCGATATCTCGCTGAAAAAGCATCGTAGAGGTCTGAAGTTTTTTGTAAAACACAGATTTGAATTTGTCAAAACTGGTAAAAATACTTCAAAAAGTCCTAGGGTTATATTTTAGGAGCTGTAAGACTACAAACCCATGGCCGCGCCATTGAAACGGTGAAAAATACGTTATCGCCAATATCTCGCTGAAGAAGCATCGCAGAGGTCTGAAGTTTTTTGTAAAACCTAGATTTGAATTTGTCAAAACTCGTAAAAATACACAAAAAAATCCTAGGTTTATATTTCAGGAGGTGTAGTACGGTATCGCTTATAACCTTCAAAACGTTCTGAATGTTTGGTTAGGGTGACCATGACTTATTGCTTAACGTCAACCTATTACATTATAATTATTTTTCAAGGATTATAAATTAAATTAAAATGATAAGATACAAAAACATGTTTATTTCTTAAAAAAAATCACATAAATCACAGATTGTTAACTTACATATTTCTGACAAAACCACAAATCACAGATTATTTACTTACACTAAGAATTTTTTTTATATTATATTTTTTTAATACGACTGTGAAGTATGGTGTTTACTTTACTAGTAAATTACTGTTTTTTTTTTAATATCTTAATCATCTTTGTGAGGAGCCCGTGGCTAAATAATAACAGCCGCTCAGGTCGATCTTTAGGTTAAGCCGTGCTTGCCTAGGTTGGTCTGTGGATGGGTGACCACCCATTACATACCGAGTTTCCTCCGTGCCTCGGAAAGCACGTTAAGCCGTTGGTCCCGGCTGTCATTTGTAGATCTTTGACAGTCGTTACAGGTAGTCATGACCCAAAAAGTCTGACAACCAGTCTTACCAAGGGATATCGTATTACCCAGTACTAACTGGGTTGTGGAGGTCAGATAGGCAGTCGCTCCATGTAAAATACAGGTATTCAGCTGCATCCGGTTAGACTGGAAGCTGACCCCAACATAGTTGGGAAAAGGCTAAGCAGATGATGATGATGATGAATCATCTATGTATAATATAGACCATAATTATGTTAGATTATGTATTGTCATAGGTTGTTCGGAACTTGCGTGCATTTCGGTTTTACCATCATCATAACAAATCATTCTGGAAATACTATGCAATGACACTTATTTCTGTAATAATACAAACAGGGTGTTAAAGTAGTCGCGTGCCATAGCTTAGGGGTGAGTTCAGTATCGATAAAGGAACCCGTAAAAAATAAAATAAAAGCATCTAACTGAATATACTGTGATTTAAGTATTTTTTTATAATAAAAAAAATAAATTAAAATGTAACGATAAGATCATCATCATCATCAGCCTATTAATGTTCCCACTGCTGGGACACAGGCCTCCTCTGAGAGGGAATGGGCGTATAATCCACCACGCTGGCCCAGTGTGGATTGGTAGATGTTACTCGATGTCAATCAATATTTTACAAAAACATAATTATGTTTATAGGAAATAAACATACGACTCTTCATTTTTATTTAATTTAGGATCCTTGAGAAATAATTTCTAATAAACACCTCACCTCTTATTTCAGAAAACTTTCCACTTATTGAAGTGGAAAGTTTTCTGTGAACAATAAGTCATGGTCACCCTATCGAAACATTGAAAACGTTATTACAGGGTTTATATTATAAAAAAAAATACTTTTTTGCCTACTATCGTTAGTTCTACTTAATTAGGTTTTGTTTATAAAAAAAAAATCAAGCTAATACTTACTTTCTTCGATAAATAATCACGACTTATTTCTAAGCAATACCGTACTTCAGCTCCTGAAATATAAACCTAGGATTTTTTTGTGTATTTTTACAAGTTTTGACAAACTCAAATCTGTGTTTTACAAAAAACTTCAGACCTCTGCGATGCTTTTTCAGCGAGATATCGGCGATAACGTATTTTTCACCGTTTCGATGGCGCGGCCATGGGTTTGTAGTCTTACAGCTCATAGAATATAACCCTAGGACTTTTTGAAGTATTTTTACCAGTTTTGACAAATTCAAATCTGTGTTTTACAAAAAACTTCAGACCTCTACGATGCTTTTTCAGCGAGATATCGGCGATAACGTGTTATTCACCGTTTCGATGGCGCGGCCATGGGGTTTTAAGTCTTACAGCTCCTAAGATATAAACCTATGATTTTTTTGTATATTTTTACAAATTTTTTACAAATTCAATCTGTTGTTTACCTAAATTTCAGGTCTCTACAACGCTTAGTTTTTAAGATCTCCGTGGCCGCGCGGTTCTCCGCGTTTCGATGGCGCGGCCACGTTCAAACCCTTATAACTTTTTAACCATAACTTTGACAAATTTATGGTTTTGGGAATCAAGTTTTACAAACTTTTACAAAATCTTGGCATAGTTTTTTTTAAAAAAAAACGCCGTGGCCGCGCGGTCGAAACGGACATGGGCAGCGGCAGGGTTCGTGCAAAGCTATTTAGTGAAGAGCTGCATGTCGCGTTACTTTGTGCCACGGTAATGATGAGTTTATTAGGAACCAAAATGTACGATGTTGCTGTTCAGTGTTTTACAATACGTTTTAATTTGTGCAGTTAATAATGTATGACATAACTATTGAACTTTTTAGGTAAACAGTAGTTTCAGCCGTAAACGTGAATTTAATGGAACATTTTGCTGAAGTTTTACCGAAAACTGGAAAGCGGACACCCCTTGGTAATGACATTTTGGCCCTTTTGAACAAAATAACTTTTAAATGACTTAATATATATAAAATTTAAAAGAAGCGCCAGTTAGAAATCATTCCATATTACAAGTTACTTTAATCCACGGTAAAAATCTAACTTCATTTATGGTGATATTATCGCGGACAGCCGATTTACACCAAATGAAATAATTACCCCAATATCTTTGAGAACCCCGTACGTTGAGATGAAAATCAAAGTTAACTCAAACTTCATCATCATCATCATCAGCCTATTAATGTTCCCACTGCTGCGCTGCGACACAGGCCTCCTCTCTATGAGAGGGAATGGGCTATAACCCACCACGCGGGCCCAGTGCGGGTTGGTAGATGTCACATGTTCTCGAATTTTTGGTTCTAGGACATGCCGGTTTCCTCACGATGTTTTCCTTCACCGTTTTGAGAGCAGCGGTGATGAAATAAATTACACAAAGTAATGCGCCTGCCTGGGTTCGAACCCACAACTTACTGTTCGGAAGTCGGGGCCGCCACCACTGGGCCACCGCTGCTCCAAACAAATAACCAAACAACTCAAACTTAGGTATTAGCATCGTCATCGTCACTTACGGGACATCTTCCGTGATTTTGATTTGTTTTGTTTTTTGTTTGTTACCTAATCACGGCAGATATCCCGTATTACCTACATTTCTGTGCCCGTAAGTGACGATATAAGTTTAGTTTTAAACCGTGAAAGCTTAAAACAGTGTTTAAAACCAAAGAAGTTTTCGTAGCATAATTCTCTTCAATTAACAATTATTTAATTGTATCGTTCTCTTATCACGCTGTACCTAATGCGCTATCAAATTATGCTGATTTTGCATACTGGAAAGCCCTTTTTTTTCGGATGTGAAATTATCAAATGACTCCTCCCGCTCTGGGCGGAGCAGGAGGGAGTGTCAGACTTTTACTATGACTAAAACCCATCCATGTTCCTACATCGCCCTTTGTGTTCCGGGGCCACGGTATCTCTTTCGAACAGTCCTGCAGCCCCGGCAGGCACCGGCGGATCCCTTCCTTTACTTGAAAGCCCTCAAACAAAGATTGAAAAGTACTCAATTAGAGAAAATAAGATAATAATAAAATTGTCGTTTACTGCTGGTGTACAGGTGGCGACAGCTATTCTCTCAGCTTTGAGTGATATTCCCTATTTGGTGCCGTACTGCCATATTAGTCTCATAGCATCACACACTAATAACCATGTAATTCCCGAAGGTTTAGGCATAAGTGTTCCTAATAGTACACCCACATTTAGCCAGTTATGTCTTAATCCCATGTTATAGGGAGAGCCTATTGCCATCAACCATGCACAAATCCAGGCTCTGAGGCTGCTACTGAGAAATTACTGATGGAAAAACGCAATAACAGTTTGCCCGACCTCACATCAAATTTGCCTGATATCAAATTCCTGTTATTGTACCTCCTTAGGTGATGGGCGTCCATTGCCGCCAAGGCAGGAGTAGATCCGGTGTGATGCTGGCTTGCTACCTCATACACTTCCACCGCTTCCTACCAGACCAAGCCATGAACTCTATCAGGATGATCAGGCACGGTAAGACGAGATATTCACTTTACTATAATAAATAGCGGTCCACATGGGACTTGCTTTATGAACATTAAGTTGAGAAGATGTTTAGGTAATACAAAAGAAGTCTTAGGTCCCGTTTGGTGCCTCTGTATGATCACCGTAGAAACGAGTTTCTTCGAAGAATGAATCGACAAATCTTTTGTTCATGTCATTTTGTCGATTCAATAACAGACGAACATAAGTTTTGTCGATTCTTGTCGTACAGATGAACAAAAGCAACACACCAACCGCATCCACATCTTTTATTTCTTTCGCTCCTTCGTATTGTCGTAATTTATAGCATTTGTATTCTGCGCAGTCGCTGTTGCAGCATGTGTGTCACTTCAGTGTGTAACTTGTGGGTAAGTAAATGGTAACCCCGTGGCCGCAAGCTACACGCCGAAGCGATTTTTCACGCTTGTCGATTGGCAAAAGTCAGATTCCCGATCCCCCGAGGTCGTGAAGAGGGCCTATGCTTATTCTAATAGATTAATCTAACTAAAGCTTATGCTATGCCTTCAAAGCGATTGTAAATAATTAATTGTCATATTGTTATGAAAGACAATAAATTATACCACTATCTTTTTTCTTGGCTCACCGTGAGAATCGGGAGTGGGTCGTAGGTCCATCAATCAATCTATCATCAGAGTTGATTGGCAGGGAGTTCGCTATCGGTTTGATTAATGTGGGTAGTTTCCTACAATTGCTTGCAATTTAAAAGCTAGTTAGGTATATGTATAGACATCCTACCAGCTTTGTTGTAGAATCAAGAATCTTCTAAGATCTTCTAAGTTCTAACATTGCTGATGAGTTTTTCCGCTACTTGGGGACCTCAAAGGCTTCACCAATAGTTTTTAGCTGGGGAGAGGAAGTTGATGTTGATGGATGGAAAGGGAGAGGAAGGCCAAAGAAAAGATGGATGGATTGTGTGAGGAGTGATATGAAAGAGAAAGGAGTGAATGATGCCGTGACGTGTGACAGGGAAGTATGGAAGAAGAAAACGTGTTGCGTCGACCCCGAGTAGAAGGGTACAAGGGTGTTTTGGGGGACTGTCCTATGTAATTTTTGACGTACAAAAAGTGCCGAATCTAGCTATAATTGAATAAAATATGAACTAAGATTTATAAAGAGATTGAAGCCAAGAGCAGGCCGATTTGTCTGCCATAAAGAATAGCATCCCGAAACAAAACGTAGTGGGTAGATAACCTTGTACCACAGACAATATAATACTCCTTGTACTATATTCTGGAAACCTTGACCAAGAATCAGTCGCCAGTAAAACAGTTTTCTTTTCATCGACTGCAAAATTTTTGGTCTACTTTTTAATGCCGGAAGAAAAGACACCAACTTTTTTAGAACGGTTACAAAAAAACTTGTTGAAATTAATTGAGAGAGGGCAACATATAGGCGTTTTTATCATCGTGAAGTAAACAGTAAGACTTTCATAATAAAACATTCTGTATTCTACATTGAAGACTATTTCGATTCATGAATAGGATCGACTTCCGGTAGACAATTGACGTCACTGTAGTATTTACAGCTGTGACGAAACCGCTGGAATAAACGGTCTTGAGGGAAAATTGCAATTATTATCCGCTTCGTAAACGCATCACTATTTTTAACTCAGGGGAAAATGTTGACTATGAATGTAGATGGTTATTATCGTTAACGTTCATAACAAACCTCTGTGGTTTTCTGGAACGTATATTTTGTCAATTGTAATGTAAATAAGTTTCTTGATAATATCAATAAAAAAAAAATCTCTCTCTCACTCTTTCAATGCATTCAAAACTCAACTAAGTCAGTATATTATGGCGGATCGAGCACTTCTAGAGAAATGAAGGCATTGAATGCGTGCAGTCTAGTTTGTAACTGATGGCGACGAACTTTATGTAATTTTAAATTCTAGTATTGTTCTCAAGTGAGTGACATTTGTCTTTATTGAGAATAAAGTTTCTTTAAACCTAAACCTAAATAAGAGTAGACGAAGACCAAAGAAACGATGGATGGACTGTGTGAAGGATATGGCTAGAAAGGAGCTAACTGCTGGCCAAGTTCTATGATATGGCGGTTCCCTCACGATAGGTCTTTTCCTGCACCGCGGTTTTATAAGCAGTGTTGATGAAATAAATTACACAAATGAAAGCGCCTGGGTTCAGTTCAGACCCGGAGACTATTAAGTCGGAGCTTTTTGCCACTGTGCTACCTGCACTGCAATCATCATTCTCCTCCTCCCCTTATCCCAATTTATTTGGGGTGGCGTAGATTGTCCTTTTCTTCCATACTTCGCCATTACTCGTCATCTCATCAGACACCTCCTGATATGATATGATATGGGATGATATGGCAAGAATGCCATATCATCCCTTCACACAGTTCATCCGTTTCTTTAATCTTCCTCTACTCTACTCTACCATCTATGAATGCATACTCAACATTTTCCTCGTGATGCGTTTACGAAGCGCGATAGGTAATAATTGCAATGTTCCCTCAAGATCGATTATTGCAGCGGTTTCGTCAGTGGGTAGCTCAAAATTTTCGTCACTCTGTGCCACCACTCCTCCTCATAAACTTAATACAGTAGAATGTAACCTTAATAATTGTCTTTACAGGATCCTTAGACGCCGAGGAACACGAAGAGGCAGTGGGCAGGTACTTCGAGTATCTCTCAGAGGACAACCCCGTGAAGTTCGGAGTGAGCGGTGACGTCATGGAGGAGTTCATACAAGCGGCCAAGGAGTGCACCAAGAGTGCGCTCATTTAGACGACTGTGATCTGTTTTATTGTACCTGACATTAAATATTATTTGTTTGTTTTATGGAGGACGTTTTATTTTGTTGAAATTTTTCTATACATCATCATGAAGACCGCGTTGTTGGTCTAGTGGATGTAAACGCGACTGCGCCGATATTGAGGTCCTATAGGTTCGATTCCCCGGTCGGGCAAAAGTGTTATAGAGCTTTTCCATTTGGAATTTCTCAGTAGCAGCACAGATAATATAATACTTGTAGCAGCGAGGAGTCTAGATTTGTGGTCGATTGATGGCAATAGGCTCACCCGTTATTACATGGAACTTAGACAAATTCCCAATTTCCAAATCAGTTCAGCAGTTTCTGCGTGAAAGAAAACAAACATCCATGCTCACAAACTCGTATTTATAACTAGCTTATGTATGCCCGCACCGTGTCCGGTAATATTATCGCACGGGATCGTACTACACAGGTATAAAAAAGTCCTTTAAGTTAATCCAGGATGTAAAACATCTGTGTGCCAAATATCACCCATCCAGGATGTAAAACATCTGTGTGCCAAATGTCACCCAAATCAGTTCAACCGTTTTTGCGTAAAAGAGGAACAAACATTCATATACCTACCTACCCGAAAATACGAGTTTGTGATGATGTGTTCCATTTACATCCTCACATGACTTTCGCATTTATTCAACCAAGCTAAAATATAATAAACTAGCGGACGTCACGCGGTTTCACCCGCGTAGTTCCCGTTCCCGTGAGAGTACGGGGATAAAATATAGCCTATGGTACTCAGGGTGAATGTAGCTTTCTAATGGTGAAAGAATTGTTTAAATCGGCGCAGTAGTTTTTGAATTTATTCATTACAAACATACATACACACACACACACAAGAATACAAATCTTTCCTCTTTATAATATTAGTGTAGATTACTGTAGATTATGTTTGAAACAACTGTCTCATAATAAATTAAATTCCGTTTGTGACACATATATTTTCTTCAAGGGCCTATAAATTGTGAAGGTTATGTTATTCTAGAAAATAAGGAACTCGTAACTCGTTGAAATTCTCAAGCTTATTAAAATTAATTTTACGATGACTAGACGCAACTAATTTACCTGACAAACGATAATTTTGTATTAGTAGATAATTAGTCGAATCGCTTAAGTGCGACTGCTTATCATGAAGTCCCAGGTCCTGGGTTCGATTCCCAAGTCAGGCAGTGTTATTGGATTTTTCCATCAGGAATTTCTCAGTACCTACCTACTTTCTTCCTTTTTAGGGTTCCGTAGTCAACTAGGAACCCTTATAGTTTCGCCATGTCTGTCCGTCCGTCCTCGCTTAATCTCTGTGACCGTTAGCACTAGAAAGCTGAAATTTGGTACCAATATGTATATGAGGCCGTTACCCCAGCCAGATGTTGTCGAAAATGGTCATTTGAATCTGATAGATAAATAGTTTTACGGCTTCTATAATTGTTGCGCACATTTTTAAATTTGTTGCGCTTATAGTTTTTTAATTATTTCACAAAAACATTTCCTGCTGGGGTAACGTTACCCCAGCCAGACCTTTTTCTTTCTAATGGGAATATTTAAATAAATACCAGCTATAAAATTAGTTGTCTAGTTGAAGTAAATGTTGTGCCTTATTTTGTATTAGTTCTTTCATCGGTTGCGAAGTTATTCGAGATTTTGCTGGGGTAACGTTTTTGGTTTTGCTAGATCTTTGAAATGGTTAAGCGGATTCTTATCATATTTTGTACATGACTTCTTAGGAATTAGTTTAAATTTGTTGTGCAATAAAAAAACCAAAATAATGCATAGCTTAAAGGTTATTTCAATAAATAGAAAAACACTTCAATTGGTCCCAGCACTCCCAATAAGAAGTCTAAAGACTTACTTTAAACGTTATTTTAAAGCTTGTAACTGCCTTCAAATGTATGTGAAGTTACATTAGTATCCTGTAAGTATTTAACAAGTTATGATGATATTCAATTCTTCACGAGCACGGTCATGCGCGCGGTGTTATTTGGCCACTGGATTGGATATATGAACTGAATGTTATGTCAATTATTAGTTTTTTAGTTCAGTTGTATATCAGTAAAATTTCAACTCAGTACATTGGATAATTAATGAGATAATACGATTAAAGTCATTAGGAAGTGAATGACCGTGGTAACCCGACCAAGTTTAGGTGGTTACAAAAAAGCGAAAACGCAGAACATTATGGTACCTTCTAAAATATGTAGGATAGTGTTACAAATTTAGTACAGACATGTACACAAATTTAAAAAAAAACTACATGATTATTAAAGATTTTTATTGACAGGTAAAATAATCATTTCAATTGAACTTTTAAAGTATTAGTACAAAATAAGGCACAACATTTACTTCATCTAGACAACTAATTTTATAGCTAGTATTTATTTAAATATTCCCATTAGAAAGAAAAAGGTCTGGCTGGGGTAACGTTACCCCAGCAGGAAATGTTTTTGTGAAATAATTAAAAAACTATCATCATCAGCCTATTAATGTTCCCACTGCTGGGACACAGGCCTCCTCTCTGTGAGAGGGAATGGGCTATAATCCAAAACGCGGGCCCAGTGCGGATTGGTAGATGTCATATGTCTTCGAATTTTTGGTTCTAGGACATGCCGGTTTCCTCACGATGTTTTCCTTCACCGTTTTGAGAGCAGCGGTGATGAAATAAATTACACAAAGTAATGCGCCTGCCTGGGTTCGAACTCACGACTTACTGTTCGTAAGTCGGGGCCGCCACCACTGGGCCACCGCTGCTCCTAGTCGGGGCCGCCACCACTGGGCCACCGCTGCTCCTCCTAAAAAACTATAAGCGCAACAAATTAAAAAATGTGCGCAACAATTATAGAAGCCGTAAAACTAATTATCTATCAGATTCAAATGACCGTTTTCGACAACATCTGGCTGGGGTAACGGACTCTATGTATATCAATCACACCGACAAAGTGGTAAAATATAAAAGTAGGAAAAAAATGTTTTATTAGGGTAGCCAGTAAATTAAAAAAAAAAATCACTTCCCACTTTACATATAGGGGATATGTAAAGTGGGAAGTGATTTTTTTTTTAATTTCAACCCTAACGTGTGATATATTGTTGGAAAGGTATTTAAAAATGAATAGGGGTTTCCTAAAATCATTTTTTGATAATGTCAATAATTTTGGAAATAATCGCTCCAAAAGTAAAAAACCGGCCAAGTGCGAGTCGGACTCGCACACGAAGGGTTCCGTACCATTGACTATATTTAGTATTTGTTGTTATAGTGGCAACAGAAATACATCATCTGTGAAAATTTCAACTGTCTAGCTGTCACGGTTCATGAGATACAGCCTGGTGACAGACAGACGGACAGACGGACAGACAGCGAAGTCTTAGTAATAGGGTTCCGTTTTTACCCTTTGGGTACGGAACCCTAAAAACAATGTGTCCCCCCCCCCTTCTAACTTTTGAACCATAAGTTTAGAAAATATGAAACAAATCTGAAAAGTAGAACTTTATAAGGACTTTCTAGGAAAATCATTTTGAACTTGATGGAAACAACAGTTTTTGTACAAAAAAGACAAAAAGTTGTACAAAATAATTTCTGGACTAACTTTGTAGTATATTCGTATATGCAAGCATTTTTACATAATGGATACCCACCTTTAAACTCATAAGTGGGAACACTTATTGTGACGGACGGGAAACTACGGAACCCTACACTGAGCGTGGCCCGACACGCTCTTGGCCGGTTTTTGATGTAAATAGACGCGCCTGCCCCTCATTACCACAGAACATGCTCATTACATGGGACTAAAACATCGATCGTCGTCTTCGATCAACAATTGTTGCTAATAAAATTGTTGATCCAAAATCGTCGTGTTTAAAAGCAACCATTTGTTTCAAAAATCGGAACGCGCCCTCTTTAAGCACGACGCACGACAGCGCGTTCAAAATGAACGCGACTGTGGGTTTTTCGCGCGATGATCGCTTTGATTAGGACGCAGCGTCCAACTCTTAATTTCACTTTGATTGTATTTAGAGAATGGCGACGACAGCAAGACTATTGAGCACGTCTTAAAAGATTTCATTGTGTTGTTTAAGAATTCTGAAAAAAAAGCAATAAAAACCCCTCTGTTTCTATTTCAAATACCCCCATTGATAATTCGATACTGTGTGAAGTTCATCACATTTCGTAACAAAACTTTCACATCTAAAAAAAGTTTAATTATTTAGTAATTGACATTTCACTATAAATAAATTAAAATGTCGAATCTGACCGTGCCAAAATGGCTGCCAATATTGGTTGGCGCGAAACCAAGTGCGGTGTACTCTAGTAAAAATAAACTTCGGTAATTCCTTTACTAGTGAAGTTTATCAAAAGTGTTCGTGAGAATGAGTTCAGTGCCCAACCGGCCCAACGTAAAGTTGGCCAAACTTTGGTACAAATATAGAACGGAGTCAAAGGAAAAAGTAGAAGAAAAAGTGGAAGATGTCCCAGCCCCTCAAGAAAAAAAGGAATACGAAGCGTATCCCCCTTACAATTTCTCGTGGTTTATTGAGAACAAAATCGCAGCCATGGGTTTCCCACAAACAGTGGAAAACCTGAACTACGTAGCGGATGTAGGAGTCAATCACCTCATCACGTTGTCACCAGAGAGAATCCCGCCAATTTTGGAGTGCGAGAAAAAATTAAAATGGTCAGAGATAAGAATCAAGGAGTTTGGTGCTCCAACTTTGAAACAGATTCTGAAGTTTATTGAGATTTGTGAACGTGCTGAGATAAGAGGAGAGGTCAGTTTTTCATTTGTATTATTTTTAACACACAATAATTTATTCATTGATGAAAGCTTTTCTTTGGTGTGTTTGAGTTCACTTTTAGTTTTAATTCTTCTATTTACTTATTACTTTTCTAATTAATTTTAAGTTATATAGCTACAGTAACCACCACTAGATGGCGTTGGTTACTACAAAAAAAAAATCAAAAATCAAAATAGTTCAAGATACACACTTAGTTTGTGATTGGTGCCTTCTTTTAAGCAAACAATGCCTGTATTAGAAGACTCCGCTCTTCCGTAACAAAAAGAAAAAATGAAAAATATTTATAACATTATTTTATCTTAAGTAATTAGACACTACACGAACTACAATGTTTATTGATGGATTATTTATGTTATGACTTATGAGTTTGTTGCCAGTTTCATGCAAAATATATACCAACAATATTGACTACCCTATAAAATAAACAAAAACCAAGTCGTCTTGGTAAGACTGTCACTTTCGAGCTTCGAACTACCCGTTACGACTGTCGCAAGATCTACGAATAAGTCAGGACTAAACTGCTTGGTTTTCGTGGCACAAGGGACTCTCTCCCTAATCTGATCACATTGATCACCCATCATCGGACCGAGCTCAGCATGCGTAGCGTAACCTTGATCGACCCATGGAGCTGTTATTACAAGCTCCAATACAATATTACCTACCCAAAATAATAACTAAACACCATTTCAGGTGGTAGGTGTCCACTGCAGACAAGGTCGCGGTCGTACGGGCACATTACTGGCATGCTACCTGGTGCACTTCCAAGAGATGGCGCCCGAACGGGCCGTCCTCACTGTCAGGGTCAAACGACCAGGTAGTATTTCATACCTAGTAGTTTTACACACACATAACATCACGGCTGTAATGCCCGAAGGGAGTAAGCAGAGGTGTAAATCCACATGTTGCCAGTTAAGTTTAAGTGTAGAAGGTGGCGAGCCTATTGCCATGAACACCTTGCTGCTATTGAGAAATTCCTGATGAAAAAACCTAATAGGTTACCTTTTAATTGGACCCAGATCCTCAGTGGTCGTACTCAGGAGGGCAGCATATAAAAAAATATATTTATTTATTATTATTGAATATTTATCATTTATTAATAATATAATACCTCTTTTTAGGTTCTTGCGAAACCTACGAACAAGAAAAAGCAGTATGTCACTACCACGACTGCTTAAGAGGAACTATTGAAAAACCCGACTACCGTTTAGCAGACGACAAACTTTACTTCGATTTCTCTATGAAATACATGTACAACGACGACGAAATATCATTCCGTAAAAAAGAAAAAGATGTTGAAAAGACAGAAATCCAAGATGGCGACGATTGGGATCATAAAATTATCAAACTTGGCGAACCTAAAGAAGAGAAGCAAGTAAAAATTAAACTTCCAAGGAAAAAAACAAATGCAATGGTAATCAATCATAAGATTTATTTTTAAATTCATGTATTTACAATATTTTTCTGTTTTTTTTTAGTTGTATGTTTTTCTTTGAATTAAACTTTAATTAGTTTGTTAATTTTTGTTTTATTATGTTAATTACTTTTTAGTGAATCTTATGAAGCAGTATTATGCCTGAATGTGGGCAGTATACCTTAAAACGGGGCCGAAGTATTATATTATCTGTGACGGGGCCAAAAGGGACAAAACTTTGAATGGTATTTCTATGATAAATTAAATACAAATAATTTGTAACTAAAACGTTATTGGAATTATTTTTGTTTTAATTTATCCTTTGCAATGCAATGTCAAAAACACTACAATAATTTAAAAGGTCCATCAGTATTATTTTCACATTGTTTAAATTGTAGGTAACCTTTGTTAAGGGATAGCCGAAAAAAATAATCATCAAATTCATTCGAACATTGCAAAATACAGACTTCTTCCCTTTTTAAAGCTAATTTAGACATACATTTAAATTTTAACAACAATTTACGATTTCCTCTGTATATGGGCACCCAATAACCCAGGTTGTTGCCACGGCCTGGGCACTACTGTCAAACTGACAACGTTGTGGCCTCTCTTTACTTTAATGTTTACTCTTTGACCAACAGAGTTCACCACAATATCGTTGACTTGGGACATGTCTTGAAAGTTCTGTTGGTTTAGTGAACCAAATTGGAGGATTTCATCATATTCTTGCAGGCCCTGGAAGTTAAGAAAAATCTTTATTGGTTAATTTATCTATTTTAATGCACTTTGAAAAAGCAGCTGTGTAAACCAGCCATCTCAGGAGGCTCAAACATAACTAGGGTTGCCAACTTTTTTTACAAGAAATAAAGTATATTTAGGTCTGAAAAGAAAAATAAACAGTATTCTAGAAAAATGAACAGGGGGTCTAAAATGGCCGCTTTAGCAGAATCGTTTTGTGAATCACGTTAAAAATTTAAAATTGTTAAAATGGACGTTATTGTTATTGACATAAAGTCCATTTTAAGAATTTAATTTTTTTAACGTGATTCATGCTAAGATTCTGCGTAGGATCTGCTATAGCGGCCATTTTAGACCCGCAGTATTTATTTTTCCAAAGTTTCAAATACATATTTTTTAGAGCTTCTTGCAGTGCTAGTCTAATCAATGTACTATAATTTTTGAAGGCTTCGCCTCATTACAATTGTTACAAACCAGACAAAAACAAAAAGATCTTACGAAAAAAGTTAGTTCAGAACTTCTGATTATGCGCGCGAATTCGCATTCGTCACTCTTGTTTGATAGTTTAACATTGACAGTTTAGTAAAGTTTCGCACAAAAACGAAGGCTGTGGGCTGGGCTTAGGCCAGCTACACTATAATGAAATGACGCATACCATTTTTGTTAACTTTTTGAACACAATAATGTATATTAATGTATGCTTTGAAAACAGTATTTTGTATACTTACTTTATTTTTCTTCAACAGTAAAAAGTATAATCTAGTAAAAAACAGTATAATACTGTTTTTAACAGTATGGTTGGCAACCCTAAACATAACTGGCGAAACCCGTCTGCTAGTCTGCCTAACGTTTTAGGATTAACAGGTGTGATGTAATGTTATATCTCGAAATGTCTAGTTATACACCGAATTATATTGGTTAAGAGCCATTTCACAAAATTCAAACGCTCGAGTTTAGGTAAAAGACCGCAGCTTTGTGTATGTGTGCGTACCTATCCACACTTACACAACGCGAACAGTGCAGCGCGAGTGTCGAGACGGACTAAACAATCTTGGGCCGTTATAATCGTAATGCACCTTGGTTTGAGATTTAAGCAAAACGATAATTTATTTATTCAGTCTTTTATCTATTAAACCCTTCTAAACTAATAAAACACAAATTTATGTTATGTAAATATGTTTTTATGTGTATGTTTCTATTACATATTTATTATTATACTTTTTATTATATTTAGTAGGTAGGAAGGTTGATAAACATGAGAATCTTCATTTCGAAGCGCATACTGTTTCTGGTTCCTTAAATACATTAAATTCAAGCGTTTACAGTATTTCACAGTAACGAGGTTTTTCCATATTCTTACTTTTGATCGACTGATTATGCTCTCAGAGTTGAAATAATTTTTTTAAGGATACCTACTCTGTGTAGGTGTACCTATGATATATCATGAATTGCATCTATTTGCTTTGTTCATAAACTTCTTCCGTGTCGATGGCCATTTAAATTGATTCCCCTCAAAAATTTAGTACGAGTTCCTTTAGTAGGTATTAAAATAAAAAAAAGAGTACTAACAAGTTTTAATTAAAATGAACAGTAAGTCAGTTTATTAGTACAGTACTCCCAAATTAATAATGCGCATGCAAATCTTCGCTAATTGTCGTATTCCCGGAAACACCCGAATCATTGAATCGGAGAGAGCCCTAAACAATGCACTTGCATTTTGCACCTTGTTCGAAAGAAACAGGAGTCAATGTCATATGTCAAATCATGGGAAACAATTGAAAACAATTCGGGCGGTCGGCGGCTGTCGCCGGTCAGTCAAAGGTCCGTCAGTCGTCTTTATATATTGGTGGTGACTGCACTTGTTCTCTCTGTGTGGAATTATATAGAGCTGCTATTACACACCCTTCTTGGTTTTGTTTTCAAAGGTGAATTTAATTTCAACTTTAATTATCTTACTCAAATTGAAATAGTATTTTTTTTTTTTTTGTTATTGTAATATTATTCTGGAATGATCAGTGCTGTAAATACTTTTGAACTGAGATTTTAATGATTAGATTTTAATGTAAACCTGTGTTTGAAAACCATTTTTTCTTCTTCTAATATAAACCTTGTGTTATTTAAACCTTCTTTTCTTCCATCAATACACCAGCTTCAGTATAAAGAAATAAATCAATTCAACAAAGATTGTAGCATATTCGCAATCGTGTCGTTTTCCTCGCTATTTACTTACTTCGAATTATCAAATCAATTTCGTTACTGATAAATCAATATTTATCTCTTTTAGCACAAAACACATAATTCTACTAAATTATGCATGAAGAAAATGCACTTAACCACTCTATATACATATCGTCTTCCGACGCTCGGGGAATACGACCGTTGCCGAACAGTGACGAAGATTTCTATGCGCATTATTAATTTGGGAGTACTGTATGTTGTTTTGTAGAAGATGTCAGGAATATACTACGACTTCACGTTCTCATGTAATGTTCCCTGATAAGTGATAATGCCAAAAGAATACGCGCTGACGTTAGCGAAGCCGCGGGCACAGCTAGTTGTAACTAAAACAATCAATTTTATTGAATCACTTTTCACTAGTACCCTGCACGGCGTCTCTTCTAAAAGTACTATCCTCTGTTTTCACGCGATTTCTCATTCTAAAATGAAAACAAAATAGCTATCAAATTTCGGACCCCAAATATTTCTAAAGGAGTGTTAAGTGTTTTCAAACTCTTCAAATTGTAATTACGGTTCTGTATTCCATGTCGATATAATTATATGATAAGAAAAGAAAATTTATATGTCAGTGTCAGGTTGTATGTTGAACAAAATATGATTCGCGATCGTAGCAAATAATGAATTTGCGGAGTTATAATCAACTCATCAATGAAAATAGTCGTTAGAAAATTTGAATTTCGCGGGGTACCCTTGCGCTTTCACCTTACGTGATCGATAACTATGTATATGAATTGCAAATAAAAATAATATCCACCTCGCTTCTGTTTCTTTTTTCTTTTATTCTTTCCTTATATTGACACAATGATAATACAACCCTTACGCATTGCTAAAACTAATAAAACAGAAATATAACAATTCATTTACAAACTACTAAAATAATACTTTACTTGATAATAAACAAAATTACAACCTAATGAAAAAAAATACAAAGAGAATTAAAATGTTGTAGTCGTAGTATAACAATGCGTTTACGATAGATACGCTCGAAAATCGGGACGCGGAAAAAAATGGCACAGGTCCTTCGCCGATGGGCGCTCGGGCCGTACTAATCCGTGCTCGCTTATGCGTCGTAATTTATTCTAATTTAGAGTGATGTTAAAAATTATATTGTATCTGATTAAATGAATTGATTTTAATAAAACTTTGGAATTAGTTTAGTAAAAGAATTTTTTCAATGTAATTACGCTTTATTCAAACCAAAAAATCACGATAAAATAGCAATATAAAACGTAAATAAAAAAAAAAAAAAAAAAAAAAAAAACCGATCGAATTGAGAACCTCCTCCTTTTTGGAAGTCGGTTAAAAATTAACATAAGACTTTATTTTTTTACTAATAATGTTATTACTTATCGATATTCTAGAACATTATGTGACGACAAAAGTATATGTCTGATGCTTTGTGTATTTTTTTGAGTGAAATTTATAAATATTTATGATAGAATTAGGAGTCTGAAATTGACTCTGCGAAGATTTTTTAGTAAACTAGTTGTGGGAGATTAATCACTACATAGTAAACAAATAAGTTTTTTGTAAATGTGTTACATTAAGTGTCAATAAGAAAACGTGATCTATTTTTAACATGTATTCAAAAATGCCAGGATGTTCTCTTAGATGGTAATTTAGCCGACTAAAGTCTTAGAAATTTGCGCGAAAACGTGAAATGGCTCTTAATCGCAGTTTGTTGTTATTGATAAAACATAAAAAAAAACTGGTATGCTCCGAGTTGAAAAATAACCCTGGTCAGTGCAATTGGGCCTTAGTAGAAAATGCATTATGACATAACTTCCAGAAACATCAGTTCTCTCAAACATTATGTAAATCTATGTCATACTTACACCAATGTCCGCAGGTGATCCGTCTTTGACAAAACCAACTGTAGCAAAGACTTCCCCATCTTCAACGGCAAGAGGAAGAGAGTCTCCATTGCTGCTCCCGTTTGTGTAACCATTGCTTAATGGGGCAACAGTCACTGATGGCCCTTCCTCGTTTGACCCCCGAAGGTGTCTGTGCACCTCTTCTAGACCCCTTTCAATTGATTTCATTAGGCATTTGTGATCATTTTGGAGACCTGAAATAAAACTGTGAGTTTCAGTATATATATTGAGACAGAGTATTTATACTGTTAAAGTTTCCATATTATTTTTTTAGAAGCATGTCATTTGGTGATACTTCAAATTACAGCTATATATTTACAGTGGTTCAATAGTTTACAAGTAACTACAACAGGGTAGACGACAAAAAAATCTAACTAAAATGTTGGACACATATTTCTTTTTTAACAATAAATGAACAAAATGAAGCCAGTGCGTCGAAAACTCGTGTGACGGAACAGAATCATATTTTTTTAATCAGTCGTTTCCCGTTCAAAGGACATACTTATTATGACACCTCCAAAACTGCTTAGTCATTCCATGAATCTGCTAAATCTGTTTTTCCATTGAAGATCAAATGACGTACTTACAAATTATACGATGCCTTGCATGTCGGACCTTATAAACATCGATATCATTCCGAGGGAAACCTTCAGCATCGACGAGAGAGTCATTCATGCCAACATTGTTGGTCTCCAATACAGCTGTATGTTCACGAATTTCCATCTCCACTCTGTCTTTTTCTTGAATTAAATTCAGCACACGTTCCCTGGCGGGTCCATCCATGTTAATTCCTACCATTTTACGACTTTTTAATGAAGATTTTTTTAAGTTTCTTCTATGTTTATTTTTTTTTCTGAATCAAATCACAAACCACATCAGAACAGATTGACAGTGACACTGACAGAAATTTATAATGTTGCCCTGCTATTATTGCTTTAAATTATCGTTAAAGTTATAACGGCTATTCGTTATTTGAGTTCACCGTTATTTAGTGCCATTTGGTTAGATTTTTACAAAGTACTATGTTCGCAAATGGCGAGCGTGTATGACTTCTTGATATTCTGTGGTTTTAGCCTACCCTCAAGGGAAAAAAGGCGTCAGTTTATGTATATTTGTATGCAATATCCTGTTTTAGCGCTTGATAAAGATTTGTGGGGGAAGCACCAAGGTTGCCTGCGAAATTCAAATTTTCTTAGGTTTTTTGCAGTTTGCAGGTCAGTGTCAGGTAGGTTGTATATAGATTAAAATATGATTCCTGATAATTCTGTAGAGAAAAATTCCACCACGAAGTAGTGACAGTACGTTTGGAGATTCGCACCATAATTTGCCGGTGAACGACACGGTATTCGCTTTTCTTAGGTCGGTTCTAGACCATGGACCTAAAAAAAGCACCACAATGGCGGCGGCGTAACTTTGTGTGCGTGTGTAAAGAGATGCCAGATGAAGGAAACTTACCCATTTTTAAACAATATTTCAATAAGATCTCGTCTTTAGCTTGGGGTTTATTACAAGTTTTTGTGACGGATATTGTTAAAGTAAAGGTAAAATAAATAAAACTCATTGACTTTACGGTGTGAATGTGTGCGTGCTGGCTTGTCTGTAACGCTGACTTACTATAGGTGCTTCAGTTATTGCTAAAGGATCTCCTTTAGCACACACACATGGATCTCCATGTTCTAACTAGACTATTCGCGGTGGCATCAAAAGTTGATCGAAGTACTGTGGGTTGATATTAAAATAATACCAGTCACAGACCAAGGTGCAACCACGCACTAAAATAACAATCAACGTCCGGTTGGCGTATCGAAATACATAAAGGCGATCTCGAGGGCGAATGAAAGATAGGTACCTACACTCAACCCATAAAACAGAGCCATTTATTTTAAAAAGCAGATGTTTGATAGCATATAATATGATTGACCTAGATGCTACTCCATTGTTGGAACTTGGTTCTTTGGCCCATGACTACTTTTATTCAATGTAAGACTCCCAGTGGGCACATCAAACATGAAATCGCACCTAACCAAACCAAATTTAACTTTATTTTTAGACATTCCGTTTAAAACTGGAAAATATCAAGCTCAACGTCAAGCCGCCCCTGGATGCGAGACGCACGGGACCGGCCAATGCGAACCTTGGGGGAGGCCTATGTCCAGCACTGCAGTGGACGTCTTTCAGCTGAAATGATGATGATGATACGTCAAGGTATGCTACATTGATTTCATTTTGGCTTGATTATGCTGGTGATCACATGTTGATTCTGGACAGGCGCGGATACAGGATTTCCTTTAAGGGGGGGCAATTTTTGTTTGATTTTACCTATCCTATGGAAAATTCATTAAAAAAAAAATTATAAAACTTTTGATAATAATGGTATCAGGCGTTACTTTACAGAAATTCATGATATGTATGATATAAGGGGGTCGCCAGCTAGCCTGTAGAGCGAGCGGAGCGAGCTCGAAAATTTTAACACTTTTCCTACCGACCTACTGCAGTTAACTGGAACTCTTATAGACAAAGTTAAGACTTATGAAAAACTAGGCTTCGAAATTTTTTACATCATCGCCTCAGATAATTATGCTTTAATTATAAGGCCTCCGGGGAAGGGGCTCCTAATTTATTTCAGGCTCTGTCTCTATACCGGTCGATCATGCAAAAATCCTATAGGAGTGCCAATCCAGAGGTAGCACTGCATTATAGGTACTTATACGGCGAGCAAAGGGAAAAAAGGAGCTTTTTGATAAATGTTTTTTCGCAGGGTTAAACAATATCTTAATTTGAGTGATTCCATTTTATGCTACAATTTATTACGGACAATACTATTCTATGGCATCAGGCAGGAAAAGCTATAACTTATAAAAATCCTGAGCCTCTAGGGGCAGCTGCCTCTTCCTGGCGCCGCCCATGACAAGATATACCTAGAATATTTAGTTTCCATTTCGTCAAACTAGTTCAAAAGCTTGGCTAATGACGTATATTTGGCCGGTTCAGGGGGGGCATTTGCACCCATTGCCCCCCCCCTGTATCCGCGCCTGATTCTGGACGCGTCAGCTCAAAGCTCAGCGGAACATTATGGCAGCTGTTGTAATGGGATATGTCTCTCAGCTCTCTCTACTCTATTCATTTATGATATGTGTACGTGACGTGCTGTATATTGTTAACAGATATTTACTTGACTTCGAGTTTCATTATATTGGCTGCAGGTTATTTCCTATTCATAAGCTATTTTAAGTTTTTTCAAAATCTCTCTACTTATTAAGCGTTCCGGACGTAGTTAACACGATTTAGGCGTTTTCAATCGCGTCACGTTTCTTATGTTGAACACCCTGATCTGTGCTACATGAACTGTGATTCGTATGATTCTCGGTCAAGTTGCTGAATGCCAGTGGAAGTGAGATAAGAACATTGAGCTTGACTACACTTCAGCATTTTTTTACTGGAGTTACGGAATGTGGAACATCTATGTACGTCTTCGCTCTATTGTTCTTATATGCCCCATCCGAGACAATCAGGCATCGGATATCCCCAGACTCGATGCCGTACCACTTCTCATCGAACTCCCCCAGTTAGAGGAGAAATGGTCGTCAACAAAAGCCATCCTCCACCAGAGTCAAACTGCGACGGCTCATCTGCGTAAGTAGATTGTCATTACCTTAACCTGAGAGCCAGGAGCCGGCCACAAATGCCACAATCAAATACTTGTGAGTCTTTGACGGTTTGCTAGTCTATAGTTGCTGCCAGTTAAGATGACAATGGCGGTCATTGCCCTTTCCCTAATATCTCATCGTACGAACCAAAACAAATGAACCATGTACCTTTTTTCATTAGAAAAAATGTTGAAGTTCACGATAAATGACGATTCAAGAATTGAACAGGCTTTTTTTTGGTTTTCAAAGTTAAGGACTTTAATAAATGTAGGTAAGTCAACGACCGCTATTGTCATCTTAGCTGGCAGCAACAATACTCCTAGTTTTTATAGACTGAAAAAGTTATAAATAAAGGTTGAAAATAAACGCTACGTACGTAAACACCAGCTATAATTAAAATATTATAGCAATACTATGATTTTGGCAAAATGAAATGTTTTTGCTTTACTTTGGCAAAATTAAATGTTTTTGCTTTACAACCCAATTCCCTTCTCTTTGTGAGTTAAACTAATACGAAATAAATAATGTGTGTGTGGTTAAATAAACGAAAAAAAAACGACCAAATAATTGTTACTTTTCATTTATTTGATAGGTATTTTGTTATGAGATTTTAAACGGATGTAATGCTAAGATATCCTTTTATACAAAAAATATCAGAAGCCATTTAGTAGATTTGCCACGATTTTACATAACAAATATAACAATGATTTAAATAAAAATGACCAGATTAATAATTTTTCGTAATAATAATAATTAAGCTTAATAACAGGGACAGATTTATATTAAAAAACTTACAAATAAATGGTGAGCGATGGTTAACATTTTGAAAGAGGTTACATTTTAAAGCAATTATTTCAATAAATATCAAAATATTCTTAGCGCTTTATTAAACATCGTCTTTTACGACAGTGTACTTGATGTACTTATAAATATAATGGTCACATGATCAGATTTTTGATTTTTTGTAAAAACGAAAAGCACCCTCGACTCTGGCGATAGTCGTGAGTGATTTTCTGTCAAACGAAATATCCGTTTCTTTTTCTCGACAAGAGATTGTGCAGTTGTGATAAATACATAAATTATATACAGAAGTGTATAAAACAGAAGAATTATCAAATCAAAAATCATGTCTAATGACAAATAAGACTTAAAAATATGAAGGGAAACACATAATTGTGCATTACAAAAGAAAAAGTATTCTATTATCACCTTAACAGATTACGGACGACGGCTTTGAAACAATCTGTCTAAACGTGTATCTGGCGAATATACACGCAAGAGTGCGACAGTCTGAAAGCAGTCGCCAACAATCACCTATCTTCATTAATCCGTTAAACCAAATGGTCCCTAAAGAAAACAATATTAAAATCGTCATCACACTTTACCAGTCTCGTAAAGAGACAATAATACGCATTTTTACATACAAACAACATAGGTACACTAACAATTATGGCAACGTTGACAATAAATAAGAGAAAGTATTTTATTCACATCGACTAATGAACAAACATGTCCTGTAAATCTTGACAGCACAAATAAATAAAACAAGAAATTACGAAGTGCAAAAAACTGGCGCGGATTTTAGAAAAAAATACAAGGCAACAAGTGCAGACTTTAAGTTTTACTAATACCATTATCTATAAATTGTTCTCACTTAAATTAAAAGCCATTTAGGCGTATTTTTTTTATTAAGCTTTGCTTAATTCGCGCGTTGGTTAATTTTATGTTAGTTATTAAATGTTATGTCGGCACTTCCCTAGGCATGCGAGCCGCTCTGTCGCGGTAAAAATTTTAAAGGTGGGGTATATAATAATTTTGGCAATTGATTAAACATGATTTTAAATTGTATAGCATGACGTCAGAGCGACTTGCATAGCGTAGGTGCTGTCCCCAACTCCGTAGTTTTGATGTGTTCAGAACTATGAAGTGTGGTTGGCGTTAAATTAATCGTCTAAAGTCGGAATGGTTCGCGTTTGTCCGTAGTTCGAGAGGATGCCGGAGTGCCGCGTCGTGATGCGGGCGTGGTGGGCGTTCCCGCGTCGGACGCGTCTGAGGGCTTTCTTAACAGCCTCGTCACGGCGGTCTGTTGACCGGACCGCACTGGCGTTGTGCTTCCCGACGGTGTCCTTTGCCTGTTTTAAAATAAGACACATTAGTAACCTTCCTCTTAATACCCAAAACATGCAAAGCACTAGTCAAATCTAAATAAAAGAAAAACAAAACAAAAACCCGTTTTTACCGCCAATTGTTCTACAATCAAGAAATACCTACGAAAAATTTGGACTACAAATAACAAAAATAATAAAACAAAAGAAAAAGCACACTACATAAGTTTAGTAGTTACCTATTGGCATTACTGTTAGTATGGTGATCCTTTAGTACTGGGATGCGGCTTCTGCCGGGCGTTTGTCCTTCAGTAGAGGCAAACGACCCACTCCTATGTTGATGTTAGCGAGCACACAGACAGACATACAGAAAATTAGTCAGAACAACAGAAAAGGAAATTTGTTAGATTGTCACTGCACATGTATTTAGAGTTAGACCACAGCCTTGTAATTTAAAAAACTTTTTCGAGAATATTTTGAAGGAGAAATGCATGTGCAGAAACAAAGATAGAAACAGATCGTTAGGTACAACATAAATATATCATAGTTACATATCAATTAAGTAAGGTGTGAATTAAAAATATTGCAATACATTAAAAAATAAAACGAACTTCATCAAGTAGGTATGTAACGTTCTATACGCGAGTAGGATTCGCGTCAAAAAATAAAAAAAATCTTAGCAATTTTTTCCTAGAATATTTTGAACATACTGCAATATTGTTTTTTTTTTCGGATAAGACAAAAAGCCAACTGCACGTAGTGCAGGTTTATGTACAGAAGAAGCATGACAAGGATACAAGGATGGAGTGCGGTAAAGGTTCCAAAATAGTCGATTGCGATTGATCGTCGACATATTCGGTCACTTCTTTTATGGTGCAAAGCTACCATTAGCCGTTAGTGCTTCAGGCGATGTTAGTATTATTGTATGCAGTGACATTATCAACAGGTGACGTGTTCATAGTGCGATAAACAATCTTGAGATGAACGGTTCCATAATTCGACAAGCAGATGATCTGACAGATGTGAGCATGAAATTTTGTGGCGATGACATGACATGTAGATACGTATGAAAACATAAATTCCAAAATTCAAAGAGCATCAATCAAAAATAATCGGGCAAAAACCGAAGCTAGCATTCTACAAGCTTGTACCCTTTGACGTCGCGCTGGGTCGGCTTTGACGCTTCGCCGCTCGACTCGCTTATATTACTCTCATATTCATTGTCGCTCGTCATTCCCGATATGCTGAATAGTGAGGAGTCGTCTTCAGGACTTCTCTGCTCTGACTTCCTCGAGGGGCCTTGGGAAGTGGGACTGGGTTCTTGGGAAGTTTCTCTCGAGTGCGATTTTCTAGATATTTTCAATCGCCTCTCACCGGACGGGGATCGGTGAGAGCGGTTCCCAACGTAAACTGGAATTTTAGTGGAACCTTGGGTTTGGAATGCTGGATGAGTATGGGATAAGGATTTGGGATGTTCGGATGCCATTGACGATGGCTGGGAATGTGTCGAGCTGTTTTATTTTGTTTTCCATTTTGCATGCGGGAAGGAAAAAAATATAATCATTTAGTTAACGCTCTGATAATTCTGTCGTTTTTGTTAGTAAAACCACACGGTGTTAAGCTGCTTAGCTGGCTACTTATAACATGCCTCTGGACTTCTCCGATACCAAACCTTGAATGAAGTTTATCCACCACCCTTTTTACATAAATAATACGATATCAGGCAGGACATAACAAAGACAATATCGTGATCTGGCCCAATACAAGTGCACCCAAACATGTTTAGACGTACCCTTGACGTCACTACACCTAAAACCCTCAAGAAGCGTAACGTGCTCAACACTCGTATATCTTTGAAACCCTTTTTCGGACGCAATCTAATCTGTTAAACTTGTAACGATTTAAGACGAATTTAGGGATCAACGAGAACTCATATTGTTGATCAAATTGCGTCCGCAAAATTCAGATACACGTTGGACCAACAATTCAAGGGCGAACTCTGAGTGTGTACCTCACTAACGCCGGCACCGGTGACAATGTCGGTATACTGGATGTGCGGTACATCCCGCCGGTAGGATACCTGTCCGTGCGTATCAGTACACCGGTTATTTTACAGTTTTTTATTGCTACATATTGGTGGAGAAATGAATGATTTAAGGGTTTTTTTTGGTTAGATAATAATAGTGGATCAAGGAAGATTTCCTCCCGATCCTCTTTCGGTTATAACTGGCAAACTTAATACAGGCTTTACTTAGGTGCATGCCCTTTTCTCTTACTCTCATAATCCGATGGAATGACTGTAAGATACAATCGGAAAGAGGTCAGGAAATATACGCTTAGAAGCATGAGACCTTTGTTCTTCTATTTAATCTAGGTGTTAAGTCTGAGGAGAGGTCTGAGGACCTGACAGAAAAAAAGACGGCCTAAAGAGAATCATTCATTTCTCTAAATAAAATAATGAATGTAGATATATCGTCATGTTCAGGATTCTCAAACCATTCCAAGTACCGTTTATAGTAAAAACTGGCTTTTGAACGATACAAACTTCAACCATATCTACATTCACCAAAAACGTTACATATAACAGTTACTTTGAGTAACGTACCTTCCGCTGGCCGGGGTTAAGAAGCCGGTTGGCGTACGCGGCCGCGATCCTCCGTTAGGTGTGGCAGCACCGAGCTTGCTGGCGTTAGCAGCCGCGCGGGCTATCGATGTCTTTGTGTTCGTCACCCTTCGCATCGGGATGCGAGATGGTGTCGATACGTCATCTAAATAAGGAATAAACGAGATTTAAATAAAAATAGATGGTCATGACTAGTCAGAGGCTGTGTCCCCAGGTTAAGGAGATTAATTAACGTTGAAGCAGAAGCAAAACAAAAACACGTTTTTACAGTCGAAGCAGCTAAACCTCTCTAAAGCCTCTACAAAGCTAAACCTAAACTTCTTCAAACCTCTTCAAATAGATAGATTGTGTTCCTCACCTGTACTATCTAGAGAGAGATTTGATCCGTGCCGTGATGGCGGTTTGGATCCGGTCCGTGAGCCCGGCCTTGAGCCTGGTCGAGATCCTCCAGGTGTTAGCGTTGACCTGTTAAATCACACATAACATTAAATAATCTACGAATAATCTCAGAGATATCATTTTTCCCTGTATTTCAGCTAAGTTTAAATGATGTTCTAATATTTATTTATTAACTCACCTAGGCACGCTGGTTTTCTTATACCTCGCTCCAAGTCCACTTGCTGCTTCGTTGTCGCTCAAGGAGTCAGGTGTACCAGCGCTTAGTGAAGACCTTGACGCCCTCCCTGCTACTCCTCCCGCGGACATCGGCACGGAACGAGCTGTGCGTTCCCTTACCTATCATGGAAATTTTATTTTTAATCTGCACTACTAATAGCCGTATCCAATAAGCATCAAACGCTGTATAAGCTACTTGAAAGTTTTCGTGTCTATTCTCATGGAAAAGTGACTATTGAAATCAAAGCAAATATGATAATTATTCAAATTGATACACAATTAATGCTATAATCATGCTACTCTAGCGGACTTGACGGTGTCTACATTACGTACAAATACGATGGAACTAACACAATGAACAAATAATAACATAAAACCTCAATAAATGATTCGAGAGTGCAATCAACCGCGCCACTTTCACACTGCCTACATAGCATTACCCAATGATATCCTGGAGAGGGCTGGTAGCCGTGGTGGTGGCTATAGTGATGCGCGCCCGGCGTTGTGGAACCTTGAGATCTTGAGTGGCCGTATATGAACGCCTGCTTAGTGCCATGTGTTGAACCGACGTGCAGGGGATACGAACACGGAAGCTCCTCGCGCTGCCGTAGAGCCTCAAATATAGGCCTCAGCTGCTCCATAAACTCTTCAGCTAAACGCACCAATACAAAACCGGGAGGCTTATTAAGGAAGGAACCGTAAAAAACGAAAAATCGTTTTTTGTCTTCATAGTGCCAATCGTTTTTTATTCCGGAACGCGTTTGTTTACGACGAATTTTCACGTTGTTACTATTAGTCCACACGTTTAGTCGAACGCGAGTGAATTTTGCTGATGCGGGTATGATAGGGGACGAGCGGGATGGGTGAACGAAAATACATTACCAAAACATCCATAGGCGTAGACGTGCCACCTCTCCAATGCAGTGGATCCAATGAAATACACTAACAAACAACACCAAAACACTACACGAGCCTGAGCGTCAATGCATAGCTTGAACACTAATGCAGTACGACCAATCTCTACGAGCTCAACACATGCTGCACTCACGACACTGCACCTTGCAAATGGATGTACACAATCCATGTGCAAAGTTCAATCAGAAAACAAAGCGAAAAAGTTTATTCCCAAACCGATTGCTCCCTCCAACAACTACTGTGCGCTTTTTTACTTGTGCGAAATTAAAACTAAGTTCTATCCTGTAGGAGAGAAGACTTAATAAGTATAGCGGTTTGAGTACTTACCTTTGTAATAGGTCCAGTGGACGGTGGTGTGTTTGTGTTAGAGCGGGGCGTACGCGGCCTAAACGCTGCCATGCTCTGTGATACTCCATCGGCCAGAATGAATTGCTCTCGGAGTTCGATGTTGGTGCGTCCCTTGGCTGCATGCGGGCGGCGTCCGGTGCGCGGGTCACAAACGGAACAGGATAGGAGAGGGCCAAAGAAAACCGTTCGGTAAAAGGAAAGGCGGAAAAAATAACACCGAAACGTGTTAAAAAAACGGGACAGCGTGCATAGGTAGTGAGGAAAAGAAAAAAAACAACAAACAAATCAGAACATGTCAACATAAACAAACATAACAGTTGTAAAATAATGGGGGAGGATTTTCAATTTTGTGCAGTTAGGAATAGGAATAGTAAAATACGATTAGTATATTCTCTCACCAAATATTATGCAATTGTATAAATCAAGAGCAAGATCGAACTTAAGATTCAGTAAAATATTTACAAGTTTATAAAAATAAAAAAGGAAGTCATATGACTTAAAAAATTAAATACAGAAGTCGTCGTCAAATATTTACATTTATATCGCGAAGAAAATTGTTAAGTAATTTAGTAATCACCAAAATATCTTGCGCTTGAATTATAAACAATTAGTATCTAGTCTACCAAATAAAATAAATTCCATAATAAAATACTTAATGCAAATAAAGAACCATTTTCATGCCATTACGTATATTAAGCAATCTTTATTATTTATCACCACATATAACCACTACAATATATTTTATTAATAATAAATTAGTATACACCCAAACTACAGGAGCATTCTACACATTTGATGGAATAAAAGCTGTATAACAATAAAAGCACCAAACGTGTAAAATGTATTTATAGAGCAAAATAATTCTACAACGTTGCAAAAGTAAAATCTAAGCCACACCAATTAGACGGACTTGCGATGGAACCATAATATTTTACAAATTTGGTGTAAATAAAAAGCCAAAAAGTGATAAAAGAATTTAGAAAGGTTCCAAGGCATGTCATATCTCTTACCGAGCGGGCAACAAGCTTCATGCTGCTCCGGCTTGCTCGGATCAGGCAGCGGTAGCACTAATGATACTACTTATGTAAAGGGATTCCATTGGGATTTAAAACAAAATATAAAAACAAAAATAATAACGAATTTTATAAGGGACCACGGGAGGTGGATTGGGCAAAGCGAATACGAATTAGTAAATTAGTAGCAACATCAAAATTGTATGTGGACATTATTTAATGCTTACTTTAGCAATAACAACATGTTTGCTGAAACTAGCTCTTTGTTGATTTAAGCTTCACAATGGGAGTGAAGTGATTAATGCTGGCTGTGTAAGGATTCCTATTATTTTTCGAAAATTATTCAAATAATTGTTTTCCGCATTGATTTAAAATTCAAAGAAGCTGTTTTATGATTTTAATATTTGTGGTCAAATCATATAACGTTATAATAACATAGGCGTTATTTTATATTAGTTATTTAACATAACACGTTTGAAACCGAAATCGTTATAACGTTATTAGTGTTACGTTTTTTGCTGGCAACATTGATACTGCGCATGTCATATAAATCGCGTCGAAAAAGAAAACAAGAACAATGGAATTCGCCACCGGTCGATTTTAACTCGTGTCGACTCAGTTTTTAAATGTGATCCGTGTGTTAAAAGTCTGAAAAATGACGGGGACGATAATTGAAAACTTAAGTGGGCGCAAACTCGCCATTTTAATCAGTTTCCTTTTGTTATGTCAGGTAACATGTTTCTTGATCGGTGGGTTGGTCGCACCCATGCCTGCAAATGCTCAAAATATACTCGCTACCGTGTGCAGAGATACTTCTACTGCGAAAAATGACACGACGAAGTGGTATTACAACCGTGGGAAGGGTTTCTGCAAGGCCGTCGACCTTGGGGAAACGCATCATGATTTGTCGGAGACCGACATAGTTTTCGCTTTTCAAATGCCGGTTCCGCGAGAGAGCAAGGTTCTAGACTATTCGCGATGGCAACAAAACCTAATCGGAGTTCTGCAGGTGGATATTAAATACCACTCGCAGTTCGAGGTGCAGCCACGCAGCACAATAACAATCGACGCCCGGCTGGCGTATCGGAATAAAGGCGATCCCGAGGACAAATGGACGCTCTACACACAATCCGTTGAAAAACGTCATCTAGACTGTGATATTGATCTGAAAAGTGAAGAATATCTATACAATTGTTCAGCAATTCCTTTGTTTGAACTTGGTTCTTTGTTCCATGACTACTATTTACTCAATGTAAGACTTCCAGTTGACACACCAAAAATGAACTCACAAATAGGGCATATACAAGACATGTGGTTGACTGTGATCAACCAGAATGGAGGTTTTATCAAAGTTTGGTTGTCTTTGAAAACTGTATTTTTCCCTTGCATTATTGGTATACTTGTTTGGTTTTGGCGACGTATACACATGCTTCAACGGAAGCCTGTACTTCTTGAGAAGATGCTTTTGAGTTTAGGATTAGCCCTTTGCCTTTTGAATATGCCGATTGAGTACCTGACCTTACATTTTGACTTGCCTTTTATGCTATTGCTGGGAGACATTCGTCAAGGGTTATTCTATGCTACATTGTTTTCATTCTGGCTCGTCTTTGCTGGTGAGCACATGTTGATTCAAGATACATCGGCTCAAAGCTCTGTGAAGCAGTACTGGAGGCATTTGAGTGCTGTTGCTATGGGATGTGTCTCTCTCTTCATATTTGACATGTGCGAGAGGGGTGTGCAACTTCGCAACCCTTTCTACTCTATCTGGGTGACTGATATTGGCACTAATTTGGCTTTGACTTTCATTATACTGGCTGGGATATCAACTGGGGTATATTTCCTGTTTCTATGCTACATGATCTGGCAAGTTTTCATCAATATCTCTCACAAGAGGCAGTCCCTACCTACTATGTGTTCTGTCCGTCGTCTGCACTATGAAGGAATCATCTATCGCTTCAAGTTCCTGATGTTGGCTACCCTGCTCTGTGCTGCATTGACTGTAATTGGTTTCATTCTAGGACAAGTTGCTGAAGGCCAGTGGAAGTGGGATGAGTACATTGAGCTGGAATACACTTCAGCGTTTTTCACTGGAGTGTATGGCATGTGGAATATCTACATCTTTGCATTGTTGGTCTTGTATGCCCCAAGTCACAAACGTTGGCCAGTTGTTGAGAACACTTCTGACACACAGAATTTGAGTGAAGAGATGGAATTCAGCCCTCTACCTAGCGAGAGAGCTAGTAGTGAGATTTCATCTCTTACATCCTTCATTAGGAAGACGACTATTGACTAATTATGCCAATTTCAAAATTCAATTAATGTGTCGTAGTTTTTAAGTAATGTTTGCTCTTCCATCTTTTTGATGAATTTTAGATTCCATGCATTGGAAATAAAACTTGGGCCAATATTGGCTATAAACTGTTTTAAAAGCCTTGCCGTTATAATATGTATTCTTTGGCCCAAATGTTTGCCCCAATATGCGATTAGATCCAGCGCAAGACGCGATTACGTAAGCGCCCGTTGAAATTAGCTTCTAAAATACAACTTTACGATAATTATGGTCATAAATCGTCTTAGTAGTCTTATCTGGCGGTCGTAAATAGGCGTTCAGGCTTCCCGTAGGCGTTCATTAGGAATAGGATAAGAGAATCTCTCAATATAGGCAATAGCCTTCCTTATAGGTAGAGCTCTTTGTCTCGCCGAACAAATTTTGTACTCGAATATTTAACCGGAAGTGTAGTCCATATTTATTTAGTCTTATCGCAAGTATGTAGGCTTGTAGCTAAGCAGTAACCATTAGATTTAAGAATAATTTTCAAGACTTAATACTTTTTCTAATGATTTCGTAGTTTTAAGGTGATCTTGACATTTTTTTCTACAAAAATTATTTGAACTGAGTAATGATTAATTTTATTATACATTCTTCATACTATGTCTTCTGAGTTTATTTTCTCGGAATCAACTTTAGGCAGCTAAGATTGTATCGACTCATTCTAAAAATATTTTTTTAGATCATAAAACAGGTAGTTTGACCTTGATATTTCCAATTTCATACTGAGCTTCCAAAAAGTAGTTTTAGTGTGTAACTTGTATTCTGTGATTTTTATTTTTCATTTTTAAACAGTATTGCTAGTTTTAATAAGTTTTTTTTAACGATATTGCCAGCTACTTAATAATTTATAAAAAATAATGTAAGTTTGAATGTGAAATTAATTTTGTAATCTGTAGTTAATATTTGTACCCGTATAATAAAATTGTATTAAAAATATGTGTTATTTTGTTATTTTAAAACACTATTGAACAAATATTCCCTTGAAAATCTAAATGTATTACGCAAAAACCTTTTTAGGATGCCTTACGAACACAAAAAGGTTAGTTAACAAGTTAAAAGCGTCTTTTTCCTTAGAAATCTTAAAAACAAGATGATTGTGTTTTTCTATTCGTATTCAATGAAATGTATAGATTTTAGTAATTAATTTAGTAGAAGTTTATAGACAACAAAAAGCTTATTTTCGCCCAATACATAAAGACTCAGAAAAGAAATACTTGCCCATAAAGTTAGGGACGTTCACATATTAGTCAATACTTATATCCCTTATTAGGGGGTTAACACATATCTATACGAAGTACCGAGACGTTTGATTGACACTTTGAATATCACCATACATACCTAATACATAATATAAAAAATATTATGATTAGAGGGCACTGATTTTACCACAATATAAAAATAAACTACCGTTTTTTATTTGACAACGCAGCGACATAAGAGGAGTAAATTAAAAAAAAATGCTGCCATTTTGTTTTTTGTAGATGAAAAGTCAGTGCCTAGTAATCGGGACAACTTTTACAGTGCTTTTGGTACAAAAGCATTGTAGAAGTTGCAAGTAATTAGTTTTTTATGAAGCCATAAATTATTGTTGGTCATCTTTATTTTTTATATGGAGGTCTGTATATTATTTAAGTTCTATATTGGCTTCATAATTTAAAAATGTAATGTAGGGGCTTTCATTTTGATAATAACAATTTCAGTTACCGACTTAACGATATTCTCTAATTGTGCCATTCCAAATTACATTTTTGATACAAATCTGTAGTTCATTACCTACTTAAAACATCATTTTTGTAGACAGGGACAGACAAATAGTTAATTTTAAAGAGTAAAATGATGTTTTATTCAGAAGTCTATTTTCTTTGATATTAACTTGATTTTATTTTGAATGGTGCAATATATAATAAAAACTTCATTTATATTAAATATTAAGAATAGGTACTAAATTAGACACAGGTCAGTAGGTATCGTGCAATTTTATCAAAGAAAAAGCTCCCCTGAAAAGTTCTTCGTTCTTACTGCAGATCAATCTATAATATCATAAATTAAATAAATTGGGGAGTAAAAACGATTAGATTTTTGATGTTAATATTAGGAGGAAATTTCTCAACCATTATTATTTGGTCCTTGGGTAAGTGCATTGGGGCTATTTCGAAAATGGGTATAATCCGAATATGAAACAAATCTACTAAACGCTGCCATATATTCCTGCTAGCAACATTAGGCAAAGCGCCACCTTAGATTTACTTGTGGCGAACTGGCGACAGACGTCGTGAGTCTCTCCATTTTTTAGTTACTATACTCTATGAGTCTCTCCCGCTAACATCACGGAAGTGTTGCCAAATTATTCAAAAGAAATGATTTCGCGCCGAATTTTGGTGATTCTTAATAACCCCAAGATAGTTTTCTCGGAATCGTGATAAGTTATTTCAATGTTTGTTTATTTTTATGATAGGTTTTTGTTTTGTGCTTAATTATAATAGAAATCTATGGTTCCAACTGTTTTTTTATGTTTTTGTGATTTACCCCACCGGGTTTATTTCGATATGATTGTTTCGCAATAACATAAAAGACATTTTAAGAAAATAAGTAACAAAACTTTGTTATGTAAACAGTAAACTTAACATTGTTTATCCATTGTGCAGTTTTAAATTCCCTAAAAACTCAAAAGATATGTTGAGAAGCACTGTCACATGTTATGTTTGAACATCAAGGTTTTTTTGGGGTAATTCCGTAATACAAAGTTATAGGAATTCAAATTAACGGTTATTATTTAAAAAACTTACAATACAAAATCTATGGGGTAATTCCCGTATATATAGATTCTCTGTGGGGTAATTACGATGGAAAATGAAATGTAAACTCTGGCTGAAATGCAATAAAGGCGACTTTTCAGCTCTTCCGGAATTACCCCGCGATAGTTCGCAATTATCCATATGACCCAAAAATATGGTTCAGTATTTATAATACTTTCTTTAGCAAATCCAACGATATATTTAAAAATCTAATTTATGTTTAACAAAGGCTTTTCAATATATCTATGCAGGTCTTAAACAGTAAGATTCGTAAAATAGAGCATTCCCGAATAATCGACTGAAATGTTCACCTCTAGTCATCTCGCATAAATTTCTATCGGAATTGCCCCAAATCCCCAATGCACCTTACTGAAATCTTTATTACGTGGTTTTTTTATTATATTTATTTTTAAATTTGCAGTAAGATCGAAAAATATTATAAAGTTTGATATTTCGTTTAGATTGCCGTGGGAAAGTGCCTAATAAAATGTAATATGGAGTTAGTGTTAAGGGTGTTAAGTATTATTTGCTAGTTTCCTAGTAATGAAATATAGAGAAACGTAAAAAAGTTATAACAATGACAACCCGGTTATTACCAAAATTATATTAATGAGGATATTTCTAATATTTCTTTATGTATTAGGTAGGATTAATTAAGAGTTTCCGCCAATTTAATGTCGCAGAAGAAAATGACTTATGTAGGTAAGTAAACGACACTCCCCACGGCAATCTAACAAAGAATTTAAACCCAACACAATATTACACTATCGTCACACTCAATCAATTCCATCCAAGGGTGTTTTTGAAAGTGACAAGTGTCCAAAAGTGTTATATTGTGTACAACAGGACTAACATGAAATTACTTTGACAAGACCAAGTGTTGTGATGAAACTTAACTCTCGAAGAGGGTATTTTAAATGCACGCTAGTTGCACTACGACTGATACTAGCTAATCTGACCTTGTATTATTTAATCCATCCAAACAGCATTCCTTCTCTGTCATATTCAAAACAATAGACAAAAATAGAATGACGTTTTTATAAACCAACTGCAAATTGTTTATGGTCAACACATCTGACAAGAACAATTTCTACTACCCACAATTTTCGACACTTGCTTGCCAAAGTAACCCATATAAAGCCTATAGAAGTGTCCTATCAACCCACACCCCTTAGAAAAAGATTGTACATACCTCTGCAAGGGTCGTTCTTGACCAGGAATTCGTCGAGGGCGACCCAGCCGCCTCCAACTCGTACCATGACGGTGGAACGGAGAATACGGACCAGGCGTAGCTTTTGTGAGTCGCCGAACTGTGTGAGAAATAGGTGGGCTAGTGGTGGTTCTAGATGTTGAGGGCAATCAAAGCCCCATAGTTTGTTGAACTACCCTACTATTCTTATGCCAAGTAGTAGATAAAAATAAAAAATGTAAATTCGGGGAAGTTAAATCCTATGACTTGTAACTTGCCAAATCCTTTCGTTAGCTTTACAGTTATAAAACTTCCGTGTAAAGTCTCTTTTAATTAAATGTAAAGTATGACTTTCAAATGTGCATTTTAATGGCTTAATCGAAATGTTTTGTCTTTGGCTAAACGCACACGGACGTAAGTCAACTTTTAGTCATGAGAGACTTAAAAAATGAATAAAAAAGAACTTCAGAAAATTAAAATTAGTTTAATATTGGTGTCGATTCTGTTGTGCACAAATTGAACTTAATTTAGGCTATTGCTATCTTTTTCTCTCTGATAAAACAAGAAAGAGACGGACGTAATTTAGAGCTGTCAAATTTAATTGGAACTAATATTTCCATTTGTATGGAAAAAAGTATATGTATGGAAGGTCGCACGTAAAAACATGTCGACTAAAAACACGGTGAAGCGCAAGGCATAAACTAGTTTGACATCTCTAACTTAGTTCCTAGATATAGCCGTCCTTTTCTCGCATTGCCTTTTAGTAAAAGATAGCAATAGCAAAATTACACTTTTCGAGCGATTTTTCATCGAATCACATAGCATAATGATACCTGTTCTGTTCTACATACAATGAAAAAGTAGGTACTCACCCTGTACTTGCCCTCTCCAACTTGGAACACCCTGAACTTCTGTCGGCAAGTACACAACATGACGAGACGCTTCACTTCATCGTGGATCTTATCCGCGTCTGATGGCGGCCCGCGGCGTTCAACCTGGTGACAATATGGTAGGGTTAGAAGGAGGTTTCTTGGGTAGGTATTATTAGGTTTTCGTTTGGACCAAGGCTTTTGTAGATATAAGGATATAGGCTCATCTGGATATTTGGACGCAATAGTATGTATGAGGCCGTTACGACCAAGTGGCCCAAAAGTCTGATAACCAGCGTTACCACGGGGTGTAGTTGGAGGTCAGATAGGCAGTCATCTGAAAGCTTATAAGCTTCAGAAGTAGTTTGATAGTCGCCCTTTTACAAATAAATTGGAGGGTAGCATAAAACCAATCGAACCTAAAAAAATCAAAATACAGATGATTTTTACTGTAGAAAAAATAATCGAAAAAAAGCCTACCTACAGCAATTTTATGAAAACACCAAACTGTATCTTAGTAGGTGACAACAAAAAATACTGTGAAAGCAAACTGCCCTTTCTCCCTATCGCCAAAATATGTTATCAGTTCGTGATAAGATAATCTATGCATTGTTGATAAGTGACACAGAATATTAAATGCAAACAAAGCGTTACATGGCAATGATGGTGATAAAATTAATTGTAGGCTGATTTTGCGGTTGTAAATGAGTTAGGTATAGTATCTTATTAATCTAAAAAAAGAGATTTTGGTACACGTTAATCCGGCTCGAAGGACCAAAACATTCTGAAGATGCTTTATATTATATTTGCGTATATATTTTTCTGTGATTTCTAGACTGATTTACGTGCATTCTTATATTTGATAGAATACAGTCAGTATTCGAGTGATGGGTCCCTCTGAGCAGGGTTTAATATACAATTTGTTACTTGAGACATTGGGCACGTACTGCTTAGCCTCAAGAACTAAGTAGATATTTGTGCGAAGGTATTACTTACCCAGTCAGGCCTGAGTGCGGCGATGAACTCCTCCCAGTCGATGAGACCGCCGCCGTTCCTGTCGAACAGGTCGGCAACAGCACCCATCTCCAGGCGAGATGTGTCGAATTCTGTAGGAGAAGAAACGTTTGAGAATGGCTTTATAGCAAGGATACTTTTATAGTTAGTTTTTTTTATGAATAGATATTATGGTTATTTTACGGATATACTTTTTATTAATCATATTTATAGGTTTACAAACCGGTTACCGTCTCTTATGGACATTTTTCCTATCTCTAGCAGTTCTAGCAACCATTATTAAAGATTTACCTTAAGTGCGAAACTCATGAGGTGCACACATTTAAAGGTACCTATTTATTTAGCTTGTTTTTTCCCACTGTTGGGCAAAAGCGGGAAAGACGGGAGATTTGTTTACCTTTTCCAAACAGTTTTATTGGAGTAGAATACAGCATCTCGACTCACAAAATATCGATAAATGCTTAAACAACGCTACAAAACTGTGACGCACGTTACTGCGAAAGACCGTTTCTGCGATGCCATTACACTGCGATGCACGTTACTGCGAAAGACCGTTTCTGCGAAGCCACTACACTGCGATGCACGTTACCGCGATAGATCTCCACTGCGATACTACTTGACTTCGAAGCACGTTACCGCGATAGATCTTCACTGCGATCCTACTTGACTTCGATGCACGTTACCGCGAATGATCATTTCTACGGAGCCGTGGGCAAAAGCTAGTACATAATAAACGCTTGAAAATTATAAATAAATTAAGGAATTTTTAGGGAAAAAATAGTTTTACTTCTTCTTTTTTATGGTTTAATTATGTATGCAAGGCCATCTAAATATGTACGTTAAAATATCCATGCCATCTTATATGTTGTGGTTTTGAAGTTTGATTTATCTGTATTGTTCTAATTTGTGTATAACAATTTATGACGAATAAAACCTTGGTCGTGCGCATCTATAGACAAGCGACGTCTGCCTTTTGATAAGTCTAAATTTAATTTAATTTACTATAAAGAAGAAACCACCCTTATACCCACCTAGTTTATGGTCTGTTTGGGATAGCTTTGTCGGGGGTATACGTATACCCATAACGCAAAATGCAGTTGAAAGCTGGAATAACCGTTGGAATAGAGTTAGTACTTAACAGAAGGAAATTAAATATTTAAAAAACCATGAGAAAACTTGTAAAAGAGCAGAAGAATACAGAGTATGAAATAGAGAGAACTGATCGAAGTACGAAATAGAGAGAGTTAGCTGGTCTGACGAAAAAAAAAGGAACAAAAAAACGCAGTATTAAAAACAACTCCAAGAGCATATTAATAAGAAAGGTGATATGGATATGTTAATTTTAGATGGCCTTGCATATATATGCTACATCTATATCTATACTAATATAATATTATAAAGAGGTAACATTTGTTTGTAAGTTTGTAAGTTTGTATGTAGGAGGTAATCTCCGGAAGTAATGAACCAATTTTAAAAATTGTTTCACTGGTAGAAAGCTACATTATTCGTGAGTGCTATAGGCTATATTTTATTCCCGTACTCCCACGGGAACGGGAACTACGCGGGTGAAACCGCGGGACGTCAGCTAGTCAAGAAATAAAACAAATTTTTCCCTTCGAATTCATTGATTTAAAACAGTGTATACATTTAGTTAAAAATAATATCAACCATCAAGTTATCTGTCAAGATGATTATAATTAATCATCTTAACAGATAACTTGGTAGTTGAACACTTATTTAATGATAACCTGTAACCCTTTTTGATACTGTAAATATTCTTATTTCTATTATAGAGTTAGTGTATAAATAATGTAAATATTATTAGTCTGTGTTCTAGTCGTTTAAAATATAAATATATATAATATATATGTAGATAGCTATCTACTGATATATTATGCTTTTGCCCGCGGCTCCGTAGAAATGATCATTCGCGGTTAGGTACGTGCATCGAAGTCAAGTAGTATCGCAGTGAAGATCTATCGCGGTAACGTGCATCGAAGTCAAGTAGTATCGCAGTGAAGATCTATCGCGGTAATGTGCATCGCAGTGTTGTGGCATCGCAGAAACGGTCTTTCGCAGTAACGTGCATCGCAGTGTAATTGCATCGCAGAAACGGTCTTTCGCAGTAACGTGCGTCGCAGTTTTGTAGCGTCGTTTAAACATTTATCGATATTTTGTGAGTCGAGATTCCGTATTCTACTCGTTTTATTGGTATAGGTAAAGTAAAAATTCTTAAAATGGACTTTATGGTCATAACCGTAAAGATCATTTTGAGAATTTAACATTTTTAACGTTTTTAGATTAGATTAGATAAGATTCTGCTAAAGCGGCCATTTTAGACCCCCTGGTCCGCAAAAATGGTTCTCAAGTACGTGAAAGCTTCCTACCCACCTCCAGCCTCATAAAATTGTCTGAATACTTACTGGTGTTGATAATTCCGTCGATGAATTCGTGTCTTGCGATGAGTCCGTTGTTGTCCTTGTCCATCTTGCGGAACAGGTCCGTCAGACGGGACTTCTTGTGGTTCATGAACTTCAGGAACTAGGGACCATAAAGAAGGAATATTAGTTTGACAATACAGGTGAAATTGAAAGAGATCATTCCGAAGTTTTGTATGTGCCACAAAAGTATGTGGCTACGGACCAATAAATATGACAGTTGGCCCTTTGGTCTTTATTTAGACCACAATATGGAAAGATGTCCAAATTACCAAGGACTACGTTATTTACTTTTCAATACACTTCCTCGAAAACTGGTCCTTAACGCACTACGATTAGGTACAACATGCAATGTATTTCACACGCGTGCGATTTTTTCCACTTTCCCGCACGTGTGCAGGAATGAAAATTGCCACAGATAACTATACCTATACTTAGTCCAAATTGGTGCAATGCCTATAGTCTGAGGTGAATGTTTTTTTTTTAATTTTTGCAAAGCACTACGCGTCTTTACGGCATAAATCTTTTTTGAATATTCAAATTGTGTTTATAAATAGAATATCATAGATAAACATGATTATTTAAAACTAATAGTTACTTTTATACACAAATTAACATTTATTTGTGTTCTGAATTCAAAAATATAAAATAAATCTATTTTTTATATTAGGCTGTCTAGCGGCTTCATACCATTGCCTCTCTTTCAACCTGGCGAGACCAAAGCGCGAAAAAAAAAGAAAATTCAAATCATAGTTTCATAGTTCGTGACAAAAAAAATATTCGTTATTTTATTTTATTTCTTCAAAAGTGTATTGAAAAACGTCGTTTGATACACGTGGACATTTGTTATTGCAATTCTCGGCTCAAAAACACCCTCGCCTACGGCTCGGGAGTTATAATTCCGCCTCGATTGCAATAACAAACTTTCTCCACTTGTATCAAAATGTACTATTCTTTAGAGGCTCGTAACTTATTTGTGCACAGTACTCTTCATTGCATTCAGTGTCACTGTTCTAGACTAATTTTCTTTTATTGCGTGAGCTTGTTATCTAGCAAAGCCTATTGGGTCTTGAAAACCCAGTAACGTCGCGTATGGAACCGCTGATCACTTGGTGGAACATTAAATTTATGTGTCTACAGATCTCCTCTTACGGCCAGTCTTAATAACCTATCTATCTTTGGTTTTGCTTACTGTCGGTAGAAATTTGACATTACTTCCATACAAAAGTGTCAAATAACTACGGACAGTAAGCAAAACCAAAGACAGATAGGTTACTAAGACTGGCCGTTAAAGATGTATCTTTTATTCCATTGACAAAAACTCACCCTCTTTCTCCAGTCGTCCCAGCTGAAGTTGGACACCCTCTGCAGCTCCTTCAGATGCACCAGACGTTCGTGCAGCCTCCTCTGTCTCTCCCACGCGAGTAACCACACGGTACGCCATTTGTCCCACAGCTGTTTAACGCGCGGTGACCTGAATTCTGGTTCTGCACCCTTGCCGCTAAAGAAAATGTTTTTAAATTAGTTGGTGATTGGTATAGAAACTTTTTTGACATTTTACCTACTGGGGAGGAAAAAGAATTCGTTTTTTTTTTATTTTTTGTCTAGATAGAAATTATGACTTTATTATATATGAATGACTATATTAAAATGTAATTTGTACAGTGAGTAGTTTTATGCAAAATCTTTGATAGCTTAAAAACCTTGAGTTATAATAATCAGAGGATATTCTAATTATACAGTTGCCAACATGCCAGATACTAGCCATGCTGAATCTGAGCAAATAATACAACATAGTGAGGGCTGCCACACACAAATCCCAAAAAATAAAAATTATGGCAAGAAAAAAAAAAACAACAAAGCATAATTAATAATAACATTTAAAAACTCCCCACTCTACCAATGATTGTGATGATTTTGACGACATGAATAAAATGTATGTTGATAAACCCATTAAGCGATTGTGTCTATACCTACCATTTGTACGATACTGAATTTATACTTCTTGTTAGCAAAAAAACATATTTTGAAGTCTGATCAAGTTTCAAACGCTGTTTTAAGCTTTCACGATTTTTAACTAAACTGACACTGTCATTTGTCACTTACGATGTTATTTCGACGCTGTTGCAAGCGCCATGCGAGAACTCTTTATCGGGAGCTCATAATCATTGAATCACGGAAGATACCTCAGACAGTGTAAGTTCTGATCAAGGTTGTTAAAATATATTAAATTAACATCTATTTGACGACAGATTTATTTAAATAGCTTTAATCTCGGATTAGATGACAATTATTTTATTTCTGGTTAAACTGCTTTAGACTTTTTTTTTCTTTTAATATTTGACATAATGATCTGTAGTGATCTAAATCCCGATTTTTCTTGACTGACTGGCGCGATGTTTCCCAGACGAATTCCTGTAAAATAGGTACCCTTACCTTCCCTTAGCGAGGAACCTCGGTCCGTAGTGCGGCAGGTTGCGGTCGGGCGTCTCTCGACCAGGACTCACGCGACTAAAGCACACGCAACATTATAATCACAGGAAACCAACAAACCAAACCGTTAGTAGATGAGAAACCACGGCGTGAAGTTAGCTTCTGGCAACCCTGTTAATTTGTGCGGACGGAAAGTGAATTTTGTTTTTAAAGCTGTAAAGTGCATTTTTGTTTGACGAAAACAGTGCGTCTTCTGACCTTTCATAGCTCGCGTGAAGTTAGTCTAGTTATACCTTTCGATAACCCTTGTTAGTTTGTGCTGACTATGTAAAGTGAATTTTCTTTTTGAAGCTAAAAAGTGCGATTTTGATTGCGTTGTTTTGAGAAATATAATGCGTTTATTTTTTTATTTTGGAAATTGTGCCGTACATGTGATAGGATAGAGTTTATTTTCCATTGATAGGTTTTGTTTCCCTATTTAAAGTCTGGATACTTGGACAGTGTCGAATTTTAGTCAGGTTAGTGTATTGTGATTGACAACCCTAGGTCATGCGTTATTGAAATAAATCTTTACTCAAGCAAAAATATGCATTTGTTGTTGTGGAAGACTTTTCGCACTAGTGCGGAAATAGTGCAGAAAAAATAGTACGACCAGATAAATAAATGAGAAATTCATTTGGTAGGTATTCATATTTTTGCTTGCTAAAAGTAAAGATAAATCTAACTACACATGCATCAACACTTCTACATCAACTTTTCAAAGACCTAAACCAAACAAATGAATTTGAATTCGACTTTATGACTTGCTATTCGAATTCAAAATTGCTCAGCTGTTGATATACCTTTGATACTCTACAGTCTACATATTGAACTACATAAATTTACCTAAGGCAAAATCCGCATCGCCTGCATTCCAAGGATGCAAGTAAGATAAAATAGGTTATAAATAAAAATAGATTGTATGAAACATTCATTTAACATTCCAAGCATGATACAACTATTTATAAAAGTATTTATAATAATAGTAGAACGGAACGACCAAAAAGTGTGTACGCTTATCAACAAGTTTGGAATAGTTCTATTACCTACTTTGAGGAATATTTAATTTTGTGATCTCCTTACTATTACATATTTATTTATTAATGAAGGTCAACAAAATCCTCTGTATACAAAATATCTCAAGAATAGGAAACAGTTAATAGTCTTTGGCTTATACAGATGCCAATCACAAATTGTGACGTGAGCAATTTTTAACATTAAATTGCTGTGGTGTAGAAAATTAAATCAATTTCGACAATAAATTTGCAATTTAAATATTTAACCGTCGAATTAATATTATACCGGCTAACTACGAAATCCAATACATGCTAAAAACACAAAATGACTTTTTTTTTTCTAAAAAAAAAAAACTACAGGCAACTAATCTACACACACATTTAAAAAAAGAATAGTCGTTCAAACCTTCCTCTTCTACTTCGAGTGTGAATCCTGGAACTGCCCGTGTCGAAGCGTGCCAGAGCGGGACGGAAAGCAACGTTTACAATGTGTTAGAGCAGGACGAAGCAATTGTAGTGTGCGTTGGCAGAAAATGTACTAACTTCTTAAGATTACAGGGGCTAACAAGACTATTTTTTTTTAATAACATTTGCAGTATTTTTATGTATCAAGTGTTATGTCAAACACTTAATACCAGTATTTTCTTGTAATGTACTCTTTAAAAAATATTATTTTGATTAGGGGGAGAAGGATTAATCCTAAAAGTTTTATTTTTCTGATAACGCACCAACAGTTACACAAATGACAAACATGTAAAGCACATGAAAGTAAGTATCCACCATTTAACCTACTTTGTATAAACAACACTTTGAATTTTACTTTTTTTTTCTTTTTTTTTTTAATGGCTCATTACAGAGCCATTAAGTAGTAGAGTTAGTGTAGTACACGTTTATATGAAGTAGGTTTAATTATGAGACAATTAGACAAATAATTAAATCTTTATAGTATTTTTACCATGTTTGGATTTTCGGAACTTTGATTAACCCTATATTATCTAGTAGGTACAATATTTGGCTTGTAAAATTGATTATATTTTTGGTCATAGAATTGGTAATAGAACAATTTTATTTCTTTTTGATTAGTTCTTACTTAATAATTTTAACCAATTTATAAATTCGCTTGATACATTGCATGAGACTTTAACATTTCGTAAATCATTCAAACATGGTGAAAACACTGTCAACAAAAAGTAAACATTTAGAAAAACAAAAATGATTTAAAAAATGAAAATAAAACACACCTGAAACGCCTAGATCCATAATAATCAGGCGAGACTGATCTCTCCCTATTAAGGTCGTGCTGGGAACCGCGGCTATATTTTTGTGATGGCAACACACATTGCAAGCAGGCAACACCATGCAATGACGTCACAAGATGGCGGCGAAGTGTCGTTGACGTGCATGATTCGTGAAAAATGGAGAGACAAAACGAAAAAACATAAAATAAAGGTTTGGAATATGAGAACACAACATTAAAAAAAGAAAAAAAATGGGACTGAAAATAAAATGGACAACACTGAAGTTTTTAACGAAACAAATATTTTTAAAGCTAAAGAAAATAATAATTAGCAAAATGTGAACAACACAAGAGGAAAAACAAAACATTTAATAAATAAAACATATATTTTCATGACATACCCAGGTGCTCCCTTAGTGGCGCTCTTTGCTGAAACCTTTCTTGGTGTGCTTTCACGGCCTGTGGTTTGACTCTTGACCTGTTCACAAAAAGTAAGAAATGAGTATTACGTTTTCTACCAACTTATCCATATTTCTTTGGGGTCGACGCGAAGCAACTTTTTCTTAGAACCCACTTTTGTTAAATGAGTTTGAGAATCGAACCCAAGGATTTTATAGATGTTACTAAAGTTTGGGAACTCAAAATGGGGAGGCTAACTGTGGAACTAATGGCGCTAGCATAGTTGGTACCCAAACATCGTCATTGGTTGAAAATGTGGTAATGTCATTTTATATTTCAAAATAGCTTAACCTCATTGGTCAGATTGAGACCAACTATGGTGGCGCCATCTTAGATTTACTTTGCCTTAGCCACCCCATTGTATATAAGGCATTTTTCACACAAGACACGAATTAACCCCGTTTAATTTAAATACAACATCAAACTATTATCCGGAAGGAATTATGAATCTGTAAGGTAATTTCGAAACAATTAATTCCGTTGTTGACGATGTCGAGGTGATGACTTATTCAAGCAATTTTCAGGACAAGATACACAGGACAAGACAACAGATTTTTCATTTCTTGTAAAATCTACGAAAATATGCTACACGATTTGGGCGCTTGTTATACCCTATTTGGAATTCAACTTAAAGCTCAGTGGAACTTTTACTGTATTAAAAACTTGTGGTCCTTCGGTTCTCACCTGGTACGCCTTACAGACGCGGTCAACCTCGTTCTGCCTCTTCTGCGTGTGTTCCATCAGCTCCTTGTGGTCCTCAATGAGGCCTTCGAGAAGCTCGATAGACTCTGGTAGAGGTTCCGATTCGAGTGCTAAGGAGAGAAGAGAATATTTAAGAAAAGAAGTACACTTAAAGGTTATGTTTTCGATAACTAATGTTAGACGGAAGAAAACGGAAAACCTACACAACCGTAACAGCACAGCACTACGTGAGGCTGCTATGTGGGACATCACTAATCTTGCTGGCTTGACATTCGATGATTTTGGCGGTAAAGGTGTCTCAAGTGTATTTAATGTGTTTATTATAGGTTAAACCTGGATTATATGATTAAAACTTATTTTAATTTCTAATATAAAGGCAGTTGCTCACTGTGAAATTTTCTAAAAGCGTTCTACATGAATAGAAATAAACGAAAAAACAAATGACGTTTATAAAACCGGGGAATACAAATAAAGTGATGCCGAGACAAATGTGTTTAGTTAGTACAAACATACTTTGCCAGTTATGTCTAAATTGCATTAAATATTATTGTCCACCGGGGTCAAATTTGGACTAAGGGTTGCTATTTAGAAATTAATATTACCTCGCATCGTTAATACGACGATTAAAAACCCAAAAACACCCGGGACCAAGTCAGCTTACAACCATCTTTTCGACGAAGCAGCATTATTGAATATAAATACAGAATATAGCAAAATGAAGGATATAGTGAAGAACTAAAAGTATCATTGACTTACAAAGCAGAGTGTTCTCCAGTCCGATGAGCCACTGCAGCAGCTCCTCGAGCACCAGGTCGAGGTCCTTTAGGCTCTGCATGTGCGTCTCCAGCTTGGTACCGCGTTGCATCGCCCATTGCCATACCTGTGTCAAGGTATACGAGGGTTAGTTAAGAAGGAATCTATGATATCAGGAGCGCTCGTATTCTTTGAAGAGTTAGAGAGATAGGTGTTCCTGTAGTCCCTTCGGGGATTTAACGAGTCAAATGGGGAGGGTTCCCCATTTGACTCGTTAAATCCCCGAAGGGGGGCACAGACACCTGTGCCCCCACAACACAACGGGCGAAATATGGGTGTACTTGTCAGGTACATACCTGACAAGCACACCCACATTTCGCCCGTTGTGTTTAAATCCCATGTTATAGGGAGCCTTATTGCCATCGATCAGTTGAAGTCCTGTCTCCGGGCGATATGAGGGTTTACTAGGTGAGAACTAGTAATAATTCTCGATGGAACAAACCAAATAACACTTTGTCCGATCTAGGAATATTTCTTTATCGAGTGATAAGTACCTAACCTGGTGTTTTTTTCAGGGTTATAAAGCTGCGTCTACGCTAGGCGAGCCGAACACGAGCAGAACACAAGCGGAGCAGTAATTCCCTTCGCGGCAGTGCTCGGTCGAGGCCTCTTAGTGCGTCTACGCTAAGCAAATTCGTGCTCCAATCGTGTTCGGCTCGCCTAGCGTAGACGCAGCTTTAGAAATCGAACCAAGAAATGAAGAATTAAAATGTGTCTGTTACATGTTTCGCTTTTGGGGTAGTTACACATTTAAACTCGACCTAGGCTAACGTAATCAACGTTAGAAGTAATCCGTAAATTTAGTACTAATATGATGATTAAGATTTATTTATATTGTGATAAAATATAAGTTTCTACGAAAATAAAAATTGTTTTGGACTTGCCTTAATACTTTACAAATGTCTTCTTAATCTTATAACGAAGGTTATCGCTACTGAAAGGTATTGAAACAGTCTTCCGCATAATTTAAGATACGCTTAATTTTACAGTAAACCTCGGTCTTTAAAGAGTGCAATTAGTATTTTAATATATATTTTATATTTTGTGTGCAATAAACATTACGAATATTCCAAACGCGTTTTTTGAGAACTCGAAATACGTGTGCCTTTGCAAACTTCACAAGTGCGTACCTACTTATACCGCCTTAAACAAGGAAAATTAAAATAACTTTACCTGTCCCGCGGTAACTTTCCTAAAAATCTGTATAACAGGCAACATAGTTGCCACTAACTGTCTTTTATCTTAACTCATTTACACCAAAAACACTCAATTATAACCGAAACCAATCTCTTTTAACAAATACATAAAAGCGCATTTAATTTTCAAATTATTTGCATTGAAACACTGCAGTAACATTATGTAACTGGTAATTAAAAGAAAAATACATGTTTTTTATTTGAAAATGGTAGCGATAATCACTTTTAACGATACGCTATCTATAAATATCGGTAATGCTACTGGTTGATGTTATTTTGTTTTGAAGGTGCAATCAATTTGGTGCAAATGCTCACGTGGGAAAAAGATAGTGTATCTGTGTTTTTTTCTTTAATCTTGGCTTATCTTTTGCAGGAAATGGGCGTTTGTTATACCTAGAGTTGTTGCTATCTTTTATCTAGTAAAAATAAACGTAATAAACATGAATGCGTAAAACGAAATAAACTATTCACAGATACAAAAGTTTAACTTATTATATACTGTAGTAACTTATACATTCAATGGCAATTTCAGGTATTCTAATAGCTTGAAATATTGACCTAAACCATTAAGTTACCGACAGTTCCTATAATTCTGTTTTATTTGGTCTGAAATCCCTTCTAATGTAAATTGATCGACTTTGTGATTTCTGAAAACCAACACAACAGCCTAATTTTTTTTTTCTTTATCTTTTATTTTTTTATCGCATCATCCTCTGGTGATAGTGTCTAAAAACATAAATATACGACGTGTTTCCGGACGAATTATGTTTTATTATTATTTATGTTCGCATAACTCGTCAAAATGTATGAAACAGCAGATTTTTTTTTCGTGATTCAGAGTTTGGTCCCACAGTAAAAGTTGTTCATAATGATGAGTACAATGACCGGTCGAAGTTTATCGATATCGCCCAGAAACACGGTGTATATTACAAAATAATTCTCACCTCATCCCACCGACTCTGTATAATAGTAATCCAGTGTTTGATCACAGTCACGGCATCAGGATGCGCCTTACTCAAGATAGAGTGAGCAAGCGATATCGTCTCGTCCTTGTCCTTCTGCTTCTCGTTCAGTTCGCGAACGAATCGTTCGTGGTCGCGTATCTGTGCCATTGTCTCTTGGTCGCCTTCGGGCAGTTGTCCGGAGAACCGGAGCTTGGTTTCTGCGTCGGAGAGCCATTCGAGGAGCATGTTGACGGAGCGGTGGAGTTTTTCAGCCTAGGGAGGGAAAATTGATTACAAATGACTGTAATTTATGTTTTTTGATCGAAATAGCTAATCTTGACTATACACAAGTTACGTAGTACGTACAATAGTATTTCAAACGAAAATTAACCTTATTTGTATAACATTAATGGTAGTATTTGAATGGAAGCGTTTTTATAGTCACTTATAGGAATAAACAAATTGAAACTTGATACGATTATTCGTGACCTGAAATATCAATCTTGTGATACATTTTTGTTGAAGAACTTTATTTATTTTTATTTCATAATGGAATTTTACTGAACAACAATTTGTCTTCTAATTAAACCAAAACTTAGATTACTGAAGATTGTTTATTACCGTTTTTGATATTTTTATTGTACTATCTACATATTTTCTTCACAAAACTTACCTCTTTGAGTGCGGTCTCAAGCTTGGTAGCCTTCTTCTCGCTGAGAGTCTGTACCGCCTCCCAAGCGGTCTTCAGCTCACCACATTGTTGACGAATGCTAGCCGCGTCTTCACGAGGTACCTGCGAGCAAATGTGAACCTTAGAACATTGTAATTAAGTGTTAAAACTGCAGTATAATTAAACACAGCGGCAGATAACTTTGCTGGAGTTTTTAGGCTTCACAAATATGGACCTTAATGTTTGGTTGATTGAATTTAAAATCCCATATCCATTAAAAACAAAAGTAGACAGGCTTGTACAGTATGTTGATGTTTAAAATTGAACTTTGTTTCTATGAAGTTAGAGTAAATACGTACCGTTGCTTCCAGATCTTTGCCAGTCTTCATGACAGACTGCATTTGTTGTTCGCGTGAGTGTAGATCCTCCTCGAATTGCTAGAACAATTAATAATGATGAATATTAAACTCCTGCTCATCGCCTTGTAAAACATAACTCCCAAAGATTTCTGGGCACGCTCGTTCCATCATTTGTAATCCCCGGGATAAGCAGAGGTGTATCCTATAATACACCCACATTTCGCAATGTATATATTACTAGCAGACGTCACGCGGTTTCACTCGCGTAGTTCCCGTTCCCGTGGGAGTACTGGGATAAAATATAGCCTATGTGACTCAGGATGAATGTAGTTTTCTAATGGTGAAAGAATTTTTGAAATCGGCGCATTAGTTTTTGAGTTTATTCATTACAAACATACACACAAAAATACAAATCTTTCCTCTTTATAATATTAGTGTAAGATGTAGATGTATAGTTTAAGTCCTCTGTAATAGTCCTCTGTGACATTTTGTGTAATGAAATTTAATAATTGTTATTTGGTGATTTCAATTATTTAGTGAATCAAATTGTATTGTTATTTATTGATTTTCATTGTTTTGATTTAATTTCGTTTTATGTAATTTGAGAAACAATTTGTAAGCCGGCGGAACATGGTTAGTTTCTGGTTTTATTTTTACCACCAATTTTTTTTTACTAGGGCGTGCCTAATGACACCAACCGCGCTCAAATCTCTCAAGACTCCGTGGCTCCCTGTGTTTATAAGTAAGTCTTTATAGTTTCTCTAGGATGCAAGTCAGTTGAGCAACATTATAAATACCTTGTGTTGTTCAATGAGCGCCATCACGGTATCCAAGTCCCCGTGCACAGGAGAGTCTCCCGCCAGCTCCTTCTGTTGTTTCTTGAGCCAGTCCAGTAGCGCCGACATGGCGTCCTTGAACTGACCGGAGTAGAGTAGCGCTTCTTCCAGCTTGCGTTGTCTAAAATGAAAGAGGAGGTCAAATATATGGGTTTATAAGACATCAATAGAGAGCCTAGAGTTCAACGTTAAGGCTAGCGTACACCGGAGAAGGCCGAGCAGGGAAATCCTCTTTGATTTGCCTTGGGGTCGATCTCTAAACATTGAAATTTGAATCTTGTTAACACTAGCTACATATGAATTTACATTGGGTAAAGATGAAATACGCTGCCGTGTCGTCCCCATAAAATGATTCTGAAACTTCCTTGGAAAGAGCGATTTTTTCCTACGTGTTAGGCTTGATTACAGACCCGTATTATTTATTTAATGTAGAAAAGAATGGCATATGGTCGTTGAAGTTCTAACACCACGTAAGTTAAAAATAGCAACATTACAGGAGATTGAAAAAACTGGTACGACACCATTTGTGTTCACTACAAATCATATAAATACGTTGATTGTTTCTGTGATTGACTGAAACAAGGAGTCTTCCGATTTTCTAACAAACGGCATCAAAAATCAAAATGTCAAAACCTCCAAAAATTTTTTACGTAGCGTTAGAACTGCAACGACTATAATGAAAATCTTTATTTATACCTGTCAACAGCCTTTGAGCAGACGGTAGTCCACTTGGTCTTCATGTCCGCCATCATAGTCTTGAGCTTGTTCTCGTCCGTCTTGGGCGCCTTGTCCTTCAGCTGCTTACCGGTCTTCATGGTCTGGTCGTACGCCGGCTGTTTGGCGGCCAGGGCCTTTTGGAACTCACGGTGTTTTGTTAATCTGTGGGGGGAGATAAGAATATTAATTGAAACCGTCAACCGAGCATTCTGTACATCAAACTACTAAAAATTTAGCTGAGAATCGACTTTTTTTTTGGGTGAAAAGTCGCGTTTTACGGTAGAACTCAATGTAACGCACTCAAAACTTTGTACTGATGAATGCATTGAATAATACGGAGGTCGTGGAGGTATACATAGTAAAGTTATAACATTCAAAACTTGTATAAAAAAAAAAAGAAATTGTGAAAAAGTTGGAAGTTTGACCCCTAATATTTCCGTAACTAGAAGGTATGTTCCGGAACAAAAAAATGATCACAATGACGGGGAGAACAACCTATCGGCCTTTCGGCATCGTTATAGTACATTACTGCAGCGGCCAGCAAGAGAGGCATTGATGGACGAACGTGTAAATGTGGGCCGAGGCGAAGCCGAGACACACATACGTAAGTCCATCAATGCCTAGTTGTGGCCGAGGCTTGTATAGTACTTTTCTCAAATAATGCGAGGAAATTAAAACAATTACTTTTCAAAATCAATGATGCACACAAACAACAATATTTTTTCTCGCGTTGAAGAGTTAATTTGTTTTTTTTTTTCAATAAACCGCTTTCTATTTGCAAGCCAATTCGAAATTTAAATAAAACGAGGCGGAATTATAACACCCGAGCCGCAGGCGAGAGTGTTTTTGAGCCGAGAATTGCAATAACAAATGTCCACGTGTATCAAACGACGTTTTTCAATATACTTTTGAAGAAATAAAATAAAATAACCAAAAATATTTTTGTCACGAACTATGATACTATGATTGTAATTTTCTTTTTTTTTCCCGCTTTGGTTTCGCCAGGTTGAACTCTCTTTTAACCAAAGGTTAAACAGCCTAATATAAAAAATAGATTTATTTTATATTTTTGAATTCAGAACACAAATAAATGTTAATTTGTGTATAAAAGTAACTGTTTTTAATAATCATGTTTATTTATGATATTCTATTTATAAACACAATTTGAATATTCAAAAAATATTTATCCGTAAAGACGTGTAGTGCTTTGCCGAAATTAAAAAAAAAACATTCACCTCAGACTACAGGCATTCAACCAATTTGGACTAAGTTTAAGTATAGTTATCTGTGGCAATTTTCATTCCCACACACGTGCGGGAAAGTGAAAAAAATCGCACGTGTCAGAAATACATTGCATGTTGTACCTAATCGTAGTGCGTTCAGACCAGTTTTCGAGGAAGTGTATTGAAAAGAATATTATTTCTTCAAATTCATAACTATCTTACCTCTGTTTGATCTTCTCCGGGTCGTTGACAGTTGCCTCGGAGTTGAGTACGTCTAGCTGTGCTTCGGTGTCGTTCAGCCAGTTCATCAAGTTGTTCCTAAGATGATAATCATATTAAGTACCCACAAACAAGATCTACACTGCTTCATCTCTTATTATAGCACAAAAATCTTGTGCCACATCTCAATAATTATTAAGTCAATCCATAGAAGTTTCTTTGCTAAAAATGGATAGATTCTCACACTGGAATAATGATGGATCCAACATATCATATTAGAATTCTTGTTAAGGAGAAAGAATAGTGTATGTTTTTAAAGCCGATGATTGTTTACATTCGCATACAAATGTATTCCCCTTTTTAATCATCACCAGACAAATTCGAAAAGTTGTTAAAATAAAATAAATTGATAGGAAGCTAGACATACTCTTTCTTAACTGTTAAATGTCAAAAACAATTCAATCGACTCAGTTTTTGAGGAGACAACGAAACGAAACGTCGATCTCGTCAACATTTTTGTGATATAATAGGTCTGACTTGTTGCTGTTTGCGTGTAATATTTTTCTTCAAATACCTATTTATCAAATTCCCCACAGGCCCTGTTTAGTCTTTGGTTGCAGTACAGCCTAAAAAAATCCATAGATTTGACCCTAAACCTCTTTCAACTTCATAAATACTCAACTCACCACATATCATTATACTCCTTAGACTCTTTGAACCCATGGTCCAACGCCCGGGTCCTCTCGGCAGCCTTGGACACGACTCTCTCCCAGCGATGCTGTACGGACACCAACAAGTTCTTGATGAGGATCACGTCTTGCTTCTGACTGAAGTACTTGAGATGGGTGCCCTTCTTGTCGAGGTGGAGCATTGTTTCACGGTGGGTAGATACTTCCTTTTGGAAGGATTTGTGCTCTTCGATTTGAACTGTGGAGGAGAATATTTCGTTAGTTTTTGGTACTGAAGAAGTTTGAACCACGATTTTTTTATTGAAAAGAGTGTCCATGGAGTTTCTTGCCCGTTCTTCTCCATAGAGATCTTCGCTAGGGAATGGGCAACTACAGTACTTTCACAGTTTTTATGTCTTGTGACTGGGACTGTAGATACATTTATTTTAATTTTTGTTTCGACAATTCAAAAGTGCCTGTAACTGGCCTACTTGATATATAAATGCTTTGATTTTGTTTATCTTTGTTAGTGATAGTATTTTAGGGATGTTTAATTATATATTTTGAGGATCAATTGTAGGAAATGAGGACGACATTATGCGGTTTTCGAAAGATTAAGTAAAACTGCTGTCAAGAGTTATTAGTTTTTGTTTTACAATCGAATGACTTTACATTAGAAATATAAAATACTGGTATTCAGCTGCATCCGGTTAGACTGGAAGTCGACTCCAATATAGTTGGGAAAAGGCTAGGCAGATGATAAATCAATCGAATGACTTTACATGAGATTTAATACCAGGCTTTCAGAAACCGTGTCCATAAATTCAACATAAAATCATGAGGTACCCAGTTTGAGAGAGTTGAGGAGAGGTTCCAAATGATTTGGAAGACTTTCAAAAGTTCTTTTGCCATTTTCTAGCAAAAATATTTTACAAAGTTTTCGAACATTGAAGATCGTGTACTATCGAGGACACTCCCGCCTGACCACCACTAAGCTAATTTTTGCTTGCACTTGCAACATAGAAACGCTCTCTAGCCCCGCCCCGTTGACTTTGTATAGAAATAATGAATGAAAAGATACCGAATCGGCCGAGCGCACTGACGACGTACGCCAAACGAGAGTTATTGTTATTTTGCGCGCCAAAGTTGACGCTTTCCTAATCGAAGTCGAAGCTTCGGACTTCGCTTGTTTATTATTTATTCCTTTCTTTTCCTTTTTTTATTTTTTCTTTTCCTTTTTTATACACTCTGACATTTAATTTTTTGACATGTATTTTATTATTTTTTACTTTATTATTTTATTTGACATTTACTGATTTGACATGAATACTTATTTTGTTAAGTATTTTACTTTTTTTTATCATCATTGTGCCTTTTGATTATTTTTGTGATTTTTATTTACATTCTTTTTGAATAGAACTTGTTATGAATTTTATATGATTATTGTGAATGTGGGGACCATGTGGGTCATATTATATTTTTTGTTTATTTTTTCCCACAACTGTCTGACAGTTTGAGTACTCTAAGCGACCTACCCAAATGTCCTTTCTTTGGTATTGTTCGTCGTTTCGTTGAGCTCCTTGAGTTATAAGTCGAGCTACACGTTAACTGACAAATGCTTGCACTGACTGGACAGGTCCACTCAAATCTGTATGGTTCTTTCTTCAAAAGACCATATCAGACACTAATCTGCATAGTCCTCATGTGAATTGAGCAAGATTGTCTGGACTTTAAAAGAGACTATGACCTCTGAGTTTGTTTCGGCTGTTTCTTCTCAGAGTAGTCAGGTACGAAACACCGGCCCCATCTAGTTTTAAAAAATGACGTGTAAAAGTGTTTGTAAAAACCTACTTGCAAAATAAACATCATTTATCATTCATTTATCATTTAATAGGCCCAAACTTTAAGGGGGCGTGGCTCGGCGCCTCCGCATGATATAATCGAAAAAAAATAAACTGGTCAGGCGGAAAAGACCCCCATAGTACTTAGGTTGCAACTATTCGGGTTATTCCGATTAACTTCTAACTCAAACAGATCCAATTAAATATTAAAAATACAAATCTCCGTTAAATCGAAAGAATACTTACTAAGCAATGTCTCCATGACCCTGGAGACAGGTTTGGCGGAAGTGAGCGTCTTCTCGGCGCTGGTGAGCCAGTCCACGAAGGCTTGCAGCGCGTCGTGGAACTCAGTGGCTTCCTTTAGAGCTATCTCCAGCTTTATCTTCTTGTCTGAGGCCCTGTTTCGAAAGAATAATTATTGTTTATTTATTGGTGCTTAAAAAGATACTTGTTTGACATTATGGGGTCTCCTGTGTTAGGAATATACGCTAAAGACTCCTTAGGCCATTGGCCAAGTTACCATAGATAATATTAAGTTTATCTGATAATGAGGGATTTTCTTTTTAGCTCTTCCCTAGTCGCTGGATAGATGGCGCTAGGAGTAAGTATGATAATGCAAGGAACGGAACCTAAATAAACTGATTTTAACAAATCGCGATAAATGTTGGTTATATTCGGAAGGTTAAGCAAATGAAAGTGTCAGTCAACGAGAGTATGTGACGTGACACAATGTTTTTTTTTTCAAGCGTTTTGGCTTTGGCATAGTAAGTTCACCGCCATCTATAGAGTTCTTGGAAACTAAGTTTTTTTTTAAAACCTCAAAAGGAAAACCTCTCATTGTAGATGCGTCACCATTTTGTAGAACCAGTTGGGAAGTGTCATAGCCTTTTTTAAATCATTTTACCGCCACTTCAATGTCGTCAAACCAAAAATGCTTGGTGGTTGAAACGAGTACGATACTAGGATTTTTCTATACTAGAGAAACTCAATTAACAAAGCGTATTTTATCTATAAGCAGTGGCCCGAAAGTCTGACAACAAGTCTTACCCAGGCGTATCGTAATACCCAGTACTAACTGGGTTGTGGAGGTCAGATAGGCAGTCGCTCCATGTAAAATATGTACTAGTATTCAGATGCATCCGGTTAGACTGGAAGCTGACCCAACATAGTTGGAAAAAGGCTAGATGATGATTCCATCTATTTTTATAAACATTTTGCTGTGATTCGTACTATGGCCATATAGAACTCGTTTATAAGAACAGTGAACCAGCACAATAATTCCATCCTTACCTGGCGGTAACATTATCCCATCTTGACTTCAAGTTCTTGAGGTTATGATGGAGCTGCGACGTGTGGTTGGGTCGGTCTTGCTTCTTGAGGTACTCCTGACCCTGCTGCAGGACAGCTTCTACCTTGGGGCGGTTCGCTTCGATCTCGTTGTATACCTCCTGTGGTGGGGATTGTTAGGTTGAATAAAACACAATATACGTGAAGTTGAATAGAACAGTCAGCAATGAATGTGACAGAAAATATTCTAGTATAATGGGTGTAAAAGTACTCTTAACGAAACCAAAAGGCACTTTTTCTCCTCGTCATTGCGATTCTTTTTTTGTTCTAGCTAGACCGTTCTTGGGAACCTTCTAGTTACGGAGATATTGGGGGTCAAAGTTCCAAATTTTAAAAATAGTTTTTTTTTTCTCTCTATAAAGGTAAATCAGTTTAATTAAAACCGGTAAATGCTTACCATGAATCTCTCAAGTTGTTCGGTCGCGGTCTCGGGCAGTCCTCCGACGGGCTTGGACGCGGCTATCGCACTATCCACCTCGGACAACCAGCTCAGCAGGTCACCGATCTCAGCGTTGAAACTGGTGGGGATAATGTGATGTGAGAAAAAGTTGAGTAAAATGATGGAGTGTTTTGTGATCGTATCATATTTAATGGGAATTTAACCAACAGGAATGTAATCATTTACATAAAATTATGTAAATGATTAAATTCCTGTGTAAATGCAACTCTATTTTAGGTGCCCCTAAAAACGGTATATTACGGTTCTCTCTAATGACTTACTGAAGAGGGCTATCACAGTTTTTCTAGCACTCAAAAACAAGAAAAAAAATGATTTTTATTTAAATTTTGTGGCCATATCTAAACCATAACCACACATCAAAAATCTCAGTTTAGATGTGTGATTATGGTTTAGATATAGCCACAAAATTAAAAAAAAAAGTATGCACGAGAAAGTATGATTATTTCTCTAGGGAGTGCTAAAAATAAAAATATTTTTTTTCTTGTATTTGAGTGTAAGGCTCTTAAAACACTCAAACACAAGAAACATGGTGACAGCCCTCTGAAGTTCATCTGTACTTCAAGTGGACCTTATTAAATTTTCGATTATTAAGTAAGCTAAAAAAACGCCAGCCATGTGCCGAAATCCAGCATCGTCAGATCGGTGTACTCTTTTGTGTGTTCAGACGATTCACTTTCAATGAAAGATGCTGAGTGAACTAACAAAAAGGGAAGCGTCTGATATCGCCTTAAGGGCCTATACTACCTCAAATGGCTTAGCATGATCCTCCGTTACGCCTAAAATACTGCAGCATTAATTTTTAAATAAATATGTGGTAAAGTTGAGGATTAAAGCTAAGTCCTATGTTTGGCGAAAACACGATTCCATAAAATTTTCTAGATAGAAAAAAATCCCAAAGTTACCTCTAAACTGAACAATAAACCGCTGGCAATCATAAAATACTTCAAATTAGATCATGAAACTTTGCATACTAACTGAACTTACTATAAAGCAGGTCTTATGTTATTTCTTTATTTTAGTCCAATCAATAGATTTTTGTAAATCGCAAAAACACTCATTTCGCACTATTTGGCCGCAGTGACTGAAGTAACAACCGCTTTGTAGTGCAAGCTGTATTAGGTTATAAGTATTTCAAACGAAGTTAGAACCACCACAAATAGAGTTGCTAATTTTAGGGTTAGACAGGGCCTTAAATGGAAAGTTGGTTCACACATTAAATCAGATACCTAGTTGTTAAGAAACTCACCTCTGTGCCTCTCTAAGCGCATCTTCAAGTTCCGTCTGACGGTCCCTTGCCTTCTGCTGCAGTTCGCGCCACTTCCTGTTCAGTGTTGCCAACTTTTCAGCAGTCTCGCCCGCTTCGTCCGTACCTATAGTTTATGGTTAAGGAGGTTAGCTCATGCAGTCTATGGTCAGGTCTTGGAGGGGGAAGACCAGGTAAAAAGCCTATAAGACATTGTACAAGAAGAAACTACAAGTTGATTTGAAATAATCTGGTATTGTTTTTGAGTTATTACAACACATAAAAACTGGCACATTGGCAAAACTTTTATTGCGATAAGATAAATATCACATGTGGCCTCTCAAATCAAGCTCTCAAATCAAGCCTCTTGATATAAAATTTAATCTGACAATTTTCGGCAAATTGCCAATAATATTTTTTCAATACACTTCCTCGAAAACTGGTCCTTAACACACTACGATTAGGTACAACATGCAATGTATTTCACACGTGTGCGGTTTTTTCCACTTTCCCGCACGTGTGCGGGAATGAAAATTGCCACAGATAAATAATACCTATATTTAGTCCAAATTGGTTCAATGCCTATAGTCTGAGGTGAATGTTTTTTTTTTTTTAATAATTGCAAAGCACTACGCGTCTTTACGGCATAAATATTTTTTGAATATTCAAATTGTGTTTATAAATAGAATATCATAGATAAACATGATTATTTAAAACTAATAGATACTTTTATACACAAATTAATATTTATTTGTGTTTTGAATTCAAAAATATAAAATAAATCAATTTTTTATATTAGGCTGTTTAACGGCTTCATACTATTGCCTCTCTTTCAACCTGGCGAGACCAAAGCGCGAAAAAAAAAGAAAATTTAAATCATAGTTTCATAGTTTGTGACAAAAATATTAATTCATTATTTTATTTTATTTCTTCAAAAGTGTATTGAAAAACGTCGTTTGATACACGTAGACATTTGTTATTGCAATTCTCGGCTCAAAAACACCCTCGCCTATGGCTCGGGTGTTATAATTCCGCCTCGATTGCAATAACAAACTTTCTCCACTTGTATCAAAATGTACTATTAGTATACATTTAATATGCAAAATAACTCTTGAAGAGCGTATAAACCAAAGATAAGATGATAAGTTTACGAGGATTAAACTATTTATTTTAATATTTTGTGCAAAAAGACTCAAGGTTGGAATATTCATTTTAGTATTAATAATTAATAGTTACACATACAAGACATTCACAAACATTTAAAGCTGAAAGCATTAGTGCGTATTGCACACGAGGATTTCATTAGATATGAAAATGTATGTATGTATTAGATATTAGGACAATCAATTAGTTTGGAAGGTAGTAGTAATAGTAACTTGAACTAATCTAAAAGATGCAATTAGGAGATTGAACTAATCTAAAAGATGCTATTAGGAGAGTACCTATCTACTGAAATGTTACTTAAAGATGCAATTATTACAAAATATTTAAAAGTACTAAGTATTGAATTGTTATCTCAAACAAAGCAGTCATTAATGAATTGTGAAAATGTTTTACTTTTATTGATTTTATTTATTACTATAAACTCTAAGATAATGAAATTGTATAAAATAAGACTTCCGTTTCTAATTTATAGTTAGCATACAATGATTTAATTACATGCGAATATGGACGATGGTCAGGATTCGATAAAATACTTTCGTTTACTTTGACTTTTATAAAGCTCACGACAAAATTATTTAAAAAAAACCGGCCAAGTTCCAGTCAGACTCGCGCATAAAGGGTTCCGTACCGTTATCGTAGTAGGGGAGCCCACTTTGATTTTAATTTATTAATTGTTGTTATAGCGGCGACAGAAATAAATCATCTGTGAACATTTAAACTGTCTAGCTACCACGGTTCATGAGATACAGCCTGCCCGCTTAGCATGACCACCATAGACACGAAAGAGAATCGACAAATCTTTTGCTCCTCTGTCATTGAATCGACAAAATGACAGATGAACAAAAGATTTGTCGATTCTCTTTCGTGTCTATGGTGGTCATGCTACGCGGGCTGGTGACAGACAGACAGACGGACAGTGGAGTCTTAGTAATAGGGTCCCGTTTTTATCCATCGGTACGGAAACACAAGACTTGCCGTTCAAAATGTCAAGTAGATTTTTTTTAATTCGAAAAGCAATCCTAGATACATATTTTTAACGTCCAAATTTACTTGAACACCAAAACTTCGAGTCGACAAAATCCTGACTACGTCCAAAAAACAAATGATTGACAGACGGTCAATAGGTAGGAATATAAGCGTAAGCGCGGCACATACCCGTACCCTGCTGCACGATCTGTGCGCCGGCGTCGTTCAGCGTGTCCACGCTGGCCTGGTGGGCTGCGATGTCGTTCACTAGCACCTTCAGCTTAGCTAGCTCCACCTCCAGGATTTGTGGGTCACCGGCAACCTGTGGGAGAGAAGCGATTAGTTAGTTTATGGGCAGTTTTGATACGCTTGTGTCCTAAAAAAATCAAGCCAAAAAGAATCAAGCTTGGACGTGTTATTGAAGTCACTAGGTAATTTGTAAGTTTCAAGACGATTTGAAAAATGACAAGAAACTTACAAGTTACACGTGCGAATTGTAAAATAATAGGCTTGTGTCCTGAAAAAATTTAATTAGTCCGTCTGTTAGATTAACAAAAAATATTTGACACGTATTTTTTATTTTGTTACTTAAACCAAAATTGACCTCAATACGTCACGCCGTGATATAATTTCTAGTGCGTTGTGACGTCACGAGCCCCCACATCCTAGTTTTGATGCGTGTTATATTTGTCAATATTCATTGATGTACAAAAACAAAAAATACGTGTCCATTATTTTTCAATAATCTAACTGACGGACTAAATACATATTTTGGAATTTATTGATGGTGGAAACTAGCCTATTGCACTGACAATTCTTGTTTAAATTAATGTTCAATCTTGTAGTCCATTGCAAAACATTAGTAGGGAAAGGGCTAGAAATTTATACATGAAAGATGAAATGGCTAGCATCATCTTCCTGCAAAAATAAGTCTTAATCAAGCTAATTGGCTATTATAATTAGCCAGATAACAATAAAATTTTACGTGAATAATCCTTTTTTTTTAATTAAAAAAAAAAAAAAAATTATTTAAATATTCTGATTTTGGCACCAGTAAAAGAACAATGATTTTATTTAGTTGAAAATTATATTCAATTGGCGATAGAATATTGAAAAAAAGTACAGCTTTGGTGTACAATATAATCTTGTTGTTTATAGCAAGTGGTTAACTTCACTCTTACATAAGTCCCTAAGTACTTACCGGTCTCAAAGTATCCAGCGTGTCAGTAGTATTCTGTATCCAAGTCAGCAGCTCCTGCAAGGCATGCTGCAGCTGCCCCAGCCTCAACAGTGCCCTCTCCAGTTGCTGCTGCCTCTCCACCATGCCTCGCAGCAAGGCAGACCAGCGCGAGTTGACCTCGGTCAGAGGCGCCTTGATCGCAGCCGCTTGTTCCGACGATGTACGCTCCGTTAGCTCTTGAGCTTGTCTGTGGGTGGGGGAACGGTTACGTGTGGTTCGAAGAGGGGTGAATCGATGGTGGCTTTTGGAAGTGGAACTTTATGTACCCAGAAATAAGTTCCATTTTTCGATGGCTTTATTCTAGTATCTATGTAGTATATCAACTATCTGGTGTCCAAGACACAAGCCTTGTTGCTTAGTGTGGCACTAGATGGCGGTGTGTGTAACGTCCAGCGATACTTATTTATTTATTCTGTTGAGTATGGAAGTAAATGTAACTACGATTTCGATTTTTAATTATCTCTATAGAAAAAGAGATGATTTTAAAATAACGTAGTATTATTTTGCGTTTAGTTTAGAAACTAAAGATTTTTCTTTTTGTATTTTGAAGTCAAGTTTTTTTATCAAGTCTTCATTTCGTAAAGCTTTAGCGTCTTATAAAATGAAGCCAGATATTTCAACATTATGAAGATTACGATGAAATTTCAATGATAATTTAATAATCATGGTACATTTTCGGATATAATAAAGCCACCATTGATTCAACATATTCGCACAACAATACACATCGCAAAACAGAGACAGACATATGAAAATGTGTTAGTAACAGAAAGAGACAGAACAGAACACACTCTTAGAGAAGACAAGAAGGACAAAAAAAGAAATAGAAGAAGTTTTTATTTGTCCGTGATTGTAGACAGTAAAGTAGTCACTCAGGCAAGTCAACATGTTTTCGAGGTTGTATTGTATGAGTTTGCCATCTCAAGTCCAAGTTAGTTTACCCATCCTTTTAAAAGAAGTGGAAGTCAATAAAAACATTTGAAATATTCCTATTTGATCGAAACGAGATATTTGGATCGTCAATTTCTGAACTGAAGGAGGTGATATTGTTCAATTCCTCTTTGACTGATCACTATCATCATTAAAGGCAATGATGAAAGGTAATTAATATATGGTCGAGAATCATTGATATGAAGAAAAAAGGCTGGGAAGACTTGGCTTTCTTATTTAAAGCATTTCCAAAGCTTCACATTCAAAGCTTTTTCATCTTTTATATGTTACAAAAAAAAATCCGCAATTAAATTTGAAAATAGAACAGACACACACATCAAACAAGGGACTAAATCACTACGATACAAGACACAAACAGAAGCGCACACAAGATTAATTGTTATTCCTTGCCTCATAAGACTCCTTTTTCAATGTCGGGTCAATCCGGGGAACGCATAGAAAAATACACGATTAGTATGTGGAAAATATACGCAGGAGAGTACTGTAGGATAAAAATGTGAGGATAAAATACCCTATTTCTATTGGCCAGTTTTTTTTTATTAGAAAAAGTAAGAAAGGGGTTTAAAAGAATTAATAAAATCAAGATAAGTAAGAGAATAATGTAGAAAAAATAAGCAAAAAATCTTTTAAATTATTTTGAATTTCGATCTTTTAATCACTTTTTCATCAAAGATGTGTACTACTTTTTTAATTCCAAAAATAAATTTTCATAAATTTCTTGAACTATTCTAAAATGCTACGGATCAATATTGTGGGCAAAATAGCATCAAATCGAAATAAGTCAAAAAAACTGAAGAAGTTTAGAAGAGGGTTATTTACTTAAGGACTAGGACCATCACCAAATGAAATATAAATAAATTCACAAAAATTCAAGGTATTTTAATCTGCCTTAAAACAATTTACTGCCTTAATCTACATTGTTACAAGTCTCAAATCCACTTAGGTGGAGTTAGATTCTACACTGTAAACGCTGGATATTTTTGATCCTTTCGCTAACCTCAATCACTCATGCAAATTCCAAAAAAAAAACATACCCAAATCCCCATATTAATAATACTCATGTTTCTACGACAATTCATTTCATGTTTCTAGACAGGTTTAACAGGGAACAGATGCGGAAGGCGCAGGTCTTAGGGTACAGTTGCTAGCAAATCAAGTTAACACAAACTGACAAATTTCTCTAAATGATTTTTAACCATAAAATGCTGTTGGTTAAGTTCAAAATCGAATGTGAAAATTTGACAGTTTGTGGTAACTTGATGCGATGGCTACTGTACAGGTAGCGAAGATAGAGGAATACAAAGGTAAAGTTGTAATTCAAAAAGGAACAGGTGTTTAAAGGTACAGATGTCAATCGTACGCGGTCGAAAAGGTACAAGAATCAAAGGTATAGTTGTAAAAGGTATAGGTTTTAAAGGTACAGGGTATACAAAATAGAGGAATACAAAGGTTCGGTTGTAATTAAAAAAAGAACAGGTGTTAAAGTTACAGATTTCAATCCTATACGGATAAATAGGAACAGGGATCAAAGGTATAGCTGTAAAAGGTAAAGGAATCAAAAGTAATAAGGTACAGGAATTGAAGGTATCAAAGGAACAATAATAAAAGGTACAAAATTTAAAGGCACAAATATCAAAAAGGAGACGTACCTATTCAGTGCTTCAACTTTAACCATGTGTGGGTCGACTTCTTGCTTGAAGGACGCCAGCTGAGCGATCTGACGTTTGACGGCGTCGATGTCAGAGCCCAGAGCCCCCATGCGGGAGAACTTGTCCTCGGCTGAGTCCAGGAACTCTTGGAGGTTCTAGAAAGATGGACGGTTGGTTAGTACCTAATGGAAGATCGTATCCGAAGACCCCAAGGAGTAAGTAGGTCTGTTAACACTCTAATTTCGGCATTATGGTATGACAAAATAGCATAATGATAGACAAACAAATTTGTGAGATCTAGATATGATATACTAGCTAGTTTATCAGGTTTCATAGGGCAGAATTCCAGACTCCAAGTTTCTCTTCAGAATTCCTGATGGAAAAATCCAATAAGACTTCGCTAAATCTGAAAATTAAACCCAGCTTATTCATCAATTAATTGAAAGCATTTTAAAATATTTTCTAAATGAAACAGCTTCGTGATGGAAATTTTCATTCGGTTTTCCAACTTTTTTAAGGCTGAAGCTCCAGCGTAGTCCGCGAAATTCAAATTTTCTTACGTTTTTTGCAATTTGCAGGCCAGTGCTAGGTTGTATGTTGATTAAAATATTGTAAGCGACTGTAAGACGTATGTAGTTACAGAATTATAATCATCAAAATCATCAATACAACCCTCCAAGTTCATAAAAGTCGAGTAACGATTTATTCAAGGTCAAAGTCATTGCTAGACCTTTAACTTGGAGAGTTGTATTGATGATTTTGATGATTATAATTATGTAACCACTGGCCTGCAAATTGCAAATTACGTGAGAAAATTTGAATTTCGCGGGCTACCCTGACGCAATCACCTTAAGAAGTTCAAACAGGTGTTAAATATCGTGCGAAACCAAGCTGGATGGCTATTTTGGTCGGCAGTCAATAAATATTCCAATATTTATTAAAGAAACATAAAAACATGTTATATTCATATGAAAGTGACCGATGTCCAGCAGTGCTACAATATAATACTCTAGATTGGCGTCTCACCTGTAAGGTGTCATGGAACTCCATGGCCTTCTCCATGGCGTCGATGAGATTCTCCTCTCTCCTGGCGTACAGCGCCGTGATGTTGTCCCAGGCGGAGTCCAGGTCCTCCATGTGCTTCTTCACTTCCGGTTTGTCCGGCTCTCCGCAGAGGGACATGAGGGTCGACCCGGTCTTGCGGACCTTTTCCACCTGAGTTAATGAAGGATATTTTAAAGATAAACGCTGAAGAAATTGACAACTAGAGCAAGTTCATATTATAGAAAACTTTCTGGATCTTTTATTGTGTTTTTTGAAGCATTTTTTTTTTTGCCCCCTTGTCATACAATCTACTATTCTCGGCGAGGGTGCTATTTTGAATCCCTCAATTTGCTCGGGATTCGTAACCGAATGGCGCAGCGGTGGTGAGGCTGCCTTACGTTCTTAGAGTCCCAGGTTCGAATCCCGGTCGGAGCAAATGTTTGTGTGATGAGCATGGACATTTGTTTCCGACTCATGGATGTTTATATGTATAATAAGTATGTATTTACAAACAAAAAGTATGTATGTAGTATATCAACTATCTGGTGTCCACGACACAAGCCTCGTTGCTTAGTGTGGTACTAGATAGCGCAGTGTGTAATGTCCAGCAATATTTATTTATTTATTATATTCTAGAATCCTTTGCTTCGCTCTGGATTCAAAATAGCGCCCTCGCCGTAAAAATATTATTTTGCTATTTCATTGGGACACTATTTAATTTAATTAGGTGGTTAATTGATCCCTATACTAAAATACTGTAGTGTGTTCATAAAAGCTATTTCACAAGAATCTTTTGGTGTTTGTCAAAATAACTGCATTTACTCATTTCGTAGCACTGTATATTTTACACTTTTTTTTTACAATTAGACAGCATAATATGATCAGTATCATGAAAAACACATAATATAACCAAAGGAATACAAACCTCAGGCTTAGTATGATCGATCTCATGGCGTATCTCCTGCAGCGCGACCTGCTGCGCCTGTATGGCGCGCGGCTGCGCGGCGGGCGGCGCCTGCGCGCTCAGCGTGTCGGCCAGCTCCGACAGCTGCGACATCACCACGTTCAGCTGCTGCCAGAACTTGCGCGCCACCTCCAGCGTCGAGTCCAGCGAGCTGGCGCGGTCCGACGACGACTTCTGGACGTCGTCCCATAGTCTGGTGGAAGAGAGGTGAACTTGGTACATTAAGACAAAAATAAGGATGTTGACAAGTTATTAGCTGGCAAAAACATGTCCTCCTTTTGAAATCCACTGGAGAAGGGGTAAGAAATATTTATAAAGAAACTAACTGATGCCCGCGGCTTCGCCCACGTGGATGTCAGTTATCGCGACCAAAAATAAAACTCCCAATCGGTGTATTTTTTTCCGACACCTCCAACAAATATCATTCATATTTAATTCAATGTAAACAAAAACTTGACAAATTATATACTAAAACCTTTCTCGAAAACCACTCTATCCATTGGTGAAAACAGAATTAACATCGGTACAGTAGTTTTTGAGTTTATCACGAACATACAGACAGACGAGGCGGAGGACTTTGTTTTATAATATGTATACAAGGAAGAAGTAGTGAAGTCAGCATGTATTGTCTTACACCCCGTTATCAAATGATTACTAGGTACAGTCGCTAGCACATCAAGCTACTCTACAAACTGTCAAATTTCTTTAATAGATTTTTAACTTTATCGTCGCTAAAGCATTAGACTCAAGATTGATTGGGAAAATTTGACAGTTTCGGGTAACTGACGTCTGTGCATGAAGCGCTGTAGAGCATGACTAAAATCCCAGTCTACACTTATGATAGCGACAGCTGACAATCCTGTGCGCATTAAAGAATGTCGCGATAAAATCACTCGTCGAACGTAAAATTTTTGTGAAAGTTACTTTGATCAGTTCTTTCTATTTTTCTTTGCGAACTTTTTTCCCAGCATCGGGACTGCCTCCTATTATGTATATTGTACTTACTTGTTAAGTTTGTCGAGCTTGTTTCTAATATCTCTAACAGCGGGGTCGCTCTTGTTAGCCTTGCCGATGACGTCAGAGGCGGCACGTTGTACCGCGTTGTACGCCTCCGTGCGCTTCTCCAGGTCTTCTACTAGCACGTTGTTCTCTTCGATTTGGTCTCTGTTGAAGTAGGGAAACATGTTAGGAAAATTTAATTCTAGAATTGATATAGATCAATTTACTTGATTCTAGAATTGATATTGATCAATTTACTTGATTCTAGAATTGATATTGATCAATTTACTTGATTCTAGAATTGATGTAGTACAATTTACTTTCTAGAATTGATATTGATCAATTTACTTGGTTCCAGAATTGAAATAGTACAATTTACTTTCTAGAATTGATATTGATCAATTTACTTGGTTCCAGAATTGATATAGTACAATTTACTTTCTAGAATTCAATTCACTTGATTCTAGAATTGATATAGATCAATTTACTTGATCCTAGAATTGATATAGATCAATTTACTTGATCCTAGAATTGATATAGATCAATTTACGAGATATTTCAAAAATCTTTACTAGAATCTTTTTTGCAGACAAATTCCAATATTTCTGTACAGTCAAGTACAACGTGCCATGGAAAAATAATAATTATGATTTGTTGGTTATGTCCGCTACAGCTATATTAAATTAAATAGTCTTCCCCCAGTGCCAGTTATATAAACCTTTTTTTTTATTTTTTCGGATGAGAAATCATCAAATGACTCCTCTCGCTCTGGGCGGAGCAGGAGGGAGTGTCAGACTTGAAGACACTCGAAGTATGAAAATCGGTCTAAGTGCAACGAAATGAAGGCGTAGCGCGCCGTCGAAGTTAATTGCAATGGTACCATAGGTGTGCGGTTGCTTATACGTAAGGGGTACGATACTATTTTAAAATTATTTGTAGTCTTGTGTATTTTGTATCGGGTCTGCCAACACTAGGTAAGAATAAAATAATTAATTTCTACTCACTCAATCTTAGGCGGGTGCGCAGACACGGGCTCGGCGCGATGCAGTTGGTCGGCCGCGCCCGACAGAGCGCGCAACATGCCTTCCAACTTGTCCGAGAACTGGGACGATTCTTGTAGAGCCTGTTGACGATAAATTTGCTTTCATATGTGGACGTTAAGGTTGGTTTTTGTATACCTACAGAACAGTTTAATCCAGGGCGATAAGAAACCGGTCTATGGGGTGAATTAGGTTATATAGGTACCATAGGTTACCTTGTCTTTGCTGTCGTGCAGTCGGGTAAAAATATCACAAAGCCTCTAAAGATGTTTAAAAAAAATCATAAAATAACATCAGGCCAGTTATGTTCAAGTCCTATGTGATAGGGGTCGAGCCTTTTGCCATCATCCGGGCGCAAGTCAAGTCTCCGTGGCTGCTACTGAGAAATTCCTGACGGAAAAACCCAACAATACTTTGCCCGTCCTGGGAATCGAACCCAGGACCATTTGCTCAGCAGTCGCGCTTGCAACCACTAGATCAACGAAGCGGTCAGTTTAAAAAAAAATCCTCAAAAAAAACACTGTCTTCATAAGTGAAGGTCAAAATAAATTAGCTAGCGACACTCCGGTGAAGTAAGGAGTTTCGCTTGCTTAAATCTCCTGCTATCTTCACCTGTTCCAACTCCTGCTGCCTCTGCCGCAGCTCGGCTCGCAGCGCGTTGTACCGCTCGCAGTCAGCGTCCACGATGTCCTGCACCTTGGCGGCGTCGTCGTCTCCGCAGAGCTTGGCTAGGGCTTCGCCCGTCTTCACCAGTTTGTCCACTAACGGTTTGTGGCCGCCGATGGATTGTTGTAGCATCTGGGAAAGAGAAAAAATGTTAAAACAGGATTCACCATGATCATCATCATCATCATCATCATCATCATTTCAGCTGAAAGACGTCCACAGCTGGACATGGGCCTCCCCCAAGGGGGGATTTTGCCATAATCGCCACGCTTGGCAGGCGGGTTGGCGATCGCAGTACGGTTGTTACAAAAGCACAGAGAACGCTGCTGCCCATTCTCTGGTAAGTCCCTTAGTCGCCTCTTACGGCACCCACGGGAAGATATGGAATTCACCATGATAATATTATGAAAAAGCTGAGATAGGTACAAATTGGCACGGCCGGTGCAATCTGGTCGAAACGTCGGGCTTATATTAAAGGTAAAATTCGCGATAAATACCCGTTTACATGATGTGTTCTGATCGTGAAAGTTTAAAAACAAAAATAATGAAACATAACGTGGGACTCACTTCATTCTTGTCTTGCTGCTGAACGATCTGTTCTGGTCTGAGAGCGGGCATCGCCAGCATCTGGATCTGCTTCTCCATGTCGTCCAACCAAGATGATAAACTGAGGATATGAACATATTGTTTTAAAGGTTATGTTATAGATATTTTGAGAACATGTTGTAGTAAGTTGCCTTTATTATATTATATTAAGAACAAGAAGAAGTTCCAATTCATGAAAAATCACGAATATGAAGACATACTGTTAATTTTGCTTAATGAATAAAAAAATATGCTTTTCAATCGTCTTACTAACCGGAGGGTATTTGTATTTTGTATTTGTATTTTGGTGTAAGTTTTCAGTACATCCTATGAAACACATAGTCAATAATGGAATTTGTAGAAAACCACACCATTTCTAGAGACTACTTTACGAAGGTTCAATATTTTGGGTGCCCTTCGACACTCACTTCTTCAACATGTTACTTTGCTGGCATAAGGTCCTACATATTTTTAGGATTCCGTACCCAAAGGGTTAAATTAGGACCCTATTTCTAAGACTCCGCTGTCCGTCTGTCTGTCTGTCACCAGGTTGTATCTCATGAACCGTGAGAGCTAGACAGTTGGAATTTTCACAGATGATGTATTTCTGTTGCCGCTATAACAACAAATACTAAAAACAGAATAAAATAAATATTGAAGGGGGCTCCCATACAACAAACTTGATTTTTTTACCGTTTTGTCTTGTGTTGTATAAATAATGGTACGGAACCCTTAGGGCGCGAGCCCGACACGCACTTGACCAGTTTTTCTAAACTCACCCATGATGCGTATCAGCGAAGTGTTCAGCTAGCGGTAAGGCCTGCTCCAGCGCCGCCAAGCGCTCGGCGCTCAGGTGTCCCACTTCCTCCATCATCTCCTTCAGCTCCTCGCTGCGGTCGCGGATGACTGCTGTCTCTTCGGAGGACTGGCATTCACGGAGGACCTGGAGAAGAAATTATAATGTTAAACTTTGTATATTTATTAAAGTTTAAAGCAGAGTCGTGGATTCAACAGAACCTGCATTTTGACGATTTTTTTTAAATATATTTTAGCAAAACTTACAAACTAATAAAAAAAATATATAACTAAATTGCTAATTACGATTTAATACAGTAATGGTGATTTTCGTGGTTCTAGTGTCAGACTTGCTGTTGACCGAAGTACTGATCAAAAAGGTGGATTGACAGTTTACGAGCCATCAACCCACTGCAGCATACGATGCTAAGTAGTGTCAAAAAGATGCATAGATTGAAAATAAGCTAACAACCCACTTGATGCTAAGTAGTTAAAAAGAGAGAAAGAGAAAAAGAGAGAGAGAGTGAAAATAAGTTAATTTAACTTTTTAATTATATCGTTTGTGCACATAAGCATATGCTCTTCTGAAAATCTCGTAACAGAAATAAGGTTTGCTGTAAGAAAACTCAATTCCGGGTTAAGCGCCTATACTACCTCAAATAGCTTAGCATGATCCTCCGTTATGCCTAAAATACTGCAGCATTAATTTTGAAATAAATATATGGTAAAGTTGAGGATTAATGTTACCGTCTTATGTTTGGCAAAAACAAGATTTCATAAAATTTTCTCGATAGAAAAAAATCCCAAAGTTACCTCCAAATCGAACAATAAACCTCTGGTATTCAAAAAGTACTTTAAATTAGATCATGAAACTTTGCATACTAACTGAACTAATTAGAAAGCAGGTCTTATGTTTTTTATTTTTTCCAAAAGACGAAAATTTGATTTTATAATGAATAAAAACCACCCATTTCGCACTATTCGGCCGCAGTGACTGACGTAACAACCGCTTTGTAGTGCAAGCTGATTAGAACTTTATTCTAACAAAATTACAAATGAAGTTTGAACCACCACAAATAGAGTTGCTACAGGTCGCGGCACGAAAGTCTAGCGGTGACCGTTATTGCGCAGAAGTAAAAAATAAGAATGTCTTGGGGCGTGCGTTACGCCGATTGGCTCTCCCGTCGTATAACATGCGCAGCTATCCCCTCCACGTTTCGTTCACCGCTAGACTTTCGTGCCGCGACCTGTAATCTGAGGTAGTATAGGCTCTTAAGCTCGCCGTTGTACATAAGCTATATATTTTAATTTAGTGTGTACATTTTTTTTAATTTTGTGTGCAATAAAGAATAAGAATAGTTACCGCCCTTTATGCAATACCAAAGATATTTTAGATGCCTAACCATTCCAGAGACAACCTTAAAATATCTCATGTAGGTACTTTCGCGTTCACTGGCGATCGATCAATTTTCAACCCTATTACTTAGGACATAGGTGTTCCTAAAACTATGCTGGCACCCATTAAACTGGAACGCAGCAACGGTTCTTGGCATCAGAAATGGATGATAGTAGTTGGTCGTATTTCCGAGTGCTATTTTATACAATGGGTCTTACGACTACAGTACTTATTTATTTATTTAAAGACTTTGGAAGACGTACAGGTAAATACAATAGTGATAAATAACAGTATGACAATCTGACAGCTAATTATATGCATATTAATAATTATTTTTATTAATAGGTTGACCGCCGGTAGCTTGGACCCTGTTCCCGATACCTACTGGTGGGCTATAATCTTTTATATTTTGTTATATTATATTATAAAAATAATAATATTTAAAATTGTATTTAATTTTTATAGAATTGATTAAAGGATTAATAATCAATTTTAATTTAATTATTCCCTTAGCCCAGTAGTGGGGCAGGAATTGGCTGGTATTATTATTGTTTTATTAATGATTTCCTCACCTTCTTAGCCTGACTGAGCAGGTCCCGCACGCGGACCCTCTGCGCGGCCACGTCGTCGCTGAGCGGCCTCTGCTCCTTGAGCTGCGCGCGCACGACGGCGGCCTCACAAGATGGCGGCTCGGCGGCCCGCAGAGCGGAGTCCACGCCCCGCAGCCATTCTAGGACTTCTTCCATGTCGCCTACTACTTCCAGGGAACGCTGCAGGAGAAAAAGAAAATGGTAAAAATACGTGCAAATTCACTAAAATCGTTGAAAAACAAACATTTACAAATTTGACTGCTTTTACATCCTCAACTATGTGAACATCTTTAGACAAACCATTTATAAATGAATAGGGACTTTCTTGATTGATTAACGAGACTTTATAGACGTGAAGTATGTAATGGAACATCTTCTGATTGTTTAATTATCTGTGTTTTATACATTTGCACAAGAAAACAGCATTTTTTTGTCTAAATAAAACATTCATTTTGAGTAAAGAGTTACTTGTACTACACTTTTCAATAGTCAAGGACCGACCGTTCTGGGAAATCTTTATAGAAGAGAACGAACAAGAAACTTCATAAAATGTTATTAGAAAATACTGACCTTCTTGCTGAGTAGCAGTCTCTCGGCCTTGCGCTGCACCTGTTCGGCGATGGCGTCGAACCGTCGGTTGTCGCGCGTCACGATAGACTCGATGTGCGTCGCGCCTTCTCCGGGGGAGATCTGTAGACAAAACCATATGTCTTGTTAGGACGAGCGTTGAATGAACAAACTAGTATTTCGACGGTCGACGAACGAGTCGACGAATGTCGAATCCGGAGACGGTTTTATTTAGACTACACAAAGTTCATGGCGGCGACGACGAATAAACTATGAAATAAAGTATTTAACATTTATTTTAACATCGTTTCGCTATCTACGATGATGAACGGTTTTTGAAAAGTTCGTTGGTTATTCTTGATTAGATCTTGACAGCAGTCATTATGTGATTGCTTTGTTTCGCTCGACTGGTCAAAAGTATCACGATGTTTTCTCGAACATCAAATTCAAATACGGTCCTTCGAGCCGGATTGTTGTTCGATACTAAGCAGCGTTTCGATTAATATCGAAACAGGAAGCAGGATTGATCATCAAAATAAATTCGTTTCGATCAAATTGATGAATGGTCAAGAAGGTTTTAACAATAAGCTTGATCTAACCTTTATTTGACAAATTTTGAATAGAAACACCTTACAAAGAAGAATGTTCATACCTGGCATAGCTGGGGCCCAATCTGGTTGAGGTTTTCCACCACAGGCCTATACTCGTGGAGTTCGGCTTCCAGCCTCAGGATGTCTTCTTCACGAGGCTCCACTGATTGAAGGCAGGATTCGGCACCGGCCATCCAGTCAGTTAATCTGTTGGGAAAGTTGTGTTGTTATAGGTATGAAGGTGAATCTTTAGGATTATGCTGTAGAGTTGCGAAATTTGGGACCCCGATAATAATGAGCAGATGAGGATATCATACGCTAAGAGTCCATCTAAATGTCTAAGTAAAATCAAAAACGAAATATAACTGTAGACCGTATGCCGTTAGGCAGTCAGAAATTCTAAGGTGGTCATGGTATAGTAATTTATTTATTTTTTTGGTGGTTTAGTAATTTGTCATAGTACAGATTAAGGTATGGTTCTAACTATGACAAATTACTAAAAAAGTCATGGAATACTTGAGTTATTGTTTTTTATGACATTACTGTGGGTAGCAATTCAAGATGTGGATAATATGGCCATATGGGTCCACATTTAGAACAGCGAGATATTTGGCCAACTGTGGCATATGTTTCTAGACTATAGCTGTACACTAACCCAGTATAACTTGTAAGTAAATACGGTACGATGGGATCATATTTTCAACTATGGGGTAGATGACACATCAATCAATTGAGATACTTTTTAAGAGCTTTCAAAACGCGGTTCTCTCATATATTTTGTATGGCAACAGCAAACTGTGACGTCATTGTTTAATCAACTCAATGACTCAACTGTTTATTGATTTCAAAGCAACTAAAAATCGAATTAGGCAATTAATTGAAAATAAATCAGGTTTTCAGGCCCAAAATAAAGGTTTTTTAGAGATTGGTGTCTCGGCTTTAGAAGGGCTTTACACAGATGGTTAATTGAGAATCCTTTCTATAATATAAAAGAATTCCTTCAGTTTAAATTTAAATAATCTAATTGTAACAAAAATTTGCATGTCATTATTTTATGATTGAATATGTTAAGCTACTGTAATACCATTGTAAGAACTTCTGTAACCATATTTATCGGTAAATAAATCTTTGACATTGACTTTGGAATTGTTGTTTTATAGTGTCATCTACCCTATTAGAATATGATTCTTTTAATTTTCAACTTAATAACGCAGCATTATCTGAGCTATCCCCTTACCTAGCATGACTATTATACAGTTGCTGCACAAGGGGCAGTGTCTCCGAAGCCACTCGCAGCAGCTCCGCGCCCCTGCTCGTCAGGTCGTTGTATCTGCGCTGCAGAGCATCCAGCTTGTCCTTCAGCTGTAAGGCTTCGTCTCCTGAGATGTGCTTCATCAGCTCGAGACCTGATTCTACTGTGCTGTCGACTGGTTCTTGTTTGGAGGCGATTTCTTCGGTTTTTTCCTGAGGTAGAGAAGGTATTGGTTAGTTTTGCGATGTTGGTGCTTATGACACATTTATGTTCTTTTTGGTGTGGTAGGCGAAGTTTCAGGTGTTTTAGAGTTAAATAGTATTGGGGCGTTTCTGTTATCTTAAATATTGACTACAGAAAATAAAGTTATAATAATTAAGGATTAGATTAAATTAGCAGGTGATATTTCACAGATGTGTTCGATATCAAATCATGATAAAAATAAATTTGACAAACTTATTATTGTTATTTCTAAACTTATAATTGTTTGTTCATCATGATTTCAAATTTCACGGCTATTTACCCTGAAAGGTTACGCAGAAGTGTAACTACACCATATTACCATGTTACGTCATACTCGTACCTACAATAAAATTGCAAGTAGGTAGGTAGATAGTACTAGGTAGGTACGTAGGACGAGTCTCGAATGATGTAGGTATAGGAATTGTCATTGTAATTTCGACCGTAGGCCGAGGGCATAAAGTTCCTACTTCTTTATTTTGTACAAGTTGTGAAAGGACAATGACCGACTATGTAATTGTCTAGAATAATTCGAGTAGGCCGTGGATCTTTCTAGAAGGGTTGGTCACCATATAAATAGCGGACATGTTTGCGGGAGCGGCAGTCTGATTTTGGCTACACAACGAAGCGAATCGAAGTGAACTAGAAGTGCGATATCAAAGCGAATAGTGATCAGTAGTGTACTTGTGATTGAGTTTGAAGTGTTTTGTGATTATAAAAGTTATTCAGTTGTTTCTTCGGTAGTAATTAATTTATCCCGTACCCAGCTCGTAACAATATGTTTTCCTACGTCATAGAAGACGACCTATTGCTTAAAGGTAATCCTACTAATATTTTAAATGCGAAAGTTTGTATTGTATAGATGTATGGATGCATGTTTGTCACTCTTTTACGCAAAAACTACTGAACGGATTTGGATGAAAACTTGCACACAGATAGTTTATAACCTGGATTAACACATAGGATACTTTTTATGCCATTAGTAAGATCCCATGGGACAATGAGGGATTTTCTTTTTAGCTCCTTCCTAGTCGCTGGATAGATGGCGCTAGGAGTTAGTATGATAATGCAAGGAACGGAACCTAAAAAACTGATTTTAACAAAGCGCGAGAAAACTAGGTTTTATTCGGAAGGTTAAGCAAATGAAAGTGCAGTCAACGAGAGTATGTGACGTGACACAATGTTTTTTTTCCAAGCGTTTTGGCTTTGGCACCAACTATCATAGTAAGTTCAACGACATCTATAGAGTTATTGGAAACTAAGTTTTTTTTTAATACCTCAAAAAGAAAACCTCTCATTATCAAACTTCACACAGGCGAAGTCGCTGGCAGAAGCTATTTGATAGTAATACTCACAGCCAACTCATCCATCTGTCGGAGCAGTTTCTCCATGTGTACGGGCAGGATCTTCCTCTTGGCGAGGTACTGCTCCATGGCGTCCATCCACGCAGACAGGTCCTGGTAAGTCAGCACCAGGTGCCGCAGACCCTTGCGGGACGCTTCTAGAAGGTCGCCGACCTCCAAGCTGTGGTCTACTAGGGCTTGGTATCTGGGGAGAGAAGAGGAATTTGTTAGTTAGTGAATTGCAAATGTTGGTAAAACAAGCTAGTGTAAGAAGTAACTGACAAAAATTTAAATAAAGAATTTAATTTTAGAAATTAATTTTATAATTTAATTAGTTAATATTATTTTTTATCCTTTTTGCTGTGCCCTGCAGGGTCCGGAATTGTACCTTAGTAAGCCCATTGTAAGATCCTCAGTCCTCACATATTATAGTTGAAAATAAAAATAAAAATATGAATATATTGCGAACTTGGCCAGAGATTGCACTGGATAGAGAGTTTTGGTAGGAGGCTAACAAAAAAAGAAGAAAATTAACCAAAGTTAAACCAAATCCAAAAAAAAAAATGTTTTTGTTGCAAGTTTTGAAAAAAAAAATCGTAATCAAAAGACATGGTATTTAAAACATTCTTTGGGGCCTCTTCCATCACCCACACATAAGAACTATCAACAAGATAAAAAAAAACAAGAAAACTACACATTATTTCAATTAAAGTTTTTGAAAACAATAGGCATGTCCACAGTATCAAAAAATTGCAAATCTATTTAGTTCGTCAGTTAGAGTATTGGAGTTTTTGTAAATCAATGAATATTGACCAATATAAAACGCATCAAAACTCGGGAGTGGGGCTCGTGACGTCAAAACGCACTAAAAATTATATCACGGTGTGACGTATTGAGAATTTTAAAAGCGTCGTATCTTCGTCAATTTTGGTTTACGTAACAAAAGAAAAAATATGGGTCAAATATTTGTTGATAATCTAACTGACGGACTTAGATTTTTTTCAGTCGTCAAGCCTATTAATAGGTTATTTTTTTAGCAGCTACAAAGATTTCTTCCTTACCTATCTGTAGCGGCTTGCAGTCTATCAGCCAAGTTGGTCGCTTCATCATCTCCGACCAGTCCCATGAGGGTGGACGCTGTCTCTGTGAGCTGCTTGAATGGAGGCTGCTTCGATATGATATCCTCGTGGAGGTTCTGTAAGTAAAAAAGTTGTTAACATCGAGGAAACAGAAAATCTTAAAAATACACTACAGGTCGCGGCACGTAACTCTAGCGCTAAACGAAACGTGGAAGGGATAGCTGCGCATATTATACGACTGGAGAGCCAATCGCCGCAACGCACGCCCCAAGACATTCTTATTTTTTACTTCTGCGCAATAACGGTCAGCGCTAGAGTTTCGTGCCGCGACCTGTACGCCATGGTCAGTAACTAAAAAGTTCTTATTGTAAAAAAACTTTTGCACTACCAGGAATCACATGCCCGGCTTAGTCGCCAGACTAATGACGAAATAACTAACACTGTTTGAGGTTTCACGGTTCTTAACTTAAAAGGGTACTAAGAGAGTAGACAGATTTGTCTGCTCTTAACAATTTATTTTTCAATACACTTTCTCGAAAACTGGTCCATAACGCACTACGATTAGGTACAACATGCAATGTATTTCACACGCGTGCGATTTTTTCCACTTTCCTGCACGTGTGCGGGAATGAAAATTGCCACAGATAACTATACCTATACTTAGTCCAAATTGGTTCAATGTCTATAGTCTGAGGTGAATGTTTTTATTTTTTTATTTTGTCAAAGCACTACGCGTCTTTACGGCATAAATATTTTTTGAATTTTCAAATTGTGTTTTTAAATAGAATATCATAGATAAACATGATTATTTAAAACTAATAGTTACTTTTATACACAAATTAACATTTATTTGTGTTCTGAATTCAAAAATATAAAATAAATCTATTTTTTATATTAGGTTGTTTAACGGCTTCATACCATTGCCTCTCTTTCAACCTGGCGAGACCAAAGCGCGAAAAAAAAAGAAAATTTAAATCATAGTTTCATAGTTCGTGACAAAAATATTATTCGTTATTTTATTTTATTTCTTCATAAGTGTATTGAAAAACGTCGTTTGATACACGTGGACATTTGTTATTGCAATTCTCGGCTCAAAAACACCCTCGCCTACGGCTCGTGTGTTATAATTCCGCCTCGATTGCAATAACAAACTTTCTCCACTTGTATCAAAATGTACTATTCCATCCACCCACATTCTCCAGTCAACCCGCGACCATGGCGCTTGCAACAGCGTCGAAATATCGGGAGCTCAAAACAATAAACAATCACGGAAGATATCTCGTAAGTGACAGTATAAGTGACGAAATATCGTGTGCACAATAAAAAAAGTTTCTCAAACAGGACAAACAGAAAAGGGTCTACTTCGGCAATCGTGGTACGGAATTTAAGCCATCGACACGAGAAAAAAAATATAAATTATTAACATACCTTGTGCTCTCTGATCTTGTGTTGTATCTTCTCCTCGTCTGTAGGCACCAGCTGTAGCGACTTCACTCTGCGTTCAGTTGTTCCGAGCCATTCCACCAGTGGCTGTAACTCCTCTTGGAATTGTTTCGCCACCTAGGAAAGGCAAAGGAAGACATTTAATTAAAAAGAGGTGCAATAGGCTACAACGAATTTTGATACTGTTAATATTAGAGTATAGCCGATAACAAAAGTATCAAAATTCACGAAAGAATTGATCATATTTCTATAACACGTTCAAATCAAACTCTCTGAACATTACTTTGACATTTTGTTCAAAGATGAAGACTATTGCTGACTGTGATGTTCATTCTATCTCATCGTTGTTTTGTGCGAAAAATCAATAAATGTAACGTGAGGAATATTTTTGTCCTTTTGGAAAGAAACAAGAGAACATGGCATCATTAGAGAGTATTGTATTTTGTTTCACTTTGTTCAATTTCAAAAGATTTTATTTCAATTACGCCAATATTGGTACTCAGGAAGTGTCAGAAGCTGGTTGAATAGTTAGAGTTGGTCATTTTCTTACATTTAGAATAACAGGCAAGAAGCTCCACAATATTAGGTTTAAAGATATTTATTTCTCATAAGAACTTAATAAATAACAGTTCACTTATAATGAGATTCAAAGTTACTCCTTAATTACTTATATAATATTTGCCTCTGGGGCGATGGTGACGTTATTGGGTAGAAACATATTTCTTTAATTTACTTTTAAATATGTTAATATTATTGCATTTCATTATGTCTTCCGGTAAATCATTGAACAGCTGCGCGCTCCACTAATACTGTTTTTTTGCCGTAATTAGTCCGTGAACGTGCAGTCATTAGTTGGAATTTGTTATTACTTCTTGTGTTGTATTTTATAACTTTTTCATGTATTTGTATGTCTTTTTCATATATTAGGTTTTTGCAATGTGGTCTTATGATAAAAAATATCAAGTATCGAACTCACCATCATAGCCTGCTCCAGGTCCAACATCCTCTGCTGCGCGCCGTTGGTGAGTCCGTCGAACCTCAGCATGAGCCCCTTCAGCTGCTTCTCTATGGCCTTCCGCTCGGCCGGCTCGCAGCCTCCTGCGACTTCGTTACCCATCGCGAACAGGGACGACATCGAGTTCTGACGGTCCATTAGCATTTTTTTGAGGAACTGTGGGAGAAAATAAAAGGTTTTAGCTGTGTGGAGATGTAACATTGAAGTAGTGCGATTTTTGGCGTTAAATATGCTACTAATTCTGTTTTGGTGACAGCAAGGCAAGAACAAATTGAAGACGAAGCTGATACCGGACGGATAGTGTGCTGAAATAATTCTATGTCCAAAGCAGGTCCGTAATCTTTACGTACTGGTTTGACAGTACCTTTAACAGGGGGCTTATTCTAATAAGTACAGCTTCTTAGTGTAGATATAGAATTCGAAAACAAAATAAGACATTACAGCCAGGAGTTTAAAGTGTGTAAAAATACCGTTACCGAAGCCGAAAAGCACTTTTTCTCCTCGTCATAACGATCATTTTTTTACATACCTGGGAACCTTCTAGTTACGGAGATATTGGGGGTCAAAGTTCCAACTTTTTGGCAAGTTTTGTTTTATATACATGTTTTTTATGTAAGATTTTTACTTTAAACACTTCCACGACCCCCGTACTATTCAATCCATCCATCAGCACAATGTATAAGTGCGTTACGAGTCCTACCGTAAAACGATTTATCACCCAAAAAAAAATGTCGTTGCTTGATGTACAGAATGCTTGGTTGACGGCTTCGTGAAGAGTGTGTTTACACCCTGTATTAATACCTCAACTGGCAAATACAGACAAGTTCAACACTCCAAAATGTAGCTCAAGTTGTAAGAGATTTTGTTTAACCAATCAAACAGTTGAAGACGTACCTTCTGCTCCTGCAACTGTGCCTTCACGACCTTGTAGTCAGCGGAGGGCGGTTTCTGGTTGTTGACCATGTCCTCGGTGTCTGCCAGCCACTTCTCCAGTCCAGCCAGCGCTTCAGCGAACTTGCCGGACTGTAGGAGACCCACGTCGAGGCGACGCTCGCGTTCGTTCATCTATTGGAGAAAAAAACAATGGTGTTTTGGTATAGGTTTCTCAAAATTGACTGCAAATTATCCACGCGATAATTTCCAAGTAATTAATGTGTGGCAAAGTAAAAAAGAAATTATTCAGGGTGTATTTAGTTTTTTATAGGAGCAGCGGTGGCCCAGTGGTGGCGGCCTCGACTTACGAACAGTAAGTCGTGGGTTCGGACCCAGGCAGGCGCATTACTTTGTGTAATTTATTTCATCACCACTGCTCCCAAAACGGTGAACGAAAACATCGTGAGGAAACCGGCATGTCCTAGAACCAAAAAAATCGAAGACATGTGACATCTGCCAATCCGCACTGGGCCCGCGTGGTGGATTATAGCTCATTCCCTCTCATAGAGAGGTGGCCTGTGTCCTAGCAGTGGGAAGATTAAGTGACTAGAGGAAGTGTAAAATAGTTTTAAAAGTGATATTTAAAAGATTTGCTTCGCTGCCCTTGATACTAAAACTTTGAGTAATATGAAACTTTAATAATTAGTAGTTGAGCAGGGTAGTGAGGCCAACGAAACGACGGTTTTGATGAACGGTTTTTCCCGTTGAACCCACCAGTGGGGCAAAGCAGTGGGGTCAGCGGGAATACACCGTTGAAAGTAATCTATCAGTCACATTGGTCTGCGTCTGGGCAAAATACTTTATGACTTGTGACACTGAACTTTAAGCTGGTAACAGAATTATAAGATCGACTATACGTATATGATGATCCATTATAAAATATCTTTTTCAACACATTTGCTCATAAAATGGCTCTAATTTCACCGCAATTAGGCACATAATGATACCTGTTATCAAACTGTGACTTTTTCATTGCATTGTTATTCACAAGTGAGTTATTAGGGTTTTTTTTCAATTTTATTGGGTGAGTTGCTTTGTTCTTAAAAAAGTTTCGATAATAAAATGATTTTTTAGTATTATTTCCTTCACAAGTGTGTTGAAGAACGTATGATACACGTGTGTATTGATGATTACCGTCCTAGCCCTCTCTTAAGACCCTCGCCTAACAGCTCGGGTTTCAATGGCGCCTCAACGGTAACTACCAACATTACACACTTGTACCATAATGTACTATTAAAATTCAACAAAAAACACAAAATACAAAATCTCAAACTCACCTTCTCCTTCAACGCATTCCACTTGTCATTCATCTTCTCCAGGTCTTTCTCCAAGACCTGCGTACTGACCCCCTGGAGGGCCGACCTCACGAGCCCCTGCCCGATCTTGTTGCAGTGCGCCACGTTCTGTCCGAGCGGCTCCAGGGTGCGACGCTTCAGCTCGCCGAAGTCTTTCTGTTGAGACCTGATCTGTTCCACCTCGGAGGAGACGGGTTTTAGGCTTCGGACTTGTTCTGACGCCTGTTGGAGATGAGAAAAGTTGTGTTAAATGGTCATGATCAGTTTTTATAGATGTGATGGGTGGTATAGTAACAATGCCTTGTTTAAGAAGAAAAGCCGGCACGAATTGGCTTTTTAGGTGCCTTTGGGCCTGGGGCCCTACTTTCTAACGTTCCATCCGTATATTACGATCTATCCGTCTCTCTCGCGCTCGTCTGCAGATAAATGCGAGTGAGAGAAACGGATAGATCCAAATATACGGACGACACGTTAGAGAGTAGCGCCTTTGGAACTACACTCTCTACCGTCATTAACGGCAAAAAAGTCATTAAATTATTATTTTTACTCTATCATGTTTAGATATCAATACCTATCCTTGTATTCGAAAGTAACTGATAGATCGCTTAAATATTCCGGTAACTACGATTTAATTAAGTTTATCAACCAAAGCTTTAGGGCGTGAAATAATATGCTGGTTACTCTTTTATGTTTCTTAACCGAATTTGTCCTTATTACAGACAGAATAAAGTCCAATATTGTTTGGTTTTGCTTACCTCAGTGACGTCATCCATGACGGAGTCGTAGGCCTTGTAGAAGGCCTCCAGTTTGCTGAGCGTATCGTCCAGGTCTTGTTCCTTAGAGCGCGCGCGCTCGTCGAGTTTGCCGAGTTGTTTGCGGAGAGCTTCCACCTAGGACAGGAAGTAAAGATTATAGGATGTTGGTTAGGCTTTAAAAAACTACCAACAACGACATTGACACAACCACTACCAGTGACACAAAACATAATTTAGTTATTTTGAAACATAATAAAACTGCTTCACATCCTCACTAATCCAGGACCTGTTAAAAACCAGCGTCGGGCACTAGTTGTCCGGCATTTTGCTGAACTGGGCCTATTTGGCGCAGCCGTGAGGCACACAGTGTCACATTGTTTTATTTTAAGTTTTTTATTTATTGTTTGGTTTTCTATTTTGTTTTTTTTTTTTTAAGTATGATAAATGTTCTGCTTAAAATGAAATGCAAATTGAAAGATTACATTTTGACCTATTTCAAAGATTTTTTTGACTCCACTATAATCTTTACCCAATCATTTATTTAATACTTCTGTCAACATAGCCAATAAAAATACCTTGGTAACAATATTATGACTCGTGAAATAAGAAGTAAATTCCCTAAATAATAACGACTGAACTTAAAAATATTTACACCATAATATTAAATCTTAATCTTTTAACGCAAACAAAATTAAATGAAACTTATGTTATTAAAATTTCTTGTATTTTTTGCCTCATTTAAATCGAATCGCCAATAATATAGATACACAAAAAATCCAGTAGGTACAGGTATAGTCTCATTTTATTGTGAAATCATGATAACGCATCATGGTTTGAATTCGAACATCGTCCTTCGAGCCGGATACGTCATGCGAGACGAGTATACACGAACTCCATAAAAAAGAACTAAAGACAGTATCAACATACCTGATCCCTAGTTTTAGCACTATCGACAGTGTATCCACTCTCGACCAACATCTCAGCCGCTCGCTCCGTATCTCCGACCAAATCATCGGCCTTCTCCAACCGCTTGTAGAACCGCCCGATGTCATCAAGTTGTTGTTTCACAGTCTTAATGTCCCGGCCGGGCGCCTTCATGGTGTCGAGCTCCTTCTCGAGGTCGGTCAGGTCGTGGGATAGGTTCTTTACTTTGTCCTGTAGGGGGAAATGGTTTGGTTAGATTATTTTTGCAGTGTAAATAGCCAAGAATGTTCAACTTTCGTGACACAGGCCTTCTCTTTAAAAGTGAGGGTAGGCTGCAATCACTCAATGCAGCCACTCAATCCTCACTGTGTCACTTACTGCTTCGTTGGTAGATGTCACTTGCATGTTTTGAGTTTGACATTGAAAGTGCCTATATTGGTCTAAACTTAGTCAGAGTTCACAAGGCATAATAATAACTTGTGAAAGGTTGAATAACTCGTGTAGTTGCAGTTTTTGGGGGCATTTCGAGGGCAAATGAGAAATAAATAACTCAAAACAATGTGCCCACTTGAGTCCGAACCCATGAGCCGAGTCCGAACATATGTTTCACAGCGATTGTTTACCTCATGTGTCTATTTCGTGGTAATATGGATTATGACTTCTGAAGTGTCTAAGTAATGCTTAATATAAACCTAAATATTTACCTTAAACTTTTTCTTAGACTCCGTGCAGTGTACACGACACAAGAAAGCGAAAAATGGCATGGTGATTTTTGCCTAGTCCTTTCAGTTAGTTAACAAACCAATAAAAAACCTTATAGCATTCAGAATAAAGCTCACTGTGTCACGCATAACCGGAGGTGGAATAACTGTGAACGTATGATTTTCGCTCGGACATTCTACTAGCTTTTATGACTGTCCTAAAAACTACACTACTAAACGCGGTTTCCCGTAAATATTATAAAAAGAAACTAAGAAACGAAAGATTTATCTGAACACAATCGTATATTATTATCATATCATATCTAAGTCTTATCATTGCTTATAAGTTTAAAGTAGCATCTTGTAGTAAGTAGTTCTTCAATATCAATAACAAGGAAAATGTAGTACATCTTTTTATCTTTCGTTTTTTGTTTTTTGCTAAAAATATTCTAATTCGATAAAAAATCGAAATGTTTGAAGAAATAGTGTCGTGTCCTACAAATCGGAATTCTACATCTCTAACTAAAAACACAATTTTATTAGTCAGTCGGCCCAGCACTGCAAGTACGTAGCAATCGATAACGATCGAATCGATACGATTCGATAAATCCAACTTTTTGATTGGTTAAAAACTCATTTTATCGAGAATAACTGTCAGACTTGTCGAATCGTATCGAATCGAGTGCTACTTGCACTGCAGTAGGCTTAGCCAAGTTGACAATCTACAATCGTTAACGCTAGTAGAAAACCTAATCAAATGTATGGGAATGACATCATCTCAACGTTAAATCACGTGATCAACACAAACTAATAGAAAATTCGTAGACAAGTTTACATCATTCAAAATGATAGAATAGTTCGGTTTAAAGACATTTATTTCTCAAAGAACAAATTACAGTTCACTTAAAGAGAAACTTAACTACATTAACAATTGGTTGTAGTTTACATTACGACGTTCAAACTATCCAAGAAACTGAACACCACATTTTTTTATGAAATAGAAGGTATGTAATTAAACTAAATAAAGATACAAAACAGTTCACACTAAAATTATGTGTCTAATACAAAAAGCTAAACGTATGCGTCTAATAGATAATTCCTCAGGCCTTTTTTAAATGTTGGTATGCTTGTACACTCCCTGACTTTTTTAGGTAATTTATTGTACAGCCGAACCCCCTCATACTGTATAGTTTTCCTGCCGCACAAGGTTCTCACTCTTGGTAGTTCTAGGTCGTCTTGATTACGGGTATTATATCTACGAGTCCTTTGTGTGAATGAAATATTTGTGTGTATGTTGGTTTTAAGGATCTTTCGGATAGTCATGCATGTGTGGTATGTATACAGTTGTTGTAGGTTAAATAAATTTGTTTTTTTGTAGAGTAAATCTGAAGGAGTGTAATAGCTGTAATTAAAGAGGACTTTGATGATTTTATTTTGTGTTCGTTGTAGGTGTTGTTGATTGGTTTTTGCAGCTTGTCCCCATACTTGGATCAGATATTCGAGATGTGGCTTGACTAGCGTATTGTAAATAGTATGTCTTAGCTTGTAGGGTACGCATTTTGCAATATTCCGTATAGCTCCGGTTAGTGGGATTATTCGAGATCTTACGTAATCAATATGCGCTCTGAATGTCAACTTACTGTCCACAATTAGGCCCAAATACCTTTCGTGCGTTGATTTTCGCAGCGGTTGGTTATTTATTGTTAGATTTGGAAATGATGGTATTTTTTTATTCTTTGCTGCGAAAACTATGTAAGCAGTTTTACTAACATTCATAGTCAGAAGGTTTTGGCTAAGCCACATATTTAAAACATTAAGATCTTTCTGTGCTTCTGAAATAATGCCAGTGATGGAATCGCCAAAATAAAAAAGACAAGTGTCGTCTGCATACAGTGACACATGTCCAGTCAGTCCAGCGGTACTAATGTCGTTGATATATATGAGGAAAAGCAATGGACCCAAGACCGATCCCTGAGGTACTCCGCACTGTATATTGGCCGGGGCACTTGTAAATTTATCAATTTTTACGATCTGTTGCCTATTAGTAAGGTAAGACTCAAACATTTTGTAGGCTGTAGAAGAAATTCCAATGATTTTTAGCTTTTTCAGAAGGATAGAATGGCTAACAGTATCGAATGCTTTTTTTAGATCAATGAAAACTCCTAGAGCTAATTGTTTTTTATCTATATTATCTTTAATTTTAGTAATTAAATCAACAGTAGCCGAAAGTGTATTCGAGTGTGGACGTAAGCCATATTGGTGCGAGTAAAGAAAGTTAGTATTGATTAAATGTTTAGATAAGCGCGTGTATAAAACTTTTTCAAATATTTTTGAAATAACAGGCAACACTGAGATTGGTCGGTAGTTGCCGGGGTCAGTCCTGGTTCCAGACTTGTATATAGGGGTTACTTTAGCTATTTTAAGACTGTCCGGAAACATGCCACTGTCAAAACAACTGTTTATGCAATTAGTTAGGTTAGTTAAGATTAGGTTCTTAATGCATTTTATAGATTTTGTTGTTATTCCATCAATTCCACAGCTGGTATCATTATCCAGATTATCAATTATTTTGGATACCTCATCTTCAGTGCAATGTTCCAAAGTGGTAAGTTGAGGGTATATATCTGGCATATTTAATGTAATTTGTGGGTTAGGATTACTTTGTATTATATTCTGAGCCAACAGAGAGCCAATAGTAGCAAAATAGTTGTTGAACGCGTTACAGATATCTGTGCCGTTTGTTATTACTTTGCCGTCAAGTGTGAGTTTGGGAAGAGCACAGACATCGTTTGTCTTATTTTTAGCTAGTGTGTTTATTAATTTCCACATTTTTTTGGGGTTCTTATTACATCTTGAAAAGGCGTCATAATAGTAATTTTTTTTATCTTCTTTTATTTTACATTCTACTCTTTTCTTGCTACCAGCTTTAAACTTAGACTCTAGTTGTACATTCTCTTGATCTGTCAAACAACGATGCCATAATTGATTTCGTTCGTTAATATAATTAATTACTGTTTTATTGATCCAGTCCTTTTGCGGTAGGTTTAGTATCTTATATTTTATTATTTTCGAGTCATTTATATTCTTTATTATATGTTGTTCAAGAATGGCATAGTGATTTCCTATTTCTTTCGAGTCGTATTTTAGCGTGTTCTCATACAGAGATTTATAATCAATCGCATCATATTGAACTTTTTGTTTTAGGGTCTGTTTGTATTGTTTGAGTTCAAGGTAGATTTGTTTGTGGTCTGATAGTGTTGATTCAATTATTGCCATGTGTACCTTAGCATTCCATATATTCGTACATGCATGGTCGATTATGCTTTTTGTGTGCTTGGTCTGTCGAGTACAGTAATTTTCGTGTATATTGTTTAGTATATAGTATCCTGATTCTTGTATAGCATCTGTGTAGTCAGTTGTTTTGCGCTCACTGCTCAGTAAATCAATATTAAAGTCCCCGAAAATAATTGTCTTGCGTTTGCTCTTTTCTAAACTTTGTGTGTAAATGTTAAGAAAGTCGGTCAGGTTCGTATTTGGGGGTTTATAAATTAAGCCAATGGTCAGAGAGTGTTTTAATAAGTTTATCCATAAAAAATTATTACCGCAAACATATTGCTCCTCTTTTACATCAAATTTCAAACTTTTGTGTATGTATATTGAAATACCCCCGCCTATACAATCTTTCCTTAAATTAAATATATGTGTGTAGTTGGGTATGTCCAGCATATCGGCATCAGTTTTAGATTTGATCCATGTTTCAGTTAAAAACACAATGTGTATGGTGTGATTAAAGCCTCGTAGGATACATTTTAACTCATCAAGCTTACCTGGTTTTACCAAACTACGCACATTAGCATAAAACATTCTTAACGAGGCTGTAGATGTACATATATCTTGGTAGGTATCTACATACTGATAGGTCACGTTATCTAAATCTGAAGTTTCTATGTTGCTTTGTCGAGAGATTTGTTTTGGGAGTAGTTTTTTGCTGTAGTTTTAATTATCTTCGGTATACCGTTTATGTACCTAATCGTGAGATCTGATTCACCACTTTCCGTTCGTCGTAATAACTCCGCACGTTGATCCTTCATGTATTTTATTTGCATTGGTGTTTGATCCGGTAGTATGCGAACGTTATCATTTGTGAGATTCTGTTTGTTACGCAGAATGTGCAAAACTGTTTCTTTTTGTTGGAAGGTAATCTTAAGATATCTAGTTTTTTCCGAGTTATATTTGCCAAGACGCATGCATCTTATAGGGGAGGGACATTCCTTGTAAATTGTTTGAATTATGCTAAGCGCTTGATTTGTGTCATATTCTCGCCTTGTTGTTGAGTTTTTGTCACTTATTTCACAAATACCTCCAATTATTACATTATACTGTCGCTTTGCGCGGTCTTGGATTTCTAAGGCCATGTACTCACAATCGAACTGTGGCTGATTTTTGTTTACGTCGCGCGATGTTTTATTATCGGTAGATAATTCGGTTTTGAGAAGGGTTATCTCTTCTTGGAAAGTACAGTTTTGGTTTTTTAGCTTTTTCAGTTCTTCCTTAATGTCATTCTGTTCAGATGTAAGAATATTGGTTGCACTTTTTATGTTTTTTATTTCATTTTTAACCTCAACCATTTCTTTACACAGATTACTCGAAATTTCATTTAGTTTTTCGCCGAAGGCTTGGAAATAGTTCTTCATTTCAATTCGTAGGTCAGACATTTCTTGCATAACTTCGGCCTCAAAGTTCTGCTTTCTTTTTCGCAGTGTAATTTTGCCATCTTCTTTTACTAACGTACGTAGGTCAGTAAGTGATCCACTTCCTTTGCTGCATAAGTCCATGTTTATTTCGGCCGACGATTGTTGTGCACTCATCTTTACAATATGGCAGTGACGTAGCACGTACAGAGCGAGCGAGTTGAAAAATCGGTGCGTTATGGTCTCGTCTCTGTTCCCCGAGGTGGTGAAGAGCGGTCGCGGCAACTGTCGCACACGGCAGGTTGTGAGTTTAAAAGAATTAGCACGTATCACTCGATATCACTGTCACTCAAGTTCACGCTATTTTGCTCGTAAGTGGTATTGTTCTTAGTATCACTTTTGCTTGTACTTTAGAGGTATAAATCAGTACTTGGTTAAAAAACACGGTGTACACGTCTGTTCTCTTCGATAGTTGAACGACGAAAAAAAAGTATTGTTTATATAGTTGTTATTGTTTATACAATGTTGATCGCTATACTCTTTGGTAGGAACGCTCACCATAGACTAAAGTGTAGATTTTTTTCTACAGACATTAGAGAACGAGCGAACGATTCAGTCTTGACAACATGGCTACCAATTTAGCGCTTTCTACAATCGCTTACGCCGAGGCGTTTACGATTGTGGAAAGAGAATCGATATGAAATGTTTGTAACTTGGCTAGGCCTGCAGAATTTACAAGTTTGGCGCCATCAGTAGCGTCCATCAGTTCCTTTCATCCTGTGCGTTACAAATGATGGATGCATTCGATCAAGCATGAGATGATATATCAAGTCTTCCATCGTTTGTGTGGACACGTATAATGACCCAGCAGAATATTCCCGCCATGCATTTTACACACTGCAACTCCTGAGGTTGACCTATAACGCCTCCATCATACGCCTATAGTTAGTGCCAGTTAAGATGAGAATTGCGGTCATTGCCCTTTCCCTAATATCTTTTCGTACGAACCAAAACAAATGAACTATTCATCGTTTTTCATTACAAAAAATGTTGAAAACCACGATAGATGACGATTCAAGACTTGAACAGGCTTATTTTTGGTTTTCAAAGCTATGAAGTCTTATAAATGTAGGTGGGTCAATTATACAAGCGATGCGACATGCATCATGAGAAATGAACGCGCTTCGCGTTGGTTTGTGGCAGACTTCAGATAATTTCTTTAATCAAGCGGGTATCTTACCTGGAAGTGCGTCATAGCAGCTGCGGCGCCTGCCATCCTGCCCTTGGCCTCCCCGGCCCTGGCCTCCAGGTCGTCGAGCCGCTCAGCCAGGGCGTGCGCCTGCTCCTCCAGAACGTTCTTAGCGCGGCCTGCGGCGTCGCGCCCGGAGCACTCCAGCGCTAGCGTTACTATGTCGTCTGCGGCCGCGTTGATACTCTGTTGGGGGAAAAGAGGATTTTTATTAAATACTAGCGGACGTCATGCGGTTTCACCCGCGTAGTTCCCGTTCCCGTGGGAATACGGGGATAAAATATAGCCTATGTAACTCAGGGTGAATGTAGCTTTCTAATGGTGAAAGAATTTTTGAAATCGGTTCATTACTTCCGGAGATTACCCCCTACATACAAACTTACAAAAAAATGTTACCTCTTTATAATAGTAGTATAGTTTGTTTTTATTCGGGAACGAAAAATATTTAACAAAATCAAAGCATTTTTTCAAAGTAGGCCAGTTACACGTACTTTTGAAGAAGTTTTGAATGGTCGAAACAAAGAGAACACTCAAATGTAGCTACAGTTCCAGTCACAAAGCAGGTAAAAAAATTGTGAATGTATTGTAGTTGCCCATGCCATAGCGTAGATCTCTATGGAAAAGAACGGGAAAAAAACTGCTCTCGATCAGAAATAATTAAATTCAGAAAAGTATCTGAAATTATAGATTCCAGCATGAGCTCAGCGGTTTTTTTTAAAATATATTTTGACTGGAAAACTCATTCAACATCAGCCTAATAATGTTCCCACTGCTGGGACACAGGCCTCCTCTCTATGAGAGGGAATGGGTTATAATCGCGGGCCCAGTGCGGGTTGGTAGATGTCACATGTCTTCGATTTTTTTGGTTCTAGGACATGCCGGTTTCCTCACGATGTTTTCCTTCACCGTTTTGAGAGCAGTGGTGATGAAATAAATTACACAAAGTAATGCGCCTGTCTGGGTTCGAACCCACGACTTACTGTTTGTAAGTCGGGGCCGCCACCACTGGGCCACCGCAGCGTAATGGAAAACTACCCCCATGTGAAACGGCAACTACCGCTTATGATTTATATCTGCAATAATGTGCGCGGGTAAGTGTGTGGTTTATTTGTTTGTCCGCCGCATTACATTCGTTATACCACCTACATTTTCATACAAAACGAAGTAAGTATACGTGGCTTAGCTTTAATTTGAGAAAAAAATACCTGTAGCGGCGCCCTAAGCGCATGTATCTGGTCAGCCAGCCTAGCGACAGCTTCAGCCGCTTGCGCGGGCGTCGCTGCAAGCGCTTCCTCCAGGCGCTCCTCGCAGCGCTGCAGCGGCGTGTCCACAGCGCGCACGCGCTCCGCGAACTCGCCCAGCTTGCGCGCTGTGGTCTCCAGGAACTCTACTTGTTGGAGGACCTCTGTGGGAGGAGAGGGTGTTAGTTTGTAACTCTGAGATTTACAATAAGTAGATTATGATGGGCCTTGGCCTTTGCCCAGCAGTGGGGCATTAACGGATATTAAAAAAAAAAAGAAAACAATGGTGTGATGGAAAAAGTAGCTACAGACCAGCATTATTAAAAGAATTAAATAATGGGCAAACTGACAAAACTTGGTCAGTCAGTCTAGAGACTGCAAAATGGAACGAGAATCCTTCGTGAATAAGTGAATTGAGAAAGGGCTGTTTTAGACAACTGGGAAAACAGCGAAAAATTAAACCTTTAATAGGAACGTATATTAAACAACTATAACGTAGTCATACTTCTTTTCATTATAGGATATTGTTTTATTATCCATCTGCTCCCAGCTTAAAAACTAAAATATTACTAAGTAATGGAGGCTATCGCGCATGATTTCGCCGCTAGAGGCGTTCGTGTAGAGTAAGGTCTTCCGAAATGTCAGATGTCATACAGTTGATACAGTGTTCGCGCGTTGCGTGCTTTTTTATCACGTATTTGTACTAATACTCACGACTCTGTTCTAGACTGAGCCATTCCTGATTAATTATGACTTGAAGACTTTAAGTAGTAGCAACTTAGGACCTTATTTGTTAGTAGTTGGAAGTACAATGATTTTTAAACGTTTCATGCCTACTAATTTTAGGTAGAATATTATAAACATGTATCTGAAGTTTACACTGTGTTGTTATACGTAATAATATAACCTTTTTATGACGATATTGATACTTTAAAGTTTAAAATAGAATTATTGACAGGACCTTACTCGACAGTGGGGCCATCTGGTGAGCTTAAAAACGATAGCCCCCATCGATTTATGTATGTTTTTCTTGGAAATTCAACGAGAATAAATATTATCATACCGTTGTTGATCCTGTCCCATCGCTCCTTGATGTTGTCGAGCAGCTTCCTGACCACCTCCTGGTCGATGTCGCAAGATGAGATGAAGGTCTCGCCGAGAGTCTTGTTGTTCTCGTACTCGCCGGATCTGAGGGTACAAAGAATTTATAAGTTTTGTTAGCTTGTTAGATATTTTTTTGAGTTGTGGTGTAAATCTGTTGTTATAGGTTATAATTAGCATAAACGTTGAATTCATTGAAAGAAGAAAGTCAGATGTGGACCCATGATATTAATCATTAGTGGTAAACTCATTATCAAGCATCATCTCATCAGTAAATCAAGAGCTTGGGCCAATAGGGTATATGCATGATTTTTTTTTATCACTCTAAACAAAGCGTAATAACATCAGAAATAGCTAAGTGAAATTATTTTTTGAATATCTATAAAAAATACTAAGTTATAAGCATTTGAAACTGCTGATTAGACAGAGAGATCCGATATAGCGAATGACGTCAAACGCTGCATCGGCGTACAAAATCCATACTAAATTCCGTTTATCTAGAAAGAGATAGAAACAAAAGTTTAAATGGTTATAACTTTTGTGTTTTTTGGCCGAGTTAAGTCTTGTTTTCGCTTTTTGTCATTATTTTATAGTACTTTAACATTCCGTATCGAAATCAAAAAAAAGAAAATATATGCATATTCCCTATTGAAGTTTTATTAGAACTGAATTTCATAAAACGCAAATTACAGTCTTAGTTTTTGTTGTTGTTTTAAATATTTAGTTTATTATGTATTATTTATTTAAGGTATAGTATAGTTTGTAAATGATGTATATACTCAGTTTCCTAATACACTTCTTAACAGTAAAATAAAATTACGAAAACTTTATTAAATCATCAACTGATTGGAACATCTACGAGATTGAGTAATGTAGTTGGTACCCCAACATCGTCATTGGTTGTAAATGTGGTAATGTCATTTTATATTTGAAAATAGCTTAACCTCATTGGTCAGATTGAGACCAACTATGGTGGCGCCATCTGAGATTTACTTTGCCTTACATTGCCCCACGCAATGGTGTGGCATTGCGTCGTCTAAACAGAACAGGACGAATGAGGTTTTTTCATGCAAGTACACAAAGGTACTCAGCCGATTCCACGTCAATAAGTGTGGTCGACTCCCTAAAACAATCCCACGTACCTCTTCCAGATGTCATTCCTGATCTGCTGCAGCTCTTTGAGCTGCTTCTCGACCTCCTTCTTGGTGAAGGCGGTGGGCGGCAGCTTGGCGAGCCTGTCCTCCAGCTCGGACAACCAGGGGACGAACGATTCTTGCGCCTTGTGGAATTTGCGGCAGTGTTCCTATGGGGAGAAACAAATTGGTTAGTTGATTGTTGACAATGGTGTCGATTCTGTTGTGCACAAAAACTTAATTTAGGCTATTGCTATCTTTTTCTCTCTATTATAACGAGAAAGAGACGGACGTAATTTAGAACTGTCAAATTTAAGTTGAACTAATATTTCCATACAAATGAAGGGTGCACGTTAAAACATGTCGACTAAAACACGGTGAAGCGCAAGGCATAAACTAGTTTGACATCTCTAACTTAGTTCATAGCTATAGCCGTCCTTTTCTCGCATTGCCATTTAGTAAAAGATAGCAATAGCCTAAATTAAGTTTAGTTTGTGCACAACAGAATCGTCACCAATAGGGATGATTGAAAAAAAAAAACAAAACCTGACTAAAAAAAAATTAGATTATCGATAAATATTCGATACGATCAAATTAAAAAAAAAATACGAAGATAAAACGCGACAAAGATCACGGGGGCTTGTGACGTCACTTTCCGGTCAAAAATGTACTCAAATGTGACGTCACACGAGTTTTCGACGCACTGTATCGTCTTCATTTTTTGTTTACGTGAAAGAAGAAAAACTGTGTCCAATATTTTTTGAAAATCTGACGGACTAATTAGATTTTGTTTTGTCATTTACCCTATTGTCAGATGTTAGTCGAAACTCGACTTTGAAGCATGTGTTATTAGGAACACTCTAACTTAAAATGCTTTTTGCTATGATTGAATTGAAAAATGTTGGAAAGCTATATAATTTTTTTTTTTTTTTTTATTCTTTGCACTGCGCCAAACCATTGCAATCAGTTGAACAAACTGAGTACCTTATCTTTTCATGCCTAAACAGCTGAATACATCACAATGAAAATTGCCAGACAGGTAAACCGTGCTCTAGTTTAGGACATGACATACTTGTTATCTCGGTTGAACGTTCCCCTGGGATAAGTTTCGACCTCGGACATACCCGTCGACAAAGGCTATAATGAAAGAAATCAATATTATAACTTACCATGGCGGTCTGCAGTCTGGTGTGCCTATCGACTGTCTCGCGCTTCAGTTTGTCCCACTGCGCCTGAATCCTATCCAGATCCTTGCGCAAGTTTTGGTGCGCTGGCTTCTTCTCCATCTCACGACCTGGTGGAGAAGAACATTTATTAGATTATTCGTGCGAGTATGGGCTCTTGGTTGAACTTAAAAGTTTACAGAAATGGTGTTGGTGTCAAAAATAATAGCAAAAATGCTGCAGTTCGTTTTTTTTATAGATTCTTTCTTAGTTTCAAATAAAATCAATCCGGTTATTGAGAAGTATTCGATACAAAATCCTGATATTAGCTCGTATTATTTTACGCACACACGTCACTCAAGGAAGTTATTCAATGAGGGATTTTCTTTTTCCACTCTTCCCTAGTCGCTGGATAGATGGCGCTGAACTTGGTAAGTTACTGCAAGGAACGGAATGTCACATCATTTCACTTGGATGTAATGGTTATATTCGGAAGCTTAAGTAAACGAAAGTATCAGTCAACGAGCGGAAGTGACGTGACGCAATGTTTCAACGTCATCTACAGATTTCTTGGAAACGACGTTTTTTTTAAATACTCAAAAAGAAAACCTCTCAGGCTCTCATTACCCTGCGAGATAAACAAAAATGTCGCAAGACTATTTCTTATTGCCAGATCTTACCCTTATCCAAAAGCATGATAAGCTCGTGCTCCCTCTGCGTGAGCTCCCGGTACAGCGGCTCGTGTCGCTCCAGCTGCTGCTGCAGCTTGGTGGCTTCCGCGGAGACCTGCAGGCGTGCGGGCAGGGCGCCCAGCTCGGACTGCAGCCAGCCCAGCGTACGGGCTACGTTCTCTTCCAGGTTGCGGCCATCCCTGCGAAGGGAAATGTGGTTAGATTCACTGTTATTTGTTTATAGGTTATTTGCTAGATTTTTTGAATGATTTTTCAAGTAACTAAACTATATGTTTGCTGTTGAATGGAAGACGATATAATGTTTATGTTTGTGGTTCTGTGAGAAGACCGAGTTAAAGGTAAGAATTTAATTTAGTGTTTGTGCTGTATTAAATAAATAATCTGTAGATATTGTACAAAAAAAATATTGTTTAAACTGTTTTTCTAGAATGATTTTTCAAGTAGGTAACTAATTATTTATGGAAATCGATAAAAAAAAACGTTGTCGATAACTTCTGAAAAACAGGTATCTGGAAACCAATCCAAATTAAAACTTGTCGATAACTTCTGAAAAACAGGTATCGATAATGATATCGATATCTTCTGTAGGTTTCGGTAGCTAATTTAACTTGATCCTCTCAATAAACAAAAGTAAGAAAATAGTATATTTTAAAAATATCTTAAAAAATAGATTTAACAACAAGTGATAAAAAAGGGAATTTAATTCGAGGGACTAAGTTGGATCCCGAAAGCTGCGAAGGATTCGAGTGTAGAATCCCGAGCGTGGCAAGGGATTCTAGAGTAGAATCCTGAGCGGAGCGAGGGATACAAGAACCGAGATGATTTTTTTTCGAGTTGTGTACTCTACTCTTTACCATTGACTGCGAGAAAATAAATAGAAGTACATTTAGTATTATTTTTTCTCGTGGGTTAATAATAACAGTCGAACCGGTCGATCTTCAAGGTTAACCCACGCTAACCAAGGTCGGTCTGTGGATGGTAAAGCCTTTGGTCAATCTCTAGCAATTTTCGAAATTGAGTTTTAATTGTTTTCGGCACGTATTTATTGCTCCAAATTCCAAAAATACTACTCACTTCAAAGCCGCCTCTATCTCGGCCTTCCTATGGTCGAGTTTCCTCTGCAGGTTGTCGTACTGTCGCACCACGGCCGCCAGTTTGCTCTGTATGTCCTGGCGCGACGCCGGGTCCGACAGCACCTGGGACAGCGCTGCGCCTGCGCCTTCCAGGTCCGCCAGCAGGGGGCGCTGACCCTCCAGCTGACGTTCTAGGTTCTATGGGGAGATGGTGAAGTTAGTAGTGAGTCTTTTATTTTCTTTTATCTACACCCATGCTATAAATCCTCTATAAAAGTATCTGAAACAGTTAGCTTATGGCCAACATTAAAACAGCCAGTGTCATAATAACCATTATAACATCCAAACGGGTGTTATAATCTTGTACTGAATTTCATTATGCAACTCGTTTTAAAAAAAGAACATTGTCTAGCACGTGTGATTCACTACCACAGCGACGTAATTTAAAAAAAACTTATAGGTTAATTCGAATTCACGTCGTATCCCGCCATCTTTGTTCGATATTTGGATATTAGTATTGCACTAAGTACTTTGTTGTTTACAAAAATGAGTGATACAAGCTTTGTGTATTTTAATAATTGTACAATCCAAAATGTTAATAATTATATTATTACCTATACATGGTTTGTTTGTATTAAATACTCAGCAATTAAACTTTCCATGAATTTACATAGACTTCTTACAAAACTGCAACACCCTATGGTTTCAGAACCTTTTATGGAGGATTCATATCATGGATGTAGATAAAGTCTTGTATGCAACTGTACATAATTAGGTATTAAACCACTCATGTGATACTATTATCACACTCGGCTTCGCCTCGTGTGATAAACCCACATTCGTGTTTTAATACCCCTCATTATACAACAGTTGCATAAATAACTATTAAGAGGAAACACAAGGGCCGTTTTTCCATACAAACGTAGTCCCCTGTTTTATCCCTGGATAATGCCAGTAGAGCGATAATTTTTATCACAAAAATCTATGGCCACTATTGGCATGTTTCTATGTTTTCCTATTTTTCATAAATAAATAAATTAAAAAGATATGAGCCTTCAAAAACCTAAAAAATTCGCCAGATTCTACGCTGTGTTCAAACATCCAGAAAATAAATTTGACTAAATTTTATAAAAAAAGCAAAACATAGGGACACGGCCAAGGCCTTTCTTTAATTTTTAATGAAAAAAATACTTAAATCGGTCTAGTTTTGGAAAAGAAATCGGGGGATTACGTAGCGTTGATTTTGTGTACTTTTAATAGGTATTTTTGGTCCCAGATGCAGTTGTCTCTTTCATGCCCTGCGGGGGAGGCTCGAGGTTGGGGGGGCGCGGAATAATACGCAGATTATTGTACTGTTCGATTTTTGGGAGGTAATAATACGTAACAAACAACCTTTTCTTTGCAATTTTTTTTTATTAAAATACTAAAATCACAAAAATATTAATAATATTGTAGGTAAATCTAAAGATTGTTGTAAAAATAACTACTCCATAGCCAATTCTTTCCTCTCTCTTACTGCTAAATTTCGTGGTATACGACCGTCGATTATTTCTGGTAATAGACACTGGAAGTAAAAGGTTTCTAATATAGGTTCCATTTTCTGCCAGAATACGTCGTCTCTTTTAATTTTTTCGTAAAGTAAGCCTTTAGAGCTCCACAAAATAAAATAACAGAAACTTCGGCCAGTTATATGTAATTGCCCCTGGACTTGATAATAATAATTATGATTCCTCTTTAATTGTAGGATGTCGTTTTTTATTATACAGAAGTCTATTTTCTTTTGTTCTATTCCTTCTTTAGGTGTTAAATCAACAATTTTGTAAGGACATTTAACTTCCACTATCGAATCCTCTTCAACAAGACCATCAGGACTTGCTGCCAAAAAGGGTTTTTGTTTGTCTACGAATAATCCGCATTTTGATACCGGTAGTCCTGTTTCTTCTATGAATTGTTGTATTGCTTCATCTTCTTTTTCTTTGCCGTAATTTGTTGCTAGAGTGCCTTTAAATTGAGAATACAGTAAAGATTTCAATAGTCCTGTGACTGACGTCGTTTTTCGTAGCTTACAAATTCGACCGAAGTTGGATGCTGTAAGGCGTTTACGTCTTTCAACTACCCACAACTTGATCTCGCTCTGGCCTACAGTGTTTTGTTCGAGCTCATCGAATTTGGTGTTATTTAACTCCAAAATAAATTTATTTTTCTTTTGCTCAAATATCTCAGGTGGCATATCTGGTTCTAAATCTAGCTGACCATAATTCTCGTCAGGTCCAGTAACTTTTCTTCTTTTGTTTGGTACATTTTCGCCGAATACAATTTTTCTTTTTCGACACCTTTCTGTATTTATTTTGGAGCGCCGTTTCCTCTCTATAAATTGTTTGGTATATTTACCAGGACTACAATCTTGAATTTTTTTTGAGAGCCGTGAGTGGATAGCCGTTTCACTGTTCCACGACGTTACTGCACCAAAACAACGTGCCTGGTATGAACCTCTTGCAGTGTAGTTCACTCTTTTGCCACCAATAAATTTCGCAATGACATTATTAAATTGCTCCACTGTGTTATTGGTAATATCTAAAATGAGGCTTTCTGCATTTGATAACAATATCAACAGGTACTGCTGAATATCCGCCCATATTCCACAAGATTGGAGATCGGGTACCAAGTTTGTGTCATTAATATATTTTTCCGGCTTACAATAATAAGACGCGCAATTTTTGTGGTCTCCGAACACATGGTTAGCGGCATTTTTTATGTCCATTTTAAGGTTTCTTATTTTATCGTCGTGATTAGTATTATCTTGTTCTTTTCTATAGTTGACAGCTCCGACCACTGCTTTTCTCATGCGCAATACGTTTGATTCAACTTTTTTTCTTAGGTCAACTGGTACAAAACCCTTGTGGTTATTTGTTTTTTTCCCTAATGCTTTGATTTTGTTACAAAAGTTGCGGAGCAAATGGTTTTTGCACTCAATTTTAGTAATAGTGAAGTCATGCCCATATGGCTTTTTCAATAGTATTTTTTTCATGATACTTGAGTCGCCATCACCGATAAGTTTATTATATTTTACGCCATGCATCTCCATACTTTTTGCAAACCCTTCTGCTATTATATCCGCTTCCATGGCATTAGCGCTGTCATTCCAGTTTTTAAAGCACCTGTGTTCAGGGACATCTACATCTAATTTTGCACTTCTAGCGCATATACAGCAGTAAGAGTTTCGAACACCAAGAAATAATACCTTTTTGGTCCGCAGTCCAACTATACATCCAGCACCAGAAGCTGAGCTAAATCCACTTTTGTAAGACCGCTTTGCCCAAGATCCATCTGCAACCACTGGTATTAGAGCACAACCATCTTTGTCTACATCGCCATTTAAGATAGCTAGCCTTTTCTCTTCTTGACCTGCTGCGATCATCTCGTCTAGGGCACATTCTTCAATTTTTGGTGCCAGACTTTGTTCAATCTTCGTGTATGTTTGGTTACTCATATTTGGCATGTTTAACGCGCTACATATTTCGTTTAATTGTGCATACCCATTTCCTGAACAAAGTGTTCCTTCTACAATCGCATTATTTATAGAAAGTTTCAATTTTGGGTCTTCACTGTACACTATTTCATTTTTTTTGCACATTTTGCATTCAAATGTATATTTGCTAATAAATCCATTTCGGTGTTCTCCTAAGAATTTTAAATCAACAAAAGTGCAGTCTGTGTGTTCGTGCTTGATATTTGAAAGTTCAGAAAACAAATATTTTATATCTACGATTCTGCGTCCTTCTAATTGTTCATCCTGGACGACTTCACCAGAATTGTCATTATCAGCATCACAAATTGTTAGATCAAAATCAGAAACTGTAGACTCTGAGGATGAGCTTGCATTTTCTTCAAATACTTCTCGATTTTCCTTAAAAGTTTCACGCATTCGCGATGATGTACTCGAGTTTTCTTTGTTTTCATCACTGTAAAAATAAAAGAAACGGATTTCATTATACTGTTTAAAAATCGGGTCCAGCTTAGATAGTAGGTATTAGGTAGACTAACACCCCTTTACCCATCAAACCCATCCCATGCAAACCGTGAAAAAATGGCATTTAAAGTAAAGCATGCTCTTTGCCTGCATAAAATTAAAAAAAAAATTACCAACCGGGAGATAGAACACGGTGCTAAATGGATCTGACGCTTTACAGTGAAGTGATGTTTTTTTCGTTTAGCGTTTAAATATAAACGCTTTTTATTCCCTTTTCTTTTACCCATTGTAGACAAAGTAAGAGTTGATCTGTAACAAAAATATTCGATAGGTACTTATTAGGTTAGAATTAAAGTTTAGTAAATAGAAAATTTAGTAACTGTCAGAATATTATAGCTAGGGCAAATCAGTTTTACAAACTTCAACCGTAGGGTGGCAGTTGTAGATCATATTTTTAGTTGTGCGTAGGTAGGGACTAGACATTTTCCCCGTTTTTGCAACATCTTTCATTTATGCTCCGCTCCTTTTGGTCGTAGCGTGATGTTATATAACTTATAACCTTCCTCAATAAATGGGCTATCCAACACAAAAATAATTTTTCAATACCAACAAGTAGTTCCTGAGATTAGCGCGTTCAAACAAACAAACAAACAAACAAACTCTTCAGCTTTATAATATTAGTATAGATTTTTTCTTTCTTACGACATATGTATTTAACCAGTAAAGAATTGTCTATCTTTAAAATAAAGTAGCTGTGACACACGGACGGACAGATAGACAGACAGACATTTTATTCTATTTATGCTGCATACGTGAAGTATTTATATCAATAACACCGGTCCCATCTAGTTTTAAAAAATGACGTGTAAAAGTGTTTGTAAAAACCTACTTGCAAAATAAACATCATTTATCATTTAATAAAAAAAAATAGGTAAACAATACCTAGTATAAAGTAAATACCATATATTTATAACTTATATGGACTAATATAAATAATCAAAGAATTATTTAAATGAAAATTACTTACGATTTATCTCTTTTTGACGATAAAAACTCAAAATCCAATCTGCAAGCCGAGTCAAAACAGTGAAGTAAAGAAACAAGTCCAGTAAACAATAGCCAGGGTCAAACAAAGAACGGGTAGGTAATAAAATAATACGAAACAAACACTCGCAAACGCCGATATCAACTTGCCGACTGCAAGCCTTCGAGCGAGGCGCGGCGTGGCGAGGGCGGGGGTGTGGGGGCTGCGTGCCACGCAAACATTGACAGTCCCACTCACACATTGATAGCTCGGTTGTTCGGGCACCGCGCGACAGCAATAGATTTTACAAATACCTATTTCTCAATTCTCTCGACCGTAGTGTTTCCTCTTAAAGCTCATAGCACGCGTATAAATAAACACTACACTAAATCAAGATGTTCTGTCATTTTTCTATAGAAACCTATACTTAAAGGCATCGTCTCGGATTATAACCAATCTGTAAAAATGTCGTGAGATGCTGTCGATCTTGTGCAGTGCTTATAAGTTTTACTCAATAACTAGAGGTAATATAATATATTCTCTCATAGCATATCATGCTTGCAAGTAATTAATATTGCTCTGTTTGAAAAGAGGCGTATACTTACAAATAAAACTACTTATAGGGTCATACTGTAACATGCTGGTTAAGTGTTAAACATTCTGCTGCTAAAAATAATAGTGGTGTCGATTCTGTTGTGCACAAACTAAACTTAATTTAGGCTATTGCCATCTTTTACTAAAAGGCAGTGCGAGAAAAGGACGGCTGTAGCTTTGAACTAAGTTAGAGATGTCAAACTAGTTTATGCCTTACGTTTCACCGTGTTTTTAGGCGACATGTTTTACGTACACCCTTCATTTGTATAGAAATATTAGTTCCAACTAAATTTGACAGCTCTAAATTACGTCAGTCTCTAAATTAAGTTTAGTTTGTGCACAACAGAATCGAAACCAGTGTAACCTGTGGCCTACCACCTAAAATATAATTATTTAAATCACACTGCAGTGCGGGAAAGAGATGCAGATATACGTCTTGTATACCTCTATCTCTTTCGCACATTACATGACGAGACATTTCCCTTACCTCAATCTTCCTGAGCTGTTCATCTGGTTCCTTTTCCATGGCGATCTCATCCAGTTTATCGCTGATGGTCTGCAACGCGTCGCGGAGACGCGTCAGACCCGCGTCGAACTCGCGAGATGTGTCCGCGGCCGCGCCTAAGCTGTCGGCACGTTTCTCTAGTCTGTAAGAGTGGGAAGAGTCAGTATTATAATCATACACATTCACTCTTAATTTCTTACTGAAGAAGAAAGCTTTTTGATTGAATTTGTCTGACAGAAATATTTCGGCCACGACAGCTATGGATATTCTACGACTCATTCAATTCATAATAAAACTAAGATTCATTTGACATTGCTGCCTGCTTCCTTTTTAGGGAATACGAGTTATTTTTCAGATTCAGGTGCGTATTGTAAAATAATCACTTGCTTCGGTGATGGAAAACATCGTAAGGAAATCAGCATGTCTGAGAGATATTTCTTGACGGCATGTAAATGCTCTGACACCAGGGGCCCTACTCTCTAACGTTTCGTCCGTATATTCGGATCTATCCGTCTCTCTCGCGCATGTCTGCAGATGAGTGCGAGTGACAGAGAGCCTCAGGTTAGGCACTAACTACACGATAAAGTAGGAGGAGATATGTAAAGTTGTTCTTAGCTACGTCCTAAAAATCAAAGTCCACTCACTTGTCCAGCAAGTCGTTCCACTTATCCTGCACGTCCACGACCTTCTGCTGCAGCTTGTTGGCGTCAGGCGAGGCGGGCTCCAGTCTGTCCAACACAGCGGCGCCCACCTCCTCCAGGTGCGCCAACTGGGGCTGCTGCCCGCGGAACTCTTCGCGGAGGACTTGTACCTGGAGGGAGATACGAAATCAAAATTGGATGTTCTATAGGAACTGACGCCATCAGCTGATCAATATGTATGGTAAAACTAAAAAAAAAGTTTTGAACACAAGTTGTTCAAACACTGTTTTAAGCTTTCACGGTTTAAGACTAAACTTATACTGTCACTAAGAAAGAGGGTAGACTGGTGAACGAAAAAAAACAGTTTTGTCTGCTCCTAACAATTTTTTCCATCCACCCGCATTAAACAGTCAACCCGCGATCATGGCGCTTGCAACAGCGTCGAAATATCGGGAGCTCAAAATAATTAACAATCACGGAATAATACGCAGACCTATAGGCCTATTACGTATCTTTCTGATATCCAGTGACTATCAAGCTTCGGTTGTTCACCGAACTTTGATGACAACCGAGAATGTCATAAAATTGGTATTACGTATCGCACTGAGTGGATATCACTTTAACAGCCCGGGTACGGTGTAACGTCTTTCACGAAAGCCACTTCAAACTCAGTTGTCATCAATTTGTTGTCCACTAAGCTTACATAATCGAAATAATATAAGTATCGATACGAAAACGTCTGTCAAAATGAGTTACGGTGACTATCAGCTACGATGACAACCAATGACGTCATATTTGATCGCGACTGGTCATACATAATACGAAACTAACCTTTTGACAGTTAATTGATGGACACTGAGCCCAGTTACTATCATTTCGAGCTGTCAACAGAGATACGTAAGAGGCCTTGGTCCAGCAGTGGGACATTCAAGGCTAATAAAAAAATAAAAAAGGTATATATACGTATTCATATGTTTAAACGTTCTTCAGTTTCATGGTCTGAGACACAATACGAGAAGTCTTGCGTTTATTACGTTATACCCTTTAGAATAGTAGTAAGATTTTCGTGTTAGCGTCTTCTTACGAAGAAGTAGCACATACCTGTTGCACTTGGGTCTGCACCATCCTGGAGTCAGATGAGATAGGTCCGAGCGCGGTCATCATGCGGTCCTTAGCGATCAGCCACTGTGACAGGTTGCTGTGAGTGTCGTGGAAGTCTTTCATCTCTTCCATTAGGCGGATCCTGTGGAGAGACAGATTGTTTAGGCTTATTCCACAAATCCCCCTAAGAGAATCCCCCTCAGGGGGGACAACTGGACTTTAATATAAAAATAATCCAGAAAGTCCCCTTTTCATTTTGAGTTATTCTACTATTCCCCCCTGAAAGAATCTTTCTCAAAAACTGAACCAAGCCAACCATGATGTAATAAAATCGAAAAAATTAAATGTTAATTATTTTCATATTTATCAAAAACTGAACCTAATCTTAATATATATAAATTACGTGTCACGTTGTTTGTCCGCGATAGGCTCCTAAACTACTTAAGCGATTTTAATCAAATTTGCACACCGTGTGCAGTTTGATCCAACTTGAAAGATAGGATAGATATACGTATATATAGATCCCGTGCGAAGCCGGGACGGGCAGCTAGTATTATATAATTATGAATGTAAAATTTATATACAATAAGTACAGACTGAACTAGAACTATGTAAGGTGTATCTATTTCAAGGAAAAAAAAAATTGCGGAGGATATTAAAAAAAAATACTTCACCTACAAAAAGAAATACTGGCTCCTAAAATTTATATACATTATGTACAGACTGCAAATACGTGATATTTGTCGAGAACGCCCCTTGTGAGATTGGGTGGGATTCGGCTCGAACCCCTCCCATAAACGCCTCACGTAAATAATGAACGCCCGCTAAGAGCTTCAAAACATATTTTTATTGGTATTTTAGTGGTAGAAAAAAGAAATACGAATTTCGAAACTCGAATCGATAGTCGTACTGAGTGTATTTAAGAAGTATAATACTAACTTGTCCTTAAAGGCATCATGTAGCGCCTTCCACCTGGAGGCCACATCTTCCATCTCATCGTGAAGTCTGTCCGCTCCCAACACGCTCTGTTTGCGTTTCAGTAGCTCACGAACCTAGAGAAATCCAATTTAGAAGTGAAAACTTCTTTAGGCGCATAGCACTTTTTGGGTGAACAAAAATCATGGAACTCGCGTCACCTAACGCTTCGTAGCACTCGTAGCCGATCCGCTACGGCGTAGCACCACATAGACGTACGCGGGGCACAAACCGTAGCAGTACTACGACTGGGGCGCGGCCTGTTTATACTTTTGTTTTCACTTTTGCAATCCCCAAAGACAGCCCCGATTTTTTTAATTTAAACGATAACATTGCTGACTCTAGTAGAAAATTTTCTTACGTTTATTGCAATTTGCAAGTCAGTGTTAAGCTGTATGTTGAACAAAATATGATTCACGACCATAACACTTATGTATTTACAGAGTTATAATTATTAAAATCATCAATACAACCCTCTAAGTTCATTTGATCCCATTGAATTTGAATTTCGGGCTATCGAGGAAATACTAATTTTGAACTTTACCTGTGTCTTAGTAGAGTCCAAGATGCTTTGCTTCTCGTACATCTCTTCTAGGACGGCGCGCGCCTGTTTGATGGTCTTATCGGCTTCTTCCTTTGTGTTGGGCACCGACTCCTTAGGAAGCAGTCTTTGGACCTGATAACAAATACGATAAAATTAGTCGCTTATTATTTAGAGCTCGTGGCTAAATATTAACAGCCTCTCGACTCGATCTTTAGGTTAAGCCGCGATTACCTAGGTTGGTCCGTGGATGGGTGACCCATTAAATACCGAGTTTCCTCTGTTCCTAGGAAAGCACGTTAAGCTGTTGGTCCCGGCTGTAATTTGTAGATCTTTGACAGTCGTTACAGGTAGTCAGTGGCCCGAAATTCTGACAACCAGTCTTACCATCGGTATCGTGTACCTAGTAATAACTGGGTTGTGGGGGTCAGATAGGCAGTCGCTTCATGTAAAATACTGGTATTTAGCTGTATCACGTTAGACTGAAGCCGAACCCAACATAGTTGGGAAAAGGCTAGGGAGATAACCAACACACACCGGGATCGCGTGGTGTATATATGCTGTAAAAGACCTCATCACGAAGCCGTCAACCAAGCATTCTGTACATCAAACTAAGTAACTTTACGCAAAAAATATTGCTGGGAAACGACTTTTTCTTGGGTGAAAAATCATGTTTTGTGGTAGAACTCAATGTAACACACTCAAAACATTCTGTTGATGGATGGATTGAATAGTACGGGCGTGGAGGTGTTTAAAGTAAAAATCTTACATTAAAAACTTGTATTAAAAAAAAAAACTTGTCAAAAAGTTGGAATTTTGACCCCCAATATCTCCGTAACTAGAAGGTTCCCAGATATGGTGTAAAACATTTAAATGATCGCAATGGCGAGGAGAACAAGTGCCTTTCGGCTTCGTTAAGAGGTGTTTTACACCCTTTATGAAAGACGAAGTGACAATTTTACAGTCCCCTCCCCATTCACAAAGAGCCTTGTGTCAAAGAGTGGAAACAATCAATCAATCAGCTTGTTTATACAGCTGATGATGTTACCCGTGTTGGTACCGCGTTGTTGATTGTTAGCCGTGTGGTATCCGGCAGAGTAGAATAGAACCAACCCATTACACTCACGGGTGTCGTATAAGGCGACTAATGTCTGAGGCAGAACACCTTGCGCCTCCGTAGACCAGAGAATGGGCAGCAGCGTTTTCTGTTAGTCTTTCATCACTGCGATCTCCAATCCGCCTGCCAAGCGTGGAGATTACGGCAAATTCCTCCCATCATGGGAGAGGCTTATGTCCAGCAGTGGACGTTATGGGCTGTTGTTGTTGATGTTACCTTGTCCAGGAAGGTGTTGAGCTGTCGCAAGCTGTCGAGATGTCTGCGCAGCTCGTCTCTGACGGCGTCCAGCTCAGCTGTGCGGTCTGCCAGCTTGGTGCCCAGGAGACTGTACCGGTTGTTGATCTCGGCTAGCTGCTGCTGCACTGGAGATAGTTCTGTGGGAAGAAGAAATGGTGATGAGTTTGTTTGAGTAACTAGAATGAGATAGATTGCCCTAGATAACGTGCCCTTTCATAAGAGTTTGCAACATTTAAAAATAGATTTAAAAAAAAAAAAAAAAACCAAGGACTCTAGAATAATTATGGTATTTTACTCTATATGAGAAAAAAATCTAGAATATGTTATTGAGATAGCATAAGCAAAAAACAGTCGGAAAACGTTAGTTTTAGTTCATAAAATAGCAGACTAAATTTTAAAATTCAATTAAAATCTTCAGCTTTTTAATCTGTTTCATAAGACCAATAGTAGTCGCCATGTTATTACGTCATACGGCTAAGTGAACTTAGAAGTGTCAACTGTCAACTTCAAATATCACTGCATTTGTTTACACAGCCAACTGACGTCATGACCACAGAGCAATATGGCGTCCAGCGTTTTCGTCAAATTACGCGCGAAATTTGAAAATGCAAAATTTTTTATTATTAAAAAAACATTTTTATGGCACTTAACGATTGAATAAAATTTTTGTGATTTTTTTAGTGGCTTATTAGCACTATAGAATCTAATTGAGACACTTTTCAAAAACGGGTGTTATACCCTATTAGTGTATAGGGGTATTAAAGTAAAAGTATTAAAAAGGGTGTAAAGTTTTTCATCCCCCATAGATAAGGGAGGGAAACAACATCTGCGTCACATAATATAGCTTATAACCTTCCTGGTTAAATGGACTATCCAACACAAACAGTTTCTTTTTCAATTCCAACCAGTAGTTCCTGAGATTAGCGAGTTCAACCAAACGAACAAACTCTTCAGCTTTATAATATTAGTAAAGATGTAAATGTATAACAAAAAGTAGTTATGCAGTAGTCTTACCTTCCAGATGGAATCCGTCCTGACTGGATCGTCGTGACGAAAATCCGCTGGAGGTGGAGTGAGTGGAGCCCGGACTGACCAGCCCGTGAGCCTTGTTGGGGGACGGTGAACGGCCGTCTAAGGTGCGGCCTGGGACAAATGTACATGTTTAAAAATGGGTGATGGATAGTGTAACTAGAAAGTTCCCAGGTATGGTCCAAAACAAAAAAATATCGCAATGACGGGGAGAACAAGTACCTTTCGGTTTTGTAAAGGGGCTTTTTACACCCTTTAGAGGTGTACCCTGTGGTACACCCTTATCTCGTCAGTTGTGTTATGTGATGTGATGTGCGTATTTGGTTAATGTAGGTGAATTTTGAACTTGAAATACTCATTCCGCATGTTTTTGTGGTGTTTTTTTTTTCTAAGTATAGTCAATTTATGGCATTAACATTTTTAATGTAAGGCGAAACATGAAAACTTTAAGAGAGTTGAAATGAATGAAGGAGGCCTTTGCCCAGTAGTGGGCCAGAATAGGCTTAGCAAAAAAGTTACTATATTTCCAAGATTAAGATTAAGACTAATATAATTGTGAAAGGTATATTTTACTTGTGTCAAAATACCAACAAATACAAAAGTATTTTATCAAAAGTGCTAAATAAAGATTATCACTATTTTAAAATGCTCCTAAAAACTCGATTCAACTGATTTATGGAATGGTTGGCTTAAAGTAATTTTTAAATTAAGTTTTAAAGACCATTCTACTTACTTGGTGTCTGTCGTTTAGTAGGGCTGTAGATCTGCCTCTTCCTGTGAGGACTGTCGGCGCGGTCTCCGCGAGTCAACGCTTCGTACACTGCGCCGGCTTCGTTAACCTGGTAAACAAGTAAATATTGTCATTTTCAAGTAAAAGAACAAAACACAACAATTGGAACGCAACATTTGGAAACTGGTGAGCACTGCCTATAGACTCTTAATACATCAGAGTGAATGATTTATTTGTTTACTAGCTAAAGCCCGCGGAGTCCACGAGAAATTATAAAAAAATATATATTATATATAAAATATTATAATAATATTAAACAATGGTTTTATTTTTTGCACGGAACCCTAATCCTTTTTCTAAAATAAAAGTAGCCTAAGTTACTCTTTATAACATCAGCTATCTACCAGTCAAAATCAGTCCGGCCGTTTCGGCAATTAACCACAACAAACAGATAGACAGACAAAAAATATAAAAAAAAAATTGGTTGCCTGTAAAGTCGGTATACGAGCGAAAGTTTTACGTGACAACGACTTTGAGTGGGAAAATAAACTTTTTATGTCTGTCTCTCTCGCTCTTAGGCGGGCTAACCATGCCCGAGTGGAAGGGACGCGTGCCTCTCACTCGCTCTCATTGTGAGCGCATAACGTGAGCGGAGCGTAACGCAGTTTCTTGAAGTGTCACCCGGCAAACCAATTTATAAGACGTTGTCACGTCAATAAAACGTTTTTTTGCTATCAATTTTGAAATTTGTTGTAAAATAGACTAATAAGTTTCAATGTAATAAGGTGTGAGTGAAACAGGAGTAGTTTATAATATGTATATCTGTCTCTCTCTGACATAAAATAAATGAAGGTGATTTTTCTTTTTTCTATAATCGACGTATATAATATAATAAACGTTTCTGTGAAGATAAAGCATTATTTCCTTTATATTTCATCACAGACACTTCAGTTTTATTTATTTGAATGGATTGCAAGGGTGCCATATAATCCGGGGTTGCGGGACTGTTCGAAAGAGATACCGTGGCCCCGGAACACAAAGGCCGATGAAGGAACATGAATGGGTTTTAGTCAGTAAAAGTCTGACACTCCCTCCTGCTCCGCCCAGAGCGGGAGAAGTCATTTGATGATTTCCCATCCGAAAAAAAAAAAATGGTTGCCATATAATATAATATGTCTCCTGTCGTGTTGTGTCATGTAAAATACTGGTATTCAGCTGAATCTGGTTAGACTGGAAGCCGACCCCAACATAGTTGGGAAAAGGCTAGGCAGATGATGTTTAAGTCGCTTACATAAATGGGGAGACACCGGCAAAGATAATCTAAGATGGCGCCACCATAGCTAGTCTCAATCTGACCAATGAGGTTAAGGCGATTACATGAGCTAAATTAGCAACTGTATTTGTGGTGGTTCAAACTTCGTTTGAAATACTGTTAGAATAAAGTTCTAATCAGCTTGCACTACAAAGTGGTTGTTACATCAGTCACTGCGGCCGAATAGTGCGAAATTAGTGGTTTTTTGCGATTTATAAAAAATCTATTGATTGGACTAAAAATTTAAAACACTATGATGCTAATATGTTGCTTGTAGAAAGAATAATTTGCCAAAAAATCAGAATGATCGCATGTATTTTAGTATGGTTTTTACTCGTTAAAAAAAAATTCTAGAGATAAGTTCGTGATTTTTTTTTATCGAATGAAATTAGTTGTATTATGTTTTCAAAACACTATCATACTAGCATATATCCTGAAGAATATGATATATTTTTCTGGTTTTGTTTATTGCAGTGAATCATATGCTTTTTTGCATTATAAAACTCGCGTTTAGCTCTTGTCACCTTAAGCTATTTTGAAATATAAAACGACATTACCACATTTTCAACCAATGACGATGTTGGGAACCAGCTATACTAGCGCCATTAGTTCCACAGTGTGTCTCCCCATTGACACAATCCTTGACTCACCTTATCAATAGTAATAGAGAAGTCCCTGTACTCCTTAGCCAGCGGTCGCAGCTCGTCCTGCTGCTGCTTGATGACGTCCAGGTCTACGGCGACCGGCTGCAGCCGGGTCACGCGGCTCTCCATCGAGTGGAGCCAGTCCAGGACCTGGGGAGATGATGCAGTTACATTTATAGTTCGAAGAAGATGACATATTCGTAGTTCGGATGAGGGCCGTTGAAATGTTGACTACGTCTTTCGAGATGAATCAAAGGTAGTGAATAATAGGGTAGATGACACACCAATCAATTGACATACTTTTTAAGAGCTGTCAAAACGCGGTTCTCTCATAGATTTCGTATAGCAATAGCACGCACGCACTAATTTGGCAAATAATTGAAAAACAGGTAGTCGTGTAATAAATCGGGTTTTCAGGCCTAAACTAACGTTTTTTTTTAGAGATTGGTGTCTCGGAATTATTGTTTTATGGTGTCATCTACCTTATTAAATTAAAACAGACCGGCTTCGCTCCCGCTATTTACGAAAATTAACCCATGGGAACGTTTTAAATCTAGCCTATGACACTCGGAGATAATGTAGCTTCACGCCTGGCAAAGAATTTTTGGAATCGGATCAGTAAGTAGTTCCGAAGATTACCGCACTACATTCGTACTTACAAACAAATTTTACCTTTTTTACAATATTAGTATAGACAAATTGCGTAAAACTGAATTTCTTCCATGAATCGAACATGTGGGCAAAATTAATACCTTGGATCAAAATGGTATATAAGCCGTGTTTCTGTTTTACATAGTCTGGGTATATATTTTCTCCACAAGACAAATTAAATTATTTATATAAAAGATGACATTATTTTGTTTGTGCTTGTTGTGAGAGGATGCACATAAGATGACTTTTTCTTCTTATTTTAAAATTTTTATTTGAATATTTTTATAATTCCATGTAAATATATTTCTTTTAATTGTGCATTTGGACTTGGACTGGTCTGTTACATTGGACATTCTTTGCTGTAATAAATAAATATGTACCAATATTTTGTATGAAATTAGCTACCAGATAACATTACTGAAGCTTATCCAGATCTAGTAAAACAGGCTGTTGATATTATTTTCTTTATGTAACTGTACTTACTTGTATCTTGAGCGTCTCATACTGGTTGAGCTGGTCGGCTCTCTGCTTGGAGAGCTTCTGTTTTTCTTCGAGTGTCGCGTTGAAGTCGCGCCATTGGTTCTCTAAGGCCTTGACACAAAAATAATAATATTAGTAACATTGTTCTTGGACAGTAGCTTGTAAAAGGAAATCAAAACACCCGTATCTATAAACATGTGAAAGTGATTACTTGACTAAAAGTAATTTTTTAAGTAGTTCAGTAATTGCTTGAAGTTAGAACAGACTCGAGATTCTTGTCTATAGCATACGTAATTACTTAAACTCAAGATGAATATATTATCAACATTTGTTGTGCATTTTGAGTCAAGTCTTAAATCGAATATCTTGACAAAGTACATCTCTATCATTGGTTGTGCAGGAAAGAAGGGACTTGTCCTGCAAAGGGGCTCCACACAAGCATTCTGTTAGGGACGGATCGAGTATACCCCATTTGACCAGATTATTTATATTTCTTTCAAATATCTATTGCTGTTAATGCTATCAAACCAAGAGGTTTATTTTAAACAGACTTCCGAAAAGGATGAAGTTCTATGTTCTTACCTTCATCCTGTCACGGATAACGTGTGTGTCGGTGACATCCTTCTTGGAGATCAGCTGTTTGCCATTGCGTAGACATTCCTCCAACAACGGCATTTGTTTGTCTCTGTGAAAACAAATTGACACATTTCACTTTTTTTGTGATTTAAGTTTCATAACATAAATGTATATGTTAATATTTTGTCTATATTGGTAAACATTACCTAAATTATAGTGAATCCCCAGTGCTGACAAGTCAGTACTGGGGATTCACTATACACTCACTATCACTATCTATTCACTATTTACTATATTTTCTTGTACTGATTCAAGAATCATAGAAGGCACTTTGATATTGGTTTTCGCAATCGAAACGATTCCTCTATTCTTTAGTAGCTTAAAAGAAATAGCACTGCACTTATATCTGCGAACATAATGTCTCCTGTCACAGGAGACATTATGTTCGACCATTATGTTCGACCACGACATTATGACCGAATGGCAAGACTCTGCTGATATTAATTGCCATGACCGAAAGGTTTACTAGAACAGGGGTGTCCAACATATTTTTATGGTGGGCCAATTTTAGTATTTTTGTAAACGTAGCGGGCCAAAAGAAACCTCTTATTTTAAAACAATGTTCTGGCAATATTTATTAATGTCTAAAGTTTTATATAGTCTGTTTAAAGTTTTGAATCGCTCGTGGGCTGGATGAAAGACCTATGCGGGCCGCTAGGTGGCCCGGGAGCAGTATGTTGGACAGGCCTGGTAATGGTAATGGCAGAACTCTAGAGTACTGATAGGTTATATCTGTCACCTATGGGCAGCCAGGTGCGCCAGTCGTCCGCCCAGCTCCTCTGCGGGCAGGCGCGCCAGGTCGCGCGTGTCGGCCAGCTCGGCCAGCTGCGCCTGCGCCGCGTCCAGCGCACCCGCCTGCGCCGCGAACTGCGACAGCTCCGACGACACCTCGTCCAGGAACTCGCTGCGCTTGGATGAGCGCTCCACCAGTTTCTCGTATCTGTTGAGAGAGAAGTATTTGTGTGAAAAAATATCAAGTATTTGACGAGAGTAAATAGAGTTGTGGGTGTGAAAGATTCTGTTCTTTTAAGATTTGGTCTTTTCGAGACAAACATTGTATAAAGGGTGTAAAACACCTTTTAACGAAGCCGAAAGGCACTTGTTCTCCCCGTCATTGCGATCATTTTTTTGTTCTACACCATACCTGTGAACATTCTAGTTACGGAGATGTTGGGGGTCAAAGTTACAACATTTTAACAAGATTTTATTTTAAACAAGTTTTGAATGTAAGATTTTTACTTTAAACACCTCCACGACCCTCGTACTATTCAATCCATCCATCAGCACAATGTGTTGAGTGCGTTACATTGAGTTCTACCACAAAACATGATTTTTCACCCTAAAAAAAAGTAGTTTCTCAGCAATAATTGTTGCGTAAAGTTACTTAGTTTGATGTACAGAATGCTTGGTTGACGGCTTCGTGATGAGGTCTTTTACACCCTGTATATCGTTTTTGCACCTCTTACCAATTTTAAGAGTAAAAATCTATAAGCGCTTTTGTTTAATAATTTGAAATGGAACATTAAAACAAAAACAACCTCTTTGAAAATAATTTTCGTTATTAAACGGGTAGGCAGAATTTGAAATTCTGACATAAATTTCTCAGAGATGCTTTAATGCCTGTTTCTATGTTGCCAAAAAGAAACTGCTATTTGCGAAAACTTCGCCACTTAGAATACGTTACATTTTTATTAACACTCAAAAAGAAATTGGGTACACGATAAAAGTTTACCAAGATCAAATAATCCTAAAATCTCCTTACCTGGCATAAATATCATCAGCCCTCTGCTCCAACTTCTTCGCGATCCTAGCATTGGACGGCGTAAGCGCAGCCTGGCGGGCACTGGCCAACAGTTTGGCCAACGTTGGTCTCCTCGCCTCCAACTCGCCGATAGCGATGCGTTGTTCACGCACTTGCTCGTCCAAACGCTCCCGGATTAGAGAGGCGGGTTTTTGTTGACTCCTGAAAGAATGAGTTGGTTATTGTTTTTGTTATAATTAGGTGAAAACATAACATTTCGAGGAAGGGAGAGATTGGGACTTGCCCGCCACGCTATTCCCAAACCACTGAATCAACAGTGGCGACCACCAGAACAACGCCGAGACAATGAAGCTCGACGATGTCCCAGAGAAACAATTTAAGGTGAATGCTCCAACATGCCCGCGAAATTCTTATAACTTCGCGAAATAGAAATACTTCTACTACTTTTTCTGTTAATTTTTTGGTTCCTACATCTTTATAATCTTGGAGGGTTGTATTGATGATTATAATTCTGTAATTACATACGATAACATACATCCTAGCACTGTAAAAAACGTAAGTAAATTTGAATTTCGCTGGCTATCGTGCAGCATCAGCCTTAACTGTCTTGGATCCCGCAACGAAATTAATCAGAAAATTATATGGGAAGATAGAGATAGCAGAATTTAACATAGCAACACGGCTGTAATGCCCGAACCTACATTTTGCAAGTTATGTTTAAATCCCAAGTAATAGGAGCGAGCCTATTGTCATTAACCGAACATAAATCTAAATTTCAGATGACAAAGCCGAACAAGTCCGATGGCAATCGTAGTATGGAGTCCTTGAGTTTGATTTCCACAGAGCAAGTTAACATTATGATATAACAGTTTCTTATTTTGAAAGACGATGTAGGATAGAGTAGATGACTAAAAAACTCGTATTAGTCCGTCAGATAGATTTCCAAAACATATTGGACACGTATTTTTTCACGTAAACAAAAAGTGAAGACTATACAGCGAGTCGTAAACTCGTGTAACGTCACATTTCGGTACACAGTTTACCGGGAATGACGTCACAAGCCCCCACTCATGATCTTTGATGTGTTTTATTTTCGTCAATTTTTATTGATTTGATAAAACAAAAAATACGTATAATACTAATATTGTTCGATAATCTAACTGACGGACTAATTTTTTTACTTTTAGGAAAAATCTCTATGGGCTAGTTGGCCGCGTCTCTCGCTGCAGTAAAGCCGCTTCTGGTTCAGAACACCGGGACCTCATGGGGTCCAGTTCCATCTAAACTACCATTACACTCACTTGAACAAGCTCTCAGCCTGTCCCACCCAGTTGGCCTGCGTCTCCGCCGCGTCCTGCAGCCCCTGGCACTGCAGCAGGGCCGCCTCCAGCTCTGCGCACCTGGAGCCTACGGACTCCGTGATGTCCTTGTAGCGAGCCGTCAGGTCGATCACTGGGACCTCCAGCTGACGGATCTCTGACGGAGTTAGGTTGCCTTCCAGAGATTTTACTAGTTGTTCACAAGCCTGGAAAGGAAGAAATGGTTTATTTTTGCTTGTTAAGGTAAGTTATTTTAAATCTGAAAGATTTAGAATTTATTGATCAACTTTTATATAACAGAAAATCAAAATCAAAGCATTTATTTCAAGTAGGCCGTACGTAGCTACATTTCACACGACGTGTTTCCGGACGATATTGATAAACTTCGACCGGTCGTTGTACTCATCATTATGAACAACTTTTACTATGTTCCATACATTTTGACGAACATAATTGTATGGAACGGCTGTTTTTTTTTCGTGATTCAGTGTTTGGTCCCATAGTAAAAGTTGTTCATAATGATGAGTACAATGACCGGTCGAAGTTTATCGATATCGTCCGGAAACAAAGTGTATATTGAAATTGTGTAGGAAACAGCAGATTTAAAAAAAATACCGGTGTAAAAACTCTATGTGGGGGGAGCGTAATGATGTACATTCGTGGTCTTTTCCGCCTGATCAGTTAATTTTTTTTTCGCTTAAATCATGCGGAGGCGCCGAGCCACGCCCCCTTAAAGGCAAGGCCTATTAGGAAAGCCTCAACTTTGGCGCGCAAAATAACAATAACTCTCGTTTGGCGTGCGTCGTCAGTGCGCTTGGCCGATTCGGTATCTTTTCATTAATTATTTCTATACAAAGTCAACGGGGCGGGGCTAGAGAGCGTTTATATGTTGTAAGTGCAAGCAAAAATTAGCTTAGTGGTGATCAGGCGGGAGTGTCCTCGATAGTATTAAATACGTGGTTGTGCATCGGTTTTAAGGACTAAAAATATTCTAAAAACATTGCAAAATACTGAGGGTATACTCACATCTCTAACGTTATCAATAAGTCGTCCCTGCGAGATGATCTCGTTGTGCAGAGTCTTAGCCTTGTTGAGTTGCGTCTCGACGGCGCGGGGCTCCCCGCCCACCGGCTCCGATAGTACCGAGCGGACTTGGGGCTCGATCTGGTGGAAACATAGAACAACATTGATGAAGATTATGAAGGTAACCGTTTTGAATAATTTATAGCATTAATGTACAAAAAAAAAGGTTTCTGAGACACTTTTAGATGGAAGGGTAGTCGAAAGCGGGTAGCTGAAATTCAATTTATTTACGATTTTTGCAATTTGCAGGTCAGTGTCAGTGTCAAAAATATGATTCACGTCCGTAACTAGAATTATCATCATTAAAATTTTAAATTTACATCATTGAAATAAAAATACTACTCTCATTTAATGCCATTGAATGAGCATTTCATGAAAAAGTCGTTGATTTTAATGATTATAACTCTGTAAAGTCATATCTGTTACGGTCGCAAATCATATTTTACACAACATACGACCTGACACTAACCTACTAATTGTAAAAAAAAAAAATAAGAAATTATGAATTTTGCATGGGCAAAATCTTGACTCAATTTATGAAACTGGTTGCTGTTTCTTTGGTCGTATTAAATTTCATGCCCAGCGATATTTATTTATTTAATTTATTTCATCTCTTCGCAGTGGTCAAGTGGTGGTCAGTGGCCAAGCTTCACCAATCCGACAACCACTACACAATCGACGGAATTTAACCTTAAAACCCTAAGATTTTAGGTTATTTTTTCTACAAACCTCACTAATCCACCTGCCAGCCCTCTGCAACGCATCGTGGTATTGTCTGGTAACATCAGCGGCGCCTCTCAAGAAGTCCTGCAACCTCTGCGCGCGCGCACACAGGTCGGCGTGACGTCTGCGAGCTAATCCCGCGCCCTCCCGCACTCCGCTCTCGCTGCGGGGCGTGATGTGAGACAGGCGGGATGGCAGTGATGTACGGTACTCGTTGAGGATTGAGAGGAATTCCTGAGGAGACAAATTGTGTTTAAGTAACATGTGGATACAAAACAAAGGTAAGGAATACTACATTTTGATACAAGTGGTGAAAGTTTGTTATTGCAATCGAGGCGGATTTGATCCGAGAATTGCAATAACAAATGTCCACGTGTATCAAACGACGTTTTTCAATACGACGTTTTTTTGAAGAAATAAAATTACGAATAATATTTTTGTCACGAAGTATGAAACTATGATTTAAATTTTCTTTTTTTTTAGCGCTTTTATCTCGCCAGGTAGAAAGAGAGGCAATGGTATGAAGCCGTTAAACAGCCTAATATAAAAAATAGATTTATTTTATATTTTTAAATTCAGAACACAAATAAATGTTAATTTGTGTATAAAAGTAATTATTAGTTTTAAATAATCATGTTTATCTATGATATTCTATTTATAAACACAATTCGAATATTCAAAAAATATTTATGCCGTAAAGACTCGTAGTGCTTTGCAAACATAAAAAAATAAAACATTCACCTCAGACTATAAGCATTGAACCAATTTGGACTAAGTACAGGTATAGTTATCTGTGGCAATTTTCATTCCCGCACACGTGCGGGAAAGTGGAAAAAATCGCACGCGTGTGAAATACATTGCATGTTGTACCTAATCGTAGTGCGTTAATGACCAGTTTTCGAGGAAGTGTATTGAAAATATTTTTCTTCTTCATCTTTAGACAGTATACGAATAAGTCGGATAAGTGTTTAAAATATTCGAAAATAACTGTTGTATAGTGCAACTTAGTGGTTTACATCCACAATATTCCAAATCAAAATAAAATAACATACAATTTCACACTAGGACAAAAAAAAACATGTCGCATGTAGGTACACGGCATGTCCTAGAACCAAAAAAATCGAAGACATGTGACTTCTACCAACCCATGTGGTGGATAGCCCATTCCCTCTCTTAGAGAGGAGGCCGTGTCCCAGCAGTGGGAACATTATAGGCTGATTATGCTTATGATTATATGAAAACTATTACTATATCACTACATATTAAGAAACAAAGTCCCCCGCCACGTCTGTCTGTCCCCATGTATGCTTAGATCTTTAAAACTACGCAACGGATTTTGATGCGGGTTTTTTTTATTAGATAGAGTGATTCAAGAGGAAGGTTTTAGTATATAATTTGTCAAGCGGGCGAAGCCGCGGACATCAGCTAGTTAACTACATTTTTACTTTACTAAAAAAGTTTATAAGCCAACACACGAAAGATCAGCATTTAGTAACACTGGTAGTAACAGAATTTCAGCCAAACAACGCCAAAAACAATTCTTAAATCCAAGATCATTTGTTGTACAAACCTTGCTCTCATCCACAAACTTCTGCGCGGACATAGTGATGAACCTCAGATCGGCCTGATGCGCGATGACGTCCGACACAAAGGCCCTCACATCCTCGCTCTGGTCGGGGAGGGAGTTCAGCTTCGATAGGGCTGCTTCCTTGTCTTCTAGTGTGCGGTAGGCGCCTTCCATCCAGGTGTTGAAGGCGTTTAGTTCGTTGCTGTGGAGGGAAGATGGACTTTAAAGAAGAACATGAGCTATTGAAGTGATCATCTAGTTTTTTGTTTCAATAGGAACGATTCCCGACAAAAAAAAAATGATTCTGTTTAATCCGTCAGTTAGATTATCGAAAAATATTGGATACGTGTTTTTTGTTTTATCAAAATTAATAAAAAGATAAAACGCGGCAAACATCATGAGCTTGTGACGTCACTTTTCGGTAAAAAAAGTACTCAAATGTGAAGTCACACGAGTTTTCGACGCACTGTATCGTCTTCATTTTTTGTTTACGTGAAAAAAGACAAGATGTGTCCAATATTTTTTTGGAAATCTATCTGACGAACTAATTAGATTTTTTTTTTCATCTACCCTATTCAGACATTTTGTGTTAACATTTAATTTCAACCAATACGTTATTTTTCTTTTCTTGCGTGAAATAAGCTTTATAACAGTGTCTGAAAAGTAATCCTCAAGAAGCGGTCTTCAGATTTTGAGGACGTAACCACCAAAAGATCAGAGAACGTGTGTCTCTCTTTAACAGAATCATGCTACGATGAAGGAAATCATCGTGAGGAAACCAGCATGCCTGAGAGATATTTCTCGACGGCATGTAAAGCCAAGTCAGAGGTCCATGGGCGGCATAAAAACTCTGACACCAAGTTAGGCGCCAGACCAGGCAGGACAGAGGCCCTACTCTCTAACGTCCGTCCGTCCGTCCGTCTCTATCCGTCTCTCTCGCGCACGTCTGCAGATGAGTGCGAGTGAGAGAGACGGATAGAGACGGATGGACGGACGGACATTAGAGAGTAGGGCCCCAGGCGTTAGACCACACGGTTAACAAGAAGAATCATGCTTGGACGAATTATTGAAGTTACTAGGTAATTTGTAAGTTTCAGAAAGATTTGAAAAATGACAAGAAACTTACAAGTTACACGTGCAAATTGTAAAATAATAGGATTGTGTTCTGAAAAAATCTAATAAGTCCGTCAGTTAGATTATCAATCGTCGCGCCGTGCTATAATGTTTAGTGCGTTGTGACGTCACGAGCCCCCACTCCCAAGTTTTGATGCGTTTTATCTTTGTCAATATGCATTGATTTACAAAAACAAAAAATACGTGTCCATTATTTTCCAATACTCTAACTGACGGACTAGTATATTTGCAATTTATTGATGGTGGAAACTAGCCTATTATGTTATTTTAAAACATAATAGGCTCCGTAGACCAGAGAATGGGCAGCAGCGTTTTCTGTTAGTCTTTCATCACTGCGATCTGCAATCCGCCTGCCAAGCGTAGAGATTACGGCAAATTCCTCCCATCATGGGAGAGGCTTGTGTCCAGCAGTGGACGTTATGGGCTGTTGTAGTAGTGTAGTGTAGTGAAAAGGCTTACCCGAACTTTCCAAGCTCATCTCTAGCGGCTGCTAATCGTCGCAGCATCTTGTCACACTTGTCGGTGCACTTGTCGCAGCGCTGCTTCAGCTGTCGCACGCCACGCTCCAGTGCTGCCACCTGGTGGTGTACACGTGAGTTAGTTGGAGGAATAGCAGGTGTGGGTGAGATAGACAATAGGGGAACCTCAGGTGTATTGAGTTTAGACAATGGAGGAATTGAATACGTTGTAATATGTTTATTGAAGTGGAACGGTATGGTACGAGCAGGTGGTATTGTGACTCTGAACATATAGTTGGTGCCAGTTAAGATGAGAATAGCGGTCATTGCCCTTTCCGTAATATCTCTTCGTACGAACCAAAACAAATAAACCATGTATCGTTTTTCACTACAAAAAATGTTGAAGATCACGATAGATGACGATTCAAGACCTGAACAGGCTTATTTTTGGTTTTCAAAGTTAAAAAGTTTAATAAATGTAGGTGGGTCAATGACCGCTATTCTCATCTTAACTGGCACCAAGTATAGTACAGTTACATAACTTAACATCACGCCTGTAATCCAGGAAGTGTTAGGCTGACGAGTCCCTAATAGTACACCCACATTTAGTCAGTTATGTTTTATGTACCTACCATGTTATAGGAACCAGCCCATTGCCAACAACTGGGCCCAGTATAATAATATGCGGTCAATTGTTTTTATATGAGTGTTCATGTTTTACTTTAGCACTAATTTACCAACCGCCGAAAAATAAAATAACTGTTCATTATTTTTTTCAACTGGACATAATAACCGAATGTTTAAATATCAGTTTTAAAAATTACTTACTAATCTTATTCATAACGTGACACATACACCACATGCACAGCTCTCTATTATGTCGAAAAGTCATCATCTGCCTAGCCTTTTCCCAACTATGTTGAGGTCGGCTTCCAGTCTAACCGGATGCAGCTGAATACCAGTATTTTACATGTAGCGACTGCCTATCTGACCTCCACAACCCAGTTAGTACTAGGTAACACGATACCCCTTGGTAAGACTGGTTGTCAGACTTTTTGGGTCACTGTCTACCTGTAACGACTGTCAAAGATTTGTAAATGACAGCCGAGACCAACGGCTTAACGTGCTTTCCGAGGCACGGAGGAAACTCGGTATGTAATGGGTGGTCACCCATCCACAGACCAACCTAGGCAAGCGCGGCTTAACCTGAAGATTGATCCGAGCGGCTGTTATTGTTTAGCCACAAACTCCTCTCTCTAATTGTGTCGAAAAGTAATCGGACCAAGAAAAGTATGAAGGTACAAAAAGTTTACCTCATGAGGAGCCAGCACATCTCCGCCGGAGACGAGCAGCTGCTTGGCCTGGTCTGCGCACGCGGACACCTGGCGTTGGTGACTCTCCAGGTCATCCTTGATCAGCTGGCAATTAAATGGTTTTGTTAGTATAGAATACGCTAATGAAGGATAAAATCCTGATGAATAGTGGAGAATCATATCTTGACTTTCCCTTTTTTCTCAGGAACTATTAATTTGGATGGGGTTCCAGAAACCAGTTATTTGAGATTTTCTAAAAGCGGCTGCAGGAATGGTGAAATACACGAGTTATATATATTTTTTTTAGGCTTACTGATGCAAGTAGGTACTCAATTTGTTACAGAGTATTAATGTTTATTTTTTAATTAAATATTTAAATTGGTCGATGTTATTACATATAATCTGAGCGATAATAAGAATGAGATTTGGCAGCATAGTACCTCAGGCTTTCAAAATCTTGGGTCTAAAATAAAGAGGTTGTTTCAAAGTCAAATATTTATGAACCCCAAATTCCACAGTACCTTTAGAATATTAATCTGGTTGCGCAGTTCATCCATATCTTCCTTAACGGCTTCTTGGTTGGCTAGTCTATCCTCGACCACCGCGATCCACTCCAGCAACTTAGATAATGTCTCATCGCAAAGCCTGTATTTCTCTTCTACTGCTTGCTACACACAAAATAAATCCATAAGTATATGTACAATAAGGTTCATAATTATTTACATCGCTCTCAGAGCTCAATAGTGCATCTATACTACGGCGATTGTACAATGCATTACTATCTACTCTGTGCTTCACTTGAAACAAGTGGCTGTAACATTTAAATGCGTCTTATTAACTGTACATGACATTTTTCAGACAAAGTTGGGTTTTTATACTAACGATTTGCAACTTAACGACGGTTATATTTAATTGACAGCATTAAAAAAACGAACATAAGAAAATAACGTTAGGAATGCTCGCAATTTGAATGCATTGTTTCCCAAAACAATAAAGTTTAAATCAAATGTCGTCTTTTCATTGCAAAACGTCAAACATGCCCCATGAGATCACTTAGCTCATGCAGACCAGTAGTAAATCTGAAAGAAAAGCATTGATTGAACAAAATCTACGCAGACAGGAAGCGAAGTCCAGAAACATCTTAAAACGAGAGGCGACGGAAGACAGCCAAGTAACACAGAGCATGAGATGACAATATTCACAACAGGACCGAAGATTGCGAACGATCAACAGAAATAATCATGCGAAGCGTAGCATGCAAGCAGTGAAAATATATTGGCGCAAATGTCAGGAATATTTTTACAAGCAATTTTTGTGTATTTCTGGTAGTGTGAATAGGGGTTACGGAGGAAAATCCCATGCATAGTGAGAGTGAATGATCCATTATAACCTCGAAACACACTACCGCCATTGTTGTGGCGAAAATAAGAACTAAATCGTTGCCAGCTCAAATATTTCTGATATTTGCGTAAAACATTTGCGCTTATGGTAACAACATCTTCCGATATTATCTTAAAATTAATGTTTGTATTAGAGTTATTTGTTAAAATAGGAATAAAAATAAGTTAAAGAATACCTTCTTGGATAAATCTGAAACTTTGAAAGAGTATTTTTGACAGTAAAAGTAAAAAAATAAATAAAAGTATTTTTGAAAAGTAAACGAAGTATAAAGTCAAGAATTTACACGCATAAACGTCGAACGTATTTAACATTTAAATAAAATAAAAAAATGTGAATTCATTTCTTTTTAACCCTTCAACGGTCAATGAATTCAGAGTGAGTACAACTTTATAAAGGTTTCTAAGAAAATATTTACAGAAAACCACTTTTATAAAAGTGTACTACGAAAACACTGTCCGTTAGAGGGTTAAACAATACTGGTTCCAAATATAAATAAAATGAAGTCACATTAAGCGGTAACACATTTAGCTTACGTTACGTTAAATATATGACCCACCAGGCAAGTGACAGTCAGTTGTTATACATTTCATATGAATAGACACTTTGCAACACTACATTCATATAAGAATGTATTGCCAGAGTTTAATAATACAAAACATATGACAACCATCGACATTAGTCTTCCAGGTCACATAAATCAGGCAACGTAAGCTAAAAACATTAACTGCTTTGAATTTTTTTAAATTAAGAAGACGATAATGAATAAATACTACCTTCCGTGTTTGTGTGTTGAAAATGTTTTACCATTTCGATATTGTGAATGTTTGCGATTATCCGCCTTATATCAACGTCACAAGAGCATAGCTTTGTTCATGCATTCCAAAACATGTGAGCACTCCAAGGAATGAGTATTTCGTTCGAGTTGGAACTCTAGGAAAATCTAAAACGGAACGGGACCAGCAGTCATAGTACACTGGTTTTTAATGGAAGCGAACATAATAAAGCTGATAGGTCAGCAGGCCCTCGGACCCACCATCGCGACCTCAAATTCTTAGCACAATATGAATGGGAGGTTAGGTATTTGGCGAAACGGTGATGGTTCTTTATATCGTCGTTAATATGATCCCTCACAGGCAAGCATTCACGATTTAGCTCAAAAGGGTTCTTTAGCATCGCAGGCAACGGCTGGAAATAAAAAACAACATACATCGAGCCTTAGTACAATGTGGTAAGCACACTTCCCAATCGCCAGTTCTTCGGAGAAAAACTAGCGATTGATGAGCGCTCTAACCTATAATAAGCATTTAAAGACAACATAAGACACTGAAGTTTTACACTACGTTAAGCTCAATTTCTCGTCTAAAGAATAGGAAAGCTAAACTTACTGAAATCAAAAAGGTAAGTGAATAATATAGTATGTATAAGTGCTGTCACTACTTCGAAAGAAAATGTCTATTTATTCAAAAGTCTAATATGCTGTATGTTATATCGATTAGTGTAGGCCACAATGTACAAAACTGTGACATCACCAGATTGTTCAACCCCGAAAGTCGACACTAAGGTCCGGTGGGTCGTGCCATGCCAATGTTTAAGCCAAACGCTTTAGATAGAGGTCACCTTCTAAGAATGAAAATAGGAAGATGTAAAGCAACACCTTTGCTCGATAGAAGCACAAAGACAAAAGCGAAATTGAAAAAACTTACCCTCGTTTCTGCGTGCAGCAAGTAGCCCTTCTTCAGAGCTTTGACTAAGTCCAAACTGATCGATTTAGCTTGATTTATGGTGATCCTGCCTTCGACGGGATCAACGAGCTTCTGTTCCATCGCTTGTACCAATGGCAATATCTTTCCTGTCTCTGGTTCTTTAACGACAGTACTTGATGGGTCTACGATGCCTTGTGCGATCGCTTCGCCTAAGTTCAACCTCTTTCTGTCCATCACGCTTGTGGTAATGAATGGATCGTTAAGCGCTCCGGTTGTTGGGTTGTAAATACCGAAGTTTAAGGTCTCTATTAAGCTGAAGCTCTTCTTAGGTGTCATGAGGAGCCCGCTCTCAATGGCAGCCGTTAAGGTGTTAAGTTTAGAGGTCTCTGTGTCTAGAATGTTGCCCTTTTCGGCATCCATAAGGCCTTTACGGAATGCCTCAGGGAGTTTGACTAGCCTCTTCTTAAGATTATCTTTGATGAGCGCTGTGTCTGCGTCTATGTAGCCTAAAGCGGCAGCGTCTCTAATTGTAAGTACTTCGTTGGAGTGAGGATCAGTGAATCGAGCGGTAGCTACGTTCAAGTAGCCATCTTCTATCGCTTGCTCAAACGTTAGAGGCTCGCGGACGTACACAATCAAACCGTTTTCAAAAACGAAGCAAAGAGTCTTGGACCTATTCTGAGTGTCGAACGAACCTTTTGCGTTTTTATCGATAATGCCCTCAGTTATGCCTAATTTTAATGGAATGTATTTATTCTTATGAGGATCTTTGATAACAGCCGTTTCGGGATCGATAAATTCGTATTTGATAGCTTCGTCTAATGTGAACTCCCTAAGGGTAGGTTCTTTAGAGGCTGAATAATCTGATACGTATCTCCTAGTTACAGTTTGGGAAGTTATAGGTTGAATAACAGTCACGAGAAGGCCTTTGTCGAAGGCGATGTCTAAACTGTAAGTTTTCTTAGCTTTTGTGTCAATGACCCTACCCTTGGTGACGTCTACGTCACCCTGTTGAATTGCGGCAGGAAGAGGTTTGAATTTGTTCGTGAAATTATCCTTGACAACGGTAAGGTCAGGGTTGAGAAGGTTAATTTCGATTGCTTTGTTGATGTCTATGAATTCGTTGGTACTAGGATCAACAATTTTACCGTTGTCGGCTCTGAACAGACCGTTTCTTATAATCTCTTCAAGGCTCAAGTTCTTCTTAGCTGTTACTACAAGACCGCGGTGTTTAGCGTCTAGCAGATTGATTTGATTTCCGTTCGGTAAGATGTAAATGCTATTTTCATCATCAACAACACCGCTTTGTATAGCTTCGCTTAACTTGATATATTTACTACTAGGAATATGTTTAACTAATGAGGTTTCTGGGTTAATCAGTTCCTCAACGATTGCCGTTTTAAGGGAGATTGGCCTGTCAGAAACAGGGTGTATAAATGCAAGTTCGTTGATGCTGTACATATTCATGGCTAAGGTCTCATAAAGAGTGAATCCTGCGCTTTCGATATCGACGATAAGTCCAAGGCTCATTGCTTCCGACAGAGAAATCTGTACATCTGAACCTGGTTCATGGAATTTTCCACTTCTCCTATCAATAATCTCACTGCGACAGCAGTCACCCAAAGACAAAGGTTTCTCGGATTTCTTGTCGAAATAGCAAAGATATTTTGGACTAACGATGGACCTTCTGATGGCCTCATGCAAGGTGATCTTGCGGTTTGTAGCTGGGTCGATGATTTTGCCGGTACTGTCATCGTAAAGACCTTGGTGTAACGCACGTTGAAGGCTTATAGGCGCCTTGCTATCTACTAATAAACCTATTTCGAAAGCTTTTCGGAGACTGATCTCTTCGTTGTCGCTGTTAATGTTCCTAATCTTACTAGTCTGGTCATCAATGACTCCGGTTTCTAACGATTCTGGTAAAGTAATCTTGTCCCATTTGCCTAGCCTATTGTCTAAGATGTGAACGGAGTGAGCATCGATTAAGCTCATTTTAATTGCTTCAACTAGAGTGTATTTCTTTCCACTCTGTGGGTCCATGAAAAGTCCTGTGATTTCATTGTAAACGCCCTTTTCGAGGGCTTCGATGAGAGACATCGGTTTGCGGACTTCAACAAGGATTCCTCTTTCGAAAGCTTCGCGGAAATCAATGTTTTCATCACCTAACCTAATTGTGCCTGTCCTACTATCAATGATTCCCCTATCTACTGCAAATTCGAACGGTATTACTTTACCAGCGGCGTGTACTAACGTAGACTGTGGATCAATAAAACGTTTCTTGATAGCCCTATCGGTAGGTACCTTTTCTTTGCTCAGTGGGTTCGAAAACTTGCCGGTTTTAGGGTCGTAAAAGCCTTTAAAAACGGCTTCCGGTAAGCTAAGCTTACGTTTAGCTGGCACAATTAAACCGCGCTCTGAAGCGTCTGTAAGAGAGATTTTATCACCGAAAATAGGATCTCTAACTTTGCCTTCCTTTGAGTCAATAATACCGACTTTGATGGCGTCCGCTAGCGAAATGATTTCTCCAGTAACAGAGTTCCTAACAGTAAGAGCTTCTGGGTTGATATTGCCGATCTCGATCGCGTCCTGAAGGGTCATAGTCACGTCATTTATAGTAAGAAGACCAGTTTCTGGGTCATAGAATCCTTGCACCAGACCTTCTTGTAAAGTCCAAGGTTTCTTATCACTAAGCAGATATCCTTTGTCACACGCATCTTTAAGATTACATAGTGGAGAAGTAATAACACCCTTTTCTAAATCTACTAAACCTGATTTAACTGCCTTATCGAAAGGCACGACTGCTTCGGATTTGTCATCTTTGATCTTCACATCAGATGGATCTACAAGTTTTTGTTTGATAGCTTCTTTCAGCGTAATTAATTGCCCTGTTTTAGGGTTCATTACTTTTCCGGATTCGGGGGAGTAGTATCCCAGTTCTATAATATCAAATAGAGAGAATGTAACGTCCTTTGTTGCAACTAATCCTTTCTTTAATGCGTCGTCTAATGGAATGTCTTTACCAGTCTTTTTGTCCCTGATTTTTCCGGTTTCTGGGTTAATTAGTTTTTTGTCAAGGGCTTCAGAGAGAGGGATGAATTTATCTGTTACAGTGTCTTTAATTTCCGAGATGGTTGGATGTACGATATTCCTATCAACTGCATCTCCTACGGTAACTAATTGTTCCGTTACTTTGTCCTTAATTTTTCCAGTTTTAGGTTCATACATATCATTATTAATAACCGCCGCGATGGAGATAGGTCTACGAATAATAGTGATTATTCCACGTTGAATAGCTACAGATGTTTCAACAATCTCGTGAGTTTCTACTATGGTTATGACACCCTCGTGAATTTCTATAATGTTACGTTCAATGGCGTCTGACAGTGTTATGACTTCGTTAGTGCGTGGAACTTTGATAAGTAGTGATTCCTGATCAACCAGTCCCTTTTCGATGGCTTGTCCTATTGGTACTAGTGCTCCGGTATTTACGTCTTTAATTTCACCCGTCTTTGCGTTATACAAGCCTTGTTCTAACGCTGATTCGATAGTTACTTGTTCGGGAATAGAGACATCCTCGGGTTTTTCGACTACCCACCCTAACTGTACACATTCTAAGAAAGGTACGCGTTTACCAGTCTTAGGGTTAACCATGTGGCCTGTTGTTTTATCAATTATCGGCCTAGCTATCGCTTCATCAAAGGAAATGTAATCATCTGATCTGGAACCTAAGTCTTTCACTAATATGGATTCTGGGTCGAAAATCTGTAAGCCGTATACCAGTTCTTCGAAAGAGATTTTAGCTCCTGTTTCCGGATTTAAGAATATCTGTTTTTCGATATCATATACGCCCATTTCAGACAGTTCTTCTGGAGTGATCCTTTGAGAAATAGCCACGGTATAATTAGGTTTGACCTCCCTAACTACAACGCAGTTTTTAGATAGCACATCAACGGGGGCGAACCTACTTATTTGTTCCTGTTCTAATGAGTCTTGCACTGTCAGCGGAGACTCGACGCCATTTACAATTATCCTGCAAACTTTAGGTTCGATTTTACCTTGCGCAATCGCATCAATCAATTGAATATTCTCGTAAAGAGGTTTTACAGGTTCGGTCTTTTCCTTAGTTACATTTTGTTCAGTGATCTCGTCAATCACTCTCAAAGGCTGTCTTTCAGCATCGATAAGCATAGCAGAAACAGACTTGGCGTCATGAACAGTCGCAGGAGTTGTTTTGTCTAATTCTATTAATTTCTGTTCAACGTTGTTAGTTTTGATGTCAGAAGGTTCGGTTCCTTGCGTAATTGTGACTTCACCTGGACGTGTGGTAGTTTGTGTAGTAGTAGTAGAGTGTTCAACTACTTGTTCTGAGCGGGTCGCACCTGTAGTTACGTCAACTGTTTCAGTGTCTACTGCTTCAAGAGTATCTAACTTGTGCATTTCCTCATACTTCTTACAAGTTTCAGCGTCGATTAGACCTCTCTCTCGCGCTTGATCTAATGGTAACTTCTCACCTGTCTTAGGGTCGACAATGACAGGGGCCTTTACAACTTCAACTACTGCAGCCGCTGCTAGGATCGGCGCACCGATTATAAAGATCAAGCCTTTCCTTGAAGCTTCTATCATACTTATCTTCTTACCCGATTTATCCGTGACCTCTGCAGTTTCACTATCAACAACTCCCGTGTTAATAGCTTCATTCAAATCTATATGTTTACCTGTTTTTGGATCGCGAAGTTTTACGCGTTCCGCGGGTAGAACACCTCTGTTTACAGCTACCAATAGATTGTCAGCACGGTCTTCCCTGAATGAAATAACAACTGCAGTGTTGGGATCGTATATAACGCCAGGGGCTATTCCTAATGGTTTTTTACGTTGCACTACTTGAACATCTTGATATTCTACTATTATGTCTTTTGGATCTTGTTGATCCTTAATGTTTTCAGCCTCCGCTTTTGGTTCTCTGTCTACTTTGTCCGGGTCAAATGGCGACAAATGTGTGGGTAGTTCAGTATCTTTGACTGGTTTTATACCCTTTTCACTATCTGGAGACACGTCTTTGTCTTCTCTTTTTGTCTGAACATCATCCGCTTCATCGGGAGCTTCAGTCACCTGATATTCTTGTGTAACCGTCTCGGTGAAGTCTATAGGTCCACTGGTTTCTTCAGTAACTACTTGATACGAAGTTGACTGATTCTCAGATATTTGTACTGTAGTTAATGTAGACGATGATGAAGTTATAACTGTGCTACTATGTTCAGTATGGTACTCGGATGTAGGTTCAGATTTGGATACAGTGGTTTTAACTATTCTAGTAATCTCTTTCCCATCTGGAGTAATTTCATGGATTTCTTCAATGGTTGGCCCATCGCCGTATTTTGTGAAATGATCGTAATCAGCTTTAGAACTTTGTTCTTCCGGTTTCTGTGATGGTGGTGCTTGTTTATCACCGGGTTTAACTTTGTGGGCCTCAGGACTTTCAGTAGTAACTACAGCTGTCTTTTCTGTAATAATAGTTTTGCTTCCACCAGCTGGTGTCTTCTCTTTTTCTTTTAAATCCGGTTTAGTTTTATCCTTAGGGAAGCGATCTTGTAGTTCTTTTGGTGACGCTTCCTCCGCAGAGTCAATCACGGTTTTAGTTACACTGGTCTTGGTTACGGTTATAAATTGCTCACCACCAGCAGTTGTTTCAACGAACTCTTGGATAACTGGTTTTTCTTCAAAAACAACATGTTCCATATCCCTGATAGGGCTTGGTTTTTCGATAACAGGTTTAGTTCGACTATCCACGTCTTTAATAGCCGATTCAGTCGGTTTCTTGGGCAACTCTGTCACGACAGTGGTCTTTTCACTAACAACGGTTTTACTAACCTTTGGATCAAGTTTCAGATCTTCACTCGGTTTAGTTTTTTGAACATCTCTTTGCGTCTTAGAATGCACATTTTCGGGCGTCATATCTTTTCCATATAAAACAGTTTTCTTGTCGATAGTTATTTCAGTTGCCGTAGCTCCTATTGTGTCCTGTCTCGAAACTTCTTCTTGTAATTCGTATTTCTCAGGCAGTTTACCAGGTGGCTCCTTCACGTGGACTGCGGGTTTCTTTTCAATTGTGACAGTCTTGTCCGTTGGTAAGGGTGACTGTTCTTTGTCCCATGGAGACTGTGGCGATGATTTTTGTGGTTTATCGTTTTGTTTGGTAGGTTTATGAACACCACTGTCGGTTGGTTCTGGTTTTTTGTCCTTGCTGAATGGTTTCTTAGCTTTGTCTTCTTCAAACGGTTCATACTTTGTTGTTTTGTCTGAGGTAGCAACACGACTAGGCGAACCTACGGCTTGTTCCTGTTTGGGTTGCATAATCTTGCTCGTTACTGCCTTAGCACCTTGCACAACTGCCATACCGGCTAAAACTGGGGCAGCAACCACAGCTATTAAGCCCAACTTGGCAGCGTTTTTAATATCGACCGACTTGCCCGTCTTGGGTTCTTTCAATTTTCCAGTCTTCTTATCGATCAGTCCTGAATTTAATGCTTGTCTAAGAGTGACTGGTTTTCCAGCTTCAACATTGTAAATAACTGATTCAGAATTAATAATCTTTTTGTCTAGAGCTTCCTTAAATGTAAGAACTTTATTAGGTGATTTAGGATCTCTGAACTTTTGAGTCTTTTCGTCAAATAGAAGTTCGAATGCCTCATTTAGGTCTAACATTTCTAAAATCTGCTTTTGGGGACTCGCTTTAGCTGATTCTGATGGAACTTCTGTATTCAACAACCCGCTGGTAACAGCCTCAGAAATAGTAACAGTTTCCCCAGTTTTGGGATGCGTAAATGTGCCTGTCTCAATGTTAATGTATCCGAGGTTCAGTGCATCTTCAAAACTAATGTTCGTATCGTTAGTTATAAACTGTTCTTTGCTAGTTTGTTCATCTTTGACAATACCTTGGTGACGAGCTTCTTCAATAGATATTATCTCACCTGTCTTTGTATTTTGCACCTCGTTTGAACTCACGAGTACGTAGTCAGCAAGAAGTTCGATCATCTTAGTTGTAACAGTATGTTGAGATGTGAACGTTTCAGTAATTGTTGTTACGACACCAGTTGCTTGCATATCTGTCATAGGTTTGATAGCTACCAGCCCTTGCTCCAATGCCTTATCCAAAGGCATTACTTCTTTTGTCTCGGGATCGGTAAACGTCGCGTATTTCAAGTTTACAACTCCTTTGTCTAAACCTTGTTCAAGTGTTATAGTTTCTGGTGTTTGAGGGTAAGGAATAGCCATTATCAAATCCTTTTGAATAGCATGACCCACAGGCGTCATTTCACCGGTTAAGGGATGCTTCATTTCTCCAGTGTGTGGATTTATCAGATTCTTTTGAATAGCAATGTTTAGTGTCATGGCTGCTGGCGGAATATCAATGACGGGCTTGATTTCAGAATCAGGGAACACCTGAGCGTTAACCGCTGATATGAAATCAAGGGGTCCGTCAGTAGTTTTGACTACATTTTTGTCATTATCGATAATATTTCTTTCAATAGCTTCAGCCAAAGTGATCTTCTTACCAGGCGCGATGGTAATGCTAGATAAAGGATCAACAATATCGCAAATGATTGCTTCTCTTAATGTCAAAAGGCTTCCAGTTTCAGGGTGAACTATTTTCCCAGTGACTGGATCCAAGAGTCCTTGTTCCAAAACTTCTGGAATAGACAAACTCTTAGCTAACGGGATTAATACTTCATCCTGACCTTCAACATCAAGTATTCCTCTCTTTATAGCTTCTTTGATGGTAAGAACATCGCCACGTACGGGATCGACAATGTGGCCCTTGTTTTCATTAACTAAACCCTTCTCAATTGCTATTTCAAGATTAATTGGAGAACCGTTTTCATCTTTGTAAACTTTGACGGCTTCTAAAATTGTTGCTGTTTCTTTGTCTATCAAGCCTTGTTCGACAGCCTCGAGAGGAGTGACGACGTGTTTTCTAAGCTTTTGTAATACTACAGGTTTTGCTTCTACAACTTGTCCTTCGGGGGTGTGCTCCCTACCTATATTGACCTTATACCTAGGCTTACTACTAGGCGAAGTCTTAGTAATTTGTATTACATCAGACGACCTTGTTTTTGTTTTGTCAGGGATAGTAGTTTCTAGAACTCTTCTATTGTCAGCTGAAAGACTATTTTGTATTGATTCTACGGTTATGAAACCTTCAGACACTGCCGCGCCAACTGATACAGGCTTAGTGACCTGAGAAATTGTAACTTTACTGGTCCCTGGGACTGTTTTAGTTGTTCCCGTTTGCATCAAGATATCTTGTTGTTTAATAGCTAGAGTATCCTGGTATATTTTGTAAGTAATAGGATCTACTATGCCTCTTTCATACGCGACTTCAATAGGCAATTGTTCGCCTGTTTTGGGATCGACTACCATAGTTACCACTTTTTCAGGAGTAGTTACACTGGAAACTTGAGTAAATGTAACGCCACTTGAAGTTGGTGAACTAATGACTCTCTGCGCATATTCAGGAGATTTCTCCCTGATTGATAGTTCATACTTCTTGTACGATATCGGATCAATAAGACCTCTTTTGTATGCTACTTCTATCGGCAGTTTTTCACCAGTTTTTGGATCTACCACCACGGTTACAGTAGTTTCTGATGGAATGGTTGTTGTTTTGGTAACTTGTGAATAAGTCACACTACTTGTACTTGACGTCTTAATTTCCTGAGTTACCTCCATTTCTGGAGTTCTATCCCTGAGAGATTCCTCGTATTTTCTGTAAGTTACTGGATCAACTAATCCTCTTTCATAAGCTACTTCCATTGGTATATTTTCACCTGTCTGTGGGTCTTCAACCATAGTACTTTTAACAACTTGTATGATTTTAGACGCTGCTACTAATGGTGCTCCTACTACCGCAACTAGGCCTATTTTAGCCGCATCTACCAGGCTTATTTTCTTTCCGGTCTTATTCGTGTATTCTCCCGTTCTCGTGTCAACTATACCGTGCTGTACAGCTTGTTTCAACGATATCGCCCTACCTGTTTGAGGATCAATAACTTTGACGCTATTTTCAGGTAACAAACCACGTTCTACAGCTTCTAAAACATTCTCAGAAACACCGGTCGAGGTGGAAATAACTAAAGCAGTCGATGGATCAAAGATCACTCCAGGAGTAACCTGTACTGGTTCTAGAGTGGACTGATCCTCCGAAGGAATTTCGTGGGAAGAAGCATCGTGCATTTCGGATATTTCCATTTTGTCAGGCATACCAGCTATTGACGTGATGGTAATAACTTTTTGTGAATGTGTGGTTGTTGTTAGTTTGGTGAAAATAATGTATCTACGTTCGATTGCCTCTTTCATGGTGATTATTTCCGTGGTGTGTTTATAATGACCCGTACTATCGATTATACGTGATTCTAAAGCGCGGTCCAGATGTACTTCTTTTTTAGATTTGGGATCTACGACGTTTGCCGAGTCTCCATTTATAATGTTTAGTTTAATAGCCTCCTCTAGATCTAAAACTCTGTCTGTGCCTGGGATTATGAACATACCAGTAGCTGGGTCGAAGAGATTTTGTTGAATAGCCTCTTTCAACGTCCAGCCGCCGCGTGGCAACTCAATCGTATTCTTTTTAATGGTCATAGAGGTAACCGAGGGTTCAGAAACAACTGATTTTGAAGTTACAGTTCTAATTTCTTGTACTAGCCCCTCGCGAGGTTGTGTTGTTTCATGCATGGTAAAATCAGGGCTTTTTAGAGTTTCAGGCCTACTGCTATCTCTTTGGACTTTACCTTCAGGACTGGGGACATCTTTGATGTACGATTTTTTCGTGATTTTAAGTTCAACAACTTGACCTGGTACCAAGTCTTTCCTGGACACGCGGTCAGATATGTGGACAACGCGCGGTTCATTCTTCTCTACGCCTAATAAGCCTTCATCTAAGGCTTGTTGTATAGGGAATACTGTACCAGTGGTCGGATCAGTGAATGTTTGTGTATTTTCATCAATGAGACCACGCCTTATTGCCTCTGCGAATGTGATTATTGTTTCAGATCTTTGCGTAGCACTAGTATTGGTTACAGTTACATACCGTTTTACTGTCTTAGTAACAGTTTGTAAAGTTAGCGTAATATTCAAAAGCGAATTTAGCAAAGCAGCACCTTCAGGTGTAATCATATTTATTTCTACAGCCTTATTGAATGGAATAGGCCGTTTGGTTGTAGAATCTAACAAATGCCCTGTTTTAGGTTCAAGAATATTTTTGAATACTGCGTCTAAAACTGACAATTCCTTACCATTATCATACACTCCTATCTTACGATTAAACATTTCTAATACCTCAGCCCTAACTAAAGACACTTTAGTGCAGTCTTCTAGGAACACCCAGTCTCCGCTTTCTGACTTAAGGAAAGTCTCACCGTTTACGTATTTAAGATTGCCCTTACTGAGAGCAACGTTGAAAGACACGAATTCTCCTGTTTTTGGGTCCTTAAATCCATCAATATCGAAAATAGATCTTTGAGAAACGGAAGTAATTAATCCACGGTCTACCGCCTCAGGAATGGTACATATTTCTCCTGTTAGGTTATCCCGGAATTTATTATCATGTAAAATTATTTTCGTGCCTAAAGCTTCTGACAGTGTTAGAAGACCGCCTGTCGTTGTGTTTGTGATGCATTTAACGTTATCACTATCAAGAACACCAGCGGAAATAGCTTCTAGGATGTTCAAAGGAGCTCGGTTTGCTGGTGATAGAATCTTCCCATCGTTGGTCATTAGATTGTTGTCACAGACGTCTTTAAGTGTCATAGGTTTGCAAATGTACCGTTTAACTGCAGCCTCTTTGAAAGTAAGTTTCTCTTTAGTTATAGTATGTACGTATTTCGAATGTTTAGTATTAATCATATTTTTCTCAATCGCTTCAGCAAGCGTTATTTTTGTGTCGTTTTTAGGATCAACTACTTCCCTAATGTTAGGATTGATGAGTTCGTTCTTAATAGCAACATCAATTTGGTACCTATCGCCCGAGTTCCTATCCAAAATCCAACCGCTGTTATCAACTAAATCTTGACTAATCGCGTCAGACAGACACAACGCACTTGATTTTATTTTGATAATCTCGTTATAAATGAGGTAGCCTCTTTGATAGGCTTCGGCTATGCTTATGTAGGTTCCATTAGGAAGTCTGTATAGACCTCTTTGTAGATCAACTTGTCCGCGATTTAGTGCATCCGAGATACTCATTCCTTGTGCCGAATTCTCGCCTTCGACTGTTACCTTGATTCTTTTTTCTGCTGGGTCTGAGAGTCCTTGTTCGGCATCGTATAATTCTCTCTGTATAGCTTCTAATAATGTGACTTCGTTTCCGTCTTCGGTCATGCCGCACGGTCCTGTTAATCTTGCAGCGAGTTTAGGGTCTATAAGACCTTCTTGGGCTGCTTGTTCGATGCTCATCGTCTGTCTTGTGCCGGGGGCAGATAATAATCTCCCCGTTCTTACGTCAAGTATTCTCATGCTGATTGCTTGACCAACAGTGAGTATTTCTTTCGTCTCGGGATGCAATATACCTTTAGATTCAATAATGTTCGGTCCTTCATACATTCTGTGGACTCTTTTAAGTTTTCGTACGTCAGGTCTGTCATCTTCTGTGATTATTGTTTTCGTTGTGTAATTAGGTGAGTTTAGTTTGCCATTAGCCATTGATTTTACAACTGGTTGACCGTCTAGCTCTGTTGATTGTGACGTTCTGACATATCTGGTTTAAGGAAGAAAGCTTGATTAGTTTTTATTATTACTAATTACTACTCCGTTATTTTTATGATATTCCTAACTAGCTAATTGAGCTGTACGGTCAGATGAAAAACGGCCATAATAGGAAGTAGGTATTGATAAAAATATAATTAATTACGGTATTAACTAGTTTGATACTGCAGACATTTTATTAGCTTGAATGACAGCTGTCTGTTAATTTATTTCTACTTGAAAAAACACACAATCTCCTATCTACAGGTAGTTGTCAACTGCAAAACATTATTTAAAACTAATTAAGTACTTACTTTTCTGTGGTATAGTGCGACGTGTAGGTATGTTCTGTGGTCAAATCTTGCATATTGAATTCTTGGCGGAAGGACCGCGCCGACCGAGGCGCCATCGCCTCAACGAGACGCTGAAATTAAAAAAAAAAAAAAAAAAACGTCAAATTAACTGTCAAACGTCAGATGGCTACAATTAGCGATGAGCGTCATCATAACTGTCAGACAGGTCAGACATCATTAGACTATAATTTGCGATCGAAGATCTTGGATCCCATGACCATAAATCCAAAATTATTGTAAGATATAAAACAACGTTCCGATCATAAAGTTTATTTTAATACCTCAGGTGTATAAAATGTTACCAATTACTATGTACAATATAAAAAAGTTTATGCTTATTCAAGAAATCATTCTGGCTTATGTCCAACATGACAGGTTGATTTAAATTGATTCAATATTTTTGACAGTTTTGACGTTTTAGTGTTGCGCTTTTGCTTGTCATATTTTACAACAACAAATAAACAGATAGGGTCATACAGCAAAAAAATATCTTAAATATTTATGATATAATTTGTTCGGCTAAATTTTCGATTTAAAATATCAATCACTAAACATTAGATGAGAGATAAACCAATTCAACGTCTAATTATGACAACCGATGATAGCTATGTTTTTTTTCTCGATCTATATCTTGCCAGTAATAAAAATGGTAATGGCAATGTTTAATTGTTCTTAATTTGATTTTCTTCATCGTATTCTATCAATCATGTATTATATCGGTCGTTATCGACCTTGTCGGATGAATTGAGCTTTATAATAATCCTCTAACCGAACAAAAGGACCAGTTTATGTAGAACTCTGTGAAAAGGGTTCGATTCGAACATAGTGGCTGAAACTTTTAACATGGAGAAATGGATTGAGTTCATCATTCTGTTTTTCTGTTTGCCATGGAAAAGCAGATTATTCTTAATTCATAACACTGAATACTCGGAAAAGCTAGTCCCACCCTGACCCTTGTGCCGTTAAAAACCGAACTGATAACCTCCTTTCTTGAAGTCGGTTAGTAAGTTAAAGGATCGTCTTTGATGTAGGTTCTTTTTATAAAAGAAAACATTGTCATGTCAGTCGTGTTATCTTTGGCTCGAAAATTAAGCATTGCAATGTAAATGTTCAATTCAAAGGAAGTGATGCATTTAAAAGGCCTCCGTTATACAGTTACTCTTTGATAGAGCCAACAATAAGGAATTTTGTCGCAAAAACTGGCTTTGAAACATCGATGCTTCGACTGGGGTGATTGACCTCACGAAAGTAAGTTAGTATTGCAAAACTTCGCGTTTTCATATAAGGATACGATGGACTGGACTGGTAATAATTATTCGACTGGTTGACATAATGTTAAAATTGACCAAAAAAGTTGGAGCAATAATGTAAAATGTGTTAACCCACTTTTTCACCTGTCTGACATTTTAATTGACTGCCAAGTGGTTTTATCGTTTCGCAAACGTATTGGCGACTTGTTTTGTGTTAAATAATAATAAATTTTACATTTTTGAGCGAAACAAGATAAACTACAATAAAAACGTTAACTAGTATCAAGAAGGTTCTAAAGAATCAATTGTTTGTTTAATAAAAATGCGCAGTCACGTGTTTTAAATGCATTGTCTGCATTCGGTGAGACATTGGATCAATGCATACAGATATTTGGACAGAAATACCAATAGTAAAATACCAACCCGGCACTCGTACGCGAAGTCATACTCGTACTCCTCCTCCATTTTAACACAATTAAAACAACACTACAGTATCTTATTTTTAAGGTTCACTTAGCACATACATGTCTCACAATGTTCACTGCACTTTATGTTATAACATTCACGTTAACTATTATCATGACTAATTTAATAACCTACAGCTAAAGAAAATGAAGAAAATTTTATAAACAAAAACAAAAGAGGTTTATAATGTAATAATCGCAAGCCAATTTAAAAAGAATACAGCTATCCGCGAACCCGGCTGGCTGAAAACTGAATGAAAGCCAAGAAAACCGTAAATCGAAAAAAAATATTGCCGGATTCTAAATTTAAACAATTTCGTAATGGCGTCTAGACGTCCCGTGCAATTGTCAGTGCGGTAATATTCATTAATTACGTGTTTGTTTCATCGAGAATTACGAAACAGCTGTTTGGGGTTCGGTTTGAGGTTAGGAAAAGTGACTGGCCGATTCAATACTACGCAGGAAAATTTGAGGTCGCTGCGCGCGCATCTCACCGCGCCGGTGCGACGCCCAACTAATCTTGACACTAAAAAAAGTATTTTGGAAACAAAAGGGTGATATTCAGAAATATTTACGGACTTATACTATTAAATAACTTATTTACTTTTTTTAGTGTGATTTTTCCAAATTTTAAGCTGAAGTGACGCCCTTTCCAGTAAAAACCAAAGCAGTAATAAAATATGATTGGTCGATTTTATAGGTCACGTTGCCCTGCACGGGGTGAAGAGAAGTCATCCCTCACTTGCAGGACACACCTTTATACGATGCATTACTGTTTTATGCACTGTGATGGTTGAAATACGGACACATTCGATATAGAGTTTTCCATTTTCATGATTACTATAACCCCTTAAGGGTTATAGTAATCATGAAAATGGAAAACTTTTAACCATAGGACCTGAAATCGGGGGGAAAAAAATAGCTTCTCCATATTATTACTAAGGTTTTTCATATCTCAGAGTTGGCCCCATTGTAAAAGTGTTCTTTTTCATGAGTACTACACTCCCTTGAAGTATGTTCCTCGTAAAATCGTTCGATCTGACTCGACTACGCACAGCTCAAACCACAGGTACGATTGGGCTAGTATTTAGCACACAGATAGCTATTATAAAGTAGGCATGCGCTTAGAAAAGATTTTGGAAAATTCAAACCCTAAGTGGGTGACATAGGAGTTAAAAGTTTATATGAAAATCCGCCACCAGGCGGTGCTGGTCCGGGTGGGCTAGTGGTGAATATGGTAGTGGCTACAAAACACTATTTCAATAACAAAACTACATACACAAGGCAATAAAATATTATTATAGTAATATTACTGACTGCAATCTTGTTTAATAGAGCGCGACGCATACCGACACTTTCTGATTAGTGTTACATCGTGAATCGTGATAATGACGGACATCCGATGTATTTTCTACTAATAAACAAGATACTTGCAGATTATGCGAGAGTCATTAGAATATACTTACGTCATACATATGTTAACGAAGATTGAATAGAAGACCTTTGAATACTTTTAACACTCATTGCAATATGGAATAAGAAACGAAGCACAAAATTATTCAAGTAATCATGATGAATTTTGCATTTATAACTTAAGATTCATTCTCCTGCCTATATGGGGCAAGAAATGAGGTGACTGCAGAAATAACGAGTAATAGAGAGGCATGGAAGAGGAAGACCACAAATAGATTGGGATAAGGGAGGAGACTGATGATGAATGATATAGCCTAGATTATTCAGATACTACAACTACTACTACAACAGCCCATAACGTCCACTGCTGGACATAAGCCTCTCCCATGATGGGAGGATTTGCCGTAATATCCACGCTTGGCAGGCGGATTGGAGTTCGCAGTGATGTAAGACTGACAGAAAACGCTGCTGCCCATTCTCTGGTCTACGGAGGCGCAAGGTGTTCTGCCTTAGACATTAGTCGCCTTATACGACACCCGTGAGTGTAATGGGTTCATACTATTCTACTCTGCCGGATACCACACGGCTAACTCTGCCGGATACCACAAGGCTATATTTATTCAGATAACCCAAAAAGAATGTCATGAGGTGAAATATAAGGAGATCTCTATAAACCTTGTCGAGCACAACAAAGTGAGAAAATTGGTTGCCTGTAAAGTCGGTATACGGGCGAAAGTTTTACGTGACAACGACTTTGAGTGGTAAAATAAACTTTTTATGTCTGTCTCTCTCGCCCTTAGGCGGGCTAACCATGCCCGAGTGGAAGGGACGCGTGCCTCTCACTCGCTCTCATTGTGAGCGCATAACGTGAGCGGAGCGTAACGCAGTTTCTTGAAGTGTCACCCGGCAAACCAATTTATAAGACGTTGTCACGTCAAAAGGTAAAGTAACTATAGAAATTATTGCAGAACATGAAGACTAAAGTCTATCTAACTTAGGCGAGACAACTGCTCGCAAGGAAAATGATCAGGACAAGACTGTAGGAACACATTACGGTACACCAAAGAGGTTTTATAGTGTAGGCGGAACTGACGAGATAGTAAGGCCTTAAAATAAGCTTGTATTACAGTTTTCTCACCCACACTGACTGAAATATTGCCGGTACAACGCATGGATCAAGTCGGAAGATTGAATCCTACAGCTATTTTAGTTATTGTTCCTTTGACAGCTACAGTTCGACAGCAACATTATTCTCACAAATATAAAGATGCTTTTGCCTCGTTGGTCGCAAGAGTGATTGTTGAGCATTGAGGTCCTTGGTTCGATTCCCAGGTCGGGCAAAGTGCTAATTGTAAGCTATGATGAGATTGTAGGTCGTAATACATTGTGCTTAAATGAGAAACAGTTGTAAGTAGTTCTAAATGTCAAGTTTGGTATAATTGTCTGTCATGTCAATGTCTGTCTTAAACACAATAGAAAAGGTTAATGCCTTGTAAACAATCAAGTGTGTTTGAAACTAGACAAGTGTCAGTTCAGAAGAATAGTTTGTCAAGACCGATAGATGGTAGGGTAGTACTTATATTATTAATAATATTTTTTGCAAATGACTGCCCCGATGGTCTGATGGTCTCGCAAGCGAGCGCTATCTGAGGTTTCAGGCTTAATGAGAAATTAAGCCTGAAACCTCAGATAGCGTTCGCTTTGCTTGAAAGGTAATTTTTTTTTCTTTCTAGAATGTATCAGTGGCATATTCAGAGCTTGCAATTGGCAATTGGCTCGCACCCTAATTCATGGGACTTAGACATAACTGCCGAAATGTGGGTATACCTCTGCCTACTTTTCTACTTGCTCAGAATCTGATGTCGAAGCACTCATGAAGCACTAATGTTATGTTCCTTACCGTTTCCAATAATTAATTTTCAAGAACGAGATGTGTTCGTTTAATAGAGGAAGTCTTTGATGTTACGTCCTTCCTGAAATTAATTGCAGAAGGGTGTGGCCATAACGTTTCAAGTTACGGAATTTACGGGAGGCGGTTGCGCGGTTCGTCTAGGAGTGACTGCACTATGAATATATGCAGAATCGATACAGGGAACGGCCCTTTAAGTACTTATTGGTGTTATGTAGTTTCTCGTCTCGATTGATAAGCTTATACAGCAAAGTGTGATTTTATACATTATCTTTTAGACTATACTTCCACGCATGAAGTAATTCGTCCATATTAACCAAATTCAAAGACGAATAGCAACCGGAAAAATAATATCTTGATAAAAAATATCTATTAAAAGAAATATGCCAGTTTTGGCAGCTATCCATAGTAACTAATAAGAGATCATCAATCAAAACTCACTGAAACGTAGTAAAAAATCGATTAATACCAACAAATCATTAATTTATCGCTTTACAAATAAAGATCTTTCAACAATATAAAAAACATTACTGAAGAGTTTACTTTTAACTCATAGATTAATACTAACGTAAATATTTACTGGTACGAAGCTTTTTAGTAAGTGCTATATTTAGTAGTATGAGTAAGGTGCCGAAAATAAACTCACGTTAAGTAATAGTACATTACAATACGTATCATTCGTCTGCTATATGGCATGAGGTAATCAAAAGCGAAAAGGTTGCCAAAATATTTTTAACATTGAAAGTGTTTTAAATTTGACAGAAAAAAAATCTTAAAGAAAAAGTATGAAACGACAGTACTTTTATCATCAAAAGCTGCAATCCGATAGCAAACTTTTATTTTTAGGAAAAATCAGTGTGGCAGCAACCTTATAGTGACAGAACAAAGATCACTGTAACAGTGATGCAAATTACGTAGTAAAAAAACTGTATACAAAATATACGATGACAGTAATCCAATATTTTGACAAGCGATTGACACCTCATTTGACAAAAAAAGTTCAATATAAAACGACGCATGACACATTCGAAATTCGAACAGGCGAATAATAAAAGAAGGTAACAAAAGAATTGCATAGCAGCAATAAAGTTCAATAGAACACAACAGAGAGAACGTCGAGCTAGAAGCGGAAGCATCTATCTCAACGGCTATAGCTATTTTGGGACCTATGTTCTGTTGTAGTGCATAACAAAACACGGGAGATAAAACGTGGGCAGTAAGGATTAAGGGAAGCTGTGAATTGCACCGCAGTTAACCTAAATTAGTTAACCTAAACAGTTAAGTACTTACCCAAAGAGCTGTTAACAGACTAATTGAGAGTTGGTGGTAATATTTCTGCAATGTAAATTGACACCTGTCCGAGTATCCGTGGGGGCCGTGAAATATGATTTAGGGACAACGGTGTAGGTCAATAAAGAAAATATCAATTGCTTTTACAGAGATCAAAGTAAGACCTACATTTATGTGTCAGTGGGCGAAAATGAGCTAAAATGGTCATGATCTGCTTAAATTCCAATTTATTTGAATTCATCTCTCTGCTCTCATAATGATGAAAACAATTGTATTGAGTTTAGTTCCTACGCCCAGAGAGAAGCGAGGGACTGTTTTACAACAAAGTCTAAAATAAATTCAGGCAACGAAGTTTAAACTAGTACTTTGACAAAAAAAAAATCAGCCAACTAAGTCTGAACACTGACAATTGACAACTTAAAATTCAGCAACGTGTAAAGGCCGCTTTTCTGAAAATACTAGGAAAGGGATTTCACATTTCTATAAATACTTGCATATCGATCGTGATACACATGCAGCTTATTTATATTTTCCGCTCTGTTCAAATGAATGAAGAGCGTTGTACTGTATGTGTGTTTTAGACTTAATCAATGGGAATGGAAGATCATGTTCCATATGAGATATGATGACTGAGTTTAGATAATCTTGGTTCAGACATATAAACTACTAATGTAGTTTTGTTGTATTTCATGTGTGTTAGGTATATCACGTACTCTGTTTGTTGTTTTCTTCTTTAGTCAGTTTTCAATAGCTACATTTAAAGTCTTCCTGTGATAATGTTAGTGACGTCTCCCCTACTGGGTCCCTATCTTTAAGGCCATATTAGCACCGTCATCGCTTTCTCTAGGAGGTGAAGAGGTGGTCTAGTCTAGATAATAGAAAAATATGGAAGAAAAAACATGCTGCGCCGACCCCAAATGTATTGGAATAAGGCGAAAATATCGCCTCGATTCTCTCGCTCGTGGAGACGGCCCAAAAGTGAGTGTATAGAGAAACGTGGCAAAAACAATGATATTATATAGTAAAAAGAGGTAGATATCGCACTAGCACGCACAAATTGTTGAGGACAAAGTAACACAATTGTTGCACTTTGATTTAGTCGGGTTATAACAGCGAGCGAGGTAACGTGAGTGCGCGGCGTAACAAAAATGCCAAGTTGTGTATTCCGAAAGTGCAAAAACTATGGTGCCAAGAAAAATAAGAGTTGTGGAGTGACATACCATAAGTAAGTATAATAAAATATATCAATTTTGTATTTTTTTCACGAGTTATTCCTCATTTTCAAATAAATTTCGTATTATTGACATGATGGTTCGAAAAGGATAGAGAATAGGATAGCAATCTGCTGCGTGACAGAGACAAATAGCATCCGTCATTGGTGGTCATAGATTAATCAAACAGAAGCGAAATGGTAGGCACAATATATAGCGTTGCGGTTTCAATTTTTTATGATTAAAATTATATAGAATGAGATTAGTAATAACGGCCTGTCATATATTTTATTAGTAAAATTGGAATGTACGTAGTAATGTACCTAGATAAAACATATTTTCTCATAATGTTTTACTATTGTACAGATTTCCAAGTGATTAGTTAATAAAAAATAAATCGGGTAGCATAGTTATGGCGGAAAGAAGTGAACCTGACTGGATGCCTAGTAAATGTAGCATAATTTGTTCGGCACATTTTAAAGAAGATGATAAATATATGACTCCAAAAGGACTCAAGCGTCAAATTATTTAGTGTTCATTTTATTATAGGGACTAATAACATTATGAACCATAGGAACACCTTGTTAAGACGTCGTAAATACAAAAATCCTTGTTTTCCTTTTAATAAATATAATTCAATTTTGTTTGTTGTTTTATTTAAAACATCATTCATTGCCAATATAAGAAATATACCACTATTGTCACAGGCGCTTGTGTTGAAGTATATTATTAATTATTCAAAATCCTACACATTTATTTCATTTTTTTGAAAGTCGCCAACGTAACTAACAGCTACTACGTACTGCGAATATAAATAAACTATAAATATTAATAAATTGTCTTCAGAAATTTGATACAAATATTCGATAGTATCTAAAATATAATATAAGTATATTGTAAAAAGATTAATTTTCCTTCGCAGTAGCTGTACATTGGTAACTGTCTTAGAAATAATAAATAATAATTATACTAAGCGTGCACCCCACGCGCTTGCCTATTGTTATATTCAATGTCTCTTCTGTGGTGAATCGACAAACTCTATGATACTCTCGTGTACTTCAAGCGCAACACACTAAAACTAGCTATCTCTTTCTATCTTATACGTTCCGTATTATCTATCGCTGACGTAGTTTTAGATTACTGTATACATTTAAGTTAGTACTTATAATAACAACGCAACGATATCTGAACGCCATTCAGTATGAACATGGCGTATCTTTCTTTATAATATCATTGGGCAAAAACGATAATATCGCCGCGATTCTCTCGCTCGTGGAGACGGCCCAAAAGAGAGAGCATAAAAACGTGGCAAGGACGATAATATCGCCGCGATTCTCTCGCTCGTGGAGGCGGCTCCTAAGGACAGGAGAACGACGATCGCTCTCTACAGCCTGAATTAACTTGTTTTAATAATTGTGTAATTTGATGATTATCGGCTAATTTTATTCGTGATAATGAAGCCCTTCAGCCACAATAAAAACATAATTACTAACTGTTCAAGCAAGAATTACAATAATTATTTGTCTTGCATACTGACAGCTCCCTATTAAGCCGGTCCTTCCTGCTCTACCCTTATTAATATTAATGAGATTTCGTGTTCAAGTTTCCATAACGTATTTACTTTCCCAAGTTAATCGGTATTGATCCAGAAATCAATTGATGTATAAAATGAGTATAAAAATAAACATTTTCTACGTAAACAGAGCGTAAACGAGAAAGCGCTGTTTATGAGATTCTTACACGTAAACATTGTAAAGGTATACAAGCATAATGATTTTCTTCGGTGCTATCAATATTGGATTTTGTTTGAAAAATTTAAGAATTTCAAAGGATAAATGGTACTGCCTCCCTTTCTTGATAATTATAATAATATAATTTAACAAATATGTGTTTTTAAATAATATCCTCTAAGATATTTGAATAATATCACACCTATGAACCGACATTTTTGGCATGAGCCCTAAAACAGTACCTTGCGGAACTTCTTCCACCTTGTTTGCAAAAACTATTAGAACGAACGAAAACATTCGAAATATTTGTGAGCAATAAATCACATAATACCTCACTTCTAATATAATTAGTGTTTCTCTGCGAAAAAAATGTTGTTTATTTACCTTGTCAGAAGATTAGCAACACAATCAAACGCCTACCACGGGTCGATATTTTTTTGGGAATTTAACAGTTCGTAATAAGTGTGAATTTGGAATGGACTGATTTTTGGACCATTCATACTGTGGCAGATTTAGGAGCATACAACTGTCAAATCAATATTTCAAACCTTACGACTTCTCGTATTTTATCGCAGTAGACTGCTAAAATCAGAAAACCTATGTACATTCAAGCTAGTTTATTTTTGGGTTGATCCATGATTCCAATACCCTAGAAAACTACAACCCTTTTCTTCGTCTTGAATCGATGACTCAGATTTTATCCGACCGGCGAAGGAACCTAGACAGCTCTGACGTTTGCCTCATTCAAGTCCAATTTTTCCATGTTTTCATTTATCAAGGTTTTTTAAGAATATGTTGCCATTGTCTCTACAGTAAGACTTGGCAGGTTGGCACAGAGTTTGAACCTGCATAATACCTAGGTAACGTTGATGATTCAATACCGGCTTGAGTAATCTACAAATCGTATCATTAAACTTCAGCATTATGATCGATAGTCTCTAAACGCAAGCTTCTAATCATAAATCAAACCAACGCTAATTAAAAGAAAGTAAACTAAATACTTGAATAGTTTCAAGTCACTGGATCACTGTAACTCAAACTCATTTCAGTTCTTGTTTAGACGTTGCGTGTACAAAACGTGATATAATTTCAGTAGTTCGCTTCATAAGTTCATTGACCTACATAAGTTTAAACAGTAGCTATAAATTCAATGGTTTTACAAACAATAAATATAAATCTTCTGCTATTTCGTTACTTTACGCAATAACAGTTGATGTGTCAGAAATTAGCGTGGGAGTGGAAAAATTGTATTCGTTTTATAGAGCCAAATGAAAATTGTAGTGAAATATTTACATAGCTTTGCACGTAGGACAACAGAAGTAAAAAAATAAATACCTAAGACTTACATTTTTACTGATCTACTACTGTTTGATTTCGATTAAATAATAGGAATGAAGTTCAATCTTCCTTCAAGTTTATAAATATTATACTGCAGTAAAGTCTACAATGAGAATCGAAAGCAGCATACAGTTAGTTAATTAATAATGAAGACATTCTAACAATCGCCACACAGGTGATCGATACAGTAAATTACATACGCGACAACCTTGCAGCGGTTCTAGAAAACAATTTCAGTATTTCAGTAGGCTGGCTAGAAATGCCCAAACTAACCTTGGGCTTGAAACGGTACGATAACGTTTATACATATTTTATAATGCAGTTCTACTGAAAAGTGGTGAAGCAAGGTGGCTTAGCGATCATTATGGTGCTGACCTTGCGGTTTATAGAAATAAAGCTAGCCATTTGGAGTTTTTGGACTTTAAAGTAGATAATGGGCTGTGACTCTGTGTTTGAGTTGGACCATAAATCATATCTTGATTATTATGCATGTATTAAGTTTTATCTAATAGTCACAATAAACACCTAAGATAAATTCAATGTTAATTATAAAACATAAACATTGGAACCATTCATATCATAAGAAGTTACTAACCTACTCACGATAAATGCAATCATAAATAAAAACATACACAATCACATAACACTGATAAGGCTTCAGAAAAACTTAAATTAGAATTGAGAGCACGCGTAAAATCCATTAAGAAAACTATGAAACATCAATAAAATACAATAAGACACGAACTTGGACAACATCCGAACATCAACCACACAGATAATACATAATAAATAAACAAATAATGTAACTCACGAATAAGAAGCAAAAATAATCCATATGTCACAAGCAGAAACGACGATAGTCGCTCGAATACTATTTCAACAACCCGCTGGATTTACAGATAAGAAAGTAATTATCATTTTATCGAAGAGCAAATATCATTTAATTGAGTTTTGGAGCGACAACAGTCGTATGTGTAAAAATAGTGGATTTGGCACGCGTTCTGAACCAAATACGTTTGGAGCTGGTTGCCAAATGTCATCACAGGTTCACACGATGGGTGTACGAGTAACTAGAGGAATTGTCATTGCAACAAAAGACTTTGGGAATATTTTTGGGTAATTTTAAAATGGGGTCAAGACTTCCGCGGTAGTTACGGAAAGGCACGTCCTATATTTGTAACAGAATTATATAATGTAAAAACCGGATGGTTGAACTTGAAATCTTTGCGTATAAGCTAAATGCTTTGCGTTTGAAAGAATTATATTAATTCGACATGCGACATCGTTGCTTATAGTAATTAATCATGTAATAACCTGACCTCACTTGCATCTTATTTTAAAAGTGACTTATTGTTCTTAGCCACAATAAGATTTATTTTTGCATCGTTACTCACTTATTATTCAGAATTATTATCCTTTATTGCACGAGCTCTAGACTCTACAGAGATTTATTCACCGCATAGTGTTCGGTCCCCTACAGTACTTATTGTGTCACCTTCATTAATTCAATGACCCACCTCTTGATCACTGAGGCTGCTTCGTTTGGCATACAAATAATCATTGACTATCGAAGTATCTTTATTGACTTTTTGCCTTAAACGTGTTTCAATAAACTAGTTTAATAGATGCTGCTATAGAGACGAGCGAATTTGAGGAAAAACTCCAATTTCCAAGAACTATTTACAAGCCTTCTTTGTGTTTGTCATCTATTTAATTTCTTTAAAACCGGATCGATTCAAAGAACATAAAATCGGACTGTGGTGATGTCACTTAAGAGTCAACACTCGATAAAAGTAATAAAATCGATTTCCAACTTTAAGAAACACTGATGGTCGAAGCGATCAGAAAGTAAATTACATATGAAACTCTATAAGCTAAGCACCTGAATATGAGAATTGAGGAAACAAATCCGTAATTGACATAGCACGTTCGGCAGACGGAAAAACGGAAAACAACAATGGCATACATAACGTTATAAATAAGGACAGGGAATGACGTAATGATGCAATGACCATTTAAATAAATAAAGGTACAAGGTGAGCCGATTGCAATTTGTTTTTGAATATAAATGGCGATTAAGGCTAAGTGAGATAGTAAGGTAATAACAGGGTACGTGTAATGTAATGCATATAGAGATAGGTGAACCAAAAGAGTGAACTTAAAAGGTAGAACTAAAGAAGATAATGGCGAATGTCAGGTCAATGAATCCCGAGGGTGTCTTACAGGGCGATGTAGGCCGACGACAATTTTAAAGTGGCAAGAAGCACTCGGATTAGGGAAGCACAAGGGAGTCCTTATCAATATAAGATTAAAGAAGATATTTATAGTACACAGCCCCTTTTCATTTAAAGGGGTTTTCCCATAATATAAGGCCAATCTTGAAAAGAGTACTTTGTAGCACTTATAATCTTGAAACGTAATGACATCAACAGCAACGATTAATCACACCCAACAGAGACCCTTGTTTAGAGTCTTACGCATGTAGAAATAAATGTCAAGGCATAGGCTTAGCTTATAAAGTTATGAGTAAGACTTCCCTTGACATTGAAAATGAAATACTTAGTGGAATCAAGATAGGTCAAGACTTAACTAGTACGTTTACACATTACGAAACATAGTCTAATTTTTGTTTCCGTATTTCGGCATTATGCTAATTTTTATTTGCGTGATGAAAAAAAAATGGTCTTTAATAAAATCTACAAATTAGATGCCCCAAATCAGGTCTCCGTGAGGTTTTGCATAAACACGGGCCTGTGGATGGTGGGCTATGGGCTAGCTCGCCATCCGTCCGTCTCATGACAACAGGCCGTGTCTACGGCGCGTTCGTGTTCCACGCGCGCCTCAAAAAGAGTCAGCAAAAAGGAAGGGGGAGGATGAGGCAAGGACCGATGCCTGCCGGGGTTGCGTGACTGTTCGAAAGAGATACCGTGGCCCCGGAACACAAAGGGCGATAAAGGAACATGGATGGGTTTTAGTCAGTAAAATTCTGACACTCCCTCCTGCTCCGCCCAGAGCGGGAGGAGTCATTTGATGATTTCCCATCCGAAAAAAAAAAGGTTTTGCATTAACATAAATCGGGAGAATAATTATTACTTAATAAATAAAAAAGTTATCTAAAATTCGCTTCATTATAATTGTAGCAGAGAAAACGAACTATTGTTTAACAAGTTATTGTTATTCAAGCAACGAACAAAAAACACAATTTCAATGAGGAAACCTTGCAAATTCCAATTTTTTGTTTTATGTACTCCGCTTACGTCAAAAGAAAAAGGTCACGTTGGAAGAAAAGGCTCTCCCCTTTTCCTCTAACGTGACTTTTTCTTCTTTTTCTTACTTCTTACTTTAATAATAGCAAACTGTTTTGCCTGACAAAGTAAAATTCTAACAATATCGGCTCCATTGCAAAAGAAAAAAAACATTTTTTTTTCCACTTTTCCCCCATCGGTAGGTATCGCACCTACCGATGGGGGAAAAGTGAAAAAAAAATGTTGTTTTTTCTTTTGCAATGGAGCCGATATTGACTATGTTGTCAGTGTCGTGTATTGCGTTGATATAAGCAACTGACGAGTTTGTGTCCATCTGGTTTAAAGTTTTCGGAAACGCTTAACGCTTTAAAGCCGTGTGGTATTTGTCAAGATCCACAAAATTATATTATTTATTCGTTTTATAAAAATATTTCTGAGATTCTGGTATGTTTGAGTTTAGCACGAAACTAAAAATACTGAAACAATTTATTAGAAAAATGTAAAACTATCAATTCCAAAGGCATAGCATGTCCAGACCAATTTTCTGAAAAAACTATTAAGCTGAACGGTTATAAATTATTGAAACGATGTCTGTATTTTTTATTTAATTTATTTATTGTACCTATACTAATTTTATTTTATGCCATTGCTTTTACTTCGAATTTTTGACGTTCATGAAAAATGGTCCTTCGAACCTATTAGTCTGAAGGACCATTTTGGCTTTAGCAAGTTTTCGTTATTTATGGGTTTTATTATTAGGCTATATCTAATCAAAGTTGACGTAATTTTGAGACATAAATACTAGATACCGGTTAAAGCTGATTACATACAAGTGCATTATCTTAATTTTAATACACCTTCTGATATGTCTGATAGGTGCTATCTTTGTCCAGATATGTTGTATGGGATTTTATGCACTCTTTAGTAAATATGTTTAGTTGTTTACTCTTCATTCAAATTTTTTATAGATTTTTTAGGTTATATCATAGTAAAATACTTAACTTAAACTTAAACTTAAATTAATTTTAAATTTTATTATTATTGAATATATCCTGTAAATCAACATACGTTTTTAAATCAACATACCAAATACTGTACTATCCGCAAACAATCGTTGAAATTCCTTGATTCGATATCCAAGTAATTAAAATATCGAATCCATTCACTTAACGGATCATTTAAAAGCTCTACTCTCGTACTCATCGTTATGCATGATTAAAAAAATAACGTTCGGCCTGTTTTCCACCTCATATCGAACGAACCATAGCTATTCGAACCTCTTTGGTCACTAAACACGATGAAAAATAATATTCGCTTCACGCTTCTTTTCAAAATGATATCCAAACACAGCAAAAACTACTCGTTTCAGACAACCTTGAGTATGTAAACAAAACAAAAATACTGTATGACTTATACGAGTAATTCAAGCGCTACAATGTGAATTATTAATTTGTTTTCCTTCGTTTTGTTTTACAAAAACGATTCGTCAACGCGCCTAGCAATAATAGTAATACTTTCGAACTGGTTTCAATTATTTTTTCTCGTTTACATTAATCATAAAATGTCGGTTAAGGTCGCGAGTAAATTTCTTAACTTCTAGTCTAAGTGCGAATATCTCGACTTGTAATCGCAGTTGTAAATTTTTAATAATCTGTAAACATAATACAGATAAGCCTAAACCGGCACTGTAAAATGACAAAAACTGAAAACATTTTTTTTAAAGAAAGAACACAGATTTTTGACACAAAAACTTTTCGAACACAAACTTTTCACTGTTCAAATACAGGCACACAATAATTCGCACTCCGAAATTAAAATTCGAAACTGAAAATTCGTATTCGAAAATTCGTTCGGTTAGTGAGCACAACGTGCGTCGATCGCCGGTCGTCACTCGCGCGCTACTAAAAAACGGACGGACGTACAGTCATCGTATCAAATTGTTGCTATCACGAATAGGTATTCGTTGCATCGGCATCGTTCCGACTCACGGCACACATCTGTCCGATCGTTCTGTAATTTTGCTAAGGCTTCATCCGATCAAGGAGTTTGTAGGCAGTTCTAATCCTATCACATTCCGTTTCAGTTTTTAGTCCTATTTACATGGCAATTGATCCACTTTATTGCACTTAGTTAAACCTTGAAGTTACGTTGTACAAAATAACAAGCAGGATTTAGATATTAAAGTTCTAAGTGAATAATCCTTTCCTCGACTAAGCCAAAAACTGCGTCTTTTTTGCAACTTTTCCTTCCAGTCTCAATATTTCCAAAGTTAAAATCATGTCCATCGCCAATTCTCCTAACTTTCTTATCATAATAGTGCAGCCAAGCAGTTTGTTATGTACCAAACGTTATCGCCCTAACTAATACGACCTTGGTTTTTATTGCGACGACCTCCGTCTAACCCAACCCTGGTTAAAATATTAAAGCGGAGTAGAAGAATCAATAGCTTCCAAAGAGTTAAGGCTTTGTTTCGTAATACTTCAAGTCATAAATGTTTATGGATCAGCATAGGACCTGAAGCACGATTTGTTTGTTAGGTAACATATTGATTTTGCGTAAAAAGAGTTACGGAGTGAATTAAATTTTGATAGACTGAAACTGTCAACTTGCTTTGGTCCTTTTTCTCTCTTTTTCTTTACCTTTTGTATAAGAATAGCTATATTTTTTTGACAAATGCTGCAAGTTGTTCGAAAATGCTTTTGAAAAACCGTCTTGCCAGAGTTTTCCGAAACTCCAACTTAAGTTTAATTCGGAAAATTTGAAAGATTCTAGGGCAGTACGGCACTGTTGTTTAGTAATTTTTACGTTTACTATTTTGACGCGTAAATACGTAATTAAACTACTTAAACTACATGCATTAAAAGCAAAATGATAATTAAACGGCTTGGACCTTGACACTGCGACCACGCTGAGCATAATGTTACGTCATCTAGATGTAATAATTATGAATTCCTCACGCGAACACACTTTAATAATGTTAAATAATAATGTAAAATGTTCTCATAGTTTACATTATGGTCTACACATGGGCTTACGACTGTTTAGCACGGGGCTACCCGGAAGCAGAATTAGCAAAAATTTACATAGGCAGGATGTAAAAATGTCATCTGGTCCTACTAGTCCTAATTTATTGTAACTTCTAGATTCAATCCTTTCTTATTTCTTCATCCTCTACATATTATGTAGCATACAAATCCGAATTTCTGAATTCCTAATTAATTGGAGCTATTTGCTCCGACTTCCAAGGTGTTAAATTGGATGTAGCAGTTCTTAGGACCAAAGGACCACATTTCAGCAAGGCTTATACGAAGTTTTCTGGTCCTCTATGAAAAAGCATCAGTATTATTGAATAAATTGGGCCAAATTACCGTTGCATTTAGCAAGTAAACCACGTGGGTGGTTACAGGCAATAAGAGGCTTATAACGGTCCTGGTACACATCATGTGGTACCGCTAAGAGCCTTATTCCGTCAGAAAAGCGTGGGCGAACCGAAAACATTAAGAGTAATTTATCAAAGATTGTGGAGCATTTATTAGATATTTTGTACAAGTTAAGAGATGAGGGGAGTTTAATCTTGTTTATTTTGATTGATTAGAGATATTTTAAGAACTTTTAGAAATAGAATATTAATCAGGATGGTGGGGTAAGCAGTGATAGCAAAGTGGTGGCCATATCTCGAGTTCGAACCCAAGACACGCACTGATTTTTGAATTAATTAATTTATCATTTGCTTCGGTGAAGGAAAACATCGTGAGGAAACCAGTATGCCTGAGAGATATTTCTCGACGGCATGTAAAGCCAAGTCAGAGGCCCATCGGCGGGATAAAAACTCTGACACCAGGTTAGGTACTAACCAGACCATAAAGAAGAAAGGACAGGTGAAAGAAGCTTGCTTATTGATCTGGTATTATAAGAATCGAAACCTCTTAGCACTAAAAGGAGTTTTAAACTAGAATTCATAAATCTATGATTTGACAAAAGCATACATTGACTTGCTCAAACTATGTGCAGTAGCGTTTCATACAATGTTGAACCCTATTTAATTATACAAACAAGGTTTATAATCGGATGAAGCGCTACTGTACTAAGCTAGCCAAGTCTATGTTAACTCTATAGATCTTTAGTGTTTGTTTTGAACTAAAGTGCTTGACCTTAGATTATTGAATATGGTAATTTAGCAATGAGGCAATTAGCCGAAATTATACCTAACTCAGACTATGTGGGTACGCTATACACACAGTCTAGGTTTAAAAACAATTGAGAAGGTTAAAAAAATGTAGGTAGTTAACTTTTAAAGTTCCCAAAAACGGCTTGTTTTTAGTAAACATGATTAATTTAATTGCTTGCTATTACATCATCGCATAAAGATTTCACAGAACATCTCAAACTAAGCTAGTTTAACGTGCATCCATTATTTTGAACTTTGAAGTGAATGAGAAGTGATTTAGACCAATCTTCAATAAGTTTTAATTGAGGAGCTCCGGAACAAAAACCGATAATTCCACTTTATGCCTTAATTTTTTTTTTTTTCTGATAGTCACAGTACTCATACATAACCTAATTAAATCACTCAGGTCGCATCAGATCTCGCTAAAAACGTACTAAATAAAAATCTAAAGATGGGCAGCCGGACCTAAACCCGACAAATACACGTATTTTTAAGATTTTTTTTAGGTTTCGAAACTAATACCGATAAATCCTATACAAATTCTTGAAAAAATTATCCTGTTTCAGACTATATACGGACCTCCTCAATTAATTATTATATGCTAGCTTTTACCCGCGGCTTTTCCACATCGGAAATGATCTCATTGGAAAATACTACACCTGATACTGACCTGCAATTTGTACAAAGCGTTAGAAAAATTGATTTGCATGCTGCCCAGGCGCTTCCACCGTAACCCAGGTTAAGTAGATTAATCAGTCTGCCAGAATTGAATTTAAATTCATTCAACCGTTAAAGCGTCGAAAGGCAACACCTAAGAGAACTCGGAGTTAGTTTCGCATTTATAATACTAAGTAAGAGGGCCTATACTACCTCAAATGGCTTAGCATGATCCTCCGTTACGCCTAAAATATATAATATCTTTCATTTTCTTATTTCAGAGGTCACAATTTCATCAAAATTCTATGTTTTTATCTCTTAATAAACGGGTTGTTTCATAAAAACTATGCATCGTAAGTATGTAATAATTAAATTATTTTAATGCCAAGAGTTCAATAAAGCAAATACAAAAAAAAATTGCACCTAAATCACCTTACTCTAACAAAAATAATCTCAAAAGACCTACAAGAAATCCCTTGCAATTCTTGTTTATAAATTCTTTTTTTGTAGGTCGTAGGAATAGTTTTTGTTTACAACCTTTTTCATTTCGATGCGTGATTGACAGATTATAATTTGTAACAAAAAGTTCTGAAGATTACTCAGCAGTGCAGCGCTTACGTGAGCGCTTCAGCGGATCTACGCTTTTTTTATTATTTCTATGAGTAACCACTGACGTCATTTGTGAACTGGACGCGCTTTTCTTTTTTATGTTTCATGATTATTTCGCGATAAGCTGTGAGGTGTTGAACTGTTTGAGCTCACTGTTTTATGTTTTGGCTAAGTCGTCAAATAGCTGTACTAACTTGTATGAATAGCTAATTGTGAACATAAGATCTCCGTTGTACATAAGCTATATATACCTACTATTGTAATTTTGTGTGCAATAAAGAATAAGAATAAGACCATTGTTGCAAGGGTAACCTCGCAATGGTTTCGTTGCGTTGCAAAAAACAATACGTTACGAAAGATTATCATCATCATCGAGTGATGAGATTTCGAATACCTGCCCTTATTCGAATTTATTTGGGATCATCTTTTGAGCCATCCCAATTCCAAATTCCAATTTCGTCTTCCCCAACTCTTAATGCCACTCACATTACGTCTCAATACTTTCCTCCTAACATTGTGGCTACGACAAAAAAAATCGGGGCAGTCTTTGGGGACTGCCGGTAGAAGTGAAAACAAAAAGTACACAGGCCCCGCCCCAGTCGTAGCAATGGTAATGCCCCGCGCATGCCTATGTGGTGCTACGCCGTAGCGGATCACCTACAAGTGCTACGAAGCGTGACCGCACGTTACGTCAAGTGACGATGAGTTCAATGTTTTTCCTTCACCCAAAAAGTGCTCAACGCGCCTAAAGAAGTTTTCACTTCAAAAACTGTAACCAAAAATGTTGTAAAATTATTGCTAACGTTTTACCTACCGCCAACCAAAGTGTTTAAGGAAAAAATTAGCATGGACTATAAATACAGTTCTTACATATACAAACGATGACGTAGGCTTATACTCGGCTTAATATATACCGTAATACTTATAAATAGCACTTATCGCGTCGAAGCGTGCGCGGGAGCGTAATGTAATGTCAACTTGCTCTGATTGCATTGATAGTAGAGTTGCCGCGAATACTCGCTATTATTCGGTATTCGGCATTACTCGTAATTTTTTTGATATTCGTCGAATACCGAATAATAGCTAGTATTATTCGGCATTCGGCGAATAGTCGTCGAAAATAAACTTTTAACGAACAAAAGAACTAATGAGTTAAAAATAATCATTTTTTTAATTATTTTCCTTAATAAAACAATACACAATATCAATTATTATCTGTAATATGTGCCTGTGCCTATCATATTCATGAAATTTAATTAGTAAGGCTTTTTAATTAATATTTAAAATCCAACAGAGGCAGATTGTGGTGCAAAAAAACAATTTTTTCTGCACGTTCTGGAGCAAGTCGGTTTCGTTTTTCCTCGTAAATTAAACCTGCCTCGGAAAATAGTCTTTCTGAATAAACAGAGAGATATTTTTATGTCGAATAGTAATGTCGAGTTATTCGACTATTCGCCAAAGTGAATGGCGATTAATCGGTATTCGATTATTCGCTATAAACACTATTCGCGGCAACTCTAATTGATAGCCTTAAAAGGATATTCTGCTAATGAATGTTGAGAGCTTGTTTGGTTGTAAAAAGAAATAAAAAAGGCTTTTATTGTTTAACTCCTGCATTGATAGAGGACAAAGGATGAGAAAGGCAATTGAATTGGTTTAAATTATTTCATCACCACGGCTTGCAAAAAGGTGAAGGATAACATTGAGAGGAAACCGACCACCTCAAGAACCTTTGGGTCTGTGTGGTGAATAACGGCCATTGCCTCTTCATCGAGAAGCCTGTGTCCCAGCAGTGGGAACATTATGAGCTAATAGCTAATAAAGTATAACGCAAAATCATATTAAATCATTTATTTTTGCCGAAAACACTGTCACAATGGTCTTATTAAAAATTTACATGTTTCAAGTGTTTCTACCGTAAGGCATGCAAAATCTATAGAGTCATGAAATACACGGGGCGATTACAGGAAAAATGAGCATATGTGGTTACTGGTTAGCCAATTTTAGAATACTATGTTCAGGTAACCTCGCTAACTTAAACTCTTGTCTAAAAAATAGAGCATTAAAATGAATACTGGAGTTTGTTAAACCCAACCATTTTTCTTCCTATACTTTTTACAAAACATAGGCATTGAATCGTTCCGTCAATTCTATAACTAATTGGCCAATTTTATAGTGAATCATTCTCAAAAGTATTCGTATAGAAGTCAGCGGTAAACATAAAATGCGGCATCATAGCCTAGACGAATAAAATTTGTAAACAACCTAAAAAAAAATATGAAAAGCGCTGTTTTTCTTGAACAGCGTTAAGTCACGAAAGACGATGGGATAAGTAGGTACACCTCTCGATAGAATTAAACTAGTTTCTTTTTAGTGAAGCTACAATTCCGGAGTCTCCCAAAACCGCAAATCGCAGGGGTAAACCCTCCATCGCTATCAGATCGCAATGACACGACTTGTTACTCATCCGCCTTTTTCCGACTATGTTGGAGTCGGCTTCCACTCTAACCGGATGCAGCTGAATACAAGTATTTCACATGGAGCGACTGCCTATCTGACCTCCACAACCCAGTTAGTAATGGGTAATAACGATACCCCTTGGTAAAACTATAGTTGTCAGACTTTCGGTCTACTGACTACCTGTAACGACTGTCAAAGATCTATATACAAATGACAGTCGGGACCAACGGCTTATCGTGCTTTCCGAGGGACGGAGGGACTCGGTATGTGGATGGGTGGTCACCCATCCACAGACCAACCTAGGCAAGCGCGGCTTAATCCGCGCGGCTGATACGACTGGTTACTATGTAGCTCAATTTGAAAAATAGTACATTTTGATACAAGTGGAGAAAGTTTGTCATTGCATTCGAGGCGGCATTATAACACCCGAGCCGTAGGCGAGGGTGTTTTTGAGCCGAGAACTGCAATAACAAATGTCCACGTGTATCAAACGACGTTTTTCAATACACTTTTGAAGAAATGCAATAAAGTATAACGAAAAAAAATTTGTCACGAACTAAGAAACTATGATTTTAATTTTCTTCTTTTTTTCGCGCTCTGCTTTCGCCAGGTTGAAGGAGAGGCAAAGGTATGAAGCCGTTAAACAGCCTAATATAAAAAATAGATTTATTTTATATTTTTGAATTCAGAACACAAATAAATGTTAATTTGTTTATAAAAATAACTATTAGTTTTTAATAATCATGTTTATCTATGATATTCCATTTATAAACACAATTTTAATATTCAACAAATATTTATGCCTTAAAGACGCGTAGTGCATTGCTGAAATTAAAAAAAAAAAACATTTACCTCAGACTATAGGCATTGAACCAATTTGGACTAAGTATAGGTATAGTTATCTGTGGCTATTTTCATTCCCGCACACGTGCGGGAAAGTGAAAAAAAAACGCACGTGTGTGAAATACATTGCATGTTGTACCTAATCATAGTGCGTTATGGACCAGTTTTGGAGGAAGTGTATTGAAAAAATAATTTCGATAGTCACTATGTACGGGAGTTTTATATCACCAGTTTCAATTTTCAAACAGTTTTACATGGACACCAATCGTATTGTTGCGGTCTGTTCTTGGGGTTGATGTTAAATAGGAGAGAGGATCTACAGAAAATTGATATACACTGGCCTGCAACACTAAGTACTACACTTTTAAAATTTCAATTTTTTCTAAGCTCTATAGAAGTTAGAGATTTCAAATAAAAACGTTTTATAGCAATTTGTATCAGCTTTATTAGTTTTTTTGTACAAAATTAAACTCTTTTTCGAGTCCTTTTTGTTTCGAAAGTATATCTTGTCTATACTAATATTATAAAGAGGTAACATTTGTTTGTAAGTTTGTATGTAGGGGGTAATCTCCGGAAGTAATGAACCGATTTCAAAAATTCTTTCACCATTAGAAAGCTACATTCACCCTGAGTGACATAGGCTATATTTTATCCCCGTACTCCCACGGGAACGGGAACTACGCGAGTGAAACCGCGTGACGTCCGCTAGTGTACAGTTATTGCAATTTTAAAAGTGTGATACATATTTTTGCAGGCCGTTGTATAAGGAAGTCAACGCAAAAGCTAATAAAGCTTGGCATATACACATAGCTATCTTATGTATCTATTTACACCTACTATCGGCTGCGTATGTTACAGATGAAGAATATTATTCTACCAAATTATATTCTCGTTACAATTATTTCCCTGGGCAAGGCTGGTCCCCGACCTCATTGTTGAACAGTCACGGACAGACATGTATGCATTAGTTTTTTGTCAGCACCTATACAGGTTCAACGAACCATGTACTAACTACCATGTTTTATTGCAAATGGTAGATCTTTTTTACGATTTTGTTACAAACTTTGTTATCAGACTTCGTGTGATGGCTCCGCGGCTCCGTAACTTTCTGTGGCGTAATTTAGGAGGTTTATTTGGCGGGACTGAATTTATTTTTCAGACTTGTTTCTTATATTTTTAGGAAGGTGACGCACATATTATCAGTTTATTATGAAATATTAAGGTACACGTCTGCCTAACCCTTCTGAGATTACAGGCGTGATGCCATTAATACTAGATAAAGCTTATCCAATAGAATATGTCTTCTCACAGAACTGCAAACATTCTAACATTTTCGTATGGAAGGACCAAGTTCAATGATAAATCACATCTACACTAATATCTACACTAATATTATAAAGAGGAAAGATTTGTATTTTTGTGTATGTTTGTGATGAATAAACTCAAAAACTACTGCGCCGATTTCAAAAATTCTTTCACCATTAGAAAGCTACATTCACCCTGAGTAACAAAGGCTATATTTTATCCCCGTACTCTCCCGGGAACGGGAACTACGCGGGTGAAACCTCGTGACGTCCGCTAGTAATCAATATTTAAGTAAACTAGACCTTCTGAAAATTTATTTAAAAGAATGACTTGCAGTTAGAGGAAATAAATATGAGATTGTCAATAAAATCGATACTAAGCAAGTATCATCGTCGCAAGTTCGTCGTATGTGCTCTGACCTTCATCGTCAGCCTATTAATGTTCCCACTGCTAGGCCACAGGCCTCCTCTCTATGAGAGGGAATGGGCGGGTTGGTTGCTCTGACCTTTACGGACAGATATTATTATAACTTTGCCTGAATACAGCTTTACGGGGTGTGCTATCTTCCTCCCACCACTTTCTAACTACCATAAGATACTTCACGATACTTGTTGGATAGTGGGCAAGACTTGTAAGTAAACTTATCTCCGCCTATCTCCAATTCTAGGCTATAACTAAGAACTTTCTAACTGAAAACACCAATTACACTTCGCTCGACCTGAGGATCGATCCCGAGACCTCTAAAAGCGATACCGTCTGGTTTAATAGCTTTAGGTTAATGAGGTAGACGAAGTAGTGTACAGAAATTTCCATTTCTCACGAAATCAATTTGATCGTACTTAACATTTGGACTTAACAACAAATTAACAAAATAAAAACCTGTTAGTACTCGTCCATCATATTAAGATTTCGCTTGTTTGTCATTAACTAATTTCTCCCATCGTGGATCCGTTTCTGCTACATTTACAATTAAATTGAATTCAAAATTAAAAAAATAAATGTCTTGAATATTTATCCGAACCCTAATTATGCAAATGCATAAAAATTTTGTACGGATTTAATATTTGTAAAATAATAAAATAAATGAAAAAAAAAAGCGGAGGGTCGGGGGCCGGGGATCTCCAATTATTTTTTCTTAGTATGGCGGTCGTGTTATGAAAAAGGTTGAAAAATACTGAGTTAAAGTATAAACGCTCGGTCTGTATGTATGAGGAAAGGCATTTGAACTTGAGAAGGACAGCTAAATACATAACAAGACGTCTGGAAATCCCGAAGGGTAAGACAAGGGTATACCCATCCATTTTGCCAGTAATGTATATCTCTCATCCATAAAATGGGCGGTGAGTCTATCGCTATGAATCGGGTACAAATCCAGGCTCCTTGCTTCTGAGAAATTCCCGATATAAAAATTGGTTGCCTGTAAAGTCGGTATACGGGCGAAAGTTTTACGTGACAACGACTTTGAGTGGTAAAATAAACTTTTTATGTCTGTCTCTCTCGCTCTTAGGCGGGCTCTCACTCGCTCTCATTGTGAGCGCATAACGTGAGCGGAGCGTAACGCAGTTTCTTGAAGTGTCACCATAAGACGTTGTCACGTCAAAAACTAAGGATCATTTTTTTTTTTTTTTTTTTTGGCAGACCTGAGAATCGAATCTAAAGACCTCATGCGTTGTAGTAGCGCTTGCGACCTATTGGTCTATAGTCTCCGCCAGATAAGTAGGAATTAAAGGTCATTACTCTTTCCTTAATTTTTCTGCGTCAAGGATCACGATAAAGGTCCTTTCGGGACAAGTTTATGTCATTATTTCTGTTTTCGGAATTATGTATTTGAATAAATGTATGCGGGTTAATGACCTTTATTTCCTACTTATTTTGGGCAGACTATAGAGTTCTAGACCAACGAGGCAGTCCGTGGGACGGTTACAAGTTGGCATTAGTCTAACTCAAAAAACTAGCAAAAAATAAAGAATAAAACAGTCTGTCACAACAGTTCACGTTAATCCGATAGCTAACATAGACCATGAAATCATCATAATAAAGTCTAAGACCAATCAAACCACCTCCATATAAGACTAGTCCTAACCCACGCGGTAATCATATAAGAAGAAATCGTAGGAGGATAATAGATGGTACTTCTCTAATTATTAAATGCAATTTGAAGATATATCTGAGATAGACGCAATTGTTTTGGCAATATTTGGAAATGTAGGTGTTTTGGAGGAAGTTGAAATACTAAATTATTTTTAAATGCCTCTTTGTCAAGGTAATTTCTAAGGTCAGCCTATGTATAAATTTTAGAACGATTAGTCATTAAAACGAGTTCGTTCTAGGATGAATATGGTCTAAAGCAGAGGCCAAATATGTATTCGGTTAATCATTTAAATAAACATCCTTTTTGCTCAAAACTTAGACAACGTATTGAAGATAAGCAAATCCGTATACCTACTTACTTCTTTGTGGTTTCTCAAAAAGCTCAATATTGGTAGACTATTTCTGTCTGAATTTGTTTGTTCACATTATTTGAATAAAGAAATTCGACTAACGGCTTTTAAACCAATCGATTTCAAACATAGACAACAAAATCGTTATTATAATTCGTAATTCAAAAATCTTTAACGTCAAAAATTTAAATAGTGAACGGCCTTGAGAGAAGTCCGACTGGTGACCTAATGGTGACATCACTACGCATAAGTGAATTAGGTAAACGTTCGTGCGACAAGCGTGTGGTTTTCCAACTACGTGACACGCATGCACTGTGTCTTCAATGTTTGGAAAGCGCCGGCGCCTGATAGAATAAATAAATACGCTAATGTGTTTGTGTGTTATTCTTGGAATTAGAGAAGGAGAAGCTGGATTTTCTGGAAAAGACTGGGTCTTAGATAAACAAGTTTACCTTTGACTGGTCCTAAGAGACACAACAAACTTATCCTGCTTTATCAAAGCTAAAAAAAAGTGTCACAAGAAACTGGTCCTTCGAGTCACATTCTCATAAAAAGTATTCCTGTTTTTTCTCTGGGTAGGAAATGAGGCTGTTCTATAAACCTAGTTCTCCTCTGCCTAACTGTACGGGGATATACAGGCGTGATGTTATAATAGATAGAATAGATAGTTTAAATAACGACAGTTAGACTAAGGAAGGATATTTGAAAATAAATTCATCCAAAAGGGCAGTAGTTTTAGCAATTGGGAAATCCCAACGAGGACACGGCTTGTTTTAAAAAACTGTTCTAGCTTCTAACAATATAACATTTTCGAGATACTATACCGAGATAGCAATAAAAATAAAAACCACAGAATTATAGCTACATTTCAAGTGTGAAGCAATTTAGTTTTTTCACATGTAGTGGTTTGTTTATGAGGTCAGTACTACGCGTGACATTGCTTAGAACACATTGGAAGGACATTTGTATCAAACTTGTTTTGTATGATTTTAATAGAACGGGTATTCACACCAAATATACCTACTAAAAGTGTTTTTTTGCAAAAATATTTTGGTGATCAAGTTAGAAAAACTTCTTCGACTTCTTCCTCGGAAATTATGAGTTAAGGTTCTAGTTCTAGTGAATTAAAAGTTGGTCTTAATGACGCATGGAAGGCCATTAAAATTAGAACATCAGGATTTATATAGAACTAGCGGACGTCACGCGGTTTTAGCCGCGTAATTCCCGTTCCCGTGGGAGTACAGGGATAAAATATAGCCTATGTTACTCAGGGTGAATGTAGCTTTCTAATGGTGAAAGAATTTTTGAAATTGGCGCAATCGTTTTTGAGTTTATTCATTACAAACATACACACACACAAAAATACAAATCGTTCCTCTTTATAATATTATAGTGTAGATAAGGATCTTACTTAGGATAAGCAGATTTTCCTTGTTAGCCTATTTGTGTGTACCACGGCTGCGCAACGGCCTCCTGTTTCTTCTTCCAAACCTGTCTATCCTGATTCCTGTGCATATCTGGCCATGTTTGTCCCGCAAACAAGATCAGATCTTCACACCACCTTCGCCGTGGTCTACCTCGACGGCGATTTTCTCGAGATTAATCTAGACTTTTTAAAATTTCTTTGTTGATATTATAACCAACTTATTTTCTTCAACAAATGAGATACACATTTTAAGCCTCGTGGCACCGCTTGTAATTTAAAACGCATTGCACACATTTTTCATTAATAGAGCCATTTATAGAGGTTGTATTAATTCTGCTAATAAACCTCTTTCGTACGTTCAATTGGTTTATTTTTCATCCGTGATTGCCAGTGCAATTAATGTTTTAAACGACTGCTACGAATGTAGCATGCAAAATAGTATTAATTAGATTTCCTTACAAATAAGTTAATTGAATTCGTCTGGTTTTTGCATAAATACTAATTCTTAATTGCAAATTCTTAATTTAGTTCGCTTCTACCTTATAAATCAATTAAGTGGTTTTGATAAAGCTGGATTCCTAAATCCTAATACAAAACACGACAATAAAAAAAAACTGAATTATTACATCAAGATATGCTAAGGACCACACTTAGTTATAAGATTCGCTAATTTTCTTAGAGCGAATACAAAGACCACGGTTTATTTGAAAAATTTTTGGGCTGACTCTTGACCTCCTCCAATAAGTGTGACCCCCAGCACCAGAGAAAGAAAAAAGCAAATTAAACTTACCAAAGTAACGATGTCTCCCGGATTAGCGGCGGCGATCCTCCTGAGCCTCTCATATAACATATCCATCAATCGTTGGTAGTTCGCATTCAAGTCATCCAGCTCCCTGGCAACAGCTTCGGATCCCGCCGGGATGCGTTCGGGATCAGTTCGGCCCCGAGCTCGGAAGCGCTCGGCCAGTTCCACATCAGCTTGCCGGCGCAGCTGACGCATGTCCAGGGATGGGTGCACCTCGTCGCAGAGCCATTCGGCGTATCGTTGACATCTCGATGAGTATATCTATGTCGGGTTAGGGTCAAGCGGGTTATTAGGGCTGTTAGTTAGGGGCAGACTGTTCTTTTTTATCGTCTGACTAGCCTCTTCCCAACTGTGTTGGGGTCGGCTTCCAGTCTATCCGGATACAGGTAAGCAATACCAGTATTTTTCTCTGTTGAAATTGGAACTCCAGCCAAAAAGATCACTTTCTAAATGAAACTATTTTGTTTTAGGAAAAGAACAATCTGCCTACTAAAATGAAGCTTTCATTAGAATAATTTTGTAACCTTTCATAACAACTTGCACACTTTAACAGGATTTGATGAAACTTATAAATTATATGAGGGTCACAGTCATACACACAATCAAAATTCACCGTTTCAAAAGACCAGTAACAATAGTTGTAAAAATTATGTTTTTCCTTACAGTTAACTAACAAAAAATGTAGAAAAAACATAGTAAATTATTCATAATACAATTTAATTACTGTTCAACATCCATTCATCCTTTCAAACATTTTTTTCACTGACAACACTAGTCCAGCTCACAGCGAGAATGAATTCATGCTGGATGGAAAAGATTGGCCTGTACAGTACACAGGTATTTTTAAAGCGTGCAACACCAAATGTGAGGCCACACTAGACTAGCACCCATTTCGTGCACATTTAAGCAAAAGAAATGTGTATATTGTAACAAAAAACCCACAGATAGTGCTTTTTTTTTACAGAAAATGTTTTTTTTTGCGGTTGGCAACATTGAGACACCAAAACAATGCATGCAAAGCCACATTTGTAAAGAACAATGAACTCATTTGTAGACACTTTAGAAGCTATTTACAAGAAATTAATTTAAATTTCAAATTCGCGGTCTAAGTATGGTCTCGTAGTTTTTTGAATTCCGCCGAAACGGAAACATTTTTTTTATGGCAAGTCTACTTAACATGTATTTATTAAGCTTTATGATATTAATATATGGTTGAAAATTGGTTTAATTGTTTGCAAAAAATTAAAACGGTTCTTTTTTTATTCTAGATTGCATATTTTAATCAAAAACCTTCATTTAAGCCTCACAATATCTTAAAGCTTTACTACATTATTATTATTATAAACAAAGAAATATGATGTTTAAAATTGGTTCAAAAGTTTACCAAAGTTACATCGATTTATTTTTACTAACTCAGTGTTTGTACATTATAATGAAAAGTGCCGAATGACATTGATAAAGCACGCACAAATGCGAATTCTTACAGAATCCACTTATTTAGTCACACAACAATGCAAACTTCAGCAGTAATAAATTGCTTTTCACAGTTAAGTGTCGATCACACAAACATCTCGCATTCACATGATTACGATTAGTCGGAAAGCTATCGATTTAAATCGATTAAAGGCCAAACACACCAATAAAACTTGCATTTAAACCGCGTTAAAGAGCTGTGTCAATATTTCCTAGCAACAATGACAGCGACTAAACGTGGTTTAGATATGTGTTTCAATGGTGAAGTCTGCCCTGAAAAGTTAAGTGCCAAAGCATCGTTTAGTATAAAACGCAAGCATTATGTTTTAAGAGCGTAAGCAACGTGCGTTGTGACGAGTTTGAGCCTAAATCACCTCTGATATACGAAGAGACTTTGGAAGACCCAAAAGACAAAGACCGAAGCAGACAATAGCAGGAACGAAACGCTGGACCGAACTCACTTCACTCAGAACCTCTCATCATCAAATTCTTCAACATCGAAATGTAGAGACATTGAGCTGCTGTAGGATTTTCAACTTACAGCGCTAAACAGATGGTTGCAAATCTTACAGCAAACTCATGTCTCTTAGAACATTTCACTAACGCTGATATTTGGTGGCATTTTATGGAATTATTGACTACCTATGAATTGGTTTCACTGTGTATGTATATATTATTCGCGCAACTTGAAATAATATGAACATGTCTTAGGCACAAAGACCAAGAACCAGGCATAAAATCTAACAGTGATACATAATCTTCTCAATAAACTCAATTTTCGAGTCGTCCACAAAATGCCACAGACTAATCGAATGTCTATCTAAGACATCCATTCTGCCACCGTAAGTGAAAGGGGCACATCTGAAGAAGAATAATTAGCCTTGCTTGATTTTTATTAAGGCTCATTTTGCTTTAGCTTCTTTTCCGCAAATCCACCCCTTTGGCTTACGGCGGAATTAGTATAGTGATATTTACCTTCGCCTCTCGTATGTATCTGCCACCATCAACATTAACCTTCTCAATCTTAGGCGTCCTCTCCACGACGCTTGTGAGTAGATTCTGCGAAGGACCACATAACACCCAGTAACATTAGAATTAGTTTGGTGCAAAAATGGATATATTTTTCTTTGGTGGAGTTAAGATTTTTCGTTAGTGGACTGGATCCTTTAATATGAGTCACACTGTGCAAACTTCATTATCTTAACTTATTAAATATTCAAGGCATTTCACCTTAATAATACTTAAACATTAATAACTTTCCCCTCCCCATTATCATATCATGCGATTTTGTACATAGTTAATCTTAATCCGGCTCGAAGGACCAAAATCCAAAACCAACTTATTCCATAACTTTTGGTTATTAATAATTTGCATTCATGTAATAATGTAATATATTCAATGTGGACCAGATTAGTCACTCTCTTCCTCTTATTGTAGTATGTTAACCCTTAAAATTTAACGAAAACCAAGACCCAGATTCCTTTGATGAGTCCTAATTTTCATGACTGTCTGATGTCAAAATCCTAGTAAAAAAACTCTTACTAAAAGCCCTAACTTCTCAACCTGTCCTAAATTCTAAAGAAAATAGTAAAGGACCAAAACTTTGACAGCACAGATTTTTAAATGGCGTAATGACATTGTGCACGTTGTTCGATTTCCAACGTTCGGATAAACTCTGAAAATAAAAAATCCAACAACACGCTCAATATCCCTAACAACATTTATAAAAAATTACAGTTTCGGTAAATGTTTTGAACTATGGTGTTATAATTCTCACCCTTGTCGGCTCGAAATGCTCTTTAGGTCTAACTTCGACCGGAGGCTGTGCCTGCAGCTTGCTGTATGCGTCTTCGATCCATTCGGCCTCTTTCTCTAGGCCGGCGTTGTAGTTGCGCAGGAGTTGGTAGGCGGCCTCGCAGCTTCTGAGTCTGTTGGAAGAGTTTTTATTATAAATCTTCTTCTTATTTTAGCCATCTAAATTGAGTTGCTTTAATTTAGTTACTATAGTTTAGCCTGTTATTTCTCATTCAGAGAAATATCATAGGCCCCACAAAAATGGGAGCTGAGTAATTATTTATCAAAACAGACATGTTGACCTCTATTAACAGAACAGTTAAAATATTGAGCCAACAGGTAACAGATTTTATCTACACCCATGCTATAAATCCTCTATAAAAGTATCTGAAACAGTTATGACACTGGCTGTTTTAATGTTGGCAATAAGCTATTGCCAACATTAAAACAGCCAGTGTCATAACAACCATTATAGCATCCAAACGGGTGTTATAATGTTGTACTAAATTTCATTATGCATCTCGTTTTAAAAAAAGAACATTGTCTAGGACGTGCGATTCACTACTACGGCGACGTAATTAAAAAAAAAATTATAGGTTCATTCGAATTCACGTCGTATCCCGCCATTTTTGTTCGATATTTGGATATTAGTATTGCATTATGTACTTTGTTGTTTACAAAAATGAGTGATACAAGCTTTGTGCATTTTAATAATTGTACAATCCAAAATGTAAATAATTATATTATTACCTATACATGGTTTGTTTGTATTAAATACTCAGCAATTAAACTTTCCATGAATTTACATAGACTTCTTACAACACTGCAACATCCTATGGTTTCAGAACCTTTTATGGAGGATTCATATCATGGATGTAGATAAAGTCTTGTATGCAACTGTACATAATTAGGTATTAAAACACTCATGTGATACTATTAAACCCACGTTCGTGTTTTAATACCCCTCATTATACAACAGTTGCATAAATAACTAAAAGTCAATTATAAAAGGGCTTACTAATACATATCAAAACTGCCCAAAAACTATCAACATTTCTGACCTCATTTGGCCAGTATTTTTCTTCTTTTGGGCAAAAAAAAAACTTTGCGCAATTTGAAATACCAAAAAAAAACTTGTATTTCTCACCTCTCAGCCAACTGAGTGCACACATTATTCCACCTATTATTCAGCTGAGACACCTCCTTGTCTAGCCTCTCGAGATCGATATGCTTCCCGGCTCTAGGCAGCGAGGAGTGTGGGAGACCAGCCCTGGACGTCTCCACCAGGCGGCGGCAGTTCTCCGCGTCGTCGTTCATCTGGTCTACTTGGATCTGTTGCTTGCTCACTGCTACTTGCATGCGGAGGAGGTCTTCGTGCATCTGGTATAGGAAATGTTCGGATGAATAAAGCGATTGGACCGAACTTTAAGAATTTACGGAAATATCGATGGTTGAACTATCTTCAGTAATATCCAAATAGTACGTTATATTAGTTTTAATAAATAAAAAAAATAAAAAAAAAACATTTAATTCAGGCAAGACACCCATACTGAAGATACAAATAAAAGTAATTAGTAGTATCAACCTGCTGTCGACTGCAATAGCTCTAATGGGTTTTGAATTTTGCAAATACGTTAGTAGTGAGTTTCTGGTCCTTTCTAGAACCAAGGACCAAGGTCTTGACCATCGCTTCTCTTAAAATATCTTTGTTTATTTAATTCCGAAAAGTGTTGCATGGGTAAGGAGACACACAATAGAGGTGTACAACATTTTCTATCCCTTTTCTACTAAGAAAATATTTTTTGACTAAATACTTACACTGGACGCCTGATGACGGAGGAAATCGCCGTCGAGGTAGAGCGCGGCGAAGGTGGTGTGACGACCTGATCTTGTTTGTGGGGCAAACATGGCCAGATATCGCACAAGGTAGAGAGGTTTGGAAGGAGAAAGGGGAGGCCTTTGCCCAGCAGTGGGACACAATGACAGGCTACGAAAAAAAAAATACTTACATCCTTCAGCAGCTCAACATCGTTGGGCAGGTCGTTGAACTGCGCGAGCTTGATCTCGAACTCGGATATCGTCTGGTGGTTCTCCTCCATGCTGTTCACTACGATCTCAACGAACTTCAGCCTGCACAAAATAGAGAATCTCGTTAGATTTATACCTTTTAAGCAAAAAAATTGAGTTTCAATTTCTTCAGCTCATCTTTTTACTCTACTTTCTGTATTGGCTCAACTTAGGATGCAAGATTGAGCGAGCGAAGCGAGCTCGGGAATTGGAGCACCCCGAAGTTAGGTTATGTTAGAGTTTATTCCGAAGGAGCATTTACGTTTTGGACGACTTTTAAAAAGTTCTGTACTAAAATAGTAGGGGGTAATGTCCATTTCGACTAGATAATTCTAAAACTATTATCAGTATTATCACACTGTAGAAAGAAGTAAGCATAATGTTTCTACCTATCTTTGATTTGTGGTTAGTACCTAACCTGCTGCCGTATTCACAACGCTTCGATTCGATTTCGATTCGACAACTCTTATGTCTATCTTTTTTGGCATTACGAAAGCGAGCGAGATAGAAATACGACTTGTCGAATCGAGGCGTTGTGAATACGGGAGCTGGTGTCAGAAATTGTATGCCACCCATGGGCTTTTGACTTGGCTTTACATGCAGTCGAGTAATATCTCTCTAGCACTGGTTTGGTTTAACTTCTTTAAAACAATTAACTTGACAGAAAAAGGTGGATTTACCTTTCGACAAAGAGCTGGCTCTTGGATTGCATATCGTTCCACTTGCCCATCACTTTGTCGAGGCTCTTCTTCATGGCGGGAGTCTTGAGGGCGATGCCTGTGGATAAAAAACAATATTGTGTTATATAATAAGCTTGTAATTAAAACAGCATCCACGATTAATACGTAGGAAGGAACAAAAAAATTAAAACAGTCATTTTCAATAGCTTTCGGCAACTTTACTAGACTGAGATTCAAGTACTTAGTCTTTACATTCCTCGACTTTACGTGAAACAGTCGGATCTGCTACTGAAAAGCTCATTGGCTTATCTATAAGTCAAACAACTTCAGAATCACCTTCTTTTAACGATACGTACAATCCGTGCCATGAAAGATGAGACCTGTCATACCACTTGTATACCAGTTAATTGTGTAACGAACGAAATACTTCTTTTGACATATTATAGGTGTACAGGTCGTAAACCATTTTCCTACTTTGTTTTCTAATGTTTTACCTCGAGGCATAATATTTTACAAAGTTTCACTCGTTTCAAGTGATGTGACAGGTCTCATCTTTTGTGGCACGGTGTGTAGTTTCTTCTTATTTTAAACTCGGTCCCTTAACGCTAAAGATTGTGACCCGTATTATTGGTTGGTTTCTTTTCTTTCTTGCCCTGACTTAGCACCAGACATGTACAATAGTACATTTTGATACAAGTGGAGAAAGTTTGTTATTGCATTCGAGGCGGAATTATAACACCCGAGCCGTAGGCGAGGGTGTTTTTGAGCCGAGAATTATTATATTATTATATTTATACAATTTGTGTATAAAAGTAACTATTGGTTTTTAATAATCATGTTTATCTATGATATTCTATTTATTAACACAATTTGAATATTCAAAAAGTATTTAAGCCGTAAAGACGCGTGGTGCTTTGCCGAAAAAAAAAAACATTCACCTCAGACTATAGGCATTGAACCAATTTGGACTAAGTATTTAGGTATAGTTATCTGTGGCAATTTTCATTCCCGCACACGTGCGGGAAAGTGGAAAAAATCGCACGCGTGTGAAATACATCGCATGTTGTACCTAATCGTAGTGCGTTATGGACCAGTTTTCGAGGAAGTGTATTGAAAAAAATAATTCTTACTTCCTAAAAATATTCAGAATCCAAGTCTTACCTCTGAACGTAGTCTGCACCTCCTCCACATCACTGGTCAGACTATGTACGCTGGTCTCCCAGTCCTTATGCTGAAGCACCAAGTGTTCCAAGGTGTCCAGGTCCCGGGGAATGTGACTCGCTATCCTCTCATAGAGCTGCCTCTCCAGAACTTCTATACGTTCCAAAAGATTCGACGACTGTTCTGTGAATATGCGGGCGGCGTTCTTCGATTCCTCTGCGGAAGAAGATAAAGGAATGGATTAATATGAGAAATTTGCTTGTTTAAATGTTTAAATGCTTTTCGGGATGCTCAATTACAATTCCGATATAATACGATACTCTTATGTAAGTGTTGCTAGTGCTTAAACAGAGAAACAAGAAGTTGACGACTTTGAAAAGTGGTCATTTTGGTAAAGAGATCATTTTGTGAAACGCAGTAGTCATTATGAAAAAGTGGTCATTTTGGTAAAGTGGTATTTTTGGTAAAGTAGACTTTATGTGCCTAAAGGACTTGTCTAGGTCTAGTTTTATATCTAAGCTATATCCGAATACGAAATGGCTACCTGCCCGTTTAGCATGACCACCGTAGACACGAAAGAGAATCGACAAATCTTTTGTTCATCTGTCATTGCATCGACAAAATGACAGATGAACAAAAGATTTGTCGATTCTCTTTCGTGTCTACGGTGGTCATGCTACGCGGGCTGGACTTCCAGGTAACCATTTCGTATTCGGAACCTAGGGCCAATTTTCATCCCAAAACAAAAATCGCAACACTTAGCTCAGAATCACTTCCACAACACCATAACACAAGTATCTTCAATAATAGTCCTATAACCAGGGCCGGATCTAGGGGGGGGCAAGCCGGGGCCCATGCCCCGGGCGGCAAGTTTAGGGGGCGGCAAATTCAAGCTTGGCAGACATAATATGGTCAAAGTTGCGATAATGATGAGTTGTAACGATACAACTCATTGATTTCTGTTGAAGACTGGAAAACTGTTCCTGTTGAAGAAGAAGGAGCGCTCTGCAGACACCCCATATGCATACTAGCCCATCGATTTAGATCTCTCTCTTCTGAGGAAAGACGTAAAATTATCGAGCTCGCTCTTACAGCCTAATTTCTCTTGAATTTTGACTTTGTCCATAAGTCACCTAATAACTCCGGTAGTTCGAAACAATTCTAACCTGTCCAAGGTAGGTAAACTGTTAAGTTTTCGAACTGGCTTCGCTTGCTTTTTAGACTACTTTCTTTAGACTTTGCCTAAAAGTCGTCCAAGTAATTCCTGTATGAAGGATCGAAACAATTCAAACCTGTCCAAAGCAAGGTGTCAAAAAATTTTCGAGCTCGCTTCGCTCGCTCATGCAGTCAAGTTCTTCTTAAATCTTAACTTTGAAAGTCAACCAAGTAACTCCTGTATGAAGTGACGAAATAATTCTAATCTGTCCAAAGTAGGATGTTAAAATTTTCGAGCTCGCTTCGCTCGCTCTTAGAGTCTTAGTTCCTCTTTCTCATTAAATTGTCTCCCTAAATTGATTTAGTAGCATCTATTTAAGAATCTAATTTTCATTTAGTGCCTAACCTTTTCAAATAACTCTTCAAAACCTAAACTAACCAATCCGAGGTCACGGAGGTGCTAACGTTTTTGAAGTGGCTATATGCACTTCAGCTACATCCGTAAATAGTAAACTTACAAATCGCACCCTTCCGATAGGCCCCCCTTCTGGCCCAAAAGCTGGCGACGCCCTTGGCCAGGCCCCAAGTAGTATTAGCCCAGGGCCCAACAAACTCACGGTCCACCCCTGGGCCTATGGCCATCATTAGGCATCTGATGGGTGAAATAATGATAATGATAAAAATAAAAATATAGACGGGCGGGGGCGGCATTTCTTAGTTTTTGCCCCGCCTCGAAAAATTTCAAGATCCGGGGCTGCCTATAACTGGCTAATTTACTATGCAAACTTTTATATTACAGTAATTGTTCCACTAATCGAAAGTAAACAAGTTCATGAACTGTACAGGATGTCTCTAAGGCTGAGAATCTGTAAATCACACATGTCATATTTAGACTTTAATCAAGCTCATAGAACAGTAGAGTTTCATAGGAAAATAAACCTTATAGTTATGAACTAATATGCATTAGCGGCTGTAATCAAGCGTCTGCACACGTATGTGATCGTTAAGGTCAATTTTAAATAAAATGCTTTTGAATAAAGTTCGCTCAATACATCTAGATTGTTATTTCCAGACTATCATCATAGTAATGAACTGACATTGTTTTTGACCTATTCTTAATGTGCAATTAATACATGGAAGTACATCATTGAAGATGCATGTACGTACCTACTCTTTTATTCACTCATCTATCCATTGCATGGACATTATAATTTCCGGTCAAGTTCTATTTAGAGATTCAACTCGATGGATTCAACCATAAGTTTTTTCCTGTAGTGACCACTAACGACAGACATAAGTAATTATAAACTAATCATGGATAATCATCTTCAAGATATATTAGGCTCATTTTTGCAATAGAACTGATTGCACAAATTATTTAAATTACCTAAGAAGTCATTTGTCAACAATGAAAAAGCGTTGCAGAATTATAGAAAAATCAGTGAGGCTTCATTTCACAACCATTGCTGGAAAAGAATAGCAAATAAAAGACGATTCTAACCTCACTTTTTTCACAAATCGTAAACACAACTTCATCATTAGAAACACAAATTGAAACTACACGCGTAACAAAGAACAAAGTTACTGTCCTTTCATTTCATTTCGCCTCTAAATTTGCAGTTCAATGAACTTTATTTTCATTGTCATAAGGCTTAAGTCAAAGGTAAAATAACTTGAAGGACTGTATAATTATGTAGGTACACTCAAAACCACAAACACTGATTCACTCTATTTCAATCCGAACAAAAAGACCAATTAAACGGTTCACTGCACACCTGGTTCCCGATGCCTCCTCTCAACTCGCTCCACGGTCCTCTCAACATACACAATATAGATCCTCAAATACATTTAATTATTTTATTAAAAGTACTGAAAAATTGTTGAACAGTTGACCGCGTTCGTGTAACTGAGATCTAGACCGGCGTTATGACACAACACAGACTGGCGAAAATACAGCGACGACATCGAATTTTAGGCAAGATTACGCAGTCAGAATCAAACGCTTAGTCTATCCTATGCATCTGGAATGAAACTAGTCGTATTTAGAATTCAGTCTGTAATAATATTATAATCTCGTAATCTAATTATATTTTCCTCGGGAGGGACAAGTATTACCTACATTGACTTTTTTGCACCGCGAGCGCTCCGTCGTCGATGAATCACAAGTTTGTACGGAATAACGGCTTAATGAAATCAATAGGTTTCTATCGACACGTATACAATGTAAGACATCTAGTCTAGTGTTTTAGCTATGACGAAAAACTGTTACGTATTAGGTGCTTTGGTGGAATAACGACATACTTTAAGTAAGTAAATGGCTTTTGGAATACTTAAAACCGAGATATTTGTACCAATAAGAAAATATTTTTTTAAGCAAACTAACACCCTTTGTCAATTTGTCGGGAATTAATTTCCGCGATCCCAATTTGTCGAGTCAAACTGCAGGCCTTTTAAAGGAATCGTCCCAGAATCATTCTCAACAAACCAATTCATTCAGGACTGGGCCTACTGCCCTCCTCTACTCTGTATACCTCCCACTTTAGCTCTATTGAGAACTGCAGTGATAACTGTCACAACCTGTATTTCAGCACACAAGGTCAATGGAATTGAACGACGAGTGCGCAAAAATACTATGACATCATTAGGTACTAAAACTAATTGACGGCACTTTTAGGATTCAAAGCGATTCTAGTTAGTGACTATTTAGGGGTTAGGAGGTCAAGCATGTGACTCCAATCAAAAGCTCTCTTCATTCTTTTGTCTTTATCCAAAGTTACTTGGGGTCGGAGCAGCATGTCTTCTAAAATCAAAATCAAAGCATTTATTTCAAGTAGGCCAGTTACAGCCACTTTTGAATTGTCGAAACAAAGATGAAAATGAAATGTAGCTACAGTCCCAGTCACAAGACTAAAAATTGTGAAAGTATTGAGTTGCCCATTCCCTAGCGTAGATCTCTATGGAGAAGAACGGGCAAGAAACTCCATGGACAATGTGACATGAGATGTCTTCTTGTTCCATACTATTCTATTACTCGTCATATCAGCAGTCACCTCCTTTCTAGCTAAATCATCTTTCACACAATCAATCCACCGTTTCTTTGGCCGTCCTCTACTCATTCTTATACCCACCCATCCACATTCACAATCAAAATGTTTCTTTGAAATACTTTAAAGTGAATCCGGGACCAATCTTACAAAGCTTTGAAAATTAAAAGCATATGTGTGAATCATTTGGTAAGAAAAAAGATTTCTCGGAATACGCTTTGGCTTACTCAACCGTTTGTGCTAATTGTTTAAGCTGTTTTGTTTGACTATTTTAAAAATCTGACTAAGTTGTAACTTTCCGATGACAGTTATAGCTTATCATAATACGGATAGATGACACCATAAAACAATACTTCCAAGACACCAATCTCTAAAACAAAACACTTTATTTTGGTCCTGAAAACCCGATTTATTTTAAACTAGCTGACGTCCCGCGGTTTCACCCGCGTAGTTCCCGTTCCCGTGGGACTACGGGAATAAAATATAGCCTATAGCACTCACGAATAATGTAGCTTTCTACCAGTGAAACAATTTTTAAAATTGGTTCATTACTTCCGGAGATTACCCCCTACATACAAACTTACAAACATATGTTACCTCTTTATAATATTAGTATAGATTAATTGCCAAATTCAATTTTTAGTTGCTTTGAAATCAATAAATAGTTGAGTCATTGAGTTGAATAAACAGTGACGTCACAGTTGGCTATTGGCATACAAAATCTATGAGAGAACCGCGTTTTGACAGCTCTTAAAAAGTCTCTCAATTGATTGGTGTGTCATCTACTTCAGTAAGTATAGCTGAATCTTACTAATACTATAAATGCGAAAGTTTGTGAAGCTGGATCGATGTTGGTTTCTCTTTCACGCAAAAACTATGACCGGATTTGAATGAAATCTGGCACAAAGATAACCTGGATTAACACAAGGGATATTTTTTATAGTAGTATGATCCCGTGGGACAATTAGTCCACGCGGGCAAAGCCGCGGGCATAAGCTAGTAGTACGTAATTATGAGTTAGTAACTCAATTAAAAGGAGGAAGAGAAGGAAGGAAGCCTTTGCCCAGAAGTAAAATTAATATTACTTCTACTACTACATCAGCCCATAACGTCCACTGCTGGACATAAGCCTCTCCCATGATGGAAGGAATTTGCCGTAATCTCCACGCTTGGCAGGCGGATTGGAGATCGCAGTGATGAAAGACTAACAGAAAACGCTGCTGCCCATTCTCTGGTCTACGGAGGCGCAAGGTGTTCTGCCTCAGACATTAGTCGCCTTATACGACACCCGTGAGTGTAATGGAGTGGTTCTATTCTACTCTGCCGGATACCACACGGCTAACTCGAAATTAATATTACAACCAAGTTAAATCATCATCATCTTCCTGCCCTTATCCCATGTTACTTGTGGTCGGCGCAACACGTTTGTTTTTCTCCCATTCTCCCGTGTCAACCGTCACACAATCATTTACACCTTTCTCATTCATATCACTCCTCACACAATCCATCCATGTCCTTGGTCTTCCTCTCCCTTTCCACCCATCAACATTTATATTCATCACTCTTTTAGTCACATGAGATTCTTTCCTCCTCATCACATGCCCATACCAAGACAGTCGAATAGATACAGTATTTTTATTAATAGACAGTCGATAGAACCAAGTTAAATAGATCTTCAATTTTATGTTTACAAAATTTTCTCAATTTAAATATCTACTTTCTGTCAATGAATGAGCTCGACCCATCACCTACACACATTATATGCCTTAATACGTCCAGCCACTTGTAGTCATAAATACCAATCTTACCTCCAAGTACATCAATTTAAAACAAATTACATCACACACAAGTGGGCCTTTAAAATCCAAAACATACTCATTACATCTTAATTCATAAAAAAGTGGGAGTTCTTTGATTCATTTGTGAAATATCTTATGCCCCGTTTACGAACTCACGCAATGCGATTTGCGACGTGGCTCGCGACAAGCGTCGCTCACATCGTCTCAGCGTGTATCATTTATTTCCACCGAGTAAGTACCATTGCATTGAGGCAACCCGTGGAATATTGTAAGCATTTGTTTTGTCTGCAGCAGCTGTCGCAGAACGCGAGACGCTAGAACGCGGCGCTCGTGGCCAAACGGTTATAGGCAAGGTCGACACCTCGAGCTGTTGTTACAATTGGTCAATAAGTGTTGCGTGAGTGATCTCATCTTAAATTGGGAGTAGGCGAGGAGTGTCGAGGTGTTGCCGTGAGCAGATGAGTTTTTGACAGGATGGGTCAAGGACCAGCATAGCTATTCACAACGCTTCGATTCGATTTCGATTCGACAAGTCGTATGTCTGTCTTTTTTTGGCATTACGAAAGCGAGCGAGATAGACATACGACTTTTCGAATCAAAGCGTTGTGAATAGCTTTGCAGGTTCTTTTTTCGATTTGGACCTTTGATATGAAAAAGTCTGTTGTGGAATATTGCTTGATTTAAGCAAGTCATGTTTACCGTTGTATGAATTAAAGGCCATGGGAATTTTGTGATTGATGCATTCGAGTCATATTTATTGTTTCGTATTTTGCTTAGTAACTGATGACATAATTATAAAGAAATCATAATCTACCTAGCTTTTCCACACCAATGTACAGATCGGCTTACCAGATGCAATTGAATACCAGTATTTTGCATAGAGCGGTTGTCTATCTGACCTCGATAACCCTGATACTCATTCGTCTTGTTAGAATTTCGGATCTCTGACAACCAGTACCAATGGCTTAACGTGCTTTCCGAGGCACCGAAGTGTATCAGTATGTAAAAGATGATCACCTGTCTACAGATGATCATGGTCAAATTTTGTACTTACTGTAAGTATCGTTAAAAAAAAGCCATATTTTTCCTTGCTATTTAGTCTCAAGTCTATACAAGTTTAATTGCAAAAAAAAATCGAACATTCAATTAGGTTTGTAGACCATCATTTAAGAGCAGAATTAGAAGCTTTTTTCTAGGAACATTTATTCAGATTGCGTGCAAGTTAATGGAGCTACAAACGTAGCATTGAAAATGAGAAAGAACAAGGTCATTAGTTAACAGCTTTGTAAAAAAAGCAGATATATGACCACGGACGAAACAATAAGATTATTTTAGAGTGGTAGCATGTGGCGTTTTGTAGTTTCTGCTTACGCCCACGGGAAAAAAGCGTGAGTTTTTTTTTCGTAAAAAGAACTTTATTACTATACGGCCGACGTATCTTGGCGAGTCTGAACATAGGCTCTGCGAACTTTAGCGCATGTACACTCGTGAAGAAAACTGTTATCGTCTTTATTTTTTATAAACCAATGTACGAATAAAATTACCATAATATGCTTTGGTTGGCATATTTGGCGAATAATATAAGTGCCAACTGACACTTGCAAATACCGCAAATAGAACAAACTTAACGCTAAACAAAAAAACGAAACAATAATAATAACTAATAATAAATAATTGACAACAATAACAACGAAAACTTTTATAACCGACTGTACTCAAGACAGAGATAGCGACACGAAAACGACACAAATGCTAACGTGTAACTGAGACATAATACCGTGTACCGAGCATTGCCGAATAAGCACGAAGCTTCACGAAGTAATCAAATAGGGATGTCCAATACGCGTTCCTGAGGGTGTTGTTTAATCGATTTTTATTCAAATCGATTAAAATTAAGTCAAATAATATTTTTTTTTTTTAATTATTTAAGGAGTTTTTAAATTTTCTTAAATAGTCGATAGTCAAGTAGTCGTTAATAGATAACTGATATTTTATGTAAATCATGTCTTTCAACCGAGAAAATAAGATCTAGAAGTTTTTTTTTTTAATTTCAATCGAAATCCCGTTTATTCACAAACAAAATACACTATATTTGTAAATCTATTTCGTTTAATATCCTAAATAAACAAAAATCAATTAATTTTAAATAAAGCTAATCGATTACAATATTAGATTGAATAAAGGGTCGATTGTGTTTATTTATGGTCAATCTCTAGCCTAGACCACCGCCCCCCGCACGTCGCCTCATGCCACCATTTGGTTCCTCAAAACAGTGACTGCGCAACCTTCTGCGCGAAGTTCGGACTCGCCAAGATACATCGGCCGTATAGTACACTGGTACATTACCTCCTTTCCCAAAGGAAAACATTCGTTTGATTTTCTTCATCTTAATATGCACTTAACACTTATAATCAAATGTCACTTAAATCACCTTACAGTCACTGGGTAATTGGGTATATAATTTTCACTTGTTTAGAATGTTTATAAACAATGAAATTGAAATCTACTAATCAACCTATAAAGATCATTTTCCCATGTAATTATATCCCAAAATACGATCAACTTATCTAAAAAAAAAGAATTTGTCCTTCTGTGTTATAGGACCAACTTTTCCCTAAAGTTTCACTAACTAAACAAGCTCTCAAAAAACACAATGAAAGGCCTATTGAACCCTTTTCAATAAAATAACTACCTTTAACTTAAAAATATTATCAAAAATACGGACATCCGACTGAAAACTGTACGTTACGCACCAAGGATGAATCGCATATGATTTGCGTATGAAAAAAAACGAACTAATTATAGAATTCAATTCAGTCTCATATCATTTAGGCAATTACTGGAGCAGTGTGCCATTATTATTACAGTAATTAAAGTATTAAGGACGGTTACAATATTTTATAAATTGTTTAAACAGTATTTTATAAAGTGTTGAATTGTTATGTTGTAACAAAATAACTACCTATGTAATACTTTCTTGTTAATTATTTAGTATTAGTATATCTTGCGAAATTAAAGGCGTAATGTAATCTTGTAACCTTGCAAGGTACAGTAATCTATTTTGAGCTTTTATTGGAAGTTCACAAGTTTAGTATCAGAATTGAAATCAATAGCACTCAGTAAAAGAGCGCCCTCTCGGAAAAGTCACAGACAGATTCTAAATAGGTTTTCAAATTGTTTTGTGAGTCAAACGAAAATCAATGTCAAAAAAGGAAAGGACGGAATAACCCGTGCGTATTTTAAAAACTACCGCGAAAAGAAAACAAAATTCGCGCCAAGGGACTTTGTGTACACTAGGCAACAACAGAAGGGACTCATATTGCAAAACTGAACTACATAGCAGGTCATGCTAACAAGACAGCATTACCCAAGTTTAACAGATAAGGCGCGATGCACCAATTTTAAACAAGACCGCAAAGATCTGGAACGATCATAAGGCAGAAGAAAAATCTGAAATATACCCAATAGTGGGTAATTCCAGGATGATATGGTGATGATGTTGGATTGGTATGGGCATGTGATGCGGAGGAATTAGGAAAAAGTCGTGAGAAAAGTTTTGAGTATGAACGTGAGGAAAACCACAGAAACGATGGATGGACTGTGTTAAGGAAAAAAAGTGTTAAGCAAGAAAAGAGGTCTAATGAGAAGAAATAGAGAAGTATAGAAGAATAAGAAGACATGCTGCGCCCACCCTAAATAAATCGGGACAAGGGCAGATGTTGGTGTGACTTAGGCCAAAAGGACCAACAAATTATATAGGTCAGGTTGTTTTAAAAGGGTGTGTAATGTATGATATAATAACAAATGCTCTAATTTCACTTGAAATAACGTTCACATAATATAATTTTCATATGCTATAAAATCATATAACCTAATTTCATATGACCTAATGTTTCATATGATATAATTTTCATTTAATATAAAACATTTAGTATAACGTTCATTTCATATAATTTTCTATATGTATAATATTCTTTTTATATAACATTCATTTGACCTAATGTTCTTTTGACCTAATTTTCATGTTTAATGGTCACAGTTCTAACCTAACTCAAATGGCACCTAACCAAATCTTAAAATATTCAATGCATGGTTGAGGGTGGGCTTGGTCGACGGAGCCCCGCTTCGCGGGGCTCCTACTTCTGGATGGTTTATAAAAAAATAACCACGAAGGGGATGGCGGGGTCTATTCGCTCGCTTCGCTCGCTCACACGACCCCGCCATCCCGTTCTAACCTAACCTGTCCAAGTCGGGGTGCCCTAAAGTCCAGATTTAATATAAAACATTTAGTATAACGTTCATTTCATATAATTTTCTATATGTATAATATTCTTTTTATATAACATTCATTTGACCTAATGTTCTTTTGACCTAATTTTCATGTTTAATGGTCACAGTTCTAACCTAACTCAAATGGCACCTAACCAAATCTTAAAATATTCAATGCATGGTTGAGGGTGGGCTTGGTCGACGTTAGAAGGGAGGTTAGAAGGAGGTTAGAAGGGGATGGCGGGGTCTATTCGCTCGCTTCGCTCGCTCACACGACCCCGCCATCCCGTTCTAACCTAACCTGTCCAAGTCGGGGTGCCCTAAAGTCCAGATTGCATCCAATTTCTACTGGTTACAATAGTTGAGGGTGAGATTTTCTAAATTATATTAAAAGTTATTAGAGATTATGAATATTATAGTAAACGAATAATATACTACATGAATATTATGTCAAATGTGCATTATAGGAAATGTTTATTATATCATAAGAAATTAGATAAAATGAAATTATATCAACAATTCATTATCTCAACTGATCGTTATATTAAACAAAAGTATATTAACTGAAATTAGGTCAAGTGAACGTTAGATTTTTTGTTATTATATCAACCGTTACACACCCGTTTTAAAATAGCTAAGAAGGAAAGTGGTTACTGAGAGAACCGAAACATCGTGAAAAAGATAATGCCTCTTTCGTGTGTACGAAACGTTTTGGCGAAATCGATTGCTTAACTAAGTGTGGCATGCGGGTTGCTGAATTCGTAAAAAAGTGATTTCGTATAGGGGAATTAAAAAAGTGCAACTATTTATAGCTGTTATGTAATAGTTTCAGTCATTAACTCATTCCCTAAATATGTAGCCCGACAATAAAAATATCTTCTTTTATCATAAAGTATGAGAGCTAACATCAGTAGGAACTGCAGTCGTCTGTTCTTTTAATGACTGCAATGAGCAATAAAAAATGATTATTTTGTATTTATCATTCAGGGCAAAAAAAAAGACAGATTTATGAATGAAAATACATATTTAAACCCAATTTAAAACTGCCTTTTAAAAAGATAGATAATACAAAAGCAGAAGACCATTAAAAGAAATGAATAAAGTGAACTGAAAATTCTCTGAAACTATTTCTCAAATCCAATTCTAAAAAACTCTAAACAACCCAAAACTAAATAACACTATTTTTATTTATCGATGATAACGCACAACATCCTATAATTCACAATGTCCAGACACTACGTACTACGTATCCACGAGCGATTTCCTACAAACAAATACTACACACTACGGGCACGATCCACTAATTGCGACTGACGCGCGGGAGCCCGTAGGACCGAGATGATTCGTCCTTTGCCGTAAGACGTCGATTTCATTGAAATGTAGCGGGATCAACGGTTTTGATACTTGAGCCTGAAAGCCTGAAGATTTTTTTTTTCTTTTATGAATTTTGGGATTCAAGAAATTTGAAAGAAATATATTGTAAAAAGTTTCTAAATTATTTAGTAAATTTTACCAATAGGCCACGTAGTTCAGGATTTGATGGTCAAGTATTTAGAAACAGAGAAAGAAAAACAAAATATGAGGTCCTAGTAAAGCAAGCGGCGATCGCATTCTAAGCGTTTTGTATCTTTACAAAGACTTTCAAGAAGATTGAAATAAGCTTTCAGGTAGCTTATGTCACATACATTTCTGACTTTTTATCATCGTAGCTGATAGAATGCCACTTTATCATGGCCCTCAGGTATTCCATGACAGAGGTTTAACTTGTCTCGAAATAACCAATTCGTGGAGTGTCTTTCTTTCGAGAAAGCTATAACAAACATCCCATTAATGAATCGTTATCAATCTACTACAAGTGCCAAAAATGCTTAGATATTATACGAAAATCCCGAACATATTATTATTCAGTCCAAGTATCAAAACGACTCGGTCAATGTAGTGTCAAGGTGCTAATAAATTACATTATCTTGCTGTTAGTCGGGCATTGTAAATCTAGTAAATGGTCTTTAATTAAAAAGTAACTACTGTTTGTAAGTGCTTGTATCATTTAGTGATAATGGTCTAAGGAGTTTTTTTTTATCTTTGTAGCAAATTTATTTAATTTGGAAAGAAATATTTTACTTTGTATTTATCTAGCTAGAGTGATTCTTTGATAAAGGTGGATGCACACTGGTCATCATTATCATAATTCTCTTGCTCCTACCACAATTTATTTAGTGTCGACGCAAAATGTATTCTTCTCTTTCCATACAAGATGTACGAGTATGTATAAGTATTATCCGTCATGATTTAATTCCCTTCTCAACAGTCACTCCCTTTTAGCCATTTCATCTTTCACACAGTCTATGGTTTTTTTGTCTTCACATTCACACTCAAAACTTTCCTCACGACATGGGTTTGAACCTCGCCTCTTTAGTATTGCCCTGAACCTACTAAAACACAATTTAAAGAAGGACACAAGGATCCAGCCTTATATTTAAACCAAATTCAAGTATCAAAACGTCTTCTCATTCTTAGTGTCAAGGTGCAAGCACTAGATAAATTATAAATTACGTTATCGCGCAGTTAGCGGGACATCGAGCGACTGTTGAGTAGCCACGCGACGTGTAGTAAACAAACTGGGTAACAAACTATTTATAGTAGTTATGTCATGTTGAAGAAAGTAAGGGCGCTTATTCGGTGAACCTTAGGACCATTCTGAATTTAGTTCCAATACTTTATTTTAAAATTACCACATTTGATTTTAGAAACAATTTTATTTTTACCAATAATAAAAGAAAAAAATGACTCTTTCTTTTCTGTATTAAAGGACCAATACTCTTGTACAAAGGATTTACAATTTCTAATTACAATATACGATGTTATGCGCATAAAATCTGTAAAAGGTTCATTTTCTAGGCTTTGGTAGTAAATTTCCTTCATCGCGCTTCTCGGGAGTATGGATCCTACATAATGTCTAAGGTATTTAGAGGTAGGTCTCTATTGGCACTAATCATCTATTGCGTTGTGTATTCAATATTACCTTTCCCTTTACCTTCTTGAATCTAAATCTTATCTTGAATTATATCTTCTTGAATCTTTAAAGGTAAGATTCAAGTGCCAAGCGCCCTTAATAGAATACTTTGTTTCAACAGTTAGTACTTTGAAAATTCTCGATCGATGAAATTTAGATACTTACTATAGTTGCTGCCAGTTAAGATCGCAATAGCGGTCATTGCCCTTTCCCTAATATCTCTTCGTACGAACCAAAACAAATGAACCATGTATCATTTTTCATTAGAAAAAATGTTAAAGATCACGATAGATGACGATTCAAGACTTGAACAGACTTGGTGGGTCAATGACCGATATTACGATCTTAACTGGCAGCAACTATAATAGGCAATTATCGTGCTAATTTTATCACTAATAGGCAATAACCTTGCAGATAGAAATAAAAATGAAGCACATTCTTTTAAAATTAATGCTATTTTAGCTTAACCAAAGCAGAGTTTCACCAAAGTTTAGCATCGGAATCATTATCATTTTGCTAAAATCATCACAATATCGTATCTTCCATTTTTAAGGTCACCCTAACGCATCAGAAATAAAAATATCGTTACGAAATAAATCTTAATTCTCGACGCCCGTGTTTCAAACCGCTATTATTCAATTAGACCAATAAAAGCGATCATTTTTCTAACTGATTAATTACGTAGTACGAATCATTCGTTTACAAGACTCGGCAGGAAATATGGCATAATGTAAAGTTGTTGAAAAAATTCGGCTTTGTAGGGAATCGTCCCTGTTACTGGCAGTTACTACATCAACCCATAAGCAATCTTATTTTAACGAGTATATAAACACATTGCGATTTTGCTAGACATGTCAGTGGAAGTAACCCAACATCTCCCTTATTTTTACGTGCATAAAGTTCACTCTAATTTGAAAGTGATGCAAAATGACTTTTGACCATAATCTTTTGGCGCATGCCCAAAATTCGAACGAATGCCGCCATCTTGGTTTTTCAATTTATTTTACAACGTCATTCAAGTGCCAAAATATCCTTGTAGCATTGTAAAACTCGACAATATGTCATATTTACGGCCGGGTACTACTGTAGTTTGTCAATGATTCCGGTATGACACGTATGTAGGTATTAAACAATAAATATTAATTGAAGTATTCTCAAGGGTACAGTTCGCAAGAATTGTTACGATAACAATCTTATGGGTACAATAATAATGCTTTTGTGGCTTATTTACTTCCATAGCATAATGATTGGTGACAGTTATTGTAACAACAATGACAATAAATAGATATTGTTGACGATAAATAGAAAATGTTTTTGGTTTATTATTCTTAGGCGACGCAGAATAAAATAAATGGGTAAGTGTTTATTACTAAAACTCAATAGAGCAGATAGCAGAAACTTTCTTATGGATAAATAAACAAATACATAAACTCACGCCGTTTTTTAACAAACTAAACGTCACTAGTCATTTGATACGATCCTATTTTATTTTTTTTCGGATGGGAAATCATCAAATGACTCCTCCCGCTCTGGGCGGAGCAGGAGGGAGTGTCAGACTTTTACTGACTAAAACCCATCCATGTTCCTTCATCGCCCGTTGTGTTCCGGGGCCACGGTATCTCTTTCGAACAGTCCAGCAGCCCCGGCAAGCGTCGGTCCTTACGGACCCCTTCCTATTGCTGACTCTCTTTGAGGCGCGCGTGGAACACTCCTGCGCCGTCGACACGGCCTGTCGTCATGAGACGGACGGACGGCGAGCTAGCCCATAGCCCACCGTCCACAGGCCCGCGCCTACTGTGGCCCCGCCCGGGGCGTCTCCCGCGGCGGCCGGGACGACGTGAGGATCTCTCCCTCTCACGTTCCGCCACCTCCTTCTCTAGCATTACTACTTCGCAGAAGGAGGTGACGGCGTCCCATTCCGTCTCGACTTGATACGATCCTTACATACTCTTTTTGTTCCTTTTTATTTTCGCCCTATTTTTTTTGTATCGTAAATACTTTACAAACATTTAAAATCACATACACGAACTTATTTGTTTTGTCTACGTTCACAAAACTACTCATGCGCGCACGCCTCTGACCATTCTGGAGAACCTCACCAATAAGGTCAGTGTAATGTCCTTCTATCGATAATAGAATCATGAAAGTCACTCTATGCTACTCACAGGGATCGGAGCAGAATGTCTCCATCTTCCATTCCCCCCTGTCAATGTACGGTGTCTAAAATATCTAAAAAGTACACTTTCGAAGACTCACAACCTCAAACTGCACTTCAAATCGCTGTCACAGCGACAAGACTGGTTGTCTGGTACTGCGGTCTATAACAAACTCTTCTGTAGGTGATGCCACTGCCCCCTATCACCTTCATCATAAGAACCTGTCACCTTTGGAAGAGCATCTCCTTTTCAATATAATCTACATACCTTCAGCTCTCGCTCTCCTCTCGAACTCGTCGAACAATCGGTTGACGTCATCAATCTCTCGGCGCAGCCTCCTCAGTTGAGGGTCGGCGGGATCGCCTTCTGCTAGCAGCTTCTCAGCGTCTTCGTTGAGCGCGCGACGGATTGCCTGGCGCTGTTCTGCGCCCATGGCTACGAACTAAAGAAAGAGAAGTGTGTGTTATTGGCTTTAAAACAAACACACACGCCTAAAATCTAAACAAAATAGGTTTAAAGATTCTTTATTTATTCTAAAAGAACATACATTGTTCACTTATTGAATAAATACATAACTAAAGTGTAGTCCAGTAGTTAACAGTTTTGTTCTCTTAATGTAGATAGGTCGACATTTATTATTGTGTTACATTTGTGTTTATATCGTTACTTTGATAGTTTTGCGTTGTTTGTGACGTACTGCTTGAGCTTAGCTTTAAATAAGTTGAAAGAAGATGTGCTCCTAACATCTGCCAATAATAAATAAACAAAGCTATTAATGCTAAGAAGATGTCCCGGTTTATCTGCGAACCTTGGGACCACTCTGGACTAGCGTGGTACTGAACAGACACTGGAAACGGTAGGAAGAGGCCTACGCCAAAAGGCACGCCGAATTACGTGGTATATTAAAATAATAATAATACCAGCCTATTATTGTCCCACTGCTGGGCAAAGGCCTCTTCTCATACAGAGAAGGCACGAACATTGATCGATTGAAGCGTGGTGCGCTTGCTCAAGACGGGTTGGTGATTTCAAACTTATATTGATTACTAGCGGACGTCACGCGGTTTCACTCGCGTAGTTCCCGTTCCCGTGGAAGTACGGGGATAAAATATAGCCTATGCTACTTAGGGTGAATGTAGCTTTCTAATAGTGAAAGAATTTTGAAATCGGCGCAGTAGTTTTTGAGTTTATTCATTACAAACATACACACAAAAATACAAATCTTTTCTCTTTATAACAGTGCCTCAGCTCAGCATAACGCCAGATGGCAACACAAAGTATACCACCTGACGCTGATTTTTAGCTGCAGCCCACAAGAATACCGGGAAAAGTTTCAATTAAAATTTTGTAGACATGAAAGGCATCTTGTCTATGTTCTTCAAAAAGGATGTTTTATAAAGCAAACCGCACGTAGATGGCTACGTGCCTTTATTACGTAGCGGTTTTCGTAGTTCTCTTGTGTTACCACTAACGAGCGGTTAATTATACAGTTGCCAACAAAATGAAAGCAAGAAACAGAGTCCATAAGAAAAAATGTTAGCGGCGTTGATGATAAAATTATTATTTAAAAACATGGACAAAAACGAAATATAGAGGCAGAGCAATGATAAAACGGGAATACGTTTGTTTAGGCTTAACACCGCTAGGCTTTACTCTTAATGGTTTAATGATATGTCGTAACTAACAGCTCTTTTGAATAAAATCAGCACCAGGGATAAACAATGGTCCACGTTTAAAAAAAAAAAAAAACAGCAGAGAAGTTTCATTAAATAAAAGAGGAAGAACTTAGTAGTAACCAAATTTAATATCCATTGTGTAGTGTGTATGTACTTGTCTCAGATTTTTTAATCACATTATGTTTTAAGTGTACTATGAATAAATTAAAATTAAACAGATAAGTATTAACAGATATAGTATTTATAGTATACTCACTTGAGGGAAATCCCATCCTTTCACGACCTTGATGGTAGCGAAGATCATATTCTGGCGCATCCTCAGCTGCTTCCTCTGCCATAGTTGTATGACCTTCACAAAAACATACAATATTACCACACACACTCCATACACGAACACTTGCACACATTCTAGGAGACGCATCGCATTGACATCACTGACAAACTGGGCTATGTTTATGTTTTGTTTATCAGTTTGTTGATTATTCATTAAGTTAATAAATATTAGGTATTTGTGGGGTAGATAAAGTAAATGTCACATTGGTGTTTGTATTGATGCAATAGTTTATGTCATAATATTAATTTTAGTTGACTTAAATCAGGTACAGTCGTGGTCTTTTTTCCGCCTCTCCAGTTTAACATTATTTCGCTTAAATCATGCGGAGGCGCCGCGCCACGCCCCGTTAATTTTTGGGCCAACTTTGGCGCGCAAAATAACAATAACTCTCGTTTGGCGTGCGTCGTCAGTGCGCTAGGCCGATTCGGTATGTTTTCATTCATTATTTCTATACAAAGTCAACGGGGCGGGTCTAAAGAGCGTATCTATGTTGCGAGTGCAAGCTAAAATTAGCCTAGTGGAGATCAGGCGGGAGTGTCCTCGATAGTACATAGGCACATGACTTTTATCAGTGGTTAGCTGCTCAGAATTTTACAAGAGAAAAATTGTAAGGGTTCGTTTTTTTATCATTTAAGCAGTGCAAGTACGTAGCACTCGATTCGATACGATTCGATAAATCTGACAGTTATTCTCGATAAAATGAGTTTTTAACCAATCGAAAAGTCGGATTTATCGAATCGTATCGATTCGATCGTTATCGATTGCTACGTACTTGCAGTGGAGGTACGGAATCCTAAAAAGACAATAAAGAAAATGACAGAGCCACGATTGTTTTTTTTTTCTATGTGGCAGGGTTCATAATCCATGTAGTAAGAATTTTGGACCAAATTATATCAAGTAACAAGGTGCAATAAAATTGCATGGAGTTACATGCCCGTTCATCTCAATAGAGATCTACCCTTTGGAATGGGCTACTACAGTACTTTCACAGTTTTTACGCCTCTTTTTGTGACTGGGACTGTAGCTACATTTCGATAGTTCAAAAGTGCCTGTAACTGGCCTACTTAAAATTAAAAAAAAAACGATTATCGATTTTGTAATAACGGAAAACCGGAAAAGAAGTCACTGTACTATTCATCATTATAAACTTTTTTCTAAAATTCAAAGCTAAAAATGGGTGATTTATACATTTGTATCCCTAACTCGGCAAAAAGTAGGGAACAGCTGATTATTTTGCTGCTCTGATCCCAGTCCCCGTCACTAAGCGGTCCATCTCACAACCGCACGATCTTCCATAAAGGCGCGCAATTATTTTCGGGTCTGACTAACTGGGCGACGACTCTCTCACTCAGATCCAGCCTGTCTCTTTGCTGCCCTTCCCCAGCTCGGCCCTAAACTCATACCCCACAGGGGGTGCCCTTAGCGCGCGGTCGCTTAGTTTATAAGTTTTTGCACCTGGCTGGATGCCTTACACCTACAGGACAGTCCGGTAAAGCAGAAGCAATGACCTACGAGATGACATTACCAAAAAAAAGTGAGCCGTCGCGGGACGCCTGTCAGGTGTGAAACATCGAAATAATTTTGTACAAGTAATATGCTTAAAAAAAAGTCAATATAAAAACAAAAATAAAATCCTTATGCTGGAATCGACCTCGAAGTCACGAGAGTGAAATCCAGCGCTCTGTGCCCCGAGACCAGCTGACTTGTTGTAAACCATGGCGAATATGTAGATCTTATGCTGCTTCAACAGGTTGGTAATGTTCGGGCCGGGTTCGATCGCCACGCTCGCCACGCATTTTTCATTTGTTTTTTTTGGTTTACCCGCGCCTATAGATGTTTTACATAAAAATAAATGAATAGGCAACGACTGTAATAACTCACCCTATCATAAGCACTCCTGAGCCTGCCGGCGCAGTCGATGGCCTCTTGACACGGAGGTGGCAGCGCTACCACAGCGCCGGGCAGCTGCACGTCGGTGCCGGCGCCGCCCAGGCGCACGCGCCAGCGGGAGCGACCTGAGTTGTCTACTACTGATACTGCTGAGCCTTTCTCGATGGCCACCTGTTGGGGAAGAAATGGAGCAAGTTGAGGTGTAGAGTGGATATAAAAGGACTGGGAAAGTATCGATAAAGTAGTTGCCGTGGGAGCCGTGTGGTATCCGGCAGAGTAGAATAGAACCAACCCATTACACTCACGGGTGTCGTATAAGGCGACTAATGTCTGAAGCAGAACACCTTGCGCCTCCGTAGACTTGAGAATGGGCAGCAGCGTTTTGTGTTAGTCTTTCATCACTGCGATCTCCAATCCGCCTGCCAAGCGTGGAGATTACGGCAAATTCCTCCCATCATGGGAGAGGCTTATGTCCAGCAGTGGACGTTATGGGCTGTTGTGGTAGTAGTAGTAGTTGCCGAGCATTGAATACCTGTCTATTTGGTCTAGCGTTCTAGTGGTAACAGGATGATCATCACGTCGTGTCAAGTGTAATTGGGGAATTACTATCAAGTATTTCCTAGTTGATTGCTTTTAAATGGGAATTTAACATAACTGGCGAAATAAGGGTGTACTATAAATACGCCTCTGCTATGTTATATTAGGTGCCAAGCAAATCAATGTTCTCGGGGTCAAACAGTCTTTCTGTGAAGGAGACTGATCGTTGGCGGTAGCCGTATCAACCTCATCAGATTTAACTAGAAGCCGACAGTTTCAATAAGAAAACATCTGAAATGGACGCTTCTCTATGACCATAAACTTATCCAGTGGAAATTACGGTTTTTTCCTACTCCTCCGCTATACTTTTCTGATTAATTTCGTTGCAGGATCCAAGACAGTTAAATTCATTCTCTGGGACTTCGTCGAGCTTCATTATCTCGGCACTTTTCTGGTGGTCGCCACTGTTGATTCTGGCTTTCAGGAGTTACAGTGGTTTGGGAATAGAGTGGCGGGCTTGTCCCAAAAAAAAAACCTATCCGTGTATTCAAAATGGGGAGACACAGGCAAAGATAATCTAAGATGGCGCCACCATAGCTGCTCTCAATCTGACCAGTGAGGTTAAGCTATTTTAAAATATATACAACATTTTCAACCAAAGACGATGTTGGGAACCAGCTATGCTAGCGCCATTAATTCCACAGTGTGTCTCCCCATTAAAATGTCTCAAGTTACAAACAAAAACCGTAGGTACAGAATCAACTACTTTGAAACATAACGTCACAAACATAAGGTCTGTATTACAATGAAGACTCATACTTACATTGGCATGCTTATAAGCGCAAACAGTTTCAGCCCTTAAGGGCCGTGTAATAGGAGCTCTGCGTTGCTTCACAGGGCGGATCTCCTGTGCGTCCTCGACGAGACGAGACACCAGGCCTCCATGAGAGTTGAGTTCCTCGCGGAGCTCTTGCATGCCCTTGAGAAGGCGTTCGCCCTGGTCGAGGGTAAACTCGGACTGCGAGAATGTTGTGTTTAGAGCTTCTTCGCGTCTGAAAGGGGAATGGTGGTTAGTCATATTGTTTTATCCAAGAGCCTAAGGCCTTAAAATTTAAGGACTCAATCACGGTTTATGTCAAACAAAAATCAACCACAAGACGTATTTCGATGAACTCAATTTTGCATCCTTTCCCAGGATGATCTTTAATGCTCATGTAGAGCAGTTTTGAATTATTTTGACCATATGTCGACGTTTTTAAAATTTAAGTGAAAACCATAAGTCTTTAGTGATCTAGACAATACACAGACAAAACTTCTAAACTTTAAAAAACAAAATCTGACTCATCACATTGCATTTTCAACCATATCATCCTTTTCACAAAGTACTTGCTCCTTCACAGCTCCATTATAACTGTTACACTTACTTCTGTATCCATTTCTCCGCTTCCTTGACCTCTTCGAAGAAGTTGTGGTACTGTGTGGTGTGCTTCAGATGAGTCTCGAGACACAGCGTCAGCTGGAGCACCCACGCCCATTGAGACTGCATTACCTAAGAATTCATAGCGAGATTAGGGTGAGGAATATTCTTGAAAGATTAAAGAAGCATTTTTTTTTTTAATGTTGCTTCGCAGTAATTCACCACGAGGCATGATATTTTATAAAGGTACTAAAGGATTGTAAAACTTTCTGAAGTTGCAATGATTTACATACGATGCAATAACAAACCTAGTTAATTTCTAAATACAATAGAATTTGAACCTTGACGTCACATCTTTGAGGTAGCTTTTCAACTAACCCCGCTGATGAGATGCCCGCTTATGAATAAAACATTTAATATGTTCTGTTCAAGGAAATATAAACCTCAATAAGGCTTTATTAAGGTAGTTTTTCTACTAACCTGCAGATGTGACTCGATAGTCTTTGTAGCGGGATGGTGTTGAGCGATGAGCGCCTCTCCGCGGTCGATGACGTTGCTGAACTGTAGCTCTCGTTTCTCAAGAGATGACATCAGTTGCTATGGAGAAATTAATGTTATTAGCGAGGTGTAAAAGTGATTTTACATTGGCCGAGGATTGAATGCATTGTGTGATAATTATGAAAGGTGGGATTTTGTTGTTTTATGTTATACTAAGTTGTTGAAAGTTGTAAAAGTTTGTTTTTCTTTCTAGATTCGTTTTGATTACATTACTGATTTATTGAATTTCAGCAAGTTCTCTACACTAAGAATACACAGTTACATAATTTATCTAACATTTATATGCATAGGATTTTTTTGTACTACATTTCAAGTTTTTCTTTTCCATAAAACTAAGATTTTTACAAACTCTCAATTTGTAATTTAAGAAAACATTAACTCATATATCTGGTGAGAGAATAAGAGATTTTAATATTACTTAATCTTTTTATAAGGGTATTCTAATCTTAACTTCAACATGCACTTATCCTAAAGAAAAAAAAAGCACATCGAAAAACAAAATGGCGAACAGAAACAAAATAAACAATGTTTAACAAAAACGTGTAAAACTGACCTCTCTATCATCTCCAAACGAATGCTTGTAAACAAACCAAGTGTTTCAACTTATTGTAAAGTACACGACAATGGCTTTTAATGGTTAAGGAATGAGGGTCTGAATGATTTGTTTACGGGTATTAAATTGACTACCGAACTTCCACAATTTGTTTTTCTAAAATACAATAAATGCGGTCGATTGACTAGAAAATAAAACTTTGATTTTTATTTACCTATGATGTTAAGACATCGATAACCGTCAGGAATGGAGTTTTGCTATTTTAAAACGGGAATTTAAGGCAAAACTAGAAGCTTTTTTTTCGTTTTAATTTTGTGGTTGCCAAAATTTCAACTTGTAAATTGCCAAAAGTAGATTTTTATCTTTAAGAAATATTTTTATACCAATGGTCAGTGGTTGGTAAGGAAGCGAAAAAACATTTGCTTACCACCGTATATCGATACGTTCCGAGCATGTTATAAAAATAAACAGTTCCAAAGACTACTTTCAGGCTGGGGTATCTGCTAAATTAGCAACTCTATTTGTGGTGGTTCAAACTTCGTTAGAAATACTGTTGGAATAAAGTTCTAATCACCTTGCACTACAAAGTGGTTGTTACGTCGGTCACTGCGGCCGAATAGTGCGAAATGAGTGGTTTTTATTTAATTGTAGCCTAATAAATCATTAGATCAAAATGCCAATTGTACACTTCGTGAAGAAAAAAGTGACAATTATTTGTGTGAAAAAAATAAAACTAAAACTTAATGCCGTTTAGGAGAAATTTCAAATAAAAAATGCTTCACTTTGAATATTTTTTTCATATAGTAATAATAAAGTTAGAATTATTTCAATTGTACCAATTAAAGTTTAGGGTCTAATAAGCAACATATATGTTTTATGCACATTTATATTCACTCATCATAGAGGAGTTACATGGAAAAAACCTCTCGTTAGCAGATACCACCCCCTTATAGAGTTATTAAGAAAAATTACATTAATAATTTTAAGGGACCTACAATCTCATTCACCGAAGCTTCCATTCACTTTTTCATTTTCAGGATTACAAGGGAACCTGCACTGAAGCTTCATTCACGTCTATTTCTAGCTACTCCCATACCTCATAGTAATGCTGTACAGCCGGCAGGTTGATGTGAGGATCCGCCCAGTCCCTGGACAATTCCACTTGCTCCTTCTCGTTCAGCCAGTTCAATTCAGCTGTCGCTGATTGGAGGAAGTCTTGCAGGGCGTCTAGGTCTGACATACTGTGGAGGAAAATTTTGGAATTAGATGAAATTGAACTTTGTTTCGTCGAAGATAGCTTTCATATTTAACTAATCGACACTAATATTGGTGTCAGACTAATTTGACCCCTGTTTCTTATGCAATATCATTCATAATTGATTAACGCGTCTAGCGAGTAAAAGAGCAATGAATAGTTTTAAATGTTAAATCTGGATTTCGACTTTAGTCTGATAATAATAAAGTAGGTATCTGTATTATTATTAAAAATTAACAACATGCGTGATAGGTGATTTACAAATCATTGAAATTGGGATTAAAATGCAATAATAACGTTGATTGGCACTCGTCATATGCAATGGCTATACGTAAGATACTCAAACAAATAACAGCTTTATGCCTATCAACATAAAGTTCTTAGTTGATTATTATTACAATGTTGACATATTACCGTTTGGTGCTGGTGGAGAGCAGTTCAGCGTAAAGTTTCTGCAGCTGACTGAGATGTTGGTTGTACAGGTTCAGTTCTTCTCCGCTGAAGTTTGAGCGGTTGTGCACGCATTGTTCCACCTGAGGGAAAGATACATTTTGATTAGTACAAGGTATGGCTAGAAAATAGGTGACTGCTGAGATGACGAGTAAAGGCGGCTTTACATCGGGCCACACTGTGCGGCATTGCAGCATGCTACATAATGTGGCGGGCGTCATCTTGTGGTATGCTACAAAAAACCAAATGCGGCAATTGCGGTATGCGGCAGCCTATTTTACGCCGAGGCAACATCGTGCCTAGCTAATTTTCAAAGCATCGTAAAACATAACCTATAAACTGTATGACGCACCAAAATAGTAGCATGGAATCCATTGTGTTTTGATAGAAGCTGCGACAGTCTGCCACATGACACAAGTTGTTGCCATGCCGCATGATTCTTGCCACAATGTGCAACATTTTTAATGATTTCATTTTCATATAAATCAGTATACAAAGACAACATATAGTATCAAAAAGAGTATGACGTACCTTAGCGTGGAATTGATCGATCTGTTTGTGTTCTCTCTGGTGTTTGTCCAGCTCATGCAGCACTGACGGCAAGTCCGAGCCGTAGTCAGACTCATGGAGCTTTTTCTGAAAATAAAAAGTAAGTGACACAACATAACATCACGCCTGTAATCCCTGAAGAGTTAAACAGAAGTGTACCTAATAGTACACCCACATTTCGACAGTTATGTTTAAGTCCCATGTAATACGGGGCGAGCCTATTGCCATCAACTGCGCACAAACTCCAAACTCCGTGCTACTGAGAAATTCCTGAAAGAATAGCCCAATAACAATAAGCCTGACCCGGGAATCGAACCCAGGACCCAGGCTCAGTTGTCGCAACTGCGATCACTAGATCAACCAGCAAGTAATAAGTACAAGTAAACAATTAGGTCTGCAACGTCCATCAGCTCTTGATGGAGATCAATTGGATATTAGTGTCAATTCTGTTGTGCACAAACTAAACTTAATTAAGGCCATTGCTATCTTTTACTAAAAGGCAGTGCGAGAAAAGGACGGCTATAGCTATGAACTAAGTTAGAGATGACAAATTAGTTTATGTCTTGCGCTTCCCTATGTTTTTAGTCGACATGTTTTTACGTGCACCCTTCATTGGTATGGAAATATTAGTTCCAACTAAATTTGACAGCTCTAAATTACGTCCGTCTCTTTCTCGTTTTATTAGAGGCTAAAATATAAGACTTATAGGCATATTTACTTGAAATGAATTTACTATTAACTTACCAATTTCTCCTTACACCACCTCGTAGCCTCGCTGAGCTGCTGGAACTTGGGGTCTGCGTCATGGACCCTGGTCTCCAGCACCGTGCGGGTTTCTCTGCGCACCGTGGTCTGCTGCACCGGCATGCGGACTGAAGACAGGCGCGGCACCAGGCGGCCCGTGAAGGACTGCCGGGCGTTCAGCCAGCGGTCGTGGATTTGTTGTACTCTGGAAGAGGAATGATGAGGTTGGGATATGGCATTGTATGATTGGCTTATAAAAAAATAATAGGGATGATCGATTCTGTTTAGTCCGTCGTCAGTTAGATTAAAGAAAAATATTGGTATACGTGTTTTTTGTTTTAACAAATTAATAAAAATTGACGAAGATAAAACGCGTCAAAGATCATGAGTGGGGGCTTGTGACGTCACTTTTCGGTAAAAATGTACTCAAATGTGACGTCACACGAGTTTTCGACGCACTATATCGTCTTAATTTTTTTTAAGTACTTACGTGAAAAAATAAAAAAAAGTTCCAGTATTTTTTAGAAATCTATCTAACGGACTAATTAGATTTTTTTCATCCCTTCTATTCGAAAAGTGTCGTTTTGTTCCCCGTTTAGCGGGAGCAAAGTAGCTCTTTTCTCCACTAGACTTTTTAGCGAGCAGTAATGAGATTTGAATTTGGGACATGAATCGTTCATTGAAATCGAACGAAAATTGTATAAATTACTTGCTGTAAGTGTTTGTACGGTGCGGGGGTCAGCATCCGCATTGTAGAAAATATCAAATTAAGAGTTGCAGATAGTTCACCCATGCCGTTGTCACCGCGCTCTTATACATCACAGGAACCTTTTCCTGAGCACCAGCCAGATACTGAGATTACAAACACTCAAAATACTGGATGACATTTTTATCACTTTCCAAAAAAATGGGTATATTCGGTGAATGGAGTAGAAGCTTAAAGCATAACTAGTTTTGTTTTTCTATTTCCACAGTTTAGAAAAGAATTGATCCATCATCAAAAAACGCTACAAATTTCAAGTAAACTTTTCATATTAGAACAAAGAAAGAGTACCTAATTAAAAAACAAAAAATGTATAAATAAATCCACAACTATATCAATCCCAAACAAAATACACACAGTGACAATAAATTTTCAAAATTTTGCCAGTGCCATTTATATTTATATCTATTAGATATAAATATAAATTTGTAATTGACCTTTTTTACATTCATGTCATTTTTTAAATTAAACTTATTCATTGTCTCTTATTTATTTTCTCATAGAACGAGATGAAAAGTAGAGTATATGACTCGAGAGCAAACATATTTTTCCCTCAGGCGATGTACTTTGAATCCCTCGCTACGCTCAGGATTCTATTTTAGAATCCCTCGCTATGCTCGGAATTCTATTCTAGAATCCTTCGCTTCGCTCTGGAATCAAAATAGCGCCCTCGCCGTAAAAATACTATTTTGCTCCCTTGTCATACAATCTACTATTTTTTGTCATCTACCCTAACAATAAGTACTTTGAATTTTGTCAAATTAAGTAACTTTTCCATAATAGCTTTTGTGGTAAAGAAGCTCCAATTTTGAGGCATCAAATGCTAGCGATTGATAAAGTGCGACGTCAATAAAAGAAAAAATGCTGGTGCAATACATAACCTCTTCTTTTTTTAGAAGTCGGTTAAAAATGTAAAGTTAGTTACTTAACATTTTTAAGTTTATGGGCCTCAAAACACAGGCTTCTGCATACCTTGTAAAAAAACACGCTAGTGTAAAATATACTGACCGTCGATGTAAATCAGCGGCCTGAGCGTATCTCCCTTCCCTCAGCACATGGCAGTCCTGGAACATCTCCTGGATGGTATGCTCCATGGCCCTCAGCTCTTGTTCGATTTGCTCGACCGCTAGCTTCGCGTCTGCGGGGTGTACGCCGCGCTCCACGCGACGGATCTCGCTCTCGATGTGACGTTCAACGCTATCGAGACCGGCTTCGGTTTGTTTTATGTCCCTGTTGAAGAGAATAGTTATATTTTCAAATATATATTTTTCTGTTAGTGCACCTATTGTGTATTGTCTCTGCGTCACCCTAAGGTAGACTGGTAGAAAATGCCCAAGACATTAAGTCCGCCTTTGTACAGTTTTACTTGTTTATAAATTCTTTATTAATTACATAGTTGATTAATGGTAAGTTATTTGTTTCCCTGTTTAAGTTCTAAATAACAGGGCGTATTTATAGCCAGTACCATGTTTACTTTTGTTGTACATTGTAAGCCCCAGTTTTCACAAAAACGGTGCAAGATTCGATCAATCACATCATCACAGAAGGGATAAGAGACACGATGTAAATTTGAAATAATATGATTGGTCGATTCCCGCAGATTCCCTCTCTGCTAAACTCGTCTACGGTTTGATGGGACGGTTCCCATAAAAGATCCCATCAATAGAGTCGAATATTGTCAATAGCCTCAATAGAAATGGCACGATTTCAGGTACCTGTGCAGCTTCTTCGCGAGGCACTGCAGCCGCTCCAGGCGACTCTCGTCGTTCAGGTCTCGCTCCAGCTCCTACAGCTGTGAGACCGTGCCTGTTACTACCCCAGCAGTAGATCATACCTGTGCAGCTTCTCCGCGAGTCGCTGCAGCCGCTCCAGGCGGCAGATCTCGTCGGTCAGGTCTCGCTCCAGCTCCTACAGCGGTGAGACCGTGCCTGTTCCTACGCCAGCAGTAGAACATACCTGTGCAGCTTCTCCGCGAGGCGCTGCAGCCGCTCCAGGCGGCGGACCTCGTCGGTCAGGTCTCGCTCCATCTCCTAACCCTGTGAGACCGTGCCTGTTCCTACCCCAGCAGTAGAACATACCTGTGCAGCTTCTCCGCGAGTCGCTGCAGCCGCTCCAGGCGGCGGATCTCGTCGGTCAGGTCTCGCTCTCGTTCCTGCTGCGCCATCAGCAGACGAGACCACGCCTGTTCTAACGCATCTGGTCGTAGTGTCGGCTCGATGTCGCACTCGCCTACCGTTTCGAAGTATTTCTGGGGAAAGACGACATGAAATGTGTTAATTAGTGTAAAACTAGATCGAAGTTAGAAAAAGAATAAACCCCAAAAGAAATGTGTTTCCTATTTACATTACTCGTTCGAAGACCTTTGCTGGAAAATTTGATCTAGAGCATTAAATACGTGGTCCTCAGAAAATTAGTTTAGTTAACAGTGTAGCTTTGTTGTTGAGGTCGTAGGTGCTGATGAGGTGCTGGTACGTTGGTGCCGAGGAAGATAAAAATTAAACGGCGGACAACAAAATTTTACGTCTGTATTGGACGAGTGTCACAGATGGAAGGGAAGAGTGTTGCCACAGCTTACATAATTATTTACATTTTAATGTTGGTGTTGCAACTTCGATCAATAATTGAAGTGTTGCAATATTATTAATTAAAATCTCCAACTGTGACCACCCTTAATTTTTGCGAGCGTCTACTACCTAAGTATGATCCCTTATTTTATTTAACAGACAAGTCTCCTAGTTATACGGTTCTGCAATGTGGACCACTCGAAACATGTTGCATATCTCGTTTAAGACCACATAACCATACATTCTTCTGTTCCACCCAAGGTTATCTCTTTAACAGCATATACCCTTACCTCTAATTCCCTGTAATGATGGAACAGCTTCTGTTTCTCCCTCTGCCGGAGCGGCACCTCTTCTTGGCGGAACCGCGTGCTCTCGCTGAGCAGCTTCTTCATTTCGATCAAAGTTGACGGGAAAGCACGGTCCTAGAGAAAAACAGAGGAAGATAAAAGATAAATAAATGGGAATCAGGCCTAAAGGCACCTAAGAAGCCCATTCCTGCCGGCTCCCCTTCGGGAACAAGACACTCCGTAGTGTCTAGTATGAGAATTGCCACCCTAGGCCTAGATAAAGGACAATCTCTTTAAAGCGTTTTGTATTTCTACAATGACTTTGAAAAGGATTGTCAGGAGCTTTTCGAAAGCTTCTGGAGTTTCTTGCCCGTTCATCTGCATAGAGATCTACGCTTTGGAATGGGCAACTACAGTACTTTCACAGTTATTATGCTTTGTGACTGGAACTATAGTTACATTTCATTGTTGTCTTTGTTTTGGCGATTCAAGTGTCCATAGCTGGCCTACTTGAACTCAGTACATTTTGGACTTTCCATCAACGTTATGGCTGATGGAATATCACTTTTACTAGGTTCTCTGAATTTGTCATTTCCGTAAGTATTCTGAACAGTAAGTGGTTAGTGCTCAGAAGTTGCAAATTGGAAATATTGCTCTCGCATGAATTATGAAACAGTAACACAAGTTATGTTACGCTACGAAAAGTTCATGCTGCCTGCATAATGTTTAAAAAGTAAAATACAGGTACTGGTGTCGATTCTGTTGTGCACAAACTAAACTTAATTTTATTTTCTTTGTTGCTATCTTTTTCTCTCTTATAAAATTATTATAAAATTATTATATTATTATGTTTTATAAGAGAGAAAAAGATAGCAACAGAGAAAGAGACGGACGTAATTTAGAACTGTCAAATTTAGTTGGAACTAATATTTCCATACAAATGAAGCACGTAAAAACATGTCGACTAAAAACACGGTGAAGCGCAAGGCATAAACTAGTTTGGCATCTCTAACTTAGTTCATGGCTATAGCTGTCCTTTTCTCGCCCTGACTTTTAGTAAAAGATAGCAATAGCCTAAATAAGTTTAGTTGTTGTGCACAACAGAATCGACACCAATAAGTACTATATGCTGGGTATAACATTTTTCAGGCTTGATTCTGACAACCGAAGTAGAAATATTGTGTGTGTGTACGTGTGGTTTAGGGGTCTAGGAATCGCCTCGTAAAAGGGGCGTAGTCCACCAAGACTTTACACCCCTTTGTTGACCTCACCCAATGCGGCTTATTTTGCATTATTTTTTACCTGCATGCGCATTCTTCGTGCAGCCTGCTTGTTGCAGTACTTTCATACAAGCTTTAAAGCGTGGTTTGCTAAGAGTATAAGGATACTCTTCGTAATTTCAGGGTTTCTGAACAGTCTGCTTGCTCTAGCTTGCCGTAATGTTGCCTACCTGCACGAGGGCGCACTTTTGGGGCAGCCAGGGGAGGCGCATTGTTTCCCATTTGGTAGTGCACTGTCTCATAGAAAGACACTTGCTCGTGGTAGCTAGCAGCCTGCCTTAGTGGCTGTACTTTCATACAATCCACCACGACAGACAGACAAAGGACAGAGGACAAACATACAAACACACACAGAGGCAAACACACAGACACGAGGGACAGAGGTAAGACTAGTTCACTCAAACTTATTATAATGTTGGGGTATCTGAACAATCTTAAACACTGCTTACCTGCATGAGGGCGCACTTCTCGTGCAGCCAGGCGCGGTGCAGTGCAGCCTGCTCGGTGTAGGCGGCGGCGCGGCGCTGCGACTCGGCGTCGAACAGCGGGTGCACTGTCGGCGGCTCCGGGAACGTCTCGTACAGCGACGAGATGTACGTGATGAGGGACTTCTCGTCGGGCTCGTGGGTGTCCACATCTGGGGGAGAAGAAGAAGAATTAGTTATTGCGAACACCTATGTTCAGACTCACTACAATTTGTCAAACTTTAATAGATTTTCAACTTTACCGCTAAAGCATTAGGTTCAAGTTTGATTGGGAAAATTTACCAGTTTCCGGTAGCTTGATCTACTGGCGTTTGTACTACCGAGTTCTCTGACGGTCGAACAGTTTTCAACCTTATTACTTAGGGCATAAGAGTGAAAAGTGGAAGACCGTCAGTGACTGGTTATTCAAAAGAACACAAAATTTGAGTTCATTAATGCTCTCTTTGGAGCGTTACATCGAGTTATTGCCAGTGTTATCCATCGAGTGAGATAAAATGTTATGCCATCAAGTTATACGGCATGCCTTAAGTACTATACCGTGCCATGCTATACCTAAAGTACCAATGCCGTGCCATGCCATCGAGGTCTTATATAAGCCCATTAATGTTCCCACTGCTGGGACACAGGCCTCCTCTCTATGAGAGGGAATGGGCTATAATCCACCACGCGGGCCCAGTGCGGATTGGTAGATGTCACATGTCTTTGAATTTTTTGGTTCTAGGACATGCCGGTTTCCTCACAATGTGTTTCTTCACCGTTTTGAGAGCAGCGGTGATGAAATAAATTACACAAAGTTATGCGCCTGCCTAAGTTTGAAGCAGTAAGTCGTAGCTTAAAACTTAGGCAGGCGCATTGCCTAAGTTTGAAGCTACGACTTACTGTTCGTAAGTCAGGGCCGCCATCACTGGGCCACCGCTGCTCACTCACTCGTCGTTACACTCACGCTGAATCTCAATTCTAAACCCTAACTAGTGTTTAAGTGAACACCACTGAAAGGTAACTGCCCTTATCCAACTCACGTCATCAATCAATGTAGACACACAAATAACTTACAAAATTATAGCAATTAGTCGCACACCAACGCGACAATCGCACAATATAATCGCACACCCGAGGCTGCACCGATTATCCACGCTAAGCTGCTCCGACTGAGATGTAATTATTCTTTTGTTTGTCGCAGAAGGTGCCTCAAGTATTGTTATTAAAATGTTACTGCTAAACAATCAATTGAGATAATAAGCAGAACGGCCTAGGCCTCTAGTAGGAGCATACATGCGACTAATGGCGACTAATGCTCAGTACTGTCATCTACCGAGCAGAATACGGTAGATGACACCATAAAACAATAATTCCAAGACACCTATCTAAAAAAAACAATCGGGGCAGTCTTTGGGGACTGCCGATAGAAGTGAAAACAAAAGTACACAGGCCCCGCCCCAGTCGTAGCACTGGTTATGCCCCGCGCATGCCTATGTAGTGCTACGTCGTAGCGGATGCTACGAGTGCTACGAACGGCTACGAAGCGTGACCGCACGTTACGTTACGTGACGATGAGTTCAATGTTTTTCCTTCACCCAAAAAGTGCTCAACGCGCATAAAGAAGTTTTCTCTTCAAAAAAACACTTTATTTTGGGCCTGAAAACCCAATTTATTTTCAATTAATTGACAAATTCGAATTTAAGCTGCTTTGAAATCAATAGGTAAATAGTTGAGTCATTGAGTTGAATAAACAGGGACGTCACAGTTGGCTATTGCCATACAAAATCTATGAGAGAACCGCGTTTTGACAGCTCTTAAAAAGTATCTCAATTGATTGGTGTGTCATCTAACCCATTCTAGATTCCGTAGCTGCTAAAAGTTTCTGGTGGAAAACCTAACAACTACTAACTAACTACCTAGTCAACTGGACTTGACCTGGAAATCGAAGCCAGGACCTCATACTCAGTCAGGAGCATTTGCGACCGACCACTGAACCAACGAGGCAGTCTACTTCATTAAAAATGAATACAATACTATATGAAATTATATAGGGCACATTTACCAACCAAACAAGCAAACAGAAAAATCCTGACAAAATAATAAAAAGTTATCTAATAATTATGTTAATAGTAAACTAAAGCCAACGACCGATCTCAAATATGGTGTTCATAATGATGATTATTCAATTAATTCAAAAAACTTGGCTCATTTTTCGACATCAATAAATCTACCAATCCCTAACCACCTGACACATCAAATCACAGACCCATATCCACACTATCTGACGTCACAGATCATGTACACTTGTCCAGCCGAATCGTAAACAATACGTCGTAAAACACTTCAATTGAATGTGAAGTAGGACCTGCCACAATTGTATCGGCTAATAATTTAATATTGTCTGGTAAGAATGATTCAATTCGTGATTAGAATCTATTGCTGTGATTGAGTTAGTTACTATGTTGTCTATGGCCAGGAAGTTGTAAAGAAGACGAAGAGTAGGAGTTTCCTTCGATACTGAACATAACCTCGCGCCCGTGGGCCGTGTGGCCCGAATCCCCGGTGAGTTAGGCATAGATGTACCTAATAGTACATCCACATTTCAACCGCGAGCCTTTTGCCATCAACCGGGCACAATTCCAGACCACACAGCCACGGAGGTGGCTGCAAGACCAATTTGCTCGACCTGGAAATGATGGGACCACATGTTTGACAGCAGTCACGCATACAACCACTAGATTAGCGAGGCAGTCAGTTCGAATTCGAAGTTGGTTAAAAAAGCCAGCAGTGGATTTTGCTTGATTTTTGAAAAAGGCTCACTCTATTATATCATTATCTGCGTAGCCTTTTCCCAACTATGTTGGGGTCAGCTTCTAGTCTAACCGGGTGCAGCTGAATACCAGTATTTTACATGGAGCGACTGCCTATCTGACCTCCACAACCCAGTTACTACTAGGCGATACGATACCCCTTTGACCCCTTGTATTACATGGGACTTACAACGAAATTGGTGTGCTATTAGTAGGGGGCAAGCCTATTACTATCAACCGGGCACCAAATGATACTTTATGAAAGTGGGAGTAACTGTAATCTTCCTAGCTTTCAAATAAAACTTTTCCCAAGAAAAGCCAAGATTCCGCGTTGACATAATCAAGCATGTTGTGATAACTATTTCTAAAGGAATGCTATGACCAATTATGGTCAGTAATTACTACTATTGGCGATGCTCTAAACATTACTATTGAACATTACCTTCACTAAGGTACTGTTAGTAAGTACTTAGTGGCTTAAACGATTCGTGTTTTAGTACCGTTTGAAATTACCGCCAATCTTAGGATAGAGAAAGGAATCTCGTTGGTTTATTTGTGTCCATACTTTGACCTAGAGGGCCTAGAGGGACTATTTTTTCTTTCTGTAACTTACAGGAAGTTTGGGCTTTATTTATTACCAATTGTTTGATTTTGTTACGTGCATGGCACGCGACGATGTTGGTCGGTGACAGAAAGGTCTAGTTAGTGAGCATAGTCGTAAGGTCGTAGCAGTCTTTTTGATACAAGGAATATTTTTTTGCCTGATACGTTCATAGCAGGCTTCAGGATCCAAGTGGCTGTAGAGCGTCGGGAATGTTCGCGGAGGCTCGCACAGATGTCTTCCACGCTGTCATGCCTACACTACTACACGCCTTCAGGGTAGTGACAACAACATTTTGATGAATCATGATTGCTGCCAGACCAGACCGACCCTTCCAGAGACACTGGGTGGGGAGTGGGGACAGTCATGACCTATGACTGTCCCCACTCCCCACCCAGTATATGTATATGTAGTAGTATAAATAAATAATTAAGTTGTAAACACTAAGATGTATAGAACGGTCATGGTATTGTACGGTGTACAATCTCAACATGAATGATGTAACCAAGATTTTGTAACAATATTTTGATTTAAAGTCCATGGAATTTCTTGCCCGTTCTTCTCCATAGAGATCTACGCTAGGGAATGGGCAACTACACTTTCACAGCTTTTATGTCTTGTGACTGGGACTGTAGCTACATTTTACATTTACTTGATGCACTTAAAAACTAAAAATGAACCAAATAATGAAATTTTGTGTACAACATATAAACGCTACAGAAACTTCTGTAATAATCTACTGAAAAAACTGAAACGTCAGTATGAAAAAGATCAACTGCAAATGGCTAAAGATAATTCCAAAAAGTTATGGAATTCTATAAAAGCTATTACAAGTTATAATAATAGTAAAGAAAATAGCTCTTCTCAAGACTTGCTATCTGCTAACTCCTCCCCGCAGTTGTCTATCAACACTGTAAATGAATTTTTTGCTAGTGTCGGTAGTCGACTAGCACAAATTATACCTCCTACCCCACCTTTTCAAAATGTCGATGAACATAAAGAACGTTCACCCTGTAACTCTCTTGTCCTACTAAATGTGGATTGCGAGGAAGTTACAAAAATTATACTTAACCTAAAACACGATTGTCGAGCGGGTTGGGACAACGTTTCGTCTAGGTTCCTGCAAAAAGTTGTAGGCATTGTTGCTCCTGTGCTTACCGATCTCATAAATCGCTGCCTAGAGGCTGGTGCTTTCCCCAATGCACTTAAAAAATCTATACTTATTCCTATACACAAGGCAGGGGATACCGACTGTGTCAACAACTACAGACCTATATCAATCCTCAAATCATTGTCAAAAGTATTTGAACGAATTATAAATAGTAGGCTTATAGATTATCTAGAATCGAATCAACTTCTTTCCTCATCACAATTTGGTTTCAGAGCAGGCAAATCTACTGATCAGGCTGTTCATAATTTCACCACCTATTTAGTTAAAAAAATGGATGCAAATAAGAAATGTATTACCATCTTCCTTGACCTTGCTAAGGCGTTTGACACAGTCTGTATCTCCAACCTTTTAAACAAGCTTAACAGCATGGGAATTCGGGGGAAACAGCTTGATCTTTTCGCTGATTATTTATCGGGAAGATCTCAGTGTGTGAATATCGGTGACTACACGAGTGATGATCTTAAAATGACGTTTGGAGTCCCGCAAGGGAGTATTCTTGGGCCCACCTTATTTTTATGTTATATAAATGAGCTCTGTCAGCTCCAAATCCAAGACTGTAATATTATCTCATATGCAGATGATACTACTTTGACATTTGTTGGTGACACCTGGGAAGAGGTTTATGCTAAAACACAGGCTGGGTTTAACACTATCTGCCACTGGCTGTCTGCAAATTCACTAACATTGAATGCGGACAAGACCAAATTCATGCAATTTTCCGTTCGTCACCTAGCAGTGACTTCACAAAGCGTATCCCAAATATTTGCCCACCAATGCTCAGTTCCTCCCGTATTACAGTGTAGTAACTGTCCGCAAATAAAATCTGTCAAATCAATACGTTACTTAGGCGTTACTATTGACAATAGACTATCGTTTGGAGAACACATTCATAATGTCGCCCAGAAAGTGCGTAAACTTACGTACATTTTTAGACAACTGAGACACATAGCAGATAGAAAGACACTGATCATGGTTTACAAGGGCTTGATCCAATCTATTGTGACCTACTGTATTACTACATGGGGCGGCACGGACAAAACAAAATTGTTGGAGCTAGAGCGAGCTCAAAGGTTGATTTTAAAGGTTGCCTTCTTTAAGCCTAGACTCTTTTCTACCCGGAAATTATATCAAGAAACCGGTGTACTAACAGTTAGACAACTGTACATTCTTCTGAGCATCCTTCGACAACATGGAGATATATCATCGTTTAACCAGGAGATTGCTAACACAAGAAGGCACTATGCCGTTTGCAAAACCTCTAAAACCAAAACTAGATTCGCACAAAAATTTTATAACTTTATTGCACCTAGATTATATAATCAAATTAATAAAATTAAAAATATATTTAATTCTAATTCAAAAGAATGTAAGGGAAAGGTAACTTCATGGCTGTTGGGATTGGACTATAAGGAGACTGAGGAACTACTGGAAATAAAAAAGTAAATTTATTATTTATTTAGTCTCAGGTTTTGTAGTATTTGTAACACATAACACACAATCACCACACACCTCACATAGTACACTCATAAATGAACACACGCTCATAAAACCACTCATACACTGCCACACAAAAACACACTCGTTTACTCTTCTACTCTATCTTAATTATGTAGTACTATTAATATAAGTTTGCCTATCTGGTTTAAAAACTTTGATGTGTATTGTAATAAGTATATACTACTTTTGTTAGATCTCCTAATATGCATTTTAGTGGGGACCTGGTGTCCTAAAATACAGGCCTCGGCTTAGTTTAGGCGCCAGTCTCCCACAAATAAAATACTTTTTCCTGTATATAGATATGTTACAACATAAGTACTTACTGTAAGTTTTTTATTTGTGGAAGAGAAATAAACAAATTTTTTTTATTTAATTTTCATCTTTGTTTCGACAATTCAAAAGTGCAACTGGCCTACTTGAAATAAATGCTTTGATTTTGATTTTATAGTGGGTAGATTTGCTGGACGCGATCAATTTCATTAGTGAAATTCGTCTTCTATTTCTAACATACTGATAATAGTTTCTATCCATAACTCACTAGTACGACAATACTACGAAAGTACGAAGGAAGTCACGGCGCGTTTAGTTCCCACTAGCGCACTAGCGCGCGAACCATTCGATCCGCAAACATTATCGCGCTTTATTGCCCGTGACCGGACTTTGCATGGGATGCTTTATGTCTGTAAAAACGACGGCCAAGTATGCGCAAGTGGGTTCCATTTTCTCATAGGATATTTTTTGTGGCAGAGGATTTTATAAGGGAAAAAATTCTGTAAGTTTTGCACTACTTGTAAGTGGTATTTTTCCGAACCTCACTAATAATATTTAATACCACCCGTTTACTGTCCCACGGCTGGGCAAAGGCCTCAAACAGAGAAGGCATTGATCACCACGCTTGCTCAAGACGGGTTGGGTATTTCAGACTTTTATTAATTTTGAGTCCAGGTGCTCACGATGTTTTCCTTCACTGATGTCTGTGATGTCCAAGATAAACTTGGAACCTAACAAAATGACGACATAATTATCTTGGGTTTCCATTAAATGTTCCAAGATTTTCTTAATTATATAATTATAAAAAATTCTTAATTATAACTTCTTATCCATCATACATTGTTGAGAAACTCCTGCTCAAATAAAACGTTACAAATATAACGTGTTTACTTATGAAAAAAACGCCCGACCTGAACTTGAAAACACGACGACACAAAACTGAGATATTGTATTACCTAATTGACCTATTGTGAACAACGACAAAAGATCATTCAATTATCTCATACAGAGGATCGAATAACGCTCTTCTTTAATTAATAAACTTTGTAAATGTCTGAATTCGCCAACAGGTACTACTAACTTAGCTTAGTAATCAATACAATTTACAAATTTAATTAGCTGACGAAACTCAACAGACATGATGGAAGATGGAGGTCTGGGTCAATTTCTCTAATTGATTAATTTAATTTGATGCTGTATGTTTTGTTGCATACCCCCATGGTGAGAGGCCTTTTCCGTAAAGTACAGTGGAGCAAAATGCGTCAATCATTGTAGTTTAAACCTTAAGTCAATAAGCAGTACAGTCTGATTTTAAATAAAATGTGACTCACCTTCGGGGTCCAGTAGTCTGGTAACTCCATACTCCTTCTCGACTACGTGGAAGGCTGTCTCCAAACGCTCACGGACTTGTCTTGACCTATGGAAAAAAAAAACAATTGAGTTCAGTGATCAATGTTTTCAGACAGTTTGTTACAAGCCAGTATCTTAAAAGGCGTAGCAGAAATCAAAATTTCCTTCAGCTCTCAGTTTTCTACAGTTTATACTACATAAGTTATCAAGATACTGATTTAGGTTTCGACAGAAAATCATAAAGTGGTAATAGTTATTTGCAAGTACAACAATAACTTCATTGGAATAATACCCGTAAATGTGACTGTTCAACTGGACATACATAAAATCTCCAATAAAGCTCACGTAATGCACTAAGCACCTTACTCCAATAAAAATAAAGCTGACAATTACCTGATATTACGCCAGTCTATCAGATCAGGACGGTTCCTGTGTATAAGCGCATTGAAGGCCAGTCCGTCGCGCCAGGAGGACGTGAAGTCTGCGACCCTCACACCAGGATACTTAGCAGTGGAGCGTCGAGCCCAGCTGAGCAACGCTTCACGAGCTGTCACGTTGGCTTCCTGACCAATCACGATGTCGGATATCTGAGGAAGAAGAATGTTCGGTTAGATTTCGAAAAAAGAACAATGGAGCGTTAAAAATTGTTTAAAAAAAAATAACGTTGAAGAAACAAAAGAAGATCGAAAATCATTTTAAAAATAAAATAGCAAAGAAACAGGCGACGAATTTGGTTCGAATTTTTTTGTGCGTGATTTCAGCTTAGATTTCAGATTAAGTATCGCTTTTTCTGTGAAACACGTAATTAATTTATCCGTAAGATTTAGGTTCTTTGCAAATTATAACGCTACATTGTAGAAAATTACCGTAGATTTTAGATATCGTTAAAAAGTGCGACAATTTTACAAAATTAAAGCTTACCTAGCACACTTACACGGAAAATTGTACCTTAACTCAAGCACAAAGGATGTAATATCCTTTGATGATTATGTTGTATTTCTTCTATGCCAAGTAAAATATGAAAGACCATAAAATAGAACAGTATCCAAGTTGATGGTATCGCGAAAATTTTACAACACGTGAGAACACATCCAATTAAGCCATTACCAACAAAGGCTAGTTAAAATATTTGCACTTTATTTGCAATTTCAGTCTTAAGGCGGTACCCCGAGCAAGATTAGCAACTCTGTTTGTGATGGTTCAAACTTCGTATGAAATACTGTTAGAATAAAGTTCTAATCAGCTTGCGCTACGAAATGGTTGTTACGTCCGTCACTGCAGGTCGAATTGTGCGAAATGAGTGGTTTTTATTCTTTATAATATCAAATTTACGTCTTTTGGAAAAACTAAAACGACAATTATGTTCATTATTAAATTGCCTATCCATTAGTATAATTAGCAAATCAAAATAATGGTTACTTTACGAGGAGTAGCATTTTATAAATCATTATTTCTCATTTCTGTGGTTTCGTTGTGAGGGTATTTATTAAACAATAAGCAACTTAAAAAAAAATATGAAACGACAATTTTGGAGTCAAGAATATGTAGTAATTTAATGTATTTTTTATTAGTTGGTATTTCTTTTGGATAAAGAGGAGTAGGCTCCAAAAAACTGCTCGCTCAAGGTCATTTGCTCGGGGAGCCGCCTTAAACGAAAGTGATAGAGTTCATAATTGGGTTCTAAGTTAGGAAGCTATGGTTATGTTGCAAGATCATTATCTTGATTTAAATATTGTGTTGTAGTCAATCTTGTAGATTGAAGATATGCCAACTTTCCTATGAAAGCTGAATAGAGAAATGATATTTTGTTATGATTTTATCTGTGGCAGAATAAGCTTCTACTTCATTTAAAAATTATGTAATGATTTGCCACCTTTTCAGACGATTATAATCAGTAATTACCAAGAAGTAAGTAGGTACTACGCTTTCGAACTATTATTTCGTGATGGGTCCATCTTGCTTGCATTGAATTTATTCTGGGAACCCAGAATTATGTTTAGAGTAGATCACAAACGATATCTCATTTAGAAGGTTAAATAATTGAACGCATCGAATTTACCGGAAACTGACTTTAATATGAAAACTTTAAACTGACTTTAGTACGATCAAATTCCTCCAACTTTACAATACAAATCATTATCATTATCTCAGCCGAAAAACCGAAACTACTGAATATTGAACGAATCAAACTAAATACTTTACAGATAACACGAAATCCTATGCATCATTCATCATTTCAGCCGAAAGATGTGCATTGCTGGACATGGGCCTCCCCCAAAGGGGGGTTTTTGTCATAATCGCCACGCTTGGCAGGCGGGTTGGCGATCGCAGTAGGTACGGTTGTTACAAAAGCACAGAGAACGCTGCTGCCCATTCTCAGGTAAGTCCCTCAGTCGCCTCTTATGACACTCACGGGAAGATATGGGATGGTGCTATTCTTTACGTCCGACACCATACAGAATAAATAAATAAATCCTATGCAAAACACATTAATAAAACCACATGCCAAGCGGCCTATAATTATAAGCCTAGTAGGCCTACAAATAAACAACAATAAGTGACACTAACTACTCCACAAACATCATCACCACTAATATAAAGTTACAGTGAAAGTGAGTCCAGTTCTTCGCACCGTCTGGCTGACATCCAGGCCCAATAATAGACTGGAAGTATGAGGAAGTGCGTCTAGCGATGTATTAGTGGGCCAATGTGTTTATTGGTGGCTGGAGGAGTCATGTTTGAGTTTGGAGAAGTACCTTTAGTACTCATACTAGGATAAGATTTCAAAAAAGTAATTAAATTTAAGAGGTCTCAATAACAAACAAGAAAAGATAAACCCGAGAAAATCATAACTACTGATCGTTCAACAAACACATTTGGGATCTAGATGTAATGCTAAATTTTTAGCTGTGTTGATCATGGCTACGTCAACTGAAACTATTTACCACTTACTTAACTTTATATCAGGTACAAAAAATACAATTAGTACTGAACCGATAGAAACTCTTGACGGTGATTTTTGGACTGAATGAAAATATCATTCAGTCCAAAAATCACCGTTATTGACAAATTCATTGAAACGACCGTGAAAATATCAAGAGTTTCTGAAAGCAGAAGTATCACTATACATTACGCGATGAAATAGCACTTGCACGATTAGACGCTAAACATGGTGCTCATTTACCACAGAGATTTGGAAATCTGATGAAATTAATCTCGGATCAGAAACCCTGCACCCAAAGCAAATGATTTTCAAAAGTTATAATGTAAATAAAATAATACAATCACCGATGAGTAATCAGGGGATTTATACTGAGTGAAGGCATAGGTTTACAGGAGCTACATAATTTATAGAAACAGCTAGTTATGTGCAAAGAACCAGTAAACCTTCTGAGTACCCATTCAACATTACTACAAGTCAATATCAAAACTACAGCGGGTTCAACGACCTGTTTGGCGTTGAAACGATTCGATGAGCAACTGAATGCAGCTGTGACGGAATGGATCCAAGCGACCTTATTCCGAACAATTACGTATTAGAGGAAACTAATCGGTAATGCGGATCTGCTATACAATGGAACTGATATAGTCGATTAGGAGGAAGTGAAAGAAGTTGCTTAAGGTTTTGATCGTCGTGATTTAGAAGAAAAAAATACTAGATAATAAAAAAAAAACTTCAGATTCCATTAAAAGAAATAAAATGAGAAATAAGAAGTACTTTATGTATAACTAGAAAAGACAAATGCAGCTCAAAAATAGAAAAAGGAAAAGTTCAGGGGGTCTAAAATGGCCGCTTTAGCAGAATCGTTTTGTGAATCACGTTAAAAATTTAAAATTGTTAAAATGGACTTTATTGTAATTAACATAAAGTCCATTTTAAGAATTTAAATGTTTTAACGTGATTCATGCTAAGATTCTGCGTAGGATCTGTTAAAGCGGCCATTTTAGACCCGCAGGCACAATTGAGCAAAACATTGGTGTTAAGTTAGGAATTAAAAGTCATAGAAAAACGGAACGAGAACGTGATCAAATAAAAACTCATTCTAATAATACCATTTCCTATAAATAAACACTTTATGTTTAACAAACACGAGAATAAAAAAACAGAGCTGTGTACAAGAGAAAAGTTTTTGTGTACGTGACAAATTCGTGACGGTGCTCTATTGTATGCGTTGTGAATGAGAATATTCTATGAGCATTTAATAGCTGAACTGTCATAACAACACATACTGTGAAGACTGATGCCCTGCCAAGGTAAGGTCGTTTACAGGAGGAAACTTCATCGTGATGTCCCGCATAGTAACTTATTCAAAAGCACCTAACGTTGACCCCAAGGTTTACCAACCAAGAAGACCAAAGAAAAGATGGATGTGTGAGGAATGATATGAAAGAGAAAGGAGTAAATGATGCCGTGACGTCTGACAGGGGAGTATGGAAGAAGAAAACTGTTGCGCCGACCCCAAGTAGAATGGAACGAGGGCAAGAAGATGATGTTGGTAAACTCCAAGGTGTTACGGCGGGTACTTTTACTATCAAGCAGGTAGGTCTATTTGACTAGTTATTTCCTAAGAGAATCGCAACCATGTGTTGGAAGGTGACAAATTGGATGTAGTGGCGCAACTTGAAAACTACGTCCTATTAGCGGACTAATGCCAGTTGCAGCATTGGGGGCATCAACACGCAAGTCTCGAAACACGGCTCCCATAGTAATTTGTCTAAAACTACGATTTGGCAAAGGCATTTGAGGCAGCATGACGTAAAAGGGAATTGACATTTTCCCTTAAAGGCTTAATTAGAGATTGAGTCTGTCTGGGTAAATAACTTTGATTGGTAATTTCCTAGAAAAAATAAGGAATTAATACGAAAGAGTTAAGAGACATATTAAATCTACTGACAACCCAATTCTTAACGTGCATTCACTAAGCATATAAGACAAGACAAGATGTTAATTTATTTTTTCCAAACAAAAAATCTAGTGACGCCTCTTGCGTGAGAATAGCAAATAGGTGATAGTGACATTGTGATCTCTTTACGTATCGTGAATATCGTGATCATATTAAACGATATAAAGAAACACAACACTAACATTTCAGGCATTAGAACAATTATGTTCAACAATAATATTGTATCTAGCATAAACATAATAAGCAGACTAGAAGAGGTTGCTCTAGACAGCTAACAGTTTAGAATTGAATTGATTTCGAATCAAGTTATTGTTAAATCGTACTCTTGAAATAAGAAATGCATGATCATGCGATGACTGGAATTGAAACACCGTAGTATGGTAAACAGATAAAAGAAAAGATCAAAGTAAAGATGGATGGATTGTGTAAGGAATGATAAGAAAGAGAAAGGAATAAATAATGCCGTAACGTTTGACGGGGGAGAATGGGAGAGAAAACGTGTTACGCCGACCCCAAGTAGAATAGGACAACGGTAGGAAGATGATGATGATGAGTATCGTAAGCAGTTGCTCGAATTGTGATAGATCCTTTTGAATAAATAACCTCAACAACGATTCTGTAGAACATGGAAGAAACAAAAATACCAAGTACCCATGCTAAGTCAATTTCCCATGGACGAAATTAGATGCTGGACCCGCCTCCTAACCTTGTCCATCATTTGAGACGTGTTACCGAACAAGTTTCATATCTCTGACCTTGCGTGACATGGAACACATTTCATACTGACATTTTGACTACACTAGACTATAATTATAGTGATTTTGCTGCGAAGAAATTGTAACAAGAAATGTTTGGCTTGGATTTTTTGTGAGATCTTCAGAATGGTATATTATTTGAGCTACTTGTATATGCTATTTGGTTTGATAATAATTATGTATCCTTAGATTCGCAGAGTCTAAAGTTATAGGTCGTGCGAAGCATGTTAGTAACTACTGCTGTGAACTCTGACACCTTAAGAGAAACTATTAATTTATTGAAAGGAGATATTAATGCATTTTATTTATATGATGATCAGTCTGAAATTACTAAGGTGTTAGTAACACTTAGCTATGAGAACATGAGAAAATACTACATCTTACTACTATATAATGATATAGTGACGAATGTACCATTGTCTGAAGCACAAAGAATGCAAAATAAACATATGCATACAAACTGCAACAATGTAAAACCAGTAGCGAAGTAAAAATTAGTAAAATCAAGAAAGTACAATCATCGTGTTCATTGGCTTGGTCCACGGGAATCAGTCCATGAAAGCATAGCTATGCATGTTTGTACAACTTTCGCTCTTGCTAATCGTACGTGTAAATATTGTATTAGCTGGATTGATTGGAATAATCCACGGCAATTTGAACCAAACAGTCATCTAGGTATAGATAATAGAATATGATAGGTAGTTTTCCCATGTTTCTGTTTGTACTTGTTGGAAAGCCGTCAGTTATCTTTCTCCTGCCCTTATCCCAATTTATTTAGGTACAGCATGTATTTTTCTTCCATACTTCTCTATTACTCGTCATCTCACTACCTCCTTTGTAGCCATATCATCTCCTTTGTAGCCAACCTTCACACAGTTCACTTTGGTCTTCCTCTACTTTTATAGCCATTTACATTCATAATCTACATGTTCCTCATTCCTCCGCATCACACGTCCATACGATGATAACCGATTACCACACAACTTTTCAGTCACCGGTGCCACTTTCAGACTTCCTTGGAAACCCGTCAGAGTATACAAAGAAATGAATTTAATAAAGCAAGAACTTTGAGATATGTAAGCTGACACAAATACAAATCAGCAAAAGAAACCAAATTCGTAACTCATTGCACTCACAAGATCAATGTAATGCTTAAGTTACATAAACAACATAACCAACATTTTAACCTCTACTTAGCTTAACCGCCATTCAATTTTCGTCCCTATCACTGTCAAATTAAGAAAAAATGATTATTTATTGGTGTGTAAAGTTAAGTTGGCAAGGCGTGGGCGGTTGGCCGAGGCTGTGGAATCCATGATGTCATACAGACGGTGTCAGGGTCTTTACTTAGTCTACACATTTTATTAGCTATTTGCTATCTTTAATAGATTTAACGGAAGCCTTTGACTGCAATTCAATGTTCAGTAATATCAAAATTGGTTTTGGCTTTTTCTTTGTGATGAAGAAGGATATTGTTTGGCAACAAAGTTAGTGTTAAGGAAAATGTTGGACTAACGGTACCAAAAAGGGACCTTGAGCGAATCCAATAAGCTTTCTAGGATATTGTCAAAGCCAACAGGTCGTGAGTCAACCATTTCCGCTAGATGAGGATGTGTGACGAAGAGCAAGTTTAAGTAAAAAGAAGACAACAATATTTTGCAAGCAGAATGAAAATGTAATAGTAGAAAGAGATCACTTTCAAATAAAATAGAAACTTGCATTCAAAAGTGTTCATTGACTGCTACAACGAATCTCTGAATAACCAACCGTTCTTGCAATGATGTGTAAGAAAACACTAGTAAATGTTGTTACTCTCCCAAATCAAAATTAAAATCAATTCTTTCGTCCTACTTTCCAGTTTAACATCATACTAAATCAATTTTACGGTTTCTGCTATGTAAACTTAATAATACTGTGTAATATGTTTAAGTTATGTAAATATTTTGTCAGTTATTGCGGAGTCGTTTACCTCTGATCGCTTCTTATGAGTGAGAATTTATTTTCAATTTTATGTTAAGTGCTGAAAGTCTTGCCGATGTTTTTACGGAAATCTGCAATAAGGACTTCGATTACTGCCATTTATTTACTCGTGCTGCCATATTACCTACTTGATTACGAAAAGTTTATAGACGATCGCTTGACACTTTCTTTATTGTACCAACATTGTGAGCTAAATCTTGTAATACAGTTTTTCTATAAGACTCCAATACCGCATGGTCTGTACCTACCAAGGAGGTTATTAACACAGAACAATATAGTCCAAGTAAAAACCAAGATACAGACACACAATAAATCACCACGATGAGTAACCTTTCCAACTTAGAAGGAACAAGATCCTTTGTCTGCTTACAACAGCCATATTGTAAATCCTGATGGTATCAGTATTCAAAATGCTCAGTGTTGGAGAAACGATGATTTCATGGTCGAAAAAAGTGGCAAAGATGATCTAAGCGAAGCGAGACTCGGACGAAACGTAACCGAAAAAAATGTAATTATTCCGTCTGACGTAAAGAATAATTTTGTAATAGATCTTAAAGATCCTAAGCTTAACTTCTAAAATCTAAGTAAACGATTTCTCTAGAACAAGGGTAAATTACTAAGCTCCTGCTGGTTTATTTATTGTTTTTGTTGCTATATTTTAAAGGTTTATGTCTATTAAATTTTAATAGGCACTAGTGTTATTGATAGTTTATTAGATTCACCGTATTATTATACTTAATTGTAAATATCTTTAAAGCTTCATCGTGTCTTGCGTTTACATCTTCATGGAAATGGCCAATAACCATATTTATTACCAGCAAGTCAGTAGGTAGAATCAAACCTTGTTAGAAATCTAATAATAAATCAGTTTATATGTCAATGTTACGACAAGTCGATTTCCTGTCTACTCTTAAAATTGCAGGATTTAATAGTTAGTAAATTGCGCTAGTAGAGGATACATCTAGTAATTTAGATCAATCTGAAAATACAGCTAAAATATTGCAAACAAATAAAATGAATAAGATTTTAGATATGATAAAACGTATTCAGCTTCGAAATAAATCAGTAACTTCTTGAAAATAAATGGCAGTAGTTATAATATCATTGATGTCAGTAAAATAATAATTCAGGTAGACTTTATCGATAAAATCATTATCCGACATGATACCACACAATAAATGAATTCGTGTTAAACAAGCCCCGTGAGTACCAGTAACAATATTAATATCAGCAGTAATTAGAACCGTATCTTAACCTATATCAATGACTTAAAGTATATCAAAAGTGGCCGCTATTGGACGTCGAATCTTAATGAAACCGTACGGTCATGGTCTGACAAACAACCAACTTACAACTGCGTTCCGAAAAATACCATCTTCAGTAAAACCCGAAGAAAGAAGGTGGAAGTCCGTAGATGCGACGGTAAGTTTAACTTTGTCAACGGTTTGTGGTTTGCCCACAGAAATGAATAGCACAATAATAGTGTTTCTGTGAAATATGGGAATCAGTTTTTGTTGTTTGTATCTAAGGTATTATTAGAATTGAGATTAGTGTAATACAAAACAATATTAGACATTTAGTTTTTTCATATCTGTCGTTGTCAATAGCCAAAGTACTATGGTAAACTTGGCTAATGCACTTGTTATCTTTAGTTTTCGCTTATCCATGTTTAGTTTCTTTTATTTGTGGCGCCTAACTTATCACAACGCCTAAAAAGACAAATATTTTAAAAATAAATATCTACATCCTTTATAACTTCCGCTAAAACATAATCTAGGAAACCATACACTTTTAGCACCAAACCAGATTTTTTCTCGGTCTGCAGAACTGTCTGAAACGTCAGATCTAAATCACAGAGCACGGTTTCCTCCACATCCATAAAATCCGTGACACAGAAAACTACCCTAATTCCTGAGAACAGTTAACGTAATGCTACCTACTGTAATACTTTAACACAGAATTGTAGCTACAGAAGGTTTACTTTGCACAACTTGCAATCACAAGCGCACGCACACATACACACGTATGCACGGCAATCTCAAACAAATGAAAGTCACGAATGCAAGAGCACTCGCTGTACATGAAGCGTGTCTATATGTGCGTGCGTTTTCGCCCATTGTAAGGAGTGGTCCTTCTGTATCTGTATATTCTGTGGTAAAAGGTTTGGCGCTTCAAGATCCTATCTCGCCATTTAGAACGGATTTCGGGGCTCCATTTCGCTCAATCTTGTCTGCGTAAAATATCATCAGGTCTTTCAATTTGTTCGCCTGATTTTCTACGAAGATTACGATTGGATTGGTATGAATATTGAGGTTCTATGGAGCAGTTATAAATGAATTATTATTAAAGGCTTATACTGTAGTGATAGTTGTATCTTTTTATTTTAGTAATGGGTTTATCAGGTCGTATAAGGAACCCCTTTGGTTAGGTGTTTCTTTTTCTTTTCTATTACGGGTAACCGTTTCTTTCTTCAATGCGTTATGGACACACAGTCAAACATAATAACAATCTCATTCTATGCTAAGACATAAATATTTTTTGTCATTGTCAACCATTTCATTTTCATTTCCCACGTCCGATAAAATCTAAAACCGCCTTCAAAGAGGCTCCCGAAATATACAAGACAAAGGAAAGTGAATGTTACACATACACCAGACTCGTTAAATTTATCTTCGGATATGATTGATCCAATCGAAGTATTTCTGAACAGCATTGAACTTCAAGCCTCAAGTATCGAGAGCAACGAACCTATTGAATTGTTTTTATCCATCAATTACAGTATGGCTACTATTGTGCAAATGCTTGAATAGACACGAAACTAATCTGAGTGAGAATTTGTTTTTTATTTAGGTTGTGTACAAGGCTAGAATCAGGGCTGAATGACGATGAAGATTCAGATGCTTTTGAAAGTGTAGAACAGAGATATCCTTTTGGGTTTCCTAAATTCGTCGCTCGCCGTGATCAAACAGAGAGTTTACGGTTTAAAGCTAACAAAGTCACGTAAAAAGCTAGCTGGTAGATTCTTCAATAACTCTTGAGACAGTTGAGGTTAGTAAGATTAGTATTCTACAAGAGCAATTTGAAGTTACTCAATCTCAGCTCGAAGGCTAGAAACTGACAGACAAGCTGTCAACTAACTCGTATGCACTTTGTAGTAACTTGCCTCCTACGCTGCACTGAATTGACTCCGCTAGTACCAGGACTGCATAATCAACTAGGCGTCAACTGCATCCAGTACAGGAGACTTCGTGACAAGCTAAGAGGTTGTCTAGACGAAGTGGTTTGAGTTAATCAACTTATCGGGAGTGCCTGTTGCCTAGCTTGATAAGGGGCGTGAACATTTAGATTGGAAATTACCGTAGTGTGAAATACTGTTAGTGATTGGGAAAATACTACTAACTAACTGACAGCCTTATTCTGAAGATTTTTCGCCAATTTAGTCAGAATTTTTTTTAAATCTTTTCTGGGAATTTGGGAGATTATGCGAAAATGACTTCAAAAACGAAGGCGTCAGTTTCCAGCTGAAATTCACGTCATCATCATCATCTGCCTAGCCTTTTCCCAACTATATTGGGGTCGGCTTCCAGTCTAACCGGATGCAGCTTTTACATGGAGCACGTAAATGATAGAAATAAATACAAAGTCAAAATAAAAAGGAGTAAACAAACAAACTGAACTTTATTTACATGACTGCAATTCCGTTAGTACCAGGGCACCATAATCAACTAGGCTGCTCCAAATAAATATCAGTGGCGTGGATTTGGTTCGTGAGGCGCGCTCGTGATCGACCGATAAGTATCTGCCCACGAATGGTACGTCACTACTACAGAGGAAATACTTAGTAGCGGGAGTGACATGCGAACTAAAAGTTAATAGAAAATTATAGAATCTAGTAACACGACAGTAATCAATAAAGAAAATTACCATCACGAACTTATACTTACAAGAGTGCTGAGTTGCCGAGTAGCAAGAGACGACTATAATATGAGGCATCCACCTCTAGCTATGCTATGTAATTGGTACTTATAAGTGTTGATAATGTCAAGCGAAACCCATTCTTTTAACACAATCCTTCTATTGAAGCAAGGTCAAAATTTGCAAAGAAAAATATTATAAAATGACCTTACACATAATATTCGCGACCTATAAAGCATCACATTACAGTACACTTTTACTATAACAACGTGCTACAAAATTTGACATACACGCACAATGAAGCAACATCCTTTGGGGCCAAGGTTTGCCTAGACAGGCTCAAAAAATGCAAGGAGTGCCGAACGTGACCGTTTTAGATAAGTTCAGACTGACCTCTGTACATCTAGTTTGTGCCGACAAACGGGTAAAAAGGCAATAAAATGGGTTTTGTAAATCGCTTTATAGGTAGAGGATGCTGAAATTCTTTAAAGGCATTGAGTCATGAATACGAGTGATAGAGAAGTATGGAAGAAGAAGACATGTTGCGGCGGCCCAAATGTTGACCCGGAGAATGTTGTTATTTGAAATAAACATGATATCTACCGAATTACTATATTTTTTATTTTACCCTTTTCTGCGCGACTGTACCAGAACTACCAAGCTGCAGTATACACATATACATGTACTTATATTAGAAGAATGAATAAAAATAAATATTCTTCAGGGGACGAATGGGCCCCTCAAAAGTTCCAGGGGACGAGTGGGCACAGGGTGCGAATCTTAGGGAACGAATGGGCTCTGACCCGAATGTTGATGATGAGTCATCAAATAGTACCTACATCTTTGGAAATAAATAGCTATTCCAGTGCCTATTTTAGGATTACTTATAGCAAATCTAAGAGTAAGTAATGTTAATCGAATATCACATCGTATTCAGAATGTCTGTAATCAATCGTGAAACATATGATAATTCAATGATCGACTGTTAGTAACAGCTAAGTGTGCCACAATATTGTTTTAAGTGACGTAGCTTTGTTTGCTTGCTTATTATTTTCATCAAAACTCTCGTTGAATGAATCTTAAACTTCGGTTACTAATCATCATCTATCTCCCTAGCCTTTTCCAAACATGTAAAGGTCGGCTTCCAGTCTAACCAGTTGCAGTTGAATACTAGAGTTATCTTTAAGCCTTCTGCTATTAACATTTAAATTACTGTTTCCTAAGCCTGCAGATCATTTGCGTCTTCAAGCCCAACATTGAAGTCTACATCTCTATGACATCTTTCAGTAAACTTCAATAAACTTCTATCTTATAACATCAAGGTCATCTTCTTTCCCATCAAGATATAATTAAAGAATCCTCACTACAGTATTGTGCCGAAGATTTAATGTTTCTCCATTCTTCACACAGCACTTATGGTAATGTGTTTACAGGCCATAAACCGCCGTGTATAAAACCTTACGATGCGAATGGGCGCGAATACGGATCAGTTGGAACGGATTGTTATGTTTATAATTAGAAAATTGTAGCGGTAGATACAGCCATGGAAACAATACAGCGGCACTGATGGATTCCACGAAGAAAAACCCAATAACAATTTGCCCAAGATAAAAGAACCCACAACGTCATATTTAGCAGTAGCGCTTTGAACCACTAGACTAACAATATCCAAAAAATACTGAACTTGTCGCTGACAACAAACGTCTTTTTAAAGTAAGAAGAAGAACCATAAAATCAAAAAAGAAAATGTCAACACATCATAAAAGACAGAACACGAAGCTGTTACTAAAACAATTGAACAATTACATGACACCTACATATGCAAGTGAAAGACAGTCACCGGCTGCCAGTCAGCTGATCGTCGGCAGATAGACTGGGAACCCTCTGTTTCCTCCATTGTTGGGGACTGAAGAATTGCCCGATTGTTAGCCTTATCTACTGCGAGTATTATATGGTATTTTTATGATGTGAGCTGTGGTTTAAGTTGTAAGTGATGGTTCGGTTACATCTTGATGGTAGGTAAATGTTATCAGTGTTTCGTCAGTACACGAATGCAGTTTTGATGGAAGCAGGCTTTTGAATTTATATTCAGCAGTCATGTATGCTCATATGACTATGACAGAAAGTGTTGCCTAACCACAAGCCATCAAAATAAAGACTTGTGAAGCTACGCTAGATTTCGAGCATGACTTTGCACCGGATGAAATTTCAAAATTATGACTTTACGTATTTTCAAAATTAAATCATCATTGTGGGACGTAGCACTCAAGTAAAAATAGCTCAACTAAAACTACAGCATAGATGCGTTAGCAACTAATGCTAATACATATACTGAACGTCCAGATAAGCCATAAACCACAAACGATGAAACATAATCGACAGTTCTGACCAATGAGATCATATCTACGTTGACATCATGCCCATATAAGGACAGCTGACAGCAGTACAGTCCGAGCAAATAGTTCAAAGAAATACATGTAGGAGTTAACACATTAATAGCAATGATTTACGGATATGAAGATTTAGAAGTAAAAACAATAGAAGGTTTAATTGTATGGTTTGGAGATTCAATCTGGGAAATAAATGTTAACGTTGGAGGTGTGGGGAAAGATTTAGTAGCCAAAAAGGTTTGTTTGAGAATAATTTACACTTGCAGCAGGTCACACGCATATAATATGAAACCTAGTTTCCTTAAGACTCAGTAAAATTTGCAGAATATATTTTAATATATTATGATTTTGACTATACAAAGACAGTTGGAGACCGAAATAGGCAGAAGATATTACCTATACTTGAATCCCGTATAACTTTATTTGGACGAAAACACGTCTTGTGGCAGCTGTTTGCATTCATCAATATTTACCAAGAACCGTCTCCAGTTCTAGTAACTTGAATTTCGCAGCTTTCGCATTATGGCCATTAATATGAACTTTATACGTAACTGGAAGCCTTTACTTATTTGGAACTTTAATATGGGGAACGTGAATTTATGCCATGCCAATATTGTTCAAGTGGTTTTTGTGATATTTGCGTCCAGTCAACATATTTCCTCTTCTACAATTAATGTCTCCTCGAAAATAGATTAAAAAACGAACTTTTTTGACACTTGTTATCATCTGCATGCAATTTAGTCCACCGAAACATTTTCGTGCTTAATTCAACATGACCATTGACCAGCAATAAATTGGAAAGCTTAACGCATGTTTAACCCGACACAAAAGACATTCTCCAGTACAGTTAGAATGACATCATGTGTGAAACCAGCAGGATCTCACCAGAGCATACCTTATACAGAATTCTAGTTCCTCAGGATTAACGGTACAGACACATGTGAGAAGATTTAGTACATTGCGATAATCTGACGCTTTAATGGTACTTTTAAAAGAGGATAAAGATGAAAGATGACTACTAAATGAAGAGGAAGTCGCAACGGATATTGATTAAGTGCAGAGTCAATCAAAGTCAAATTCAAATTCAAAATCCCATTCTTCTCCATAGAGATCTACGCTAGGGAATGGGCAACTACAGTACGTTCACAGTTTTTATGTCTTGTGACTGGGACTGTAGCTACATTTAATTTTCATCTTTGTTTCGACAATTCAAAAGTGCCTGTAACTGGCTTACTTGAAATAAATGCTTTGATTTTGATTTTGATTTTGATTTTGATTTTGATTAAAGACATAAAGAGGACAAAGTTAATAGAGTACGATATACGTTTAACATTTTTTTGTGCGATGTATTGAATGCAGATGAATCAATTTGTACAGTGAACAGCGGAATGTAGTTGAATACGATAAAAGGCATCTTGCTTGAAAGTCGGGAAGAAGACGGTTTTTGCAGGAAATCTGATGTCTATAGTTAAATTGACTATGGTATGGAACAAATACACGTAGAAACTATATTTTTCGGATTAGCGCATTAGACTTGAAAATAAGATTCTAAAAATATTCAAGCGCAAAGCTGCCGAAATAGTTTTTGTCTCTATTAAAATTATTAAAACATTTATAGATTACAATTTATATGACAACATAAATGTTCTGAGAACATTAAACTAGATTAAAACGGAAAACTAAATTAACGGTGCACCAATAAATATAGCGCCAGTGATGTCATGGCGACGGAAACTGTTCTAGGTAGGCTAAAATTTGCATGTTTTGCGGATATTTCAACCAGTTTCAAGCGGGGTATAAATAATATAAGGAGTTATAGAAGAATCACTTCGAACAACGGTTTATACAACAAACTATACAACAAGACTGAAATATCCCCAATAGCAAAGTGCATGAGAATTGGGTTTAAAGTATTGCTTAGGGTGAAGACATTATGTTAATGAACAATTAGACGTTTTAGCATGAAAAGCAAAAAATTCAAGATAAAAGGAATAAATTCGGACTGTGATCAAGGGATCATGGGGGTCACTTGCCCTTACAGCATTGTCTCTTCTAGCACACGCGTACTCGCTGTGGTTGGGTAAGGTTAATCATTATATCTGAAGAGTCACAACACCTTTACAGCATTAATCTTCATAATTTAACCAGATCGCCATAAACGGACCATAACAATTCTATTTAGTACAGCGCCTGCGTTAACATCCCTAATCTTATTATTATTATCAATATAAGTGGCACTTCTGTTACTACCACATTCGCCACTCAAGTGACTGACATTATAACTGCAGTTTCTCAGAATCTGCAAGCTTGGTAGCTTGTTTAATCGTTATAACAAAATATAATGTGTTTGTCTGTCTTGTCTCGTGGTTTTGGAACGTGCAGAATGTGTGATCTGAGATTAGGTTTGTGGAGTACAGTTTTTAAGGCTTCCGTGTGTGTGAAGTAGTGGAAAAAGGAATGGAGACACGTAACTCAAGGTAAATTTGTGGTGTTGCCGAAAAATAAAACTGACTCAATATTTGCTGAATTTGATCTTGCAAATAAATTGGAAGGCCAAGGTATTGATGGATTGTGTAAGGAATGTGAAATAAAAAGGAGTTAATGATATCTAGCGTGACGGTTGACAGGGGAGAATGGAAGAAAACCACGTGTTGCGCTGACCCCAAGTAACATGGAAAAAGGGCAGGAAGATGATGACGATGATTTTGCAAATTAAGTAAAGGCTTTCCGATATTGAAATAATGAGTCTAGACAGGCCCTCTCCACTACGAAAGACTTTCGTTAAGCAAAATCCGCAATTCGAAACAAAATATGCAAAAGGAATCATCGACACGAAGAAGAATGTAGACCATTTAACACCAAACCCGCATAAAATAACTGTACATCAGAAGCATAAGGTGTACAAATACAGAGACTTGTACATCCGACCTTATGCTTCTGATTTCAAGAATAAATTCGCCAATCCAACCAAACGTCTAATTATAAATCCGCATTCACACGCGTCTAATGTCACATATTTATCGCGTTCTCACTTTCCCAGTCAGAGTGTGAGCCAGCCCTTTGCTTTCTAAGCGGCGCCGGCGCAGGTATTAGCGCGGAACCACCACTTTCGATGTTACGTGTTGCTCTGGCCTAGGATAAGGTTTAGCATTACCTATGTTATATCCGTTATATGATGCGAAGGTTTTAAAGATGGGTTAGAAGTTAGCAACATAAATTTATAGTTCTCCCCTTCTCTGTAGCTACATAATTTACTATGATACTGCTATCAAGTTTGAACCCAGGCCACTCAAAATTTTACATCACATACCCATCCCTAAAAATCTGTCAACACGGGCATACGGCACCGCGTCAAGTTCACGTTAACGCATGGCCGCGCATGCGCGTGTCATGTGCGCCGGCGCAGCGCACCTGTACGTGTTTCCTGTCCGCCATCTTGCGGGTTAGTTGATGCGAACCCTCGTAATGCAGGCGGGTGATAGATTGGATATAAAAAAAAAGAAAATAGTAGAAGCTTTGGAGTATTGGTTTTAGAACATCTGTATGGCTAAGCTAGATTTTTTTGTATCCGTTGCCTGAGCAAGGTATTTAAAGAAATGCCGTAAAAGATTTCGCAATATTTACATTCACAAAGTATTTTTACGAATTCTGTCGCATTGCTGATCTAAAATAATTATGATAATCGTTCGTAAAAATTATCATCAGTAAAAACAGACCTTTAGAAGCAAATATCATTGTTTAGAAGCCTTAGCAGTGTGTGACAATTTAGATTAATTGGTTTTCACAACAGGAGGCAGGCGATGTTTTAAGGTTTCTCTTATTTCTAAGTTAGAACAATTTTGGTATTTTAGGCAATCTGGGTTTTAGGCCGTCTGAGTTTCAGGTTGAGTCAAATGGGAGACAAGCCGTGTTGCGCTGATACTAAAACGGTGGTTGGATATGGACTTAGAACCTTTTTTGTCCTGCTATATTCTTGCAACGGTGCTTTAACAAGTCATATACAGGTAAAAGACCTCATCCCGAAGCCGTCAACTAAGCATTCTGTACATCAAACTAAGTAACTTTACGCAAAAATTATTGCTGGGAAACGACTTTCTTTTTTTGGAGTGAAAAGTCATGTTTTGTGGTAGAATTCAATGTAACGCACTCAAAACATTGTGCTGATGGATGGATTAAATAGTACGGGGGTCGTGGAGGTGTTTAAAAATCTTACATTAAAAACTTGTACTTTTTAAAAAAAAAAACTTGTCAAAAACTTGGAACCCCCAATATCTCCGTAACTAGAAGGTTCCCAGGTATAGTGTAGAACAAAAAAATAATCGCAATGACGGGGAGAACGAGTACCTTTCGACTTCGTCAAGAGGTATTTTACACCCTTTATAACATTAAGTTCTTAGGTACTGTGCAGCTAGACACCGCACTTCCCAAAGTGAACTGTTTAGCTCACAAAATCTATTAACCCTACCACACACGTCTGAGACCCCCACACCACGTCACTAGACGTCGGTAGCACTCGCAATAAATTACACGTACGTTATGGGGCCGCGATACGCCGAGCAAGCACTGCTCACCGTTAACCCCCAGCTACCGAGCGCGGGTTAATATACAGTTTAGAAATGGCACTGTAATATGTGAAGCTTGCGCAGGAGTGGCAGGTATTTTGGAGTATTTTTTTTTCACTGGCAATGTTTGTGAAGGAATTTGAGGTGAACATTTGTAGTGTATAATGCTTGATGGTGATGCTTAAAAAGATGTGAATACTTAACTAAAGAATAATGACGTTCGACAAGTTCCGGCAAGTTCGGTAAATATGATTAAATGGTCTTGGGAACTAACAAAATCAATCAGAACAGAACTATAGAGAACTAAGACAAGCTATTTCAAGCCATGGCTTCCATTTCCCGCCATGTCAAGCAGAAGGCGGGAAATAGCTAGGGACTAGAGACTAAACAAGCTTTATAAACCTTAGTCCGTAAGTCTTGTCCTATGCTACTCGCATCCAAGACCTTCGCCAGATCATCAGTCAACCTCGTAGAAGAATGAAACATAGTGTTTTAAAATTCTGCTAGCATTACTCAAACCCTACGTTCTGTTTGTTTCGACGGCACACGCAGCGAGCCGGAACTCACATGCGCCTGCGCCGGTAACTACTCGCTCGCTGCGAAACTATGACGAATCTTAGAAATCTCGTTGACGTCGCTATATCAGACGTCTCACGCTTCTGTGATTGTGTGTTCATTTGTCATGTTATCATTGGATGGATGGAGTCTTAATCATGTGTTGGGACTGGCTTTTCTACAAACACTACGTAATGTAGTCCGTGCCTCGGAAAGCACGTTAAGCCGTTGGTACCGGCTGTCATTTAAAAATCTTTGACCGTTTTCAGTCGTTGACAACCAGTCTTACCAAGGTGTATTATATTACCTAGCACTAAGGGGGTTGTGGAGGTCATATAGGATAATACTGGTATTCAGCTGCATCCAATTAGTTAGAAAGCCGACCCCAACATATTTGGGAAAAGGCTAGGCTGATGATGACTACGTAATGTAGTCCAAGATGATACAAAGACTCGTAAAGTCTTTACAAATCATCAAAAAGACTGCAAATTGCACGAAAAGATGAGTCAGAAATCGTGTACATCGTGTGTGTTACTTAATGCGAATAATTGACTCCGCCACAAGCTCTAACTTACGTTTTAACTTTAAATGAATATGTATAATTCAAGAATGATCCATTTATGTTCTAAGCGATTTATACCAGGTACTCAGGTGGCTCTATTTATATTTTTCAGCCAGAAGGCGTTGCGGCAGACCTCGTAGAAGATGGCGGGACGAGTTGGATAGAATTAACGACGAATAGTCCATATTAGCTCTGGATAGAAACAACTGGAAGTCATGGGGAGAGGCCTTTGTCCAACAGTGGGATAACGCAGACTATTAGTATCAGATGGCTCTATGATCTGAAGATATTATGGTTTAAAACTTAGGACACAAACATATTGATGTCTCTTAATTGTTCCTCACACAATATGAATATACGTAAGAACAAGGAAAATTATTCAATATCTTAACAAATGCACGTGTGAACTATTAATAATACCCGAACACGTGCTTTAGGTGTCTGAGGTAATCGCGAGTCACTAACAAAACACTATTGTTTCCGTATCGAGTAAGATTAAGACTGAATGCAGATTGTAATGTCTAGTCTAGCATCCTTGGAGCCCTCTCCAAAAAAGTGGGAGAAAACCTACTCTTTGAAACGACACTATTTTTGAAGCGGATCTTCCGCTTAAAAATATTTTTTACTTCAACATCAATTTAGGCCCACAGGCCCACCCACACACTCAGTAAACGATTTAGTCAATGATTCGCAATTACCCAATCATTACTTTACCTTTAATTACAAGGTAACGTTAATCTCATTAATCATAATAAAGCTTATTGCTGTACCTTTAAGACTTATTAATTTATCAACCTAGCAACTCAGAAAGTAATATACACCTACAAGCATATTACACTTGCGGCGCAAAAAAATGGTCATCACACAACGCTTCGCTTAACTTTCATCGATGAAGAAATGACAAAAACTCCTGCCTGATTATCATGGTAATCATGTGTGCAAGTGTACACTGGAGCGCAAAAAGCTATGCGGATTATGTTTTACTCTTCAGTTTTAAAATGGCGCATAAACGGAAATATCGAAAAGGCATAGTGGCCTTAAATAACCTTATAAGACAAACCTTCTACCAGATATCTTTTAAGTGACCATCAAACACCACAACTAAATGGCAAAATCTGCCCATAGAATATAATATATCTAGCTATATCTTCCAACAATAGTGCGCCTAGCAACAACGCATTAACAATCGCGTGAGAACACTTCCGAAGCATCCGAGACATTCTCGAGACATTTTTCACACGCATCATTGTTCACTGCTATCAGTTTTGAATTCAAACGTACTAGTAGATAATTACAGTCAGCAAAAGAGTGTACAAATGTAATGCATTCAGTGTCAAAGACTTCCAACTCAGTTCAAGCATAACTTAACTATGGATATTACAAATATTTGTTTCAATTTGACAAATAGAAGTTTTTGAAGTATTTTGTTTCCAAAAATTATACATAGGCTTTATCTTTGCAAAATAAATTGTGAACACAGGACAGCTTAAAAAGAAGTTGTTGTTGTTCTGAACCGTACGGACGACGCAAAAGTTAATTAACAACAGTTCCGATCCGATAGTTCGATGCTCCCTCGAACCTAAAACCATCGTCGGTTCGCTGGCCAACTTTTTATGCAAGGATGTGTACAGCGGAAGTTCGTAATTTCCCTTCAATGTTATTTGTTGTTTTTGTTTGAATGCTTTCACGGGGGCAAGTTAAGTACCGCGAGGAAATACAGTAAATAAAAAAACATGTTGTTGTTCACGGAGGTTTGACTCATAAAATACAGATTCAAGATTTCTGGATAAGTCACATTAAATACAGAGTAGCCACATTGATTTGCAGAGAGCATCATGAAACCGAACGATACTTCCACACGAAATTGGAAAACGTCCTGATAATAGTCAAAACAAAGCTAAATTCTACTTTTCTGGACATAAAGCAGTAGAAAGTGGGTATAACACTTTACCTAAGTTATATTCAATTGATTGAGAAAAACAGAACCTTTTTTAAATCAGTTAAGGATATTTTAGTAATGTCATTTTCAAGTACAAAGCTGGGATTCTTGCGAATTCCTCTGTAACTTTGTCTCTAAAGATAAAAGACGTTCTTAGAGGCTTATGAGCTTTTATTTCACCAATAAGTATAAAATCTTCTCCATATAGAACTTATCTATCACCCTCATCATTATTACTAATAAATTCTTCAATCATGTCCACCTGTTGATTAGCCTGGCATGCAAATTCTACACTTTCAGTGGCGTGTCTGATCTCACGGACCGATGCCTCTGCAATTACGGCTGCAGAAAAAATGCTAAGAATAATTAAATAATTATTGTGTCTTAGTTATTGAGGATCTCCTTTCGTTGTTTGCTTTAACGTTATTGGTGGATTATGTCATTGTGTCTACAGTCGTTGTAAAGATGATAACTTCGCTGTTCATTTTCTACGTTAAGATTGAACGTTTCTTTTAAATTGATAGCCCTTATTGTCCCACTATTGTACAACCAATCTAATGTCCGTAAACAATGAATTGTTTCGACTACCCCCTACTACTAGAGACATGGAAGCCTAAGAATACAATCATTGCTGAAATTACCTATTCATATAATGTTAAAGTTGTCTTAAACAATAACTATGTTAATGACTTCTTATTAAGCAGTCTTGAACTTTGTAGACCTTTGACTGACTGCAGAGTATAAATAGGTACTGTGTTTACATCATAATTGCTTACTACTATTAACATTATCTTTTCAGACATAGTAGTAAAACTAAAGTATTTAATATAAGAGACTTGGTTGAAGATAGCCATGGACAGAGAAAATCAGAATAATCTTAAAAATCCTTGGAAGATTAAAAGTAAATAAACGTTGTTATAAATATGACTGAAACAAGTCATATTATAGATGAAGATAAAATGACAAAAGACGCAGGAATAATGAATAGCAATGAAGGAGATGGCTGTGTCGGTAGGTAAGGTAAGTGGTAACATTATAAGAAAATTCTGTGAGGCTAACCCGATAGTACTTACTACTGACCTTTACAAACCCAAGTAAAGCCTACAAAAAAACTCATTGAAAAAAAAAACTAGATTAAAACAAAACCGAACAATAAAAGAGTGGGTCACAAAGATTTCAGAACTACTGAGAATCCGTCCAAACGAAGTGTTAATACATCTATTGTTACTGGCTGTCACAATTCTGGGATACGTTCGTGCGACTGTAAAAACTATTTGCATGCAGTGCGCATATCTCATGGTCAATTTAATGTACAAATTGGTCGGGGTGTCCATACATTGTACATGCATTGCGATTTTGCATTTAAGGTTGATGAAATGAAGACCTTTGCAAAGGGAGTGTCTGATATGAGATGACAAGTAACAAATAAGTGAGGAAGAAGAAGATATGCTGGCAACCCCAAATGAATTGGTATAAACCCAAGAGAATGATGATGAAATAAACACCATTGCAAGTCTCCCGTGAGTTAATGGTGATATGAGAATGAATGAGGTGACTATGAGAAACATTGTGTCAACAATAATAATTTTGTTATTTGAATAATGTAATGACTATTTTTGGCCTAAGCGTCAATTGAATCCAATGTTAATGGGGTACAATTGAAATAAATGATTTGACTTTGACCTTGCACTGTTGCACTACATCAACAGCTTACAAATGTGCCATAAAGATATACATACATTTCGTACGAAATTCCCACACATTTTGGTGTGGGTATAAATGCAACCTACCCAATCAAAATATGATTATTTGGGTAGGTTGCATTGTGGTAATCTTTAAGGTTCTAACACTTACAACGCTTTAAACGAACCAATCATTTTGCCACACCGTTTCTCATCTCCTCGTTTGCCGTTCTATATTTCAGCATCTGAGTATCCTTTAGCCTCATTTCTCAATATACGAGCTTTCAGGCAAAACATTCCCTTCACATAAATACTGCCCAACCCGAACAATGAACGCAAGAGGCTCTCAATCTTCAAACCGACATCGCATTCTGCATGCATGCGATCATATACTGTCAAAAGTAGGTTACTGAAATACCAGAAACATCCAGCGGAACATCATCTTTATTCTAATAGATCTAAGGCTGGTATTTCCATGATGTGTCCGTTCCATCGTGACATTACTGAGTTTATTTCAAGAGCTGAACTTTACAGTACAATTGACTTTATCTGATACTTTCTATCAGCTGCAACAAGGGCTCTGGGATAGGTCGGTGGCATCTGAGCACACTGCTATTGTTTGTTGCGCTCATTTCTTCTTAAACAGTAACGCTAAATTAGTACCAATTGATATCTGACATTGACCTTTCGAAATGCAGAGTCTTTAACTAAGACAAAATGTCTAAGTATACCAACATACATAAATCGATATAGTAGATCGTAACAGGCAGTATTTGGGATAGTAGAAATTAATCTCATGACCACCAAAGGACCTCTATGTATTGAGGCTAAGAATAAGGAAAAGAAAAAGGACAATGCAGTCAATCAAAGCCAATCCATAGAAGGATTATAAAGAGAGAGAGAGACAGAGGTGAACTGTAGCCATGAACCCTCTCCTTCTAAAACATTTAGCTCAATCGTTAATGCTAATAAGCCATTCATCGCCTTAATTTTTTTGTGGAATTCAAATTTGAATCAAAAAGTAAACTATTGCATAAACAACTTACTATACAATTAAGAACATTAAACACTGACCTTAGTCAGAAGCTTTTTACAAATATAAATATTCATACGAAATTGATGATGATCAATCACCGTCGGGAGGACAAGGATATCCGCTTCAGTGAAGGGAAGCAAGCCTTGCAGAGGTTACTTACTGATTTCTTCGACTGATTACACACATAAACATAACATCACGCCTGTAATCCCTTAAAGGTTAGGCAGAAGTGCACCTAGTAGTACACCTACACCCACATTTCGCCAGTAAGTCATAGGTAAGTCCCATGTAATAGGGGCGAGTCTATTGCCATCAACCGGGCTCAAATCCAAACTCCGTGGCTACAACTGAAAAAATTCTGAAGGAAAAACCCAATATCACTTTGCCCGACCCGAGAATCGAACCCAGGACCTCATGCTCAGCAGTAGTGCTTGAGACCACTAGACCAATGAGGCAGCGAGGGAGTGATTCAATCAGAGGAAATTGAACATTTTATAATTTTCTACAAACCAAGTTCTACAGCTGAATGTGGAGAACGTAAAACGGCAAACATAAGGAAGAATGACCTCAAACTAATTTGACTGAAGATCTGATACTGATAGTAACTGGACCAAAACTTTGGTTTGGGGAGATTGGGAGTGTCGAGGCCCATGATGATGACAATCGAAAAAAACGCGAATAAAATTGCCATAATCATTAACATCTTGTCAACTGATCGCATGGCGCGGAATCGAAGTACATACTTTAATTCCGTGAAATATCCATCACTAATATTTAAGATTGTAAAAGTTTTGTATTCCATTCGGGATTATAGACAATGCTGTACCTTTACCGCAATAATTATAATGCAAAATGAATAGTTGGCATGCGCCAGGATGTTATAGGCGCCTCATTGCTGTAGAGCGCCAGCCATTGTTATTCATTACTTGTTTAATATAAAGGTTAATAGTAAATTATCGTGTTCAAAATGTAACTATCGTTACAAAAAGTGTACCTGGTGTTGTTGATGACAATATTCACTATGGTTTTAACCGCAGAATCAATTATTTTCATCTAACTACTTCTACACACGCTTGTGCCAACATTTTGAATTAATGAGCCTCTTAAAAACTGTTTGATCCCTATGAGGACCAAAGATCTTGATAATGACAAAGTAGTATAAATAGCTGCGAATATAATAATTATAACAAAAGCCAAACGTTTGGTTGGGAATGGCTGGATTGACGCAGACACATTACATGCATTCTTCCCAAAACCACAAGGAATTTATAATTTTAGTTCAAAAACACACAGAAATTCTCTCACATATTATTTACCTACAAATCCATCCAAAACAGGCTTAAATTCTATGCAGTAAGGTTATCGATAAAATCATGGGTGACGTCATGAAGGCTGTATGGGTCATACTCGTGCGCACTTCGTTATTGTCATTTACATAGCAATATGGACGACGATTAGCCTGCACGAGCGCTGGTTATGTTCTGATTTTGAATTGTTTTGAGTACCAAATACTTTAATATTCTTCGTTGGGGCGGGAAAAGAGTATTTAGAAAGACTTGGGGAGGCCTTTGCCCAGGAGTGGGACAGAAACGGCTAATGTAAAAATAAAACTCCATTACAAAACTTTTTAATTCTATATTATTTTGAGGGAAGCCTTTGATAAACTGCATCAAAAAACAACCGATTGATGTCCGTAAGAAATAACAAACAATATGAAGAAAAAACTAGCGTAACTGGGTTATCTTGGAACGCAAATTAATAAAACTGATATAAATGTACCACTTATAAATACTAGTATACAACTCAATGCTTACAATGAAACATCAATTGGAACAAGTCGCTGAGCAAAACGTATGAAATTGCTAGATACTCTTTTATTTTCATTTGCAGCCAAGACAAGAAGGCAAGATCTGTAAAGGTAAATTTCATCAATGTAACTGAACACGATCAGCTTGTCCTAACCTCGTTCAAGAGCTGTCAGCGTCAGTTCATAGCAATGATGCCACCGAAAGTCATTGAACGCAGTTTAAATAGGCTAATCGCGTTCAGTTGATTGGCGAAGTTCGCCCTAAAAGTCGTAGTCCACAACTGTGACATTATGACATTCATTCTAAAAGATATGAACAGTGTAACCTACTCCCCCACAAAGACTTGCCATATGGCGAAACAGACCATACAAAATCACGATCGAAGCAAAGCTCTCTCTATTCAATTGTGAAGATTAATGTAACAAGCGAAGTCTTTGGATTGCATTCAAGTGCTTCTAAAGAGGATAATTAAACATTTTGATGTTTTATTTTTAGATTCGAATTTGGGAATCAAAGTGGTGTATTTTAATTCGGAGTAGGCTCTTAGGTTTCCATTTGTTCAGCCTCTTAAGTTTAAAGAAGCTCTTTCAAGGCTCTTATTGTAAGGAGCTTTTAATTTTGAATGAAGAGATAAGAACGGTCAATTGATTCTTAATCAAGGATTACCAAACCTTTAGAAACGCTAAATAACAATCTCTCGAATGATATCACCATCATAGTTTTTCGCAGTAGATTTTATTCTTCCTAATATTAGTTCCATCTCAGATATTAAGAAGTCACCACCTTTCTATCCTAGTCAAAATACAATCTCTCCCATATTTTTTAAAAGTCACATAAATCTATTAGAAAAAAATCTAGGCTAGCCAAATATGTTTCTTTATAATAACAGTCTTCTAAAACACCAGCCATTTGCAACCTGTCTTTACTAATTACACTAACTAACGGATATCTTTGTTACTTTGTAATTATACACTGAATTGAGACTATCAATTTGACAGGCGCCATCAGTTATAGTTCTGTTAGGATATTATTATCGCCCAGAACTAATTGTATGGTTTTAGTTCTCATCGTTGTGTTAACGAAGAAATGTCTGTCATTAAAGTTTAGAGTATTGCTATCTAAATTAAGATCGTTTTTTGTTGAGATTCTTACTTTAAATGGTCTTATTCTGCTTGTAAAATTGTTAACTGCAGTATTAGCGTAAAGTACAGTGCTACATTTTTTTATTAGCATTCTAAAGTATGGTTTACACGCCCGTGAATTTTTAAAAGAACTTAGCGCTAATGAAGCTTGTTTTACTCACATTAAGACTTAATGACGTCACAAATTACATGCCTAGTTAGTTAGAATTGTTGAAGAATGACGAGTCATTAACTATTAAAGAGTAGCTGTTAGTAGAATCATCATTACCTTTACTTTTCTCGGAAGCGATGATTCCATTTCTACATGTCTGTAATGCTCAGCGGATCTGTGTACTGATCCTCCTCTAACATCTTCTGCTGAAGCTTTCTCTTCACCTCGAGTCAAGGTGGTAACCTTCCTAACAATCCGTGTGGTGATCCTTCGTTGACCACTGACATCGTCTTTCTTCGAGATTTTTGTCGACTCTAAAGAAGAGCCCAGAACCTCGGTGGACATTCTCTTGTTCGTGTGAATCGCCTGCAACTCTGACATTCCCATTCCTAAGCCACCGGCTGACGTGGGCACGGCTAGCGCCCTCTCTCCATCGTACTCAAAGTGAGTCTGATTCCCATCGTGTACAATTCTTCCATTGTAGCTCTCCTCTCGGTAAGACCCAGACCTATAACTGGATGATCGCTCCATGCCTGGGTAGTTTCCATCGTACACTGTCTCATGTCTCGTCAACCCTTCTCTCAAACTTCTGGGCACAGAAGCCAAGTTCAAACTTGTGGTTATCGGTGACCCGACAGGCGATGGAGAGGATTTCTTCAAGCTTGATTTTAGGGGTTTCGAGTCATCACTTTCTAGCGTCCCCTGAACGAATAGACGCTTGCTGCTTCCGCCTTCTTTCACAAATCGGTACATCGACATCTTGGCTCCGCTTAGGCCTTAAGGCCGCCGTAACACATAATACTGTTCTCTGCAATGGAGTTCCCTCTTATTACGGATTCGATACACGTCGCGTTTGCTTATTCATGTACCGGTGACAACTTATGGTGTGAATTCTTAAGACATTAAGGGAAGGTATGCTAAGCTATTCTTTTGTATTATTGTGTAATGTTATTTGGTTTTGCAAGTAGCTCAAATGTCGTAAAACGGTTACTGCTACTTTACTGCTTTCTAAGTCTTATTTTATTTTACTTGAAATGTAACATAGCGCATTTCTGCTACATTTAGCATAACCAATATGTTCAGAAAAACATGGACGTCAGTTTTTGCGACGGATCAGTCGATAATCAAAACATCACAATCATTTCTAATAAAAACCAAGACAAAAACTACAATGTAGGCAAAAACCATGACAGTAAGTCGATAGGTGTTGAAACTAAGAGTGGTCGTATGGTAAGCTTGCGACGGATTAGGCGCGGTACTGGCCTATATATGGAGCGAACCGCAGGTATGGCGCGGCCCTTCCGGCGGACGCAAGCAAGAAACTTAAGGACAAGATTTTAAATTTTAACGAGAACATCCGTGACCGTGGTGAAACCGTTGCTTTACTAATTAAGTAACCGAATATTAATTATAGTAGTTCAATAAACCCTAAGTTAAAAGACTAATTAGAAAATCCAATTGATGATATTGACGATAGGACTTGGACAAATAATAAAGTACGGTATTGATCAAAAGGTTCTGATTGAAAGAGAAAATATAATTACAGGTATTTGATCAACAAATAATTACATCGCTTTGAAGGTCACAAATAATTTAGATACGAAGATTCAAGTGAAAGTACAATTACAATCATAATAAAAGAAAGATAGCTTTAACAATAAAGGTCAATATTACCTTGGAAAACATAGAAGACGAATATTAAATGCCAAACAAATTAAATAAATAAACAAAATGGTATAACCAGTCTTTTAATTACTTTAAAGAAACAAAGAATGTCAGTGTCAAAGTCGTAGCTAAACTTGACCTAAATGACAGAGCAAACATTTTTACATAACAGCAACTGGTTACACTTTGGTAAAATAACGTTTGGTCGTGACTGAGGCAAGAAAAAAACAGATAGATATCGAGAAAAAAAGAATATGATGTCTATATTTAGATGACAATTTTCTGCTTCATTTCCAAGATTTGCATCAAATGTATCTATTATTTCAGCAAGGTTTGTATATTTGGTATTATCATCGTCTATTTCTAAAAGGTCTTTAATGACAGCATTAAATAAATTACCCAAACCACTTTTTTTATTAAACCATTTGTCTAATCGAGTGGAAAAATAATCGTGCGCAAAGTGATTTAAGATTAAAAGCTAATCGTCATTGAAAAATACTTCCAGGTTTATAAATGTGATTTAAGAGAGCGGACATCCAGTTTTGAGGTCATAACTTTTGAATGACATGTAGGAAATAGTTAAACGTATGCTTAGTCATGTCTTCATGTTTTAATTACCATGTGAAGACACTATTTTATTTCTTAACTCATAAAATTCAGAAGATAAAAATTGGCCTAAATTTTTCGCATAAGTAGTGAAATATTCTTATTCTTCCATCATATACCATATTCATCGCATTCCATCAGACGAGAATGAGGTTTAGAAAAGAGTCATTAACAAAAAAGATGATTATTCTAAAATGGGCCTCAAAAATTTGAGGAAAAACATTTGAATAAGATTTGTATCAAGATGCATTTGCAACACTATACTATAGTGGATAAGGATTAAAATGATCATAGGTAAATAAATATTTGCGCGATGACCACACATTGTTCATTGCTAACGAGCCAGCCCAGGTAAATGTGCTAATTACTATTGTTTATGTCGAGGCCTCTTTAAATATGCCACTTGCTATTGTGCAATACGTGTTTTGAATATCGGTGGCAACTGGTGAGCTTCGTAAGCACATCTATGGGAGTGGACTGATACTGTTGGTTATAAGGGAAATAAAGTGGAACATAATATTGCTGCTTCTATAAAGGATAATGATTAATCTACTGAAGAAGCTACTTGTGAGACAGATAAAGACGATTAATTAGAATTGATAGAAGAGAGAGTTAAAAAGGACAAAAGATACTAGAATAACGTTTATTTACGGATACTGTGTGAAAGCTAATTGATGATTAAGGTACAAAAGAAGTTACTGATGAAGAAAACGAAGAAAAAAACGTTAGACTGGCAGGAGAGAAAGAAAATAGACATTAAACAATCATAAAAAAAGGAACAACAATACAGTTCAAGTAATCTAACAATAAATGATTGCATGTCCGACAGAAATAAGCCTTTATCAATTGCATGTTGACATTGCAATTGATATCAATGAATCGATCAATATTTATCATAATACTAGGATCATTTCTGGGGTACTATCTCTAACACTTTCGATATGACATAAGACCTGCTGTCAAGTTCTAATCCTTACTGGTACGATTAGTAACTACTATATCTGGTAGCGTAAGTAAACATGCTTGTTTTAAATGTCATACTTTTTGTCAAGGACAGTGTTTGCTTAGTCTAAGAGATATGTTTCTTTGATATTGTTTTCTACAGTATTCTTTTCAATATTTGCATCTATCTTAACAGAATCACCAAGCGCATCTTCTAGTTAATTGTCTTCATCAAAATTCATTACAGTATCCACATTATTATTCTATAATAACCTAGCAACAAAATTCTTGCCTTATTTTTTTCTAGCACTTGTTTATTTCAATATAAATCATGTACAGTCTATATTCAATGATATCCTGTGTGGGTGAGAAGTAAAATAGTTTTTTACGGAGGTGTTATTCAATGGTGACTCCCACGTGGCTGGACCTTGGCTAACTTTATATGGGGACGACATTTTATCGCATAATTGTCGGTTACAATTTAATTGGGCTTGGAATTCTTGCATAATGCATTTTTTATGATGAATTAGTTTCTTTGTGATAAATGACGTTTGGAAATTGAAGGCGGGCAGATTTTTGAAGACCTAGAATTGGTTAGTGGAACTGTTCCGGGACAAAGGAGAATATTTGGAGTTAATATCTTCAGTAATTGGAAAGGCACTAGAAGAATTTCTTCTTCTAGTGCCTTTTCAATTACTGAAGATGTGCGACTGCCACTATTTGAAAAAGTTGATGATGGATAAATACTCAAGCTTTGAGAGAAAGAGGCCTTTGACAAGCAGTAGGACATCACAATTCACAAGCGGCAGAGATACGCGCGAGAGATAAATATTTGTATTTAAACCAATTTTTAAGATTATTTCAGTCTATTTGTTCCCAAGCCAGTTTTACATATACTTGCAATATAAAAAATACCTATAAAACTAAAATGCATTGTCCACAAATAGTTTACCAAACAAAAGGCAGCATTTCAATAGCATTCATTTGTTTTTGTTTACATAAACATACTCAAATCTGCGTCAGATTTTTTACTGTCCGTAATTTGCATAGGTGTGACCTTGGTATTTAGATTCCTAACAAAAATAAAGACTTCAACGGGGTGTGATTACAACAGCCTACCCGATTACCTTTACTGTAATTGTTTAAAGCACTGTCTTATTACTGGTCAAAGGACTCCGGCAGAATCTTCCAAAGCTCTATTTCGTGGCAACTTGACGCACCTTTTTTTATTTCTACTACATTATGGAAATTAACAACTGGAAGTAATGGGGAGAGGCGTCTGCCCAGCAGTGGGATGACACAGGGTAACAGTATCAGTACTACATTCTATATTTTTTTTAATAATTTGATAATATTTGTTCGACTTATTAATGAAGTTATATTCATCGAATAAATCAGAGATGAAGTGATGGTATAATTGATGAAAAGGGCAAAGGTAAGGGAATCAATTTAGAACATTGATTTCGACACCGTTCCTTTTAGGATTGGTTGCACAACTGTGTGGGATGCGCCCTTAGGCTCCATATCCGAAGCAATGACGTCATTCCCCAACAAACAAATCAATTGTACGGAACCAGTCAAAACAGTGGTAATTAGAACATAATTAGAGGTGTAGAATTAACATAGTAGCCCAAAAGCCCTTGAAACTAGTAGACCACCAATTAGCAGATATTTCAAAATCCAAGCATCTTCATTGAACTTATTGATAAAACTACAATGCCGCAATAAACCGTTAGTTGTCACCGGTATCCGTTTAAAATAAAAATCGAAAAATCGTATCGAATTCGTAATTCACATCACTACACATTAAAAAAACACTACACACCACTAGGTTCGGTTTTTAAAACACTATTAGTCGGTTAGTCGTGTTAATTTTTCGAATTCGTGTTCGGAGTCGATTTTTGAATGTTTGTTTTTTTTTCGAACGCGGTGCGCGCGCGTCTACGCCGGTAGCTTGCAGGTGACTGGCTGCGCCGGCGCAGATACACGGTAGGTTACCCATGACGGGTTGAGTCGGTAAAAAAATAAAGTATTTCGTACGTGGGATTATTAGTTTTAATAAGGTTGCATTGAATTATATACTACACGTTGTTATCGATGATTTTTATGATGTAATTCGAGATAATTGATAGTTTATCTATAACGTATGATTTTTCATGGAAATATTTTATCTCTAGCAGAGACCCTAGACAATAGTAGCTCTATGCTTTTTCAATGCGTCTACGACTTCCAATATAATTGTCATGAACTTTTTGGTAATTTATGTCAATACCTTACCTATATTTTTGACTTTTTCAGCATCGGTTTCTCACTATAACTTTGTCTTTATCTAGGCCTACTCTGAAAATTACTGAAAGCAAATGTGTGAAAAAGGGAAAGCTGAAACATTTGCACCTATGTACTACGTCATAGACACTTTCATGTCATTGATAACCTTTGAGAGATACAGATCATATTACTTTGAGTCTTTGATGTATTCTATTACAAGTACTATGTACTTGAAAACTTCACTAATGATCTTTATGTGTAAGTAGTAACAATGATTATTACAACAATCATTATAATCTTCGTAATTATTATGAGTTGTGAAAATCCTGCGTTTGTACTTTGTACAGATGCAATTTAAAGTGATGCATCACACGTTAATAGATAATGTAGGTAATATACCGAGTGCACTGAAGATCGACCGATAAAAATACCGAAAGATGCGTTACTATTTCTTTTGCTCATTAATTTTATAAGGACTTATCTTGCAGTTCAAAATACTTAATACATTTAACGCATTTAAAACATCCTTCTATTTCTGTCAAATGGCAATCGTTTGAAGATGACATAGACAGAAATATATTTTTAATATGATTTACAGAACATTTTTAATTAGCTGTCGTACAAATGGGCCTAAATAAAAGTCACCTAATCATAAAACAAATAAACGTATCTGAAAATCATGAATTCCTGGTATCTCCCTACGCCCCGCTACGGCTGATTGCGTAGCACTGCGTAGCTCGTAGGCATCGTAGAGGCCTCTACGCTTTTAACTACCCGTCTGATAAGAAACAGTGATTAATTAACTACAATATGTCGCTTTGTCTATCATAATGTGATTGATCCGTGCTGGTATCATTGTTGGTGATAATCGACAATTCAATTGTCCGTCATACATCATAATGAAGATTTCTAACGATATTTGACACACTAATCGAATTGTTAAATTTACATTTTTGCGCCATCGTTATGTAGGTACCTGTTTTACATTATCTATACTTTTGCATTGAGCTATTTTGTACTCAAACGTAAAGATTTAAGAGAAGTGCAATGCCTCTGTCAGCTGTGATATTTTCCTAGTTGAACCTTACACTATATTAAAATAAGTTATAGGTTAACATAACTAGAATAAAAACTGGCCATAAATATTCAAACAAAACCATCCATATAAAGTAGCCTGTCTGCCTACCCTCCGCGTGGGAGCGTGAAGCTAGCCACCTGTCAGTCTGATTGTACCGCCAGTTTTTGTCTTCAATGCTAATGCACGCAGAAACTCATACAATTATGCAAAGAGATCTGTGCTGCATTACAATTGTAAATCTCGCTTATTTATATATGGAGAAGCAAAACAAGTAAATAAATAACGTTTACATATAAAGCTTTGAGCATAAAATACATAACAATCTATTACATATAGTACATAATATCTAAAACATCAATAAATCATAGTATAGTGATTAAAATACTTATAGAATATATTCTACATAGATATATACGGTATATGCATAATAACAGTAACTATATATGCCACAATAAGCTCGATTATAGTTTAAGTAAACAATAACATTACATAGATCGCAACTACTAACGCCATCTGTTGAGGCGAACAGTAAAGCGATACGAAGCGACTTGGGTACGAACCTCCACAGCGACTCGCGCGGTTCAGCGCCATCTATCGATATACATATAACATCAACAAGCGGGCAAGCTTTTTTTTTCCGCGCATTTTTCTTTTCTCTCTGACAACTTACCATAATGGTCTGGCCAGAGGTTCGCATGTACAAATAAAGTGTGTGAGTATAAAATAATACGTGCATGTTAAAATAGCTTATAATAGTAAATAGAGGCTGGGTTTACTTTAGCTCAGCCTGCAATCACACACATACGACTTTTTGCTACTCCAAGAAGATACAAAACCTAGGAATAAAAAAAAAATGCTGTCAGTTGTCTAATGCCGAATTCCTGGACGTTTTAACATTTCTTGAATTGAAAATAATCGTCTCCAATTATACACTGATTAATAGCTGCTGTAACAATGCTCATCAACAAACATTTTATCCCTTAACCTTTTGATAGATTTGACATCGATAATAACAGTCTATTAGCTGTGGATCGATCACGATCTATAAATTGATCCATCAGTTGATACACGGCCCACAATTACCAAAAGATATAACCACTGTAACTACGATATTGCTGTTGTTTGTAGGTCTTTAGCAGTCGTTACGCTTTATCAAAAGCCAGAAAGTCTAGGATACTGGGTTGCCCAATGATTATGTTGCGAAGGTCAATAAGGCAGTGGCTCCAATGCCACATTGTAAAACAACTGGTATACAACTTCACCCGGTTAGGCTAGAAGCTGATACCAGTGAGAAAAGGTTACACAGATAATGATAGAAGTTGATCGATTAGAAGCACAAATACCGGAATTAATAACTCAAGAATTACGAATACAAATTGTACCACACCTTAATACTTATTTACCTCGGAAGTATCTTTAATGACATCAGCTGCTTGTTATCCTAACCAAATTAATGATACTGTATAACCGTGAAATAACAACGTACATACAGTAATCGTTAGAACAAGCATTGAATTGGTTTAGAAATGGAGTTGGCGGGGCGACCTGGATATTGTCTTCCTTGTAAATTGGAAAGTAGTAGTGCAGAACTGGAAGAATGGGAGGGAGATCTTTTCCCACCAGAGGGACAGTATGGGCTAAAAATAAATAATGTTTGAAAATGACTGTAAGTGTACCAAAAGGAGACAATTTTTTTTGTTTGGAGAACAAGCCACCCACATAAAGTGTAACAGATATTAATGAAACGTATAAAGTTTTCTTCCTTATAATCTCTAGATTACAGTGGTAATGTTAGCTAAGGCATGTCTAACCGGAATGATGAGAAATTCGAAAATGAAAACGTGAATCTAACAATAAACAATAACAATAACACGTCTGTAGCAGTCTCTGAAAGTAATTGTATTCGCATATTGCGTTGAAATCATACTGCACAATTGTTACAACGACCAGCAGATGCCATTTTCATAAAATAGTTTTTATAATTTACGCGAAAAAATCGCAGAAATACTTTCACAAAAACCGAAATAAACGGAAGGAGTAAATGTCAAATGAAGTTGTCTGTCAACCACCAAAAATACGAATTTACAACGTTCCGTGCCACGATGATTTTCTATACCATCTAAAAGATTTTTGCGGAAACCTCTAAAATAGCATTAGAAAGCTCACAGTTTAATATTATTTATTTTTATATTATATTATATTTTAATTAAAGGTACCAATAGATACCGTACTTTTTATTGTAAACGGAAAAAACGCCCCTATTTACGTAAGTATTTTCCGTCAAATGGCATTGACCACAACAGGAATGATTTGACTCGCAAAAAAATATCATAATACAACTTATTTGTTATGATTTTAAGATTCCGGTTTCGTTTCTATGTAATCTTTCGTTTATTATTAGAATAAAATGGTTACTTTTTTGGTGTAAGTAATATGAATATCCGCAACATCGAAGAGGGCCTAAAAAAACTGTCTCCTTTAACTACTCAATGGAAGCTCGTGTACCCTTATGCCGATAATACTAGTCCACAGCTGTTATTCTGTCTAGGTAATTTAAGACTTAACGCGCCTATAGTCAAGCATTGCCTGAACCATTCTAGGAAAAATTACTAGCAATATAATAAATCATCTCCATATTAATAACACCGTATGTTTACGCCGTTAGCAAACAAAAACATGGCACTACACTCACTTGGCATGTTATAATCATTGTAACAAAAATTGTAAACATAACTTAACATCGTAAATAATTTAACGCAACTCGTAAATCAGGCGTCAGACGTAAATGTCAGAGTTCTATTAAATAACATAATGTACCCAGTAATAAGATTCATAGAAATAACAATAAAGAGTGGTTTATATTGAATAGGATCTCAATTGGCTTGTCTGACACAACAATGAAAACTACAAACATTTTAATCAAGTTGTTTTGAGTATTAGATTTGAGGACGATTGGAAGATAAATAATAAGTTATCCATAAATAAAGACACAGACCAGGATAATGTTTATGTTTCAGATATTACTTTAATATGCCTAATTATATACTATCACCTTTTCTACCAAATCGGAAAATCGGGAAACGTTTTGTTGAGTTAAATCCTGCACAATCAATGAACGAAGAGAAGTATAGAAATATACAACAAATTAAACCAATTTAACATTCACAGAAACCAAATCCATAATCAATTAAATCCAACAAATGACGAAACGCTATTAAATCATAAAAAAGCCAGGACACCAGCAGAAAAATACTCAGAAATGTTACACAAGAGGGTGCGAGGGCGTACCGTAGGTGTCACCATCTGGTGTAAGGCCTTGCTGTCGACCTACATAGGCCCTATGGACTATAGGTCACCCTGAAGTTCATGACGTCAGAACAGTTGATAGTGAACCGGAATGTGGAGCTGATAAGTATGCAAATGATCTGCCTACTGGTGGAGGAGGAATGTTTGATAATGTCCGTGAAGTTAAGTTGGCGTATGTGGGGGATTTTCAAATTGGGCGGCTTCCGAAGAACAAATGTCAATGACATAGTTACGGTGCACTGTATAGATAGTCTAGGTAGGTTTAAGGAATGCAACAACATCCTTCCTAGTCTCGGATCGAGTGTTTGTGAATACGGGGTTTAAAAGGGGCTGTGTTGTATAGCCGCTTTTACGTGACCTAATAAAATAAATAACTGTGACAACTAACGGAGCTAACCTTCATGTGCGACCAGACACCAAAATAACCCAGGTAATGGTCAAATCACGGCTTTTCAAAAAAGAAACAAAGCATGACGAAATTAACGATGCAGTACATAACAATTCAAATACAAAAAAAACACAATGACGTGTTGTTAAATTAATAGCCTTAGGCAACGTAAAAACCACAGCAAATGAAATAGACCGGATATCAATAATCAAAATCGTAATAACTGACGCAAACCGCAGCAAAAAGAAAAGATGTTCAAACTTTTTTTCATAGATGGCGTTGTCAGTCAAAGTGAAATGCAATTTTAAATAAGTTGTCAATCTATTGTGTTCCAGTGTCGAATAGAAAAAAGGAATTTCACGATTTTGAACTTTGAAATGCAATAAAAAAACAAATGGCTGTCTGTCAGCGACAATAACAAGGTCAGTACGTTTACTTTCATAGAAATAAATATTCTACTTAGATATTTAATAGATTATATCTAATATTTTATGCTAGTATAAAAGATACAGTTCACCTTTGCAACAAATATTAAAAGATCAGAATCTGTGAGCAAAACCGTTTCTCAAACGCAAACTCTCTCCGCAATAAAGTTATCTGTTGAAACTAGATGGCGCTAGCGGCACAAAATGGCAAAGACCTTGAACAAACAAGGACAATGTCAAATCAGAATAAAGTCATCACAATACAGCCATGTTTGTTACTTATCAGGCTTCTAGTACCTACTGTTCAGGATATATATACCTGGAAATTAACTCAGGATAAATATAGAAGTTTATGCTGCAATTTCCTTGTTTTTGATAAATTCATAAAGGTCATTACTGTTCTTTGGGTACGAATGCGACTATTATAAATGCATGGTTGCGTTCTGAGCTAACGTACTAACAACGTACTAACAACTAAATACACAAATACAATAACAACAAGTAGTTTTAAAACTAAAGCCCGACTACTGAATGAAGTCGGTTAAAATGTAGCCTATCGAATCAAAAATCGAATAGATTGACACCTAATTCATCAAAATCGGATGAATAGTTTAGGCGCTTCGGTGGAACATACGTAAATACATACATACATACATCGACTGCTAAAATCATAACCATTCTTTTTGGCTTTGCTGTAGTCGGGTAAAAATAAACAATTTTCACAACCAATAAGCAACAAATAATTTATATATTTGTACTCTCCGAATTTCAACTCTAAACACTGAACAAAGCGTTGAAAATTCAAAAAAATGTGTACAGCAGCTACTGCGAAAACGGGTATCAGGCATTCTAGACACTGGACAGACTTCTTTGAAAACATAAAGAACTAGTTTTAGTTTTTATGTAATATCTGTCGAAAATTTTGAGTCACCTTTGAGCTAGAACTGCAAAAAGGTGTAACTACACGCGTGGCTCCTAGCCGGTCGTTGACCCACGACCCGCGTAACTGTACGTGCTCTTGAGCATACGACGGCAACTTCGGAATACTTCGGCTTTAGCAGTTCCGGCTTTCTGGTTATTGGCGAAGAGTTATAGCGCAATGCTTATAGTTGGTGAGCGTTTAATGGGGACTTGTATAGGAATAGTGCTGGCTGGAATCGTTAGGTATCGGAACTTAAGATGGCGACGCGACGTTTAGTTTTGAATTTAGAGCTTAGAATATTGATTTTGAAATGAGAACGGTTTGCGATGTTTCACAACAGAAAAGTTCTTAGGGTTCGGTCAAACCGGTACTGACAAATTGCGGACGCAGTTCCGGACACTGACAGATACCTAGTGTACTGAAGTGCCTGTCAGTGTCCGGTGTCCACGGCGGGCGCGTCCGCAATTTGTCCGTGCTGGATTATCCGAAACTTCATAGCTTAATTCCTGGCCAGTAAAGCTTGAAATGGACACGGACAGCCACACATTTTTTTCTTATTTTTTTTTCTTATTTTTTTTTTATTAACTGAGCTAACAAAGATCATGTTTGTATTCTAATCACCGTAACGGATTTTCTTAAATAAATAATCTTCTAAAATGACGTCACCGATGCGATGATATCACTGAACAAAACTTTGAACAAGAAGTAGCTTTATGTTCAAATGAATAAATACAGATTTATCAGTCATTACTTCATTTGATAAAGAAGATTCAAGCCTTTGACCTCAATAACAATAACATGAGTGAAATATTTGGCAGCAAAATGAAATAAAATGAAGCTTACAATGCAATAAACAATGACCTTTCAACCAAAGCAATTCATTAAATAATAAGTTCAACCGATATTGACTCATCACAAGCCAATCTGTATTCAATTCGAATCTCAATTTCAATACTAATACTACATCAGCCCATAACGTCCACTGCTGGACATAAGCCTCTCCCATGATGGGAGGAATTTGCCGTAATCTCCACGCTTGGCAGGCGGATTGGAGATCGCAGTGATGACAGACTAACAGAAAACGCTGCTGCCCATTCTCTGGTCTACGGAGGCGCAAGGTGTTCTGCCTCAGACATTAGTCGCCTTATAAGACACTCGTGAGTGTAATGGGTTGGTTCTATTCTACTCTGCCGGATACCACACGGCTAGGGCCACGGCTCAATCTATACTAATATTATAAAGAGGTAACATTTGTTTGTAAGTTTGTATGTAGAGGGTAATCTCCGGAAGTAATGAACCAATTTTAAAAATTGTTTCACTGGTAGAAAGCTACATTATTCGTGAGTGCTATAGGCTATATTTTATTCCCGTACTCCCACGGGAACGGGAACTACGCGGGTGAAACCGCGGGACGTCAGCTAGTACTACATAAAATGACAAACAATAATTACAGCAGGATTAGAAGAATATCGAGACAAGCAACAGCTAGCCTCCTACATAAAGAACTAGCACTAGATAGTATAGACACAAGTGGAAAGGGGATGCAGACTATGAAGTAGGCGACAGTCAAACTAAAGAGAATGATAGCGCGAAATCGAAAAGGGCTACAAAGGTGATCAAGCTTCATATATGTACTTTAGCAGCGCTGCTCAATATGAAGAGATTGTTTTCCTTGGTGAGAGCACTTTTAACCTATTTGTTCACACGAATATAATTATCTTTAACAGTAGAAAAAAACAGAAAGTTTAATGAGCTTCTATAGTATTTACATTTATCTTTAGTAGTAATAGCATCAGTAGTATCAATGACTACATTAAACTAGATGCGAGAGTTATTATGCCTTGTGACTAGTTGTGACTGGGACTGTAAGTTCATTTTATTCCTTTCGGCCGCCATAACAACAGAGTTCGCAACCAGTTGCGATAAAGGACTTTTTTCCTATTCTTTGACAACCTTCACGGCCAATCCATACCCATTTTTACAAAACTGGCCATGTTTTAATTTTCCTCTATATTGACATAAGTCAATGAGATAAATATGACGTTGTCAATAATTTTTCTTGTAATTTCAGTAGCAAAATTTGTCTCAATGATATATCAAAATTCTTGAACTACTTCCTGTAACTAGCTTACTTGAAATAAATGATTATGATTTTGCCCCAAGAAATTGGCAACTTTTCTATTAAAAAGCAACTTTTTGACGTAATATTAGAATCAAGAGGAGTTTAACCTAAAGCCAATACTGACGTAAATAGTAAACATAGCTAATTGATTGGACAAGTAGCACATAGCCACATACACGTGTTATTTCAAGTGAGTATACAATGTCTTAAATACTACCATCATGATGTAATCGAAGAAATAGAAAACTATTCATAGTATTACATTAGAATCTTAGAAACACCGTTGGTCCCGGCTGTCATTTGTAGTTTGATTTTCTTCAACAGTCGTTACAGGTAGTAAGTCAAACAACCAGTTTTATACAGGGGTGTCGTATTACCCAATACTAACTGGGTTGTGGAGGTCAGATAGGCAGTTGCTTCATGTAAAATACTGGTGTTCAGCTGCATCCGGTTAGACTATAAGCCGACCCCAACATAGTAGGGAAAGGCAAGGCAGATGATGATTAGAATCTTAGAAGCACTAACCAGTATGTGCCTTAAGGTGAACGGACACTTATCTACGCCGAAAGAACCGACCGCGCCGAAAAAAACATTTTCTCATCCGTATAACGTTATCTATTCGCCCGATTCGACGCGGATAAGCGTGCGAGTGTGCGAGGTTTCATAGGATTCCATACAAGTAATTCGAAAATTCGATTCTTTCGGCCCCTTCGCTTACTTCGGCTCTGATAAGTGTGCGTTCACCTTTAACCCTTATTCTTTGTTTGGTGATTTATAACATTCACTACATAGCCTTCAGTCCTGCTTTCATCCGTTCGTCTGAATTAATCTGTGTACGGTCCAGTACGTCTATTCCTTTCAATCTGTCTCTAGCAACCTCCATCTCAGTGTTCACTTCCTTCCTATCTGTATTCTGTTTCATCATACAAGTAATTCATCTTTTATTGGTCTGTCTCTTTGTTTATGGTCATCCACATTCATATCTGAATCTTTTACATTACACTTGTAATCTCAGAAGCGTTAAGCACCCAACCCAATAGTACACTCATTATCGTCAGTTATATTTAAGTCCCATGTAATAAGGGGCGAGCCTATTGCCATCAACTACAAATCTAGACTCCGTGGCTGGATCTGAGGAATCCTGATTTTTTACCGTCTCAATATCTCAAAAACAGCGCATTTTCTACTAAAGGTAGCATCACTATTATTTTTTTCCATACATTGCCACATTAGTACGGTAATAACACTAATATATTCAATATACAACACACAATGTTAAGTAACAACTTGTACACATAAACAAATATGTTATTATTTAAAATGACATCAGCTTATAAGGACCGAGAGGCTGCTTGTACAGGATGATTCAGTTTTGTGTATTTGGGAAAAATCATGCATTGTTGGGTAAGGATGATGCAGAATGCGTTGGCGTTGCAAAAGAGGATGTGCAATCTGTGAATCATAATTATTATTATTATTTCGATACAATTGTTTCTATGCTATAGTAGGTATTTCAAATGTAACTAGTAATATCTATTCACTTGCTTATTACATTCTGGGTAAAAGGTAAATGTACTCAAGACGGATAGCCAGATGCAATCAAAGAGACTTTAGAAGGCCACAAGTTCCGAGTGGTCTACACCGCAGAAGACTGGAAAACTTTGGAACGTGTTGTTGTAGTTGGGACCCTAGCCATTCAGAGAACGAAGAAGAAAAAGAAAAAGACGATCACATTCCGACGGCATCGATCAAAAGAAACGCCTTTAACTCTCACTGAACACTTACTAACTAAATTAACTTTACCACGCACAAGCTTCCCGTCACCATTAATCATACACCCATTCAAAAAGAGGCCGAACAAGAAAAAAAGTTTCATACTCTGAACAGCCAGTACACAAGCGCCGCTCCATATAAGGGTGGTCGAGTAAGTGTGCCAGCTACTACCCACATGACTGTACATGAGATGATACTTATTACCGTATTATGTATGTACAGCAAATCACTTTCGCTTCTGACTGTACTGAGCAAGAATTGGGTCAGGATTTTAGCCGACTTCAAAAAGGAGGAGGTTCCAATTCGATTGGTATTTTTGTGTCGAGGGAGTGTTTAAACTGTAGTATCGGAAAGTGGAATTTTCAGGTCGTAGCGCAACTTGGGGTGTTCCATTAATGGAGTGGCCATCAATGGAGTTGATTAAATAATTGACTGCAGAGTTCGTAGCTATTGAGGTTATCCGGTCAAACCGGAGGCAAATATGCCAGTAACAGGTACCTATATTGCATCTATTATATCAAAACCATTAGAATTGACAACGGTCAGCACCCTGGGAACGACAGTCTCGTTTTCAAACATGTTGACTACAAGTAAGTCTTATCTTTCCACCAGGATAAAAACTTGTCTCCTTTTCTCATGCGGAGATCAGAGACCATCCCAAAAAAAATATTTCTTTGAATAACACATAATAACATATTATATTCCAGTCGATAATAACCATCATTAAACGAACTCAATGCTCCTGCGTACTCAACGCCTTGTAAGGCAAAAACTCCAACCGTTGAAGTACGAATGATCTCATAACTTATAATTTTACTACAAACACATCCACTAATGTCTATGTTGACCAAGTAATAATAGGTAACGCAAAAAAATATGGAGGTGAGATCAGAAAATCTGAATAAGCGGTCTAATTTGCCAGCGATTTGCATGTCGGAGGTTGTCATTTTGTAAGGCAAATTAGTTGTTATTAAAGCTAATGTCGCCTTGATTTTAAATACTAACGACTGTTTTCTAAAAGCTTATTTTAAATGCATTTGAATCATATGTTTAAAAACTATTTAAACAATTGTTGTTATTTCCGCTTGACATTTCCAACATCAGGACATGTTTGACAGCAGATCTACTGCTACTGATGATTACGGACATGACTATCAGAATTATGAGTCAGTGTTTTAAAACCTGGTTGTAACATTAAGGTACATCACCTGTACGCAAGCTTATCCATTCAGAGAAGATCTCAACTACTAATATTAACGTTCTGATATAAATATTTAGGTCCTGAGATTTCATCTTTCTCTTGCCCTTTCCCCAATTTATTTGGGGTCGGCGGAGCAGTATGTCTTCTTCTCCCATACTTCTCTATTTCTCGTCATTTCATCAGACACCTCTTTTCGTGCCATTTCATCCTTCACACAGTCCATCATTTCTTTGGTTTTCCTTTACTCTTATCCATCCACATTCATACACAAAACTTTCCTCACGAGTCCTGAGATATCTTGGATTAAAAAGCGGGTAGTAGCCAGTAATGTAATAATGTAACCCCCCCAATCAATCCTGGGTTGTGTAGTAATGTAATGTAATGTATGTGTGTGTGTGTGTGTGTGTGTGTTTGTGTGTGTGTGTGTTTAGTTTTAGATTATTTTTATTATTTAGTTTTAGATTCTTTTTTTTAATATTATTTTTATATTTCCTGTGCTTGTCCCAAATAATGTCAAGTCTTAGCTTAACTCTTCCCAGTGTTAGATCACAAGATCATAAGGGACCACAATCCATTCACAGATTCATATCCGAGAACGCAAAGCAGCTTACAAAAAACAATAATAATATATGTAGCGAAAGTGAAGAAGTGATTATTCGGATGCTCACGAACAATGCGCTTGCATCATCGTGGAGTCAGACACACTTAGTGATTTGTACCGAGTTTGCTTGTCATCAATGATTGTAACGATTGAGAGTAGAAATTGTAAGGATTGTAGTAACAAAGGAGTATAGAACCTACTCAAAGAGTGATACATAGTTTTTGGAAAGAAGACAATAGCACGGTACGTAGTACTAGAAGATTTCAGCCGGAAGGTTGTAAGTATGAAGTGTAAAACAAATGCAAATGGAAGTAAATAATGAAGATCTTGAATGTTACAGCAAAGAGCATTAGGAAACATTTTGAACAGTCTGATTATGAAGATGTGGCAGCAAACAACCAAGATAATTGTCGCGGTATCGAGAAAAACAGATGTAATGGAGGAGTAGAAGGATGCCCAGAAGAAGGCACAGTACAGCTCTGTCCTGACCCTAACAAAAAAAAAGTACCGCGGGATCCAAATGAGCGGGATCAGTTGACTAGAGCCAATGATGGCTATCGAATTGGAGCAAAAGATTCGGTTGTCAACGTATTCCTCAATCTTACAAGAAAAAATCTAAATTGTATAGCAAGATTTCCAGGATACAGTAACGGTATCACACGATATCTCAGTGTGTGGTCAAAATATAACCATGAACAATAACAATAAAGCTGCATCCATTGATGCATTTCGATTTCCTTTACCGAGTCGTGACATCCTGATGTGTGACCAAGACAGCAACACAGGATGTACATTACGTAATAAGAGTGAAAGAGAAAGCGATCAATCAGCTTTTGACATGAAGACTCTTTATGTAACTTGACATTTTAGAAGCTCAAAAGCTTTCTGATGTAAGGAGTGATTGGAAAGAGCTTTGAGTCTAAAATAATACTGCTTTTATGAGGTAATTGGGATTATTTTGTTCATACAAAGAGGTTTTTTGTATGTCTATTTGTAAATAAAAGTAAAGAAGCGTAGTTATCGTTTGTCGATTAGTTGGACACCTTTCAATTTCAATATCTTATATCGTAGTTTAAGATCAAATAAATTTGTTACAAGGAACTTTGGTAACTTTAGCATTACCATGAATGTAGTCAAGAAAACATTGCTCATGATCAACGAGGGGATTAATTGCATCGAAATTAATTTCCCCATATTTTTGCACTTTGAAGACATCTTACATTAATACCTTACTTAAAACATCGTGAGGAAGCTTGAGAGATAGTTCTCGACGGTACTTAAAGCCAAGTCAGAGACCCTTGGGCGGCATAAAACTCTGACACCAGGTTAGGCTTAGGACTAACCACACGATAAAGTAGAAGAAGACCTTACTTTAATCAAACAAGCTAGTACTTATCGCAGATTTCCTCTGCTCCTTTAAATATGATTGATCTATGCCTCTTATTTTCACGTATATTTTGAATCAGGTGGACAGTCCTTCTTTTACAACATATACGTAGACAAAGTTCATTGATAGCGGAGGCCTAATGAGCTAAGGATTAATGCCTTAGTAGGGAAGCCTTGCTGTGGCATGCCAGGGCTCTTGGCACAACGCCTGAAACCTTTCTACGAGCTATTTCTATTCAAATCTGTACTTTAATGGAAGGACACTTGAGTTCATAGTTTATTGGCTACGTGATTTGTTTGGTAATTGATGTAATGGTGTATGAGTAAGTCGTTACTCGTGGTTACAGCTATTATGAATATTATAAGACTTTCAGTGCAGCGCATGGGTCTAGAACAGTGACATTCTATAAAAGTCAAACAATGAAAAATCTTTCCGAAAGGCTCATGTCGATTCTTAAGTCATAACTCCTATCAGAAATACGAAACTCTTTAAACACGTTTTCCACACAGGTCCACAGGTCCTTCCAGCAATTTATTCCATGTGGCATTTATTAGAATTTACAATTAATCTGAATCATCCCACTGTTAGGGAAATTATGACTGTCAGCTCTCACGTCCTGCCGAAGACGGCAGGGTAAGCCGTGATGCCAATTGGTTGTTTTAGGGTTCTCTCATTTAAGGGTGGAGGAGTGAGGTAACTCCCCCCGGGACGCCCGCAGGTCAAGCGGGCCGGCACTAGTCCGGGGCAGCTGGAGTCGCAATAGATCCCGCTGCCTCCCGACGCAAGTGTGCAAAAAAATGGGGTAAGAAAATGGAACACTTGTGTGGTTTTAGTCAGTACGAGTCTGACAGATCCTTCCGCTCTCCCCAGGGTGTAGCACATACATTAAGGATTTCCACATCAAGAAAAAAAGGGCCCTCTCATTGGGCATATGGCAAAATCAGAATGAACTGTGCGAAAATCTCAAGCAATAAAACCAAAGACATCTAACAGCCTATAAACTTAAGTGTCCTAAATGCTTGTACGATGAGATCACTTGCATGGACCATTATTTGGGCACAAACGTGCTAAAGCCGATTCATTTGAATTTGAAAGACGCCGATATCGTTATTTGTAGGAGTGACATCATTGGATCTGGTTCGTGTGTCTGATACGGGGGATGTACTCTTTCTGAGAAGAATTGTTCTGAGGCAAGGATTTTGATTTTGATAAGATGGGAAAATTAAAAGGTGGTCTCCGAAAATATCCGCCAGCAGGCTTAATATCGGAGAATCAGAAAAACAATAGAAATAACAAATTGTAGAAAGGTTTTGATGTCAAAATTGAATTAATGACTATATTCTTTATGGAGTAGCCTATAGAGATATAAGTAATGATGGTCTTCGTGGTGTAAGTCGGTGGCAAAGAAACGGAATCAAACACACAGAAGTCACCGACTTCTGAAGCTAAAGTTATTTTTCACTTTGTTGTGTTTTTAGGTGACTAATTTGATCACTTCTACATCGATTAAATTCCCTTGTGCTCTTCTTTGCATTACTATCTTTAGCGACCTTTAAATTAATACAACCTCTTTTTCCCATGCACATAATGACTAACCAATCGTATCTAAAACATTCAGATCACTTAAACTGACACGTAAGTGTGATATCATGTATTTCGGGGGATTTCATCTACTTTATCCTTGTTTGTAGCCATAGCGGATACTACTGGGGTTTTTTTTGTATCGGGATTTCTATGGTGAACTACTAACATCATTTACATTTGACTTTGTGTCCTCGTCATTGTTAATATCTCTCTCAATCAATTCTTCTCTATAGATGGGGAATTCCGGACACAACTTTTGGCAGCTGGATTGACAATCACTGTTTGGAAGATGTCTGACTCTTTCAAGAAATCCCTTGTGCAAATCACTTTTTTCTGCATCTTCATCAAACCTAAAGCGGTAGGAAAGTGCTATCCTAGATGTAATCTTTCAAAAATAACTCAATTAAGATCATTAGCAAGATTATTGAACAGATAGACATTCCAACTTACTTTGTGCATAAATAAATGTTATAGCATTTCTAAAAACAACATCTCATTTCATAATACGTGAACGCGTTCTCTTTAGAAGTTAAGATAATTACAATGTGCATAAAAATAAGAAATGGACGTTAATTATCTGAAATATGAGACTTCCGCAATGTATCTTTGTTTTAATGATTTAATGTTAAGTTAAATTAGAATGTCGTTTACCGAGACTAGCGCTCCAGTTTCATAAAACTGAAAATGGTGAACACTTGCAAACATGTTTCAAATAATTGTCATAACGTGCCGCCTGTAATCCCCGATGCGTAAGGAAGAGGTGTCATCATCATCATCATCATTTCAGCCGAAAGACGTCCACTGCTGGACATAGGCCTCCCCCAAGTGTCGCCACATTGACCGGTCCCGTGCGACTCGCATCCAGCGGATTCCTGCAACCTTCACCAGGTCATCGGTCCACCTAGTGGGAGGCCTTCCAACGCAACGTCTTCCGGTTCGCGGTCGCCACTCCAGAACTTTTCGGCCCCATCGGCCATCCGTTCTGCGAGCAATGTGCCCTGCCCACTGCCACACAGGAAGAGGTGTAACTGCTCGTAGTGTTTAAGTCCCATGTAATAGAGGGCGAGCCTATTGCCATCAATCGGACACAAATCCAAACTTCCTGGCGTAAAATATTTACTAAAAATACAATTTATGAGGAAGATTGATTAAGGATCGATGGCTGTTCGAGTAGACGAAGTACTACAGTGGAATATCGCAATGACGGGGAGAACAAAGGACTCTTGGCTTCGTTAAGAGACTATATACACCTCAGTAGCGAAGAGACAATTTTTGTTAGAGGTAAGCCGGAGTACTAGTGTGATTATATTATTTGTCTAGAGAATACTGTCTGCCATTTTTCAAAGGCAATCCGGTAGGAATTGGGTTGTATGGAACCTTCGCCACTGATACACCTAGTATACCGGAAATGACTATCAAGTAGACTACGATAGGCTAGATTATAGAGTAGATTAGAGTAGAGAGGAGGGTGGGATTAGATTGGTTAATAACAATAACAAGGGGCTTAGAGTCCCGTACACAGAATCATTATAAACATAATTTGACAATACAATCTTATAGAAACTGGTCATGACAATTGAATCTAATTTTATTCATTCTATAATCCGATTTAGATTCAAATGCTAAGCAATGTTCTGCAAGGATTTGTGTAATCCTGCCATTGTGTTATTGAATATTATTATGTTGTTTGATTGTAGTCACGAATTCGACAAAGGACCTTCCCTTTAAAGGTTGATGAGGAAATACATCTTAATAATCTTACTACACTATAATAACTGCGAAAGTTGAAGATGTATGGACGTTTGTTCCTCTTTCACGCAAAAACGGTTGAACAGATTTGGGTGAACTTTGGCACATAGATGCTTTTTCCCCGGTATGCGGTAGTACGATTCCGTGGGATAATTACTGAACCAGGCGCGGGCGAAGCCGCGAGCATAAGCTAGTGCGACCATATTCCTTAAAATTCTATCCTGAAAACATCGAGAGGTAACCAGCATGCCTGAGAGATATTTCTCGACGGCATGTAGCCAAGTCAGAGGCCCATTAGGCGGCATAAAAACTCTGACACCACCCACGATAAAAAAGAATTAAGCCGCGTAAGTTATAAAAATGAAAGAGAATTTCTCAACTTCTCTCTCATACACTACATTGATCTTCAAAGCTCTTTGAATAGAAAACCAATAAATCCGAAAAAAGGCATGATTACTAATTATATCAACTTCATTCAAATGCGCTATAGAAATGTTGATCAATTAATTTACGATTAGTCCCACAGATCTATTTGTGAAGGTACGCTGATACGTTACGACTTACGACGCTGCGACAATCCTTGGCAAAAGCTTAGCTACTGTCAACTACACTTGAAATGCAAAAACCACCCCTGCTGCTACGGAAATAAAGTCTCGTTTTGCAATGCTAAAGGTGGTGTGGTTCAGGGTACTATACTGTTCACTGCCAAGTGCGGTTCCGCAAGTGTGTCAGAAATGCTGATTTCTGGTCGGAAGCCAGTTACAAGAGCGAGATTTCCTATCTAGGTTTTGCTGAAGAAGATTTTGTTAGATGCTTTCAAAGATATATCATCATCTGCCTAGCCTTTTCCCAACTGTATTGGGGTCGGCTTCCAGTCTAACCGGATGCAGCTGAATACCAGTATTTTACATGGAGCGACTGCCTATCTGACCTCCACAACCTAGTTAGTACTGGGTAATACGACACCCCTTGGTAAGACTGGTTGTCAGACTTTTTGGGCCACTGACTACCTGTAACGACTGTCAAAGATCACAAATGACAGCCGGGACCAACTGCTTAACGTGCTTTTCCGAGGCACGGAGGAAACTCGGTATGTAATGGGTGGTCACCCATCCACAGACCAACCTAGGCAAGCACGGCTTAACCTAAAGATCGACCCGAGCGGCTGTTATTATTTAGCCACGAGCTCCTCCATGCTTTTAAAGATATATACAGAGGAAAATAGGAAATGCATTTGGGGAATATACAAGTTTGGCAGACAGAATGTATTTACGTAAATATTAAATATTTGTATGGCTAGGCATAGTCATACTTTGCTCATACAAAGAAGTACTGAGCTCTTCCTTATTAACGATATTGTTTACCGAATACCTTACATTAAACAGGAATGAATATCCAAACAAAATAATTCCTACCAACCTAGAACATTTTCTACAATGTAACTTGACAAAATACTCCTCAACACATGTACCTATATAAAAACGATTCATGAAGTAATTCCAATAAATCATGCTATATAATGTGCCATCATTGAATGACGAAGTGATGACGCGCATATGCGTCATGGGATCTTCTATCGCAGCGTTAGACATCGTTAAAATCTATCCATAAAAGCATGCCTCAGGCCTATCGCTTGAATATTAATTTGCAAAGTAATAAAAAGCAATGTGGAGCCGTCAAAGTGACGTCTAGAGACGTCAATGACGTTACGTCATGGTGCATTCGTCATAATATACATAGTCATAGGTCGGAACCATTATTTCCAATAACTCATTAGAGCTTTATAAGAAGTCATAAATGTCTCGTAAACAAGAACTGAAGAGCTTTCAAAATTATCTTTCTAAGCTCGCGAAGTCGCGGTGATAAATAAAAGAGAATGTCAGATTTCAACTTCAATAAAAAACATTTTGATAAGTTCTAATAAGCAATAACTGCTATAAATAATAATTACTTTCACAAATGCTGTTATTCAGTTATAGCCAAAGAGATTTAAATACACTAATAACTGACGGAACGAAGCAAACAAAATAATAATCTATTTGCAAGAACTAACTGGGTGCAGTCGGTATATGTGTAACATGTCATACTTTGGGCAATCAAGTATTTTTTTCTATACTTAGTTTAAAAAAAACTTGATTAGAAATGACAGCTGTCAGAATGTACATAAATAAACCGATAATTTTATTAAGACTATGTTTTTTTTTCATAGTTTAATTTAATTGGCCCTAATTAATACCCATATTTACATAGCGTAAAACACAGACTACTTAAATACGTATTTGTAATTATTTATTTCGATAAGACCAAAGCTACTAGTCCCTTTAGTTTGACAGCTGTCATGTCAAGTTAGATTTTTCGGTTGTAACAGTGTCACTGAGTCATGAGATCACATTCTTTCAATGATATTTCTTCTGACCAGCCTTTCTATAGTATTAAATCTCTTCGGCAATAAAGTAAACTTTACAAACATTAAAAAAAAAGGTACTCCAGTCACAAGCTACAAAAATAAAATGGCATCATATTGACAGCTCCAAAAACAAAATGGCCACTGACCTGGAAGTGCAGAATGATGGTCCATATCAGTCCGAGGGTCAGCTTGGGGTTCCCGTCGACGATGTCCTCGGCCCGGATGTTCACGAGCTTGATCTTCTTGTAGCGGAGGAAGTCGAGGGCCATTTGGACGTTTTGCAGCATGTGGAAGCGCATGCGGCCTCTCTCGCGCGGCTGGAAAATAGGAAGATTGTGATGAGTGGTTTGTTGGGAGAAGTGTATGTAGTATATTAATTTAGAAAATGGTGTATTTTGTTGGTTCTGGAATTACAAGTTTTCAGTACCCAATTGAGGAAATAGACAAGTGGCAATTGACAACGGTTTAAAATGCTTCGTATATCAACGAATTTAAACAGTATTGACGTATGATTTCGGAGTTTGGTGGAGGAAGCCCGCGTGGCGCGGCGGTCCCATTTAAATTTTATTAACTTTGCTTGCGTAGTTTATGAGTTGGTCTATGTTGATTGTCATTAACGAATGATGGTCCCTTAAAAACTTCCTAGTTGCAAAAAGGTCAATGAAACAAACAAAGTCACCAACTTCCGAAAGTAACATTTTAGAATTTATAAGTGATTTTTTGAAAGTCGGTTTTGTACATCATCGTTTTCGCTGATATTCATATTTTCTAGGCCCTGAATAACGCCGATCTTAAGTGATTGGGTACAAAGGAGCTAAGCTACGCTACTTGCAAGGAATAATGTCAGTCAGATTGGTAAAATAAGGGTATCTAGTTAAGAATAGGAAATCAGGCTTCAATAAGATCTTTGGCGAACATGACGAAACAATACCAGTGAAGTAAAGATCAGCAACGTGTATGGAGTACTTCTCCTAGAATTAGGCAATATTACCTAAAGAGTTTCACAAATCGATATTTTAATTTGTAAAAAGCTGTTACAAATCAAATATCGATCACCCCCGTTCAAACTACCTCATTAATCACTCACGTAATTTCAAATACCCCGCTGAACCCAGGGTGGGGTAGTATCGTTTGCCTAGCCACACCTGCGCTGCGATCGCTCTGATTAATATCCATAGATCTAGAACTAGATAACCCCTTCAGGTTAACTTCCCCTTTCTGGGTTAATGGTGGATCGATGAGAAGTGGTTGTGGGTTACCAGGTGATAAGGGAAAGAATGATGGTGCAGGCGGGCATATAAGTACCTAATGGGCGTCGTATTTGTGTAAAGTTGAGGTATGAAGGGAAGAGAGTACCTACTGAGTTCCATCATGGAACTGTTTATCTTACTAGTGGAACTACTGATAAAAAAAAATCAACACTAGTTCCATTATTTTCAGATTATTTCAAAATGGAACTAGTGATTATAAAAACACAACACTAGTTCCATCATGGAACTTTTAATGGTACTAGTGATAATGAAGGTTCCTCATTGTCATTTGAAAGGTTGGACTTCGTGAAAGGACTATGGATGCCGTGTAAAGTCACGAGCATCAACATGTATACACTTACCAAAATTCAAATACGATTATCTCGTGTTATAACCATTGCATTAGAACGTTGAGATAACACCAATTTCATAAAATATAGGTTCCAAGACACTAGTCAGAAACAATATGAAATTACAATCAGTACCTGCCCGCGTAGCATGGCAACGTAGAAACGGGGAAAGACTCGACAAATCTTTTGTTCATCTGTCATTTTGTCTATTCAATATCGACAAAATGACAGATGAACAAAAGATTTGTCGAGTCTTTCCCTGTTTCTACGTCGCCATGCTACGCGGGCTGCTATGGAAGAAAATCCCTTTTAAAAGTTGCTTAAAGTGGATAGTGTGGATGCATATTGGTGTATGGTAGGCTTAAGATATTGCTCGGCGGTTGATGTCAGGTTTCCAATAACTCTTATTTCGATTATGCTGTTTGTTCAGCCCGCGTAGCATGGCGACGTAGAAACAGGGAAAGACTCGACAAATCTTTTGTTCATCTGTCATTTTGTCTATTCAATATCGACAAAATGACAGATGAACAAAAGATTTGTCGAGTCTTTCCCCGTTTCTAGTTGCCATGCTACGCGGGCAGGTAAGAAGATATGAAATGGGCAGTCCCCAAAGTATAATACTAGCCATATGGAATGAAAACCAACTTAGTACAAAAGGTCCCCGTCTACATGAAACCAATCAATGATAGATAATTTTTATTTTGCAAGTAGGTTTTTACAAACACTTATGTTACTCGTGTTTTTTTTTAAACTAGATGGGTCCGGTGTTTTATACCTGACTACTGTGAGAAGAAACAGCCGAAACAAACTCAGACGTCATACTTTTAAAGTCCAGACATAATCTTGCTCAATTCACATGAGGACTATGCAGATTAGTGTCTGATATGGTCTTTTCAAGAAAGAACCCGACAGGTGTGAGTGGACCTGTCCAATCATATTTTTACAGTGGAAACATAATTCAATTGTGAACTTTTTTGTAACTTTTTTGTACAATGTAATCAAAAATTCCTTTAATTAACATTTTAACCAAAAAAAAAACCTCAATACGTCCACAAAAAAGCTCCTAAAATCGTATGTTTACGGAAACTTAACTTAATTAATTACTGTTAATAACTCTATTTGGTACCGTAGCACACGAATCAACGCTTAAACACGCGAGAACATCGTTACTCCAAATTAACTTGGTTCCAGACTCACGAGGGTATCATATTCACACCCTGGTTTTTGTAAAGGTTGATATTAAAAGAGGTCATATTAACTAGGATGATAACAACTCATTTATAGAGCTTTGTAACGATATGTCAGACATTCAGGCTATTAGCTACTGAGAAAAAGGCTACGTTTCCACGGGCCTGTGGACGGTGAGCTATGGGCTAGCTCGCCGTTCGTCCGTCTCATGACGACAGGCCGTGTCGACGGCGCAGGAGTGTTCCACGCGCACCTCAAAGAGAGTCAGCAAAAGGAAGGGGTCTGCAAGGACCGATGCCTGCGGAGTTGCGGGACTGTTCGAAAGAGATACCGTGGCCTCGGAACACAAAGGGCGATGAAGGAATATGGGTGGGTTTTAGTCAGTAAAAGTCTGATACTCCCTCCTGCTCCGCCCTGTGCGGGAGGTGTCATTTGATGATATCCCATCCGAAAAAACAAGAGGCCACGTTTCCACGTTTTCTCAAGGGATGTGTGTGAAAAACTAACCAACAATGTCGCTTCTTTTTCACAGCTTTAGGTGTTCTAGCTATGTGATTGGTTAGTTCCACACACATTCCTCGCTACGCATCCTTGCTCATCTCTGGTTGAAACAGTGTGTCCAATGCTCACCAGTAGTGCTTGCGACCACAAGACTAACGAGGCAGTGTCAATTAAAGTGTCTTGTAACAATACTGGCGAAGCTAGGAGATAAGTTCAACAAATCACGAGAGGGTGGGGCCATCCACAAACTACGTCACTCAAATATCATTATCTTTTGACCCCCCGTCCTCCTTACAGCTGTTCACATTTGTGAGACAGTTTCCACCCTGACTGACGTCACATTGCAAATACAGATAAAGTTGGAAAAAAATATCGATAATACTTCAAATTTCGTGTTTGAATACTTAGATAAATCAGATTTTGAAATGTGACGTCCCCCCTGAACATGTGACGTAATTTCTGGATGGCCCCATACAGATCAGCACTGTTCAAATGAACACTAACGAATTCCCTTAATGAATTCTTTGGCAGTTGGTTAATCAAGCAACTACGCGGTAAGACCACCTACATTGTGCATTGATTAGCAATTCCATGTTTAGTTTGCGGTGCCGAAAGGTTGCTTAACAAAACCTTACGGATAATATTGATTGGTTTCATGGGATCCCTTTCACCCAAATTGTGTATGTGTTTAGCCTTTTTATCATCACCAATCAAGTTCAGCCCTAGTAGTATTTGTTTCTATGCTTCTCTATCCAAATATTTTACCCTAGGGTGTCTCTTTGTGAGGCCCTTTGCCCAGTAGAGTGATAAAACATAGGCGAGCAAAAAGCGAATTCACTTCATGATTATCCTTCATCATCATCATCTGCCTAGCCTTTTCCCAACTATGTTGGGGTCGGCTTCCAGTCTAACGTGATACAGCTGAATACCAGTATTTTACATGGAGCGACTGCCTATCTGATCTCCACAATCCAGTTAGTACTGGGTATAGTACGATACCCTTGACTGGTTGTCAGACTTTTTGGGCCACTGACTACCTGTAACGACTGTCAAAGATCTACAAATGACAGCCGGGGCTAACGGCTTATCGTGCTTTCCGAGGCACGGAGGAAACTCGGTATGTAAGGGTGGTCACCCATCCACAGACCAACTTAGGCAAGCACGGTTTAACCTTACGATCGACCCGAGCGGCTGATATTATTTAACCACGAGCTTCTCATGATTATCCTTCATGTGTTAAAAATATGTATAAACCGAGAAAACTGAAAAAGGAAATCTTTGTTCTGCAGTGGAACAAGAATACTTACAAGATAAGCTTATTATAATAAAAAATAAAACTATGAATACTTACGAGGTGTTCGCCAGAAAGCACCTCCAGCAGCGAGATGAGGTTGAGTCCATCGCGCAGGTCTTCGAATAGGTCGTTCACGTGACGGTTCACCTGGACAAACAAATTACATTAGAATGTTGTACTTTCTGTGGACAGCTTCATCCATTTATGTTCAGGTATCTGTAGAATCGTGTATTACATCTGTTTTCAGAGATCTCCAAAGATGAGCAATGAGCATAAACACTGTGATAGATATTTTATTGAATTTGTGTATTTGAGTAAGATTTGACACTGTGTGAGTTTTTTGTGGAACCACATACCTACATACTGAGGATGTTTTACGGTAAAATCTTTACTACTTACGGTTTTTATCAGTATTCAACGCAAACTGCTACTGAGTCACTTAGACTACAAAAAGATACTAACAAGACTACATACATCGCACTACAGTGACATGAATCCTACTAGATTGAACCACTAAATGATGTTAATGTTAATAAAAAACAACAATAGCAGTAGCAGCCAAAAATTTATTATAGTTTTTTATTAAAAAAAAACAAACAACAAAAACAAACCTAGTAAAAGAAATACATCAAACAATCAAACGTCATCTGAGAGACGTACAGCAAAAAAAAAAAATACGAAAGCAAATACGAGAAAAAAACTAAACGAAGAAAGAAACAGTGATTCTAAATAAGCTGCATGCCTAAATTAGAAAGACGTTACACTATAAAACAAGGGAAGGCAAAGTATTGAAACAACCCCATTTCGTAAATGTACGCAAGCACATCAAGCTCCCCGAATCTGCCTCCGCAATCAACCTTGAACGTAATGCTTTATCATCATCTGCCTAGCCTTTTCCCAACTATGTTGGGGTCGGCTTCCAGTTTTACCGGATGCAGCGGAATATTAGTATTTTACATGGAGCGACTGCCTATCTGACCTCCACAACCTAGTTCGTACCGGGTAATACGATACCCCTTGGTAAGACTGGTTGTCAGACTTTTCGGGCCTCTGACTACCTAACGACTGTCAAAGATCTACAAATGACAGCCGGGACCAACGGCTTAACGTGCTTTCCGAGGCACGGAGGAAACTCGGTATGTAATGGGTGGTCACCCATCCACAGACCAACCTAGGCAAGCACGGCTTAACCTAAGATCGGCCCGCGCGGTTGTTTGTGTTATTTAGCCACGAGCTCCTCGTACGTAACGCTTTATAGTAAGCAATAAAGTTGAAAATCTATGACATACAATTAAGAGCCTACTACCTCAAATGGCTTAGCATGATCCTCCGTTACGCCTAAAATACTGCAGCATTAATTTTGAAATAAATATATGGTAATGCTGAGGATTAATGTTAGGTCCTATGTTTGGCGAAAACACGATTCCATAAAATTTTCTCGATAGAAAAACATTCAAACTTACCTCCAAATGGAAAAATAAACCGCTGGTATTCAAAAAGTACTTCAAATTAGATCTCATGAAACTTTGCATACCTACTAACTGAACCAACTATAAAGCAGGTCTTATGTTTTTTATTTTTTCCAAAAGACGAAAATTTGATTTTATAAAAAATAAAAACCACTCATTTCGCACTATTCGGCCTACAGTGACTGACATAACAACCACTTTGTAGTGCAAGCTGATTAGAACGTTATTCTCAAAGTATTTCAAACGAAGTTTGAAGCACCACAAATAGAGTTGCTAATTTGAGGTAGTAGCAGATTTAGCAAAACGTAACGGCAAAAAAATCACTTATGATTGCCAAAATTAGTAAATGATCACCAAAATTAATCCCCATTTTATCGTCAAATAAGAACCAAAAATTTATTTTTTAGTTAATGACCACTAGAAATTGAACTGCATCCAGGGACACCCGGTCGACGGAGCCCCGCTTTGCGGGGCCCCCACTTCTGAATGGTTTATAAAAAAATAACTAACCTAACCTATCCGTGTCGAGGTGCCCCAAGTCGGCCTAGGCAAAACTAGTTTGTCATCAACCACTTAACAAAAATTTGGTGATTAATTGATATTTTAGGTGATAGATGTTAGTGGTCACAAAGTTATTTTTGGTGGTCATTATATTTTCCCCCAAAATCTATTATAGAGAGACAGATTGTAGTAGCTTGATCGGCGGTGCAGCCGTCTCTCTCTACATAAGAATATCATAGCATTTGACGAGCCGTGGAGCCGTGTGGTATCCGGCAGAGTAGAATAGAACCAACCCATTACACTCACGGGTGTCGTATAAGGCGACTAATGTCTGAGGCAGAACACCTTGCGCCTCCGTAGACCAGAGAATGGGCAGCAGCGTTTTCTGTTAGTCTTTCATCACTGCGATCTCCAATCCGCCTGCCAAGCGTGGAGATTACGGCAAATCCTCCCATCATGGGAGAGGCTTATGTCCAGCAGTGGACGTTATGGGCTGTAGTAGTAGTAGTAGTAGTAGCATTTGACGAAGACTTCATGTTCTACAACTTCATTATTTAAGAAATCAATATTGCCCTAGCCTAGCTGGCCTTTGTAGACTGACCTAGATAAAGTCTCATTAAATATGTGAATAATGTAGAATCTAGCTACAATTTCAGTACTACTGGAAACTTCGGTTTTGATTTATCAATTTACTTTACAGTTTAGAAATAAAATAAGGTATATTCTGCCTTCGTCTCCACTAGTATTTGGCTTAAATTTTAATTTCAGTATTTCTGTAAACTCCTCATTTGATATACCGATATCAGTAGTAGATTTAGCTTCAAATTCTGTGGCAGTTTTAAGTCTATGAGGCCCCTGATGATACCCCTTGGTAAGATTGGTTGTCAGACTTGGGCCACTGACTACCTGTAACGACTGTCAAAGATTTACAAATGACACCCGGGACAGCCGAGGAAAATACACGTAATGTTTATCCATCCATGGAACAACCTAGGCAAGCGCGGCTTAACCTTACGATCGACCCGATCGGCTGTTATTATTAAGCCACGAGCTCCTCTCTTTTTGATTGGTTAGAATTAACTTGACTTTGCCCTCCCCAAAAAAAAAAAAACAACAACTCTAAACAAAAGAACAACAACACGAAGCCACAACGAACTTACTTGCTGTGGCGGACAACATAGTTGGTTGTTGATCACCTCGCAGACATGGAGACGTGTGTAGGTCTGTCCGAGCCGCGTTGGACAAAGTAACATTAACACCTGGATGAGAATACGGATGAACACGGAACGAATTCACAATGATGGAGACAATGTGACAAAATATGATAATTTAGGATGTCCTGTGAAGAAACTGATTGAAAGATCAACTGTTGATCGGAATCCAGGATCAAACGATAGAATTGGAAACAAAAGTTGAATTGTTTATGGGTTTAATAAATTAAATATATCCAAAACTATCACTTACTTTAAAAAACAAATGTTGAATGAACGAACTTTTATTGGTGATTAACTTTTATTATTTTTATTAGATTACCTCTAAATTTGAATTACGTTGTATTAATGATAGTTACAAATAATTTTAATCTGGTGTATCTTCTCGAGTAATAAATTGTTCCACACAGGAAATTATGTTATTAAATAGAAATGATCTGTCAAAAGGGCTTGATAATAATGATAGAGCTGTAAACGTATTTAACACCTCATCGTCCTAATACAAGTTTCTCTTTCAACACTCATAAATTACAATGTTCTGTTCATTGAAGAAACCCAGTAACAGCTTTATGTTTCCATTAAAGACACGATTGTATTAGTACTAACGAAACTAGGACAGGATGTGAAGTTAAATACATTTTGTCACATTGTAACGAACATTTTAGTTCCTTCGACATGTTTAGAAACATTAGAATCGTAATCTTAAAGCCAATTTAAGCATTACTAACGAAAACAACATACAACTACAAAGAAACAAAAAATAAATATAAAAGAAAAAACGCCAAAAAATATCGCTCCAAAACAAGTGTGTGAATGTGTGGAAAATAAAATTAAAAATGAAAAACCTAAAAACTGAGAAAACTAGCGAGCATGCAAACCAAAAATATAAAAATGATCAATCTATCGACATGATGATTTTGTCTGTACTAGTCTATCAACTCTTGGATAGTGTAAATATGCAAATGTTTGCATTGAGGTCTTTGAGCAAACATATAACGGCATACAAAATATGACAGAAAAACTATTTAATTTGAACTTATTTTGGGTGAAGTTGCCGCAACCAATATTATTCTTTTTCGCCTCTGTCCATAATAAAATTATATTCTGGTTATTTATTTTATCTACAACCGAAATCTTTTGGCTAATAAAACATTAAAAAAACTCGTCATTGCATATTTGGATAAATATATTGGCAGTAACCACAGCTAAACTAATTTATCTTAAGTTTTTTATGGCTATGCAGAAGTGGATGAGTTCTTTGACACTACTGTGCAAACATAACTGTTTTGAGTTGATAGAATAGACGACACAGTGTAAAGCTGTGTAAAATACTATTATAGACATATTGCCAAATTCCATTGCATATTTGCTTTTAACAATATCCATATAGGTTACTTTAAAACAGCAATGTAAGATGAAGCATGGCAATTTGTCCGTAGGAGCCTAAGCAAAAACAGACGAACTATCGAATGCCGTGTATACTACAGACCTTGAGATATTTCCAGTGCTGCTCCATTCCAAACGACAAGCGATGAAAAAATCAAACATATAGACTTTTATATTAGTGAAAATTGGTTTAGGTTTGACCAAATAACTTTGAGCAAAGTTATTTTGCCAAGTGTAAAAATGCTGTCACAATTTGCTTGGTTACTGAATACAAGAAAAACAATCGAAGTAAAAAATAACACGGTCAATACACCCGATAGATTACATCAATTGTATAATGTTACACAATAAGAAAATGTTAAGACATATTGAATGGGCGTTTCATTGTTTCTATTTATATTCGTATCTAAATTGATATCGTTAAAAATAAGTATTAGTAGTGTTGGGTATGTAGACGGGTAATTTATATTATCAGTAGTCGATGAATAAGAGTCTTTGTAGTACTAAATCTTTAACGTTACTATAATTTTTAGGTACGGTGGCACCGTAATATCTCCTACTTGATCTATGTTGTGCCCGACAGGGTCCAAAATTGTGACTAGTACGTATATTTTATTTCCATACCAACCAAAGACATTCAAATATTTACGAGCGATAGACGGGACAAGACGAAGAAAATCGTAATCCAAAAACTTATTACTACTTAGTAACAAATCGTTCTGACTAGTGTCATAAGCTCGCTTGTCAGGTAGCATTCGTGTGTCAAAATTGAAAATGTTCGGAATCAAAATTTTTGTATGTCATTATTCCCAATGTCCGCTCTATAACTAATTCTTTTAAATCTCTTTGATACCAACTATATGCATTATGGTGCGCAATAAAGAATTGAGAATTAAATTTAAAGGATTTCTAATCTCTTTCGTAGATAATATTAAGCCCCGAAAATTCGATTTCAATCTCCTCTTTTCTTAGTATAGCACTCTCGTCTCTTAAGCTTTTCCTATCTACTGTTGGGGTCGGCATTCAGTTTAAGCTGATGCAGCTGCATACCAGTATTTTACATGGAGCGACTGTTTATCTGACCTCCACAATCCTGTTACTGATAAATACGTGCTACTTCTTCAGTTCTAAACATGACTAAACACCTAATTAGCAGTCCTTCATTAAAGCTCGCCAGTCTAATTAATAAATTACCATCGATCAAATTAATTACCACTTCCTTTTAGCTAACAGCCATGATTCAATCTTAGACAGATGTATTAATATTCGCTGCATCTTTGTAATAGCACTTAACAGGCATAAATTGAGTGCCTAGATCTCTATCTATCTTAGCATCGAATTACTAGATAAGCAATCTGTGCAAGATTGAGTTGGCAACACTCATTAAGTCTTTGACTGTGTTTGCTTGTTGTCTTAACTGGAGACTGGACACATGTACGCAAAATGTCCGATTCGCAAAATCATTTTCTTCTTTCATTCTCCCCTGTCAATCATCACACTATCAAATACTCCTTTTTATTTTATATCATTCATCACACAATTCATCCTCTTTGGTCTTCCTTTCCTCTTTTCGCAAAGAGTCAGGTTCAAAAAAATCATGTTTGCAGAATGTGCGATTCGCAAAACATCCGATTCGAAAAATGTGCTATACTCTAAAGGTCCGATTCGCATATTATCAAGTTCGCATTATATTTGATTCCCAGAATGTCAGGTATTCTCAATGGCTTGGGCACTAGTCTTTTTGTTTAATTTGTCACACCGTAGGCCTAGGCATATCAGTGGTAGCAATTTGACATCGATACTCGACAGCCCCTTTTTTGTCGTGGCAGTAAATGTAATTTTCTTATTGCAAGTTTTACCACTGGTGTTATGCGGTGAGCGTGTTTATGCGTCAATTGTATTGCATCAGTTTCTTTAAATTTCATAATGATAAGACCTAATAAACCGAAAAATACTTCTAAAAGTAGACCTTGTTAGCAAGCTTCAATAGCGCTATGAAAAAATCTAACAATACTGATAGAGTTATCAAAAACTTATTTATTTGCCGCCCGATATTTTTTTATTGTTATGCTAAAGATAAGATCGATTTGCATTTGATAGACGTAGATTAGATCTTAATTAGCCAACTATTGAATGTCAATTATGTCTATTTTGATAAGTACTTTTCCATTCCAAAATGTAATATTCAGGAGCATAGTCTCAACTTCCTCGTGGAAAAAAGGAAGGCATGATCAACTGGTATTTGCTTTTTATGCGTTTGTGTGTTCGTGTGCTTGTGCAGTACAACATATTTTTGATTTTTCAATTAAGAATAGATCCTCCAGACTACACCTTCTTCGTACCCTGTATTGATTCCATGTTAATAGTTCGAGCACAATATGCCTTTCCCTACTATTTGCCTCTTATATGTATCAACTATTCTCTCACTTCATTCCTAATCATCCTTCGTACAAACGATCAGTTAGTCTTAAATTAAATCGTCTCCCTATCAGGCTAGAGTGGATCCATACTGTTTATCGACTGGTTGTAAAACAAATGTTCCTAAAAGGAATGCACTGCCATGACTCATTATCCTTGATTAATACATCCATTAGATTGTTACCGTTTATGTTCAAGAGAAGCTCTGCTTGATGATTAATAGCTTTCAATTAATTGTTGAGATTAAATGAATGTGGATGGATGGTTGGAGAAAGATGAGTGCCATATGATGTTGAGGTAGTTGGTATGTGATTGTTTGGATGAGTTGCTAGTGGCTGCAAATTATTTGCAAATGCAATACTATCGGGTTCAAATCTTTGATTAATGTCTGTTTTTAGCATTCCGAGAACTTTTTATGCCTCTGGATAAGAGAGCATGTAAAATTGTTCATCTACTTTTGTATGGTATTCGTCATAACCGGCTGTGTCGTGTTTGCCCATCACTGTGACTAAAGAATGTAATCTAAACATTCCCAAATAAGCTATTGATGGCATGGTTAAATCTAGATGGCTCTAAGAGTAGAGGACGATCAAAAAAACGATGGGTGGACTGTGTGAAGGATGACATGGCTAGGAAGGAGGTGACTGCTGATATGACGAGTAATAGAGAAAGAAGTATGGAAGAAGAAAACATGCTAACATGCTGTATGGAGTATGGAAAACATGCTGTGGCAACCCCAAATTAATTAGGAAAACGGTAGGAGAATGATGATGAAGCTATTGATGGTTTGATGGCAGTCGAATTAAAGTTACTCAGTGATTGAAGCCGTGTGGTATCCGGCAGAGTAGAATAGAACCAACCAATGGGTTGGTAGACATTAGTCGCCTTATACGACACCCGTGAGTGTAATGACACTCACGGGTGTCGTATAAGGCGACTAATGTCTGAGGCAGAACACCTTGCGCCTCCGTAGACCAGAGAATGGGCAGCAGCGTTTTCTGTTAGTCTTTCATCACTGCGATCTCCAATCCGCCTGCCAAGCGTGGAGATTACGGCAAATTCCTCCAATAATGGGACAGGCTTATGTCCAGCAGTGGACGTTATGGGCTGTTGTAGTAGTGATTGATGGGTTCAACCACATGAAGTGAACCAGAAAGTCAACCCCAAACTACTTGAGATAAAAAGGCGAGATAATCTCACAAGCATCTTAATCATCGCAATTGAGATGTAATCACGACGAGCAATCGCATTTCCTACGATGCTAATTGCTTGTTTCCTTCAGATATGTCTAATTACTTCTCAGAAAAAAGTAAGCGGTTTCACTAAACAGTTTTTTTCTACAGAAATATTTCACTCGTGTATCTGTAATACTTTCTTCGATAACAATCAGTTCTAGATAATCTATAGGGGACAGATAAGGTTCTTTAACATGATGACTTTCAAGATTACAGTCTGCAAAGTTTATTGAACTCAAGTTTTTGTGTTTCTCCGTGTTAGGATGTTTAATGTTTAAGTCGTATGTATCATCACGTCCTTTATAAGGAAAAAGTCCTAAAAACTGCAACTTATTCATTTGCATACCCCAAATGAATAAGAAGATAGTTGTTGCGTGGTTCTGAACTCCTGGTACAGACTGATGAAGTTATTATAAGAGCTTAATTCGGATAAGTGGAAGGAAGGAAGGGAGGGCTTTTTTATTTAAAGATATTCGGAGACTGTCAAAAATCATTGAAGGCAGTCTTCTCATCAGATTTCAAAGTGGGTAGCCATTGGCACTCTTTGTAGGTGTTCTCACAGGGATCTTACCCGATATGGTATTAGGTCAAATATGACTGGTCAGTGATCATAAATTTAAATTTCAACACCCACAAAACGAAAGATTATGTCACCGACTGCCATTTCTGTGATTTCACGGTTATTTTTTTTAACGTGGGCTGCTGGCAGGCCGTAGAAGGCTGAATTTTAAATATAGAATTCAATTTATTGTTCAATTTCGTGAATGTTGGTAGTAAACATTATGATAATGCCTTTATTAGTGCAGGCAGCAAAATAAATGTTTCAATTCGAGTACTTTCAGTAACAAGAATATTAAATATTCTAAGAATATTTAATATTTACAAAAGTACATAAATTGAAACTCGTTATAAATTTTTGTCACATAATGTGTAAAGATAAATGTTTTTTTTCTAAAAGAGTCACACGGGAACACTATTGGCCCGATCATCATTATCATACATAACATAACATCACGCCTGTAATTTCCGAAGGGGTTGGGCAAAGGTGTAGGTACCTATTAGTCGTCCACCCATATTTCGCCAGTTATGTTTAAGTCCCATGTAATAGGGGACGAGCCTATTGCCATCAATCGGGCACAAATCCAGACTACGTGGCTGCTACTGAGAAATTCCTGATGGAAAACCCCAATAACAATTTGCCCGACCTGGGAATCGAACTCAGGACCTCATGCTCAGCAGTCACGATTGCGACCACTAGACCAACAAGGCAGTCCACACGGTTTTCCTCTTATTCTACATTTACATTCAAAACTTTCCTCCGTTTCTTTGTGACTTTGGTAACCCTACTACAATCCTAACAGTTTTTATGTCTTGTGACTGGGACTGTAGCTACATTTGCTTTGATTTTGATTTTAACGTAGTCAGGTCAACACCATCTACGTATGAGACCATTCCCACCTCCATTAATATCATTTTCCTGCCCAATTTATTTGGGGTCAGCGCATCATTTCTTCTTCTACAATACTTCATTCACACCTCAACGATTAGAATTAACACTCGTCTCAACTAAATTCATTATGCGTTCAGTTCAGATCTTCAACTTATCTTCCCGTATCAGTGACTTAAGTCTTATTCACCAGGTCAGGCGGTCAGTTGCAACATAGCTGTTGGATGAGTCATAGATAACAAGGCGTTGTTATGGTCAATGCAGTCGAGTAAGCGGTCTATGGTATGTAAACATCTTAGTTGTAGGTGACACAGGTCTATTATTTCCGATTTGTTGATACAATGAGCTTGAGTAATTCGATATTATTTAAGGCTAGCCGGGGTTGCGGAACTGTTCGAAAGAGATACCGTGGCCCCGGAACACAAAGGGCGATGAAGGAACATGGATGGGTTTTAGTCAGTAAAAGTCTGACACTCCCTCCTGCTCATTTGATGATTTCCCATAAAAAAAAACAGAAGAATGATGATTTAACAAAGAGGGACTCTAACCTCCACAACCCAGTTATCGGATCACACGATATCCCTTGCTCTTTTACCCGCGGTACGGTTTGAAATTATCAGTCGTGAACGTTTTATAATTCTCGGGGATAATGTTGTTTCCCATCAGTGAAAGAATTTTCAAAATTGGATCAGTAGTTCCGAAGTTTACCCCCTACATCCAAACAACTTTACCTCTCGACACATAATCATAGATTCCATAGAATAAAACAATGGTCAGTGGTCACTTTGTTTTCTATGATACCAAGCATATCTTTATAGTGTACTCAATCTAATTTGACCTTTGTCAGTAGCGTATAGCCTAGTGATCAATGAAAGAACACCTTTGCTTACTCCTGTTTGCACGTATTATTGAGCTTAACAAGCATTATTTTTTTATCTATGCTTCTTTCTTCTCCCCCGAAATACTTCTGTGCCTGAAACGGCTTTTAGTTTCTGACCTATTTATTCGCAATATATGTCTTTGTCTTTTAAAACAACCTTATCGCTCTTTAAGAACTTCGACCCAAACGTGCTACACTCTTCAAACAAGGATCCGTTCACATCAAAAATAATCATTACATCAATGTATAAAGTTTTTTGTACCACTTTCACACAAGCTTCATCTGTGAGTCACTCTTCACTTGGTACAGAACAATCTCTTTGTGCGGCAATGTTATCATCGGCTAAAATTGCTGATGGTATCTCAAAGGCAGATAAATAAACAAGACCAAGTTGGGCTGAATTAATTATGTATGGATAATAAATGCGAATTTCAACGGATGTGTTGAAATGAGGATGACGAAACTGGGGTGGGGTGGGAAAGTGGAAGGATAACTGTGTTTGATGCTTACAATGTGTGTTCTGAGATTACCTCATTACGTCAAAGCATGTATCAATAATGGTTCAATAGTAAGATTGAATGCGCATGCAATAAGCTTTTACATAATCAAAATGTAGCAGGAGATTAGAAGTTATAAGAATATTGACAAAGCTAGCGCAGTTTGTGAAAGGGTAATACGATTTAGAGGCGAAATCTCGGAGTATTGAAGACTTTACCGCTTTTACGGCCATAAGCGTAGCAGAGGAAGGTAATCTGTCAAGAGATTATATTGTACTAGGAGTGTAGACTTATTTGGGAGACTATAATACAAAATGAAATCTCAAACCAATTTACAGAAGTCTGTAACGACAAAACCGAAATAGTGCCTTTAATTTCAAAATTGAAATCACAAATCTTCCTTAGCTACACATTTCCAACATGTACCTACTAACTTAACACACGAACATACCCAACGCGTAATGGTCTTGTTCTACGGGTCAGGTCTGGCATTTGCGCATTGCCTTATTTGGTACGTGCAAATGTCCACCGTGCCCCTTCACTTCAGCTAAGTCACCGGATTAGGCGCCTTACACACTTGCGATTGTGAAATTGTTGAGTATGTGGATATGGAGTAAAAGATGAGACATTTATTTTGCTACACAACTTACAGTTAGACTTAGAGACATTGAAGACTTTTGGACTCAAATATTGACATATTTTAGATTTTTATACACCTCAAGAGTTCAGATGTCAAAATGCATGCCAGTAACTTGAAAGCCAGTTGATTTAAAGTAAAACGCTTCTAAGAAACTATGTTTTAGTCCCAAGTTGAGATTATTCAAATACGAACGCTTAGGAATTTTAATCACGAATATTAAACTGATGATAGTCTGGCTCTCGTAATTCTAGAGCAGACTGTTACAGTAAACGACGATATTTTAGCCGTAGGCTCACTAATCTTGCTGCCTTATCGTTCCATGCAGGATGTACGAGCTCTCTTCAGTGTAAACAAATTTTGGCGCAACTTAAGTACATCTGACTTTGCACAATACTCATCCATTTTCTACTGACAGGAAAGGACTTAAGGCTGTTTCCTGACTCATCCTCACAAAATCAATTCCCCAAACCAGTCCTTTGAAGAAAATCGCCAAAAGCAACACAAATATGCTGAATCAATAAATAAAGGAGCACTAATAACATCCTGTTGGCTTACAGACGGACAAACGGACGGACATACAAAGGATAGCATTATTTGATCTGTGGAGTCTTTGTTCTGCACAGGTTAACGACTGGTGGGATTATGTCGGAGTACATTTTGTGTGTTTAGTTTGCAAAAAAGATTTTGCATGAACAGTTTTTCTTTTTGCTTTCGCTGACGTTGTAAGGGTTTTTCGAATATTGAGTAAGTACTTATTTGTAACTGAATTGAGGATTTTGACAAAAACGAAAAGGATGGCGATCAATACTTGTTTTTTCTTTTTAAATACGAGTATGTGAAGAAGGTCTTAAGGGTTGACAATAGCAGGCTTTAACAGAAATTGATGCTTGATGACCCTGATTGCCTCATCCTAAATCAAGTATAATTAAACTTCACTTTCAGTCAAACTTTGGATTAAATTGGACAATATTGTGAAACTCTAGTAGCAGTTGAACCCTTATCCATTCATCCTTTTATTGCCTTTATTCCAGTTCATTTGTGGTCGGCGCAGCATATCTTTTTTTTCCATACTTCTCTATTACTCGTCATCTCATCAGACACCTCCTTTCTTGAACCTTTAACCATTATCGGCTAAAACTCTAATCTTTCTTTAAAAATATTTTCTTGCAGGACCTCACTTTCGCCAGGTATGACTGACTACAAGACCAAAGAGGCGGTAGACACCACTGCATTATTGAAAGTGCAAGCTGCAAATGATTGACATCTAACGCGTGGCCTGGTTGCAGAAGGCGGAGAAATCAAGCTATGATGCAACTGAAGAGTCTTGTCTAGCTAACGTCCTGTTGTTAAGGAGCTCAGGCAATGCGATTTACGACGCCACTTGCGACGACTTGTGATGCGATTTGCGACACGACCTGTGGCAAGCGACAAGCACGTGTGTCACTTGTTTTCTTTACGTGCAAATCGGTGACAGGCTCAAAGCAATTTCTTTCATTTGTTTGTTCGGAGTCGCTGTCGCAATACGCATGTTTATTGATCGGGGTCCTTTCAGCTATTTTACCGTGACTTATCATTGTGTGTTTGACACTTACCAGTGTCAAAATGACAGTGGTCTTTACTGCCCTCACGATAAAGTTGGTGTTGCGTTGATTGTACTAGCAAGACTGTCAAGATGACATTGATCTTTATTGTCGTTGCAATATGGTTTACTGTACATAACTGTCCATGGACTGTAGCTCGTGGTTAAGGTAAGGAGTGTTGTTATATCCTGCGTTGATTGATAGATGAATAAAATGAGCATGCGCAACACGTAACAATGAATGCATGTGATTATACTAAACAGTGATCAGATCACGGATATGAGATTCATTGAAACGCAAATTTTATGTTTGTCTAGATGAATATCTGATGTACACGTGGACAGTGGTAGTGAATTTGTGAAAAGTACAGAAAAACTTAAGGGCCATAATATCCCTCAAATGTCTTAGCATGATCCTCCGTTACGCCAAAAATACTGCAGCATTAATTTTGAAATAAATATATGGTAAAGTTGAGGATTAATGCTAGGTACTGTGTGTGACGAAAACACGATTCCATAAACTTTTCTCGATAGAAAAAAATCCAAAGTTACCTCCAAATCGAACAATAAACCGCTGGTATTCAAAAACTACTTCAAACTTTGCATACTAACTGAACTAACTATAAAGCAGGTCTTATGTGTTTTATTTTTTTAGTCCAATCAATATATTTTTTGTAAATCGCAAAAAACCACTCATTTCACACTATTCGGCCGCAGTGACTGACGTAACAACCGCTTTGTAGTGCAAGCTTATTAGAACTTTATTCTAACAGTATTTCAAACGAAGTTTGAACCACCAAAAATAGAGTTGCTAATTTTAGGGTTAGAAGGGCCTTAACTATCAAGGGAATATCCCGAATGAAGATATTGGCACAAGAACGTGGACCTTGGCACAAACAAAGAGAGACCTATAATACCCAGCAGTGGGTGAAGTCGGGCTGATGATGATGATCACCAACTCTAACTCTGTAAAGCCATATCTGTTACAGCCGCGAATCATATTTTAATCAACATACAACATGACACTGACCTGCAAATTGCAAAAACTGCACGGCACTGGTAGAAAAAATACGAAACCGCGTCCGCAATTTGTTCGTACAAGTTCGACAGAAAGTTTATGAATCCTCCTACCTACAAGGCCCCTCATACATACAGTCATACAAACACCTCCACATCACATCACGTCACCAGAACTAAGTCAAGTGAATAAGTATACGGTACAGATCATTACACAGTCTCTAATGTACAGTCGTGACTGTTTATACGCCCTCACGACCGCTCAATGAATATTGACGACTGTCCGTGGAGGACAGTCGTCAATATTCATTGAGCGGTCGGTGACCAACTTTAACTCTGTTAAGCCATATCTGTTACAGCCGCGAATCATATTTTAATCAACATACAACATGACACTGACCTGAAAATTGCAAAAACTGCACGGCACTGGTAGAAAAAAATGCAAAACCACTTCCGCAATTTGTTCGTACCAGTTCGACAGAAAGTTTATGAATCCTCCTACCTACAAGGCACCTCATACATACAGTCATACAAACACCTCCACATCACATCACGTCACCAGAACTAAGTCAAGTGAACAAGTATACGGTACAGATCATTACACAGTCTCTAATGTACAGTCGTGACTGTTTATACGCCGCTCACGACCGCTCAATGAATATTGACGACTGTCCGTGGAGGACAGTCGTCAATATTCATTGAGCGGTCGGTGACCAACTTTAACTCTGTTAAGCCATATCTGTTACAGCCGCGAATCATATTTTAATCAACATACAACATGACACTGACCTGAAAATTGCAAAAACTGCACGGCACTGGTAGAAAAAAATGCAAAACCGCTTCCGCAATTTGTTCGTACCAGTTCGACAGAAAGTTTATGAATCCTCCTACCTACAAGGCACCTTATACATACAGTCATATAAACACCTCCACATCACATCACGTCACCAGAACTAAGTCAAGTGAACAAGTATACGGTACAGATCATTACACAGTCTCTAATGTTCAGTCGTGACCGTTTATACGCCGCTCACGACCGCTCAATGAATATTGACGACTGTCCTCCACCAAAGTGACAATTTATAGCGCACGATGGATTTACTAAGTGAACATGGCGCTTGATAATACACAGAAGAATTACAGTAATGTTAGATTGTTGACTTTATATTTACTTTCTCATTACATAAGCCCGCGAAAGTGGATGTACCTAATAACACCCACTTTTGCCAGTTATGTTCAAGTCCCATGTAATAGGGGGTGAGCCTATTGCCATCAATTAGGCACAAATACTACGTGGTTGCTACTGAGCTATTCCTAATGGAAAAGCCCAATAACACTTTGCCCGACCCGGGAATCGAACCCAGGACCTCATGCTCAGCCGTCGATATTGCGACCACAAGACCAACAACGAGGAGAGGAATTGATTAATATGTACTAGGGTATCATACAAAGAAAGGAAGGAGACAACTATAGTTGGTACTATATAATACGTCATTGGTTGGTACCAATTAAGATGAGAATAGCGGTCATTCACCCACCTACATTTATTAAACATCTTAACTTTGAAAACCAAAAATAAGCCTGTTCAAGTCTGGAATCGTCATCTATCGTGGTGTTCATCATTTTTTGTAATGAAAAATACATGGTTTATTTGTTTTGGTTCGTACGAAGAGATATTAGGAAAAGGGCAATGACCGCTATTCTCATCTTAACTGGCACCAACTACAGCCGTGGCTAGTTCAATATTACGGAATCCACGGTGATTATGTCAGAAAAATAGTATGTTCGGCAGTGAACAGCTGATCATGATTTCATAGTGTAATTTTTTCCTGACATACAAATCAAATTGCCCTACCGTTTTCTGAGTATAAGGTGGAGAGGCGCTAAATCGTGCGTGTAAGTACTTCAGAGCGTGTTAAAAACATTGGCGAACGTGACGCTTGTGCGTAAAAAGACTTGTCTTTCAACAGGCGTGCGTAGATTTGATTATAGCCCATGTCTAGACCGAAAAACACTAAAAATTCCAAGAATGGAATCTAAGTTTCTCACATGACCTAGGCAACAAATATTTTTGTCTAGTGTCTACGGTTCCTAAACTCGGCGCTTAATTCTTAGGGTGAATTACGCCATTTGGATTACAGATCGCGTTTAATAAAACTAAGTACTGGATAAACGAGTTCATCATCATCTGCCTAGCCTTCTCCCAACTACGTATATGTTGGGGTCGCCTTCTAGTCTAACCGGATGCAGCTGAAAACCAGTATTTTACATGGAGCGACTCTTGTTGTGGATGGCTGTTGTCCACGCAACCCAATTAGCACTGGTAATACGATACCCTTGGTAAGACTGGTAGTCAGACTTTTTGGGCCACTGACTACCTGTAATGACTATCAAAGATCTACAAATGACAGCAAAGAGTTAAAAAACAGCTTATACTAGTTAAAATGCTACTATTGATCTCGATTAATGTACTAAATCTGTCGTTAAATTAATGGCTCGTCTGTTTCAAGACAAAATTCATTGTCGAAATATAATTAATTAATTAATTGATTTCTTAAAACCGTATCGTGCGATTCGTGCGCCATTAAAATTTATTATAAAATCTAAAATTAATACGTCACACCTCATTACTATAATCAATTACTGGTTTTTCAATAGTTTATTAAGTTTACGTAATCAATAAGCAAATTGTGACAGTTGGTAGTAATAAAAAGATAAAAGATAACAAAAGCCTTTTCTTTACCTTTTTGAGATGTTTGTTGACCCACTTTGTGAACGTCTTCTTTTGTATCGCGTCACGCTCATCTGTAAATAAGAAAAACCAATCAATTAGTTAATAAAAATACAAAATGTCGATAGATAAGAGAGCTGGATCCGTCACTCCGAGGAAAAAGGCCTACTGCTTCTCATAGAGAGGAGGCCTGTGTCGCAGCAGTAGGAACGTTAACGCACCATACATTTTATGGTCCTTCGAGCCGGATCCTTCGAGATGGAGATCTAAGTTTCAGGTTTATTAAGGTATTTCTGATTATCATTAACTTAAAATACTTATCACATAGGCAGCTTATTGATAAGTATTTTATAAGTTGTTATGTTGTATGTGATTGCACATCATCATCATTTGTCAGTCGAGACATAACGTAAACAATTTTGGCATGCATATTGATGCATGCCAAAATTCTTTACGTTATGTCTCGACTCTCGATCATGTAAAAACACAACAATAGGACTATATGCCAATACAAATATTTTCTATGCATGACTTTATTAGTAGTATTCTATTTTTTATACTGTATAGGTAAGCCCATTCATACATCTTAATAAAAAATAAAAAAAAATCCCGCATTAAACATTACAAACATTCCTAATAAATTCCAAGCATGATCATCACCATTAAAAAATTGCACAGTTTATTTATTCTATCAAAATATAACACGACCGAATTAAACAGCTGTCAGCCAGGTCAACGAACTTGGGCTGGATAGATAACATTCTTATTTGGTCTATTAATACTTGGACTATTTTGGCACGCGAGGCTAGTTGCCAAATTATTTGTAGATCGGAAGTACGATGTATGGAAACTGTCTACACTTTTTGCAATGACTCGATATTGGATAGGCATTTTTTGTAAAGTTTTTTCGTAACATTGTTAAAGAAATAATATTAGATTTGATCTTTTATAAAGAAAAATGTATGAGGAATTGAGAAGTGGTAGGTAAGCAAATCAATTAAAGTCATTGACCTAAGTATTCATAGAATCAATAAAGTATGGGTAAGTACAAAGATTTGACAAAAAATTTGTAGACATACATTATTGAAGCATTAAAATTAACTCTTCAATCACAGGACATTTCTTTGTGTTGAAACCTAGACTGAAAAAGTCACAATGTTAAAAAACTAACGAAAGCTTTTCAAACACTTACACAAGAACAACTAGAAAACGAGTTCAGTTACATTTAGTAAATAGCAAAAACCCAGTCAAAGAATCTAGACCAACATCGAACCTAGATATAAAACAGGAAATTATCTAAACATACCAGGAGCGAATGAGACGGAAGAGCTTCGCGATATCTTAATTAAGCGTGGCGATGGTTCATTAAAATGTTTGGCGTACCAGGCTGTCAGACTACCAAGTATGGTCGCCAGCTAAGAGCTATGACTATGTTGAATGTAGATTAGAAAGATTGATTGCAGATATTCATCTGTATATGTGGAGGAGCGAATATTATGGTATGGTGTGTACGGTGTGTAGTTAAATAAAATGATCAAGTGATTGTTAGTGATTTAGATGATAATAAGATACACGAACGGATAGTAATGCAGTGATTAAGGTAAAAAAAAATATCTGCCTTGCTTCGCAACGATTTTTAACAAGAGATAGAATACCGTACCAAAATAATAGTCTTTTGCAAAACATTCTTAGTGACATCTTTCAATTGACAAAAAGTAGGTAATAACAAAATTTTACCAGCAAAAAGTTAAAGCAATGAAAAGCCGCGTATAAGAGATCAGTGTCAATATACGACAACAATAATTACACTGACAGTTCTTGAACCAAATTTAAATGTGCTGATCGCGGTCAGTTTCTTTGATGTAATTAGCCACAAGACGTTAGAGATATTCATAATATGCCATAATATATTCTCATATGTAGCGACATGGCTCCAACACTATGCTTAGGCTTCCTACACTATGGGCAACAAATATGTACGTTTAGTGTAAACAGATAAACATCAATGTTTTGTCCTCAGGCGCTAACTATGCTTATTGGTTGACATGGAAGCAAATCAATTACTGTACCTATGTTACTTTCAATTCTACACACACTTAATGATGTGTCGGCCAAACCCTTGACAAATAACTGGTATATTTTTATTGAAGTGTGAAGTGGTGATGGTGTTATTTTGATTTATTACCTCCGAAAACACGTTTTTGGGTGTTTTGCAGAAGTTTGACCAACAGTTATGGCGGCTCATTGATCAAGTTGGATTCTGCGATAACTTAGCGCAACTTAGCACATAATTATAAATGTATAACAACAAGTAAACCATCTCCCAACAGTCAAAAGACAAATGTTGATGTACCAGGCAACTAGGAAGTAACAGGAGGTGCAGTTGCATAAATTACATAGGTCATACATCCATCAAAAACAGAAATAATATAACCGAAAACTTCTTTCTTGCTTCAATTAACAACAAATCAAAAAGGAGAAGATACCTATATAAAAAAAAATGACTTATTCCCACTTCAATGGACCAGGGGAACAGGTTTGCAAAGAGTTCTCACACTATACTCAAGAGCTCATGTGTCGGCATCGAGTGCTGCCTCTGTTAGCAGTTTCGCGTACGTAATTGGCAGAGTTATCGAATGAGAGCGCGATTATGTTACGATGAGTGATGCCAAACAGTGTGGCGCCGGCGCCTCTGCCAGGCAGTCTTTTGAGAGATATTTTGACACGATTATATTTGATTTAGTTGAATAGCCTCATTGGTTTAAATGATGTCTGATAACTGAAGCAGATATACTGAAATCTTTCAACGAACTGTGTTTTGCCTGTTTATTGTTGGGTATAAGAAGAAAACTGCAAAATGAATATGAGGTTTAAGAGTAAAGGAAGACCAAAGAAACGATGGATGGACTGTGTAAAGGATGATATGGCTAGAACGTAGGTGTCTGATGAGATGACGAGTAATAGAGAAGTATGGAAAAAGACATGCTGCGCCGACCGCAAATGAATTGGAATACGGACAAGAGAATTATGAAGAAACAAACTGCAACTTGAGCTATTCCAAGTAACACCACACACCATATCCCTAGACGAAATGAATTAGAGATTTTCATTTAGGCATTCTTAACAAGTCCACAAACATTTACTGAGGGAACCGCACGTAACGTTACTAAGAAAACAGGATCAAAGAGAATTCATCTAATTCGTCACCTCGTCCGCCACGACCTTAACAGTCGGTCCAGTCGAGTGGATAATCCCAGATAAACCTAACATGACGTAAAACGATCGATATCCACTGTCACAGAGTAAAGACCTAGATTATAGGCTGATTTCTTCAAATTCCTTTGAAAAAGACGCACAAGGTACTGTACAAATGCTACTTAAAAAAAAACTGAAGACATGCCAAGTACTTACCTATGCCAAGAAGCTAAGGCGTTCTACACAAATGTACAGGTCGTCCTGTTACTGTATTATTAATTGGACATAGTCGGGCGCCAGATTATACACATTTGATGTCGCCACGCGGACTGTACCGGATCGGTTTGACCCGAAATAATTGTAAGAGATTTCTAACGTATTCACCCCAGAATGACAAACACACATTAACCAATAAATACTTAATTAAAAAGGATTCTTACAAATCTTACAAAGGATTTTACGATAATACAGACGAGAATGCTGCATTTTAAGACCTTAAAGATGACACTAGTAACCTTGCAGACCAATGTATTGGGGTTCAAATTACAATAGAACACAATGTAGCTGGCTCATTGCCTGCACTGACTAACGACCCATTTCCCTCGTTCACTCCTACACTCCGCATTGGGTAAGCTACTGATGCACTCACACTTATTATTGTTACATCTGCTCTTGCATACGCTTAGGATTCTATCGGGAACTATCGGGAATGGTTCGTATAGTTTTTAAATTGAAATAATTGGACTATTTCATGTAGATCTAAAACAACTAGTGATACTCTCTTGGATATTGGGTATTCTATTCTTACTCCTTTCTAATGAGGAGATTCTGCAATTATAAAAATAAAGGATATTATTTAATCTTTATATTCTATAATCATCACATTATCTGCCAAGTGTTGTATTGTCGGTCAGACAGGAAAAGCAGTGTTTTTTCAGACACTGGCTTGTCGAAGTGAGCATTGATAACAAACTACTGAACTTGGTCTCTGCTAGATCCTTCTTCTCGGATAGACTGGCGACTGACGCTGTAGTTTTTAGAACAGAAAACAGTTACAGCAGATGAATTACTATTTTAAGTACAGCCAATGACACATACAGTACCGCTAAGCCTAATAAAACTGGTACCACAAAGAATTTACACCCTGACCAACCAGAAAACATTCATTAACGTCCAACATTTGCCCTGATTTACGGCCAATAAAGGCCAACGTCCATTGAAGAGCAAATACACCATTGTCCAGCATTGCACAAGTATCCGCAAGTGCATCGCTAGGACCAATCGTGTTGATTGAATTGAGCATGCTTCACGACTGCGCATTAGTTGCGGGCATTCACACGGCTAGCTGGTGAAGTTACGTCATCAGAATATTGTAGTAAACTGAACAGAAAATTATAAAACACTGAAGTGAGATGCCATTCTGTAAAATCACCGAGATAGAATTTGGGTGAAGTATTTGTGGGTTTTGCTGTCATCGTGTCTTTAACATTTGTCATCACCACTTCTTCGTTAGTAAATGTAGTTCAGAATGGAGAAAAGTGGAGTGATGAGAAGGCGAGTTTGGTTTAACGAATAGACTAATAGACAACATGGTTGGGATCTTCATATCCCTCAGAAATGAAGATGGAGAGACGAAACATCACAAAATCGTGATTCAGAAAGATAAATACAGACTAATAGAGAAACCTATTTTTCTGGATAAGAAATACTGAAGAAGACGTTGCTTCGAATTGGACAGTGAAGTAAAAGACTAGGTACTACATGTTTGAAGTTGAACTCGAAACCATACAAGTGTGATGTTCATGAAGAATGTATTACACGCTTCGATTATATCATAATCATATCAAGCATTGTATGATCTAGGTTGGAATTTAGTAAACCATTACTATATAGGTCAACACAGAGAATCTTCATAATATGTATCTAGACATCTAGGCGTTATAGCAGTGCACCTGCGCCACTACACGTGAGACAAAAGTAACAATCAGTAATTGCATCAACGGTTATCATTCCACCTGATAGGTATGTTGATAAACATTACCGCGTCATTATAAAAGTATGAAAACACTTTCTTCGATGTTTTGCTTTTCTTTTTTAAAGAATTTTACATCATAATCTAAGTATGAATGTGGATTGTTATTAAGGGGCATGGATATCAACGAAAAAAATTGCAATTTTTGGCTTGGCTTGTACTAAAACTTCTGCTTGCCTTATCTTGCCGTAATTTTGACCCCTAGACACGCAATTGTGTGAAATATAAAATATGATAACAAGACTAAGTTGGAAGTGGTAATAGTTAACAGAGATACATGGAAGTAAATGAAGTACTTTACAGACAACAAATAGATCGGGATCAGGACATAGGTATACCAGGGAATTATGAAACGAAGGAGAGGCCCTATAGGCTGCAACATTTGCAAACTTCAATCTATTTGAAATGTGTGAAACTAGACCACCTACAGATTCCTTCAGAAGCACGCAAATATGGTAGCTAAGTATATCAACTTATGCAAACTCGGTAGTGGGCAGTTCCCAGAAAACAGATCATAATCAACCGCTTATCAGCGACCAGATTAACTGAACAAGTACCAGGGTAACATGAAAACTAGGACGTCAAGTTGCGCAAGCTGACAGGTGGTAGTGGGTAGTCCTTATACAAAAGACTAGGGTACCAGTGGGCGGACAATTACTTACGTCGAAAACTCTCTATCGCCTTGAGAAGTGCAAATTGTGTACTGCATTGACCTAGATGCTAATCTTGACAGTCGTTCTCAAGTTATAATAATATTGCTATTTTGTTGGATTGGGGCTTGTGAATAAATAAACAATAACTGCGCACATTAATGACCGCAAGCGTACTATCAGTAGCTTGAATGAAAATGCATTTAATGCGGTCGTTTAAAAATGGACGCAACCTGCACTATCAGACAATACGGTGGATGATCGGTAAGAAGTAAATGATAGCGTGAGGGCTGACACAGGACGATGTAAGAAAAAAAAAAGGGTTGCACAGTCATCGACCCCAAGTTATATGGGACAAGTATTAGTGGAGTAGGTTAGTAAGTATGGCTCTTCGTGTATGTCTACACTAATCTACACTAATATTATAAAGAGGAAAGATTTGTATTTTTGTGTGTGTGTGTGTGTTTGTAATGGACCCTATCAGAATACCAGCGCTGTGACTTTTTTTTTAAATGTCACAGCACCTTGCTGAGATAGGAGCCTTTTGGCCTTGCACAGGACCATTTTGATTGTTTTTTTTTTATTTTTTCTCTTGTTTAATTTTATAAATAATTTTGTCATTTCTATTGTATCTTTTTGTTTCTGTCTATCCTGTGTGAGTTCAATAAAAATACTTTTCTTTCTAAAAACTACTGCGCCGATTTCAAAAATTCTTTCACCATTAGAAAGCTACATTCACCCTGAGTAACATAGGCTATATTTTATCCCCGTACTCCCACGGGAACAGGAACTACGCGGATGAAAGCGCGTGACGCCTGCTAGTGAGTTTATATGTTTGTGAACGCACCCACGCTACAAGAGAATTCCTAGTGCGGGGCCAAGATTATTTAAGAAAATGATGATGGGTTGATGAAAAACCTGGAGTTTAGTATTGATTTTAAAGTTCAAGCATTACATGATTACATTATTGTTTCCTTGGATATCTAAATATCCAAGTTATGTTTTTCTTGAGAATCTGTATTAAAGAAAATTATGCAACAAATTAAGTCTATTTTCATAACCGTTTGTTTGGCATCAAAGAAAACTAAGGACAATTTGAAATAGAACATAAACAAATCGTGCTTTTTTCCTTTCCATTTCAACGATAAAAATATGTAGACGTAGTGACATTCATAACTCACAATTTGTAAAACGTCTAAATAAACAACTGTCATACAAGTTCCAACATTGTATGTAACTATAAATAAAAGCTAAATAAATTGCGCCTACGATGCACAAGCTCCGCGACTTGACTAATAGTCTACCTGAAGTTTATCAGATCAAGCATACTTTGTAAGAGCTCCTGGTCTATAAATATCTATTTACGAGAAATATGTTACATTGTGTTATGTAAATAGATGGTTCTATAATTCGAATCGTTGTCAAGTAAATAGGTAAAGCTGTTTAACATGTAAATGAGTACAATATTGAATCCTACCGAAAGAATTCACAAATGTGTAAAAAAAAGCGGATTTGGAGGCCTTTTTCCTGCAGTGAGACAATACAGGATAGATAGAAAAATATCTGACTATATAGAGGTAGTATATAGAATAAAAATTAACCAAAGAAAATGATTGGATAACGGATTGTGTGAAAGATGATACAGGTAGTAAATAAGAAAACACTGAGATGACGGTTGAAGAGAAGGACGAAGAAGAGAGAGAGAGAAGATAAGCAGAAGGAAGAGAAGTATCAAAGAGTAAGGGAGAGAATGGAGGTGGTGGTGGTGGGGAAGGGGGTGAGAGTAGTAGTAGTAAGTGTCTTTTTGAGTTGAGCGGACTTGAGCGATTTAGTTTTACATTGAGATTAGGAATGTTTCTGTACAATTTAGTTCAACCATTTACTAGATAATGGCGCAGTATCTCCCTATGGAAATAATCGATATTCAAGTTATTTACGTAGGTGCAAAATGTGTCTATGCTTCCATAGTTTCTATAATTACATCTCATTACCATTTGTTATTTCCACTGGAATTCGAATTAAACTAAAACCTCCTTTAATGGCAGCATCCCACACAAAGTCATAAAAATCTACCGACGAACGAATGGTATTTGCTGTTAATATGGCAAAACTCGTAGAAGTACACACATAACATAATGAAGCACAACCATACATACGGAATTTAGGAGATTTAGGAAAAGACTAAGAAGATTAACAAAATACACAAGAAAAGGAATCACATAACCCAAAATAAGCTATGCTTCTAAATATGTAGTACAAGAATAAATGAGATCAAACGACGAAGGCGGACGCAAGAAACAAATGATTGCAAATTAATCACAAAAAGGAATTCCCTACTGTTTCTCACAAGAAAAGTATTCTCATCTCCATTTTAGATGTTCTTAAAATGGTGAGGGATAAACATTGAGAAGAAACTCCTTGGTCCAATACTTTGGTCCTAGAACCAAAAATTCCACCACATGTGGCATCTACTAACCCACACTAATCCCGGACAGTGGATTACGGCTCACGACACCAAAGTATTGGAAATCTCTAAATAGACTACGAACCCAAGTCGGCCGTACCTATTAAAGACAATCTTTACATATGGGGGTTCACGGACGACGGTTCAGATCTCGTGTGCATGCGGCGTGTCTCCGCAGACAATGGTCCACCTTCCATCTAGTGTCGCATGCCCTGACACCTGCGCACTTGACGATCTTATGACTGCATCGGCGAGCGGAGGGGTCGGGAGGCTTCTGGGATCAGGACCGCGGTCCCGGATTTCCCCTAAATATTTTTGAGTGGTAGTTCGCACGGCGAATTTTGACCAAATATATTGAATGAAAATTTGTCAAGACGACCAGAAGTGAATCCTTTCGGGATTCATTTAACTCAACAATTTTGAACTAAACAAACATAATTTACCACTGATTAAAATTGCCAACACCGTTAGACCATTTTATTTCAACCACCAACTGCCATAGACTCACAGAATCAGGGGACCATACGCCATTTTACATATATTCACCTTCTTCTAAATGTTGTACCAATTTACACTTGATTGCTACTAATTAACCGATTCGTTCCAATGTCTTGGGGTCAATACAATCAGTTTCGAGGCCATGAATTCTGTTGCTATCGTTGCATCCATCATAATTGGTGCGCTTATAATTATGCACCATGATACGACTATTCTTAAAGATGAGGTAAATGGTAGCTGTTCATTATCATCATCATCATTTCAGCCGAAAGACGTCCACTGCTGGTCAGAGGTTTCCCCCAAGTGTCGCCACATTGACCGGCTTTAGCTGAGCAAAATCGGTCAAACAGATACCGATAAAGCACGTTAAACCGTTGGTCCCGGCTGTCATATGTAGATTCTTAACAGTCGTTACAGGTAGTCAGTGGCACGAAAGTTTGACAACCAGTCTTACCAAGGGGTATCGTACTACCCAGTACTAACTGGGTGGTGGAGGTCAGATAGGCAGTCGCTCAGAAGATACGCAGGAGCTTGAGCAAGTTCCAAAAGAGTGCTGTAGGAATGCCGAGTTGATTTGATCGGTAAATGTAGCAGAGTAAACAATTGAATGGAATGAGTGAATGAATGCGAGTGCAGCGTTTGTTTTGAGTTATGGATACTCGACCTGTGTGACCGTGAAAATATGTTGATGATGAATGGTGGAGTGACACATATATTTTACTTAATAACAATCTTAATTCACTGCCAGATAACAATTAAATACCAATCTTACCAACGGGTTTCGTATTACCCAGACACTCGGTTGTGGAGTGTCAGATAGGCAGGTAAAATACTGGTATTCAGCTGCATCCGGTTAGACTGGAAGCCGACCCAGACATAGTTGGGAAAAGGCTAGGCAGAGGACTGGCAGACAACGCACAACCTAAGTTACTGGGTCTAGAAGTATACGCCTATAATGTAGATGATCATCTTATTCATCTTCGATCAATAATAGTATTGATCGAAGATGACTGTACTGCTATTTTCCAATGTAAATACAATCATTGACTAATCCATTGAAGGGAAGCCACCGTTTGTAGGCGAGGGTCACGCAAACATTACCTAAGTCAGGTTATCATGTACATAAGCACATAGACGAGCTTGTAATATGTGAGCTTATCACATTCCATACCATAAGTATGTGGACTGTATAAAGAATGATATGGCAAGAAAAGAAGCGTCTGATGAGATGACGAAAAATAGAGAAGTATGGAAGAAGAAGACATGCTGCGCCGACCACAAATGAATTGGGATAAGGACAAGAGAATGATGATGAAGTATGTGTTCGAAGCCGAAAGGCACTTGTTCTCCTCGTCATTGCGATCATTTTTTTGTTCTACACCATACCTGGGAACCTTCTAGTTACGGAGATATTGGGGGTCAAAGTTCCAACTTTTTGACAGGTTTTTTTAATACAATTTTTTAATGTAAGATTTTTACTTTAAACACCTCCACGACCCCCGTACTATTTAATTCATCCATCAGCACATTGAGTTCTACCACAAAACATGATTTTTTCACCCCGAAAAAAAATAGTTTCCCAGCAATATGTTTTGCGTGTAGTTCGTGATGAGGTTGTTTACACCCTGAATACTTTGTGGTACATATGTATCTTTATGTTGTACATAAGCGCGGCTACCAAGAAGGAATACCTAAGTAGGTTATTTAATCTTCTTCAATGGAAACCGACTAATCAATATTGATGATACATTTAATTATATTTTATCATATTATTATCGGAACTTTGATAATTATGTTGTAGGTATCTGTCATAGGTGTTTAAATATTCTTGACATGATACATTCCTTTTTATACTGGCATGGTCACTAACAACATTTGTTTTCAGTTCCGTATATTTCAGGGCTGTTGTAAGCACGATGATAACGGATAAACTAATACTATAGGCATGACGACAGTATCAAAAAATTGCAAATCCGTCAGAGTATTGTAAATTAATGGACACGTATTTTTGTTTTTGTAAAGCAATGAATATTGACAAAGATAAAATGCATCAAAACTCGGGAGTGGGGGCTCGTGATGTCAGAACTAGCTAAAAATTATACCAAGGCGTGACGTATTGAGAATTTTAAAAGCGACATATCTTCGTCAATTTTGGTTTACGTAACAAAAGAAAAAACACGGGTCAAATATGTTTTGATAATCTAACTGACAGACTCGTTAGATTTTTTTATCGTCAACCCTATTGCGGGTGGGTGTTTATGAGTAGACAGATTAGACTACCCTCTTTCTTGGTCGTTTTCCCGCTCGATACCGCTACCACTGTCACTCACAACTCGAATACTGGTATTCAGCAACATCCGGTTAGGCTGAAAGCCGACACCAACATAATTGGGAAAAGGCTGGGCTGATAATGATGCCAGCAATGAAGAAAGAGCACACTCTACTAAGTGAGGAAGAGATAATCGTTGTCTAGTCTTCGTAGAGTCTAGACCAGCCTTTCCCAAAGTGGACGATAAAGCTCCCTTGTGGTGGGCGCTGCAGGCCTAAAGGGGGGCAGTAAGAGACTCAGAAAAAAAAATGGAGGCGTTGTGTAGAGGCTTAGGGGGCGATTTGTAATTTCATTTAGGAGAACTCTTAGACACCGACTGAGTTCTCGACTACAAGTACTACAACTTGTGAACATCAACTAATATTAATTAAGAGATCGAGATCGAGAGAAGAATCGATTGTTTATTTTATTTTGAATAAAAATAAAAAATACTCTGTCTGTCTCTAAAAAATACTCTGTCTGAATACCAAAAAGTTGCGTTTTTCTCATTGGCAGGTGCAAGAGTTAACTTGAGACCTGACCGCCGTTGTGGACTACCTACTGCGCTCAGGTCTCAAGTTAACTCTTGCGGATTATAGTAAGTCTCGTTTAGAATTAATTTTTAATCTCCACTAATATAGCTTACAATAATTAATTTAATTTGAAGTTAAAGTGGTTTTTAAGTGAGGTGAAAAAATGGGGGCGCTAAAAAATAATTTATTCTCAATGTGGGCAGTAGACAAATAAGTTTGGGAACCCCTGGTCTAGACAAAAAAGAGATCTAGCTATGAGTACTTTAAAATCTATGAAAATATTTATACCCACACTCAAAATCATCTTAAAACCTCGACCCATTAAAGAAAACATAATTTTCCGTGACCACAATCTGAACGTTAATGAACCGGTAAATAACTAGTACACAATGTGTTACGTTATATCTTTGTTTAGTACACATGGTGATAAGATAAGGTAATCAGTAGATAACGCTTATCTCGTATCGTGCCTGATGTCGGCCGCTGATATTTTTTGTCAATAATTTTTTTGTGTTTATTTTTGCGTTCCTATTTTAAGACAACCATCATCACCTGTAAAACCTTTTCCTAACTATGATGGGGTTGGCTGCCAGTCTAACCGGATGCAGCTGCAGTGGCGGACTAACAGGGGGCGGAAGGGGCGGCCCGCCTCGGGCCTCCGGTCTTGGGGGGCCCCCAAATGCCTCCGCGTTCCCCTGATCAAATCCTAAACAAGACTTTAAAAATGTGCTTAGTACCTAGTAGATCTAACACGCTTCAAAAAATAAAAAAAAACTATCTTTGATTTATTTTATCAAATTTTTTTTTTGTCGATCGACTCGTATTTTATTTTCCTCACCCATATCCATTCCATATTGTGGGTATGTATGTTTATTTAGCCTAAATAATTTAATTCGAATTTAAATTTCACTTGCCAGATTTTAAAGAAATAAACACAAGATAGAGAGGTTTGGAAGGAGAAAGGGGAGGCCTTTGCCCAGTAGTGGTACACAATGACAGGCTAATAAAACAAAATAAAAAAAACATAAACACTTATTTATACATACAAATGTGAACTGAATAAAAAGCTTTTAAAACTACATTTTTTAAAGCGGGGGCGTCATTCAGCTTTGCCGCCCCGGGCCTCTGACGGGCTTAGTCCGCCACTGTGCAGCTAAATACCAATATTTGACAGGGAGGGAAAATGTTTAGATGAATGTAGATGGCTACTATAAAAGTAGAGGAAGACAAAAGAAACGATGGATGGACTGTGTGAAGGAAGATATAACTAGAAAGGAGTAGACTGTTGAGATGACGAGCAATAGAGAAGTATGGAAGAAGAAGACATGCTGCGCCGACCACAAAAAAACTTTGGATAAGGGAAAGAGAGATAATTTCGGTGTTTTTTATTTTTAATTTCGCTGATTTTACACCGCCAGTTTTTTAGACCCATGATCCGGGGCTGCGGGACTGTTCGAAAGAGATACCGTGGCCCCGGAACACAAAGGGCGATGAAGGAACATGGATGGGTTTTAGTTAGTAAAAGTCTGACACTCCATCCTGCTCCGCCCAGAGCGGGAGGAGTCATTTGATGATTTCCCATCCGAAAGTTCACCAATGAAACTGACCGTGATTAACACATAGAACCAGCGTTCATATTGATACTGACAGCTTTTAAACGAGGTTTAGACGTGCTAATCGCGTTCAGTTTCAATGGTGACATTAGCTCTAAGATTTACGTAAGAGTGGAAAGATAGACTGTTAATTGGATTTTGTATTTTTACTTCGTAGCTACACCAATATTAATTGATTCGCTAAACGGCTAAGCGTCTTAAAGTCAGCTTCTTTCTTTTAACAGGCTCAAGAATTAGAAAACACACGGTTTCATAGTTTTAATCCTCAAAGTCAATCATCTAATTGAGTCAGTCGATAATTGGGAAAACTTCTGAACTAACGCCCTTCCAAAATTAAGACAAAATAAGGAAGACGATAGCACGATGCTAGAGAAACAAGATGAACCTAGAATTTTTTCAGTTCGTTTGGAAGGCACTGACTGATACTATGGAGAAGTTTAAAGACCTACATCTTTGACGGAATCTCTGGCCTTTTCTTAAAATTCGGATTCCACGTCTGGAACAGCGCCTCAAGTGAATTTGGTCAGGACATCTGGCTAAAGGAGATGACCGATGGAGTATTGTATTAATCGAATGGATAATAAAAAGAAAGCAGAGCCGTCCAAAAGCGCGTCGATGAGGAACGCAAGGTATCGAGAAGACTGGTAAAAGAAAGGGGAGGTATTTACTCAACAGTTGGTGATTCTAAGCTAAAATGATGACGCCTGGGATTAGTCACTTCCTAAGTATTCAGTTTCTCATAAATACATTTCGACTGCAAGACTTTCAAATCTCAGGTCCCAATGAGTCAGAGGTTTACGAAACGATCGTAGGAGTTGAGAATGTAACACTCACAGACATTTACTTACGTTAAGCATTATTATGTACGCGTTTTCTTGAATAACATTTGATTGTTGTAGAAGTGAGAGTCTTGCCCGAAAGTGAATGTGGATTTAGAGTTTGTAAATAAATATTATAAAATAATCGTAGCTAACTGGCTGCTAGAATGTTCAGTTTTAAAACACTGAGGACTGAAGCATGCTATTTAGAAAATATGATACTGAACCTCTGACGACCCGATTGGCGCAGCGGTAGTGAGGCTGCCTTACGTTCTTAGGGTCCCGGGTTCGAATCCCGGTCGGAGCAAATGTTTGTGTGATGAGCATGGACATTTGTTTCCGAGTCATGGATGTTTATATGTATAATAAGTATGTATTTACAAACAAAAAAGTATCTATGTAGTATATTAACTATCTGGTGTCCACGACACAAGCCTCGATGCTTAGTGTGGCACTAGATTGCGCTGAGTGTAATGTCCAGCAATATTTATTTATTTACTCTACAGAAGTGGCGGGAACAGGGTGACCCAGTGGTGGCGGCTTAAGGGAAATAAGTCGTGGGTTCGAACCCAGGTAGGCGCATTACTTTGTGTAATTGATTTCTTCACCACTCCCCTCAAAACGGGAAGATCGTGAGGAAACCGTGTCTAGAACCAAAAATTCGAAGACATGTGACATCTACCAACCGGCACTGGGCCCGCGTGGTGGATTATAGCCCATTCCCTCTCATATAGAGGAGGCCTGTGACCCAGCATTGGGAACAACAGAATTTCTAAGACAGGATTTTTTAAATCTTCATACTCAAACGAGTAAATGAAAGGGGGATATTTTATGCAAACAAAACCGCAGGCAATGTCAAGTAACATTATATAATCATTGAAGAAAGTATTGTTTGAAAGTGAAAGCAGTTTTGAGAAACATATAATTACTATATTTATGAAGTAAACGGCTGCTGAAAATCACCCTGCTTAAAAAATTCTTCAAACGCGACGATGCGTAAAAAGTTGCTGTAATCTACATATTTGATGCTGAAACTGTTTAGCTCGTAATCTTTGTAATTATAATCCTATCTGTGAAGGACTGTATCCTGCTGTCTATTAAACTGAAAACCTCTTTAATCACTTTGTAAAGAACCGCCTCCTTTTTGATGGCCCGGGACTACTCACACTTATTCCACTTTTGTATGAGAACGATTTTTTATGAGACGCGTACGCATCCGTTCAGCTGACCGATTTATTAGCTTTGATTCGCATTTTACCTAATGGAAACTATCTTAGCACATAATTGACAATATAAAACTTTATTTGAATTCAGTAAGTATGTACATTATTTACAAATCTACTTATTAAAAAAAAAAAAAAAAACTAACTTAACCTAAAAAAATGGCGTCAAAAAGCTCCTCAACACTGTCAATGTCTGCCTTTGGCCAAGGTAAAAAGCCAGTCCTAGGGTCACGGGAAGTGATAGTTATTTCCACAAAGAGATAAAAAGCAAATCCATGTTGACATAATGACACTTACAGCTCTCGAACGCGGTTTAGCGGATCGCAGTCAGTTTCAATGGTGAAACCGATCCTTAATTGTTCTAATCGGCTCACGTCGCAAAATATGAGTTATATAAGACTTCATGATTAATGAACACAAATCGATCTATTAGTAAAAAAACCCACATCAAAATCAGATTATTAGTTTTGACACAAATCCGGATTTACAAACAGACATGCCAAAACAACACAAATATGATTAGTAAAAAGGTAAAAAAAAAAACGTTACAATTTAAACTATAAATCTAAAAAGTCGTTAACTCATTTGAATTTTAATGAATAAGGCAACAGTACAACAAATAAGAATTAAAAAAAATTAAAACTTGTTCGTAGGAACTTGAATTTGTTTTAAAACAAGCTTTTGTACGATCTTTGTGAAGTTACACTTGACTTTCAAAGGTTAAGAGGTAAAGTTATAGAAAAATAAAAGTAAAATTCAATTTAGGGCAAATTGTAAAAGTTCGAAAAGCAATGACAACTTTTGAATTTTCATTTAAAAGTTGTCGACTGTTATATAAACCTGAAAATTTTATCGTATTTCAGATTAAACCTTTTCCAGAGGCTAATAAAATATTTAATACAGTTACATAAGTGCAGACACACAAAGCTACCCGAAACTGTAAAATTTTCCAAATCAACCTTGAACCTAATGCTTTAGTAATAAAGTTGAAAACCTATTAAAGAAAGATGGCGTCTTAACTACCGAGTTCACCGACAGTCAAACATTTTTCAACCTTATTACTCAGAGTATAAGAGTGAAATGTGGATCACCTGCAGTGAACTCGGGAGTCATTATCCATCAAAGTCCAGTCTCCAGAACCGTGTCCACGGTTTTTCCAAAAACACCTTTCAAAAGACATTTTACTACCATTTTAAAACCACTCATTACACCACTAGTAACACTGTGGACCTGTGGTAGATATTAGTTAAAAGATGGCAACCCTACACAGCTACACTGAATGCGCAAAGAATGTTAAAACACGGCCGTTGCATCTAAACAAACCAGTGTTTTTTAAAAACAAACATTCCAGAACAACACGTAAAGTCATGAGTTTTAAGAAGGGTTATAATATCTGAACAAGGCTTCACTTAATATAATACCGTGTCCGTGGGCTTTTGTTTGCACATTACTAGAGCTGATAAACACTAAGTACTGAAAGTGCTAAACTCGTCGCCAAATTTTGGGCACAGAAGAAGAAAAGAAGAAGTCTTTAACATAAGCCTTTTACCAATTATGTTATTGTTTAGCCACCTTCGGAGCTAACCTTCGGCTAGTTTTGTAAAGTATGTAAGTCCTCAACCACTAAGGCGAATTTCATCTTGATAAAAATGAACGCGACCAACTTAGCTGTCAGTTGTCAACTGTCAGTGTCATCATTGTTTGGAATATTAACACTAACGGTTCTTAAACGCGGTTAAGATGTTCTGATCACGTTCAGTCACATTGAACAAAGTGCAGAAGATGGTTTTAATTTTAAGAATCATTATTTCTTTGGGACATGTTCGCCACGCCATAACCCAACCACTACAACTGCGGAAACTCGGAATCCGCATTGACGAACAACAGAAAAGCGTCGAACCAATGAAGCTCAACGAGTCTCGTAGAAACCATATAACTGTCTTGGATCCCGCAACAAAATGATTCAGAAGAGAAGACTTGGTTCAGATATTACCCATCACCCTTTCTCATTCAATTATGTTCCTGTACTACACACACGTGACACGCGCATTCTCTATAACCCACCACCACGAACCTGACTGCTGAATAAAGAATCCCCAGCATGTTGTACCTTTGAATTTTGTCAAGTTCTCCTCGTAAACTTGATCATGGGCCTCCGAATGTTCACCCCTGTGCCGTTTCGAAGGATGGGGGCCTTCGTAGTAGGCCCCGCCGCCGTTGACGCCATCTTGGATCGCCTCTTGAGGGTCGAAACCCAGACGCTCCTTGTAGTACGCTTGTGTAGACATTTTCACGCACACACACTTATCATAATTCGAATTTTGAACTTCACTTGTTTTTTTTTAAGGTTAGGTTACACTATTTAGATTTTTGAGATTATTTTTTTTAGTGAGCACTTTTTTCCGTGATTAGGGTCTGAGCACTGTCGCTTCCCGAGTTATTATGAAAGGATTCGCCAAAATCCAGCCACAATAAGCCCGTTTAAGGTAACAGAGGTCGTTTTTAAACGATTCACCACTATTTTATCACGATCGATGTCATCCAGTCGGCTTGTTCCACAAAAGGAAAGTTGCAGAAACCCCTTGACACACACTTATTGATCTTGACACTATTTTTTTTTCTGTTATTACTCACTTAAATGTCTGCCTTATCGAGTATTAAAAAAGCTTGTTAATGTTAATATGGCAACACTAAACTAACATTAGTTTTTTTTTTTATAATTTCAATTTGGAATGCTAGGTTACGTTTTTTTTTATATTAAAATTCGTTCGGATACGCTGTCGGTAAAGTATGATTCACTTGTGTTCGGTTTTTCACATGAAGCTTCTTACACATTTGTGTAAATAAAACTGGAAACGGCCTGTGGAACAAAAGGAACGGATGATTTACATTCGTTTCACGAGGTCTGTGTTGCCACACACAAATAATGACTCACACGTTCTTTTGGAGGTGGTTTAATGATACTATTTACTATGAGAACGAGGATTTAGGTAATTCGGACGACCTTGAAAAAAAAAGTAATGGGACTGTGCAACGAAATAAAGTATTCACACTTTGGTGAACAACCTCATTTGTTGAAGTCAAGTTTGTCTATGCTCCGACTACAAAACTGTTAAAGACTTTTTGGTAACGCACTTAATAATATTGTTTCTTCTGTCTGTGTTCTCACATTAAGAGTATAATAACTTAAATTAATTACCTATTAAGAAAATACACTTGAACGTTTTTATTGTTAAATGATTCTATGACTAAGATATAATTTACTAATTAAAAAAGATTATCGATAACGAGAGCCATTAAGTAATAGTAAGTTGTATTACATAAATAGCTGGCAGGTATTGATTACGAGAAAAACTTGAATAATAAAACCATGCATATTTTAAACGTCGAAGATTTATTCGACTAGCGCCGATCAGTGTCACGGCCGTAAAATAATAAAACAAAATTTTATAAAATTGTTTTACACGCTTGGGAATATTTTTGAAGATTATATTATTCAATGTCAATAAAAAAAATACACGTTTATAATTTTTTTTCTCGTTACTCACACTCTAAAATCATATTTTGCGTTATTTATTTGTCCAACGGTTAAAAAATGATTGTGAACTTAAATACAATCATGTCAAACTCATCAATCTTCTACACTGTTATAAGCTTTCACTTTTTAAAACTAAACTTATATTCGCTACTACGGAAAATATCCCGAGGTAGTTTCTTATTGTTTAGTAATTTATTATCAATATTTAAAATCTTATAATGCAGGTATACAGCTTTAAGAAATCGAATTGGTGATGTTTTTATTTTAATAGTAATTTCTTGAATATTAAACATGATTTAATATTCAAGAAATTACTAGATAGTAGATGAAATTATATTTTTTATTTAGAATTTATAAAAAAACCGGCCAAGTGCGAGTCGGACTCGCGCACGAAGGGTTCCGTACCAATTACTATAAAAAATCACGTTTGTTGTATGGGAGCCCCCCTTAAATATTAATTTTATTCTGTTTTTAGTATTTGTTGTTATAGCGGCAACAGAAATACATCATCTGTGAAAATTTCAACTGTCTAGCTGTCACGGTTCATGAGATACAGCCTGGTGACAGACAGACGGACAGACAGACGGACAGACAGACGGACAGACAGCGAAGTCTTAGTAATAGGGTTCCGTTTTTACCCTTTGGGTACGGAACCCTAAAAAGTGACAATATAAGTTTCATGATTCTCCTACTCTTATCCCAATTTCCTTAATGTCGGTGCAGCATATATATCTTCTTCCATACTTCTTTATCACCAGTAGTCACCCCTCTTTCTAGCAATATCATCCTTCAACAATCAATCCATCATTTCTTTGGACTTCCCATCTTATACACACATTCACACTCAAAACTTTCCTCACGATTCCACGAATCATGTCAAACTAAGAACCCATCAATTTAACTCGGTTTAAAAGTAATTCCCTCCTCCATTTAACACGTAATCATGATCAACGAAACGATACCTTAATAAATCATGAACGCAGCCTCAATCGAATTAATCTCGATTCGCAACTAGGGTTACCATCCGACCGGATAAATCCGGTCTTGACCGGATTTTTAATGCCAATACCGGACTTCGCCCGGATTTTGTGCCAGACCGGATTTTTCGACTCATGCTGGACGAAAGAAAGAAACAGACTATCAGTGGAGTCCATTAGAGCCATCGTACTTACGAAGTATTACTGGAAAGATTATAGTTGTAAGCAATTCTTCAAAACCAAATTTTAAAAGCTATTTCTAGTAATAAAAAATATAACTAACACTTTTACGTTTAACTTTTGATTACTGAACATGATATTCTTTTATTTTTTACTTTGAATAAAAATTTAAGTTTTTTGTTTGATCGTAAGTAAACTTTAGGCTAGACCGGACTTATAAAAATTTAAGTTTTTTGTTTGATCGTAAGTAAACTTTAGGCTAGACCGGACTTTTTTATTGTAAATCAGGATTTTTCGTCCTCCAAGATCGGATTTTCGATTTTAGGCCCTGGTAACCCTATTCGCAACCGACCTTCACGAGACTGAGAAGCGTCAATTTGTCATCTCATAACCGCAGAACATTTATGAACTATACTTATACATAAGGTTTTATATTGGTACTGCGCAGTTTTAACTTTGTATGGAAATAATATTCAGATATACGTAAGTAGCATGATCCTCCGTTACGTCTAAAATACTGCAGCATTAATTTTGAAATAAATCTATGGTAAAGTTGAGGATTAATGTTAGGTGAATATTTGGCGAAAACACGATTTCATAAAATTTACTCGATAGAAAAAAAAACCAAAGTTACCTCCAAATCGAACAATAAACCACTGGTATTCAAAAAATCGAACAATAAACCAGTGGTATTCAAAAAGTACTACAAATTAGATCATAAAACTTTGCATACTAACTGATTTTGATTGACTATAAAGATGTTTTTTTATTTTTTCCAAAAGACGAAAATTTGATTTTTTATAGAATAAAAACCACTCATTTCGCACTATTCGGCCTGCAGTGACTGACGTAACAACCACTTTGCAGTGCAAGCTGATTAGAACGGTATTCTAACAGTATTTCAAACGAAGTTTGAACCACCACAAAAAGAGTTGCTAATTTGAGGTAGTATACTTCGTACCCTTGTCCTCATGTTAGGTACTTGGTTGGGGTCGGCTCAACACGTATTTCTCTCCCATTCTCCCCTGTCAATCGTCACGCAATCATTTACTCCTTTATCCTTCACATCACTCCTCACACAACCCATCCATCGTTTCCTTGGTCTTCCTCTCCCTCTCCATCCATCAACATTTATATTCATCAAACTTGAGGAAAATGCCGTGAAGAAAGTTTTAAGTGTGAATATGGATGGTATAAGAGTAGAGGAAGACTAACTAAATGATGGATGGACTGTATGAAGGATGACATGGCTAGGAAGGAGGTGACTACTGAGATGACGAGCGACAGTTGAGGAAAATGCAGTGAAGAAATTTTTAAATTTGAATATGGATGGGTATAAGAGTAGAGGAAGACCAACTAAATGATGGATGGACTGTATGAAGGATGACATGGCTAGGAAGGAGGTGACTACTGAGATGACGAGCGACAGTTGAGGAAAATGCAGTGAAGAAAGTTTTAAGTGTGAATATGGATGGGTATAAGAGTAGAGGAAGACCAACTAAATGATGGATGGACAGTATGAAGGATGACATGGCTAGAAAGGAGGTGACTGCAGAGATGACGAGCGACAGTTGAGGAAAATGGAGTGAAGAAAGTTTTAAGTGTGAATATGGATGGGTATAAGAGTAGAGGAAGACCAACTAAATGATGGATGAACTGTATGAAGGATGACATGGCTAGAAAGGAGGTGACTACTGAGATGACAAACGACAGTTGAAAATGCAGTGAAGAAAGTTTTAAATTTGAATATGGATGGGTATAAGAGTAGAGGAAGACCAACTAAATGATGGATGGACTGTATGAAGAATGACATGACTAGAAAGGAGGTGACTACTGAGATGACGAGCGACAGTTGAGGAAAATGCAGTGAAGAAAGTTTTAAGTGTGAATATGGATGGGTATAAGAGTAGAGGAAGACCAACTAAATGATGGATGGACTGTATGAAGAATGACATGGCTAGAAAGGAGGTGACTGCTGGGATGACGAGCGACAGTTGAGGAAAATGCAGTGAAGAAAGTTTTAAATTTGAATATGGATGGGTATAAGAGTAGAGGAAGACCAACTAAATGATGGATGAACTGTATGAAGGATGACATGGCTAGAAAGGAGGTGACTACTGAGATGACAAACGACAGTTGAAAATGCAGTGAAGAAAGTTTTAAATTTGAATATGGATGGGTATAAGAGTAGAGGAAGACCAACTAAATGATGGATGGACTGTATGAAGAATGACATGACTAGAAAGGAGGTGACTACTGAGATGACGAGCGACAGTTGAGGAAAATGCAGTGAAGAAAGTTTTAAGTGTGAATATGGATGGGTATAAGAGTAGAGGAAGACCAACTAAATGATGGATGGACTGTATGAAGTATGACATGGCTAGAAAGGAGGTGACTGCTGGGATGACGAGCGACAGTTGAGGAAAATGCAGTGAAGAAAGTTTTAAATTTGAATATGGATGGGTATAAGAGTAGAGGAAGACCAACTAAATGATGGATGGACTGTATGAAGGATGACATGATGTGGCTATAAAGGAGGTGACTGCTGGAATGACGAGCGACAGTTGAGGAAAATGTAGTGAAGAAAGTTTTAAATTTGAATATGGATGGGTATAAGAGTAGAGGAAGACCAACTAAATGGCGGATGGACTGTATGAAGGATGACATGGCTAGAAAGGAGGTGACTACTGAGATGACAAACGACAGTTGAAAATGCAGTGAAGAAAGTTTTAAATTTGAATATGGATGGGTATAAGAGTAGAGGAAGACCAACTAAATGATGGATGGACTGTATGAAGGATGACATGGCTAGAAAGGAGGTGACTGCTGAGATGACGAGCGACAGTTGAGGAAAATGCAGTGAAGAAAGTTTTAAGTGTGAATATGGATGGGTATAAGAGTAGAGGAAGACCAACTAAATGATGGATGGACAGTATGAAGGATGACATGGCTAGAAAGGAGGTGACTGCAGAGATGACGAGCGACAGTTGAGGAAAATGGAGTGAAGAAAGTTTTAAGTGTGAATATGGATGGGTATAAGAGTAGAGGAAGACCAACTAAATGATGGATGAACTGTATGAAGGATGACATGGCTAGAAAGGAGGTGACTACTGAGATGACAAACGACAGTTGAAAATGCAGTGAAGAAAGTTTTAAATTTGAATATGGATGGGTATAAGAGTAGAGGAAGACCAACTAAATGATGGATGGACTGTATGAAGAATGACATGACTAGAAAGGAGGTGACTACTGAGATGACGAGCGACAGTTGAGGAAAATGCAGTGAAGAAAGTTTTAAGTGTGAATATGGATGGGTATAAGAGTAGAGGAAGACCAACTAAATGATGGATGGACTGTATGAAGAATGACATGGCTAGAAAGGAGGTGACTGCTGGGATGACGAGCGACAGTTGAGGAAAATGCAGTGAAGAAAGTTTTAAATTTGAATATGGATGGGTATAAGAGTAGAGGAAGACCAACTAAATGATGGATGAACTGTATGAAGGATGACATGGCTAGAAAGGAGGTGACTACTGAGATGACAAACGACAGTTGAAAATGCAGTGAAGAAAGTTTTAAATTTGAATATGGATGGGTATAAGAGTAGAGGAAGACCAACTAAATGATGGATGGACTGTATGAAGAATGACATGACTAGAAAGGAGGTGACTACTGAGATGACGAGCGACAGTTGAGGAAAATGCAGTGAAGAAAGTTTTAAGTGTGAATATGGATGGGTATAAGAGTAGAGGAAGACCAACTAAATGATGGATGGACTGTATGAAGTATGACATGGCTAGAAAGGAGGTGACTGCTGGGATGACGAGCGACAGTTGAGGAAAATGCAGTGAAGAAAGTTTTAAATTTGAATATGGATGGGTATAAGAGTAGAGGAAGACCAACTAAATGATGGATGGACTGTATGAAGGATGACATGATGTGGCTATAAAGGAGGTGACTGCTGGAATGACGAGCGACAGTTGAGGAAAATGTAGTGAAGAAAGTTTTAAATTTGAATATGGATGGGTATAAGAGTAGAGGAAGACCAACTAAATGGCGGATGGACTGTATGAAGGATGACATGGCTAGAAAGGAGGTGACTACGGAGATGACGAGCGACAGTTGAGGAAAATGCAGTGAAGAAAGTTTTAAATTTGAATATGGATGGGTATAAGAGTAGAGGAAGACCAACTAAATGATGGATGGACTGTATGAAGGATGACATGGCTAGAAAGGAGGTGACTGCTGAGATGACGAGCGACAGTTGAGGAAAATGCAGTGAAGAAAGTTTTAAGTGTGAATATGGATGGGTATAAGAGTAGAGGAAGACCAACTAAATGATGGATGGACAGTATGAAGGATGACATGGCTAGAAAGGAGGTGACTGCAGAGATGACGAGCGACAGTTGAGGAAAATGGAGTGAAGAAAGTTTTAAGTGTGAATATGGATGGGTATAAGAGTAGAGGAAGACCAACTAAATGATGGATGAACTGTATGAAGGATGACATGGCTAGAAAGGAGGTGACTACTGAGATGACAAACGACAGTTGAAAATGCAGTGAAGAAAGTTTTAAATTTGAATATGGATGGGTATAAGAGTAGAGGAAGACCAACTAAATGATGGATGGACTGTATGAAGAATGACATGACTAGAAAGGAGGTGACTACTGAGATGACGAGCGACAGTTGAGGAAAATGCAGTGAAGAAAGTTTTAAGTGTGAATATGGATGGGTATAAGAGTAGAGGAAGACCAACTAAATGATGGATGGACTGTATGAAGAATGACATGGCTAGAAAGGAGGTGACTGCTGGGATGACGAGCGACAGTTGAGGAAAATGCAGTGAAGAAAGTTTTAAATTTGAATATGGATGGGTATAAGAGTAGAGGAAGACCAACTAAATGATGGATGGACTGTATGAAGGATGACATGGCTAGAAAGGAGGTGACTGCTGGGATGACGAGCGACAGTTGAGGAAAATGCAGTGAAAAAAGTTTTAAATTTGAATATGGATGGGTATAAGAGTGGAGGAAGACCAACTAAATGATGGATGGACTGTATGAAGGATGACATGGCTAGAAAGGAGGTGACTGCTGGGATGACGAGCGACAGTTGAGGAAAATGCAGTGAAGAAAGTTTTAAATTTGAATATGGATGGGTATAAGAGTAGAGGAACACCAACTAAATCATGGATGGACTGTATGAAGGATGACATGACATGGCTAGAAAGGAGGTGACTGCTGAGATGACGAGCGACAGAAAAGTATGGAAAACGGAGACATACTGCGCTGACCCCGAATAAATTGGTTAAGGGCATGAACAAGATAATGATGTGTTAATAGGTACTGTGCAGATTTTAACTGCAAAAAAATATTTATGATATGAGAGAAAACTCGTTTTGTATTGGTCGAAACTTGGTAAGACTTAATGGACCCTTTCAATTTATTTCACGATTGTAATGACACCGAAGTATCATGTCGATAGCAATTACGAGTAATTGTAATCGTATCCAATTTTATTCGGCTTCATACCTTTAAGGTAGAAATTGAATCGATTTTTATGCGATATAATTCGACAGGGTAAGTAAGCAAATTCTTTGACTTTAGCATCGATTTGGCTAAAACTTCACGATCATGCCGCCATATCAATGGAAAAAAGGACGTTTTAAGTTATGTATTTTTGTCCATGGAGTTTCTGGCCCGTTCTTTTCCATAAAAATCTACAAACGTTTTGGAACGGACTAGCTTCCGATTTCTCAATAACGTCTTGGGGATTCAAAAGTGCCTGTTAATGGTTTTAATGAAATAAAATGTCTGTAGTTTGTTTCCATCCTACGACAAACTCTAATGCACTTAAAGACCATAGACGAAATTTTATTTTCTAAGTCGCGGCTAAGATTGTGAGGTTATCGACCGACTGCCAATCCGTCCTTGTAATAAATTCAATACTTAGAAATACTATTTTTAATCTACCACAATTTCACAGTCTACATCATAATGAATTGAAAGAATAAACGTGTCCAACCTGTTTTTCTTTAAAGTAGGTATTTCAACATTTTTATTTTAAATAGTGTTTTGTTTTGCCGCCATTTTCCTAAACACTTCCGAAAACTGTTCGTAAGTTTTGAATCCGAAGAAATCGTTACCATCATAAAGTAAAACCATAACAAAAAGGTTTAATAGATTACCTAACTTATTTACCTAACCCGTAATCATAATATTTCACAATTCGCAATAAAATCTGCTACGTCAGAGCAATTTCACGGACAAACTCGCGCGCAATCTCTACCGTAACGTAATACAATGGCGACTTTAATCTAGATTTTTTGCAAACTTCGCTCCATTAGCTAGGAGAACTAGTTGTGCGGAATAAAAATGGCTGATTATAGTGAAATATTTCGTTCTAAGTATGTTTTCCTCGTAACTATGGCGTCCGTTCTTGCGTACGCGTTGAGAATAGATAAGCGTTGCTAAAGAACTGTTAGATGGCTTAGGAAAAATAGTGGGATTAACTATTGCTGTAAGGCGGCTGGTTGCTAGATTCATAGATGACTCTGCCCTGAAGTTTAGATCTGGTATTGTTCCACATACAATGGAACACTACATTGGTGCCGATTCCCTTGTTCACAAACTAAACTAAATTTAAGTTGAATGCATCTTTTTCTTTCTATTTCATTATGAAAAGGACAGAAGATAAATATTAGTTTAATCCTGTCAAATTAATCAGCGCCATACAAGTTTTAGACGCTATTAAAAAGTTGGCTACTAAAATTACATCAAATTACGTCAGGTCCTGACTAATTTGACAGAACATAATTAAAATTTATCTTCTGTCCTTTTCTTAATTAAATAGAAAGAAAAAGATGCACTGAACTTAAATTTGGTTTAGTTTGTAAACAAGGGAATCGGCACCATTGCCCCTCCTGCTAAAAGCTAAGAAGATCAGTTCTGGTTTCTATATTTCGCTGGCCCAGTTCGTTTCTGTGCAATAATTCTAAATTCAAAAGTTACAAATAATTTTCCACATAATGTACCCAGGATTGTGTCAAGGACCCACGTTACACGTGCCCAAAACGTTAAACATAATAATAACACAAAGCGAACTTCCTTGCAAACAACGTTTCACACGCTATTCTAGACGACAAAACAGGTTTATCAACAATACAAGTAAGTGCCCCAAATCGCACACTGAGTTACATCCCGACTGCAGACAAAAATACAAGGTCGCTCGACCTTCGTCCATGCTGACCAACTCGGCCGTGGGAAAGAGCAAACAATCGTTAGGTTGGGGTGCCTGTTGCAGCGGAAAGAATAGCTAGGTTTTGTAGGGGATGTTTCTCAAAAGGAAGCTGAACATTTATTTTCTAAACATGAGTGAGTAATTATACAGTTCTTGTAAAATAAATGCGAAAGTAGCGACATGTTTTGCCATTAAAAGGTGATTTTTTGTATTTAATGTACTATCGTGGTCTTTTCCGCCTGACCAGTTAAAAAATGTTTCGCCTAAATCATGCGGAGGCGCCGACACGCCACGCCCGCGCCACCCTTAAAGTCCTAAAGCCTATTAGGAAAGCGTTAACTTTGGCGCGCAAAATTACAATAACTCTCGTTTGGCGTGCGTCGTCAGTGCGCTCGGCCGATTCGGTTTCTTTTCATTCATTATTTCTATACAAAGTCAACGGGGCGGGGCTAGAGAGCGCTTGTATGTTGCGAGTGCAAGCAAAAATTAGCTTAGTGGTGGTCAGGCGGGAGTGTCCCCGATAGTACACACAACGGAAAACAACATTGTAACTTTGAGTACAAAGGTACTGCTTATTTAAATATTACCTACTTATTTTTGCTTTTGCGAACTGTTATGAACTCTAGAAGGTGATTATGATGTAGACGTCGCGCGTCGTAAAAAAATATTTTGATGCGAAATCGTGACCTATCGCGTATTTTTTCTGGGCCTTTTGCCAGTTTTCTTCGATTACCATCGGGAAGTAGATAAGCGACATGACCGATACATTCATCTAGAATGTGGCGGAAACCGGTTCATACCAGAAATAATCTGATTAAAGTTCCTTAATACGCAGTAACAAAGTAATTTACTCTGGCTAATTGCCAATATTTACTGGTTTTACAATTAATTTGCGACTGTTGTATTAATTTTAACATTCTTGTGAATGGATATAAATGTTTTAATATTATAAATACTATCAGATCGAGTATATCTTATCAAATAACTCCAGCATTTATCTGTAAAACAGACTAAACAATGCAGAATAAAGATTAAATTGTGTATGTTTTGACAGCCGATTCACAGAATAAGTTGAAACTCACATTATGTGGGTGGAACAATGCATTAATTAGTTGAGTAATATCTTTTAGAACTTCGAACTACAACAACTATGCTGGCTGTACATACAAAACAAATTATATTTATCACAGCACAAAAAATAAAACAAAACACAATGCCATCGTAAAATAAAAATTCAAAATCATAATTATTCCGCTATCAGTGGAACCACACACAAAACTAAGGTCGCAGACAATGATATGATAGGGTCCGGAGTTTCGATGCATTGTTCGTTTTTCAAATCCCAAAAGTAAATGATGCTGATTTTTTTTATTATGTGCCAAGAATAATTTTGTAAGAAATAAAAAGCATGCAGGTTGAATGCAATATTGTTTATCATAATATTGAGTGAAGATGTGAATCTTTGCTTTATTTTTTTTCTTTCCTTTGTTTTTGTTGGCGGTCTGTTAAGGGTTCTTCAATTGAAGGTGATCTACAGTGATATGAGGATCCTTTGCTGCTCAAAAGACGTTGACAGAAAAGCGATGATGCAATGTTTCCTTTCGACAAGGCTTTCGGGATTCACAAACGAAAACAATAATTAATTATACAAGAAGATTTTTTTCTTTTCTTTTCGTTATTCAGTAGGTCAGATGTAAAAGGTCAGGACAGTCACTGGAAAACCTCGAATTACTTGACAATTACGAAGTAGTTCTCTCTTGTATTGTTCTCCCAAATTCCCACTAACCAGTCTTATTTACCACAATATGTCGTAAACGTAAAAATGCTCATAATTTATAAAAGATTGAGCATTTTGTAACGCGAGTAATTATTGTCGCGTTATGACGTTATTCGACACAGAAATTGAATAAAAAAGACTGTTACACCATTTTGTGGATATTTGTGAAACGTAAAAGGCCCAGCGCACACCGCTGGGGGCGCAGCGGAGCGCATTTGAAGACAACAATTTAATATAAACCTTAACTACCTTGATATACGGATAAATTCGCACGCGTTACTCGGAGCGCCCTCAAGCTACTACAAGAGCATGCGCGCGACCGTATATCAAGGTAGTTTGTCTTCAAATACGCTCCGCTGGGCGCTGTGCCTCCAGCGCGAGCGGTGTGCGCTGGGCCAAAGTTAAGTTGTGTTGTTGTGTAAGTGAGCATCATAATGAGGAATACAATCCACTTCTATTGTCTTAATTGAATTTATCATTAACTTGATCGCTTATTTTCTTAACAAAATACTCAATTACAGTATTAATTAATCGTCATTTTACACCAAAATAGATAGACTGATTTAACAAATAAACCATTTTTTATTCTCCGAATATTACCATTAACAGCAACCAGCGAATTAAAAAAGTTAGCCTTTGGGATTTAATTAGTTTAATTTCGATTTCAATCGCGAAAAACAGTTTTTTTTTATTTGTAATAGTTGCACCAACTGATTCCACAGCTAGAAAACATTGTTCACCGATAACTATAATTATATTTTTTATTTCATTCATTCTGTTCCTTTTCAGTGTTGAAAATCTTTAGTTTCGTGTATTTGGCTGTGATAAATTAAATTTATAATATTTATGTCATTTAAACAATTTACAAATCGGTTGGACAAAATCGAGATTAATTTAAAATTGAAATAGCACTACTATAGGTACATCCCCAAAATAATTCAAAAATAACTTCGCAATCCAAGGCATCTCTTATAAAATATTCCCAACATATATTTTGCTACACAAAACACTGCTTTAAACTCAAACTCAAAGCATTTATTTCAATTAGACCATTAACTTTTGAATGTAACAAATGCAAAAAAAAGAAAAAAAACAAAGCTACAGTCCCAGTCACAAGACATAATAACTTGAGAAAGTACTGTAGTTGCCCATTCCCTAACGTAGATCTCTATGGAGAAGACTCATTCCGAAACTAATCATCACAGTATGTAAATAATTAAATTCTCCTCACTTATTCACTACAAACAATCAATATTCAGCCACTGATATCATTAACCATTTGTATCAATAAGAGTTGAAACAAGTGACATGAATGAATATCTAATTTAAGAAAACGAGGTTCGTTCTCTTCGGTTGAGCAGCAACGATTGCTTCAAGAATTTACACTTCAACCAAGTTATATGAGCAGGTGGGAAAAAACATAACTTTGGGGGTATGAAGAACAGGGTGTAAAGCTCTTCATCCCCCGTAGAAAAGAGAGGATCCTCCGACCAGCCCGCGTAGCATGACCACCGTAGACACGAAAGAGAATCGACACATCTTTTGTTCATCTGTCATTGAATCGACAAAATGACAGATGAACAAAAGATTTGTCGATTCTCTTTCGTGTCTACGGTGGTTATGCTAAGCGGGCTGACGGGTGTTATGCCTGGTGGGATACTGCCCGACAATTGTTGTCGGGTTCTTGTATTAGTCTTATGTCGCGGATAACTCTGCTTGCGCGATGTAGGATTTCTGACGTGTTTCGCTGTCAGTTTATCATGTAGTAGCTGTAGTACTTTTTGTAGTGAGTACAGAACTAAAATAAATGTACCAAGTTTGACATTTCGATGCAAACTTGACAAGCAACGCCAACTTGAACTATAAATTTAAAGTGGTTATACTATATTCCAAGCTTACTGCTTAGCAGACATGAAGGCACCTCATCATCAGCCTTTTCCCAACTATGTTGGGGTCGGCTTCCAGTTTTACAGAATGCAGCTGAATACCAGTATTTCACATGGAGCGACTGCCTATCTGACCTCCACAACCCAGTTAGTACCGCGTAATACGATACCCTTGGTTTGATTGGTAAGACTGGTTGTTAGATTTTTTTTTGGGCCTCTGACTACCAACGACTGTCAAAGATCTACAAATGACAGCCGGTTCCGAGGCACGGAGGAAACTCTGGAGTGCCCATTAGGTCAAAGGCGCGACTACCTATATGCCATCAATCGGTCACCAACCCAGATGCTGGTAGTGAGAAAATTCTGACGGCAAAACTCAGAAACACATCAACACAATTTTCGTGAAGCCTACTTTTGATTTGGATAGTCTAGAAGAGAGCAAAATCTGGCATTTCTAGCATAAATACACTATTAGTTACAATGACAGTTACAACATAGACTTTGTCAAGTAAAACTAATAAACTACTATATAAAATTAAGTGGAAAATCGCCATATTGTGTCACGGCCCATGAGAAAACATTCAATTTAAATTCAGCAATCGTTAATAGATTTATTTATTTGCAGTTTTTTATTCGAATGATCAATATCTCATTGTTGTTTAAAAGACGGTAGAACCTTCTCAAGTTTATTATCGGTTACTTTGATCAGTTTTAAATTGAAAATTATATTATTTCAGGCTTGAAAATCCTAACACGATCTGATTTTTAATCGATTCCATCTTGTTGCAAGTCAACCACTATTACATCCGTATTATTTAGGTCCTTTTTCCCGAAAAAAATCGGCGGTGAAAGACAGACGGACGGACGGACGGACAGACAGACAGACAGACAGACAAGAGAGTGATCTTATCAGGGTTCCTTTTTTTACCTTTTGAGGTACGGAACCCTAAAAAGGACCGAAACAAGAGAAGATCCAATTAATTACTTATCTATACTTCTATATCTAGGTACTGATATGCTGAAGAGTTTGTTTGGTTGAACGCTTAATTTCAGGTAATAATGAAAATTTATTTTATTGTTGGATAACCCCATTTATCGGAAGGAAGGCTTTATAGCACCATTACGACCAATAAGAGTTGAGCATCAATGAAAAATATTAGTGTACTTTTATAATTATTTCACGCGGACGAAACTCGCGGGCGACTGCTAGTTACTTTTAAAAGTAAGTGCAACTACACAGACCAACAAATTCCAATACGCGTGCCTCCCACACCATTCTGGCCTGCTTCTTTACCTAAAACTTAAGAAAAGTAGCACTATTCTTAAACATAACCAATACGGCAGTTTTAACAAACACACACAAAAAAAAATATTGCTTACGCAAATAATGATGGCGCATGCCAGTTGAAAAATAACAGCGCCTTATAGTGTGACGACTCCTAAAACAAATATCTTAGTAATTTTACGACTTCTGGTTAAAAGTCATTAAGTTTTGTTTATGGGACCGTATTTGGCGACTTTGGAACGTGCTTCGTGTTTCTCAATGTCTTGTTCTATGAGACATTAAAGTTTTTTTTTTAAGTCTCTACGTAGAATAGTAATAGAAATATCTGAAGGCTGACTTAAGACACCTATGCGCCTCTATATAATATCTTTTTTTATCCTGTACTGTCCCACTGCTGGGCAAAGGTGTCCTCCATTCTTGCTATGAGCTCTTTTCCCGTGCCTCTTGGAACCAGCCCTCGCGGTAAAGCGTCTAGATCGTCTGGCCACCTCTTTCTTTTTTTCCTTATATCCTTAGTTAAATATAATATAACACCATTTTTACCATGGGGATAGGTAGAAACTACAGAACGTCAACTGCCACGATCCTTTTTTTTCATAATGATTTCAGATGAAATCATCAAATGACTCCTCCCGCTCTGGGCGGAGCAGGGGGAGTGTCAGACTTTTACAGAATAAACCCATCCATGTTCCTTCGTCGCCTTTTGTGTTTTGGGGCCACGGTATGTCTTTCGAACAGTCCCGCAGCCCCGGCAGGCATCGGCCCTTACATTTGCTGACATCTCTTTGAGGCGCGCGTGGAACTCGAACGCGCCGTCGACACATTCTGTCGTCATAAGACGGATGGACGGCGAGCTAGCCCATAGCTCACCGTCCACAGGCCGGGGGCCGCGGTGGCCCCCGACGCCAACTGCTACGATCGAGCATACCCCTTTTGTTTCTTCCATCTGGTCATACACGCACGCCAATTGCGAGTAACTTTGTAAAACTTGGAAGTATATATGGCTATAAATCAGCCTACCCAAAACTGAAATATTACGTAATTTCTTCTGAAGACATAAATCACTCAAACCCCGCCTACCACTGAAGAGACAATTCCTTAAAAGAAACCACGCAAGCAATTCACTTAAAAGACTACATAATCATTTAAAAATCATTGCCTCAATACCCGGTGGTCAATTAATTGGGTTATGCCGACTGTCGGCCAAAGTTGTCGGCCAAAGACAGTGCTAATTGAAAAATTGTGTTCGATTTAGTAAACTGGTCGGCGAAATTAGTCGCCGACATTCTGCCGCCCACTGTTGTCCTAGTACATAGAGGAGAATTGAGCGGTTCGTTTTATTGAAAAACTGCAGGTCTACTTTTTGTTTTGAAGGTAGGTGTTGGGGCTATTTTTTGCGGTTCTTGGGAGATAATAGCAGAACCTCTGTTTTTAATGTTTTGCGAAGGTTGTATTTAAGGATCAGTGAAGAACATAGAAGCAGGATTTTGTTTTGTGGAACAGAAATTATACTCATGAATTCGTAAGTCAAGAGTATTGATTCTTGCATATTATATGTGCAGAGAGCTATAGTCTTAGGAACAGAAAAACCTACGCGATAGCCTGAAATTAAACTAATATTGATTTGCTTCACGAATCGTCACACGTCACAACTAATTACATGTAAACATGTTATGTAACAGAACTTTGATGCAACCCGAATCGTATTTTGAATTTGTCTCATAGATATTTTCCAACCATTCATCGTTGCAACAGCCCTAATATTCCAAAGATACTTATGATTCAACCGTCTACCAGTGCCAACCAACAGCTTCCCAAAATAAAGCCTAAAAACCCCAAATCATCATCATTCAGCCTTTTCCCAATTATGTTAGGGTCGGATTCCAGTCTCACCGGATGCAGTTCAGTACCAGTATTTTACATGGACCGACTGCCTATTTCATCCTCCATCCAGTTAGTACTGGGTAATACGATACCCCTTGGTAAGACTGGTTGTCAGACTTTCGGGGCACTGACTACCTGTAACGACTGTCAAAGATCTACAAATGACAGGCGGGACCAACGGCTAAGCCCGAAGCACGGAGTTAGCTCAAAATCCTAAAATCTCTTACATAAATAACAACATATCTATACAAACGATCATTTAACTCTTAGCGGATAGACCGAGGTTAGAGAATGTAACTAAGGAAAAGGCACTAGAACTCAATGTAAAATGTAACGCTCTTTAGACGAAGGTCTTACAAGTTTCCTTAAGTCTGAGAGGGCATTACATCCTAGGTTTTGTTTTAAGCTGTACTTCCTTTTGAAGAACTTGTAGATAAAAAATACGTGAGTGGAACTTCTACAAGCAGAAGCCGACCCTAATATTTATGATTTAGAAAAACTAAAATTTCATCAGCCTATGGTAATTTAGGAAAAATAACATTTTGTAGTTGTAATCTGATACTAAAACAAAAAAAAATATTATTTATATACCACTACCTCTGGGTAGTATAAATACTATAAAGTTTTTGGTTAATATGACCTATCCCATGATTAAGAAGTTCGCGGGTAAGACTTGAGGCAGTGAGGCCCTAGCACGAGCAAACGGTTTACACCGTTCACATCGCGAAACATAAATACGTCTATTTTAATAAAAATATATAATATTTTTATAATTTAAGGAATTCATGTATTTATTACATTTCGTACAGCATAAGCCATTACTTTATTAACACTAAAATAAAGTAATCCTTTTACTCGGTATTCTCACAGAACCAACCAGGCTTTAACACACTAGCGAGTTGCGAGCGAGTGGAAAGCGGGGCGAGTGCGCAGCGAGCTCACCGCGAGTTCGCAACGTGTGCGCGGCGAACACACCGCGGGTGCGCAACAAGCTCGCCGCGGGTGGGCAGCGAGTTCGCGGTGTACGATCTGCGTTTTGTACATTCAGTGCCAGTGGCGTCGACGGCACCGATCGCCGCGAGTTCGCTGCGCACCCGCGGCGTCTTCGCGGTGTGTTCGCCGCGCACACGTTGCGAATTCGCGGCGAGCTCGCTGCGTACTCGCCCCGCTTTCCACTCGCTCGCAACTCGCTAGTTTGATAAAGCCGTAAGATAATCGTCTTCCATTCATCAGCAAACAAGTCCAATCCAGGGCCGCTTGATGATGATGGCCTCCATGAAGTATCGAAGACCATCAAGTGTTTATTAATCTTACTGAAACGACTACCTATGAATGGTCTTACGGATTAAATCTTAGATTTCGGAAAGTTAAGCTCAGTGTAAGGCTAAATGCTCAATTAGGATATCCGTTAGTTTAAGATACGGTATCAAGTATACAACCTCCTTGGTCTACCTTACACATGATTTTAATAATACTGGTACAACAAAAAATAAGACTCATTCCATAGATACCTAGTTCAAAGCTTCTTAACCCGCAAATAATTGTAACAATTATAGTTAAACGACTAGTTACATAGCTTGCTAATGACAGCAGCTGTCAGCACTTGAGTGTTATTAAATCGAGCTATCTTCACGCCCTGTTTCTCTAACGGAAAGAGCAGAGTTCACTGCCCAACAGTTGCTATGGCGACTTGTAGTGACAACTTTCTGGTGTCCGAAAGATAAGCTTTTATCGTATAAGCCAGTTCTTTTGTAGATACATTTTGGAAATGTTTATTTGGGGTCTAAAGTCATACAAGAAGTTCATAAGTGTCCACTTCAGAAAAAACACGGTATAATTGACAATGAACCACCATTTTTTTGTAGAGCATTTTACATTTACAGCATATCCTTACAAACAACACCTATACGGTCAGTACAGTTTTTTGTTTTTTTACTTAGAGGGCAACCAACGGGACCCTATTACTAAGCCTCCGCTGTCTGCCAGCGGGCTGTATTTCATGATCCGTAATAGATAGACAATTGAATTTTTCACAGAATGTGTTCCTGTTGCCGCTATAACAACAAATAATAATTTTAAAAATCAAAGCAATAAGCGATGAAAATAGCAATGTTGTATAGGATAGGGTCCTAGAATCATGTATTATGGTAACAGTAGGTGCGTCGATCTTCGATCAAGCGTCGATGGACCTTTTCCCATCCAGTACACTTGAATTGAAACCCTATTTCCTCTAAATGTAAGTATTATCTCATACATCCACAAGAACATTACCATATAAGCTATCACAAATGCCATAATTGTTTACGAGTAAGGCCGACTTATCTTGATATCCTCGATTAATAAATAAATACTAGTATTAAATGTATCTTATGTCATTCTCATTGATAACTTGGAAATACTTCGATAATTGCTGTACTTAATGTAATTGTTTTTGGTCAAAATGAGCGGGCCATGTTTCCAAAAATAGCTCGGTGTTATGCATTCGAATATTCGGCTTTATTGATATTAATTATTAAATGGTTGTCTTATATGGAATTACAGGTATTGTTTTGCGATACTTAAGAGAAGGTAAATTCAACAGCTCGATTCGGTTTCTGATCTTGTCTGGCTTTATTTATTTTACAATCTTGAAAAAGTTGCATCCTTAAAATTTTGCGTTCGTAAATATGTATGCCTTTGCTATACTGCTTCTGTTATTTTCGTTATCCCACTGCCAGGCAAAAACCTCTCCCCACAACTCCCAATTCTATAGTTGGTTTGTCCAGCCGTCCTCTACGAACCCTTTGCTGAAACGTTTTATCAATAATGCTGCAGATCAATCAAAACATTTCAAAATGTTTTCCAATATACATAATACTCAAAAAACAACATTGATTTTGCAATAACATAAAATCGTCTACCATATCACCAAAGACAGTGTTACCCGATGTCAGTAAGCGATTTTGGCGTAAGTATATTTGTCTAAGACATTAACTCAATATTTGTCAACATAATGCTACGCAAACATAGTACACGCATGTTTTTGAGGTAGGTCTTAACAAAGTTGTACGTGCCAGTACATACATTATAGCTGATGCAGCGTTTGGAAGCAAATACGATTTGAATAATCATGCAATCCAAAATGGAGTTGAATAAATTGGAATAAGTGCAAAAGCAGCTGAGTTCTTAGCAATCAAAGTGGATAAGACTGGAAGAAATGAATGCTCATGAATAAAAACTCTTTTGAAGACTGAAATTAGTTGGACAATCCCAATACAATAATGTCAGAATTGTTAACAATAATAGCCACGTAATCCTTGCATTTTAAAGAAATTAGGTGTAACCAGTATCTGGATGTAAAATATAATGGAATTCAGAAGCATCCGGACTGGGAGATGAGCCCAACATAAGAAAGGCTAAGCAAATGACGACCTGGTTGGCGCAGCGGTAGTGAGGCTGCCTTACGTTCTTAGGGTCCCGGGTTGGAATCCCGGTCGGAGCAAATGTTTGTGTGATGAGCATGGAGATTTGTTTCCGAGTCATGGATGTTTATATGTATAATAAGTATGTATTTACAAACAAAAAGTATCTATGTAGTATACCAACTATCTGGTGTCCACGACACAAGCCTCGTTGCTTAGTGTGTCACTAGATGGCGCTGTGTGTAATGTCCAGCAATATGATAAGAATATAAAGATAGCGGTACTACCCGTATTAAGGTAAGAACCGACATAAGAGAAGAAGTTCATGTACAAGCTTATGATATGAAAAATGCTAGAAGCTAAGGCTACTTGCCAAATCATGCAACCAGACTAAAAAAACAATGCATATCCTTTACAATTACATATACTTGTAGCAGCCACACATTACAATGCTATACTTATGAATGACAAATTACTTGCCGCCTACTAGCGTTTTGTTGTTTTCCTTGGCTCACTAACACAATTTATTGTTACAGTATTGAATGATTTAATAAACAAGAAAATATCTAGAACCAGTTTGTATCAGGACACATGAATTTGAAAACGGATGAAGAAGAAAAAATATTGATATGGCCTAACAGAAAAGCAACTGTAGAAAAAAAGACTTAAAAAGAGCGTGTATCAAAAGCAGAAAAAAATTACAGGGCGTCAAAAAGACTGCAAAATAGATGATGAAGAACAAAATGATATTTACAGTAATTTATGCAAATTTCCTAAGCTTGTCCTCTATGGTATGTCTGACTGGCTTTTAGCGAATACTTCCTAATTAAATAAATGTTATTTTTGGGCATGTTGATAATACGCTCTAATCGTGACACCAAAATATTTTATAACGTTGTCATCTTATAATAGGTATGGCTTCACTGCAATGTTTTTGATATACCTACTTATAACTTATCAATATCATCCGCATAGTGCTTTCCCAACTATGGGTCGGATTACTTATACATCTTAACTACCTATCTGTCAAAAATTAAACCACTTAAGTCCCTAAAAGGTTTCCTGAAAAGGTCTCTAAGTAAAAAAGGATAAAAACCGTGATCGATATTCATACCTAATAAATGACACCAAGACCAATGTCATCTTAATAATGAAACCAGTTTCTGAGGATCATAATCCCAAAGACGCCGTCAAAAGTATCGGATTACTTGATACAAATTAAGCTATTACCGACTTTATTTGAAGAGAGTTAAGATTTAATATTGATGTCAGGGTTTGCTGATGTGTAAGAGAATATGCGGGATCCTTTGGTAATGAGTAACATTAAGATGTTGGTCATCCAGGTGAGGGTAAAGGCACGTCCCATGACATCGTTAAATATGTAATGTTTGTTTTTAGAAGTTTACTGGTTATAATATTGTGACAGCATATACAACTTTGGGACTGTCAGATCCAAACAAATAAACTGTGATCAACATTTTATAGCTCTAATTTACACAAAAAATATCTCTTGAGCACCAGCTAACTATCTAATAAGCATAGGATAGAATTACATGAAACAAGACCAAAAGCAAACTTTAGACCGATGGTTGAAGAAGTTTATGAAGATAACACAGATTCAAATGACGATAGGAAGGAACAGTAACATTCTCAAAAAGATACCAAATCAGACACAAATTCACAAAATGCAAATCCGAAACCCCTTAATCATACCAAAAACTATAACAAAAACCACGTCTCGTGCGAACTAATTAAAATTTCTTAAGACAAATCACCTATTGTGCGTGACAGCGCAGCGTTTGCTCCAACGAGATCTATTCCATGACCATTGACCGCACCACACCGTTACATGACATCGCCGTGAAATCACTTATATGCAGAACTAAATTCTTGCCGTCAAAGTAAGCCGTCTGCTTTGTGTAAAATGAATAACTTAGAAGCTTATCTTTCTTTAGATATTTCATTTTTATAATGTTGTATTTTCTGTTTTAGAGAGCCTGCTGATTTGAATAGATTCTGTCTTTAGATATCTGTATCTTATCCTTGTATCTTAAATGTAGTGGGAGACGACTTCTGGATTATAAGCAGATGCATCGTTGCATTTATACTGTCCTGAAAAGATTATGTACAGATTGTATAGGTAGAATTTATCATTCTTGATAGGGTCGTTGGTCTTCTTTGACTCAATAAATCTCAAGCTTAAACAAAGACAGACATAGCCCCCTAAATTGCAGTCAGCACATTCAAATTAACTGTTCTCAGTTCGAATCAATTGTCTGCATTCAAATTCGGACCTTCTCACCGAGTCAAAGACCGCAATCCTAATGAGTGCCCATTATATTTCAACGCGCTGTGTCCTTATCTCGTTTGCAAATGCAGTTTCTAAAACTATTTAAGTATGCAACTAGGATTACATCTTCAGATAATCAAGATTCTAAGCACATAGCTTGAGAACTTCGGTTACCGGTTTGAAACTGGCTTTTTCTTGAGCGAAATTGCATAAGATGTGATGCTGATGTGAGTAACACAATCGTCATTGTAACTGTGAATCATATTTCGTTGAGATTTAAAGATTTTTGGTTTCGAGATGAATCAGAGGTGGAGATTTTGCAAGCAAAGCGGGAGGACCAACATTTGGAGATTAAAGACCAGTCTTAACAAAGGCTAAAACGAATGACCAAGCATGTGCTAAAACATGTCGGAATGGATATTTCAGTTTACTTGGTTGATTTAACGAGCAAACTAAGTCGTTTTGCCTATATTTAGAGTAAACTAGGAGGAAAGTGTTACTACATCCCAACCTATCACGATTACAAACACGAAACCGCATGTGGTGTACCGTAGAGCATTATGGTTTACGATACCACACTTTCAGTTGATATTACTTCTATTGTTGTTCATTTGGAAACTGAACAATATATGAAGGAAACGGTTCGTCTATGAAAATGTTACAGTCTATATTTTTGTCAAGCTTGTTAGAATCGTCTGACAGTTTAACCATTTTCATCATAGTATACGTCCGTTAATTGCTTTATAATCAACTTTAACTCAACTCACTCCGTCACGGATCATAGCGCAAATTACACATGAAGGTACCAGGGGAACAAAGACGTATTGGAGAACTAAAATCAGTCTCGTATTCGTCAAAACAATGTGGGGAACGCACGGCATTCCGAGACCGGTTCACTAACGGGATTGTCGAGCCGGGATGCACGAAACGAACGTTTGATACGGTAGTTGTAGATGTTGTGATGTCGTATTGCTGGAGGGTAGGTACTATTATAGGTATGTTCAAGACTATGGTCATTAAGGTCTGATCGACTTTCATGTTCTTCTACCTTGTTTTGAGATCTTAACAACATCAGTCTCTAGACTTACAATTGCAGAATCAAAGTCAACTCAGTCAACTTCAACGATTTTAAGCTTCCCTCCATTAAAAAAACACGAATCATCATCGTTATTAACTAGAGCATGATAAAGACTATTATTACGTACATTAAATTCAATCGACGAACCAATTTGGTTCAGTCATCCATCATTAGGGTAAGCGTTTCTTACTTCATAATTCCCAGTGCAGTGCAATTAGAGACTTTTACATGCACCTTTCACCTTTCTTGGTAAGTATCGCTCGTTATGATCTCCATTGCGGAGCATATGGCTTGGGGGCATGAAAGTATCAAAACAAAATGCGACCTGAACGCCTTACGCGCCGATATAATCGTATGCTGGCCTCGTTTCTGAATACTCAGTCGCTTCGTTATCTTAGCTGACTGGTAGTAGTTTGTTCAAATGGATTGAATTGTTAGAAGTAGTTTCGAGTAAATATTGTAACTATAATTACTTTAATGTATTCCTCAACTGAAAATTTTATATTATTTTTATTAAAACTAATGAGTTTTAGAGGTCAGACGCTAAAAGACGAACAAGATTAAAAATGGAGCGTAAACCCAAAAAGGAAGAACAAAACAATATTTGCATTTTAAGTTGTTATAGATAAAGATCGGTTAATAAAAGTAATTTATTACAAAATATAGTATTCGTTTGACATTGAAGCAGACATCTCGAGGGAAGCCGGTCTTGCCAAGCCGGGGTCTCTTGGCGGTCGTTCAGATGCACTCCGAAGCGTTAAGGCAGTGTAATATATCTGTATTTACCTCATATAAAGAGACACCACTTAAAATAGCCGACTGTGGATTGTAAAAGGCTTTTTAAAAATAAAGATGACCAGGTCGAGGAAGCATGGAACAAAGTGGGGGGATGACTACACCCAGCAGCGGATGGAGACAGGTCGATGATGAAAGATCTTCAATAAGTAACAAATTAACTTGTATTGGAAAGTAAAAACAAAAGTGCCACTGACAATCTTTAGCTAAAGAAGAAAATATTACATGAATTTGATCAAAGATTTAAAGCAACGCTTAAATTGTACTATTATGCGTTACTAAGCCTAGGCCTAAAGCTAGACTAACAATTTATGCATAACTGCATTCTTTAGCAATAACTGCAACATTAACAAACCTCAAATTAGTACAATTTCAAGCTCTATTGCTTCCGCAATAAGAGAAAACATTTTCAGTATCTTAAATATTGCAAACAGAATAAACATGAATTTCTGATTGGTTCGATAAAGATATCGATCTGGAACACAAAATAGATGATGACTTTGTTTCTATAAATGCCACAGTAATTAATTTAATGAGCATTGCTAATGATAATGAGGTAATCGAGACAATCTATATTAGTGAATGATGTCGTTTCGGTCACTAATTAAAGTATACTAATCAATGCACCGACATGCAGAAACGTGTTAAAATGGGATTGTAAAGATAGTGATAAGCTCGATAAAAAGATAATAAGCTTTGTATCCTAAATGAGTACAAAATACTTTCTATAATTAAGCATCATAAAGGAAAAGATAGCTGAATTGTGTAAGGGATGATGTGAAAGAAAAAGGAATAAATAGTACTGAGTCGCCCGAAGACAGGAAGATGATAATGAGTAAAAGAAAGCCATTGCAGTACAAAAGAGATGTGAGTAGTAGTACATCCAAAAAGCACTGTATATAGCAACCGAGCCAGACAAATTGAATTAGCAACCAATGCACCATTGAATTGAATCGTCCCCTAGATCTAGCCGAAGTACAGCTAATAAAAGCCCTCCATCGCTAATCTAAGTTACGTTTCTAGGTATGGAGAGCCAGAGAGAAGAAGCCATCTAAGTCTGAGCTAGAATACAGTACTCTTTATTACCTAACTTTCTTTTTTATACCACGAGTAAGGCACGTGGGAAATTTTCCATAGTTCTGCCATACTTTCGTACGCCAAAATGGGAGACTGACATGCGAAAACTGATTATAGTATCATTACTGTGTGTAAAAGGGTCACACCTGGTTGGTTTTTCTGTTTTATTATTACTTTAACCTGATTTTTAATATAATTGGTAAGATTTTCTTGGTTGTGGTCGTCGTCATATTAAAGAAAATGACGTTCTCGAAAATCTCCAATCTTTATTAGAACTTTAGAATTAGATATAATTCTCAAAAGGAAACTGCAACCGAACTTTCTACCAAATACTAATTTATTAACATCCCGTCATAAATCCGAGTAAAATGTTAAAGCTTTAGAAGCCTAGAGAAACTAAAACTTCAGCAAATACTATGATGCTGGTGAAACCGAAACCATATTGTAGAACTGACATTATAACAGTCGGTTAAAGCCCTCCAGTAATTTATTCAGAGTGAGAGGATGTAGTAGATATGGTTGCCACTGAAGATCATAAGTAAATAAGTCTAAAATTTAAAACTAATTCAAATAAAAGATGACTGTGTTAGAACATCTTACTCAGATTCAGATGCTTGAATAAAAGCCATCAATTTAATTTAGTAAAGTTTAATCTAAATGCATTTTAAATTACGAATGTCATTTGTGAATGTCGTTCACAATCTTATAGACTGTATAAATAACAGTATTAAGATTTACAAGACAGGTTCTATTGTGAGCAAAAGCTCATGCACAAACACATCAATAGCTTCATTAGTTTTTCGTCTTTTTGCAACAGTTATCCTTTCAAAACAAGTAGCTCCAGTTTACTGCTCGTTATTTCCTATTGTGCTAACAATAATTCGTTTATCAGTTCTTAATCCTTCTTTTATCTCAATTTCTTCCGGATCATGTAATTTTTATTCTAAATCTCTATCACCCATTATCTTAGTGTTTATCTCATTAATTTTGGCTATATCATCGTTCAAACAATGCATTTCAGTTGGGTTTTATTCATTCTAGTTCAGTTTCTGCCAGCCCTAGTGAGTGACAAGCATCAACATATTCCATTGTGACACCTCTACGGCCGTCGCGTTTGAAATTAACTGCGGCTAATTGTATTTCAATATTTTAACCGATACACGCTCTGTCATGGTTTGTACTTTCTTATTTGCTTCTCTTTTATTTATTTTGCCGTTTGTTTTTAGATCTTCGTCTTCATCTATTTTGATATAAATTATATATCTATCATTAAACAAAAGGTCTGTTCTTTTTTTAGATTCCACAAATATAATTCAAGATCATACCGAAAATTTCGCGCTTAAATTAAATTAGTAGTTTTAAAGATAGCGCTATTCAATTCGAGCACACAGACGGAATCAATCTAGAACTCGTTTGATATTATGCATTGATTATAAATACTTAAGAAAACATCAAATACCGACTCGTCCTTGAACGACCACAAACTTGACATCATTAAATAAACTTAGTAGTCATGTTTGTTATAAATATCATTCGTATCGTCAGTATTACGTAGAATCAGTTCCGCCTCAATATTTCTGTGATATATCTTATCTCATGATAGCATTTTATGTTCTGGTTTTTGTGAATTCACTGACGTTTTTATTTATTTATTTTACCAGTGAAATTGTATGCACTTAATACAATTTTAGTTGCGAATTGATGAATTATGATTCAATGTTACATACAGTACATTTTCTGGATAACCGAAAAAATAGTACTAGGCTAGCATAAATTCAAGATGGTTTTACAATAAAATTTACAGTGTGTTGTTGAGTACCATGCGCCTTCTTTTGTTTTTAGATCCACAGTACATAATGACCAAATCACCACGTCAATTTTATTTTAGACCTTAATAACATTGAATTTGATACCTTCGATTCTTCACTGACAGAACAGTAGTCCTTTCTAGTTTTAAGAATATGCGTAGGACGTGAACCAGCTTCAGTCTAGATACTGTATCGGTGTGAAAGGTAGCAAGTGAGTGGTACACAGAATTAAACGTTATTTGAAACTGGTGGAACAGGTCGCGCCAAATTGAACTGGATTTGCCAGTCGATATTATCTTGATTGCTATCTAAGGGAGCGTACTGACTAGAACATTTTTGAATTTAATAGCTGGTACCTATAAATAGGGCCCTTTTTTGTAGGAAAGCAGTAGTTGTTAAAAACACAGAAGTTTATTTAGCAACAGAATTTATTTTCAACAGTGGTTAAACAATTTTGTGGTAAGTCCCCTATGAATGGGACTTCCCCCAAAATAGTCTTATTAACTTTTCTATATTTTTTAAATATTTTTTAAATTAAGTAATTGATAAAGACCTATACAGGGTGTAAAAGACCTCATCACGAAGCCGTCAACCAAGCATTCTGTACATCAAACTAAGTAACTTTACGCAAAAATTATTGCTGAGAAACGACTTTTTTTTTGGGGTGAAAAATCATGATTTGTGGTAGAACTCAATGTAACGCACTCAAAACATTGTGCTGATGGATGGATTGAATAGTACGAGGGTCGTGGAGGTGTTTAAAGTAAAAATCTTACATTAAAAACTTGTCAAAAAGTTGGAACTTTGACCCCCAATATCTCCGTAACTAGAAGGTTCCCAGGTATGGTGTAGAACAAAAAAAATATCGCAATGACGAGAAGAGCAAGTTAGTGCCTTTCGGCTTCGTTAAGAGGTGTTTTACACCCTTTATATATACTGCGGATGATATTGATGATTTGATAAACTTTTGTGTTGCGCTGACCATAAATAAATGATGATGATGATAAGCTGGTTTTGCTCATGTAAGGCATCTGGTAATCTTTATATGCCCTAAAAGAAGCAACCGATAAAATCGAATAAGTAGGTTCCTATTACACATTTTTTATCATTTAGCTCGTATCAACCATTCGCAGTAACCTAAACTTATTTGCGTATTTTAACCAGTTTTCCTTGAAATTGTTTTCGTTATATTTTCCTTACTCTTAAATAAATAAAATAAAAAATAAATATTGCTGGATAATACACACAGCACCATCTAGTGCCACACTAAGCAACGAGGCTTGTGTCGTGGACACCAGATAGTTGATATACTACATAGATACTTTTCGTTTGTAAATACATACTTATTATACATATAAACATCCATGACTAGGAAACAAATGTCCATGCTCATCACACAAACATTTGCTCCTACCGGGATTCGAACCCGGGACCCTAAGAACGTAAGGCAGCCTCATTACCGCTGCGCCAATCGGGTCGTCGAAATAGGTATAAGCAGCACTGTCATCACTATCACGAGACCAGCCCGCTTAGCATGAACGCCGTAGACACGAAAGAAAAACGACAAATCTTTTGTTCATCTGTCATTGAATCGACAAAATGACAAAAGATTTGTCGATTCTCTTTCGTGTCTACGGCGTTCATGCTAAGCGGGCAGTGCAGTTTTGGGGATGTCTCATATTTTTATTTTTTTATTTTTTTTTGGTTCTATGTAAGTACCTATATGTCTAGAACAGTCACTATTCATTCTTCTACTTTATCGTGTAGTTAGTGCCAAACCTGGTGTCAGAGTGTTCATGCCACCCATGGGCCTCTGACTTGGCTTTACATGCCGTCGAGAAATATCTCTCAGGCGTACATAGGGTTACCAGGGCCTAAAATCGGAAATCCGGTCTTGGAGGATAAACAATCCTGATTTCCGATGAAAAAATCCGGTCTAGCCTAAAGTTTACCTACGATCAAACAAAAAAACAGAAATTTTTATTCAACGTTAGAAAAAAAAAAAAAAATGTTCAGTAATCAAAAGTTAAACGTAAAAGTGTTAATTATATTTTTTATTACTAGAAATAGCTTTTAAAATATGGTTTTGACCAATGATATATAAACTATAGATACGTTGTCCGCACTCTAAAATGACAACATGAAATGAAGGCAATTGCCCACATCGCGCTTAGTTACGCACCAACCTGTCGCGCGACGCTACGTTTGTTTATAATTTAATAAATCCTGTGACGTGACTGAAGATGTATATTTATCTCCCTCTCGCAACAGGCATCCCGCCGTTCGGTGTCATATTTTATTTCTCTTTCTTCACGCTTATAAGTAGTTCTAGTATTTTCGCCGTTTTTAAGCGCCGCGATGTTGGTTCATGACGTGTCTATATATAATACGTCATTGGTTTTGACCGCAAAAATTTGATTGAAGAATTGCTCACAAATAATCTTTCCAGTTATTTATACTTCGTAAGTACGATGGCATGGCTCTAATGGACTCCACTGATAGTATCTATGTTTCATTCATTCGTCCAGCATGAGTCGAAAAATCCGGTCTGGCACAAAATCCGGGCGTTGTCCGGTATTGGCATTAAAAACCCGGTCAAGACCGGATTTATCCGGTCAGATGGTAACCCTAGGCGTACACAGCAACTATTACAAAGGCATTAGTTGCATATGTGTGTTCCGTCTTCACAAGATATCTCATTTTCAAGTTCACACGTTAAATCCTCTAACACGATATCAAAACTATGTATCACATTACAGTATTGACTTACCTATTTAACATAGACAAAAACAGTTTCCACACATAAACAGTACATAGATCATTATTACCTAAGACGCAAGGTTGGTTTTTCTATGAATGTGCGGTAGTGTAAGAATTTTGTCATCTTTATGACAAGTATTATGACGTGATCTGTGAGTCAGGTGTACAAAAATTGTGTTTGGAACTTAACCGTTTAGAAAAGAATGTGGCATACGGATTTTTCGGAATGTGACGTCATTGAAATGCCTGGTCAATCTTGCGCAAGAGTGGATTTTTGACGGATAAGCTATAACTTAAATGTGTTTTTTATGATAGGCGACTTTAATTTGATCAATCTGAACCGTGACAGCCTTTACAAGATTAAAATTAACTTCGTTATTATTTTCATATTTCAATTTATTTACGTTTTTGTTTGATAATATTATATGATCTGTGTTACCTATACCATTATTTTCCCTTATTACATGGGCACATTACCTAATAATAACTGAAAAAAATGTGGGTGCACTAAAGCCTATATTACTACAGGGTACAATCTCTGCCTATCCCGATGGCGACTACAGGCATGATCTTCTAAATCAAAACGGATAATTAAAAATTGTAAATGCCTATACAAAATCTTTTTTTCCCGTTCGTTTCCTTGTAACAACATTTGATTCATCTAAGCCGAAAATAATAGACTCGACAAAAAGTTCGACGTTGTCCGTAGACAGCTATACAAAGTTTTTTTTTTGTGAATCATTTTGTTATATTTGTTCATACAGAGGAATGTTATTGAAAACATCAATTTAATGAATGAAAATGAAGGTAGTTTTAGTAGCTATTAACAAAACACTATTATACCTATATTGTGACAATGTTTTTTTAAGTCTACCTACCTTACAAAGAAATATGTGCTATGGACATTCCTTATATAATCTAAGGTGCTATGTTTGTTTGTAAACTTTAGACTTGATGCAAATATTACTTAATTGTTACGAATTAATTACTTTCCTTTTAAAATAACGTAGCAATTCTAATTTTAAATAGTAAAAATAATGGTTAAGTTATGAATTGTAGCCCTTTATTACCCAAAGGTAAATAAGAATGTCAATTTTAGCGAAAACAAAAACGTGAATCCTATTTGATTAAACAATGTAATATTTATATTTATGACAGTATAACATAATTATGTGTAACGTGACATTTATTTAAATATAAATGTAGTTATTTTTCCTTTTAATAACGCAAATTATTACAATAATGCCAATGACATCATTTTGCAGCATTATTAGCTTTAGTAATATAATTATAGGAACAATATCGGAAATGCATAATACCTACTACCTATGTGGTTAATAAGAATGTCTTGTTATTATTATTTTTTACCACTAATATCAACTATTCTACATAGAAAGAAAAACTTATCAACTGATGAAGAAGTAAGAGAAAAATAATACCTTAATACTAGACGTCAAATAATAACCATAAATATTCATGATTTTTCAGAAACTCATTTAAAATTTGAGATTACACAGACAGCAAGATGCGTTAAAGTCTTTTAACCGTAACCTACATTTTGGCGGGACGTCACCTACAAACAATTTAAAAAAACGTTGGAGCACAGACAAACCTGCACAAATCCACCGTGATTAACACCTCAGTACTTACAAATACTATACGTATATCGATTTCCCGATAATTATTTTGCAATTTACATAACACCGGTCCATGCCACGTTAAAAAAAAAACTTTATGGTGAATATCGAAATCCTCGTTTCTGATCGTATGCGTAACAAATTCGAAATTCAAAACCTCCACAAGAACGTTAGAATCGCACACACTTACACAGTTGACACGTTTAGTTTATTTTTATTAAAAAAATAGTCCGCGTTTCGTAAATTCAAAATGGCGGCGGTGAGCGATCGTACCGCGACGCCGAGCATCGGCCAACTGATGCGGCTGCCGCGAACTGTCAAACTCGCTTGCTTTATCTGTGTGTGTATTTTTGTGCGTGTGTGTGACAAAGGCTTGAATGGAAGGCTCAATACAAACTTGGTAGCGGCCGACCGGCGACCATTGCTTGCCTTGCAGTGTGTTGCTACAACAATTTCCACTGAATCGCGACTATTTTTGGTTTCCAAGTTTATTTGAAGTTTTGGGTATCATTTGGGTTTAATTCCGAAAACGTTAAGCCGTTAGAAGTCTACAAATTATGTTTTACGATATAAATTTGGAGTAACAGGGAAGGATTAATGGGGATACAAATAAAAATAGATGAAAGCAGTGGAAATCGTTTTTTTCCGTTATGGGGTTCCACACCATAGAATATAACTTAAGAGATTCGGAAATAAATAACATCTATAAATTATTTCATAATGATCCAATGTCACTTGGGCGGTTGGGCGGATAATGCGGAATTTAATTATTCATTAACGTGGTATAAGAATATTTTATGCATAGATTTATTAGAACGGAATCCGGAACTTGCTAATTCAAGGAATTGTAGAATTGACTCAAACAAATGAATGTCAAACTAGACAAAGATCCAAAAACCAGAAGTAATTATGTGACTAACATCCTTAAAATGTAAAAATCTTCATCACATCGATATTTTGCTGTCATTGGCTCCTGTGGTTTGTTCGGTGCGAATAACATGATATGGTATTTTATTCCCAAACTTATCTTGGAATCCTTTCAATTAACAATTCAAAAAGTTAATGTTATCCGCTACAGTAGGGCCAATTTAATAGATCACATTTGACATCTGTCAGTTTAGTCTAGTACTGTCAGTTAAGTTACCAACTTCGAAAAAAGAAATAATATTTTATGCCAGCCGTTACAAGGATACGTTATTGTATTTTGATGAAGTGTCAAATGTGATAGAAAATCCTTCTCTCGTTGACTTTAAAAACGTTCGTTTTAGGGGGTCCTCTGAGTCCTCTGGCAGTAGCAAAAGAAAAGGAGAAGTAGTACTGTGATTAGGGGGCTAATCACAGTAGTCTTTCCTTTGACTTTGTCCTCTTCTTTGACAAAATATATCACATCTACAATCACCCATTTCCACAATTTCATCAGCATCAAAATGTATTTATCCAATTTCGCACGTGTTATTTTAAAATTCGCATCTAGCAACCCAGTCCCCAATGACTCAGTCAGTAGCGTGGGTTGATAAAAACTCGTAATTATTCTTCATAGGTTGTATTACATTGACAGTTTCAACTGCTGCACTAAAGTCAAGGCCGACTCTTTCTCTGTCACGTTTAACCTCATTCTTGGCTATTCTGCCCACACTGCAATAATTTTGGTCTCTTTTGTGAGGTTATGTAATGGTGTAATATTGTCAGTGATGATTTTTACGTAATGAGATTAATGAGTGTAATCTGTTGCTGCAGTTTTTGTGAGTTGTTTCACTTTTGTTACAGTCAAACTTCATTTGCAATAATGCCAAATAGTGAAGCTTTAAAGCCTGACAACACGTCTTACCACGGCTACACCGTAGTAAGACATGTTTTCAGGCATTAAAAGGGTCTTACCCAGTAACTGGGATGTTGGAGGTCCACCACAATCCCCGAGTCCACCACATCACGGAAATAAAACTTAAATATTTAGTCGCCATAAACTTGATGGTAGTATAATATTGATGCCAGTCAGGGACGTCAGTTCTACTGAAGCTCGGAAATTGAACTTTATTGATTGTTCCCTGGTCCATTTATAAAACTGGTACTCAGCTGCATCCCTTTAGACAGGAAGCCGACCCCGACATAGTTGGCACAAGGCTGAGCAGATGATACAACAAAAGAAAACTGCAATAGATGGTTCATGAGATGATGTAGAATTGTAATATCCAAAGGACACACACTGTTTAAAAGTTTACCAATAACAACAGTACCTATTTGGTTCAAAAGGTTAGACGCTTCCAATTTTTAGGCAAGGTTCCAACAAAACAAAACAGAGCGCAAGCAAGTTACCAACACGAAGTTTTGTCTGGCAAGACAGATTAGGGAACATGCCAAGATATAAGACAAAAGAATAAACATATTAAAATTTAACAGGGGAGAAAACATCCGATTTGCAGAGTAAAATAAACTAAATCAGAAGAGGAATACATTATAAAATCCCATAAAATGAGAAAAGCAAAATGTTTCTCTCCATCGTTAAGAAAGTACCGCAACCTACAAGGATGTGTTGCAATTAATAACATGGATGATTCGATCCGGAAATATGTTGGTACTGAGTCATAAAGCCATAATATTTAAAACATAGGCACACATGATTATAAAGATTGGTAAGTAGCCAGGATAAAGCTATAAGTAGTAAGAAAGACATTACGCACCGTGTGTAAAAAGATGTATAAAAAAAAAACATAATAAGAGCTAGCAGGAAGGTATGTGATAAGTGAAGAGAGAAATAATGATATATTTTACCATAATATATCAAAGAAAATGTGGTAGGTTTTGCTACTATAACTCCAGATTGAAAACATAATGCATTAATAGGAGGGTGTCAACTTCACGAGGTTTATCAACCTACCTACCTTGGTCCACTATTTCTTATAGAAAGGAGGCCTGTGTCCCAGCCGTAGGAACATTATAGATTGATTATGCTTAATACATACTAAAAGCTTGTCACTTTAATAATGCAAGAAAATACATTTAAAATGATTATGCAGAAACCAAAGATCGCGAGGAATCAAATATTCTCCATCACGCTAAAGAACTTGCTATACCATTTTTTGTTTCCCATAAACACCAGACATTGTAATCCTAACTCGAAACACGCCATAAATAACAAAACACCTAAGCCGTCAAAACAACGTAACGATGGTCCCAAAAAAGAAACTAAGACATCGCGTGCCTCGGCTAAAAATATTCGAAGTGGATTCCAGGTAATCCTTTGATTAACTTTTGAGATATTACCTACCTTGATGCAACGGTTCTGCCAAAATCGAATTAGAATGGTAATATTTTTGTATTACAGCGTATATTTCGAATGCAAAGAAAAGTGCCTTCTTCACCCATATGACAGTTGCACGACCGTCAAAGATTAATAGTAGACTCGTTTGTTTACCATTGATGTTGTTGAAAACGCCATCGCCTAACTTGTCTGCAGTCTTGCCTTTAAAACTGAGGTATTTCAAGAGGATGCGTATCACCATCACCCCTTTTGTACTTTTGCAGGGTGCAATCTTTTTACCATGTTTGGTAATTTTGTCTTATCCCTCACTCTCACAGCCACACGTTTAGCAGCAGCCTAAAGGCAAGTTTTAATAGCCCCAGGTCCTATCTGGAACACTCCATAATTACCTGTAACAAGAAAAAGCAACAGATTAACATCATTTGAATCATTCAACTATGGATCTCTAAAATGTGTGGTCAATATCATAAAACATCATTCGACACCCGTTTTGTTACCTAACGAGGTTTCCCTTAACTGTAGCAAAAGACGAATAGGAATCATTCGAGTTAATTACATGAAAGACAAATGTAATAGATTGTTGATGGAGAAAATCATCACCGAGGTAGACCGTGGTGAGGGTGATGTGACGATCTGATTTTGTTTATTTACGATCCAACATGGAACATGGCCAGAGCTCACACAAGATTTGCGGTTTGAAGGAAAAAGGGGAGGGAGGCATTTGCTTAACAGCAGAAAAGCAGCAATTAATTCACCAAACTATTTTGAATACAAAAAGTCGAAGAATACGTAATGATAAAAGTTGCGCGCGACCGACCTTATAAAGATCCTACAAATAAAGACTAATTCAGATATTATACCGGAATCAGGAGGCTACCATCCATAAAAAGCGATCACCAGCAAGAATAACGATCTAGAAAGACAAATGGCAACTGACAATTTAATAACACAGTTTCCTTGGTCAGTACTAATTTATAGAGGAAAATTAATGCCCTAGCTAGAGCATGTAGGAATTTTTATGACCTATACTGTAAATCAACATTATGTTGTCTAACCTAATTATTAGTTTTATAGGTCATTTCGTAAAGCCTGTTTTGGTGACTACCGTATCCTATGAATAAATATTAGTATTAGTCTGAATCCATTTGGTTTTTGCTGCAATCCATAAGAAAGCTTCAGTCAATTATATTCTGTCAATTACAGTTTCTATACACGGAAAATACAATAAGTAAAAGGAATTGACACGCAAACTCATTCAGCACATGGTTCTAGATCCCCAGCATATATTTTATTCGTAAACAACTGATTGACCGTGTACAGGTACATCCTTTAGTCATTTTTTTGCAGATTATTTAGCAGATTTTTTTCTGGAGCGGTTAGAGTTTGCCGAATTCTTGCGCGTCGATGTCCTTTACACCGTCTGTATCTTATATTTGATTTGTATAGATAGAGCGTCATCATCCTCATCATCTTATATTTAGTCGTCTTGTGTATGGACGCAGGACACCATGTAAAGGTCCTGAATCATTGAACCATGCTCTAATCTTTATGAGTCATCATCATCTGCCTAGCCTTTTCTTAAAAATTATACTAATAATTTATTATGTTATTGGGGTCAGCTTCCAGTCTTACCAGATGCAGCTGAATACCAGTATTTTACATGGAGCAACTGCCTATCCGACCTAATTTGTGTATGAGTCGCCATATGAATTCCTCTATCCTTAAACCCTTCACGAAAACTAGAAAGATGTGCCTATTTACGCTCCACAACAACACATCGTAAATACTACGAACTTCACACATTTTCCTTTAACAAAATCATCTGTAATATGACCTACATAAAATCTAGGACACGTTTATTTTCCTTCACAATTATTATTTCCAATTCAAGTCACATTTGCAACGTGATTCGTGAGTGATGTCACAATTCCATGGAAGGCCAGATGTCAGGCTGTGAGTCAGTAACGAATAAGTTTATTAATGTTGCCAATAAGAGTAGCTTTGACACCGACACTTACGGCGCCAGATTGCTAATGGCTAGATTATTTTGTAGGTATTTTATTAAGAGACACTATGGTTTGGTATGTGCTTCTGCCAGTGACTTCGTCCACGTCGATATAACATATCCATCCATCTCCTATGCAACTCAGTCTTCTTTCTTTATCGGTTGTTTAGTGCCTAACCGGGTGTTAGGGTTTTTATGCCGCCTGTAGGCCTCTGACTTGGCTTTGCATGACGTCGAGAAATATCTGCTGGTTTCCTCACGATGTTTTCCTTCACCGAAGCTAGTGATTATTATACAATACGAACATGAACTCATACATAGTGTAGCTTAGTGACAGTAAGAAAAAATTGAAATCGGATGAATAGTAGTTTAGGAGTACCTCCTGGATCCAGACTACTTTTTTATAATATTTGTTTATATTTAGGTTTTTTTCTACATCTAATATTCTTGGTTTTTGTTGCTAAATTATCCCTTGGATTTCCACAAAAGGTTTCAAGATAGATTGTATCTTTTAGGAATTCTAGTGAAATAATCATCATTATGTACATCTCACTTTACTATAAATAACATAAGAGTGAGAGAAAAAACATACGCCCTAAGTATCACCCCTGTGAAATTCGCTTGGATAGACCGTAATTTTCAAATCATGACTGCAAGTCATTCCAATGGCTAAGAAAGGAAATTATAAAATAAGGTATATCTCTAACAGAATCACTATCTCACATAACCCAACGATAACTCTTTAGTTCTCACTATATAGACGAAACTAATAAGGCCATCCAGATTTATATCCTCACAAAACTAATTATTTTAAAACAAGGCCGGTTAGAGCACATAACAGGCAGAATGGGCCAGAAAAAATAAAGAAAAAAACAACAGAGACAAAAATGGAAGGAGTTAATGAAGTGATTAATGATTATTACCGCGTACTATGTGTGCATGGTTGATTTCTTAGATGTAAGAAATAAGGTGAATATGTTATCATAGCTTATTGATATGGAATAGGGTCCTTTAGTTCTTGTCTATGATCAGAGAAAGACAACCATATCTCAATACATTAACACTATTAAAAGGTACCATATCAGACAGTAAAAAATAATTGTGGAAAAGAACAAAGATCTAGATCGAGAAGCAAGTACTCGAATAATGAAAGAAAACAAAAACACGCAACTGTTTGCAATTGCATTCTATATTTGAACAGGTGTAGCCAAATGTCAAGATGAAGGACAAAGTAATAATTCAAGACATCCAAGAATAACCAACAGAATAAAGGTCAAAAAGGGCCATCCCACATGTTCCAAATGCTGGGGCATAGGCCTTCACACTGTGGGAAGGAGCGGGCCATATTGTATTGTATTTTATAACGGGCTGGTGTCCGCAACTCCACGTCAAGGCGCGTATTTTTCGTGCGGATGGGAAACTATTCGATCCATCCCAATTCCCCGAGAAAGGCCAGCAGCGCCCTAGTGTTGCTGACTATCTCGCGGATAGTACCTGGGTTACCGAAGTACTTTGCCCTTATGTTGCAACCACTGGGCAGTGCAGAAGCACGTGGCCTACTGTCTTCACTTCCTCCATGCAGGCATGGCACAATCTGTTACTCCTACTACTACTACATCAGCCCATAACGTCCACTGCTGGACATAAGCCTCTCCCATGCTGGGAGGAATTTGCCGTAATCTCCACGCTTGGCAGGCGGATTGGAGACCGCAGTGATGAAAGACTAACAGAAAACGCTGCTGCCGATTCTGTAGTCTACGGAGGCGCAAGGTGTTCTGCCTCAGACATTAGTCGCCTTATAGGATACCCGTGAGTGTAATGGATTGGTTCTATTCTACTCTGCCGGATACCACACGGCTGTGACTCCTAAGAGCGGGCCATAATTAAACTACCAGAACAGGTTGATGGACGCCAAATGTCTTCGAATTAGGGTTGGGGGACATGTTGTTTAAAGACATCATCCTAATTCTTTTGTCTTTATCCCAATATATTTGGGGTCGGCGCAGCATGTCTTCTTCTTCCAAATATCTCTATTACTCGTCACTCGTCATGTTATCAGACAACTCTTTTCTAGCCAAATCATCCTTCACACAATCCATTCATCGTTTCTTTGGTCTTCCGTATGCTGATTAAAGACATCGATGAGTAAAACTGCCGCATCCATTTCTCCCTCTTCCGTGCTCGCAGCTCACTTCCCTTGTCTATTCAAATATGGTGGCAGGTATGCAGCCCAGAATGTTCTGGCAATGTTATCAAGTGTTGCCATGGTAATGCTTACCAACTGATTTGTGTAGGCTATAGGCGAGGCTGATAGATGACCTATAAGTAGGGCTTAAAGGAATGGATAGCTGTTTTAAACCGCAAATTGTGGTGAAGACCGTTAATTTTAAATTGAAAAGAATAGATTTGCTGAATTGCTCTTTATTTGCTAAATTATATAGCTCTTTGTTCGTTCTCTTTTTATGATCATAAATGTAAGTATATAATTTATTTTAATTATCCTACACCACAGGGTACCTACAGTACTGTCTATCCTCCTCCCAATGAATTATTCAAAGTATCAAAATAAGTTCACTTGACTAATATTCTCGCAGTTAGCTGTGCGTACACTTGTGTGTATGACCCGTGTCAATGTATTAGTTCGATTCTGTACCTGTGTAAATTGATAATTTTGCAAACGTGTCCTTAAAAAGATCGTTTTCAGATGTAAGACCGCCTATTGTGTCACCCTATTTAAAAGTTCTATATTGTTCTATCTGTATGGTGTACCTAAGAATCCCTGCTCTCCTTTATTGTTTAGGAAGACGATTCTTTATTTACATTTTTTTTATGCAGAGCAGCACCTCTTTTACTTTCGGCGGCAGTATTACTTAGATAAGAATTCAAGCTTGGCACAATTCAGGAGACGAAACATTACTTGACTGACTCATCTATTGACAGACTTCTAGTCACGCTTACAAGCTATGTTATCTCCCCTTTGTTCTAACCATTTTTTACCATTCATTTAGTTGTTGGTGAATCACACAAGCGTGATTTTTGCCACCAATCCATCATGTACTTTTTACATGTGTTTTATAATGTGTTCTGATCGTGAAAGTTTAAAAAAGACAATATTTACATGGTTGTCTAGGCCGGACAGTTCCAGTGAACTCGGAAACTTAGTTGGTACAACGATAATAGGACCTTTGAGTGATTTGCGTAAGTATTTAATAATGGACAATGATCTGGGCGATCTTTTGCATAAATTCTTATTCTTGCAGCAATTTTGTCATAAATAATCAATTGATAAAAACATGTTTATTGACATTGTCTTGGCCTTCGCACCTTTTGGGTTTTACCAAGGAACATAAACGACGCATTTACACATAAGGGCCTAACATGCCTCAAATGGCTTAGCATGATCCTCTGTTACGCCTAAAATACTGCAGCATTAATTTTGAAATAAATATATAGTAAAGTTGAGGATTGATGCTAAGTGATTGATGCTATGTGTGACGAAAACACGATTCCATAAACTTTTCTCGATAGAAAAAAAATCCAAAGTTAACTCCAAATCGAACAATAAACCGCTGGTATTCAAAAAGTACTGTATACAGCGGGTCTTACTTATGCGTTTTATTTTTTTAGTCCAATCAATAGATTTTTTGTAAATCGCAAAAAACCACTCATTTCGCACTATTCGGCTGCAGTGACTGACGTAACAACCGCTTTGTAGTGCAAGCTGATTAGAACTTTATTCTAACAGTATTTCAAACGAAGTTTGAACCACCACCAATAGAGTTGCTAATTTTAGGGTTAGAAGGGCCTTAATAGCCGTTCTAACATCTCCCACCTAAGGGCATTACAACTCGTAACTAAACGTTTAGCACGAGCACGTGTCATAAAAGACCAAGAAGGCGCGGTCCTTCGAGGCGGTGTAGATCGTAAATCTAACTCAAAAAGACTTTTCTATAGAATCAATCAAGATGGATTGAATTTGTTATCTCTATTCTGGAAGAATATCTTTCAAGAAAATATAGCTTTTCCAAGAAAAGTACCTCTTTTCTTGATTTACAGGGGTCCGTCTATAAATCTTTGTACTTAGACCTGAGTACGGTGTCCAAGGACCTAGCCCTCAGAAACCGAGTTGATACGCAATGGGAAGCTTCATTATCATCCGTAGTTCGACTTCCTGTGTATGCTTGTGCCTATGCTCCTGTGACAGCGTCGTTTAGAAGGCCTAGACAAGTGTGACAATCGCTTTCAACGCCTTTCGTATTTCTACAAAGACTGTCAATAGGATTTACATAAACTTTTCGGTAGCTTATGTCAATCCCACATTTTTTTTTTACTTTTCGATCATCGTTATAGCTGATAGCTTTAAGCACAAGCACGACTATTAGCCGCAGAAGCTTCGACCAGGAAGAATGTTTGGTCGCACAACCGGGCGTCTGACCAGTTTTGTTCAAGATAAAGTAAGTAATCCAAGATAGAGGCCGAGGTCCTCAAGCAAAATAAAACTTCCAAATTGCACCGTAGTCAAAGATATACTGGGCGTTCTATACTCTAGGTACTTACGCCCTCAGTCTTACACCACAGGGCTGACTTGCTAAGCAAATCTATGAGCAAGCATTACAAGTACTTGTAAGACTTGTAACAGTAATAATTAGCACATGAGTGGGAGTCGTTAGTCAGATTATGACGCAGTGCAGGATTGGTAATAGATTCCGTTCGGTTGAGCCTTGGAGACTGAGCTAGTGAGCCTCTTTCTTTTTGAATTAGGAAGTGGAATAGGGCTGGGCGAAAAAATAACATGGAAAGAAAAAAAACAAGATTAACAAAAAAAAATGTGGTAAATTAAAAAAAAGGTGTTTATTTAAATTTGAAAAGCGCTACAAACTCCAATAACTACATAATGAGTAAAATATAGCCAACAATTAACACAAGCTAGCATCAGGCACATACTCTGTAGTTTGTTTCATCAGCAGTATTGAGAAGGTTTCTGACAATTCTTTGTGCCACACAAACCCTAGACAGTGGAAAGTCAATCAACCTAAGAATCTAGCTAACTGACCTGTCTTTTCATACGAAAACGGGACAAATAGTAACTATGTGCAAAACTGCCTGTACCTTCAACCATGACACCTCTTCAAAAACACAAGATTCATCTGTATAAACAATTCGTCATCTCAGGCATGTTTTTCAGTAACGTGAATTACAAATGAATGAATAATAAATATTAATAAGAACTCAATGACAATTTTATTGTTATTAGTCTCGGTTCAATAAAAACAAGTCTTAAAATAAAAACATGATAACTTTTGCGGTTAGAAGTGTTTACAAAAATACTCCACGAAGAGACGAAATTCTAAGAAATCATTCATCCTTTGCTTAATAAGGTCAGTATTGCACCCAATCATTAATTTATTCGAATGAATGACGGCTTACGTCATGATCTAAATCGCAAGGGTTTCAAAACATTCAATGATTCATTGAATGTTTTGACAAAACATTTAGACAGATTGTGTAGGCGATTCGAAAAGCAGCCTGCCTCGACAAGAGACAAGAGTGACATTATGAGAAATAATCTAGACAAATATTATAATAAAGATAACATTTAGTCTAGTCTAGAATCTAGTCTGCCCTATGTCTGATATGCTTCCTCTGTTGCAAGCGGACAGCCTCGACGGAAATACTAAAGTCGTAGACACACAGGAGTGTCGCTTGTTACCACTTCGCTTGGTAAGTCGCTTAACTTCAATTGTGCAGAGTGTCTTACTGAACTTAGACTATCTGGTGGCAGATGACAGGTGCTCTGCTCATGAGCATATTTTTTTCACACGTGTGCTCCTTCTCTGGACACATTGCGAGCTACGCCTGCTGACTTGGAATCTCACTAAATGGCAAATATAGTCAGCATGGTACCAAGCGCCATTGTGGCTTTTTCTTAATGTGTCGATGGAGATCTTAATTGGCAACTACTTTCACGCCTTCAGTGTTTGAGCAACACGCAGGATATAACATTAAGTGAAAAAAAATCGTTATAAAGTAAAATATGTATAGCTAGAGAATGTCGCTTAGCACATAGCGTAGCTCTATGCACCAAGCGAAGAACCTACCAGTGTGACTTTGATCTCAGGCCTAAGAAAATGCACAATCAAACTAAACAATACCTGGGATGTAGATAATCAAGTCTTTAATGTAGCTTAGAACCTTGATGTGTCTGATAAAAAAATGTCAAGGATTGTTATACATTTCGATTACTAAGAATTGGTTTAACTTCTCTGGTGGGTGTTTATCAAACAAAGTTGTTGCAATTCTTTCATTACCCGACTGCGATAGAAGGAGGGTTATGTTTTTCGAGAGTGTGTATAACTTTTTGGCATGCTCTGTGGCCTGGACGGCTCGATGGATTTTAGCTTGAGAGGTGTCGTTAGATTCGTATTTACTGTGAGAGTGACACTGGGTATATCACAATAAAAAAAACCGGCCAAGTGCGAGTCGGACTCGCGCACGAAGGGTTCCGTACCATTATTTAAAAACATTAGACAAAACTGCAAAAAAATCACGTTTGTTGTATGGGAGCCCCCCTTAAATATTGATTTAATTCTGTTTTTAGTATTTGTTGTTATAGCGGCAACAGAAATACATCATCTGTGAAAATTTCAACTGTCTAGCTGTCACGGTTCATGAGATACAGCCTGGTGACAGACAGACGGACAGACAGCGAAGTCTTAGTAATAGGGTTCCGTTTTTACCCTTTGGGTATGGAACCCTAAAAAAACAAATGGTAGATTTTTGGCGCCAAATTCAAATGAGCCCTTTATTGAGCTGTTCAGGCTGCAGAGCTTGCCAAACGCAGCCTGAACGGGACCCATTAAATAATCGAGACTAAAATCATTACATCCAATATGGGTCCCGACCGTTGCAGTCAATATTTCCTGTCTCGTGTTTTTAATGATTATTATGTAAGTTAGTACATCCACAGTAATCATCTGCCTAATCTTCTCCTAACTATAATGGAGTCTGCTTTCAGTCTGACTGGATCCAGCAAAATATCAATTTGTTGAAATGAGGCGACCGCCTATCTGACTTCCAACTATCGTAACTGGGTAACAGGATATTATACACCTTTGTCAGACTGCTTGTCACAATTTCTTGCTGCTTTTTGCATTTTTGGCTTCTGAGCATCCGAAATAGTCGACAGTCGTCATATACATACGTATCTATGCATGCCAGGTGTCACCCACAGCCTATAGTGAACTCTGAAGACAAATTCTTTGAACTTGGCCATGTCTTGCAACTTCTCACCGATTAGATCTTTAGAGTTGATAGAAGGAACATCTTTAATATGTGCACCACATCTTTGCGTCATTCTTAGGCTTTTCTCGCTATCACCTACAACTTGGTTTATAATCCTCCTTACTTATTCTAAATCTTCTCTATTCTTGCTATAACTTCATTTCCATCTCTGTTAAACTTTCGCTTGCGCTTTGCTCAATATAATCATCACTAAGTACACTGTCCTGTACCTGGTGAAGGCTGCGGGAATCCGCTGGATGCGAGTCGCACGTGACCGTTCAATGTGGCGACACTTGGGGGAGGCCTATGTCCAGCAGTGGACGTCTTTCGGCTGAAATGATGATGATGATGATGAAGTACACTGTCGAGTATTATTCCGCACTCCGGTATACCTCTAAATATGTATGAGATCGAATATATCTAACTACGTAAGACATAATCAAAACTGCAAGGGTGTTCCATGAGTCAGCAACCCTATGTCCTCGTTACTTCAAGTGTAGGCGTCTTGTTTTCGTGAATCAGACCACTTCGGCAGTGCACGCAATGACTTTGGTGAAACTGCTGGGTTGTAGGTGGGTGCAGTCGGTAGGATTTCGCTTAGTCAGGTAGTAAGATAGGCTGAGTAAGGTGTATGCAGATGATGGAGCACTGGATCTTATGATTAGGGATCCATCGATACGCACTTCAGCCGGTACGATACCGAAATAGATATTTATAAAAAGTATCGCCGATACTATATATATATATATATACGGTCAGATAAGATTTAAAAAAAGGCATCAAATTTAGTGAAAAAAAAAATATCACGTCACTAACACAACCACAAAGATATGAAAATTATAATAACAGCTAGCGTCTAGAAAAGCTCCGTGAGTTGGGCAGTGCAAGTCAATGAAAGAAAGGTAAGGTAACGTGGGGATTCCCCGAGCGGAGACAAATTAGGCCGCGTTTACAGCGCGGTGAAGGCGCGTTCACATGGGTTTTCGATTTGTGTATTGGAAGTTGCAGACCGTCACGTCAGTGAACTTGGTAATTTATGTCTTCCTCGTAGCCTTCTTACAATTATTTTCATTTAAATCAAAGCAACTAACCGCCCAACAACTTTGTATGAGGAAAATTCAAGCCTCTCCTATATTGCGTGATTATATGCAAAGTTTGCGAGCTAAAGTTTTTGATACTTACTAGTGATTCGCTGCAATTTTCCTTCATTTCAGGATTGCAACTATGTATTTAACCTGTACCTATTTCTAGCCCACGTTATCAATATTATTAATCAAATACAATTCTAAATACAGTGCTAGTCCAGATCATAAATCTTACATTAGCATAGCGGCAGGCATCGAACCTGCAACAAACCGGTGCACTTTCGCTGGCCACGCCTTTCGCAACTGAACTGCTGGTTATAAATTAATAAGTTGTTATCTGTGTTTTTGTTGTGGGCACTTTCCCTTATTGAATGAGATCAGATACAATATGGCAGTCCATTACATACCGAGTTTCCTCCGTGCCTCGGAAAGCACGTTAAGCCGTTGGTCCCGGCTGTCAATTGTAGATCTTTGACAGTCGTTACAGGTAGTCAGTGGCCCGAAAGTCTGACAACCAGTCTTACCAAGGGGTATCGTTTTGCCCAGTACTGACTAGGTTGTGGATGTCAGATAGGCAGCCGCTCTCTATGTAAAATACCGTTATTCAGGTGCAGTAAGACTGGAGCCGAACCAGAATAAATGAGAAAAGGCTAGGCAGATGAGATACAATATGGCAGTACCCAAGGATAGGAAGATTGTAAAAATATACTTGCATTGTATAGATTCCAGTTCTTAGTATTATATAATTGCATAGCACATGTGTGAGTACTTTGTACTGTTCAGCCACCATTTACATTTATTTATCTTTCATTGACTTGAATATGCCTTGGTGACTGAGAGAATGTCATGCTCACTTAAATGTCTCGCTGATGGTGGCGGGTGTGTCGGGTCATTTAGTTCCCTTCAATATGGTTGAGTTGAATGGCGCCGGTACATGCGTCATGTCTGTGAACGGGCGCTGTCAGTTGGGACTGGTCATCTCTTAGCTGCCAAGGTTCATTTTAATTACTTTATTCATACATTTTTAATCTAATCTTTCACTCTGGATGCTCTTAGTGTGCACGTCTTTCTACATCGTTCTCACATATATGTATAATCTCAAAATTAATGATGTAACCAAGATTTTGTAACAATATTTTGATTTTAAAAGAGTGTCCATGGAGTTTCTTGCCCATTCTTCTCCATAGAGATCTACGCTAGGGAATGGGCAACTACAGTACTTTCTCAAGTTATTATGCCTTGTGACTGGGACTGTAGCTTTGATTTTCTTTTTTGTATTTTTGACTTTCAAAAGTGCCGTAATGGTCTAATTGAAATAAATGCTTTGAGTTTTTGAGTTTTTTTTTTGAGGAAGAAAACGCATCGAACGAACGAACGTTTGTATGCAATAGGCACAGGTGTTCCCTTCTGTAATAAATGTTTTAGGATTCTAAATAAGTACTGTTATCTAGGTCGAGACAAGAAAATTCAAATTAGCACTGCAAATTAAAGTTTAGAGGCCTAGGTCTCCCGTGTGTTTTATTTTCATGAAAACAAACAAAACAAAACTAAATACAGTGATTTAAAAATAAGAGGATGTGTAGAAGATAAGTTATAGGTAGCTAGGTAGTTATAGGTAGGTAGGATAGGTTATAGGTTAGGTATAGTGATTAGTCAGTCAGTTAGATTTTCAAAAATTATTTGACTCGTTTTTTTTCTTTTGTTACAACAAGAAACAACAACAACAACAACAGCCCATAACGTCCACTGCTGGACGTAAGCCGTTCTTTTGTTACGTAAACCAAAATTGTCGAATATACGACGCTTTTAAAATTTTCAACATATCACGCCGCGGCACCCGTGCTATAATCTTTAGTGTGTTCTGACGTCACGATCCCCACTCCCGGGCTTTGATGCGTTTTATCTTTGTCAATATTCATAGATTTACAAAAACAAAAAATACGTGTCCATTATTTTCTAATACTCTAACTGACGGACTAAATCATTATGGATTTTAGACAGGCTATCTCTCTCAGAAACAGACAACAGTCTTACAAATAACATAAACATTTACAAACAATGAAAACCCATCTAAAATATGGCCCATAAAGGTCACTACACACTGCATCGGAAACAGAATTCAATCAACATTAAAGTTCATTCACACGATTTCTATTTGCGAATGTTAGCACTTCTAGTATTTTACGATTCCTGTAAACTTCAGAAGACGGAAACGAGAAATGCAACCAATTTTGAACCGTAACACATTACGAATTTACGATAAGAACGATTTTGATGTGTAATTATTTTTTTTAACTGAACGTAGACAAATATTGAACTTTGCAATTCTTCATTGGCCCTTACAGATCACTCAATGCTCACTAAAAAATCAGCAGTATTTCCTTGCAAAAGACCATAAATCACAAAAGCATTATTATAATTTATTAATATTGACAAGTTTATTGCACCGACAATCCTTTAACGGAACATCTACGAACATATCCTTAAAATCAGAAGTACTAATAAAAGTTGAAACAATAAATCATAAGAATATTACGAATTTACGATCTACCCACAACACAGTAAAAAGCCTATCTTCGTCTATTACATGTAAATTCATTGATTAAGGAACGACTTGAGAAGCAAAACAGATCAACTTCCTACGTTCATCTTATTTATGTTTATGGAAGATGGATTTATGGTTTCAAAGATGATCGTTAAAATGACCTCAGCAAAGGAACTTAGACAAATGGCAATCGCTTTCGAACCATTTCGTATTTATTCAAAGACTTTTCTATAGAATTTAAATAATATTCTCCCCCTATTATGTCGATCCTGATGAAAACCTTCGACCTATTTTATCATCATCGTTAACGCCTATAGAATGTCACTTTGCTTCAGATGGTCAACATCTGATGATGTTGATTAAAAGCTGACCTATCATCCATAATTGACTGAACTAATGCAATCTCAATAGTCTGGTAGGGATTTGTGCAAGGGAGCATCCTATTCATTAGCCCTCTATACCAGTGTTTCTCAAACTGCCGGTCGCGACCCCCTGGGGGGTCGCAAGAGGTCGCGAAAACTACCTCAAAACAATGAAGCCTAGAAAGATAGATTTAATAAGAAAACGTTTAATAGGATAATTATGAACATTTGTATGTTCATACAAATTAACAAAATAAAAACCTGTTACCTAGTACTCCATCTTATTGAGGTTTCGCTTGTTTGTCATTAACTAATTTCTCCATTTGTGGATCCGTTTTTGCTACATTGAGAATAAAATCGAATTCCAAATTTAAAAAAATATATATAAGTATCCGAATCCTAATTATGCAAATGCATATAAAAAAATTATATGGATTTAATATTTGTAACACTATAATAGTTATTTATGCAACTGTTGTATAATGAGGGGTATTAAAACACGAATGTGGGTTTATCACACGAGGCGAAGCCGAGTGTGATAATAGTATCACATGAGTGTTTTAATACCTAATTATGAACAGTTGCATACAAGACTTTATCTACATCCATGATATGAATCCTCCATAAAAGGTTCTGAAACCTTAGGGTGTTGTAGTATTGTAAGAAGTCTATGTAAATTAATGGAAAGTTTAATTGCTGAGTATTTAATACAAACAAACCATGTTTACGTAATAATACAAATAATAATTTACATTTTGGATTGTACAATTATTAAAATGCACAAAGCTAGTACCACTCATTTTTGTAAACAACAAAGTAGGTACTTATTGCAATACTAATATCGAACAAAAATGGCGGCCATACGACGTGAATTCGAATTAACTTATAAGTTTTTTTTTTATTTACGGCGCTGTGGTAGTGAATCGCACGTGCTAGACAATGTTCTTTTTTTAAAACGCGTTGCATAATGAAATTCAGTACAACATTATAACACCCGTTTGGATGTTATAATGGTTATTATGACACTGGCTGTTTTAATGTTGGCCATAAGCTAACTGCTTCAGATACTTTTATAGAGGATTTATAGCATGGGTGTAGATAAAATAAATTTAAAAAAATAAAACGAAGGGTCGCCAATATGTTTTCATACTATGGGGGGTCGTGTCATGAAAAAGGTTGAGAAACACTGCTCTATACTAAACCGGAACATTTATTTTGTAGTTGCGATCTTTTTCTTATCGTATCGATGTTACTTCCATGTTACACAGTTTGGGCCCGAAGTTTTGATGACAGAGATAGACAAACATACAACGGTAAACTTTTAAACCTCTTTCACGAGGGAAATAAAAGCCGATACGTTTTGTTCGGACGATGTTATTGTAACTTTTCAAAAATCTAAGAAACTTCAGCCAGAAAACCCAAGTTACTGCAGTCTTGTATGATAGAAACTGTAAAGGGCCGGCTGTAAAGCTATGCACTCGCCAATCCAAAATATCATTCGTCATGCTAACCTCGACTACCTCCCAAGCCTACCCACCCTCACTTCCTTCCTATACCTGCTCACTCAAACGGCATAAAAACCAACCAAGGTCTATCACAAATGCTAATGACACCCATTAGGCCTATCTGTCACTAAGCAGCTTGTAGGAATGCTGTCAGCAGTACGGTTTAGGAGTGCGTAGGTTACGAGTAGGAGTAGGCGCGATCGACAATGATCCGCTGATACCGAATATGGTGCAGTTTTCTTTAATGAGGTAGTTGCCGTATGACAGGTGAATGAGAAGTTCCATCGTTGAGTGCTCGACGTAATCTTTGATTAGTCGAAGCTTCAAAACCAAAATCCAAAGTCATTTATTGAAATTAGGCTGGTCGTGGAAGATGCATCATCAGCAAATGATTAAACGCCAGTACACAAGGCGAAGTATGAAGGCGACATGGAGGGTAAAACCAGGATGAAACAGGAGCGCGGAGAAAAGAGAGCCCTATAATAATAATAATCATTTTATTATCAGGCAACCAAGGCCCATAGATAAAATACACAAAATAACATTACCATCATTTTCATTACCCATACCCAGCAGTGGGTGAAGTAGGGACAAGGATGATGTTGATGGCACGTCCATGGCAGTAATATTACTCGATTTTTGCTGATGTATATTCATAATTAGCAGTTCCTCATGTAAACTGCATAGCAGCATCTTGATGACTTGCAACTGATGATTGCAGCACTAAAAGTCCATTCAGAGGGTCCTCATAGGGGTGGAATTTCTTATCTGCTTGCTTGTGTTGCAATTTTTCAGAATCACTGGCTGGAGGATCCGTCTTTTAGTAAATGGTTTTTCTACTCATAGGACTTCTACGTTAATAGTTTCAAGTAACGGTCCTTCTCTAAGTTTCTCAGCAGTAAAGTTGTCAAGTGATAAACATTTTCCACATCTCCTTATAAGGTTGGTGTGCTTTATTGTTCGTTTGCATGTAATTTGGCATATATATTAGTTCATTAAAATTTAGATATAGTAATAAAAAAATGGCATGGTTTCTAGATCATTGAAAAGGATATAATATTTCTGATGGATCTTGTTTTCAAAGTTATCGAGATACAGACGAATGTATTACATGATGGATTTCTAGCGATTGATAAGAGCTAAGAACCTGCTTTTGCAACTAACGAACTCGAAATAGAAATCTTTTGAAGAAATAATTAAGCTACCATAAGGAAACAAATGGCATTATAGTAACAATGAACGATCGAAAGGGAAATTCTCAGACAGAATACAAACCTACGATCAAAATAAAGATGGTTTTATTTTGGCAAGAAACCGTTGGTTAGGTTAGGCAGTTATTTGAGGAGGTCAGATAGGCAGTGCATGTAAAATACTAGTTGTCAGTTGCATCCGGTTAGGATAGAAGCCGACCCGATGTGATTTGCCGGAAATTACCACTTATCACGAATGGAAGAATATAACTATTTAAAGTAGGTCTTTCCCATAGTCTACATTTAGTTTTACTTTCATAAGAGGCTGTGGTTATTTCCTGTCCAAGTTAGTAATGAAGGAAACCAGAGATCCCGCATTATTGTGATTTTGAATTCAATACCGATGCGTAAACTTGCGTGCTGTCGATAAAATATAAACTTCGACGCCACTTGCTCACAGTTTCACTCCACCTGCCAGCGCCTTGCTAGGTGTCCTGCCTAAGTCCATTTGAGTTCCATAACGCGGGACTCTTCAATATGCCCAACAGAAATGGGACTGGGCAGGTCGTCTGCCGCATGCCGGACAAACTGTGGGCCAAAATTGCAGGAAACTGGTGTCCTGTGACACAGTAAGGCAGGGTTACGGCAGGCCACGAAGGATATGGCGGGACGAATTGGACAAGTTCCGTCCGAACTGGAAGGAGGATACGCGGTTTCGCGAGAAGTGGAAAGAGAGGCCTTTGCCCAGGAGTGGGACAGAGCAGGCTGGAAAAAAAAAGAAAAGCACCTTTGCATAACTAATCTGAAATTACAAATGCAATGTTGATTATACTAGTTCTCTTTCTACATCCCTTTGCATGCCCTGCGCACCTATGACTCATTTCCACAGCACCATTAACTCAGGCGCCAGCTGTCACAGATTAATGCTGATCATCACTCATAGGTAAGACAGGCGATCATCCTACTCACTCACCTAGATACTAAGCTTGAATGTAACAAAGGGTGTCGCAACTGTTTGCAGTCAACTGTGATTTAATGAGATGGGTACAAGGGGTGACAGAGTTCGCTTACGTAGCTGCGGAAACTGAATAATACCTTATGTGGAACTGAGACGTTAGTTATTATGTTAGAATTCATACCGCGCTTGAGTAAGTTGATCCGTGGAAGTGATCACCCATTACTACCGAGTTTCTTCCGTGCCTTGGAAAGAACGTTAAATCGGCGGTCCCGGCTGTCATTTGTAGATCTTTGACATTCGTTTCAGGTAGTCAGTGGCTCGAAAGTCTGACAACTAGTCTTACCTACTAAAGGGTATCGTATGACCCAATACTGACTGGGAGGTCAGATAGGCAGTCGCTCCATGAAAAATACTGGTATTCAGCTGCAACATAGTTCGGAAAAAGATAGGTAGATATATAGCCGTCTCACATTTATACTCAACGTTTCTTCCTAGACTTTCTGCACCAAAGGCAGCTTTAGTTAATAAGTAAGCTATTTGTAGCTACCTACTACGATAGATCATACTTCTCAGTTTTATTTCATGCAAATCCTGTGGACATCTCTCGGCTTGATTACGACGTCATGCAAAACGTGCATGTCTTGAAAAGTTTCACAAAGAGTAAGTACGGGCATTTAGCGTCAAACCCAGACTTAAATTCTAAGAATAAAAACTAGGTCACGCGACCCTTCCGAAAGGGAAGAATGCACATGTAATATCCTACATTTAAATGCAGATATTATCTTGTTCAGCTGTCCACTACCACAGTAGTAACCGTGCCACTACCGCAACCGCATGTCGAATGCTACCAGGAGTGCATAAAACGCAGGTGTGCAAACTGCCCTTTATGTAAAATTCACAATTTTATTATAAGGTCAACCGTTTGCTAGAAAGAGTTGATGACTTTTAAGAATAATTTCGAGATACCTAACGAAGCATTTGATATTGGAACTTTGTTATAAATAGGGAATGGGACAGGTTTACAGGTGGTGGTTTGTATCTCTGTAGGGTGAGTGAAACTGTATTGAGCGAGTCAGACATAGATAGTGTTAATTGGTAAGTCAAGTAATTACAGCAAATAATTGTCTAAAGCAAGCTCCTGGTTGAGACAAACCGAATAGCCTCATGCTAAACATACAAGTAAAACGTTTTAATGTGAAGTTAAAATTACTTAAAATGCAATCCGCGAAGTAAATGCTGTAGATAGGATTAGAATTCTCGATAACAAGAACTTATGACATTGGGATTGTAAAGTCAGTCAGCAAGATGGTGCCGGAGTAGACTTGCAGGGTATAGTACTGTTCAAAGCTTGAACAGAACCCCACTGCAATACACCCTGCAGTTACCCACGAACGAATTTCAGTATCGAATCTGCACATTCATCATCATCATCATCAGCCTATTAATGTTCCCACTGCTGGGACACAGGCCTCCTATAGCCTCCTATATGAGGGAATGGGCTATAAGCAACCACCCGGGCCCAGTGCGGATTGGTTGATGTCACATGTCTTCGATTTTTTTGGTTCTAGGACATGCCGGTTTCCCGTTTTGAGAGCAGTGGCGATGAAATAAAATACACAAAGTAATGCGCCTGTCTGGGTTCGTTCGAACCCACGACTTACTGTTCGTAAGTCTGGGCTGGCACTACTGGGCCACCACTGCTCTCTGCACATTTAAAACCTCTAAATTCAAACATACCCGGGCAATTTAATTTCATTACAAAGGACATTATTGTAGCGCACGACTGTACAACTTTAATTATTCAAGTTGCATGTGCATAAAATGTTATAGTGCTTATATTTTACGACGCGATCAGAATATCTTGTTTGATTGTATCCAGATTAGTTTATAACTTCTACATAAACGGTAAACGTGTTATAGTTGTTCTATAAAGTTTATTATTGCGGCAACTTGGTTTGGATTAGCTGTAGTAGGTACCTCGAGTAGATAATTTTATCTTGTACTATAAAGATCGGTGGCTTGTGTGTATACAGTATCGTGTTATTTTAGTCGATCAGTGATTAACACTTCTAGATCTACTAATTAAATGGTTGATAAACAAGTCCAGTTCCCGAAGGCCCTCTTGAAGTGACAATCTACGTTTCTGTAGGGTTATTACGTATCTTTTTGATCTCCAGTGACTATCAAGCTTCGGTTGTACACTGAACTTTGATGACAACCGAGAATGTCAAAATATTGGTATTACTTAATACACAGAGTGGATATCACTTTACGGTGACTAACAGCCCGGGTACGGTGTAACGTCTTTCACTAAAGCCGCTTCAAACTCTGTTGTCATCAATTTGATGTCCGCTATGCTTACATAATCGCAATATTAGAAGAATCGATACGAAAGCGTCTGTCAAAATGAGTTACGGTGACTATCAGCCACTACGGGCACCGATGACGTCATATTTGATCGCGACCGGGCATACATAATACGAAACTAACCTTTTGACAGTTATTGATGGACACTAAGCCCAGTTACTATCATTTCGAACTGTTAACAGAGATACGTAAACGTCGTATACGTCTCCTGGTCCAAGGGACGGCCAGCTTTTAGAGCAGTGGTCTTTTATACAGTTGCTGTATGCTAAGAAGATAAGTGTCCAATAAAATTATGCCAGAAAGCGACAGTTGATAAGTGACAGGACATTCAATAAAAAGTTTAAAAAAAAGTTGCACTACCGTTATTCAATTAGTCACCTAACTACACGTGAGTTATTAGGGTTAGGGTTGTCCAAATTAACAAATTTACGAAACAGCTTTTACTATGGCAATAAAACCGGGTTCCGCATGCCCTGACTTTTACCAAGAAGAGTCCCAATTCTTTTTATCAAGCATTTGTTGGCAAAGCACGTTATGTGGTTGGTCCCGGATATCATTTAGAGATCTTTGACAGTCGTTACAGGTAGTCAGTGGCCCGAAAGTTTGACAACCAGTCTTACCAATGGGTATCGTATCACGCCAGTACTAACTGGGTTGTGGAGGTCAGATAGGTCGCTCCAAGTAAAACACTGGAATTCACCTGTATTCGGTTAGACTGGAAGCCGACCCCAACATAGTTAAGAAAAGGCTAAGCAGATAATGATTCTAGAAGATTGATATTGCATCAGCAGTGATGTGCTCTCAAAATACGCCTAGATAGCGTAAACACAGGCGTAAGGCATAAGAGTGAGTTCTTAATTCACACCGTGTAGATAAATAGAAAACGATATGCGCAAAGGGCGTCGGATGAGCGGCGCCGGCGGCGGCGCCTCTTCACACCTTGAGAAGAATAAAATAACATAACGGACCACCGTGATTTAAATATTCATCAAATCATCACGATAGGCCTCTGTTTAGATTACAGTATCGTTCTTGATCTCACATGAGATCGTAATCAAGTACATACGCGGCCATCGACGCGGGCATCGATTTCTCCAAGATTTTTCGATGTCGGAATGCCACTTTTTCAATTTCCAAGTTTTTTTTGGAAACTACTTTTCACAAAGAAAAAAAAAACCGGCCAAGTGCGAGTCGGACTTAAGGTTAAAGGGAAAAGACTTAAAATCCATACTAAATTCCGTTTATCTAGAAAGAGATAGAAACAAAAGTCTAAATGGTTATAACTTTTGTGTTATTTGGCCGATTTATGTCTTGTTTCCGCTTTTTGTCATTATGTTTTATAGTACTTTAACATTCCGTATCGAAATAAACAAAAGAAAATGTATGCATCTTCTCTATTCCAAGCGGATGAAGGTCGCGGGGCACAGCTAGGTGCTATTAGTATCAACTCTTGCGCAAAACCGCCAGCCCTACATCTTCCACAATCAGGTTGCCTACGGCGACAGCCCACCAATAAATAGCCAATACTCACAAAAACATGACGGTCCCGTCTATATATAATTTTTTCGTCACCAATCGGTCAACTGACCTTAAAAGGCCGGGGATTAGCGAGGCAAAAAGTTTACAACTTGAATGGGAGTAACGGTTACCTACTTGTACTTGTGGTAAGTAACTGCTTATTGAATGGATGCTGTTATAGTTTTTGGTAGCATACATTAAGTACTTATATACAACTGGTTTTAGTTTATGGAAGTTGTAAAAGATCCACTGTTTTAAGGCTGATGCTCCAGGGTAGCTCGCGAAATTCAAATTTTCTTACGTTTTTTTCAATTTGCAGGTGAGTGCTAGGTTGTATGTTGATTAAAATATTGTTCGCGATTGTAAGACGTATGTAGTTACAGAATTATAATCATCAAAATCATCAATACAACCCTTCAAGTTCATAAAGGTCGAGGAACGATTTTTTCTAGGTCAAAGTCATTGCTAGACCTTTATGAAATTATCACTTGAGGGATATCTTCCGTGATTATTGTCGACCTGCGATCATGGCGCTTGCAACTTGAAACAGCGTCGAAATATCGGGAGCTCAAAATAAAGAACAGTCACGATTTCACGAATGATGTCCCGTAAGTGACAGTATAAGTTTTCAACAATCATTCGGCTTAACTGTGAAAAGCTGAGGACGGTTCAGACAGGACATGATGCTGGTTTTTCCTCTTTAGAGCATATTGAGAGCAGTGGTGGCCTAATGATAAATCATTGCCTATATTTCCTTACTAGCGGACGTCACGCGGTTTCACCCGCGTAGTTCCCGTTCCCGTGGGAGTACGGGGATAAATAGATAGCCTATGTTACTCAGGGTGATTGTAGCTTTCTAATGGTGAAAGAATTTTTGAAATTGGCGCAGTAGTTTTTGAGTTTATTTATTACAAACATACACACAGAAATACAAATCTTTCCTCTTTATAATATTAGTGTAGATTTAAAAAAATTGAAGACATGACTATGCACTACATGACCGATAACGACTACGATCCACCCCATCTATTCCCATTATCTGTGTTGTTAGGGATTGCTTCTGACTTGAGTGGTCATCATCTGCGTAAAATTCGCCACATCCACACATCCAAGCATAGCACTGTTCTCCGTGATATATCTATTAAGATAAACGAAAATTCGCTAAACTAAGTGACTAACTTCGATAGGCGCCTATTTTATCACTTCACCGAAATGTAACAAAAAAATATTTACGATCACTAGGTACCTCCAAACCACATTAAATGACACGATTATGAGCTCATTTGTATCGATACCATCGATGACATCAGCCGGGCATCAAACCTGCATATTTGGCAAGACGCTCGCCCCCACTGCGCCCACGGTCAGTAAATAACTTCACGGTTAGTCGGTAAGGGCATGAGTAGATGAGAAGGACAGATTGTAGGTAAACACGTTACATCATCAAGTACTTATAGTTGTTGTGAATGAATGCGATATAATGTTATGTAATGAATGGACTTGAACGGAGGTAGCGTAAGATTTTTCCGAATACAGTAGTTAATAATACAACAGCGTGCACGTATTTTTCATTGACAAAAACGACCAAGTTTCATACAAAATTTTACCTTAACCTCTTTAGGGTAAAATAAAATAACCGCACGGGTCTATTTTCAAGGTTAAGCAGCGCTTGTCAAGGTCTGTCAGGGGATGGATGACCAAGACCATGCATTAGATACCGTGTTTCCTCCGTGCCGTTGGTCCCGGCTGTCATTTGTAGATCTTTGACAGTCGTTACAGGTAGTCAGTGGCCCGGAAGTCTGACAACCAGTCTTACCAAGGGGTATCGTATTACCCGGTACGAACTGGGTTGTGGAGGTCAGATAGGCAGTTGCTGTAAGTAAAATACTGGTATTCAGCTGCAGCCGGTTAGACTGGAAGCCGAACCCAACTTTGTAACAGGCTAGGCAGATGATGAACCCTTTGAGGAAACTTTTTCTAGAATCTTTCCATAGTGGACCATGGTAACAAAAGGAACTCAGGTGCTAAGTGTTACGCTGCTAGAACCAGCAGTTTAGATCAGGGATGTTACGGAGGTGGTTTTATCGGAACCGGAATCGAAGTCGGAGTTTTTAAACTTGGTTTGTCGGAGTCGGAACCGGAACTGGAATCGGAGTCGGAGGCGGAGTCGGAGGCGAAGTCGGAAATGGTGGCAGAAGAAAAATGTGTTAAGCCGGGCAGGCAATAAAATAAAATAGTGAATTATGAATTGATGACAGAACGCGTGCTGTGTTCCCCGGGCGACATGCTGTTCGTACACGTTGACCACAGCCACTGTGCGTCGTCACCGCCGCCTGCCGCTATCTGCTATGCTTCGACCTCCGTTTAAAACCTCCGATTTAAAAGTATCGGAACCGAAGTCGGAACCGGAGGTGTAAAATCAATCGGAAGTTCCGACGTATCGGAGTCGGAGTCGAAGCTTCGTAACATCCCTGGTTTAGATAAGAGGCTGTGCTATGTCTCTAAGAGCGTGAATAAATGAATTGAGATTGAGAAGATACTCCAAGTACTCTGACGGTTGACCACTTCTCAACTTTATTGCTAAGGGTATAAGGATGAAAAGTAGCAGACCCTCAGTGAACTCCGTAGTAGTCCGTAGTATCTGCAGCATATAGGGTGACTGGTAATTAGAATTTTAAGTCACTACACTCATGAAAGTGGTCTTCATTAATACTTTCTGGTCCAGTTATCTGTGAAAAAGCATCAGTTACCAATTTCAAAAGAAATCTTAGTCTTAAAATTCGATATTTTAGAAATAATTGCAGAAAATAGGAAATTTACAAAGAAACAGACCAAATTAGCGTTGAATGGATGCACGTAGGTCACAGGGATGAAAAGTAGCAGACCCTCAGTGAACTCCATAGTAGTCCGTAGTATCTGCAGCATATAGGGTCACTGGTAATTAGTGAACGATCCTTAAACACGTGATTGTACTCATGGTAACAAACAACTTTTATTATGGTACAAAAAATCAGCTGTTCGGTACATTTTGACCTCGCCTCTCCCATGATAGGAGTTATTTGCCGTAATCTCCACGCTTGGCAGGCGGATTGGAGATCGCAGTGATGAAAGACTAACAGAAAACGCTGCTGCCCATTCTCTGGTCTACGGAGGCGCAAGGTGTTCTGCCTCAGACATTAGTCGCCTTATACGACACCCGTGAGTGTAATGGGTTGGTTCTATTCTACTCTGCCGGATACCACACGGCTTATGGCTCATGAGTACAATCACGTGTTTAAGTATCGTTCACTAATTACCAGTCACTCTATTTACCCTGGGGATGTTGCGGAAATTTGCTGGATGAGGGAAGCACTGGTTGTTGTTGTATTGTATTTTAATAAAACAATATTGGGCTTTGAGGATCGGGGTTTAATATTCACTTTCTTATTATAAACGATTTACAGTGCGTGCTGAGGTTAGATAATGCTCGGGGTTCCACGTAAGAGGAAGTCACAGTGTGGCCAGCTATATTGGTGTTGGCAGCCTACAAATAGGGTTGCCATTACATCATCCCCTTTTTAATGAAGAAAAATAATAACAATTCAATCTTACATACTAAAGTTAGTTTTATAACTATTGACATTTTTATTTTCAAGTACTCCGTACTTTCATCTCTCCCTTTTCCTTGTTTTATTACACTCAGAAACTTAATAATAAATGTATATAATAACATTCAGAACTGACAAACTATACATGATGGCGAGTTGCACTGAAATTATGGTAAAAATGTATTTATGTGTGAAGATGTTACAATTACTCCAGTTGAGTATTATTGTTAGTTAGCCCTGCGACATTGTCTTGGGATCGGAAGAAGTCCATTATGTCTTCTTCCACTAACTATCCCCTCAACGTTCCAAATACTATGTTACTCTTAACAGTTGGTATATTACTTAGCTAATTTATATACTACTTCTACTTTTATAATTATAAGTGTTTACTAATTTTTTATGTAATCTAAACTTATTAATTAATGTTATACTAACACTAGTATTTGCGTGGGTGCGCGAGCTGCGCGCAGCTCGCGTGTTGTCGTGTTCTTGAGAAGTATTCCTTACCATCATAAAATTTTGAGAATCCATAGGAATCCTTAAAATAATTGGAAAATCCGTTACAACTACCCCTAAATCAGTATGAAAACCCTTAAGAACCCCTAAAACATTATAAAATTAATATAAAAATAAACCTTATAAAATAAAAGTAAAAAACCTTACTTAAAATCTGAGACCCATTAAAAAAAACATAACCCTAAAGTTGCTTGTCGTCGCCCCTGAGTTACGCTTCACCCACTCGACCTTCGTTACGCTACGGAGGTCGCCGGCTCGCTTCGCTCGCCACCTCCCCCTTCTCTCCACTCGGTCTCGCAGGTTCGCTCCACTCGGGACTTACCACCACCAGACAGGTTTTGACGCCTACTATAATATTTGTTCAAACACATAATGGCTATCTCTGACCGTTACGAAGTTATAGCCCTTTCATTTTTAGGGGAGGTTGGGGAGTGAAGGATACCCTCCGTATACAAATTTAAACGCTCTTCAATAATATATAAAGGTAAAAATTAAAAAGCCGCTACGTGTCCTAGATTCCGAGATACGATGGGGAGAGGGGTGAAGGGGGGGAGAGTGGGGAATTTTGAAAAATGATTTTTACTAACTCTAGGCCCCTTCTTACGAATCTGAAAAAAAAATGTTCCAAGTCTCTCAACTTCCGAGATCCATCTCAAGGGGGAAAAAGGGGTCAATTTTGAAAACTGCTTCTTACTTTTCCGAGCCTCTTGAATCTGAAAAAAAAATGTTCCAAGTCTCTTAACTTCCGAGATCCGCCTTAAGGGGATGAAAAGGGGGGCAAGGGGGGCAACTTTGAAAACTGGTTTTTACTTTCCCGAGCTTCCTCTATACGAATCTGAAAAAAAAATGTTCCAAGTCTCTTAACTTCCGAGATCCGCCTTAAGGGGGTGAAAAGGGGGGCAAGGGGGCAACTTTGAAAACTGGTTTTTACTTGCCCGAGCCTCTTCTATACGAATCTGAAAAAAAAATGTTCCAAGTCTCTTAACTTCTGAGGTCCGCCTTAAGGGGGTGAAAAGGGGGGCAAGGGGGGCAACTTTGAAAACTGGTTTTTACTTTCCCGAGCTTCCTCTATACAAATCTGAAAAAAAAAATGTTACAAATCTTTCAATTTCCGAGATCCGCCTAAAGGGGGTGAAAAGGGGGGCAAGGGGGGCAACTTTAAAAACTGGTTATTACTTTCCCGAGCCTCCTCTATACGAATCTGAAAAAAAAAATGTTCCAAGTCTCTTTGTTTCCGAGATACGATAGAGAGGGGGAGGAAGGGGGGCGAAAAGGGGAGGTTTGGCACTTTTTCCATACTCGCGGGAGTTACTTGTTTACGAATCTGTCAAAATATACCCACCTCCCCATCCACCATCTGGGAGAACAATTATGTCAGTGAGTCAGTGAGTGAGTGGTAATCGAGCTTTATATAGTATAACTAGTATTTGCGTGTTGCGCGAGGTGCAAGCACCTCGCGTGCTTGTCCTGGTAGATGTTTCACTTTTAAACCCTTAAATGTCGTAAAAATGTCAAACATACCTAACCATTTATGAGTCTTTCACTTTTCAAACTCTAGTGAAAGCCAAATAAAGCTCAAAAGGACCCGAAAGGCTTCCACTTGATTAATCTGTATATAATTATGTCATGTTCAATTTGATAAGTCCGGGCACTATTAATAATGGCCAGTCTGTATTCATAATGCCCGACTCAATTGGTCAATGTGATTAAAACAGCATGATTAATCACTTTTCCCGGCCATTATGAATAATGCCCACCCTATCTTGTGCCAAGTAATAAAATAGGTGAACTGTAGTGTTTTTGTTTATTAAATGAAATAAAACACAAAATTTTCATGAAAAGTTATGTAAAAATAGAAATTACACTAAACAGATGGTCGGATCGGGCGGTCTAAAAAAAGAAGCTGCCGCCCTATCTCCCGTCAGCCATGTCGTCGGAGCTCCGCCGGCCTTCGGCCTACGCTCCTCATGTCCCAAATTCGGACTTCTGGGACATAAAGTTGTAATACTTATTCGGACTAATCATGGTAGTCGACCTATGCAGGGCAAGTATTAAAGAAAACAATGATGCTATCTCAAACACTGACTTATTACATAGACCTCGGGCCTTCGGGCATTATTAATAATGGCCGGTCAAAGTGATAAATTAATCACTTTGCCCATCGCTCTTGGGCATTATTAATAATGGCCGGTCCTTATTAATAATGCCCAGTTAATCACGTTGCCCGTAACATGCATATCATTATATTCGGTTTGGTTCGGTTTCGTGTTATTGAGAAGTATTCCTTATCCTTATAAAATTTTGAGAATTCATAGTAATCCTTAAATGAATTGGAAAATCCGTTAGCTAACTCCGTTTGAAGCTTTTAAAAAAAAAATTGAACTTTTTAAACATTTTGAAAACCTTTACCTTTACAGCTGAACAAAAACCCTAAACCTAAAGCCCTGAGGAACCCCTAAATTATTATGAAGCAGTCTAAGAACCAATAAGATTTCCTTATACAATCTAAAATGTTATTTAAAAACTTAGACATTTTCCCATTAAAAAAAACATTACCCTAAAGTTTGCTTGTTGTACCTACCACCGGAAAGCTATCGTGAACTTATCTCTGCCACCACCAGACAGGTGTCGACGCCTGTTATTATATTTGTTCCAACATATAATGTTTATGTCTAACCATAATAAAGTTACAGCCCTTTCAATTTTAGGGGAGGTTGGGGAGGGGAGGGTAGGGTATTCAAAATTTCAGTGCCCATCAATAGTTTTAGGTCAGAATCAATACGAATGCGTATGCGTGCGTAGTCCTTATATAGTTAGTTGCGGAGCGTTTTGGCGTGGCGCGAAATTTAAAATTAGAATTTCCGTATGTACATAGTCATCGCTGAGTTACGCTTCTCCCACTTAACCAAAGGCCGCGTGAAAAAAACAGGTGGCGAGTGAAGCGAGCCGGCGACCTCCGTAGCAAAACGACTACGGAGGTCGCCGGCTCGCTTCGCTCGCCACCTCCCCCATTCGCTCCACTCAGGACCTACCTACCACCGGAAAGCTATCGTGACCTTATCCCTACGCTGCGGCGGTCGCCTGCTCGCTACGCTCGCTCGCTCCTCCCTTCGCTTTACCGGTACCACCACCGGACAGGTTTCGACGCCTACTATAATATTTGTTCAAACACCTAATAGCTATCTGTAACCGTTATGAAGTTAAGGCCCTTTCTTTTTTTGATAAAATATTTTTTCCGAATATACATAGTCACCTCTGAGTTACGCTTCACCCACTCAACCTTGGTTACGCAACGGAGGTCGTTGGCTCGCTTCGCTCGCCACCTCCCCCTTCGCTCCACTCGGTCTCGCAGGTTTGCTCCATTCAGGACCTACCTACCATCCGAAAGCTATCGTTACCCCGTACCACCACCGGAAACCGGACAAGTTTCGACGCCTACTATATAATTAGTTCAAATACCTAATTGCTATCTCTAACCGTTATGAGTTACAGATCTTTCAATTTTAGGGGAGGTTGGGGTGGGGAGGGGAAGGTATAGAAATTTCAACGCCCCTCAATAGTTTTAGCTAAGAATGAAAACTTATTCAGTAGTAAAAAAGGGTTTAAGAGGGGGGGGGGGGTGAAGGTGGGGAGAGGGGGGGAAATTATTTTGAAAAATGATGTTGACTAACGCATTGCCCCTTTACACGAATCTGAAAAGAAAAGTTCGAAGTCCCTAACTTCCGAGATCCGCCTAAAGGGGAGGAGAAGGAAGGCAACTTTGAAAACTGGTTTTTACTTTTCCAAGCCTCCTCTATACGAATCCGTAAAAGAAAACAAAACACGGGTCTCTTAGTGTCCGAGATACGGAAGGGAGAAGGAAGAAGGAGGGCAAAAAGGGGAGTTTTGGCACCTTTCTTCTACTTGTGAGAGTTAGTTGTTTACGAATCTGTCAAAATATACCCCTTTATATTCCCCCACTGGGAGAACAATATGTCAGTGAGTGAGGTTTCGGAAACCGGAAATAGCACGGCCGCCATATTGAATTTCTAAAAAGTCACAATTTTTCTAAAGTAACCAGGATACATGCTGCCTGTCGGTAAAAATATTGTGGCTGTACTATCGTGGTCTTTTCCGCAGTTTAAATTTTGTTCGCTTAAATCATGCGGAGGCGCCGAGCCACGCCCCCTTAAAGTTTGGGCCTATTAGGAAAGCGTCAACTTTGGCGCGCAAAATAACAAGTAACTTGTTTGGCGTGCGTCGTCAGTGCGCTCGTCTGATTCGGTATCTTTTCATTCATTATTTCTATACAAAGTCAACGGGGTGGGCTAGAGAGCGTTTTTACGTTGCGACTGCAAGCAAAAATTAGCTTAGTTGTGGTCAGGCGGGAGTGTCCTCCATAGTACGTTGATTTTGGTACTACAAAAGAATTCGCCAAAATCTTAAAACTCTGAACAATTTAAAAACTCTGACCTTTTCTCATTTAAAAAAAAAAAACATTACCCTAAAGTTTGATGAATAATGCCCACCCTATCTTGGGTAACGTAATAAAATAGGTGAACTGTAGTCTTTTTGTTTATTAAATGCAATTAAACTTACAAAATTTTCATGAAAAGTTAACAAAAAATAAACTATTGAACATAGTAGTTAAAAAATAAACAGTTAAAAATATAATAACATCAGCAGTTACCTACTTTTATTTTGATAAAAATATAACTTATCAAACACTGTCATCATGTAAAAATAGAAATTACACTAAACAGATGGTCGGATCGGGCGGTCTAAAAAAAAAAGCTGCCGCCCTATCTCCCGTCAGCCATGTCGTCGGAGCTCCGCCGGCTTTCGGCCTACGCTCCTCATGTCCCAAATTCGGACTTCTGGGACATAAAGTTGTAATACTAATTCGGACCTATTGCTGACTCTCTTTTTGTCGTCGCCCCCTTGAGGTACGCTTCACCCACTCAACCATCGTTACGCTACGGACCTACCTACCATCAGAAAGCTATCGTGACCTTATCCCTACGCTACGGGGTTCGCCCTTCGCTTTACTAAAAACTAATTCAATAAAATAATGAAATTAAAGTAAAAAAAAATACAATCTAATACAATTTAAAACTTTATTTAAAAACTCAGACCTTTTCCCATTAAAAAAAACATTACCCTAAAGTTTGCTTGTCGTCGCCCCGAGTAACATTTCAACCACAACCTTCGTTACGCTACGGACTACGGACGCTACGTTTCGCTTTACTGCACTCGGTCTCGCAGGTTCGCTTCACTCAGTACCTAACTCCAACCGGAAAGCTATCGTGACCCCCGTATCGTTATCCCTATGCTACGGGGGTCACCGAAGCCTACTATAATATTTGTTCAAACACTTAATGGCTATCTCTAACCGTTACAAAGTTACAGCTCTTTCAATTTTAGGGGAGGTTGGGATGGGTAGGGGAAGGTATACAAATTTCAACGCCCCTCAATAGTTTTAATAAACAATCAAAAATGTAATAACATCAGTAGTTACCTACTTTTATTTTGATAAAAATATTACCTAACAAACACTGTCATCATGTAAAAATAGAAATTACACTAAACAGATGGTCGGATCGGGCGGTCTAAAAAAAAAAGCTGCCGCCCTTTCTCCCGTCAGCCATGTCGTCGGAGCTCCGCCGGCCTTCGGCCTACGCTCCTCATGTCCCAAATTCGGACTTCTGGGACATTAAGTTGTAATACTAATTCGAACCAATCTTGGTGGTCGGCCTATGCAGGGCAATATATAGACCACAAAATAATAGACCACGGGCCGTCGGGCATTATCCACTACAACTGAGGAAGTGGTGCAGTATTTGAAAGTGAAGACCAGCTGGACTCTGAGGGTCGAAAGGTTGGAATCGCGCCACAACATTAACTTTAGGTCATTCGTGGTACGAGTTCCAACCCACCATCTAGAGACCTGCATGAAGGAGGACTTTTGGCCGAAGGGTGTCGTATATCGTCGTTTCCGAGGGCGATTACGCGACACCACCACGCAGCAAAACACGATGCCGACAACGTTGCGTGTATAGTTATAGTCTCAATAAGGTTTAAAATATGTATTAGTTTATTATTGATGTTCAATGTATTTTGTGTATTTTATCTATGGGCCTAGTTGCCTGATAATAAAATGATTATTATTATTATTAATAATGGCCGGTCCTTATTAATAATGCCCAGTTAATCACGTTGCCCGTAACATGCATATTATTATCATTCTATTCGGTTCGGTTCGGTTTCGTGTTATTGAGAAGTATTCCTTACCCTTATAAAATTTTGAGAATCCATAGCAATCCTTAAATGAATTGGAAAATCCGTTAGCTAACTCGGTTTGAAGCTTTTAAAAAAAAATATTGAACTTTTTATACATTTTGAAAACCTTTACCTTTACAGCTGTACAAAAACCCTAAACCCTAAGGCACCCCTAAATTATTATGAAGCAGTCTAAGAACCCTTAAGATCCCCTTAAACAATCTAAAACCTTATTTAAAAGCTCAGACATTTTACCATTAAAAAAAAAATCCCTAAAGTTTGCTTGTTGTACCTACCACCGGAAAGCTATTATAAACTTATCTCTGCCACCACCAGACAGGTTTCGACGCCTGCTATTAATTATATTTGTTCATACATCTAATGTCTATGTCTAACCATAATAAAGTTACAATCATCGGCACGATTCTTGAGCGCTGACCTTCACCTGCGCAAAAGTGAGTTATTGGGTCCCTTTGGTGGTATGAAGTGGGGCGCGTATAGGTGCACGATGCGCAAAGCGATCCCCACTCTTCCGCCGAGCGCTCAAGAACCGTGCCGGTATCTGTACAGCCCTTTCAATTTTAGGGGAGGTTGGGGAGGGGAGGGTAGGGTGTTCAAAATTTCAGTGCCCATCAATAGTTTTAGGTCAGAATCAATACGAATGCGTATTCGTGCGTAGTACTTATAAAGGGTGTAAAACACCTCTTAACGAAGCCGAAAGGCACTTGTTCTCCCCGTCATTGCGATCATTTTTTTTGTTCTACACCATACCTGGGAAACTTCTAGTTACGGAGATATTGGGGGTTAAAGTTTCAACATTTTGATAAGTTTTTTTTTTAATAAAAGTTTTCAATGTAGGATTTTTACTTTAAACACCTCCACGACCCCCGGACTATTGAATCTATCCATCAGCACAATGTTTTGAGTGCGTAGTCATCATATACACTACATAGTCATTTCTGAGTTACGCTTCTCCCACTTAACCAAAGGCCGCGTGAAAAAAACAGGTGGCGAGTGAAGCGAGCCGGCGACCTCTGTAGCATAACGACTACGGAGGTCGCCGGCTCGCTTCACTCGCCACCTCCCCCCTTCGCTCCACTCAGGACCTACCTACCACCGGAAAGCTATCGTGACCTTATCCCTACGCTACGGGGGTCACCGGCTCTCTACGCTCGCTCGCTCCTCCATTCGCTTTACCGGTACTACCACCGGACAGGTTTGGACGCCTACTATAGTATTTGTTCAAGCACCTAATGGCTATCTCTAACCGTTATGAAGTTACAGCCCTTTCAATTTTAGGGGAGGTTGGGGAGGGGAGGGGAGAGTGTAAAAATTTCAACGCCCTTCAATAGTTTTAGGTAAGAATAAAAACAAAACCGCTACATGTCCTAGTTTCCGAGATACGATGGGTGGGAGGGATGAAGGGGGGCAAGAGGGGTAACATTGAAAAATGTTTTATACTTCCCCGAGCCTTTTCTATACAAATCAGACACGGGTCCCTTAGTTTCCGAGATACGATAGGGAGGGGTGGGAAAAGGGGCAAAAAGTGGTTTGGTACATTTTCCCTACTCGTGAGAGTTACTTGATTATGAATCTGTCAAAACAATCCACAATCTGGGAGAACAATTACGTCAGTGAGTAAGTGGTAATAAACCGGAAATGGCACGGCCGCCATCTTGAATTTCTGAAATGTCATAATTTTCCTAAAATAAACAGGATACAAGTTACCTGTCAGTACCTAAAGAAACTGTGGCTGTCCACTGACTTTGGTAGATCAAAAGAATTCGCCAAAATTGGGTCTGACCCGAAAATTCAAGCCCCAATGCCTCTGGGGGTTGCCAGCTGAAAGTAATGAAAATGGTCAAATATCATTTGAGGGACCCCAATGTTGCCAGCTAGTCAAAGTCTCCATTCAAAATGTCCTTATTTCTACTTTTCATGTTTTTGGGGAAAATCTGGGAAAATACCCTAAAAATGGGGATAATGGCCTGAAATTATGGCTGGTCTGTATTCATAATGCCCGATTCATTTGGGCAATGTGATTAAAACAGCATGATTAATCACTTTTCCCGGCCATTATGAATAATGCCCACCCTATCTTGGGCAAAGTAATAAAATAGGTGAACTGTAATGTAGTCTTTTTGTTTATTCAATGAAATTAAACATATAAAATGTTCATGAAAAGTTAACAAAAAATAAACTATTGAACATAGTAGTTAAAAATAAACAGTTAAAAATGTAATAACATCAGTAGTTACCTACTTTTATTTTGATAAAAATATTACTTATCAAACACTGTCATCATGTAAAAATAGAAATTACACTAAACAGATGGTCGGACCGGGCGGTCTAAAAAAAAAAGCTGCCGCCCTATCTCCCGTCAGCCATGTCGTCGGAGCTCCGCCGGCCTTCGGCCTACGCTCCTCATGTCCCAAATTCAGACTTCTGGGAGATAAAGTTGTAATACTAATTCGGACCAATCATGGTGGTCGACCTATGCAGGGCAAGTATTAAAGAAAACAATGATGCTATCTCAAACACTGACTTATTACATAGACCACGGGCCGTCGGGCATTATTAATAATGGCCGGTCAAAGTGATAAATTAATCACTTTGCCCATCGCTCTTGGCCATTATTAATAATGGCCGGTCCCTTTTTACAATGCCCAGTTAATCACGTTGCCCGTAACATATATATCAGTCTAATCGGTTCGGTTCGGTTTCGTGTTATTGAGAAGTATTCCTTACCCTTATAAAATTTTGAGAATCCATAGTAATCCTTAAATGAATTGGAAAATCCGTTAGCTAACTCCGTATGAAGCTTTAAAAAAAATATTGAACTTTTTAAACATTTTGAAAACCTTGCCTAAAGCCCTAAGGAACCCCTTAATTATTATGAAGCAGTCTAAGAACCCTTAAGATCCCCTTAAACAATCTAAAACCTTATTTAAAAACTTAGACATTTTCCCATTAAAAAAACATTACCCTAAAGTTTGCCTGTTGTATCTACCACCGGACAGTTATCGTGAACTTATCTCTGCCACCACCAGACAGGTTTCAACGCCTGCCATTATATTTGTTCAAACACCTAATGTCTATGTCTAACCATAATAAAGTTACAGCCCTTTCAATTTTATGGGAGGTTGCCCCTCAATAATTTTAGGTCAGAATCAATACGAATGCGTATGCGTGCGTAGTACTTTATAGTTAGTTAGAATTAGAAAATTAAAATTCAAAATATTTTTTCCATATGTACATAGTCATCTCTGAGTTACGCTTCTCCCACTTAAACAAAGGCCGCGTGAAAAAAAACAGGTGACGAGTGAAGCGAGCCGGCGACCTCCATAGCATAACGACTATGGAGGTCGCCGGCTCGCTTCGCTTGCCACCTCCCCCCTTCGCTCCACTCAGGACCTACCTACCACAGGAAAGCTATCGTGACCTTATCCCTACGCTACGGGGGTCGCCGGCTCACTACAATCGCTCGCTCCTCCCTTCGCTTTACCGGTACCACCACCGGACAGGTTTCGACACCTACTATAATATTTGTTCAAGCACCTAATGGCTGTCTCTAACCGTTATGAAGTTACAGCCCTTCAAATTTGAAGGGAGGTTGGGGACGGGAGGGGAGAGTGTAAAAATTTCAACGCCCTTCAATAGTTTTAGGTAAGAATAAAAACAAAACCGCTACATGTCCTAGTTTCTGAGATACGATGGATGGGAGGGATGAAGGGGGGGAGAGGGGGTGTTGTGAAAAATGATTCTTTCTAACGCATTGCTCCTTTATATGAATCTGAAAAAAAGCCTTTGAGCCTCTTCTATACAAATCAGACACGGGTCACTTAGTTTCCGAGATACGATAGGGAGGGGTGGGAAGGGGGGCAAAAAGTGGTTTGGCACATTTTCCCTACTCGTGAGAGTTACTTGATTATGAATCTGTCAAAATATACCCCCCTCCCCCTCCACTGTCCGGGAGAAAAATGATGTCAGAGAGTGGATTTCGAACAAGGTTTCGAAAACCGGAAATGGCACGGCCGCCATCTTGAATTTATAAAATGTCACATTTTTTCTAAAGTAACCAGGATACAAGCTACCTGTCTGTAAAATTACGGTGGCTGTCCGTTGACTTTGGTAGAACAAAAGAACTCGCCAAAGTCGGGTCTGACCCGAAAATTCAAGTCCCACTGGCTCTCGGGGTATCCAGCTGAAAGTGATGAAAATGGTTAAATGTCATTTGGGGGACCCCAATGTTGCCGCCTAGTCAAAGTCTCCATTCAAAATATCGTTATTTCTACTTTTCACGTTTTCGGGGAAAATCTGGGAAAGTACCCTAGAAATGGGGATTTTTTTTGCCACAGGCAACACTACTCTACAAAACACATAACCGATCAGTACAAATCGAACCAGTGAGATGTTGCCAACTGCACGAAAAATAGATTTGAAAAAAGTCAAAATTTCAAGTTTTTACAACATGGCCGCCACAGCGTCCGCCATCTTGTTTTTCTGAAAAGTCATAATTTTCCTGACATCTCAAGTATATAGGCCACCGACTGATGTATCTGGTGTTGCCAACTTTTGAGTTTGGTAGAACAAAAGAACTCGCCAAAGTCAAAAAGTCCCAAAAATTAAAATATTCAATATTTTTTGGGGTTGCCAACTGAAACGAACCAAAATGGTCAAATGTCATTTGGGGGACCCCAATGTTGCCAGCTAGTCAAAGTCTTTATTCAAAATGTCGTTATTTCTACTTTTCATGTTTTCGGGGAAAATCTGGCAAATTACCCTAAAAATGGGGAAATTTTTCGCACCAAGCAACACTCTACTATAAAACTCACAACCGCTCGGTACAACTCAAACCCGTCAGATATTGCCAACTACCCGAAAAATGGATTTGAAAAAAATCGAAAATTACAACTTTTTCCAAGATGGCCGCCATACTGTTCGCCATTTTGTTTTTCTGAAAAGTCACAATTTTCCTGAAATTTCAAGGATATAGGCCACCGACTGGTGTAATTGGTGTTGCCAAGTTGTGTAATCGGTAAAACAAAACAATTCGTCAGAGTCGAGTGCAAAAAGTCGAAGATTTCAAAACGTCCCAGCGCAGCCGCCATCTTGTTTTTTTTTTTTTTTTTACTTTTTTTTTAAACCATTCTAGATTTTGTATGGGACCTACGAGTCAAAATCCGTCCAAGTCTTTTCCTCACCGAAACCGGAAATGGACTCGGCCGCCATCTTGGATTTGAATCTCCTCTATAATTTTCCTCTACTCACTCTATGGTACTCTACATTTTTTCCAAACATTCTCCTAACCCATCTCTCACCCATTCCGAGAAACGACATGTCAATGAGTGAGTGAGTCAGTGGCTTTGTAGTTTTATATAATATAAATAAATAACAAAAACTTGCCAATGAACTGCTCATTCAGTCCCTCGAGTTCCCAGCGAGTCATTGTGGTCGAATATGATAAATGATGTTCTTGTATATGTACAACCATTATTGTCTGTTACATCATAAGACCTGAAATTGTTATTTCTGACTATTTTTCCATTAATCCATTTATTTATTAATGGATCTTTCTTAAACCAAATGTTTTGACCAATTTCAAAGTTGTTTTTCATTCTAGCTGTCCTATTATAGTTTCTTTCATTTCTGTTTCTGCCTTTTTCAAACTCTGTTTCTACATTATTATTTAATTTTGGTGTTAGATGTTGACGGTTTGTTGGTAATTTTGTTTTTATATTTCTATTCATCATCAACTGTGATGGTGAGAATTGCGTACCTGATACTGGTGACGCTCTATATTGTAAAAGAGCTATACTCAAATCTGTTTTATCCTCGTTACATTTAATAAGCATTTTCTTTGCTATTTGCACTCCCCGCTCTGCCATACCATTGGATTGTGGATACCTTGGACTTGAATAACTGAATTTAAAACCCCATTCCTGTGCAAATTTTTTATACTGTAATGAATCAAAGGGTACATGATCTGATACTACTTCCAATGGTATGCCAAAACATGAAAATAATTCTTGTAATGTGTTAATAATTGCTATAGCAGACTTACTGGTTAAGTGTTTTATCTCTAACCATTTCGACATGTAATCATATATCACTAAATAACTTTTTCTTTTGAATTCCAAAATATCTACCCCTATCTTCGAAAATGGTAATGTTGGTACTTCATGAGATAACAGTGGTTCTTTTACATTATTATTTTTGTAAGTTTGACAAACAAAGCATTTTCTTACATATTCCTCTATGTGATTATCAATTAAAGGCCAATAATACAAATTTCTTGCTGTTTGTTTCATTTTTGTTATTCCCAAATGACCTTCGTGTAATTTTTTCAAAAATGATATTCTTAAGGACTTTGGCACTATTAATCTGTGATTCATAAAAATTAACTGCTGATCTAATGTAATATCCTGTCTTAGTTTGAAAAAGAATTTGAGGTTATCTGGTACTGTTCTTATATTCTCTGGCCAACCTGTTTGAACGTAAGTAGTCAGTACATTTAGTTCCTCATCATTATTAATTTCTTTCACCAATTCTTGTTTTTGTTCATCGGTGCATTCCAAATAAGAAGCTAAACCAATACAGTGTATGACTTCATGTAAATAAGATTGATCTTCATCAGTTTCTTCTAGATATGATCTTGACAATAAATCAGCAATATGCATCAAGTGGCCCTTCTGATATTTGTAATCTATGTCATATTTTAATAACTTTAATTTTAGTCTTTGTAACCGGACTGAAGGAATTTCATGTATGCCCTTTTTTAATATACTTTCTAATGGCTTGTGATCATTTAACACTAAACATTTCCTACCATAGATATAGTAGTGGAATTTCTTCGTTGCCCAAACTACACTTAATAATTCTTTTTCTATTTGTGAAAAAGATTTCTCTGCCTTAGTAAGGCTTCTTGATGCATAGGTTACAGGTTTGCCATTTTGCATTAAACAACATCCTAATCCATCTTTACTTGCATCACACTGTATGGTAACTGGCAATAAACTATTGAAATTCTGCAAAACTGGTGCATTACTAATAAATTGTTTAATATTACAAAAGGTATTTTCATGAATGTTGGTCCATAACCAGCCTACATTTTTCTGTAAGAGTGTTTGCAAAGGTGCTACTAACTCTGCCAAGTTATTAATAAATTTTCTTAAATAATTAACCATTCCTAAAAATATTTGTAATTCTTTTTTATTGGTTGGACTTTTAATACTTAATATAGCATTTATTCTTTCTGGATCTATTTTCATTCCTTCTTTTGAGAAAATGTGACCGAAATATTTGACTTCCTTTAATTTGTATTGGAATTTTCTTTGGTTGAATCGAACATTATTTTCTTTTGCTCTTTCAAATACCCTTTGTAATATCTGATCATGGTTGGCTTCATTTTCACCACAAATCAGCAAGTCATCACAATAAATTATTACTCCTGGGATATCTCCAAATATTGTTTCACTGTATTTTTGAAAAATCTCAGGTGCAACTGATAACCCAAATGGCAATCTTAGAAATTTATAACAACCAAAGGGACTACTGAAGGTGCACAAATCTGTAGAGCTTTCTGCCAATTTAATATTATAAAATCCATCTGATAAGTCTACTACAGAAAACACTGTTTTATTGCATAGCTTAGTAATAATTTCCTCTAATGTTGGAATAAGGTGATACTCTCTTAGTAATACCTTATTTAATTCCTTGGGGTCTAGACAAATGCGTAAATTACCATCACTTTTTTCTATAATTACTAGATTACTCACAAATGATTTTGGATGTTCGACCTTAACAATGACCCGCTGATCCTCGAGGCTTTTCAACTTGGCTGCCAGACGATTCATGAGCGCATGTGGTACCCGTCGAGGTGGTTTTACCACTGGCTGAGCTGCTGACTGAATGCGCAGTTCTAATGGTTTCTTGAATTCACCAATACCCTGAAAAATTTCCATGTTGCTATTAATAACACATTCTTTATTTTTAATATTAATGCTACTTACAGTAGCATTTATGTTTAACAGCTTTAATTTTATCAATGAGTTTAAGCCAAGTATTGGTCTCACATTTTCTTTAATTATTATGAACTCAATCATTATCTTTTCTTTTTCATCACTGAGGACTTCTAATGTTAATTCCCCTAATGCCTTAATTCTTGTACCCCCGAATACCTCTAATGTTATTGTTGTCTCAGACCATTTAGGATTATCATCATCGACAATTAATTTCAAATCTTTTAATGACAGCACATTCACTTGTGCCCCTGTGTCACATTTGAAATTAATTTTTTTATTTCTTATTGTTAATATGTGTGACCAGTCCTGATATTCTTTATAGTTTTTGTTTCCAATACTATCGCATACTTTGACTAGTCATAAGTCATGTACTTCATTACTTTTATTAGGATTTTCTATAACTCTATCTGTTGAATTTCTTTCCTCGCAAATACAATTTATTGTTTTGTTCGAGCAACATTTTGCATAGTGATTCATTTTATTACAATTTTTACAAGTTTTACCATAAGCTGGGCAGTTTCTGGGGCCATGTTCTGTATCACACTTTAGACAGTGGTAAAACTGCTTAGAGTATTCTTTTTGAGTTTGTTTTTGATTATTACCACTTCTATTTCTAGTAAAATTGTTATACTTAGCTTTAATTTGGTTATTTTGTTGCTGCTGCTTTTGAATGACGTTGACAGACGGTGTACCCTCAGTGTTCTTCTGCAGGATCTTGACATGTTCTTTGGACAGCTCTGCAGCTCTGCACATGGTGAGCGCCTTGTCGAGTGTGAGTTCCCCTACTTCTAGTAGTTTTCGTTGTAGTTTCTTGTCAAACACCCCCATGACGATCCTGTCTCTGAGCATTCGGTCCTCCATATTCAAAAAGTTGCAGTTTTTGCTAATCTTCCGTAAGTCGGCGTAAAAACTATCAAAAGTTTCCGACTCTTCTTGATGTCTTCTATGAAAGTTGACAGTATTGATCATCTCATTTTGTTTCGGCTCGAAGTATTTATCAAATTCCGTGATAACCGTGTCATATTTTACTGTTGTGGAATCCTCATCCGTTTTCAATAAGTTATAATATAAATCTTGTGCTTCTTGACCAATACAATTTAACAAAATGGCCGCCTTCCTTGTTTCCGATAATCTTTCGAACCCGGCTGCGGCTAGAAATACCTGGAATTGTTGCTTGATTTTTTTCCATTTTGGCAGAAGATCTTCTACGGAATTAAGTAAAAGAGGTTCAGGCATCCTGTATTCTATGTTCGCCATCGTTATGGGTTTTTTTTCTTCTTCAATGTTCATCGGCGTCTTCGCGTCGTGCTCGTGGGGACTTTTTCCTTTCTTTTAATATTATTTCTTTCTTCGTTTGTTTTTTTTTTTTTTTGGTTCTTAAACCGGCTGCGCCATGTATTGTATTTTAATAAAACAATATTGGGCTTTGAGGATCGGGGTTTAATATTCACTTTCTTATTATAAACGATTTACAGTGCGTGCTGAGGTTAGATAATGCTCGGGGTTCCACGTAAGAGGAAGTCACAGTGTGGCCAGCTATATTGGTGTTGGCAGCCTACAAATAGGGTTGCCATTACAGTTGTGGCGATGGGAGTGGGAGGCCTTTGAACAGCAGGATGGCACCATCATTCTGCTTCAAGCAAAATGGGATCCGTCGTCATATGAGGTCATTTTTATTCAAAATGTTTTCTTAGGAGCGTGGACGACTGTCTTTTTTAACCGACTCTTAAAAAAGGAGGCGTTTATGTTACCACCATATTTTTTTTTCATGTATTTACATCGATTTCACTATCACTATCACTATCTATGATAACATTTTTAATTACGAATGATTTATAATTCATTAACTAGACCCTTTCAAAAAAACAGGCAAATAAATATCATTCCTAATTCGCAATTTCCGTATTTGATTAACTCGGTATTAACTGGTATCATCAAATAAAACTTGTCAGTCCTATAATAAAAGCAATTTATTAAAACCGGTCGTGTACATTTCGGACAAGCGTTTAGGGATCCTTTTAACAGTAACTTATGGTACAACTTTTAACTGAGATCTACATTTGGAATTATACCACACTAGCGGACGTCACACGGTTTCACCCGCGTAGTTCCCGTTCCCGTGGGAGTACGGGGATAAAATATAGCCTATGTCACTCAAGGTGAATGTAGCTTTCTAATGGTGAAAGAATTTTTTAAATTGGCGCAGTAGTTTTTGAGTCCATTCATTACAAACATACACACAAAAATGCAAATCTTTCCTCTTTATAATATTAGTGTAGATCAACAACATTAATTTATTTCCAGGCTACCTTACAGACCACCGGGCTGGAAGCAAGGCCTGCGCTGCACCCACCAAGGCCACCAGAGGCAAGGGAAGGCCCTCTGCCGCCACCGCCACCGTCGCCACCGCCGCAGCCGCAACTGCCACCGTTGCCGCTGCCACTGCCGCTGCCGCAGAGGGGCCCTCACAAGGGGCCAGGAGAGAGGAAGCGGTAATGGAGTGCCAATAACGGCCCCATTACGCTTCCTCCAAACGAACATCAACCACTGCGCCTGTGCTCAGGATCTGTTGCTCCAGAGCATGGCGCAGTGGTTGATTAACATTGCTGTGGTCGCTGAGCCGTATTTTGTCCTCCCCAGGGAAGACTGGGTAGCGGACCTTAGCGGCTCAGTGACCATAGTGTCGTCGGCCGCCGCCGGTACTCCGACCCTTGAAAATGTCAGGAGAGGTCGGGGGTGCGTAGCAGCCCGGTTCGGGGAGATCGTAGTGGTGGGAGTCTACTTCTCCCCGAGCCGAACTCTCGCCGAGTTCCACAACTCTCTCGCAGAGTTGAGCGTCGTCGTTGGGAACCATTCCCTCCCCGTGGTTGTCCTCTGGGACTTCAATGCCAAGAACTTGGCTTGGGGTTCTCGTTGCACAGACGTGCGGGGAAGGATGGTGGAGGACTGGGCTCTGGAGAAGGGCCTGGTTGTCCTAAATCGGGGTTCTGTCCCCACGTGTGTGCGGATGCGGGGCGAGTCGGTGGTGGACATTACGTTCGCTAGCCCCGCTCTGTCGCCGCGTGTCGTTGACTGGCGTGTCATGGAGGGGGTGGAGACCTATTCCGATCACCGGTACATCCGGTTCGACGTCTCCACCCAGACCTCAAGCGCGCCGGTCCAACAGGCCCCGAGTGGTCCGCGTTGGGCGGAAAAACCAAAAAAAAAAAAAGGCTACCTTACAGACTAACATACATGTGATAAAATACAAACTGTTAATTTAAAGGAAAGGTCCTTTTTAAGGAAAACTACGTTAGTTTTACTTCTTCTTGTTTCTCTTCACAGTTTTGAAAGCATAGCAAGCGGTAATCATCATTTCAGCCGAAAGACGTCCACTGCTGGACATAGGCCTCCCCAAGTGTCGCCACATTGACCGGTCCCGTGCGACTCGCATCCAACGGATTCCCGCAACCTTCACCAGGTCATCGGTCCACCTAGTGGGAGGACTTCCAACGCAACGTCTTCCGGTTCGCGGTCGCCACTCCAGAACTTTTCGGCCCCAACGGCCATCTTGGCATTTCTTCGGGCTACGTCGGTAACCTTGGTTCTCTTGCATAAGCATAGCCCTCTCCAAGCGCCCTAGCAAATGGTAATTAATAAGTTAATCAAAGTAAAGTTCGTCATATGTATCTATTACCAGTAATCCAAGGGAACATTAAGAACCTCGGTTTAATTTAGATTTAAGCTTAATGTAATTTTCTACGGAACTTCTAACAAAAGTCTAATGAAACTTGGCAGCCATTAGTAATTTGTATGTAAACTAGTTTAGAGAGTAATTTGCCAAATGGCGGGCGATACGAATATGGTCTCCTATGTTTGATGCCATTAACCTTGATACTGGAGCTGGTTCAATAGCTCTTGTTTATGTTCAAAATGTTTGATTTTAAGAAATTATAGCTTATTGTTGTTGCTATGTAGGTTTTCTCATGATAGTCTTTGTTTGGGTTGCCTCGAAAACCTGCACTACTAGTATTCAGCTAAATCCTAATCATAAATCTTTATTTATCGGGACATTAAAAATTACAGGCGCTGGTATATGCACAATCTTAAATAGAGAAAGGTATGACTGAAGTAAGAAGGCTCAATCTGGTGAGAATGGAAGCCGACTCCAACATATCTAGTTGGGAAAAGGCTAGACAGATGATCATCATCATCAGGCTAATAATGTTTCCACAGCTGGGACACAGGCCTCCTCTCTATGAGAGGGAACGGGCTATAATCCACCACGCGGGCCCAGTGCGGGTTGGTAGATGTCACATGTCTTCGAATTTTTTGGTTCTAGGACATGCCGGTTTTCGCACGATGTTTTCCTTCACCGTTTTGAGAGCAGTGGTGATGAAAAAACTTACACAAAGTAATGCGCCTGTCTGGGTTCGAACCCACGACTTACTGTTTGTAAGTCGGGGCCGCCACCACTGGGCCACTGTTGCTAAGATCCCGACCGACCGGTGCTAGACAGATGATAATGCCACGAAAACCGCCAATTCTTGAGTGATCCCCCATACCTAGCAAATCAAAACGCTGACCAGCTAATCTTAGCACTGTCTCGCATTTTTCGTCATTCGTCTCTGTTTTTCATTTACCTAATGGAACCATTTTGCTAGCCTTTTCCATACAATCATAAACAATTACGAAAAAAGAAGAATATATAGTTAATAATATAATCCAGTTGACCTCGACTTTCTTAACTGCACGCAAATATTAAATTTTTCTACAATAGTTATGGATGGATGTTAATTAATGTATATTTGAATTATTAAACATCTAGAAAACCTTGGCATTGACACAGATCGTTTCATATCCCAAACGACTACCCATTACAAGTCATAAAGATTATTTTCTCCATTAGAAGTCAGAAGAATTTACATTTTTGGCAAGCCAGACACAAAACTGTTATGTCGTGAAAATAAAGACTGCATAATATATTTTAGAAAGACGCTTGTTTGTTCATGAATCTCGAATAAGTACTTCTTATAGTTGTATCGATGTTACTTCCATTATATAGTTGGGCCCAGTAGGTGGGCACATTTATTGCAGCGGCAGAGATGGCTATTCAGGTAACAATGAAGGTAAACGGACACCTGGGACACTAGCTAGCAGTTGGGACATAGTTTAATCCGGAGCGCCGCACTCATACTCGGTGTTGGAGGCTGAACCAATAATACCCATTTTGCAGATTATTTTTGCAGCGATTAAAACTGTCAGTTTTCACCCTTAAGGCGGCTCCCCGAGCAAATGACCTTGAGCGAGCAGTTTTTCGGAGCCTACTCCTCTTTATCCAAAAGAAATACCAACTAATAAAAAATACATTAAATTACTACATATCCTTGACTCCAAAACTGTCGTTTCATATTTTTTTTTAAGTTGCTTAATGTTTAATAAATCCCCTCACAACGAAGCCATTGAAATGAGAAATAATGATTTATAAAATGCTACTCCTCGTAAAGTAACCATTATTTTGATTTGCTACTTATACTAATGGATAGGCAATTTAATAATGAACATAATTGTCGTTTTATTTTTTCCAAAAGACGTAAGTTTGATTTTATAAAGAATAAAAACCACTCATTTCGCACAATTCGGCCTGCAGTGACTGACGTAACGACCAATTCGTAGTGCAAGCTGATTAGAACTTTATTCTAACAGTTTTTCAAACGAAGTTTGAACCACCACAAATAGAGTTGCTAATCTTGCTCGGGGAACCGCCTTAACCAAGTGAGAATATCAGAGGCTATTAGTGGACGGCGTCTCTTAATTTAGGCCATAACACTCGTTTCCTTCTACATTCAGTTCCAGCCGCATATTGACAACTAGCTGACGTCCCGCGGTTTCACCCGCGTAATTCCCGTTCCCGTGGGAGTACGGGAATAAAATATAGCCTATAGCACTCACGAATAATGTAGCTTTTTACCAGTGAAACAATTTTTAAAATTGGTTCATTACTTCTGGAGATTACCCCCTACATACAAACTAACAAACAAATGTTACCTCTTTATAATATTAGTATAGATTAGCTAGATTACACTGGCGTTCCCAGACGTCATGCTTGCCCCTGTATGAACTAAAGTAGTTAACTCTACACATACACAGGGCCGTTGAAATGTTGACTATGTCTTTCAAGGTGAACAAAAGGTAGTCAATAATATAACATCACGCCTGTAATCCCCGAAGGGTTAGGCAGAGGTGTACCTAATAGTACACCTAAATTTCGTTAGTTATGTTTTAAGTCCCATGTAATAGGGGGCGAGCCTATTGCCATCAACCGGGCACAAATCCAAACTCCGTGGCTGCTACTGACAAATTCCTGATGGAAAAACTGCCCGACCTGAGAATCGAACCCAGGAGCTTATGCTCAGTAAGTGCAGTTGTTAGCTACCACTAGACCAACGAGGCAGTCATTGCCCTGTTCTCGTAACCTGTGCGGTACCGCACCGAGTGGACCCAACATGCTGCTGCGTCCTGCTGTGCCTACGACGCAGCTTTATATTTCACGTCTGCATCACTCCACTACAACTGAGGAAGTGGTGCAGTATTTGAAAGTGAAGACCAGCTGGACTCTGAGGGTGGAAAGATTGGAATCGCGCCACAACATCAACTTTAGGTCATTCGTGGTACGAGTTCCAACCCACCATCTAGAGACCTGCATGAAGCTGGAATTTTGGCCGAAGGGTGTCGTATATCGTCGTTTCCGAGGGCGATTACGCGACACCACGCTGCGAATCACGACGCCGACAACTTTGCGTGTATAGTTATAGTCTCATAAGGTTTAAAATATGTATTAGTTTATTATTGTTGTTAAATGTATTTTGTGTATTTTATCTATGGGCCTTAGTTGCCTGATAATAAAATGATTATTATTATTATTGTGTAGTTATCTTTAAATCAAGATTCATACTTAGCATCGCCCGAACATAGGCCTAAATCTCTTCCTCAAATCTTAAATCACGGATGCATTGCAGTGTTACCCAAGTTCGCATACCAAACCGCACCTTGCTCCAACCACAGTATGTTTAAACTTCAAAGCGCGCGAAAGTCAATAAAATCAATCAGCTGGCAACATTAATGTCGTCATATTTCGCCGGGACAGCGAATAAAACGCACTCGACGAGTGCGCGGGACATACGGCACTGGCAACACTGATTTATCGAAGAATTTCAGCTGCGATTCGAGGGACTCATTGGTGTTAAGGTTTAATTTGAATACGTAATTAATTAATTTATATGTTTGTGTTTCGTATGAACAGTTAGTCGGAAATGTATTATGTTACTTTCATAATATTGACAAATGCGACACTGTCAGAAGTTACCAACTACTCTAATTAAAAACTTTAAGATGAAAAAAAAAAGCTTTATTCCTTTGCCTTAATAAAATGTCAAGGAAAAAACAATCTGTCATTTAGCAAATCTGTCAAAAATAAACTGTCAAATATTATACGCGAAAGTTTTCGATTAATTTTTACAGAGTGCTTATTTTTATATTATTGTTTTACAATTTTACTGAAAACCTTGAAACACGACTTATATCACAATTTCCTTACAAAAATGGCGCATTACGACAGAGCAATAACAGTATTTTCTCCTGATGGTCAGCTTCTGCAAGTGCAGTATGCCCAGGAGGCAGTCAGGAGGGGTTCCCCAGTAGTGGGCATACGAGGACCTGATGTCATAGTCCTGGCATGTGAGAGGAGGTCAGTGGAACTGCTGGAGGATGAGAGAACAGAGAAGAAGATTGTGTCGTTGGATGATCATATCGTGTTGGCTTTTGCTGGGCTTAGGGCTGATGCTAGGGTGCTGATTACGAGGTATTGTTATCTTTTATTTTAAGAAAAAAATATTTAAAAAACTAGCTAATGTCCTCGGGTTCGTACTACGGGTTAAAAAGTTTCCTATGTGTTAAGAGTCCTATTACATTTTTTACGCAAATTCATGATTTTTGACGCAGTAATTTTCAGCATCAGTTAGATATTTTAATTATTTGCTTATGAATAACAATAGTGCCATTCTCTTTCTTGTAAGTTGGAGTTACACATTTTCATTTTTCTCTTCGTGTAATTTACTATAAATATTTTACGAACTCAGTTTGCAAGAAAAACCGTCGGCGATGGAACTTTGACGCTCAAATTCACATTGTTACATGCAATTCTTATAAAAGCTAAAATTACTGAAAAATAAGCTGAATGTTTTACTTGTTTATTGGAGTTTTAGAATTTCTTTAAATTCCTTAAATTTTCACGGAAAAAATCATAAAGAAAGCGTAATTTAAGCCATAAATGTCTTGATTCAGCGTCCATTATATTCCAAATAAACTAAATTTTATCAAATAAATTAATATGATATAAAACTTCAATCTACAATGAATAAGTTTCATTAGTTTTCGTTTGTCAATATAATAAGACAAAATTACAATAAATAAAATTGAAGTACTTTAATTCTGAGTCAATTCAGGTCGCTCCTCAGTCTCATGTCAGTCTCGTCTCTAATTTTCGTCAATAACAATCGACAATCATCCGGAGATCGCTATTATTATCGACTCGTGTACGCCGATCGAAAAAATTTGATCCAGGGAGTAAAAATCAAAAAATTGCGAAAAAAAATGTAATAGGACTCTTAACACAGGTTTCTATATTAATTCTATTAAGGGGGTTTTGGTTTCCGCACTTAGTCCCCAGTGGACCATTGTGCGTGAGCCGTGGTGGCCATTACTCCAACCAGCCCACCTCCCTCCAGAATCATATCAACCTTCCCGGTCTTCTCAGGGCATTTGCAAGTGATCTCGGTGTTCCAAACTTCTCCTTGCGAATCTGGGTGATGCCGCGCCGGTGTACTCAAGGAGCACATGCGCCACCGTTTCCTCCGCCTCCATGCACGCTCTGCACAGGGGACTGTCAGTGATTCCTAGGGTGTGGAAGTGTTTATTCAGTGAGCAGTGTCCAGTGATGGTCCCCGTCATCAGTCGCAGGCTATTCCTGTCTAGGCGCAGAAGGCGCCTGGTCAGCTTCGTATCCAGGGATCGCATGGCTTCCTTGGATTGCTTATATCCTGGTGTCGAGGTCCACCATTTCTCTGATTGTATTCGAGTGTGATCCTTTAGGGACTACTCACACTTATTCAGCTTTATTCAGCTTCAGCCCATAGAAAACATCTCCTTTTTAGAAAAACAGATATAACTAAGTCTGACACATTTTATGGGAATAGGATTAACCTCCCTGTGAAGCAATGGATGACATGCACTTTCGAATAACAGCATAGTTTAAGTATGGCTTCGGAATACTGCCACACCGATAAATTAAATAGACAACTTAACAGATCATTCATCAGGGGGAGCTCGTGGCTAAATAATAACAGCCGCTCGGGTCAATCTTTAGGTTAAGCCGTGCTTGTCTAGGTTGGTCTGTGGATGGGTGACCACCCATTACATACCGAGTTTCCTCCGTGCCTCGGAAAGCACGTTAAGCAATTGGTCTCGACTGGCCATTGAAGATCTTTGACAGTCGTTACAGGTAGTCAGTGGCCCAAAAAGTCTGACAACCAGTCTTACCAAGGGGTATCGTATTACCCAGTACTAACTGGGTTGTGGAGGTCAGATGGGCAGTCGCTCCATGTAAAATACTGGTATTCAGCTGCATCCGGTAAGACTGGAAGCCGACCCCAACATAGTTGGGAAAAGGCTAGGCAGACGATGAACAGCTCTTTTTTCAAGACAACAAACGAATCAGCATCTTTATCTTAGTTCATCTTATTATCTTCTTCCTGCGCTTGTTCCATTATACTTGGGGTCGGCGCAACACGTTATCTTCTTTCATTCTCCCCTGTCAGACGTCACGTCATCATTTACTCCTTCCTCTTTCATATCACTCCTCACACTATCCATCCAACTTTTCTTTGGCCTCTCCCTCCCCATCCTTTAACATTCATGTCCATCACTGTTTTAGTCACATGCGCTGCATCTTTGCGTATCTTGTAATTTTTCGAAACAAAATGTTCTTCTTTACATCATCATCATTATCATCAGCCTATTAATGTTCCCACTGCTGGTACACAGGCCTCCTCTCTATGAGAGTGAATGGGCTATATAATCCACCACGCTGGTCCAGTGCAGATTGGTAGATGTCACATGTCTGCGAATTTTTGGTTCTAGAACATGCCGGTTTGCTCACGATGTTTTTCTTCACCGTTTTGAGAGCAGTAGTGATGAAATAAATTACACAAAGTAATGCGCCTGTCTGGGTTCGAACCCACGACATACTGTTCGTAAGTCGGGGCCGCCACCACCGGGCCACCGCTGCTCTCTGCTCTTCTTTTTTACAATTTCTTTTAAATAATCTCTTTCAGAGCTCAAATAGAATGCCAATCCTACCGCCTCTTAGTAGAAGACCCGGTCACCTTAGAGTATATAACGCGATACATAGCTGAGTTGAAACAGAACTATACCCAGAGCAATGGGAGGAGGCCCTTCGGTATCTCCTGCCTGATAGGAGGGTTCGATTATGATGGGAACCCTCATCTGTTCCAGACGGAACCATCCGGGATTTATTATGAGTGGAAGGTGAGTTGGAGTTGCGGGCCTGTGGACGGTGGACTACGGGCTAGCTCGCCGTCCGTCCGTCTCATGACGACAGGCCGTGTCGACGGAGCGTTCGTGTTCCACGCGCGCCTCAAAGAGAGTCAGCAAAAAGGCAGGGGTCCGTAAGGACCGATGCCTGCCGCGGGTTGCGGGACTGTTCGAAAGAGATACCGTGGCCCCGGAACACAAAGGGCGATGAAGGACCATGGATGGGTTTTAGTCAGTAAAAGTCTGACACTCCCTCCTGCTCCTCCCAGAGCGGGAGGAGTCATATGATGATTTCCCATCCGAAAAAAAAAAAAAAAAAAAAAGATGAGTTGGAGTTCTAGTTAGAGAGAGAGATAGAACTATTTTGGACTGCTGTGAAGAACGGAGAGAAGTAGATTTGGGTCAGGATATGGTCAGGATGGTCTTTATACCTTTTTTTTCGGATGGGAAATCATCAAATGACTCCGGCTCTGGGCGGAGCAGGCAGTCAGCCTTACCAAGGGATATCGTATTACCCAGTACTAGCTGGGTTCTGGAGGTCAGATAGGCAGTCGCTCCATGTAAAATACTAATATTCAGCTGCATCCGGTTAGACTGGAAGCCGACCCCAACATAGTTAGGAAAAGGCTAGCCTTTTCACCTGCCTAGGCAGATGATGAAGCAATATCAGGAATTCCAGTAGTTAGCTTCTCTTCCTTCAGGCGACCACAACAGGGAAATACGACAAGTCTGCCAGAGAGTTTCTGGAAAAGCACTATAATGAAGACGTCGTGAAGACTGACCACGGAGCCACCAAGTTAGCCATCAGAGCTATACTGGAGGTCATACAGGGTGGATCTGGGAAGAGGAACTTGGACGTAAGTACCTACCTACATCTCAATGGGGTACATGACACACCAATCAATTGAGATACTTTTTAAGAGCTGTCATCAAAACGCGGTTCTCTTATAGATTTTGTATGGCAATAGCAAAATACCACAATTTACCTTAATTTTCAACTTGTTTTTATTTTTCGGAATTTTTCCTTTACTTGTGCTGGACGAAGACCTTGCTTTTTACCAAAATTGTCAATTCTAGGTCAACCCGAAGTACCCTATAGGTTTTGGGTCGAAAACCTATAATGGTAGTTCCCGTTGACCTAGAATCACGAAATTTGGCGAGAAGCAATGTCTTAAAATGTCTTTGTAAGGGAAAAATCTGAAAACCGTAAATATGTAGTTGAAAATAAAGCGGTTTTACTGTTACAAACTTATTATTTGCGGTTGGTGCAATAACCGTTTCATGAGATCGAACAGCAAAGTTAAGATTGTCCTTTAAAAAGTTTGTACGGAACCCTCGGTGCGCGAGTTCGACTCGCTCTTGGCTGTTTTTTTTTCAATATGGCGATTGTAAACGTATTCACGATGAAAGTGGCGCCATGGAATCTAAAAGTTGTCTTAGAATTTTGCATCCAGACTTTTGTCAAAAGTTTTAGAATAAAGTGGAAACCCGCATTAGAATCCACCTCTTGTGTTCTTTTAGCTTGGATGCATTGTTAAATTCATGAACATAATGGATATTGAATAACTGTTTACAGGAGCAGCATACCTCTCTCTCTAGTCACATCATAATTCTCTTGCCCTTATCATCATTCATCATCCATCCATACTAACTCGTCATCTCAGCAGTCAACTCCTTTCTAGCCATATCATCCAACACACAGTCCATTCATCGTTGCTTTCCATACCTCTCTCGTCTTTCCCATCGTTGCTTTCCATACCTCTCTCGTCTTTCCCATCGTTGCTTTCCATACCTCTCTCGTCTTTCCCATCGTTGCTTTCCATACCTCTCTCAACTTTCCCATCGTTGCTCGTCTTTCCCATCGTTGCTTTCCATACCTCTCTCGACTTTCCCATCGTTGCTTTCCATACCTCTCTCGTCTTTCCCATCGTTGCTTTCCATATCTCTCTCGTCTTTCCCATCGTTGCTTTCCATACCTCTCTCGACTTTCCCATCGTTGCTTTCCATACCTCTCTCGACTTTCCCATCGTTGCTTTCCATACCTCTCTCGTCTTTCCCATCGTTGCTTTCCATACCTCTCTCGACTTTCCCATCGTTGCTTTCCATACCTCTCTCGTCTTTCCCATCGTTGCTTTCCATACCTCTCTCGACTTTCCCATCGTTGTTTTCCATACCTCTCTCGTCTTTCCCATCGTTGCTTTCCATACCTCTCTCGTCTTTCCCATCGTTGCTTTCCATACCTCTCTCGTCTTTCCCTAAAGGGCCGCCTCCAGGAGCGAGAGAATCGCGGCGATATTTTCGTAAGAAATACGTTGAATCGCCGCAATTCTCTCGCTCGTGAAGGCGGCCCCTTAGAAATTGTGTAGCTGTAACTGGACTAGAAAAGTAATCGATCTTTATCAAAATTTCAGGTGGGTGTTATAAAAAGAGGCAAGCCTGTAACTATGTTAGACACAGCTGCCATTAGGGAAATCATTAAAGAAATCGACACGGAGAAAGAAGAGGCTTAAAATCAACCATAGACAAACTTATCAAGAAGGTTTTAATACACTGTGAATTAATTCGTGAAGTTTTTAAACTTTAGATAATTACTGTTATGATATTTTTACAGTTTTTAAGAGTTTTGTAGTTTCGAAATATAGTTTATTTATGTTTTGTTTTCAATCGAGAATTTCTTTCATTTTTAAGCTGTATGCCTGAGGATAGAATTTTGACAATAGCTCGTGCGTGATTATGCCGTTGTTAGACATATAGCTTTGATTTTTTTGGATTAATTTACATTTTTTGTGGACTAAGTATATCTAGGCTTCTATCGAAGCAGAAAATAAAAAATTTTAGAAACAAATTCAGTATAAGCCTCCAAAAATTGCTGTTTTGCACAACTTTTACCTCAACTTTGGCCGTTCCTGAGAAAAAAAGAAAGCGTCCTGATAGAAGCCTTGCAAATGTAGTGGAGATTTGAAATAACAAATATTTATTTCACATACTTGTAAGACTAATTCAAAAACACGTATTTCCTGGAACAAGTTTTATAAATTTTCGAACAATATTTTTCGTTCAATGTCCTCGCGTAAGGCGGTATGAGGTACGCGGGAGGCAAGTAGTGCAGGTTCGGGTCTAGGTAAGACAGGGGAGTTGAAAGAATACCACCGCTGTGGCTCTGGATGACCAACAAGCTTTTCGACGATGCTCGCATTGACGAAAGGCGGGCCGGGAAGGGCCCTCTTAGGGATACATTTTCGTTACATAAGGAGCTCTAGAGCAATAAATATTTTAAAATTATAAACGCTCTGCTCAAGCGGTTTTTAAACGATGCGGCTTCTGACAGTGTTCCCATTTGCCTCCGGTGGCAATCCCCGCGGGGGCCACTGGGAATATACGAGGGTGAGTAGATAAATGAATTTGTTTTTTTTTTTTAAATTAAATACCCTATGCCTGTCTCTATTGTTAAGTACTATAGGTACTTCATACTTCTATAGCGTACCTAATGATAAACAAAACACCAGCTAAATTGACTTCGTGTGTGGTCACTATTAAAATAAGATTTAAATAACAAATACTTAATAACCAAATGTAACGTTTATACCTATTCAGTTCAGGTAAATATGATTATTTTAGTACCATTTAAATGGTCATATGGCCATAACATATTTCGCCACATGGCCTACGTGAGTTTCTGAGCAAAAAGATGATACTACTAGAAAATAATCTTTTAATAGATATTTTACCGAGAAATTGATAATGCCTGTAAAATCCTTAATCGATTCAGGCAGTCCACGATATCGATTCAATCCAGTATTAATGAATACTTAAAATATTTAGTTTCGAGAAATTGTAAAGCCGTGATAAGATATTTTTAAACCTTCGTTGCAAATTTACATAATAATATGCAATTATGAAACTAACTAAAATACCTACTTAAATCAATCATTGTTATTAACAATAATGAACATTACCTTGCCAAGTTAGGCATTTTCAGAGACTTTTTTTTGCCATTTTTTATATTTCTGAACAGTACAACGTGCCCTTACCTGAAAACAAAAGAAAATAAACATTAGACCCATTACAATAATTTTAACTCAACGCCATCTGTATTCAAAACGGCGTACCACGTGAGCGCTGAGTAACGTTCATTGTTTCACTTCACGCTCACTGCGTGCGCTAACTGCCTGTTTATTACAAAATCCGGTAGATAGCGACACCAGTCATAGACATATTTTTTGAAAGACCATTGTTGTTGGCGGGTTTTTCGATTTGTTTTATATTTAATTACATATGAAATAAAAATTATTTGTTGCGATTTAATGATAGTTAATAAAGTTTATACTGAACATATAGAAGGATGATGCTGAGTCAGCCATTTTCACATGGCCTTGAACTCTTACCGGTGAGATGACCTTCTTCCAAAGGTAATTAATGAATCACAAATAATCTCAGAAATGATAGGCTTACAGTTGAAATCTTTGGTTCTTATCAATTTATCTTATCACGCATCTTACTTGATAAATCTTTTTTGGGTTTGTTTTTATTTTTAGTCTATCCATAATATTATTACTTATTAAGAAAACATTTTTCTTTCAGATTAAAACTCATTTCAAACATGTAACATAGGTAGCTATTATGAAACGTGAGACAGAAACTGTAGTTAAAAAAAAATAATAATAATGAAAATGTTCGAAAATCGAAAGTCTCCTTATATCCAAATCTGATCCAATGGGGAAGGCTGGTCAAAGCTGATTGTAAATGGCGCATCCATAGCTTAGACCCAATCTGACCAATGAGGTCAAACTATTTTGAAATATAAAATTACATTGACAGATTTTCAACCAATGACGATGTTGGGTTCAAGCGATGCTAGCGCCATTTGTTCCACAGTTTCCATCCCCATTATTCTACATTTTATTCATTTTTCAACCTCATATTATGCCAGTAAACGAGGACTAGCTACATAAAATACGTTGAACCACAAATAAAGTTTTCAAAACACTATTACTTTGCCATCTAATCAGACTCATCCTTTCTAGCCACATCATCCTTCACACAGTCCATCCATTGTTTCTTTGATCTTCCTCTACTCTTATACCCATCTACATTCTTACAATATTTCAGGTTAATCTTATAAAAAAAAGCTACATTTTGACGTGAACCCTGACCTACAAAAACAAAATTTCTTAGTATTTCACCTGTGTTAGTATAAGAATCGTGTGAAATGCACAGCTCAGTCAAAACATACGAGCGGAACATGAGAATCGTCCGCCGTCATTATGTGTGGCTATGAAACTAACGGTAAGTGAGCGAAGCTTGTCCAGCATGGCTATTCACAAGCACAAGTCACAACCCTTTTTTTTCTGATGGGAAATCATCAAATGACTCCTCCCGCTCTGGGCGGAGCAGGAGGGAGTGTCAGACTTTTACTGACTAAAACCGATCCATGTTCCTTCATCGCCCTTTGTGTTCCGGGGCCACGGTATCTCTTTCGAACAGTCCCGCAACCCGCCGCAGGCATCGGTCCTTGCGGACCCCTTCCTTTTGCTGACTCTCTTTGAGGCGCGTGTGGAACACTCGTGCGCCGTCGATACGGTCTGTCGTCATGAGACGGACGGACGGCGAGCTAGCCCATATTCACAACCCTTCGATTCGATTTTCGATTCGGAAAGTCGTATGTCTATCTCGCTCTATGTGAGTATATATAGTGAAATCTAGGTCAGATTAACAAATAATTTGTGTTTTAATTTAAAGTTAACGCAACTCTGGCCCCCAAGACCCAAGCCCAGTCTAGTTTGAGGACCTCTGTTTTCGATGTTAAAATTTAACTTGTTACGATATAGTCTAGTTAATATGGTTATTTACTTACTATGGGTGGTCCTCTCATTAACTCGTCGTTAAGTTACTAACAATAGTGTTTAAGTGCAAAGATTTGATTTGTTAAACATAGCGCTAACTTAGAAAATTATGCTTTATTAAGAAAATTTTTGTAACAATGACTTCGTAAAATTCTTATTTTTATCCAAACTAAGTGGCTACAGAAATTGGTCCGCAGCTTAAATAGACCTTTTTAATTTGACTCCATGCATTCTATCTATTTCTATAACTACCTACTTATTTCGGTTCCACAGTCATTTTTGCTGATTATCCAATTTTAGCATGAGCTAACGTGCTATTCTGCCCATTCTTTTAGCTATAATTGGTGCCAGTTAAGATGAGAATAGCGGTCATTGACCTACATTTATTAAACTTCTTAACTTTGAAAATCAAAAATAAGCCTGTTCAAGTCTTGAATCGTCACCTATCGTATCTTCAAAATTTTTTTCAATACACTTCCTCGAAAACTGGTCCTTAACGCACTACGATTAGGTACAACATGCAATGTATTTCACACCCGTGCGATTTTTTCCACTTTCCCGCACGGACTGTTTTTTTTTTTAATTTTTGCAGAGCACTACGCGTCTTTACGGCATAAATATTTTTTGAATATTCAAATTGTGTTTATAAATAGAATAGGTATCATAGATAAACATGATTATTTAAAACTAATAGTTACTTTTATAGACAAATTAACATTTATTTGTGTTCTGAATTCAAAAATATAAAATAAATCAATTTTTTATATTATGCTGTTTAACGGCTTCATACCATTGCCTCTCTTTCAACCTGGCGAGACCGAGAAAAAAAAAGAAAATTTAAATCATAGTTTCATAGTTCGTGACAAAAATATTATTCGTTATTTTATTTTATTTCTTCAAAAGTGTATTGAAAAACGTCGTTTGATACACGTGGACATTTGTTATTGCAATTCTCGGCTCAAAAACACCCTCGCCTACGGCTCGGGTGTTATAATTCCGCCTCGATTGCAATAACAAACTTTCTCCACTTGTATCAAAATGTACTATTCTAATGAAAAACGATACATGGTTTATTTGTTTTGGTTCGTACGAAGAGATATTAGGGAAAGGGATTGTCCTTCCCCTAATATCTCTGACCGCTATTCTCATCTTAACTGGCACCACTATATGAAACATTTTAGAAGTGTAACATATGTGTGTATGTCTGTTTTGTGTGTGTGTGTGTGTGTAGTGTGTGTTTGTGCTCTGTGTGTGTGTAGTGTGTGTGTTTGTGTGTGTGTGTGTGTATTCATTATAAAATTCAAAACCGCTGCTCTCATAACCACACAAAACAAACTCACTGTTTATGTAATGCACATATTTGGTTCATTGTTCACGGGCTGCTACAATACATTAGTTACTGTTATATTTTAACTTAATGTGAGCGTACTTAGTCAAACACCTTGGAGATTTGAACACTTTTGACCTTAAATAAATTAATACAGAATAATTCAAATATGCAGGATTTTTTTCTGAATTTCTATGCAGGTTTATTTACAAAATGGTTTGGACGGTTCATACACCATAATCTTTCTAGCCTTTACCCAGCTATATTAGGGTCGGCTTCCAGTCTAACTGGATGCAGATGAAACAGTATTTTACATAGAACGACTGCCTATCTGACCTCCACAACCCAGTCGGTACTAGTTTATACGATACCCCTTGGTAAGACTGGTTGTCAGACTTTCGGGCCACTGACTCCCTGAAACAACTGTCAAAGATCTAAAAATGTCAGCCGGGACCAACGGCTTAACGTGTTTTCTGAAGCACTGACTATCTGACCTCCACAAGCTAATTAGTACTGGATGTACTCTAAAGATGATATACCTAGCCTTGTGTCAGTCTATATATAGTTACTGCATAATGTCGTGGGGTGGCTTCAGCTAGAAAAACGGTTCTGATTGCTGCTGAACGTGCACAAAGAGCTATCCTAAAAGTCACTTATAGATTAGGAATCCGTTACCCCACTGATACCCCTTGTAAAGCCTGGTCTCTAGAAGGACTTCTATCCATGTTTACTCCACCATGGCCTGATAACCCAGTATACAACCTCACTTCATGAATGAACGTAGCCTGTCGTGTAAACAATAGCACATTTGATTGCAGCATTGTATTAACTGATTGTTGCCTTATTATGTCGGTTGTGATAATTGTTTCTTTCTTATTATGTACTACTGTAGTACTTTTTACTACTTCTTGCGTGTTTATTGTTTTGTGTTGAGATAGCAGATGATTAAGCATGAGATACACCTCTGACTAATCCGTTCGGCATTATAGGCATGATGTTATGTTAGCGTGAGAGCGACAAGCATCGTCGGTTCGAACCTTATCTGGGTTCCACATACAACAACAACTTGATGAAAATTTCGTTCGTTTTCTTTGCCAATGTAGAGCCCCTTTGCAGTATATGCCCTACTTCCTATCCTGACTGCAACAACTACTTGTACCTCTCAGGATTCAAAGAAGCCAATGTAAGAGTTGTGCTGGTGGCAACATATCATTGGTCTGACAGAACTTGTGGTACCTAAAGAAAATAACACAGTAAGCAAACCGATATGTCAATTTGTGCGCTGCTTGTCTCTGCATCACCTGAAGGTTGACTGGTAGAAAATGCCTATAGCATTAAGTCCGCCTCTGTACTTTGTGCTTGAAGTGTTAAATAAATAAATATGTCCTAGCTAGATCCAAAAGTAACTTTTTTTATGAGACTAGCCCGCCACACTATTCCCAAACCACTGTAACTCCTGAAAGCCAGAATCAACAGTGGCGACCACAAGAAAAGCGCCGAGACAATGAAGCTTGACGAAGTCCCAGAGAATGAATTTAAGGGTCTTGGATCCCGCAACGAAATTAATCAGAAAAGTATAGCGGAGGAGTAGCAAAACCATAATTTCTACTAAAAAAAAACCCACACTGGGCCCGCGTGGTCGACTACAGCCCAAGTAACACAGGAAGCATTTTAACAAACGAATAGTAAACTTATTTAGAACTTAAGGTCCGTATAAACTCTTATTTGAGTTCACCGAGCATCTTGACGCTTTATATTGGTATTTCAAAACCATTATCATGCTTTACGATGTATAACGGCTACATAATGGCATATGAAAATGCTTTTGTAAAGCCTTTAGTTTGAGTGCAGCAAACCACAAGGCAGCTGTATAGCTTTCAGCTGTTTTTAGTGCGTTTGGATCTACAATAGCATTTTTAAGTAGCACGATAATGCCTATTGCCGCTTAATAGCATAAACTTGTACCATTATAATGCACCGCAAATCCGTTATACAGCTTTGAGCTGTTTTTAGTGCCCTTTGTTGTGTAATAGCACTTTTAAGTGGTAAGTAAAAGCCTAGTACCGCTGAACAGCATCAACGTGAAACAATGTAATGCTTGCATTTATAGGGTTCAACTGAGTTCTGTTGTACAGCTAACAGGTATTTAATCAAATACACGTGAGTTATTGTAATGCATAAAGCTGTATATACATTCATTTCACTGTATTCGTAAAACCATTTGTCGGCCATATTGGGGAAAAGCACATATTATATGATCAACAAAACAACAGCCATTTTTAGGGTGGATTTTTTATTTTTATTTCTTCTTGATTTTGAACTCGGTCGTCCGGGGTCCAACCATGCCTATGTCATTCGAATCTGTGTCTGATTTTTCTCCATTATGGATAATTCAAGTCTACTGGTTTACCGGTGAACCTATATAGAGCTACTTTATAGACAATGGTAGTATAGTGGCACATCAAAAGTCTTTTCTCTGGCCTCTAGCTTAATAATTGTTCACGTGTGAGTATTGATACTACCGGTGGCATTTAATTAGCCTTTTATGGGCTCACCTGGCTGCTATAGATCGACACCATTTTGTAAATATTTTATAACCAAAAAATATTATCATTCGGACCTATTTATAAAAGCAATAGACCTATATCATAATAATATAACTTTATTTAATACTGCCCAACCAATACTATTATGTTAATTATGCAAAATTCGTTCTATACTAGAAATACACAACTGTTTTGGGCATTTCACACATATTTTTATATCACATTTTATATGAAAACCACAAAATATCGAAGGCGCGTGAAAATTTTCAATGAAACTAATATAGATATTTACAGTAAACTACATTGCGAATAATATTTACAGGCATAAAATAAGAAAAGAGTCAAAAACGTATCCAGTATTATAATTTTTGTTTTGATGCAAACAAATATGGTGTCATTCACTTAGTTTTGACCGTCTTCGTCCATAATATTAAATTACAACGTTTATTGTATTATAACATTTGTACCGTAGTATTAGAGATGTTTTTGCAATGATGTAGGGTTTATTTAAGTTCTAACTGTGAACACTTAAATAGCCTCAATCATTCTTTTAGAATAATCTAATGCTAGTCTAATGCTTTTGTAATGCAATTAACATCTTCATTATCAATAATATTGCTAATATAATGTTTCTGTAATGCGATTGGCAACATCATTGACCGTAATAATGTTTCTGTTATGCGATTGGCAACTTCATTGACCGTAATAATGTTTCTATAATGCGATTCGCATCTTATTTGGTCACACTAATGCTAATGTAATGCGCCTGTATTGCAAATAAACAACTAATTGTGAACTTATTTATGACCTAAAGCCGTATAATTTGTGCCCAAATAAGCATTACAGTAGCCGTATAAACGTTTGTAATGCTATCATAGAACTAATTCAAAATGCGAAAACAATACAAAAATGCTGTAAGTCGGCCGATATACTGCTTTGATGTGTTACTTGGGAGCCCACTCCCTCTCATAGAGAGGAGGCCTGTGTCCCAGCAGTGGGAACATTATAGTCTGATAACGTAACAGTGAGCTTGGGTTTGACACAGCTTGTGCTGGATTGGATCAGCTTTTCTGAATGCGGATATCAGTCTTAATTGCTAGTCCTCATTCTCCAAATAATTAACGATCAAACCATTAGTTTACCTATAAATAAGTTCCTAATAAGGAAGAAGAACTACAAACTTCGATTACAATGATAAACTAATCAATAATTTATAACAAGCCTATTCAAAATCCAATCAGTGCCGTATAAAAATTAGCTCAGCCGTTCGCGAGATAAACACATTTAAACGAGCTGACAGAAACGTTGATTTATAATGTCAGTGAGCATATTAATCATTAAAACATGCCTATTTAATATTAATCTAATTAGTGAACGTTTAGCAGCTTCGGTAATCGAAATAATATTCGAAGATGTTATTTGCTAGGTAAATGCTCTTCATCTTATTTATTTTATCGTTTTCCGGGTTCGGATCAAGGTTTTTCGAAAGTAACTTCATGCTATACCCTACGAGGTTAATATGATGATCAGAAATAATAATAAAACATCATCTTTATTATCTGTGGTTTCATAAAAAGTTACTTAGGAACCACTTAAAGAAGAAAGACAGCTTTATGGTGAGTCCAGATCTAAAGCCGATCGTACCAGTAATTTCCCGTTGACCTTTTATCATACGATTGTGAAACACAGCCCGGCAGGGTGCGACTGCAAAGCCTCATCACAAACATTTAGTACAATTCCACCTACACTCTGAGGGACCTGTCTGAAGCCACATTGATGTAGCAGAGTTCTGTTCAAAGATAATTTGACTCAAATAACTATGGGACACAGGGAAGAAAACACTGGTTACCTCCGATGGTAATACATATCGATCATGAACCACACAAGATGCCGCCGGAGTTGGCCCAACCGCTAGCCACTGTAAAAATTACATGTTTTTGACAAAGCAAACTCCTTCAAACCGGGAGAAAACCCCTTTTACTTCAACATCACCTGCATAGCCTTTTCCCAACTATGATGAGGTCGGCTTCCAGTCTAACCGGATGCATACATGGAGCCACTGCTTATCGTAGCTCCACAACCCAGTTAGCTCCTACCAATTGTAGGTAGTACGATATAACGATACCCCTTGATAAGACCGGTTATCATCCTTCCGGGCCTAAACTAACTGCCTGTAACGACTTACAAAGGTCCCTTTAAAACCTAAACAAAAAGCCCAAAAGATGTATCATTTGCACAGACATTAGCAGACCAGGAAGCTGTGTCCACAACTAGTTATAGTCAGCGCTAACTGTTCGGCAAACATTCGCACGGGCGGATTGGTTAGCGGTGCGCTGTCAACTCTTGCGCAATGTTTAGGAGCCGCTTATTGATGTTTTGTTTATGAGGATTTTTTGATGACCGCATACGACCTTGAAAGATTTGTTTTAAATTAACATCATATGCAGCGGATCCCTGCAACCTTCACCAGATATCGTTCCACCTAGTGGGAGGCCTTCCAACGTAACGACTTCCGGTTCGCGGTCGCCACTCCAGGATTTTTCGCCCACACCGGCAATCCGTGGCCATCCGTAGGCATCGGTCATCGGTCATGGGGCGACACTTGGGGAGGCCTATGTCCAGTAGGGGACATCTTTCGGCTGAAATGATGATGAACATCATATAGACGAGGAGGAGGAGCTCGTGGCAAATAATAACAGCCGCTCGGGTCGATCGTTAGGTTAAGCCGTGCTTGCCTAGGTTGGTCTGTGGATGGGTGACCACCCATTACATACCGAGTTTCCTCCGTGCCTCGGAAAGCACGTTAAGCCGTTGGTCCCGGCTATCATTTGTAGATCTTTGACAGTCGTTAGGTAGTCAGAGGCCCAAAAAGTCTGACAACCAGTCTTACCAAGGAGTATCGTATTACCCGGTACTAACTGGGTTGTGGAGGTCAGATAGGCAGTCGCTCCATGTAAAATACTGGTATTCAGCTGCATCCGGTAAAACTGGAAGCCGACCCCAACATAGTTGGGAAAAGGCTAGACAGATGATGATGATGAACATCATATCTGTATTCTCCGAAAGAATGGGAGAGGTGTATGATATTCAGTGCTTCCACATGTCGCTATTTATATTTTTCAATAATTTGCCAGCGATTGTATCGGCCCGTGGATTCCTTCCTATCCAATGGAAATAAAGAAATCCTAAAAGCGGATTCAGGTAAAACTAGTTTTTCCTAGGCCAAAGTTACCAAGCTAGGGCTCATCGCAAAAATACGAATCTAACTCATAATGATGTAGATTCAAATACTCACAAAAATAATATCAACCGCACTTGCGACAGACGCGTCGTCATCAAAATCGCAAACGTGATCATCAAAGTTGAATCAAGTAATATTAGTAGTATTAGTTATCCTTATCTATTCAAGCAAAGAAACAATACATCCATTATTTCGTCGCACTTCACCAATTAAATCCATGGGCACACACCACCACATCTTCCTCTGAGGATGACACCGATTACAGCAATTTGCTGCCAACGGGCAGGTATAAACAAACGGAATACCCAAATTACTTCCAACGATGGACAGTTACCTACATAGCAACTTGTGTGTATATACGTCCTAAGTATTATCTTCCTATGTCGTATGCAGTACACGGCCGTCGGTGTTCAATTTTGTGTGCACTTGGTGGCTTGCTTCGCTTTTGTCGCAGTTGGAAGGTTGAGTACGTCTTCTTCTTCTTCGCCATGCCGATGATTGTTTATTTGTGTTGGATGAGCTTAGACCTTAACTCAGTCATATCGACAACGTTAGGAGTGGCTTCGAGAACGTAAACTACAGGTGGCGTTGCACAATGAGCAGGATAGGAGGAAGCAAGCTTATTTATTTAAACTTCATGTTCATAGTGGTACATATGCGGACTTAATACTACAAGGCATTCTCTACCAGTCAACATTTACCTTAAAAAACTAACTTCTTGTGAACGAGAATATATATACCTACCTAGATTGAAGCTTCTTATTCTTGCTTCGCTTTTGCTGGTTGAAGGGCAGACTTCGTGAAGATTTACTGAAAAGTACTTATTTTAAAGAACTACATATTTCATTTACCGAAACAAGTTAATTTGTTTCAGTAGAGTTAATAATTTATTTCATTAGAACTACACAGGTATTGGAAAGTGTGCCAAAGAGAACACAAGATTTTGGTCGTTGAAAAACTTATTTTTTGTAAAACTGGGTGTGTAAGTCCAGCCTTACCGTTGAACCTGCGTTCCTATGGATACAAGAGGGATACGACGGACAAAGAAACAATTGATAAAATGACCGACGAGGTACGACGAAAAGAGTTTTTAAATTAATCCTAATAGGAGGGGAATAGGAATAAAGAAATTAAACCCAGTTGACGGGATTTCGGCAACGGAAACAGAATCCCATGATTACTTCCCGTGGTGGGTGTTAAAAGAGACTAATCCGGGATTTAACGAGGATGAGGAACATAACGGGTTCCGTGATAAATGTTGCTCAATTCGGACTTGCGACAATCCTGCAATCTTTCTTTCGGCTTAGGGGGAAACTGGCCTCTGGTCCGCGGCCCAGTTTACACGGATTAAAAACAGTAGTGGAAAACTCGCCCGAATGCGCGGGCCAGTTTACCACGGGAAAAAACTATAGTGGTTAAATCGACCCATTGGGATTTAATTTCATGAGAATGAAAAAAGGTACGAAATAAAACGTAACTTGTATCAGAATATGTACTTATTAATTAATTATACACCATTATTTTCAGGTCGTTCAGGAGCCTCTAGCAATATTTTGGATCTATTTGCGTTGCCGCGGAATTTAATGGAAGTTGCATCAACGTTGCAGGCAACAATGTGTATTGTACATTCATACAAGTAAGGAAGAAAATTTTTTATTAGACTCACACAAGAAAAATAAAGGAAATAAAAGTAAAATTCAAAAATTAGACGTAACAAAAAAAAAATTATAAGTACGAGGCCAAAAGGCCCTATCTCAGAATGACCCTGCGAAATTTTTAAAATGATTTCGCAGCGCTGGTATTCTGATGGAGCCCCAACAAAGAGATTTAAAAGACTTCTAAATATATTTGAATGTCTTTGAGCCCCAAGTAATTCTTACTCTGAAGACACTGGAAAATATAATATGACTCTAATTCAAGACAGAGACATTAAAAAACTTAGAAAAATTTACATTTTAAATTGTTATTATTAAAATTATCATCCTTTGTCCCATTAAGATAAGCAAGACGAGAAAATAGACTTAATATAGCTACATATTTACACTTCTAGCTAGACGTTTGTACAATGATAACAAAGATAATAGTGATAACAGCTTCCCTTACATTGTTTGCTGAAGGCTTTCCTATTCTGTGAATACAGAAAGTACTTTGTAATATACTAGGTACCTAGAATAACTGGAAATATACATTTACTCGCGGCTTTGCGCCCTATATGAACTATATGAACGTTAGTGAAAGAATTTTCGGAATCGGATCAGTAGTTCCGAAGTTTACCCCCTATACAGGGTGTAAAAGACCTCATCACGAAGCCGTCAACCAAGCATTCTGTACATCAAACTAAGTAACTTTACGCAAAAAATGTTGCTGGGAAACGACTTTGTTTTTGGGGTGAAAAATCATGTTTTGTGGTAGAACTCAATGTAACACACTCAAAACATTGTGCTGATGGATGGATTAGACAGTACGAGGGTCGTGGAGGTGTTTAAAGTAAAAATCTTACATTAAAAACTTGTATTTGAAAAAAAAACTTCTCAAAAAGTTGCAACTTTGACCTCCAATATCTCCGTAACTAGAAGGTTCCCAGGTATGGTGTAGTACAAAAAAATGATCGCAATGACGGGGAGAACAAGTGCCTTTCGGCTTCGTTAAAGAGGTGTTTTACACACTTCATACATTTACTAGCGGCATTGCTCCCTATATGAACGAAAATGTTTTGAATATAGCCTGTGACACTCGGGAATAATGTAGCTTCCCGTTAGTGAAAGAATTTTCGGAATCGGATCAGTAGTTCCGAAGATTAGCCACTATATACAAACTTAAAAACAAATTTTATATTTATAGTATTCGTATACTTACTGCTTTATTATATATTATTATGACTAACGGACGTCACACGGTTTCACCCGCGTAGTTCCCGTTCCCGTGGGAGTACGGGTATAAAATATACTCAGGGTGAATGTAGCTTTCTACAGGTAAAATAATTTTTGAAATCGGCGCAGTAGTTTTTGAGTTTATTTATTACAAACATACAGATCTTTCCTCTTTATAATATTTGTGTAGATTAGACGCGGGCGGGCAGTGACTTTGTCTGCGTGTGTTTTGTATATCGATCTTAACATTGTTTTTAATAAATAATTATACATGTTGAAAAGCTGTCTTTTGCCAGGTCTTTTATAACGGTCGTTTCAATGGTTTAGGTGTGAAAGGGTAACAAACGCACAGATAGACAATGTTACTTGAGTATTTTTTAAATTAGTCTGTAGTGTGTTTTTTTTTCTTAGGTAATCTTCGGATCGCCTGATCCGATTCCGAAAATTCTTTCTTCACTATTGGGAAGCTAAATTATCCCCGAGTGTCATAAGCTATTTAAAGCGTTCCCGTGGGATAATTTCCGCCAAAAAAGCGAGCAAAGCCGGAGGCAAATGCTAGTATATTTAATAAAGTAACCAATAAGTAAGGAAAAAATGGGACAGACCCATAAAAGCGACGGACTTTTTTAAGAAAAATAAAAGTTATTATTCTAATAAAAAGCTCTTTTACGGCTGTTTGGCTGTTCGCAAGTAAAATAACCCAGACGACGTGAAAAAGCACTTATAATGAAAATATACAAGGGTTACATTCAAGGTACTTTACTTACAACTTCAGAAACCTGAAGGTCGGGCATGAATAAATTATAATTCAAGGCAGTTGCAGAAGTTTAAATAAAGTGCATTCAAGGGGCATTACTTGAAAAATTTACCCCAAATACAAAGAAGATAGGGTCTACTTTCCTATTCTTTATCTACAGGGCCATGTAATGGGCACTGCTAATACATAGTATACATACATCCTACTTTTTATTTTTGTAGTTGCTCTTTTTGATAAGTGCTCATTTTGAGAAGTGCTATTTTGAGAAGTGCTATTTTGAGAAGTGCACATTTTGCGAAATGCACATTTTGCGAAATGCACATTTTGCGAAGTGCACATTTTGCGTCAAGTGCCTATTTTGCTTAGTGCACATTCTGCGTCAAACCCCTATAGGCCAGAATCATGCACGCGCAAGAGACGGTGACGTGACGACTTGGACTCATTTCTGACTGATTGGCCAGAGAAGCCAACACACCGCTAGAGTTGGAAAGGAATTGGGGAGGTCTTTGCGCAGCAGTGGGAGAGAATAGGCTTAACAAAAAAAAAATGTGTTATCTTTGCTCATGAATATAGTTCAGAAATGGAAAATCCACAATTAACGTTAGGTACTACTACATTTCAACCTTATTACTATGGACATAAGAGTGAAAGTGGCAGACCGTCAGTAAACTTGGTAGTATAATGAAATTTCAATACCGACTCCACACATTTTAGGTACAGTATAAATATAGTCCTGCCTGACATTGAACTACATACAGCAACATTAATCTAAATTGTATTTCCTGTTAGTGTGATAAGCGTGTGAAGTCATCAGTACCTAATTGCATTACAATAATATGAGCGTCTACCGTAAGTCCAAAGAGCTGAGGGAGGGTCAAAATAGCCTCTGTCGCGCTCTAACACAGCCAGAAGGTTACGCAGCAGATCTCGTAGAACTTAGAAGAGCGAGAAAGAGAACTAGCATGGCAAGCTAAACCAAAACCAAGGTCCTTGGTTTTAGTCCAGCTCGCAAGGATCTACAAGTGACAACCGGGACCAACTGGTCCCGGCTGTCACTTGTAGATCCTTGACAGTCGTTAAGTACTGTTTAAGACTTTCACGGTTTTTCACTACACTCAAAGAGCTCATCAACATGGAAAACCACGGATATTATCCCGTAAGTACTTTGAGTGTAGTCGTTAAGTAGTCAGAGGCTCAAAAAGTCTAACAACCAGTCTTACCAAGGGGTATCGTATTACCCGGTACTAATTGGGTTGTGGAGGTCAAATAGGCAGTCGCTCCGTGTAAAATACTGGTATTCAGCTGCATCCGGTAAAACTGGAAGCCGACCCCAACATAGTTGGGAAAAGGCTAGGCAGATAATGAGTTGGTACACATTAGCCCAGGATCAAAAGAACGTTGAAGCCATGAGGATTATTATAGCCTAAAAAGTGGTATGACTCGAGTTATCCGCAGTAACCAGCCACCATCATTCCAGATCCGAAAAACCAGTCATCCGGAACCAAATGCCGCAGAATTTAACATACGTTCATGTAGTACCTATTTTCCCAACTCATAAACTTGTTCATAATATACGGTGGTGTGTTGATGTCAAGTTCATCAAACCGGGAAGAGCTATTTTAATCCTCATACACTCGCCTTGGTTTTATTATAGCAGCTGGTGTGGCCACGTGTTTGGGAACAAGTGGGATACAGAGGATTTTTAATAGAACGATGACGAAGTCATTGTGAGTATTTTTATGCTCGTACAGACAGTCATACAGTCATGTATTTGGGGCATATGATGGTAACAATATTACGGAAGAGAGTTTTTTTTATTTTTTTTTATTGACACTAATTTAAATAGAGCGGAACGTTTAGTTATTCAAGTGAATATTTACGCATAAGTAGAAACAACCAACATTTTATTTGGGACATAATTATACAGTATTTAACACAAAAGAGAAACAATTGCCATGAAAAGTTTGGGTTATTCACCAACTGGACACGAGAGACAGAACACACGTGTGTCCAGTTGGTGAAACGAAAATTTGGCCATTCGGTTTCGAAAAAGAGCACACGATTTTACCAAATCCTGCGGCATAAATAAATCTTTTTAACGGCCAGACTTTTACCTCAAAACAGTTACCTCCGTTCACATGTCCTGAAATAAATTCCAACATTCTGGCGCCCCTACCTCGACTGCAGTGTTTGAAGTTCAGCCAAGTAATGCCAAACGTTTAACACCTCAAGAGTCACGCTGCGATAAATTTTATGTGTTCACTCATTTAATGTTACGTTACATAGGTAAAATCACATATCAGTCTCTTGAAGTCTTGGTGTGCCACCGTAGGCGCGGGCCTGTGGACGGTGAGCTATGGGCTAGCTCGACGTCCGTCCGTCTCATGACGACAGGCCGTGTCGACGGCGCAGGAGTGTTCCACGCGCGCCTCAAAGAGAGTCAGCAAAAGGAAGGGGTCCGTAAGGGCCGATGCCTGCCGGGGTTGCAGGACTGTTCGAAAGAGATACCGTGGCCCCGAAACACAAAGGGCGATGAAGAAACATGGATGGGTTTTAGTCAGTAAAAGTCTGACACTCCCTCCTGCTCCGCTCAGAGCGGGAGGAGTCATTTGATGATTTCCCATCCGAAAAAAAAGGCTGCGCAGTCCAAATAAAATACTTTCTAATTTACTTTTTCCTCGACGATATAAATAAGAATGTACGGACCACCTCTTTCTCTTGTCAGTCATTAATTTATACGTACATACGGTACAACGAACTTTTATCAGGCTACAGCTGAATTCATTATGAACACAAACTGCTGAACATAAATTACTTGATACTTGTTATATGCCTTCTCTATAACATGACATTAATTTACCTATTCTCGGGCAACTTTATGTACACCTTACAGATCAACATAAATATGATAAAATATGTAAGTATTATTAAATAGAACCGTAAAACTATGATAGTAACACTTCACAAAGAGAAACAACAGAAAAGCAAAAAAGATACATTTGAGTCGCCTCGCAAACTGGCTGGAGGCAACACAAATTCAGCATGTTCTTGATTATTTTCTTAAGTACACAAAATAAAAATTAACTCTTTTCAAACGTCAAAAGTTACAATGTTGCTAGTCCCGAAAAGATCTCCCAAATGTTGGCCACCCTACCATCCTATAGATAGTATGGGAGCCAGTGTGGTATACATCGGAGCATCGTTTTATTTTTGAAGTAAGTACTTATAATAAAGTATGGGCCAATATTTAACACTTAGTAACGATAAATTTAATAGGTGCACTCTCCGATACGATGAGCTCTATCAACATAGGCTTGTGTATCAAAGATGCGGCATTTATTGATTTTATATGTGGCTGGTTTGTGAAATTGTGATCGCAAACTCGATATCCCAGTATGCTACTGGTCAAATAATAATAAAATGCATATTTTTTAACAACAGAGTTTTTAGTTACTTCGAGTAACCTCCCTATTATTGGTTATTTTATAAAACTGGGCAGTGCAGTTTCATTGTATGGGAAGGAAATAATTTAGACATCAGAAGTGGGGCAACATTAATTAAATGTAACAGAGTCGAGTCTCATGTTGTCCCATTTTAAAAGATTACCCTGTATAACATCTTTAGGGGTACGAAGAACAAGATGTAAAGTTTTTATCCCCCATAGAAAATTGTGTGGTGGGCCACTGCTCGACAGCTGTTGTCGGGTTTTTCTACATAGTCGTGGATAACTTTAACTGAGCGATTTGGGTATTTGATGTTAGTTATTTATGTCATAGATGGCCCTGTAGTACTTTTTGTCCTACGTTGTTGTAGTACTTTTTGTAGTGTCGTTACACATTTATGGAAGAATGGTCATCACTAGCTTGCTTCGTTATCGTGCGTCTACTCGAATCAAACTGCTAAACAGAGATAAAAATGAATTAACATAACAATCATTTTGCACTGAGCATGCAATCAGTGGCGTGTCTAGACTCTAGAAGTCAACATTACGGGAAGCTAAGGCAAGTACTTTAACACTTTAAATTTAGGGAGTTTTAGTGCAAGCCAAGCATATAGGAGGCTTGTTCGGAGGAACCGCCACTGCATGAAATGGTTTTCCTAGGAAGCAATTGCAAGTAAAACAGCTAGTCTATCCACAGTTCTGATACGTAAGAACTTCGACCATAAAAATCATAAACGATGTGGTAAATTGAGATACAATCCCACGACTGTAGTATCACAGTAGTATAGCAATTCGCCGTAACACATAACACTCAATGTAATCTGGTTGTAAATCTCGTTCAATAGCACTTTGTTTTGATTTTATTACTGACAGATCTTCATTCGCTTGTTTATGATTGTATATGGCTAGCGGACTTGCATCTGGGATCTTGCATAGCTATAAATGCCATACATATATACAATGTAGACATCGATGCACAAACGGTTACGTGGATAGGTGACCACCCATTACATACTGAGTAAGAGGGCCCTTCCCGGCCCGCCTTTCGTCAACGCGAGCATAGTCGAAAAGCTTGTTGTTTCATCCAGAGCCACAGCAGTGGTATTCTTTCAACTCCCCTGTCTTACCTAGCCCCGAACCTGCACTACTTGCCTCCCGCGTACCTCATACCGCCTAACTAGTGAATAGTCCCGGGAAATCCCGGAACCGAAAGTACCGGGAAATCCCGGAAATTTGCGTTGTTTTAGGAACCGGAATTTTCAAAACCAAATCCCGGTTCTTTCGGTACTTTCGGCAAAAGATACTTCGCGTTTAGATATATGTTTTACAGAAGAAGACTGGCAGAATATGACAAAACTTTACGAGGTACTTAACATTATCACAGTTTGGAAGCGTTATTTTGGAAGCGTTATGCCAGCGAGATGCGACACTATTAAGTGCAGATATAGCTGTAAAATTCGCATCAAAGAAATTGTCCACCATAAATAACAGTATAGCCGCAAAAATGTTGACGATGCTGAAAAACAGATACAGGCAACGTCGATTGCCGGAAACATCAATATTAACATATTTGCATAACCCTGAAATGTACTTCTCCAACGCACATGATGAAGATTTGTCAGTGTTTACTCGGCCAAGTAGTGACGAAATATGCAGGAAGATAGTGGAACTGCTAAGGCGTACTTTAGGAGATTCTTTTTTGGAAACAGCTCAATTACCGTCAGACACAGATGAAGACATAGAAAGAGAACCTCAATCAAAAAAAGAGGAGCTTAATGCAGAGCTTAAAAAAGCTACTGCTTGTAAAAGAACAAGAATGACTCACAGTGAAGATCTTAATATGAATGTGAGGATCGAAATGGCTCTTTTTGAGAACGGAGGGGATCGTGGACGTTATTTGTCGCAGGCTTTCGACTTTCTTTTATCAATTCCACCGACAAGTGTAGAGCCGGAAAGAGTTTTTTCTTCAGCTGAGTACCTTTGTAATAAAATAAGATCACGTTTAAGTGATAAGAGTTTGGATGCTCTTATATTTTTAAGATCATTATAGGCAGGAGAGAAATACTCAAAAAAAAAAAAACAGGTTCCTAACCTAGGCTATTGAGTGCCCCTATTGTAACTATAAGAATCAGACCAATGTAATATTGGTCTGAGCAAGTATTCCAATTTTTTATAATTTTATAGGTTGGGTATTTTTATTTATAGTATTGTAAGGATGAATACCTGTGTTTAAGTTTTGCAAAAATATTTAAGTTTAAAGTTATATTTTTATTTTATTTTTTCTTAAATGTTTAATTATAGTCAAGTTGATTTAAAAAATTTGTCGATTGAAGTTGTTCCAAACTATTGTTGAATTATTATATAAGATTAAAATTTAAAAAATGTTTGTTAAGATTATCTAATCAATAAATATTGAGACTGATTAATGCTACGCTAAAACTCCATAGTTTATTTTTTCGTAGATGTTACGTAAGTTTTAAATTATAATTTGGTTATGCAGAATTGCAATAAGAGTCATGTTAATTTGTTTAGTAAAGTAAAGATGTTATAAATGTTTCTGTTATATATCATGTAGGATTAGGTATAAAAATCATTTAATGTTAAAATATGTTGCTGGCATAATATGCGTAATTACCAGTAAAATTATACTAAATAAGACCGATTAGTATCTCTAAAACTTTGATTAAAATGTTTTTACTTTGCCCTGTCATTTCGTCTTTTTTTTTCATATCTCCGTTTCAACACTTTCAAATCTCTTACAAAGACTTATTAAAGTATCAAAAGTACCGGGAATCCCGGTTCTTAAGCCAGAAGGTCCCAAAAATCCCGGTTCTTTAAAACAGCACCGGTTCTGCATTCCCTACGCCTAACGCGAGGACATTGAACGAAAAATATTGTTCGAAAGATTATAAAACTTGTTCCAGGAAATACGTGTTTTTGAATTAGTCTTACAAGTATGTGAAATAAATATTTGTTATTTAGAATCTCCACTACATTTGCAAGGCTTTTATCAGGATGCTTTCTTTACTTTTACAATTTATAAGTACATTATGAACGGTCAAATTTGAGGTAAAAGTTGTGCAAAACAGCAATTTTTGAAGGCTTATACTGAATTTGTTTCTACAAATTTTTATTTTCTGCTTCGATAGAAGCCTAGGTATAGTCCACAAGATACCTATTAGTTCTAAAAAATTCAAAGATATATGTCTAACAACGGCATAATCACGCACGAGCTATTGTCAAATTCTCGCAAAAAGCATGGCGGGTTATCTTTGACAGTCCACCAATACTTACGGGATAATATCCGTGATTTTCTTTTTCTATGAGCTCCCGATATATCGACGCTGTTGCAAGCATCATGATCGCGGGAATCACGGATATTATCCCGTAAGTACTTTCAAGTGTAGTGAAAAACCGTGAAAGTCTAAAACACTGTCTTTGACAGTCGCTACAGATAGTCAGTGGTCCGAAAGTTTGACAATCAGTCTTACCAAGTGAGTACTAACTGGGTTGTGGAGGTCAGATAGGCAGTCGTTCCATGTATAAGACTGGTTTTCAGCTGCATACGGTTAGACTGGAAGCCGACCCCAACATAGTTGGGAAAAGGCTAGGCACTAGGCTATGATGATGTTAGGGTCTGCTTCAAGTCTAGCCCGATGCAGCTGAATAACAGTATTTTACATAGAGCGACTGCAAGATTTCTGCTAACCAGTTACGTACTAGTTCTCACAACCAGCCTTTAGTGTCATGTTACGCATTTTCGGGCTTACACTAGGTCATACGAACCGGTTTTTCCCGGTTCTCAAAAACCCGGGAATTCCCGGGTTTTCAGTTTGTAAACAAAACCGGTTTTGTCGTTTTAAAACCCGGGTTTTCGGGTTTTTCGGTCTTTTTCGTAATCGATCTTTATTGATCTGTGAACTTCGCAGATCAGACACGCAACACGTCTTAGGTCGTTTGAAATATAGAAATATGAACAAGTTAAATTTTATATCCCCCCCATTATTCATTTAATTTATAATTTATTCTCAAAAATACGCTACAGGTTTCTTGGGTTGTGGAATTGGTAAAATTCTTATTCGAAAGTACCCGTTGTTTATTTTTTTGTCTTATATTGATTGTGTTTCCGCGAACCGGAAGACGTTGCGTTGGAAGGCCTCCCACTAGGTGGACCGATGAACTGGTGAAGGTTGCGGGAATCCGCTGGATGCGAGTCGCACGGGACCGTTCAATGTGGCGACACTTGGGGGAGGCCTATGTCCAGCAGTGGACGTCTTTCGGCTGAAATGATGATGATGATGATGATTGTGTTTTTATTCTTCTGTGATACTTAATTTTACATTTGTATTTTTTTAATCAAAAGTATCCGATCACCTCGTTCCCGATGCGATCCCTCAGGAAGACTTCAAGCATAGTCCGCTCCATAGCTCGCTAAGTGACCTTGAATTTATGGACCAGCCGTACCGTGAATGACAAGTTTCGGCCCCATAAGTCATAACTGGCAAAACGCACTCGTTGAAGACCTTGGTATTTAGGCTCTGTAGAATACGCAACGACAAGATCCGAAGAAGTTTTCCAAATACTGCCCAGCCCAGCTGGATTCTTTTGGTAGCCTTCCTCTCACAGTTGCTCTTACCAAACTGTACAGTTTGATCGAGGTAAATATGTTCTCGAACAACCTAGAGAAGACCACAACAAAAGGTTCTGGGGTGATGAGTTCGTATAATATAATCTGGGTTTTGTCTAAGTTCACCCTGAGACCAATGCGTATTGAAGAATCTACTAGGCCATCCAGCATTTTCTTCAAGTCGTGCAGCGATACAGCCAGTATGACGATATCTACAAATCTCAAGTGTGAGATGTAGTCGCCGTCGATGTTAATGCCACGTCCTTCTAGTTCAGCGTCTTAAATACATCCTCCATTGTGTTGGTGATCAATTTCGGGGGGGCGGTACCCTTGCCTCAGCCCCCGACGCAATGTTATGTGCTATATTTGCTGGTTAGATTCAGCACTTAGATGTATCGCTAGTCTACTTGGCACCGCTGCAGAGACTCCAGGACAGACCAGGTTTCGATAGAATCAATAGCCATAGTCAAAAATGCAAGACAAAGAAGCCAATTATACTCTTCGGACTGTATAATCTGCCGCACTGTGTGGATGTGGTCTAGGTTGCTGTATCCTGCTCGAAACTCGGTTTGCTCCGTTGGCTGGAAGTGGACGAGTATTCGCGCTAGACGATTCGTGACGTCTCTTGAAACCAGCTTGAACACGTGGCTAAGGAGTGAAATGGATACGTAATTCTTTAAATGGGCTTGTTCCCCTTTTTAAATAAAAGAACGACCACGCTCCTACTCCACGCTTCTGCAGTTTTCCCAGAGAACAGGACTGAGTTGAAAAGCTCTCATAACAGATGATTTCCTCCCGCTTTCAGAAGCTAAGTTGTTATCCCATCCTCATCAGGGGCTTTTCGATTCTTCAGGTGTCTAAGAGCCGCCTCAATTTCATCTTGGCTGACTCCCGGCAAGTCTTCTGTGAAATGGCGGGTTAAGGTTGCTCTGGAATTCTCATTTTCGGGATCAGATCCAGATGCATACGATGCGTACAACTGGCCGTATAAGTTTTTGACTTCCAAAAGAACTATAACTATAACGACTTCGAATCGACGTTATCCCCATTCCCCACTAGATTTAGTCAACTTCGTCAGGTGGCTTCTCCGGAGTAATTAGACATAGTCGACCCCCAATTTTGCTCAATTGCTTTTTCTATTGAGCGTGTGCTGGAGCATCAAAGATGGCGTCTTACCAATTTTCTAATTATTTTGTTGAGTGCCTGTAGTTCTGTCGAAGTGATGAGTGGGTTTTCATGTCGTTCCGTCATAAACTCCAGAGTCTACTCCGAAACCAGTACGCCGCATTTTGCAAAAACGCGTCTAGAGCTTTCTCCCTGAAAATTTGCGCCATGTGGTCAAGCGCCTGGTCAATATTATAACCTTTGTAATTGTTCATTAATAAATAGAGCAAGAGCATTTTGTATTAATGAATAAAACCCGAAAAACCCAGGAACCCGGTTTAGGAATACGAAACCGAAAAACCGGTTCTGAAAAATGGCCAGTTTTCAATGCCCTACTTACACCACAATATTGATTAAATACCCTTGTACTGATGACCTATCCTTCCTCTCTTTAGCGCCAGTCCGATAAGCAGCTAAAACTATCTATAAATATACTCATGCAGATCACAAGTACACGCTGCCAATGAGGGAACTGATTGCAATGACATCAGCAGATCGACGCGACGAGGTTAGGGGTCAGACCACTTCGTCTATTGTCAGTTTGTCAGGCTTTGAATTGTACTTAGTTTGTCTCTGTGTGTAAGATTTTGAATGACCTTGGGAAGAGATAATAACGCGATATTTTGGAGCAATTTAGTAGCGCTTTTCGACACATTCTTAGGTATATTTTTTTGTTTTTATTTTTGTTTTTATGGCACAGGAATCTTCTTAGGTTAAGCCCAGTTGCACCTGTTTTATATCTTGCTACTTACTGAAGAACAATTTAAGGCATAATTGTTGTGAAATAGGTTTGAGTTGTTGAATATCGTTTCGTTTGTTTCGTGTGTAGCGGAAAGAATGTTTAGTGAACGGGTTTACTGACGGGTTTTCCATGTTTCATAAATAAGCAGAAAAATTAAAGTATTGTTATAGAAAATAATGGTTCTTGAGGACATATACGAGTCTTCTTTTTGTATCGACGGTATAAGTGTCTAGAAGTCAAGAAAACTCACGAAAAATCACGAGAAGGCAAGAAAAGTTTTGTACCCTATCACTATGTTTTCCTGTTTAACCCAAAGGTTGACTGCTAGAGAATGCCTTGTAGCATTAAGTCCGCATGTACCACTCTTGAACATGAAGTTTAAATAAATAAAAGTCACGGAAAGTCAAGAATAGATTACGCTGTTTGGGCCCAGCAGGCCACGTTTATTGCGGCGTCAGAGGCATTGATCAGATCAGATCGTCTAAGATGCAGATGAACGGACGGACAATCCTGCAGTCCAGCAAGTGGGACAATTTACGAGTTGTCTCATGGGACAGAGAAATACTGTCCATTTTAGTTTGTTTAAAAAGTTTTCAATATGTGAAAAATTTTCCATAATTTGTCTTAGATTTTGACTTGGCTGCTTTCAACAATACGAGAACCTTGTCAAGTATATTTGCGATAATCAACTAGAATATACTAATCATAGTTTCGAATTAATCGATCGTGTTCTAGGAACACCATAAACACTTTAATCATAATACTAATAAAGCAGTTATTCTTAGAACTAATGTATCATAGATTATTCTACGACTACGAGTTTAATATTTTATAATCTTTAGATTATATTTGTAGTTCTGTACTTTACATACTAACACATAAGTAAATTGCTAAGTAATAATACCTCTAACAGACAGATTCATATTATGTATTGCTATGGAGTTTTTGCGCATTTTCTTCTTTACAGCTCAAACATTATAAGGTGAAGGATTTTGGAGTCTCTTCTTTGTCACTTATGACCTTCAAAAAGGGCTAATTCTCAGCCTTATCCGAGCAATATTTGTATATTTGTGATCACTTTCTCGAAAATGGCTCTAAAGATTTCGATGAAAGTTGCAATATGGGGGTTAACGCGGGCGACGAAACAATCTACGTATAGTAGGTCTCATATCTGGGAAAATTCGTTTTCCCTATTTGTTCAAAGTACCTGGGCAGGTACTTTGAATAACTTTGAATGTCTTTTGAAACTGGCAATCAATCTATACTAATATTATAAAGAGGTAACATTTGTTTGTAAGTTTGTATGTTTGTAAGTTTGTATGTAGGGGGTAATCTCCGGAAGTAATGAACCAATTTTAAAAATTGTTTCAGTGGTAGAAAGCTACATTATTTGTGAGTGCTATAGTACTCCCACGGGAACGGGAACTACGCGGGTGAAACCGCGGGACGTCAGCTAGTTTATTATAATTTGTATCATAATTTCCTAAAAAAGACAACCTTGGGCGGCTCGGACAAACAAGACGAGGACAGCTTGGGGGAGGCCTGCAGCAGGACAACCTGAGGTGATGCATTGATTAAATCTGACAACCAGTCACTGTAGGCAATTTGATTTGAAGGCGTTCATCTTGTACATCTTTGCCAACATGATCCTTTGTATTAGATTGGCACTAAATGATGGTTACTTGACCGGTCAGAGATCAAGATAAATTATGATGTTATCATTTAATCCAATGACAAGAATAAGATGTTATACTGTATCATGTGGATGATAAATCCATATTATGACATTAGATAAAGAGGACAATGTTGTATCCTTCCGATATTGTACTAATAACCTTCAATGGAGTGGTCGGAAAGACCAAGAAAACAAGTCTTCCTGAAAGAACGTGTTTCGTGTTTTTAGAATTTTATCTCATCATCAGCTCAGAAACGGTGAAGGAAAACATCGTGAGGAAACCGGCATGTCCTAGAACCAAAAAAAAATCGAAGACATGTGACATCTACCAATCCACACTGGGCCCGCGTGGTAGATTATAGCCCATTCCCTCTCATAGAGAGGAGGCCTGAGTCCCAGCAGTGGGAACATTAATAGGCTGATGATGATGATGATGATGAGAAGCTCTGGGTATTGTCAAAATATTAAGCAATCAGCAGGTAGTAACTTAGGAAAGAGTTTACCGTAGTCAGATGCATCATCTACCTAGCCTTTTTCCAACTATGTTAGGGTCGGCATCCAGTCTAACCGGATGCATCTGAATACTAGTATTTTACATGGAGCGACTGCCTATCTGATCTCCACAACCCAGTTAGTACTGGGTAATACGATACCCTTTGGTACGACTGGTTGTCAGACTTTCGGGCCCCTGACCTTGTATCGACTGTCAAAGATCTACAAATGAAAGCCGGGACTTTCCGAGGCACGGAGGAAACTCAGTATATATAATGGGTGGTCACCCACACGGCCCAACCTAGGCCAGCGCGGCTTAATCTGAAGATCGACCTGAGCGCCAATTTGATTGAAATCCGTTCACCCGTTTAGCCGTGAAAAGGTAACACGACGTGTATTAGTATGAAATAATATTCCACAAGGCGTCATTCGTTTGAAGTAAAGGCGACCACAGAAGTAATATCTACATCAAGACAATAAATCAAACCAATCTGTCTACAAAACATGAAAATATTATCTAGATACTAATATTATAAAGAGGTAACATTTGTTTGTAAGTTTGTATGTAGGGGGTAATCTCCGGAAGTAATGAATCGATTTCAAAAATTCATTCACCATTAGAAAGCTACATTCACCCTGAGTGACATAGGCTATATTTTATCCCCGTACTCCCACGGGAACGGGAACTACGCGGTTGAAACCGCGTGACGTCCGCTAGTGATTTATAATTATACCAAAAAAACTATACGGCATTATAACTTCGTTAACATTGACCAGTATATAAACTTGAATAAACCGATAATCTTATCTACAACATACTAAATTCTTTCAACATTACGTATCGACAGTTATCAGTATACGTTTTAGTACGGTATTCTTTGTAAAATCGCTGTTATCTGGTCACGATTCCCAAGTTCACATGTGCGAAAATCTGTTGGTATCACGGAATAAAGTAAATAGAAATACCTAGTATGGTTTATCATAGTTTTGACAAGTCAATGTTAGTCTGGATTATTGGATGACGTATGGTTAAGATTGTAGAAGTTGATATATGTCTATGTGTCGACCGGGGAAGTTTTACCGTCGGCCATAGCAATATCATTTGTCTTCTACACAGGTAAATCTAAATTAGTTCATAGGTCGTGCCTAAAAAGTTACGTAAACGCTCACGTGGGGTGCGTGATACCCCGACCATAAATCAAATACGAAACCCATACAAAGTCACGATTGTGCTCGATACTTGATCATAAAGGACACGTGTTTATATGAAGCTAACGAGGAATTCAGCGCTCAAAATTCGGAATTGAAAAAAGGATCTTTAAGGATACGCTGGGGTGTGTAATACCCCACGAAATTATGGGTTAAGGTTGTTTTAGTGCCGCATGCCGGTGGTTTATTCCCGTGTTATAATTTTGTATTCAGCTGTATCAGGTTAGTTTCAAAGCGACATGTTTTCAAGCCCCATTACACTATTTAAATAAATAGGTAGAACATTTTTTATTCAGGTCAATGAGTAACTGAATAAACTTAACATTATTTCGAATTATTTGCTTATGGAGTGGAAAATTATATGTTGCTCCCACGAGCTTTCTGTCTGACGTCATAACATAATGATGTCAGAGAATACATGGAAATTCAAATGGAGATGGAAAATGGGAATTTGATATTTTTTGTCACTTACCCTTTTACTTCAAGACAGGGAAATAAACACCACGCTTCACTAAAACCAAGCCGGTGGACACTGTCAGCACATGGGAGGTGGCACCGAAATCTCTAAAACCACCCCGGTGCTGTCTGTACAAGCAATATTCTCCATAGGTTTAGGAAAAAATGTAGAGTACTATCATACCACGTTTTCATTTCATCATTTATCATTGCTATATTCCATGGGACCGCTTATCACATGGGACCTGATCATAACAGCCGAAATGTGTAACCTCCTCTATCAGTGACTTTATGGTACGGTATGTGAAAACTATAGGAAGAAACTTTTTTTTACAAAATCGAGTTGACAGACAGCTTACATTTGCCTTTTAGCACTGGAAGAGGTCAACTGGACTGGAGGTAAGCGTCCACCTGTCAGCATCGTACGCATCGGACACATCGCATCAAACGGATCGTAGTATGTACGTACGTTGTTGTATTATTGTTCGTTTGTTATTAAGTATTTATTTTTTTACATTTGTATGTTCATATTTGTACGCTTCACGGCAAAAGATAGAGAATCTAAGTTCTACATTGTAACATCTCACACACTGTGTACAACCTATGTTTACAAATAAAAGTTTGTTATTCTTATTGAACAAATTTGAGCGATCCGTACGCTGTTTTTCATGATTTTTTTGAGAGCAGTGGTGATGAAATAAATTACACAAAGTAATGCGCCTGCCTGGTTCGAACCCACGACTTACTGTTCTTAAGTCGGGGCCGCCACCACTGGGCCACCGCTGCTCTCCTGCCTATTACCATGACATGTATTGGTAACAATGTCAAACAAATTCATGGCAAATATTTGCTTGGGAACAACTAAAAATGGAAAATAAAAAAAACTTTTTTGCAAAAAATAAAACCGACTTCAAAAAACACAAAAAAGTGAAAAATAACTTTAGCTTCAGAAGTCGGTGACAAAAAAAACAAACTAGTTTTTTGGAAGTCGTGAAAAAAATAGCAGCGTTCGTTCCACTTCCAATTAAAAATACGTGTCAAAAGATCCATGTATACAACTACAGAAAGAAATACATTTAGGTCAAGGGTATTATGTCAGGGGAACAGACCGTGAAATAATGTACTACCGCTTTCAGTGACGGTCCACCACTTTCACCCTTAAGCCCTTAGTAATAAGGTTGAAAAAGTGTTCGACCACGGTTGTAAGTCATTCATCAAAGGACAAAGAAGGTTTTCATGTTGGAGTAGGAATGAAATTGAATAGGTCGCTTTTGATACGATTGTCACGTTCAAAGCACTTGTTGCCAAATAGGGGAGGGGGCGTTAAGGGATTCCCCAGGGGTTGCTGCCCTTTAGGGTAGACAGTGTCGATTAATTATTTGTATCCCTTGCAGGGATGTTTAGCGAAATTGTGCAGTCTGTGTACAACTTGTAAGGATGAGTATTGTTTACAGCACCCTACAGACGTATTCACAGAGCTTATAATAATTAATTAGCATCAAGTTCAATGAAAGGTAATTTTACTATCGTTAAACTTTAAGATAAGGTACGTTCTTCGTCTTTCTTTTACGTGTGGTTAGTGAAATTGTAGTCTGTGTTCTGGTATCGCTATCAATACTTTTAGGATGAGAATCGTTTACAGCACCCTACGGACGTATTCACAGAGCTTATAATAATTAATTAGCATCAAGTGCAATGAAAGGTAATTTTATTATCGTTAAACTTTACGATAAGTTTACGTACTTACTTCATCTTTCTTTATAATGTGGTTAGTGCCTAACCTGGTGTCAGAGTTTTTATGCCGACCCTCGCTGAATTGGCTTTACATGCCGTATGAAATATCTCTCAGGCATGCTGGTTAGGTTTCGAAAAATCAAAGGTACGTACTACTACGTACGTGTCTTGGGTTCGAACTTTCGAGCTCGAGAAATTTTAAATGCCGTTTTATCCACGAAAGTTAGTGTGCCAACTCGTAACTATTTTAATCTTCATACATTGAATCCCATTTCGTCTACCATAAATTTCAACTGTTTTTGGACAGTACAGGCAGCTCCCAAAGTTACAGGGAAACCATTTGTTGATGTTGCCATTTTTTGTCTCTCTCTGGCACACTAAGGTTTGTTGCGAGCGAACTCAATTTTGAATTTGAACCGAAACTAGGTACTAGGAGAACAGAATCAAGAAGGAGATGTTGGTGCCGCTGAAATCGTCTTTTTAGTGAATACCCAACAATGAGTACTAGGAGAACAGAATCAATAAGGCATCCATCACTAAATTCTGTTACAGCAATTCTAAACTATTACTTTCAACTAAAAACAACTTTTACTGCTCGCTCATTACCCGATCGATACTGCATTGCATCCACCTCTGACGTCACCCTCGGAAAAACCGGTGCTTCTAAGATTACAGTAAGTAACTACAGCATTACAGTTCGTAATTATTGTAATCATTGTAATTGCTGCTGTCAATTCAATTGTTGTTTAATATAATTAGGTTGCTAATTTACCTAATTATGTTATTTAAGAAATTGCAAAATTAATTCAATCAGAATTTATTTTATCGATTGTCTGATTGTTATTGTAGGATGAAGTGGAATTATGGGAATTTATTAAGGCATTTAAAATGTTTTACAAGATAGTGCATTTATAAAGGGTGTCAAAGTGGGTCTTAACGAAGCTAAAAGGCAATTGTTCTCCCACTCATCATTGTGATTATTTTTTTGTTCTATTGGGAACCTTGTATTTACTTCATTTTCATGAGTTTTGCCTGAAATGCCTCCAAGTCCACAACCACCGTACTTTTCAATGATGCATCCATCAGCACAATGTTGTGAGTGCGTTGCATTGAATCCTACCGTAAAACCGTGACCCCAAAAAAAAAATTCCCAGCAATATTTTTTGGGTAAAGTTACTTAGTTTGATGATCAGAATGCTTGGCTGACGGCTTCGTTTCGTTCAATTATACCTTGTATGGTAGCATTCCAGGTCATCCATCACATAATTCACATCACATAATACGGAATCCATTGAAATACCAGCAATCATATACCTCCATAGCTAACGTATAAAGAACCTCGCAAAAACAGAACAGAATTATAGGAAATATTTCCGTAAAGAATTCCTACGATCTTCTGTGTCCCTGGTATTCCCAGTGGGAATACCTGTCTGGCGGCCAGCTTCAGTATAAATCAATACTGTGTTATTACAGAGTACATTCTCGTCATATTGCTGGATCTAGGTTAAATATTAGACGGCTAAGGAGATTCTAGATGCACAGCATATTATACCTCCTCGCAAAAACAGAATTAGGAAATATTTATGTAAAGAATTCCTACGATCCTCTGTGTCCCTGGTATTTCCAGCGGGAATGCCTGTCTGGCGGCCATTGAGAGCATCAGTATAAATCAATACTGTGTTATTACAGAGTACATTCTCGTCATATTGCTGGATCTAGGTTAAATACTAGACGGTTATGGAGCTTCTAGTCTAGATGTTATACAACGTATTTACTTTGCGGTTTCTGAAAGCTTATTCAATTGAAACCGATCTGATTGAGTGGTGTTTGTGGTTCAATAAATCGTAGATGTCTGCGATTGCCCGCAGAAACTTGACCAGACTTAAACAAAATTAAGTTTAATAAATCTGAATGTCGTTTACATGGAGCCACTGCCTATCTAACCTCCGCAACCTAGTTAGTACTGGGTAATACGATACCCCTTGGTAAGACTGGTTGTCAGACTTTCGGGCTACTGACTACCTGTAACGACCGTACAAAGTGAAAAGATCTACAATTTACAGCCAGGACCAACGGCATAACGTGCTTTTCGAGGCACGCAGTATGTAATGGGTCACCCGTCACCCATCCAAGGTTGGTCCTTGGATGGGTGATGGGTGACCCATTACATCGTAGGCAAGCGCGGCTTAGCCTAAAGATCGACCTAAGCGGTTGTATAATTTCGTCACGAGCTCCACTCTTCTGAACACCCAACCAAATAACACATCAAAAATTGAACACCACTAAAAGTAGGTATATAACAGACGATGCTGTACACAAAAAGTACAATAAACGTACGATTCAATATAAGGCTCATCCAAATGTAAATTGACACAGAGATCAATTGAAACTGCCCAATGTTCGATTGAGACCTTACCGAATACACGTATGGTCTATGTTGTGAGCGAAAGACGGAGTAGTCAAAGTGCATTTTAACAGCAATAACGATGATGGTTTCTGTAGAAAATGTAGTCAAGAAGCAAATAAGTAACCAGGGTCGAAATATATTTATAATTGAAGTTTTCTTAGAAACCGATGGATGTTTTCGAATAAAATGAAATTAAATAGATAGAAATATTCAAATTTGTTAATATAATTACATTTCATCTGAAGACGTCAAATAGTTTATAAAAAACCGGCCAAGAGCGTGTCGGGCCACGCTCAGTGTAGGGTTCCGTAGTTTCCCGTCCGTCACAATAAGTGTTCCCACTTATGAGTTTAAAGGTGGGTATCCATTATGTAAAAATGCTTGCATATACGAATATACTACAAACTTAGTCCAGAAATTGTCTTTTTTGTACAAAAACTGTTGTTTCCATTAAATTCAAAATGATTTTCCTAGAAAGTCCTTATAAAGTTCTACTTTTCAGATTTTTTTCATATTTTCTAAACTTATGGTTCAAAAGTTAGAGGGGGGGAACACATTGTTTTTTACTTTTGGAGCGATTATTTCCGAAATTATTGACATTATCAAAAAATTATTTTAGGAAACCCCTATTCATTTTTAAATACCTTTCCAACAATATATCACACGTTAGGGTTGAAATTAAAAAAAAAATCACTTCCCACTTTACATATAGGGGGGCTACCCAAATAAAACATTTTTTTCCAATTTTTATTTTACCGCTTTGTCGGCGTGATTGATATACATATTGGTACCAAACTTCAGCTTTCTAGTGCTAACGGTCACAGAGATTAAGCGAGGACGGACGGACAGACATGGCGAAACCATAAGGGTTCCTAGTTGACTACGGAACCCTAAAAACTGCAACTATTTCTGAAGACCACGGTTACTTATTAATTTTGATGACCGTACATACAAGACCGATATGGAAGCTACCGGTAAGCTTGTCAACCGTGTTAAAAAGTTACTGCAGAAGTATGAAAGGCTTTGAAAGAGTTATAAACATTGAAAAAACTAAAAGGAAAAAGTTAATGATCCTAGAATTCAATGAGTGGTGCAAAATCGATCGAAAGGTTGGGGATGCGATCTGAGTTATAAGCGGTTAGCGAAAAAGCTTTGGAGAGAAGTGGACCAGTGAATTTATTGTTCTTGGTGTTCTGCAGTAAACATAAAGTTTATCTTTGAAAATTGTGTTCATAAAACCGCTACGTCCTGCTGCCTTGCTTTTTAACGACACTTCTGGTAGAATTTTGAGAGATAGTGAATTTGTGTCTTCTTTCTTTTTGTTTTATGTAGTACTTATATTTATATTTCAGGTTTTTCAATTGACTGAAAAATTATTTTAAATGTTGATTTTTTAATAGAGTTGCACCTCATTTAGCAGCACGAAATCTTTCTCTCAATTGATATCTATTTTGCGTTTGTTAACTCCTGACTAAAAGCACCATTTTTTGTTTGTTTGTTCGCGAAACGGATGCAATATCATGCAATTTATATGTAGATTTTTTTTCGACTAAAAACACTCATTTCGCACTATTCGGCCGCAGTGACTGACGTAACAAACGCTTTGTAGTGCAAGCTGATTAGAACTTTATTCCAACAGTATTTCAAACGAAGTTTGAACCACACAAATAGTTGCTAATTTTAGGGTTAGAAGGGCCTTAAGTAATTTTAGACTTCTCTGTTGCGAACTTCCTGCTTTTAAATTAATTTCATAATTTCACTACTATCTATGGCATGTGTTTAAAATAATCCTCTTATGTCGCTAACACTTCTGACTTGAGCCATTCAGATCAGTGCCCTGATAACGTGTCGTAGGCGGCGTCGGTTACGGACTATGTAACGGGGTTTTTTGTAATGTCTACTGTCGTACCGTGGGTTTTACTACTAGTAGTAATGGAGGTTGCCGAATTAGTGTACGTGCTGATTGATGGCTTGATATTATTCAATAGAGACTCGGCGAATCTAATCTGATAAATAACTCAATGATTGAAAAGGCAGTTCTGGTTCATGGTAGCTCTAGGAATATAGTGGGGTTTTTTTTGGTAGGAGTCCGGTATATACGAAATGTGAAAAACACAGATTAGTATAAATAATAACAATAATACTAGCCGCAGTCATTGTGCCGATAGTCGTGTCGGCCAATGGCTTAATAGCTAAGAGCCTCGACCAACATCTTAGGAGGCTCTCGCTTGGCAGCTGGATCAAGGGCTTGATTCAGAAAGCAGTACTTCGGGAAATCTAGACACGGCACGTATTGTTAGGAGGTTCCTCTCTCAAGAGCCCTGACTACCGGCAGCTCGGACCCTGTTCCCAGCGCTGGTGGGCTACTGTTTTTTATATTTTTAAATGTTTTTTTATGTAGTTTTATTAAGAAATATTTAAAAATGTCAAAAATATGTGTTTAAATGAATAAACGAAATACTAGCCTATTACTGTCCCACTGTTGTGCAAAGACCTGTGCTCAACAGAGAAGAAATACGAACAATGAACTAATACTTCAGATTAGCAGTTCCAAATATGCCCATTGCATTTGTTAACTTGAAACTGTTACCGGAATCAGTTCTATGAATTTACTTAGGGGCAATTGTTCGTATGGGCGGTGGTTCCTTACCTTTCTTGAACCAGGGACCACTTTGGTGTCTTGCTAAATTCCTGATGGAAAACCCAATAACACCTTGCCCGACCGGGGAATCGAACCCGGACTCGACTCGGACCACCGGTGGTCCGCGGACTATAGGTTCGGAACCAATGAGAGAAATTATGCTATCATGGCATAATTTCTCTCAGTCTTCAAGTTTCCTTTGAATATCACGACTAACAAAAAATCATGTGCGTTATCTCATTCCGATCTCGTTTTTAAAATGGACCTAATTCTACTATGCAGTATTTCCTACCTTTCCATTTGGCATTTTCAGGCAAATAAATAATATTGCAATTTATCACACACACTGCAAGTGACACTACCATTAAATAATAACATTATCATTGCCAACAATCTAATAACATTTAACTCGTATGACGTCACGTGTTTGTCTAATGCCCTATGATGGCTATCTTATCACAATGCACAAGGTCTTAACCAAGGATTATTTTTATTATGTCACTTGTACTGAATGCCGTCTTACCTTGACTTTGTAGACGCGGAAGATTATTTTAATGTCAATTTAAGCTTCAGATTTAGAGTAAACATGCTCGTAATGTAATTTTCTTGCTTCGTCTTCATTTACCTATGATTTTAAGGTTCTTTTTAGCAACATGAATCTCAAGATATCCGTCCGTATTATATACTAGCTGTTCCCCGCGGTTTCACCCTCGCTGCTCAGCACCTGTTGGTCGTAGCGTGATGTTATATATAGCCTATAGCCTTCCTCAAGAAATTGACTATCCAACACTAAAAGAATTTTCCAATTCCAACCAGTAGTCCCTGATATTAGCGCGTTCAAACAAACAAACAAACTCTTCAGCTTTATAATATTAGTATAGATAATATATAAGTATATAGATTATATATATATTGTATGATATATGTGTATATATATTGTATAATTTGAAGATGCGTATTCATGATTTGTGGTGTAAAGCGAATAAATAAAATCAGGAAGGAGTACTATACGAGGAAGTCTGAAAGTGGTGCCGCTGACAAAAAAGTTGAGTAGTAATCGGTTTTCGTGGTTTGGACATGTGAAGCGGACGAATTAGGAGAATGTAGCGAGGTAAGTATGAATATGGATGGCTATAAAAGCAAAGGAAGACCAAAGAAACGATGGATGGATGGTGTGAAGGATGATATGGCTACAAAGGAGGTGACTGCTGAGATGACGAGTAATAGAGAAGGATGGAAGAAGATATGCTGCGCCGAACACAAATGAATTGGAATATAAGGTTGGAATATAAGGGCAGGAGAATGATGATGATGTCCGGTATCACGCTTTCCGTCACCTCCTTCTGCAAAGCAGTCATGCTGGAGAAGGAGGTGGCGGAACGTGAGAAGGAGAGAACCTCACGTCCCAACCGCCACGGGAGACGACCCGGGCGTCGAAGGCCACCGTAGGCGCGGGCCTGTGGACGGAGAGTGTCGGAGAGCTATGGACTAACACGCCGTCCGCCCGTCTCATGACGACAGGCCGTGTCGACGGCGCGTTCGTGTTCCACGCGCGCCTCAAAAAAAGCCAGCAAAAGGAAGGGGTCCGCAAGGGCCGATGCCTGCCGGGGTTGCGGGACTGTTCGAAAGAGATACCGTGGCCCCAGAACACAAAGGGAGATGAAGGAACATGGATGGGTTTTAGTTAGTATAAGTCTGACACTCCCTTCTGCTCCGCCCAGAGCGGGAGGAGTCATTTGATGATATCCAATCCGAAAAAAAAGGTATCACGCTTTTTGTAACGCAGTAATGGTCAACAGAAAGTTATTTTCACCACATCTAAATAAAGTACAGGAGTGCTTTCTATAAGAAAAATCTGTTGTACGCCTAGGGACTGAGTGAGTTATGTCTCATTAAAAATGAGAAAACAGAGGAAAAACCATTTTCTTAGCGCTTTTCTCCACCATTACATAAAAAATTCAGTAGCCCTAAGAAAGATATGCTCTTACAAAAATGGAAAAAGTACTAGGGTAGTATAAATAGCACGGCAGTCCTTTTGTCGTATATTATTGTGTGGAACAGTGGTACTGAGGCCCTTTGTTGCTCGGAATCTAAGCCCTGACTTGTATTGTTTATTGTTCGAAGGTTGTTGAGCTCAATTGTCGTTGTAGACGCCGATTCTGAACAAAAACATTCTAAAAAGTTTAGGAGAATAGACAGGTTATGTTACTCAATGATGCAAGATCTCTAGACACATTCAAAAATGAATATAACATTAAACTTAGAGCCGTAAAAGAAAACCAATACGCTCTGCCTTTTGACCTCGTACAGGACTAATTTGGTCTCTAGTTTCTTTGTTGTGTATCTTGGTGTCTTACTTTTTATATAAATTTGTTTTAATTGTTATTTTAATCATTTGTCTACGTCTGAACGGACTGCGGTCCATTCGATTTGGTCCGTTCAGACTAAACACCCTTTGTTTTGACCTGTGACGCCTGTGCGGAACAAATACATTATTTTCCTTTCTTTCTTTCATAATCATCATTTTTTTTTATATTATATAGCAAAAACTACAGAAGGATACTCCTTTTGCTTCGTCTCCGTAAAATACATTCAGAAACATGTAAAACCCTGCTTTAAAATAATGGCTTTTTTTTAAAGTGACTGTTACACCTAAAAGCCAGAACTAACACACCAGCAGAAAAGAGCCAGCGCAATCAAACCGGCCGAAGAAAAGATGAGAGGCAATACTTCCCATTCTCTACATTCATGATCTTTCAAGAATCTCATCTGCATGGTTAGTTTACCACCAAACAGACCACCAACGACCACAACATAACCGGAAAGTTTTCCTACGAAACTGTGTGTAATAAAAACCAAATCACTACCAACCCTACTCGAGAAGCATACAGATACATTTCGCAAGAAAAATTCGCTGTCCGTCGTCCGAGTCGTTTCGCAGAACCACTTGAATGAGACCAGCGCGGACAGTTACTTGGCTCCCTACCACAAAAACAATAGCAGTGCCGAACGATACATTGAGATGTTTTATGTAGTAGGTAGTTTGGTTTGATATTTGTATAATTACTTATTTGTAATTTGGCCGCCAGAGAGTCGTGGAAGAGGTCTTCACCCAAAGAAATCCGTTACTCATAATTTAAGAAACTTACCTGACTAATAAATTAGATTATTAAGAAAATACAGTAAAAAGCTAAACAATGAACAATCAATATCCCGTGACAGTATAAGTCTAAATATGTAAAAGCTTTGTTATTGTTGTAATTTGGTCGATCTTAAATTGTGTTGGGTTTCTGGCTAGTCTAAGTAAACGAGCTTTTGTATTAATGCAATTATGCACTGAACCACTGATAATTTATAAGAAAAATCTCATACATAATCATGTTGACATCATTTTGAATCAGATGCCCGCATGTACGGCCTAACAAGCTATTTGGTTTACATTTTACAATGTAGTTTGTTGGTTAGACTGTAAACCAAATATGTAGCTTGTTCGACCGTACTCGATAAAACTACACAGTAATCCGCAATTATTAGCAACATGTTAGCAATAAATAAAAATTGAAACATTATGATAAAATCTAACACCATGCTTTACAAAAAACCTGCTCTCAAACGATTATCACATTCTGATCGAGATAACACGTCCATTGTGAAACGATTTATGTAATTAATTAAACCTATACTTTACAAAACATGACAAAAAACCGTATAATCCAATTTGCGGAATACGCCATAAAAACTTCTGTTCGTATTTATCGATACATGATCATATTATTGATTTTAATGGAGTTTCTCAATAAACGCATGGATGAGGAGTAAGTAATGAGTGGATAGCGATTGAATATTTCACTAATGACCGTGTTTCATCTCTGCTAAAAACTGCAGTCCATTTTTCTAGTTTCTGTCAAAAAAAAAGTTGAAAACGTAAGTGGATATCTCGCCAGCATAAACTCTAAAGGTCTAACCATAGCTACTGAGATCTATCGTTCTACTTCTATATATAACACATTTGAAAATATGAATTCGTAGTAGGCATCTAACAGTAAAACTCAAACTTCTTCTATTTTGAAGTTAAGGTCTCTCCAAATAGAAAACAAATCTTAAGTTTGGAATTCAATACATTAGTCGGTAGAATTTGAGATTTGAGTAATGAAGGTTGCACTTGTAACTATAGTCAAGTTAAAGTAATTATTTATGCAACCATTTTTACGCAATAGAAAAGAATTTGAACGAAGTAAGAACCGTCAAAGAAAGCAAAGCTAAAAATGTTACATTTTGAAAGTTCTAACATCAAGCAATTACTAAATTACAGAATAAAATCGTACCTATAAGAGGGCTATCGCAATTTTTCTTGTATTTGAGTGTTTTAAGAGTCTAGCACTCAAATACAAGAAAAAAATTGATTTTTTATTTTGAGCGCCCTCTAGAGAAATAATAAAACTTTCTCGGGCATTTTTTTTTTAATGTTGTGGCCATATCTAAACCATAATCACACATCTAAACTAAGATTTTTGGTGTGTGATTATTGTTTAGATATGGCCACAAAATTGTTAAGTGATTACTTTTCCTCAAGTAATCTCTTTGACGTGTTTATAGATACGGTGTTGGTGACACAGTTTGTTTAATGCATTGTTTTCAACTAAATCGCTACCGCTTATTACTCGGCCCACACTCCAATATTGCATAAAAACGTCGTCGGTCCGCCGTCGTACCGTAACCGGCACTTTCTCAGACACCGCCTCGTACGACGCAAATCTAGCTTATTTACTATGTACTATGCTATTTACTATGTAACTGTGTTATTCTCTTATTGCTTAATAACCTAGATCGTAGAACTGTACGGAATTTGTCTCGGTTTAAATTTTTGCAAGTTCCCCTTTTTTTTATTCGGATGGGAAATCATCAAATGACTCCTCCCGCTCTGGGCGGAGCAGAAGATTGTCAGACTTTTACTGACTAAAACCCATCCATGTTCCTTCATCGCCCTTTGTGTTCCGGGGCCACGGTTCTTTCGAACAGTCCCGCAGCCCCGGCAGGCATCTGCCCTTGCGCTTCTTTTTGCTGACATCTCTTTGAGGCGCGCGTGGAACACGAACGCGGCGTCGAGACGGCTTGTCGTCATAAGACGGACTGACGGCGAGCTAGCCCATAGCCCACATAGTCTACAGGCCCGTTGCAAGCTCCCCTTCAGACAGAAAAATACACTTAGCAAAACAGCCAATATGGGTTGGGTGGAACTAAAGATGATTCAAAGGTTCTTCTATGGCCCTTTTTCTTAGCCTAATGTATGATTAAATTATGGTCATGACTGTCTTCATCATCTTCCTGCCCTTGCGCCGACGCTATCATTTACTCCTTTTTCCCCCATATCATTCCTCAAACAATCCATCCATCATTTCCTTGGCCTTCCTCTCCTTCTCCATCCACCAACATTTATGTATATTCATCACTCTTTTAATTGACTGTAAACATGTCAAAAAGACGGTCAGCAGCTTATTGCTTAATGATGTGGCTCTCAATTTGTTTTTTTGGGCATGAGTATAGGAGACACCGCACGTAGACGTGGTCCAGCAGTGGGCATTTAGGCATAGGCCAAACGAGCGTATTGTTTTGAGCTGTGAGTCGCGTAAAATGAGGAGCTCGTGGCTAAATAATAACAGCCGCTCGGGTCGATCGTTAGGTGAAGCCGTGCTTGCCTAGGTTGGTCTGTGGATGGGTTACATACCGACATAGAGAGATAAATGATAAATCGGGGGCGTAGCTACCACGGTATCAACCGTATCAATTATATGGGGCTCTCGAGTAAGAAGGGCCCCTGATGAGGAAAAAAATCACAAAACCTCCCAACCTCTATTAATATTCTTCTTGATAAAAGATAAAACGAAAATATAACTTATCGCGATCCAGAAAGCTCCAATTTTTCGAGCTCACTTCGCTCGCTCTTCGACGAAGGCTTCACCAGTCGTGGTTCAGAAAGCACCAAATTTTCAAGCTCGCTTCGCTCGCTTTTCGATGAAAATTTAAACCCTTTCAGGATGCTGTCCTTTTCTATTTTAGCTCTTCATAAGTTATTACCTATGCTAGTCATGGTCACAGCTACACATTTTTTTGTCTCACTTTCCTCGCTCATACATTCTCATAATAAAATGAATGACAGCTAAATCGATGCAAGTCAGGATGCTATTTTCTTAGTTTTGCAAAAATAATTTGTGATTTTCTCCTTTTTTTGGCTTCGCCGCACTTGGGTTCAAAGGACCCCAAAAAAAAAATTGATATAGGGCTAGCTACGCCACTGAATAAGATAATACAAGCTTTTATAAGTTTTAATGAAATCAATCTATTCAATGAATAAAACCTGCTTTCTTAGTTAGGTAGGTAGGCTTTGAAGCATTACTATTGCTAGATAGATTAATAGTAGCAGTAAGGAATTTAACAGCTGCTAATTGTGGTAATTAAGATACTAATTACTAACGTTCCTGGTACCGTTACTGAAGCAAAGCACCAATTAAATACTAGTTAGTTATAATAATATGCAGTACTTATAGTATTAAACTTATTAACTTATTAAATTTGACATAGTGATGATATATTTTTCTATTTATTAATAATCATTTTATGTTTTTTGTTTACTACACTACTACACTACAACAGCCCATAACGTCCACTGCTGGACATAAGCCTCTTCCATGATGGGAGGAATTTGCCGTAATCTCCACGCTTGGCAGGTGAATTGGAGATCGCAGTGATGGAAGACTAACAGAAAACGCTGCTGCCCATTCTCAGGTCTACGGAGGCGCAAGGTGTTCTGCCTCAGACATTAGTCGCCTTATACGACACCCGTGAGTGTAATGGGTTGGTTCTATTCTACTCTGCCGGATACCACACGTTTTTTGTTTATTTAACTAATTTTCTTTAATTGTTATTAAGTAAATCAAATGAAATGTTAGATATACATTTAATTAATATAATATTTAATTCAAAATGATATGTAAGTGATATTGGATAAATCTAGAATATACCTTATTCTGCAATATTAGTTTTAAGTTATCGTGCTGCGCCCTAACAGGGTCATGTACTCACTAGTTTAAGCTTAACGTGTAAAATCGGTTGTGTACATTGTGCATTAAATTAAATAAATAAAGTAAAATAATTTTATTTCAGTTATAAATCATTGTTTCACTTTCAGGTCACCCGATCCAAAATGGAGATCTCTATGGAGAAGCACAGTCAAGAAACTCCATGTATAACATCGTTGAAACTCTTCGAACATTAGGTAAGAAAAGAGAGGTACGTCTGGTGCACATACTTGGTATCTAGAACTATAGACAAAGCGACATTACATACCAGCTACGATGTCGGTTTGCTACTGTTGTTCAGTAGCAGGTTTTACACAATTATATACGAACTATAATTCACACTCAGTCTGTATTTGGGCAGATTAATGTCCTAGTTCACAATATAATGCCTGTTAAAATGACTTAGTGTTTGCCTCCCTTTTTATACACTTAAACGCCATATTCAAATCAACTGTCAATTACCAATGACGTATTATATATAGACACGTCATGAACCAACATCGCGGCGCTTAAAAACGGCGAAAATACTAGAGCTACTTATAAGCGTGAAGAAAGAGAAAGAAAATATGACACCGAACGGCGGGATGCCTGTTGCGAGAGGGAGATAAATATACATCTTCAGTCACGTCACAGGATTTATTAAATTATAAACAAACGTAGCGTCGCGCGACAGGTTGGTGCGTAACTAAGCGCGATGTGGCCAATTGGCTTCATTTCATGTTGTCATTTTAGAGTGCGGAAAACGTATCTATAGTTTATATATCATTGTCAATTACTCAATATGTTATCAAAAAAATAAAAAAATAAAAAAAAAACAAATAAATGACTTACTTATGAGAAAATAAATACAAAGAATATTATTTGAATAATTAAAATGTTTAAAAGTATTTTAGGAATAATTAAGACACTACTACGTCATAACTGTCGCGTATCTATTTGGTACTTGTTAACACTACACAAGCTGATGAAATGTTATGAAATGTTATGTTTTGTATTGAAATTACTCGTAGCTACCGAAAACCTAATCTTGTGTATCGTTGTAAGAATACGAAACGTTTTGAAAAGCTGGACATTCTGGAAATTCTGGATTATCAGTTTTGACAGCAGTCTAATAGTTTTACAACGGCACAAGCTACTATACATTAACTTCTGCTGGCAGGAGAAGAAAACCACACCTGTGTAACCACATACGCTAATTTTAATAAGACGCTGTCAAGATTATAATCAATATATAACATAATTACCATAATCTCCAATTAAACCCACCGTTACGATTCGTGACTAGACCACAAATCTGTTTACCGTACTCTATTGTATAACTAGACGCGTTATCAATGGATCGTAATCGACAATACAATGCTTTAAGTGAGTGTATCAATCAATAATCATGTGTTAGTGGTACGGACCTACGACATTTGTAGGCGCGGCGGGACATAGAGTAGCTGAGGAAATAGAAGAGACTGAGGGGTATAGTATGACCACTTTAAGTGTGCAGTTCAAGGTGGCGCTGCTTGTCAAGAAAAAATGGCATCGATATGTCAAACTTATTATATTTATTTTAGTTCTACGTTTTCCCGCCTTCACAGATAAGCTGGCTGAAGTGTATGTGTGGGCAAATGCGTGTAACTTTGTTTGACAGGTGTCAGAAATTATTTTTCAATAGGGTACTATGTTTAATTTATTCAGCCGCCATGCAGTTCCTTGTTGAAAACTGCCGCAAGATGGCGCTACGAGTTCTTCTTGTTGTCATTTGTTGCTTATCTTTTTTTTTTTTGACAAATGAACACTCGACGCTGTTTAGTGCTGAAGATTCCAGTAAACCAACCCATTAAGGGGCCCTTTAGCTGTGGTCGAAATAAGTTAGAAGAACAAAGAAAAAGAAAGAAGTCACATTACAATCATTTCTATTAGGCAACTAGGAATACTGAACCAACATGAACCTAAGAGAAACATGAAACGAAAAGACTTCATTTCAGTCTATAAGTTATTTGAATTTATTTAATCCTAAAGTATCTACTATTGACGCAGCGAAGACTCACATCGAAACAGGGTGTAAAATAAGAAAAATCAATACAAAGCTATTTTATTCACCTACGACCTGGCAGGTGGGTAATATCGAATTCAGTGCGCTAGTTTTGGAAACGACAGAACTAGGCCATAGCCGAAATAGGCCTACTGACTACCTATATCGAGATACAAGTTCTAAATACGAAATAGAACGAGAGCACATGAGTAGGTAGATATTAGCAACATTGTAAAGGCGTCACCAGCATTTGAGTTAGCAAGGGAATGGGCAACTACCAGTACTTTAATTTATAGTATATTCTATTTCTATCTATTGATCGCCTCCTCCAAGTCCCAACTTTGTGCTAAGTGTGCCAAAACCGATTGCTGAACAGAGAGCAAAGCGACTTGAATATCGAATCACGGGGTCCGAGATTCAATCCTCAAGTCGGGCAAAAGCGTTATTTACGTATTCCATTTAAATATTTATCAGTAGCAGCTTGTGCCTGACTTGTAAAAATATACTGGCCTCTAATTACATAGCATCTTAACTGACAAAATTTAGGTTCACAACACTATAAACTAGAGATGCAACGAATATTCGGCAACTATTCGGTATTCGGCCTATTCGGCCAGTTTTTTCAGTATTCTACTATACTACTTACTATTCGGCCGAATACCGAATACATAAAAAAGTAACAAATATCTTATAAAAGGAAATAAAAAAAAGCAATTTAATCGAAAAATTTAATTAAGTATCCAACATAGCAAACACACAGCTAAATTGGAATCTTCAATGAAAACTTCAAAATATTTCCAAATAGGTGACTTTTTTTCACAACTAAAGCCATTTTAGACAAATTTTAGACAAAGTACATTTAAAACACTGCACGTTGTAACACGATTTGCCCAGCTACTGAGCCAAATACTTCCCGTCCCGTCACCGCCGCACGCACCGCATCAAAACGTGTCGTTACTTGTTAGCGTCGACGTCAATTGTACTGGATCACCCGCCGAATATTTGGCGGCCGAATATTCGGTATTCGGCTGAGAGCGCCGCCGAATATTCGGTATTCGGTATTCGGCCAAATCACTATTCGTTGCATCTCTACTATAAACCCTTCCAAGGAATACAAGCCTTCTTCGTGTCATTGATGGAGTGAGATAGAAAATTCAAAGATAGGTAGAGAACCCGATCTTTCAAAGGACAGGCCCGTCTGTCATTTGTTAAATCACATTGAGGTAGGTCAGGCACACTTTAGCAGTTAGCACTATGTGGGCGTACAGTATAAGTTTTTGCTTGATTGCCATATATGTATATCTATCTATACCATAGTAAACAGCTATTTTGACACAGCAATCGACTTATAATTAATATATGGAAGGTGAATGACCCGTCTGTTAGTTATCTATAGTTAATTATTTACTCAGTTTGTTATGAAGAATTTATCGTGCAGTGTTGTGTAAATAGATAGATTATATGAATGAAAAATGTGGATTTTAATTATCTTAGTTGTTGCAAGATGTCTCTTGTCAATAAACGGTTATCTTGAAACAACTTTAATTAAAGTAAACAAGATATTAATGGTGTCGATTCTGTTGTGCACAAGCTAAACTTAATTTAGGCTATTGCTATCTTTTTCTCTCTAATAAAACGAGAAAGAGACGGGCGTAATTTAGAGATGTCAAATTTAGTTGGAATTATTATTTCTATACAAATGAAGGGCGCACGTAAAAACATGTCGACTAAAAACGCGGTGAGGCGCAAGGCATAAACTAGTTTGACATCTCTAACTTAGTTCATAACTATAGCCGTCCTTTTCTCGCACTGCCTTTTAGTAAAAGATAGCAACAGCCTAAATTAAGTTTATTTTGTGCACAACAGAATCGACACCAATATCCTTTAGACTCCCTCGATGGTCTAACGGTCGCGAGGATAAGGTCCTGGGTTCAATTCCCAGGTCAAGCAAAGTGTTATTGGGTTTTTACACCAGGAATTTCTCAGTAGCAGCCACGGAGTCTGGATTCGGTCATATGGCAATAGGGTCGCCCCTAATACATAGGACTTAAAAATAACTGGCGAAACGTGGGTGTAGTATTAGGTACACCTCTGCTTACCCTTCGTGATTACAGGCGTGCGTGATGTTATGTTGATCTCTTGATACTTACCATCTTTTGCTAAGAAGTTCACTTTGGTAAACCAGACTCTCTAGCCTACACGTCATACTCGTAATGATGTTCTATGAACGATAATTATGGAAAGGTCAAAAATGTACGGAATTCTCTGGTCACCAAGGCAAGCTCTTAAGTTGCCACGGTTTATTTGAATTAATAATTTTATTTTTAAATTGTTTTTGTTTTGTTTTTACTATGGACACCTTTGGCTTTAACGTGCACATCTTGCTACATTGTTCTCACATAATGTACCATCTCAACATGAATGATGTAATCAAGATTTTGTAAAAATATTCTGATTTAAAAGAGTGTCCATGGAGTTTCTTGCCCGTTCTTCTCCATAGAGATCTACGCTAGGGAATGGGCAACTACAGTACTTTCACAGTTTTTATGTCTGTGACTGGGACTGTAGCTACATTTAATTTTCATCTTTGTTTCGACAATTCAAAAGTGCCTGTAACTGGTCTACTTGAAATACATGCTTTGATTTTGATTTTGAAAGCCTTCTTTATGTCATTTTTGAAAGCATGTTATTTTTTTTGCAACTACACAATTCCTATACATTCCTACCGGATGAATTTTTTATCACTTTCCAAAAAAAAAAATGGGTATATTAGGTGAACGGAGTAGAAAGAAGCTTATGGCATACCAAATTATTTTTTTCCACAGTTTAGTAAAAAATTGATCTATCATCAAAAAACGCTACAAATTTCAAGTACCTAAACTTTTCATATTAGAACAAAGAAAGACAAATTTTGAAAAAAAAAAATGAAAGTTAACGAATTTTGAAATTTTTGATTATTTTTTCGCAAAAAAAAGAACTAAGTATGCCATTTGCTTCTACTCCGTTCACCTATTATACCCATTTTTTTTTTGGAAAGTGGTAAAAAAGTCACCTGTATAAAATAAGAATGAACTAAAGAAATACACTTAAAATTCAAGACATTCCGTTCCAAATAGAATACATTTCAAACTCACTTATCTTGCGATAATAAATCGCACATACTTATGCACTTATTCAGATAAAACTGTATAAATCAACATAATACTGAGACAGTGTGCATACCAAAGTGAAATGAGTTTTATCTACTGTAGACCAAAATGTTTGGTCTTGGGTTAGTCTCGAAGATTGACTATGAGACTGTTTTGATGCTATCATTGTTATGGAGTAAATCAATGATATTCTAGTAAACAGATATGTGTGGGCGTGCAATCGTAAAGACTCGAAAACGGCCCAATAGGCATGACGACAGTATCAAAAAATTGGAAATCTATTTAGTCCGTCAGTTAGAGTATTGGAAATTAATGGACACGTATTTCTTGTTTTTGTAGATCAATGAATATTGACAAAGATAAAACGCATCAAAACTCGGGAGTGGGGGCTCGTGACGTCAGAACTAGCTAAAAATTATACCTAGGCGTGACGTATTGAGAATTTTAAAAGCGTCATATCTTTTTTAATTTTGGTTTACGTAACAAAATAAAAAACACGGGTCAAATATTTTTTGATAATCTAACCGACGGACTAATTAGATTTTTTTTGTCGTCTCGCCTATTGGGCCGTATTGCCTTATTCTGCAACACGCATAGCGACGAGCGATACGCTGCGCTGCTACGAATTAAGATAAAAATTGTAAAAATGCCATCGTGCGTGTTCAGAAAGTGTACCAATTATGATACCAAATTATATAAAACACAAGGGATCTCATACCACCATGTAACTACGCAATAATTATACTATGATTGATTTATTAATATTTTTCATTTATTTTCCTAATATTCTGATATTTGGAGGATAAAAAAAAAAGAGATGGGAAATAATTTTTTGTTATGAGTACGACAAAGACGCGTGCACTCAGGACATAGAACAACACTATCTACCTCTTTTTTTCTTATTGGTTTTATCGAGCTATCCCTTTTGTATCATTTTGACTTGTAGTGATATGTAGAATGTATGAAAAGTGTGGTGCCGCTGCTGCACGGAACACTTTTTTCGGTGATTTTGTAGGTGTATAACATATCTGTAGAATATCATTGGAGTAAATGATATAAGTGACGATTGACAAAGGGAGAACAAAAGAAAAAGAAACGGTTGCACTCATGGTACACGATCATGACTATTTTTTTCATGAAACGACAGTGTGTTTAAAGATATCATCATCGGAAAGATGTCCACTAATGGATAAGGTATTTATTTATTTAACACTTCAAGCACAAAGTACAGAGGCGGACTTAATGCCATAGGTATTTTCTACCAGTCAACCGGAAGGAGGGCCGAAGGAATCCTCCAATGATCGCCTTAAAACAGTCCCGAAGAAGGGTCGATTATTTTCAGGGCGGTTCAACCTTAAGACCAACCCGCACTGGGCTCGCGTGGTGGGTAATAACCCATTCCCTCTCTCGTCTCAGCAGTGCGAACAATATAGGCTGATTATGCAAGCTCAAGAAAGGTTAAAAAAACTCTTAATTTCCATCTGCATCACAGTAAAATCGTTACACATTTTGCAGTTTGAAGAGACAACTCCCTGGTCTGCCATCGCCATTCATGCCATGCCAGTTACCATCGGCATTCAAGCTTCTCAGAACCTCCGAACCAGTACAGCATCATACCTGTGAACAAAAAGACGTACATATCAGACTGAGAACGAGTTTGTCTTCAAATGGGAATGCAACCCACGTGCGGTGCCCGTTAGCCGCTAAACCATGGGGTGAGGTTCAGTATAGTAAACGGCTCGGTTTAGTACTGAGGTCCGTTTGTTATTAGTATGTATTTATGGAATTGTTTCTCACGATTTTGGATCACGTACTAGGAGATCAACGCCGCAGAAAAACTGTTGTAGATACAGTTGTTTTGACGAAAAGGAACTGTAAGCGTCTATAGTATAAGTATATTTTGTGTAAAACAATATTTAATGATGTTTATTTTGGCCTCCCACTAGCCCCCCGACCCGGTGGACCGATAACCTGGTTAAGGTTGCGGGGATCCGCTGGAAGCGAGTCGCACGAGACCGATCAATGTGGCGACACTTGGGGGAAACCTATGTCCAGCAGTGGACGTCTTTCGGCTGAAATAATGATGATGATGTTTAATTTAATAGGGTTTACAAACAGTTTTAAAGTTTTTTTTTTTAAACTTTAGGCGCCGATGTTTCCTATCTGACTACTTTGAGAAGAAACAGCCGAAACAAACTCAGGACATAGTCTCAGGTCTGGACCTGAGACTATGTCCTGAGTTTGTTGAATCTGCATAGTCCTCATTTGACCAAGATTATGTCTGGACATAATCTTGGTCAAATGAGGACTATGCAGATTAGTGTCTGAGCTGGTCTTTTGAAGAAAGAATCACAAGGTTTTGATTGGACCTGTCCAGCTAGTGGCTGCAGGACTGTTCGAAAGAGATACCGTGGCCCTGGAACACAAAGGGCGATGAAGAAACATGGATGGGTTTTAGTCAGTAAAAGTCTGACACTCCCGACTGGTCCACCCAGAGCGGGAGGAGTCATTTGATGATTCCCCATCCGAAAAATAAAAAAGGGGTGTACCTATAGTACACCTACATTTTGCCAGAATGTTTCAAGGCCTTTATAATAGTGGTTTGTGCCCGGTCGGTGGCAATAGGGTCGCCATCTATTACATGGGACTTGAACGTAACACCAACAAGGCAGTCCTTCGTCTTCGGCTTACTGAAGAATACCACCAATAAGTGTGTATATGTTCTTTCTATCGCATTGTACACGCAACTCTATACTATACTACACTTAGTAGTACAACTTGTTACAATAACATCACAGTAAAGTGTAAACACCTTGCTGAGACAATTGAACAGCTCTACTACACCTTGGCTCATCGGTAACAAAGCTTTGACGTCACATGCCATGAACAAGTCACCTGTTTCTACCCAGTCATGCATGGCAAATGTGTACAGACAGACATATGGCCATAGATTAAGACTGTGTCAATGTGTAGAAGGTGAACTTCAGATTCGAACGCACGGCAACGCAAAGGGCTTTTTTTTTAAATGGCATCTTACATGCCAACCTGGAGGAGCCCGTGGCTAAATAATAACAGCCGCTCGGGTCGATCGTTAGGTTAAGCCATGCTTGCCTAGGTTGGTGTGTGGATGGGTGACCGCCCATAACATACCGAGTTTCCTCCGTGCGTCGGAAAGCACGTTAACCCGTTGGTCCCGGCTGTCATTTGTAGATCTTTGAAAGTCGTTAGGTAGTCAAAGGCCCAAAAATTCTGACAACCAATGTTATCAATCTTATCTTATCAATAAAAGGACGATTAAAATCTTTTTCAGTACCTATCGTATAGTGAATTTTGTAGCAACGAAATATTTTTTTTATAGTTTGTAACCAATCATACTTTTGGGTAATACGATACCTATTGGTAAGATTGGTTGTCAGACTTTTTGGGACTCTGACTACCTACAACCCAGCACAACCCAGTTAGTACCGGTACTAAGTGGGTTGTGGAGGTCAGATAGGTAGTCGTTCCATGTACTGGTATTCAGCTGCATCCGGTAAAACTGGAAGCCGACCCCAACATAGTTGGGAAAAAGTTAGGCAGATGATGATCTCGCCTGCCAACCTGCCAGTGCCAGGGGCCGCAAATGGCAAAAAATTCAGGGCGTAGTAAACGTTCGACTCGGACAGTCATTGATTCGATTTTCTTCTGCCTACCTTTGACGCTTTGACCCATATCTGTTCCGTTATCCTCTGTCAGCGTTTTCATTCAAATCATTTCTTCTATCGTAGCTATGGAAAGACCCCCATTTTCCTTCCATCCATCAACAGTTAAATTCATCACTCTCAATGTCAAGTCATACGGTTCTTTTTCACCTTTTCTGACACTGATTTTCGATCATCTACCTACAACAATGTTTGGGCTGATGATGAGATGATGCTACCTGCGGTTACATGAAAAAGAGTTCCGTTTCTCCGTTCTTTTTTTTAAAGGCTTCATAAAATTTCGTTCCTGTCGCTCCTAAGGTGTGAATAAGGTCCCTGACACAGTTTCTTCATAATATTTTTAAGGCCCATGTTACGAGTTTCACTTCTCTAAAATTGTTTTATTCTATGACACTGCGCGCACACGACTCTTCTAACAAAGTGTCGTTGATCTGATTGTGAATGAAGTTTTTCTTCGCTTTACAATGTATTATCTGTTGTTTTTCTCCCTCGCGTGGTTGCTGGTTGATTAGCAGTATAAATTGACTATTAGTTTCAAGACGTGATTCGCGTATTGATTGTTAATTCATTATTGTGAGAGCAATGGACCCAGGCGGCACATGCAGTATTATCTGAAGCTGTGAATATTAGAAGTATTTTTTCAAGAATATCAGTTAGGTGTTGCTGTGGGTGCAGTAGTGGTGGGTGGTCGCTGAAAGAGTCCTAGTAATTATGTCCTAGTGCGATGTACTCGTATTAGAGACGTTTATGGGAGGTCGGAGAAGATCTCACACTGGCAAGGGTGGAAACCTAGGGGAGAAAGGTCTCCCGCTCAGAAATGGGAAGATACAGGTTCATTAAAAAAAACTCACACAAGAAGGGTTCCGTACCTTCGTAGTAGGGGGGTAAAAGGGGCTCCCCCCTTAAATTTTTAATTTATTTTTATAATTGGTGGGAACTCTGGTTTACCAGTAAAAAAAAAATCTCGAATGTTTTAGCCGCTGGATTTTTCTGTCTCGAGGTGTATTGACATTGAGCAACAGACATTTGTTTAAATTGAATATAAGACAAAAAAAATGTATTTATTTATTCGACTGAACCCTTACGGCTAGTGTTGCCAGGTCCGATTGGATTAAAATCGGGGCAGATGGTAAAACAAATCGGGATTTAGGTTTTGAAATCGGGACAAACAAAAGAATAAAGTTAGCTTGTGAAAATACACGTTCTGTTGCCGCGTTGATGATTATTAAGTCTTAATTGTCTTTAAAAACATTGTGCCGTTGTTTTAGCGGCGCGCAGCGTCATCTCTCTATTTTGTCTTATTCTTGTTTTTAATAAATTGATTAATTATCGGGACATTTAGCGTCCCGATCAAGTGCAAATCGTCCTCAAACCCCTGAAAATCGGGACGTCCCGCGCAAATCGGGACGCCTGGCAACACTACTTACGGCCCAGTAAGTTACTAGGTACCAATTTGTCCCCAATCATTGGACCAAAAAGCACAGAAAATTGATACATTCCATTCACTAACAAACAAGTCTATGCCATGTATCTTGTTACAGACACATTACAGAAACGATAGCAAATGACACAAATGTAGGAATTTAAATTGAACGAAATGATAGTTTGAAAGAGTAGCCAATTTGATTTAAACAGGCCCAAGTGTGATGTCAGCTTATTAAGTGAGGTTGGAATGACCACTTGTTGAGTGCGGTTAGAATTGTGGTATGTTAATTCCTGAATAGCTTTTTAACATTTGATTTTCATTTTCATTTTTTCAATAGACGAGCTGCGTTTCGAATTTTGACTTCAGTTGTCATGCTTTGTTGTTGTCCAAAATGCAAATGCATTAATGCTCCACGCGAGGTTTCTGTCCTCGCTGAGCTGGCCTTAGGACACCTTTTCTTTTTTTTTTTTTTCGGATGGGAAATCATCAAATAACGCCTCCCGCTCTGGGCGGAGCAGGAGGGAGTGTCAGACTTTTACTGACTAAAACCCATCCATGTTCCTTCATCGCCCTTTGTGTTCCGGGGCCACGGTATCTCTTTCGAACAGTCCCGCAACCCCGGCAGGCATCGGTCCTTACGGACCCCTTCCTTTTTGCTGACTCTCTTTGAGGCGCGCGTGGAACACTCCTGCGCCGTCGACACGGCCTGTCGTCATGAGACGGACGGACGGCGAGCTAGCCCATAGCCCACCGTCCACAGGCCCGGCCTTAGGATACCTGCGTTATTCTTTGACAGATGTACCGCCCCAGTCAAACTACCCGCCTGGCAGTATCCTCGAACCGGATCACGCGGGAGTTGTACGGCGACGAGCGTTGCCGCCACGTCGCACAGTGGTCCGGATTTTGAATATGGAGGACTTAGGACCCAAGGTCAACATTTCAGGCTGAAAAAAATCATATGGACAGATAAGTAAACGCTCATCAACGTTTGTTCTAGCGGTTTTCATGGAATTGTTTAATTTCGCGAAAAAAAAATATTGAAAAAAAAAATGTATGGAGAAAAAGTGAAATAATTTTTTTTCTCGACTTGTTTAAAAGTGTTAGCAATGAAACCTTTTGTATGCTATTATATTACCTTTATTGATTAATTTCACAAATATTTTTTTCGCATATACTTGCAGCCTTGGCTAAAATAAGCATCGGAACTTTCAATATTTTTATTTCAACTATTTGTGACAATTAAAGGTTTTTATTTATAGTCACATCATTTTCGTATATTTTCAATATTATAAATATTAATAGTCATTATTTGCCGACGATTTTTGACTTTCAATTATTTTGAAAAATAGATACAATTTAATTTCATAATAATATTTTACTTCTTTGTTGTTAGCGCTGTTACTCAAAGCGTAGTTAGTGACAGAATGACGCATTGCCTGCTCACCTCCCCCCACCCTTTTTCTCTAAGGGTCTTACACCCTTGCTAGTTGCGCGCTAATGAATCATATAAAAGATACGAGAGCTCATTAGCGCGCAACTAGCAAGGGTGTAAGACCCTTAGAGAAAAAGGGTGGGGGGAGGTGAGCAGGCAATGCGTCATTCTGTCACTAACTACGCTTTGAGTAACAGCGCTAACAACAAAGAAGTAAAATATTATTATGAAATTAAATTGTATCTATTTTTCAAAATAATTGAAAGTCAAAAATCGTCGGCAAATAATGACTATTAATATTTATAATATTGAAAATATACGAAAATGATGTGACTATAAATAAAAACCTTTAATTGTCACAAATAGTTGAAATAAAAATATTGAAAGTTCCGATGCTTATTTTAGCCAAGGCTGCAAGTATATGCGAAAAAAATATTTGTGAAATTAATCAATAAAGGTAATATAATAGCATACAAAAGGTTTCATTGCTAACACTTTTAAACAAGTCGAGAAAAAAAATTATTTCACTTTTTCTCCATACATTTTTTTTTTCAATATTTTTTTTTCGCGAAATTAAACAATTCCATGAAAACCGCTAGAACAAACGTTGATGAGCGTTTACTTATCTGTCCATATGATTTTTTTCAGCCTGAAATGTTGACCTTGGGTCCTAAGTCCTCCATATTCAAAATCCGGACCACTGTGCGTCGCCACTCTGCACGCTTGGAACGAAACACCAATGTTCACTTGTTTTTATTCGACTGCGGTGAATCCCAAAAAGAAGGTTATGTGTTTGAGTTTTATGTATGTAAGTCCGTTTCTTTGTCCCCCCCTCGTAACTGGGGGTCTAAAGTGACCGCTTTAGCAGAATCCACGCAGAATCATAGTATGAATCACGTTACAAATAAAAAATTCGTAGCTCTTCGATACCCGCAATTACAGACACAATTAATATAACAATGCACCGTACCCGATCGGGTACGGCTGGGGACATACAGAATGGTCTTAAATTTTTAACGTGATTCATAATACGATTCTGCTGAAGCGGCCATTTTAGACCTAAACGGATGAACCGATTTCGATAAAATATTTATACGTTGTTAGATTCGCATTCGTCATGGTGGCGCGAGTGTCATTTTAAAATTTAATAAAACATACATGGATTTTGGGCGCAATTTTTTAGTTATTTTATTTGTTCTGGAGATTTACAACTGGAACATCCCGTACGTATCGGTTCACTAATGATTCATTTTTCACTTTTAATTTATTTTGTTTGTAGACATTTCACTAAAAATGAAAGATGGCGAATAAAAGGCTAACATGGAATTGCTTGACACATCAGAGATTTACAAATGTTGTTAATTAATTATGGGGGAAAATATAATGACCACCAAAAGTAACTTTGTGACATCTATCACCTAAAATATTAATTGATCACCAAATTTAGTAAATTGAGCACCAAATTTTAATGAGGTGGTTTATGACAAACTAGTTTTGCCTAGGCTGACTTGGGACACCCCGACACGGATAGATTAGGTTAGGTTAAGGGTATGGAGGGTTGAATGAGCGAGCAAAGCGAGCGAGTAGACCCCGCCATACCCTTCGCGGTTATTTTTTTATAAACCATTCAAAAGTAGGAGCCCCGCTCTGTGGGGCTCCGTCGACCGGGTCTCCCTCGACTCGGAAGCAAGAGCATAACAGTTCAATTTCTGGTGGTCATTAACCAAAAAAATAAATTATGGTTCTCATTTCATTATAAAATGGGGATTAATTTTGGTGATCATTTACTAATTTTGGCAATCAAAAATGATTTTTTTGCCGTTACATTTTGCTAAATCTGGTGGTTCGTTAATTGTATGCCATTAATTATTATCTATGCAGACAGTTGACAACTTGTCAACATCTGAACTAGACGTATGACCGTAGGTATATTTCTCAAAAGGACTTGTTTTTACTGTTTTTGTAAAACACAATGACAATGACATACAGATAAAAGGTTTGTTTATTATACAAATAATCGGAATGACATTAGATATTCGAGGTCAAAAGGATAATTTGTAAGATACATTTATGCATTTGCAGTTTTTTAGAAGGTATAAAGTGTGACAAATGTATAAAATATTGTACATGCAGAAAAACAACACGCTGATAAAAACTCAGGCGCATAATGCAATGCAATCTAACTGTTTGGCCACGAAATACCTACATGCGCAAGCGTCACAATTGTTGCGACAAGTGCCTAGAAAACAAAATGAAAGAAATTGCTTACATCATGTCACGACTCACCGCGACGCGAATGACGCGTACGAAACCAGTGACATACACGCGGGTTATTGTAGGCACATTTCCCCAAAAGTAAAGCATGCCCTTGTCGCTTGAGGAGAGGCGCATGACCCGAGGTCGTAAACGTAACATTAGCAGATATCATTATCAAAGCTTCAGTTAAATTCATCAACAACATTGTGATGTTGATTCGAATATTCCTTACCAGCAATCGCGGTGATATAGGTAACACTTAAAATGCAATACTACTAGGTACTCTCAGCTAGACTGCCTTGTTGGTATTGTGGTCGCAAACGCGACTGCTGAGCATGATGAGGTCGTGGGTTCTATTCCCAGGTCGGGCAGGATGATATTGGGTTTTTCCATCAGGAATTTCTCAGTAGCAGCCACGGAGTTTTGACTTGCGCCCGGGTGATGGCAATAGGCTCGCCCTCTATAACTGGCGAAATATGGGTGTACTATTATGTTCTGCGGCTATAACAAACACGAACATTATTTACCAAACATATCCAATTAAGGACTCTAAAACACGAAGGATATTTGACACTCCGCCAATTAAGTAAGTTCCTGGAGAGACGATGCAGCTGGCAACTAGACGTGTTCCTTTTATAAACACGGGAATTCGAATTTAGAATATCGTTGTTATGGCTTTGGAGAGTCAGTCATACAGCCAGTACCAAATGTTTATATTATTCTTTTAAATGTGGTACTGGTGTGGTGACTGAAAAGGTGTGTGGTAATCTGTTGTCATTGTATGGGATTGTGTTGCGGAGGGATGAGGAAAGTTTTTGTATGAATGTAGATAGATTGTAAGAAATGGAGAAGATGGTTGTGTGAAAGATGATAATTATGGCTTGAAGGGTGATGACTGCATAATAACGAATAATAAAGAAGTAAGTATGCAAGAAAATAATTTTAAATGTCGGACGAAAGTCTACTACGACGTCGGGGACCAGGCAGACCGGGGCAGGACATCTGGCTAGACGCGGAGATGGTCGATGCAGCAAGGCTTTGATCGAGTGGTGGCCAAGGTTTGGCCATAGAAACTAGGGTCGTCCTCAAGCTCGTTGGGTTGACGATATCGTCAAAGTCGCGGGAAACACCTGGATCAGGGACGTATAGAACCGGGAAGTGTGGCGGAAGAAAGGGGAGGACTATACCCAGCAGTGGGTGATTCTGGGCTGATATGATGATGATAATTGAAGAAGAAGATAAGCTGCGCCAACCGCAAATAAATTAGGATGAGGGTGTGAGAACGATTTTGAACATTGGATTGGTTTTATGAAACCTATCTTAAGAAATACATTGGAATTAAGCGAGTTTTATGTATTCATTTCCCTGATGGAGGAAAACTATCGCCTATGAAGGCCTAGGGGATACTGGATAAGTTTAATTATCAGTGAAACATGAACCTATTTTACCGCCAATGATCAGGAACTACGCAATTTTATACTGAAGTTTACTAGTTTTCTAATGTTAGATTGGGTGATTGGATCAATATTCGAGTTGATACAAGAATAGTTAATAATATGTAATGGATTCTATGAATCAATCCTCCATTGGTTTTGATGTTCTGTGAATTTGCTTATGAAGAGTTTTTCTCCGAAATTTGAGTGTAGATTTAGCTTTCAAAGCTTGATTTTTCGGTTCTACTGCATTCTACTATGGAATTGGTAAATATCATCGTATTATTATTGACTGGCTGTTAAATTATTTTACGCGGCCTCGCAAGTTTTGCAGAGTAAGAGGAACTATGCAATTTCATGTGCCACCTACCAAGATTGTTTGCCAATCGGTATTGCATAGGTAACCAATGACAATAAGAAAAATCAAGTTGAAATCGTTTAATGTCGGTAACGTAAAGAAAAGAAAACCCTGGAAATCTATAAGTCTAAATTTTATGAAAATCTTTGGTGACCTTCGGAACATAGCGTTCTGAAACCGACCACAAATGATTTGGGAACAGCATGAAGATGATTTCCTATCCTTACTACTTGGAGTGATGGATGAGTGTTCTGAAAGCATATCCACCACAAATATTTAAATTCTTTTTGTTTACAAATTCACTTTGTAAAACAATTTGCCAAGTAATCTATGCAAAAAGCTAGTAAAAATAATGAATCATCACCTTTGAATACTAGGCGCTCATAAATCGTAGGAGATAAACGGAGACCTATAACAAGCTCTTGCAATTACGCCCTATGCTTGTTAGTACTTTATTGGTACATAACTATCTAGCCAGTTTTCTTATATGATTCCGAAAATAGGTTTTATGAATTAATTAATAAGAATGAATTGGATAGTTAAAGCTTCTTTGAATATTACATATTTTATGATAGATTGACAGTGAGAAATTAGTTAACTAGAAGAGACACTCACTTTGAATTAATCAAGAAAATTGATAAGTACTTCGACAGACTCAATCATTCAAGCACTATTTATGGTATTTTACGCAACTAACCACGTAAGTACTAACGTTTAGCTAGAATAATGAAGCAAACATCGAAAAAACAGTAGCATTGCTTTAGTATTTGTTCCTAGTCATTTCACTGAGAAACGGTAAATAAATAAATAAATATTGCAGGACATTACACACAGCGCCATCTAGTGCCACACTAAGCAACGAGGCTTGTGTCGTGGACACCAGATAGTTGATATACTACATAGATACTTTTTGTTTGTAAATACATACTTATTATACATATAAACATCCATGACTCGGAAACAAATGTCCATGCTTATCACACAAACATTTGCTCCGACCGGGATTCGAACCCGGGACCCTAAGAACGTAAGGCAGCCTCACTACCGCTGCGCCAATCGGGTCGTCAAATGACCTGTGATTATTTGTTATAATTATTTGTTTGATATTGACTGTTTGTTTACTTAAAAATTGAAGTGTTCTGAAAGTAAAGACATTGAATTTGTTGGTAAGGAAACAGATTGTCGAGTTACCAGACTACAATAGTGCAATTGCACCATGAGTTCGAGAATTAGTAATGGTGGTGGTACTATCGGGGTCTTTTCCGCCTGACCATTTTTTTTTTTTTTCGCTTAAATCATGCGGAGGCGCCGAGCCACGCCCCCTTAAAGTTTGGGCCTATTAGGAAAGCGTCAACTTTGGCGCGCAAAATAACAATAACTCTCGTTTGGCGTGCGACGTCAATGCGCTCGGCCGATTCGGTATCTTTTCATTCATTTTTTCTACACAAAGTCAACGGGGCGGGGCTAGAGAGCGTTATTATGTTGCGAGTGCAAGCAATAATGAGCTTAGTGGTGGTCAGGCGGAAGTGTCCTCGATAGTACAAGTAGTGGCGGTGTAATTCAGTCGGTAAAAAATGCCAGAAAAATTAAGCCGAAGAGAGGTATTATACGACCGGGTACTGGATTTACGAATGCTTATGTAAATAATCTCCTAGTAGTTCCACGCTGCGTTGTCTACTTCTATACTAAAACTAATATTATAAAGAGCTAAGATTAGATTTTTTGTTTGTTACGATTTAACTCTAAAACTACTCGACCGATTTTAAAAATTATTTCACCATTAGAAAGCTACGTCTTACTGAGTAACTTAGGCTATATTTTATCCCCGTACTCCCACGGGAACGGGAACTACGCGGGTGAAACCGCGAGAAGTCTGCTAGCATAAAAATAAATATGGCTTGATATAAAGTTTCATTTTAATCCCTTCTAGTGGTCCGCATAATTTAATTCAAAAAACCAAAAAGGCGCGTCCACGCATGACCACCTTCACAATATGATGTAAATACTTACCCAGCATTTACTTGTCATACACGAGGCTACATTAGTAAGCTCATTTGTATATTTACCATCAATTACCCGAATTAGACTGTTGTCCGCCTCAGACGGGCAACTTTTTGTTGCTACATCAAACGTGTCTTAAGTTTATGATGTCTTAAATTGGTTGGAATGAGAAGTGGCCTATTTAAGGATGCTTAATTTATCTTTATGGCTCTAGCTAGAACGTACAAAGGGAACAAGAAATAATAAGAAAGTTTACGACGTTACGTTTTAACGAAAATTGTTATTTTTTGTATGCAGAGGTAAGTTGCATAGAGCAAGAAACATAACATCATAAAAAGAATCCATTCTAATATTATAAATGACAAACTCATTCTGACAAGCTTTTCACCATTTAACAGCTGAACAGATTCAAATGTTTGGCATATTGTATGCATCAGGCATGGCGTGTTATATCCTGGCTATACTTTTTTGTCCTGGTTTTACGTTCCCAAGGGCTGGTTTCCACTCTCCACGCGGGTTAAGTCGCGGGTATTGCTGTATAGACATTTATTTTAGGCATTTTGCTTCATAGACGAATTGAAAGTTAGACACTCTGATCATAAAGGAAATATAGTTCGTAATTGTAATATTGAGATGACAAATTATTTTATTGTGACGGTACAAATGTAACAACACAATTATTTAAAGTCAAACATATGATTATAAAGATTTAACGGCTGTTATTAAACCACCACGTGCTTGGAGTGCATTAACAAAAGACACAAATCTCTGTCAGATAATACTTTACGAAGCGCCGCCCATCAACGCCTGTAGGGCTGTCTAATCGAGAATCAGATAAACTAAACAAAACTAATAATTAATTTAGCGGATCATAATTGCTATATTACGATAAGTAATACTAACGCAGGATTGTAACTGGGCAACTTGTGATGCTGGAGGCTATATCGTAGGTAGTCTCCTTATGTAGGTAACTTTTACAATTTTGGACAAAGCAAAAGATTATGTTAGGAACGCAGCAGGTGGTGCCTAAGAGATATACGACGGCATGTAAAAGCCAATTCAGAGACCCATGCGCAGCAAAAAAACTCTGACACCAGGTCGCTTAGCATGAACGCCGTAGACACGAAAGAGAATCGACAAATCTTTTGTTCATCTGTCATTTTGTCGATTCAATGACACATGAACCAAAGATTTGTCGTTTCTCTTTCGTGTCTACGGCGTTCATGCTAAGCGGGCTGGTTAGACAGTAACCACACGATAAAGAAAGAAAGAAGCGGGTGGTATTCTGGATGTGTGTTTAACAATGATTCATTTAGTTTTTCTATATGTGATTCTCTCAGTCCGCTTAAACAACAGAACCAACAAACTCATAGGCTGTTGTTGGTGACGCAAATTATAGCATAAGTAGGTAAAGGTTTCACAGCTCATGCTAAAACCTTTCAAGTACTCCCAAAAAAATTAACTAGACGGCCAAATCTACATAAGAACATCCGAATAATACTGGACATACAGAAAAAGCTACATACAATACAGACATCCCTAAAGCAAGCGACTTTGACTAATATGATTGGACGCACTCATCATACATTGTGCACGGTGATCATCTCATTTGGGGGTTCGTTCAAGAAACGATACCAGATTTAACATGAACATCGTTTGTGTCTACGGTATTATTAGTGTGGGAATCTAGTACAGATAATTTTCTTTTGTTGTAAGTTGTGTAATACATGAATGTTTCATTAAAATAGTAAGTCGTTGCATGAATATTTTAAAGAAGTATATAGTTTTCTCGTAGTACAAACTGAAGTTCTATTAATTTGTCATGCCGTGGTTAAAATCATACATGCAATGTGGTTAAAGGCCTAGGGTACATCGAAAGTGCATTTAAATATCCAGCCGGCGAGTCTTCTTCTAATCTTAATTGAATGATTGCATTCGTTGAGAAATAAGTCGCAGAACGGAAGTCACCAGCTACACAGCTTAGTGCTCTAATTAAGGACCTTTACAATGTGATGCTACGGAGACTTGTCCAAAATGAGTAAAATAGTTCGGAAAAGACGCGTATGTAAAACTGTTTACTATGTATAATATAAATACATAAATATTGCTGGACATTACACACAGCGCCATCTAGTGCCACACTAAGCAACAAGGCTTGTGTCGTGGACACCAGATAGTTGATATACTACATAGATACTTTTTGTTTGTAAATACATACTTATTATACATTACGTTTACGTATTATTTTATAAAGTTGCAGTTTAAAAAACAAAGGTGGGATATTACTTACTATCATGCATGAGCTTCCATGCATAACATATTGATGCGAATTATCCAACCTCACGCCATTATTAGATCACATTTTACTCTACTAATGGACCCTTCGCATAAATACTGCTATCAGAGAACCCATTGCCAATAAGCTATAAAATATCCTTCTCTTAACACCCTTTTAAAAGCAATTGTAATTAAAACGGGCCTTTTAGTAGATAAATAAGTTCAGCTTACTTCATTAAAGTAATTAGAAAAAAACAGATGCTTCGAATGAAACTGGTGTGATAATTACTTCAATTAACTTCAATATTAGTAATGGTCGACGTTGATATATGTAGGTGGTTCACCTCCAAAATTACTGTTTATTAAATAAGTGAAATTACTTCTTGTTTGTAAAGGAAGACATAACATAGATGTTCCAACAGAAACTAGATGTCCAACTTCTGAGAAAAGCTTGGCATGACTGAAAAACCTACTTTGAATTTGGAACGCTAAGAATTATTTGAAATTGAAACATCACTTTCTGTTGTAATAGGTGATGCGAGACGAAAGGTGCAGTGGTGCATTTATGATCGCTACCATCTTATGTTTTTGATGGTCTATTAATCAAGAATTCAAAAGTAAAGCTACTAATCCGCGTGGTGGGAAATGACTTACACAGAGAGGAGACTGGTATTGACCTCTCTAAAAAAAATGTTCTAAGGTAAAAATTCGCCAAAAAAAAGTTGCGTCAATGTGTCCCGTCTGCACCAAACCTCACCTACCTGTTTAATATATTATGACAGGTGGCGCACAAGTGAGCCGCGCCCGGTGACATCATTATAGTCACAGGAGCTCCATAGACCTGCGGCCATTGTGCTGGATCGTCTCGAATAGACGGGCGAAGGTCGGCAGACAAATAGACTGGGGCGCAGATTACTGGTGCAATTGTGCATGTCGACTGTAATTGGAGGGAGTCATCGCTAAATACAAACGCACGGACCGATCTTCAAGGGTTAAGCAATGCTTGCCGAGGTCGGTCTTTAGATGGGTGACCATCTGTTACATACCGAGTTCCCTGCGTGTCTCGGAAAGTACCTTAGTCTCGGCTGTTATTTTTTAGATCAAGCCCGCAAGTCTGACAACCAGTCTTACCAAGGGTTTAGAATTGCCCAGACCCTGGGTTATGGAGGTCAGATAGACAGTCGCTCCATTCAAAATACTGGTTTCAGCTGTGTCTGGTTACCCTGAAAGCCGACTCCAACATACTTGGACCAGACCTCAATACATAGCTCGATGATGCGAAAAAAGGTATACAATTTACTGTCTAGAATCACCTGCTTGTCCGCACCGTAAAGTATACTAACTATGCAAAGGGACATTTTTATGGTGGCCATAAAGATGGGCTAAGCACCTGCAATTGCATTTTAATAAAGCAAAACCTTAAGCAAATTCACCGCCATAAAAATCATTTAACCGTCCTATAATTCTTGTAGAAACTCAACAATCTAATGATGTCAGGAGCTTATGTCGTCTTGTGAAACTTATGTCGCTCTTTAAAACCTTCACGACTCGCGACTACATGAGTGGCGATACAGAAATGGATATGCAATTTTTTTACGTGTGGAAATCCTCATGGATGTTGTCCACCCTGAGGTGAGCGAAGGGATCTGTCAAAAACTTAAAAAAAAACCGGCCAAGAGCGTGTCGGGCCACGCTCAGTGTAGGGTTCCGTAGTTTCCCGTCTGTCACAATAAGTGTTCCCACTTATGAGTTTAAAGGTCCATCCATTCATCCATTATGTAAAAATGCTTGCATATACGAATATACTACAAACTTAGTCCAGAAATTATTTTGTACAAATTTTTGTCTTTTTTGTACACAGTTGTTTTCATCAAGTTCAAAATGATTTTCCTAGAAAGTCCTTATAAAGTTCTACTTTTCAGATTTTTTTCATATTTTCTAAACTTATAGTTCAAAAGTTAGAGGGGGGGGACACATTGTTTTTTACTTTTGGAGCGATTATTTTCGAAATTATTGACATTATCCAAAAATAAAAACATTTTTTTCCAATTTTTATTTTACCATTTTGTCGGCGTGATTGATATACATATTGGTACTAAATTTCAGCTTTCTAGTGCTAACGGTCACAGAGATTAAGCGAGGACGGACAGACGGACGGACGGACAGACATGGCGAAACTATAAGGGTTCCTAGTTGAATACGGAACCCTAAAAAATAGACTAAAACCACACGGTGTTTTTCGACCACCTTTGGCCGGGTTGCTGAAGCACTTGCGCAGTTCTCGCAGTTCGGCAGTCATTCCTGCTACCACTTTCAACACCATCTTCCAGGCCTTTTCCCATTCTACTTGGAATCGACGCAACACGTTTTCTTCTTCATTCTCAACGCTACCACCTTATCCAAGTATAATCAGCCTTTAAAGTTTCCCACAGCTGTGACACAGGCACCCTCTCTGTAAGAGAAGGTAGTCGGACCGCAGTCCACCACGCCCAGTACGGGTTTGTTGCAGATACCGACTATCATCATCATCATCATTTCAGCCGAAAGACGTCCACTGCTGGACATAGGCCTCCCCCAAGTGTCGCCACGTTGACCGGTCCCGTGCGACTCGCATCCAGCGGATTCCCGCAACCTTCAGCAGGTCAATTTTGGGGGGTTTTGCCATAATCGCCACGCTTGGCAGGCGGGTTGGCGATCGCAGTGCGGTTGTTACAAAAGCACAGAGAACGCTGCTGCCCATTCTCTGGTAAGTCCCTTAGTCGCCTCTTACGACACCCACGAGAAGATATGGGATGGTGCTATTCTTTACGTCCGACACCATACAGAATATGACCATGTTCACTGGTAAACATTTTTACTTTCAGCGTCCTCATCATTTTCCCAGCCTATTCCCGACTATTTTGGAGGCGGCTTCCAGTCTAACCGGATGCAGCCGAATACCAGTATTTTACATGGAGCGACTGCCTATCTGACCTCCATAATCCATTTAGTACTGGGTAATATGATATCCCTTGGTAAGACTGTTTGTTTTACTAACAGCATTAGGTATAGTTATTAGTTCGTGATTCCGTGCCTGATTACGAGCCTATGAGGCCTTCAGAACTGAATTAAATATTACATGACCCAATACGTTACCACGAAATAAAGCTTATTTATCAATATCGAACAAAGGGATAAGCTGTTTTCTCAGTAGCTACGATACTTCCTATACAAACCTGTAATGTAATACCTCGTTAGTCTAATACGATTACAAACAGATTATCTAAGTTTATTTGTTTTATTGATCTTTTGGGGAAATTCGACTGATGTTGATTTAATTTTTAAAGCACAAAAACGGTGCATAAGGGCTATGTTTGGGCTTCAAATGATCGAAACCTGTAAACCGTTTTTCCAGGAGTACAACATTTTAACTCTTCCAAGCCTCTATATTTATGAGGTCTCAGTATTTGTTAAGACCAATAAAAAATGATTTACATTAGCCTCAGAAGTGAATAATAGGCAACAACGTGACGAATTTCGCCTCTATGTCCGCCGAACATATACCGCTTTAATGCACAAAAGTGTGTTTCACATGGCTCCTGTAATTTTCAATAAATTACCCAAAGAAATAAGGGCAATGAATACTGCATTATTTAAGAAAAGCCTAAAGAGCCTTTTAGTTAATAAATGTTACTATAACTTGAATGACTTCTTAAACGATAATTTTTCCATACTGAAGACCTCACAGTGACATCAATTAATAACAATTATTATATATCTTTAAATAATGTAATAATTTTAGATCTTTAAGACATTGAATTAATTGAAATATTACTATTATTAAATAAATAACTAATCAGTATGACATTGCATTAATTTAATATGTTAAAATATTTTATGATTCTTTTTATTTATTTTTATTTATTGTACATTTAATTAGCTGATCTTATATTTGTTATTAATTCGTATTTCATGACTGTATAGATTTTGCATGCCTTACGGTAGAAACACTTGAAACATGTTAATTTGTAATAAGACCATTGTAACAGTGTTTTCGGCAAAAATAAATGATTTGATTTGATTTATTATAATACTGGGTCGTGCGGCCGGCGTACCCGCGACTACGCCTGCGCGAAATTTCTTTTTTTAGGATTCGGGGACGGGACAGGATCACGGGACCCTATTACTAAGCCTCCGCTGTCCGTCCGTCCGTCTGTTTGTCAGCGCGCTGTATCTCAGGATCCATATTAATAGGTAGACAGTTGACGGTTTTTCTGTTGCCGATATAACAAAAAAAAATTAAAGTGGGTTCCCCTGGTTCTCTATCGTGTTACCTAACTTTTTTATCCAATAATCTAAAGATTCTAAAGTGCCATATTTGTTTTTGTCCTGATCATCATTTGTCCGAACCGAATGATGATTTAAATATTTGATGAATTTAAACGTTTATATAAAAAAAAAAATACAATGAAAATGTAAAGTTTTAATAAATTAAACTAAAAAATATTTTTTAATAAAATTATATTTTTTTAATTAAAAAATCAATGGGCAAATGAATGAGACTTTATATTATTTTCAAAAACCCCTACTACGATGATACAGAAGCCTTCACGCGCGAGTCCGACTCGCACTTGTCCGATTGTTTTAAATTGAAACACCTTCCTATTGCACTTGGCAATAGTGTAACTTACTATCCGTGAAAGAATGATTGAAATCAGCTGTGTAGTTTTTAGCTTGTGTTTAGTTTTTAACACAGTTTCGGAATGTGATCACTAGTTCCGAAGATAATCCAACGTTTACCTCTTCATAATCTAAATATATAAAAGAAGAAACTGACTGACTGACTGACTGATTGACTGACTGACTGACTGACTGACTGACTGACTCATCTATCAACGCACAGCCCAAACCGCTGGGTCTACAGATTCCAAATTTGGCAAGTAGGTTCCTTAGGTGGTCTAAGGGTGCACTAAGAAAGGATTTTTCAAAATTCACCCCCTAAGGGGGTTAAACGGGGCTCCAAAGTTTGTATGGGGAAACAAGATTAGTTAGACTATTTTATTCGAAACTTCACAGGAGTGCTCCTATTGATAAATGAGTAGAAACAGGTTTCAGGGTTTTTCAGAATTCAACCCCTAAGAGGGGGAAATGGGGTGGCAAAGTATAAAAATCAATGCACAGCCCAAACCGCTGAGTCTAGAGATTCCAAATTTGGCAAGTAGGTTCCTTATGTGGTCTAGGGTTGCACTAAGAAAGGATTTTTCAAAATTCAACCCCTAAGGGGGTTAAACGGTGCTCCAAAGTTTGTATGGGTAAAACAAGATTAGTTAGACTATTTTATTCGAAACTTCACAGGAGTGCTCCTATTGATAAATGAGTAGAAACGGGTTTCAGGTTTTTTCAGAATTCAACCCCTAAGAGGGGGAAATGGGGTGGCAAAGTATAAAAATCAATGCACAGCCCAAACCGCTGAGTCCAGAGATTCCAAATTTGGCAAGTAGGTTCCTTATGTGGTCTAGGGGAGCACTAATAAAGGATTTTTCAAAATTCACCCCCTATGGGGGTTAAACGGGGCTCCAAAGTTTGTATGGGGAAACAAGATTAGTCAGACTATTTTATTCGAAACTTCACAGGAGTGCTCCTATTGATAAATAAGTAGAAACGGGTTTTAGTTTTTTTGTAGAATTCAACCCCTAAGAGGGGGAAATGGGGTGGCAAAGTATAAAAATCAATGCACAGCCCAAACCGCTGAGTCTAGAGATTCCAAATTTGGCACAAAGGTTCTTTATGAGGTTTAGGGGTGCATTAAACAAGGATTTTTCAAAATTAACCCCCTTAGGGGTTGGAACGGGAGTCCAAAGATTACATGGGGAAATAAGATTAGTTAGACTACTTTATTCGAAACTTAACAGGAGTACTCCAATCAATAAATGGGTTAACATTTGTGTTTCAGGTTTTTTCAGAATTCAACCCCTAAAGGGGGAAATGGGGTAACAAAGCCTGAAATTCAACATAGGTATTGTTTTTATGGTAAACTGGGTCAGGTGTAATACAAAAACAACGATTTTAAAATTTAGTGTGGCGGACCTGAAATACAATCATTCCCTGTTGGAGTGCGATGGGGTTGAAATGTCTAAAAATCAATATGGGTGTCGATACCGAGATTATCAGGGGCGCTGAGTACGAAAATGGCATTTATTTTGAGATCCAGAAGATGGCGGATTCGACTTCTATACAGGGTTATTGTTGATTTATTGTGATGATTGTGATAACAATGATTGTGATAATGATGCTGATGATTATGATGAAGATGATTGTGATTACGATGATAATGATTGTGATAACGAGGATAGTGATTGTGAGAGTGATTGTGATGGTGATGGTGATTGTGATCGTGTTAGTGATGGTCATTGTGATAGTGACGGTGATTGTGATAGTGATAGCGATGGTGATGGTGATTGTGATTGTGACAGCAACGGTGATAATGATGAAGATGATTGTGATTACGATGATAATGATTGTGATAACGAGGATAGTGATTGCGAGAATGATTGTGATGGTGATTGTGATTGTTTTAACTTGATTTTGTGATAGTGACGGCGATTGTGATCATGATGATTGTGATTGAGATGATAATGATTGTTATTACGATGATAATGATTGTAATTACGACGATAATTATTGTGAAAACGATGATGGTGATTGTGATAGTGATTTTGATGGTGATTTTGATAGTGACGGTGATGGTGATTGTGATTGTGACAGAGATGGTGATTGTGATAATGACGAAGATGATTGTGATTACGATGATAATGATTGTGATAACGAGGATAGCGATTGTGAATGTTATGGTGGGTGTGATTGTGTTAATGATGGTGATTGTGATAGTGATGGTGATTGTGATAATGATTGTGGTTGTGATAGTGATGGCGATTGTAATCATGATGATTGTGATTATAATGATAATGATTGCGATTACGATGATAATGATTGTGATAACGATGATGGTGATAGTGGTAGTGATTGTGATTGTGATAGTGATTGTGATAGTGATTGTGATAGTGATTGTGATAGTGATTGTGATAGTGATTGTGATAGTGATTGTGATAGTGATAGTGATTGTGATAGTGATTGTGATTGTGATTGTGATAGTGATTGTGATAGTGATAGTGATTGTGATAGTGATTGTGATAGTGATTGTGATAGTGATTGTGATAGTGATAGTGATTGTGATAGTGATTGTGATAGTGATAGTGATTGTGATAGTGATTGTGATAGTGATTGTGATAGTGATTGTGATAGTGATTGTGATAGTGATTGTGATAGTGATTGTGATAGTGATTGTGATAGTGATTGTGATAGTGATTGTGATAGTGATTGTGATAGTGATTGTGATAGTGATTGTGATAGTGATTGTGATAGTGATTGTGATTGTGATTGTGATAGTGATTGTGATAGTGATTGTGATTGTGATATTGATTGTGATTGTGATAGTGATAGTGATAGTGATTGTGATAGTGATTGTGATAGTGATTGTGATTGTGATTGTGATAGTGATAGTGATGGTGGTTGTGATAGTGATGGAGATTTTATGATAATAAAAAATTGTGATTATTATGAAATTTGGCACATACATAGTTTATAACCTGGATTAACATGTAGGATACTATTTATCCCTTTATTATGATTCAGTGGGACAATTACCGAACATTACGCGGGCGAAGCCGCGGGCAACAGCTAGTCTCTTTTATAAAAAAAAAACTAGCGGACGTCACGCGGTTTCACTCGCGTAGTTCCCGTTCCCGTGGGAGTCCGAGGATAAAATATAGCCTATGTTACTCGCTGATAATGTAGCTATACATTGCTGAAAGAATTTTTCAAATCGGTCCAGTAGTTTTTAAGTTCATTCGTTACATACAAAAATACAAATCTTTCCTCTTTATAATATAAGTATAGATTAGTGTATTAATAATACCTTTTATAGTATTAGTATTCTACATCATTATTTACATTGACATACTAAGTTGTCGGACTGCATTTTTAATCTAATGTCAGGGCCGACCGAAATTATGTATTAAAAACATTTTATGTTTAACATTTAGAGCAATATTTTAACATAATCGCGGTTTTATGTTAATTTTGTATAGCAAGGCTGCTATGGGGCATAGTAGAAATGACTAGAAGGCCCAATGGCAATGTAAATAGGTTTGTCTTTTTGTACGTAGGTATATATTGGCACCTTGTTTTTTTATCATGTAAATTGTATGACTTAATCGTACTTCTATGTGTTGTGCTATCTTTTATGTGCACTAAATAAATGGTTCTATGGTGGCCGTGTGGTATCCGGCAGAGTAGAATAGAACCAACCCATTACACTCACGGGTGTCGTATAAGGCGACTAATGTCTGAGGCAGAACACCTTGCGCCTCCGTAGACCAGAGAATGGGCAGCAGCGTTTTCTGTTAGTCTTTCATCAGTTTCATCACTGCGATCTCCAATCCGCCTGCCAAGCGTGGAGATTACGGCATATTCCTCCCATCATGTGAGAGGCTTATGTCCAACAGTGGACGTTATGGGCTGTTGTAGTAGTAGTAGTAAATAAATGGTTTATCTATCCTACAAGCAAGTCTGCCTCGGTCGCAAGCACGACGACTGAAAATGAGGTCCTGCTGGGTTCGATTCCCAGGTCGAGCAAAGTGTTGTTGAGTTTTTCCATCAGGAATTTCTCAGAAGCAAGCCACTCCACTATTACCTATACGAAAATAACCTACATTGTTGGCTGGCTTATGTTGAGATAGTTTTTAATGATTCATGCCATCCTGATTAAAGCTAAGCGTCCATTTGTCGGTATCGTACGCATCGCACTCAACGGATCGTAGTATTCTTTGTATAGAAAGTCACACAAGTGCGTCCACTGATCCGCACCGTACGGATCGGAATCTGTTCAATAATACTACGATCCGTTTGATGCGATGCGTCCGCTGCGGACATGTGGACGCTTAGCTTAAAGCCGCAATTTTATCAGTAGCGTGAGATTTTCGCGTGTTTTTGAATTGATGGTCAATCAATTTTACAGTAACTGGATCAAGACTACCAGCTAACGATTATTTACCTTCCACATTTAGGCTATTTCTGCTGCCTAAAGTAAGTCCATTTACCAGCCATTTACACATTTGGCCTCCTACACATAACATAACATCACGTCTGTAATCTCCGAAGGAAGGTCAAGGTGTACTCTAACGGTACACCCACGTTTCGCCAGTTATGTTAAAGTCCCATGAAATAGAGGCCTATTACCATCAACCGAGCACAAATCCAGACTCCGTGGCTGCTATTGAGAAATTCCTGAAGGAAAAACCCAATAACACTTTGCCCAACCTGGGAATCGAACCTAGGACCTCATGCTTAGCAGTCGCGGTTTGCGACCACTAGATCACGAGACAGTTAGTTACATGGAAATTGCCTGTTTTTTTTTCAGATGGGAAATCATCAAATGACTCCTCCCGCTCTGGGCGGAGCAGGAGGGAGTGTCAGACTTTTACTGACTTAAAACCAATCCATGTTCCTTCATCGCCCCTTTGTGTTCCGGGGCCACGGTATCTCTTTCGAACAGTCCCGCAACCCCGGCAGGCATCGGTCCTTGCGGACCCCTTCCTTTTGCTGACATCTCTAAAATTACCTGTCAGTGTTTTAAACTACTTTGCCTACCCTTCGTGATTTTATGTTATAACAGATATACTGTACCTACGTGTTCTTAGCTTAACTACAATATTATGATTGTGACGTCATAATAGTGATGGATGACGTAGTTACATTATATAGTTCGCGTTACCTACAAACATTAAAGGTTTATCAAGATTATCGTGTTTCCTCTTCTTAAAATGACAAAATATTGTCCAGGATAATTATATGGTCGTGGAATTTTTATGAATGGCTTTGTTGTTTTATTAATAGGAGACCTTTAAAAATATGAGATTGTTATTTTACAGATTTTTGGTTGACTTTAAGTTGATAGAGAAGTTCGACGCACCTTGGTTGTTGCACGCTGTGGAGGTGCTGGTCAGAAGACCCCACACCGAACCTCACAATTTTCTTTTTGTATTTGTTTTGCGTTTCTGTGTTTTGTTTACTAACAATAGTTTTTAGGATTAATGTTATGTTACTAACAATTGGGCCTAGTTGCCATAAATAAACAAATATTTAATTTAATTTAAGTACCTATGCCCTTTGCCTTAAAAGGTTTTAAACTGACATGGTCACCAACACTATCATTAATACTGAAAACATGATATTTTGTGTAAAAACCGAAAAATTGTCGAAACAACTTCGCGGGCGATTGTCGAGGAGCCATCCCGCGATCATGTCGCTTGCAACAGCGTCTAAATATCGATAATCAAGGAAGATATCCCGTAAGTGACAATATAAGTTTAGTTTTAAACAGTGTTGAGAACTGTGTATGTAAGTACTTCAGCGCTTCAGCAACAGGTAGTTCAAGAATTCTGTACGTTTGCAGTCAGTGAGAATCTGACGGACCCTTTAGCCCACTGCAGGGCGAAGGATATTCATGAAGATTCCCTCCCACACACAAAGAAGGAAACGACTTACAAATTTTAAGGTGCAAGTTGGCAGCGGGCGACACGATGCCGCCGCAGACGACGTGTCGTCTCTTCATGTCGCCGGGACTACTGGTTTCTATGTATTTCTATGAAATTCCCTCCGAAGCAAGCGACATAAAGCTAGCGACGCGTCGTCGAGCGGCAGACGCAAGTATCGCCCGACCGCAGATCATTAGGTAAATGCCTGGTTCGAAATCATGACTGCAGCGACATGAGGCGGCGACGTGTCGCGGCGACATGAAGCGCCGACACGTCGTCTGCGGCGGCTTCGTGTCGCCCGCTGCTAACTTGCACCTTTACAATACGGGTTGTTTAATTGTGAGTCGTTTCCTCCAAAAAAATACTCGAGTCCACTCAACGTCAATCAAAGAAGTAGGTCCTTGAAGGAGGATGAATTGACAATAAGTACTCTCTGACACCTACACGAGATTTTAATGACTCTTCATGAGTCATGACTACTCTGATTTGTTATTTCATTGAGCGTTATTGCAACAGGTTTGAATGTCGCAACTGAGCAAATTTTTTGAGAATCTTGCTCACAGTTCACGGAATCAGCAGGTAGCGCATTACTAATTAAAAGCACCGCAATTGCGTTAAGCCTGCAGTTCGAAATATTAACGTCATTAGTGGCTAGATAATAACAGCCGCTCGAGTCGATCTTCAGGTTAAGCCGAACTTGCCTATGTTGGTCCGTGGATAGGTATACTTACCCATTTCATACCGATCTAGTTTATTCGTACTTTGTATATCTGTTACGATACGTGTCGATGAAACTCAAATTGTGTTAGACCAGTATGTAGCCACCTGCACAGCACTTGCTTCGATTAAATCCTGAAAGATGCAAGTGGTAGTACTGAGGATATTGGCTCTAGGCTGCATAGTCGGCCGATTATGCCCGACTGACTGAGGTTGGTCGGGCTTCCTCTCCCATCCCAGAGCATGTCTTTCCTTATAAAATAGTGCCCCCTGGTGTATCCGGCTTGTCCGGGTCAGGCTTGCTCCTGGCTGGGTGTGGTGCTCAATCATCATCATCATCACTAAAGATGCAAGTGGTAGTGCAGGATGAGCAGGACAGGAGCTGGGGCATACCCTGTAAAGGGGCTCCACACTGGCATTCTGTTTGGGAAGGATCGGGGATACCCTATTTAGCCAGGTTATTTCTACAATCGCCAACCTGGGCGTGGAATCCGTTCAGAGATTTCCAGATTGGCCACTGCAGTTCGTATCTGGGCGGCAGGTGTTCTTCCGGGTTGATGAAGTTTGGAGGGATGGGATGTTTGTTTCTAGACGATAATTATGTATAGTTACGTATGTGTTTGAGGAGCTCATGGCTAAATAATAACAGCTGCTCGGGTCGATCTTTAGGTTAAGCCGCGCTTGCCTAGGTTGGTCTGTGGATGGGTGACCACCAATTACATACCCAGTTTCCTCCGTGCCTCGGAAAGCACGTTAAGCAGTACCGGCTGTCATTTGTGATCTTTGACAGTCGTTACAGGTAGTCAGTGGCCCAAAAGTCTGACAACCAGTCTCGCCATAGGGTATCGTATTACCCGGTACTAAAAGGGTTGTGGAGGTCAGATAGGCAGTCGCTCCATGTAAAATACTGGTATTCAGCTGCATCCGGTTAGACTGGAAGCCGACCCCAATAAACTTGGGAAAAGGCTATATGCAGATGATAGTTACGTATGTGTTAAGGTCGTCTCTTTTGTGTTACATACCAATGATAACACAGCCATCTTCAAACCTTGAATTAATTCCTCAGAGGTGTACTTAATTACCGTAAATATTTAGTTTCTGACATTGAAATATTTTCCGTATTAGGGTTTATTGCTACAAATAAGGTTATTTTGAATATTATGCTTATTATAGTTGAAGTTCCTAATGACTTTTAAATTTGAGGTTGTTTCAGTTATTAATCGTTCTCGGTTTTGTATTTTCATAACATTTGTAATACTTTCCGTGTATTGTGCACAAAGATTCTGCCAGTTATGATTAAGTATCTAATCTACTATGTTCTGTGGTCCAACTATTTTAAAGTTGGACAACTGCCCGTAGTAAAGACCCATGGTCCAACTAGTTGAACAGAGCAGTTGGACCACTGCCCCTGACTGGTTTAAAGGACCAGCCCACTGGAATACATCGGGCAGAAAATCGAACCGTCATCCTATCTTTGTCACATTCTACTTGGGGTCGGAGCAACACATTTTCTTCTTCCATTCTCCCCTGTCACGGCATCATTTTCTCCTTTCTCTTTCATATCACTCCTCACACAATCCACCCATCTTTTCTTTGGTCTTCCTGTCCCTCTCCATCCATCAACATTCATATCCATCACTCTTTTAGCAGAAAACCAAACCACGGGCTAATATTATGATTTTCGTTATGGAAAATTCTAGTAACATTTTACCTGACCTGGGGTGCATTGACAGTTTGATTTACCAGTTGGGAACTCCTGAATTACACACTCGTTACATAACAAATTGTACCGTGTGGGATTCCCGAAAGGGTAGGGAAGGCCGGTCGTTGACCATCGATAAGTTACCAAAGTAACTAAATAGCCCCAGGAGATAGGGGGTGTAATGTTATTTGTCAGCGGCAATTTCAACCCCATTTTGTTACCGAGGGTGCTTGTAAGTCTTGTATCAAGGCCAATTTTAATATAGCACTTGCTGTTGGTCGTGAAGTTGAATCAAATGCAATGGAAAGAGTGATAACAAAAAATATTTTTAGCACTAATCGTGATGCCGTGTGCAACATCTAATAGGAGAGCGCAACACCAGCCATTGGTATAAGATCAACCATTCACAGAATACCAGTAAAAGTAAAAATAACATGCTTAAAAGTACTAGGACACTATTAGCAAACAGAAGTTAGGTAAGTCATAGAAAATACCACACAAAAGTAACCCACGACAGCCGAGTAACATGGAAAAAAACTAATAGTACCAGGCGACCATAGAAAGCAGAAACCCGGCTAAAAGTACTATTATAGAAAACCATTACCCAACAGAAGGTTAGTAAGTCATGTCATAGACAGGACCACACGCAATCCCAACTACAGCCGTTAACCAACCATAAAAAAAGAAACAGCCTAAAAGTACCAGGCGACCATAGAAAACAGAAGCCATCATTACGGCATACGTTCAAAACAGTTCAACGACGCACGCAGCTACTAGCGGCTAACAATAAACACAATGAAAAGAAAGCTCACGGTCATTAGCTCCAATTACTTAAGAACGTGTCCACACTTGAGCTTTAGACAATTTATTAGGCCTGTTATAGGTAGGTGTATCATTTATCATAAGAATTACGAGACCGTAGGCTTTTAGAGCAATAAATTAAAGTTAATTAAGCTCAAACAATGCATTTTTCCGGTGTTTTCGGGGTGATGCTCCTACGGTTTGGCAAATGACGTAACAAAGATCTCAATAGGAAATGGTTTATGGGAATCTTTAGCTTCAATAGAGCCAGTAAGCAAGATTAGTAATGAAACTGGCTGCTTAGAAAACGCTGTTGAATCGAAATTCTTCAGTCGTGACGGCTTCTATTCTTGTTCTCGAATCGATGACGATTTTATTCGAAGCGACCGGGACAGGTCTATCGTTTGCCTAATTCAGGTTCTGGAAGGTGCAAATCCAAGGACAGGAGTCTCGAAATCCAACGTCATCGACTCGTCTATGTACTCTGAGGACCACTAAGCATAAATACTAATTTAAAACCACAACATGGCAAGACCATCATTACCACACCTCCCAAGGCCGTCGAGGTCAAATCTTGACATGAAGTGGACTGGTTTAAATTACCAGCACTTTAAAATTATGACCACCTCGGATTAAGTTGTTTAAAAAGAATGTGGCTTAACAAATCGCAGAAGTTCAAAGCTTTATTTCTCAGAAACTATAGTACAGGTTTCTCTGAAGAACTTTTAACAAAACACGTAAATAGAACACTTGGTTATAAAAAACTAGTTTATGAGCGTATTTGGTAGCACTCTTATCTTTTAGTAGGTAATTTACTAGATAGAAAAACCGGCTCATTTTCGGTTTGCTTTTGTCGTAGATTATTAATAAGTCCAGCATCAAATGAATTCCTAAAACTTGGGTAAATCCAAAACCCGCTAGATTCTTAGCAAAAGCTTAACTTCATTGAAATTCCCTTTTTTTAATGGCATCAGCACTAGCCTCGAAATCAAAAACTATTTAATGCTATGTATAAAATAAAACTCGCCTGTCATAATAATTGTTATTTATACAAATAAATAAAATAGAAGTGTCTTTTTTATTTCAAAATAGGTACTTAACCGATTTTTACTGAATGCACATGAAAGTATACAAGTACCTACTTAAAACAAAAAAAAAACAACACTTTTTTTCATTTGTGTCTGTCCGTCTGCTTGTTTGTTCCGGCTAATCTCTGAAACGGTTCTCTATTGTATTACCTAACTATTTTATTCATAATTTAAAGTGCCATAACTTTTTTTGTCCTAATCATCATTTGTCCGAATGATAATTTACCCGAACTTAATATCACATAATATCACTTGCCATAAAATTGAAATCCCTAAATACAATATGCTCTAAACCCGTTTGTCATAAATATTACAATCAATAATATACAAAACACTTAAAATCGTTTTCAATAATAGTTATAAATCCTAAATTTAAAAAAAAAAGTTTGGATGTTAATAATATTTTTAAAACAAACCGGTATGTTCCCAGACGTTCCCAAAAGGGAACAGAACATTGTTATTTTAATTGTGTCTGTAATTACGGGTACCTACAGTAAAGTAAGTATTACTATTACTTAGCTTTTGCTATGCTATGAACTTCTCTCAACACAACACATTTTTATACAATATTGCTCTTAGGAAATTTGTAAGAGTTAAAAAGTAGAACCATCATATCGCAGAAAGTTCATAGTTAGAATCTTCTTTTGTTTTGGCATACATTTCATATAAGTAGTCACTAAAAGGCAGAAAATCAATCAATCAAACCGTCAATCATTATAAAACAGTTGAGTGTGAACATAATTATGTGGATTTTATTTTTCCCTGTAATAAGTATACAAACATGCAAACAAACATGCAGCAATCAGGCAGTAAGCATGCAGCAAGCATGCAGCAAGCATTCAACAAGCATGCAGCAAGCATGCAACAAGCTTGCAGCAACCATGCAAGCACGCATACAGTATGCAAGCAACCATGCAAGCGAGCAAGCAGCATGCAGCAAGCATGCAACAAGCTTGCAGCAACCATGCAAGCACGCATACAGTATGCAAGCAAGCATGCAGCATGCAAGCGAGCAAGCAACATGCAGCAGGCATGGTTTCTGTCACGGCTCCGGCGCTGCGGAGCTCCGGCGGTCCCACGCGAGCTTATCGTCGCAGATGTGTTTAACGCTCACCACCGCAGCTTCGGCTTGCTGGCCGGCTTCGCCGGCCAGCCTCAGCAGCGGCGGCGAGTGTTACAACCACCTGCTCCTCAACTCGCGGGCCGCCTCGCCCCTACGCGCCTACGCGATTTTAAATTACACTCTAGGGGTAGGGCAGACAAGACTGCGTGGGGTCGGATTTACAGCGATTCGTTTCTGTCACTAAAACCTAATTTTTAGCAAATGTTTTAGGACCAAAAATTTTATTACACTTATATGGACATTAGGAATAATACACATTATATAATATAATACTTAGGATAATTGACTTTATGGCATATACAATTAGAAGATTCAATTATTATAGTATTCGATATTATGACAGAACAGTTTTAGAAATAAAGATAATTATGTAAAACAAAATTTCGGGATTTTGAACATTATGGTAACTGAAGTTTATAGCAAACGTTTTATGGATAATGATTTTCGGACAAAAATTTTTAGGAGATATAAGGGAGTACCCTCTGAAACGGCTGGACCGATTTTGGCGGAACTCTTACTGGAAGATAGCTGTGTATGTCTTACTTAGGCTACTTTTATTTAAAAAAAAATATTAGGGTTTCTTGAAGAAAAAAAAAGCCATGGAAATTATTAACAAAATCCGATTAAAAAAGGGGAGTAATATTAAACGGACGAAATCGCGGGCAACAGCTAGTAACAACATAAAACTCAAAACTACTTACTTATCCAATACATTTTCCCTAACACAGTGCTCAGTCATAAATTCATTCATAGCTACAAATAGGACAGTCGTAATCTTATAACACCAATCGACGGACCGGTCATTCTTCATCGTACCTACAGTCCGTTCAGTTATTTTATACCACTAGTGTCTGACCGAAGCTTTATTTCTGGCCCGAAGTCAATTAATCAGAAGCTGAAACCGAAGCCAAAGGTTAAACAACCCTTACACTATTCGGTACAAAATTAGCTAAAAGTGATTAATTTATTTTAATCAAAAAGCTAACGAATAAGTGACACTTGCAGTGTGACCCTGCCCCTCGTGCGTTGCCTCTTTCATCGTGCTCTGGTGCATTTGTAAAAGCTCGTTCAATTTCGGCGCTGCAGGAAGCTTCTGCTTCGGCTAAAACTTCAGCCCATTTTAGGAAAAGCCAAAGGTTTAACCGAAAGTGTTTTTTTTGGCCAAAGGCGGCTGCAGCCGAAGCCTAACTACTTCTGACTGGACATCACTGTCAAAACCAGAGAGTTTTCTCGTTCCAAAATGGTTGCGGTTAGGTCACTGTCACTTACAAAGCTGTCAAAGTCACTACGAGGTTAAACAACAGTGAAAGGACTGTACATAAGTCAAGTGAACGGGTCCTAACCGCTGTGAACTAGACGACAGTTGCTCTAGATGTTGCAGTGAATGACAAACATGAAGAGAAACGGACTGAAATTGTTACTGAGAAAGGGAGCGAAAGAATTTAAATAGCCCGAGGGTGATAAAGCTTGATAGACACATTCTTTTACAAGGCAAAGTCAATGTGATGAAAGATTTCTTGGTCTATGCTGAAAATTAGAAGGTTACAAACTAAAAGAAATTTAATTTGAAAATTGGTAGGTACTGGAGGTCAAATGTTATATACGGACGCTGAAACAAAGTGGTGTCGAGTTTTAAAACTCATATTAAAGAAAGATGGAGAAAGAAGCGGCGACAAACGATGAAATGAAAAAAATCCAAGAGAAAAGAAATGTTAAATTTATCTTGTTTGCTATTTTTATGCTTAACGATGATGAAGGAAATGATAGCAAGAGGTGACAAACGCTGAAAAAGACACTGGCGTGAGATGCGAAGCCTCTGATACATATTAAGTAATTTCTTCTTTTTAATTCACTATAAAACCAGTACTCAATGATAGATTGGTACCTCCTTTATCAAAACCTATTTATCATTGAACGCATGCAAAGGTGACTAACATTACCTTTATCGCAAAAAGCTCATAGCTAGGAGTATAATTCATCTATTAAAGAGAACGTTGGCGTGTGTTCTATTTCTGTCTTCATACTTCCTTCAGTCCATTAAATGGCGACACAAAGTAAAAGCCTGTATTTCAAAATTATTCTGCATTGTAGTCGTCGATGTAATTCCTCGTTTTGTAGGCTGTTTTCTCAAGATCTGACCTAGCTTTACGCCAGTCCACTTTCTTTTGGATAAAAACTTATGTTCACTACGTTTTTATGCAACCAAGATCGTGAGAGTTAAGGAAATTGAGACATTATTTTTAAGACAAGATCTTAAACCAAGACACGACGTTGCGGTGCAGCGGTGGTATCAATGAAAAAATCTACATTTGAAAACGAAAACATTAAACAGCGACCCAATGTGGAGAAAATAAGAATCAAAACAGAAATCGGATGTCAAACAATGGCGCCATATTAAATCAAAACTAATAGACAAGTTCCGTTGACGGCTTTATTTTAAAATTCGAACCACGCTTTCGCGCTATTCGGTGCATGCGCGTAATCCAACCAATCTTGCCCTGCGATCGCGGGTCGACGGCCGCTATGGCACAACTGACCAATGTCCGGTCACGGTCCCGTCTTGACATTGCATGTTCCTTTTATGAAATGTCAGTCAGCCGGCGTTTTAATCGATAATCGGAATCGAATGGATATTTATTATTACGACATTTTTTTCTTGAAAAATATAATTTCGCATGCTAGTAACATAAAATATACAAAAGAACATCTGTTTGTCTATAAGATAACAGTTTCATAAATCTCCTACCGTTTTCCTGTCATGAAAATAAAGAGAGCTTATATATTATGTGACCATTACACTTATCAGCACCCATTACAAATACTTATAAATAACACGCACGCAATGCACTATTAACTTCACATATGAATTGATTTATTATCATTGCATTATCAATGCGACATAATCAATGTTCGTTCTATTAAAATACACTTAATCATATTATTTCTACTGACCTAATTGATGAAAAACAATGTTCTAAGATAATTTTGTTTACATAATGAAGCATTGAACTGTTGTAAAAAGTAAAACAAAACAATGGGATGTTTTTCTTCTTTACTATTCATCTATAAATGTTATAACTACTACTATTGCGACTACGACAGTGTAAGAAAAGTACATGATTTTAAAACAAACGGTCGATCATAACATCATCCTTACAGACCTACATTATGACCTCTGCGTTTTTTCAGCAAGAAGCAGTAAGTTTAGATGAGCAATTTATTTTTATTTTTATTCAAAAGGAACAACAAACAACTGCAATATAAAACATAGACATACGAAAAATATACAAAGCTTAAAGACAATATTGCAGCCCACAACGCTGTTCACAGATTAACTCTAAGGTACTTGACAGTGAAATAATCGCTAGGGTTACAAATGCGAGATATATAAAATGTTGTAAAAAAAAAAAAACTGTGTAAGAAGGTGTATAAATAATTAAGAAAGTTCTTTAAGTATAAGACGTTTAAACTTGTATGAGAACATGCAAAAATGTAAATTTGCTCGAAAGTACTATTGTAGGAATCGACCATTCTGCTAACAGGCGAACGCTGGCCAGAGTTGGACTAAATTTTAATTTAGTTACACAAGAAGAGCGTTGGGTATTTAGTAAATACCCAACGCTCTAAATACTTACTCAACCGAAATTTGGTTACAATTACAATATATAATTTAATTAAAATTTACAATATATAATTTAATTATATATTGTATTATACCATTTACTACAATATATTATAAATAGATATGATTAGTTGTCAGTGTCAGGAGCTCGTCGCTAAATTATAACGGCCGCTCGGTTCAATCTTAAGGTTAAGCCGCGCTTGCCTAGGTTAGACCGTGGATGGGTGACCGCCAATTATATACTGAGTTTCCTCCGTGCCTCGGAAACCAGACGATGGTCCCGGCTGTCATTTGTAGATCTTACACAGCCGTTACAGGTCAGCGGCCCGAAAGTCTGACAACTAGTAAAACCAAGGTGTATCGTATTACCCACTACCCAGTACTAACTGGATTGTGGAGCTCAGATAGGCAGTCGCTCCATGTAAAATACAGGTATTCAGCCAATGACGTATTATATATAGACACGTCATGAACCAACATCGCGGCGCTTAAAAACGGCGAAAATACTAGAACTACTTATAAGCGTGAAGAAAGAGAAAGAAAATATGACACCGAACGGCGGGATGCCTGTTGCGAGAGGGAGATAAATATACATCTTCAGTCACGTCACAGGATTTATTAAATTATAAACAAACGTAGCGTCGCGCGACAGGTTGGTGCATAACTAAGCGCGATGTGGCCAATTGGCTTCATTTCATGTTGTCATTTTAGAGTGCGGACAACGTATCTATAGTTTATATATCATTGTATTCAGCTGAATTCGGTTAGACTGGAAGCCGACCCAAACCTTATTGGAAAAAGGCTATGCAGATGATGATGATTAGTTGTCAGAGTGCAAGAAAACGGTAATTTACAAAGATACCAGCATGGATATTCACAAACGTTTCGATTCGACAAGTCGTATGTCTATCTTTTTTGGCATTACGAAAGCGAGCGAGATAGACGGTAAGACTTTCCGAATCGAAATCGAAGCGTTTGTGAATAGCTGTGCTTATCTGATTGAATCCCGTAGGTGTAGACACGAGGCTAATAATGTACCTAATGAAAAGATCATGAGGTCAGGTAACCCCTTTGTCTTCAATAACACTGCACAGTAAGTGGCAATAAATCAAACATTTTATCAAAGTGGTTTTAATTGATACTCAAGTTTAAAATTGCATATTGATAACCTGAAATTATAGTAATGAAGAGTTTCGACTTAAGTCATTCAAAATGGACTAAACATTTATTAGATGTACGTTACACAGAAACGATGGTTGGACTGTTATCTTTGTTTAGCACTTTAGCACTTTACCCAAAACATTGTGAGACACATCTATACATATAATAAAACAGTAGAAAAACTGTGTCTGTACATTGAATATATTAAAAAATAAATAATTGAGGGGGGTTTAGAAACAGTAATAGAGCACGAATCCAAAAAAAAAAGTCTGTCTGTTTGTCTGTTTGTTTGTACACGCTAATCTTCGGAACTACTGGACGGATTTGAATGATTTTTTTGTTGTTGTATAGGTATTAAGTCTGGGCAGGATATAGGCTATAATTTATCTTGGAAACTTGAACACCTGATGCAGAACCACAACAGACCAGCTGAACTATAAGAGATACAAAAATGGTACCATAGCAAAAATTGTTCCACGTGATGGGCATTTTCTGCTGAGAGAATAAATTTGAAGATCTGGAACACTTGATGTGGAACTCCAAGAGCCCAGCTACACTTACATATATATAGGAATGACGTTTTAGCAAAAGTTGTTCAATCTGATGAGCACTCTATGTTGACTTATAAAAATCGAAGATCTGGAACACCTGATGTGGAACTCCGAGAGCCCAGCTACACCATAACACATATAGGAATGACGTTTTAGCAAAAGTTGTTCAATCTGATGAGCACTCTCTGTTGACTTATAAAAATCGAAGATCTGGAACACCTGATGTGGAACTCCGAGAGCCCAGCTACACCATAACACATATAGGAATGACGTCTTAGAAAAAGTTGTTCAATCTGATGAGCACTCTCTGTTGAATTATAAAAATTGAAGATCTGGAACACCTGTTGTGTAACTCCAAGAGCCCAGCTACACTATTGTATATAATTATAGGAATGACGTTTGAGCAAAAGTTGTTCAATCTGATGAGCACTCTCTGTTGACTTATAAAAATCGAAGATCTGGAACACCTGATGTGCAACTCCGAGAGCCCAGCTACACCATAACACATATAGGAATGACGTCTTAGAAAAAGTTTTTCAATCTGATGAGCACTCTCTGTTGACTTATAAAAATCGAAGATCTGGAACACCCGATGTGGAACTTCAAGAGCCCAGCTACACTTCTATACATATAATAAAACAGTAGAAAAACTGTGTCTGTACATTGAATATATTAAAAAATAAATAATTGAGGGGGGTTTAGAAACAGTAATAGAGCACGAATCCAAAAAAAAAAGTCTGTCTGTTTGTTTGTACACGCTAATCTTCGGAACTACTGGACGGATTTGAATGATTTTTTTGTTGTTGTATAGGTATTAAGTCTGGGCAGGATATAGGCTATAATTTATCTTGGAAACTTGAACACCTGATGCAGAACCACAACAGACCAGCTGAACTATAAGAGATACAAAAATGGTACCATAGCAAAAATTGTTCCACGTGATGGGCATTTTCTGCTGAGAGAATAAATTTGAAGATCTGGAACACTTGATGTGGAACTCCAAGAGCCCAGCTACACTTACATATATATAGGAATGACGTTTTAGCAAAAGTTGTTCAATCTGATGAGCACTCTATGTTGACTTATAAAAATCGAAGATCTGGAACACCTGATGTGGAACTCCGAGAGCCCAGCTACACCATAACACATATAGGAATGACGTTTTAGCAAAAGTTGTTCAATCTGATGAGCACTCTCTGTTGACTTATAAAAATCGAAGATCTGGAACACCTGATGTGGAACTCCGAGAGCCCAGCTACACCATAACACATATAGGAATGACGTCTTAGAAAAAGTTGTTCAATCTGATGAGCACTCTCTGTTGAATTATAAAAATTGAAGATCTGGAACACCTGTTGTGTAACTCCAAGAGCCCAGCTACACTATTGTATATAATTATAGGAATGACGTTTGAGCAAAAGTTGTTCAATCTGATGAGCACTCTCTGTTGACTTATAAAAATCGAAGATCTGGAACACCTGATGTGCAACTCCGAGAGCCCAGCTACACCATAACACATATAGGAATGACGTCTTAGAAAAAGTTTTTCAATCTGATGAGCACTCTCTGTTGACTTATAAAAATCGAAGATCTGGAACACCCGATGTGGAACTTCAAGAGCCCAGCTACACTATAACATATATAGGAATGAAGTTTTAGCAAAAGTTGTTCAATCTGATGAGCACTCTCTGTCGACTTATAAAAATCGAAGATCTGGGACACCTGTTGTAGAACTCCAAGAGCCCAGCTACACCATAACACATATATAGGAATGACGTCTTAGCAAAAGTTGTTCGGTCTGATGGGCATTTCCTGTTGACTCATAAAAATCGAAGATCAGAAACATCTGATGTGGAAATCAAAGCTATCACTAATTTTAATGTATAATTATAAAATAACATAAGCTGGGAGTACTTCCACGCGGTGAAGGTGGTAATAGTTTAGGACTGATTTTCGATGACGATGGTATATCATTGAAAATTTGACTCTACTGCCCAAAACTCCCTTTTATTATTTTATTTATCGAAAAAATATGCCTTCCGGCTTATGTTATTTTAGTGTTTAATTTCCTTTTCCATTTATCTTCGTGACACGGTAGCCTACCCGGTAACGCAGCGAAGCAGTCACTTAGATTTTAATAAAACTATAACCATGCCTAGATAGAGGTCAAATCTTTCCCAATGTTCCAAAGGAGCTAAAAGATTGAGGATCATAAGATCCCAGGAATCTACCGAAGAGCGTCAGGAGAGACTTGATGCTGTTCGAGAACATGAGGCTTCAACTCGCTCTGTGGAAACCTCTTCGGATCGCGAAGCAGCAGCAGCAGTATTTACGCATCTACATCCAGGTTTCTAGAGACCAGTGAAGAATATGATGCGCGACTGACCGCTGATCGTGAACGTCTGCATTGTCTCGCCAGTTGGAGACGTTCACGGAAAGAGAATTACGCTTGAGTTCTCAGCGTATCCACACATCGACTTCTAAAGTGAGGAACGTGATGCGCGACTGACTGCTGATCGTGAACGTCACGCATTGTCTCGCGAGTCGGAGACGTTCACGGATAGATAATTGCGCTTCGACATCAGACGTATCAGATCTTCGATTTTGACGACCCCGTTGTCGCTGGCATAAGCAACTGGTTCCGCGTACGAAGTCGCGGGCAGAAGCTAGTAATAAATAAGAATAATTTACTTAATTACGCAATCTTATTTATTTATTTAAACTTCATGTACAATAGTGGTACATAGGCGGACTTTATGCCACAAGGCATTCTCTACCATTCAACCTTTGGGTTAAATAGGAAAACACAGTGATAGGGTACAAAATTATGTCTAAAAACTAACTTCTTGTTAACGAGAATGTATATACTTATATTGATATACTATTAATACACGTAGACACATAAAATAAACTAATAGATATTCTATCAAATACCAAAAATAAAAATAAAATAGCGAGAAAACTGATAATAATTATTATGACTAGACTTCGATTTGAGAGCTATTTAGTCTGAATCTTCTAACTGGCTGACTCATTATTAATTTGACTTCATAATTTACTTGTTTATCTACACGGGTAAATCTCCCGACAAATATTGCATTGTCATCCAATTTGCACATGCATACAAAATATTAGACCAATCGGTAACCGGGAAGTGGATCAAATTTAACTTGCAAGATTTGATTACAGACAAACATATACAGGTACAGGTGAAACTAAATAAAAGCTTGTAAAAACTACTTATCTCTTACGAAACTCCGGAGTAGAGTAATTTATTCTTATAGCACAAGATCCCAATACCTAATTATCTCCATCGTGCACGACACGTCACACTCGCTGACTCCAAGTAAAGTTAGAAAGTGTTACGCTTCACATACTCTTATTTCGTGATATACAGCCATTATGTACGGCATGTAAATAGCGTTTATGTATTGACAGGTCGATTATTTATTAAGTATTAGTTTTCGCGCGTTGACCACAACACGAGATTGAAAGCGAAAATGGTTTGATGACATCGATTTGTATGGAGATCAGGCTAATTAAATAATTACAGGAATTATTTTCAGGTTTTTCTTCTCCATTATCAGCAAAGATCTGCAATCAATTTTTTTTTGCGCAGCTGGTTATTGCACTAATTTTTGAAACATCTAAGTTATCTAACTATTGATTTGAATATCAACACTTCATTGAATGGTTTGGGTATTTTTTTTGGTGGCAGAGGCACTCCCTAGCCAATTTTTTGAGGCTTTAAGGACCTGAGGGGGAATTCTAGACTTTTTTTTACATTCCACTTTTCCCCCTTGGGGGCACTTTCAGGGGGGATTTGTGGAATAAATATTTTTTCGATTCCAGTTTTCCCCCCTAAGGGGGATTATCAGGGGGTAATTCTAGACTTTTTTTTTTAAGTGGTGGTAAGTCGTTTAGCACCAATAATTTTTGGGTAAAGTTACTTAGTTTGATGTACAGAATGCTTGGTTGACGGCTTCGTGATGAGGTCTTTTACACCCTGTAATTATTACAAGCTGTATTTGCTAAGTCGTAAAGGTATGTTTATTAAGCACATAAGGAGTTACGATTTCATTCCGTAGCGGAAATAAGAAAGAAACAATAAAAGCTATCTATGATCATAAGAGGCATGCAAAACCAACCGACTTTTAATATTTATTGCCTGCGTTAAATAGCCATAACATAATAATTACGGGATAGTAATTACGGAAGCTACGTCTGACAATCGTAAATTAAAACCGCTATTTGGTACACACGGCGACACCATCAAGCTATGCATTTCCAGTATAACATGGCCTCGCTTTGGATAAATTTTCCGTCCAAATAAGAGATCCGCATGTACTGGATTTTGTAGCTGATTGATCGTCGTACGTACAGGCATAAAAGGTTTTCCGGCGCCGGTAGTGCGAAAGAAAACAGAAAAGTATTCATTAAGCTTGTATCCTTGGCCTTTTCCGTAATAAAGCAACAATGATTGATGGAGACGAAATCCTACTCCCTACTGATATGTATATTATATCTTACCGGGAATGTATGAAATCTAGGAATTGTATACAATTCCTAGGAAATGTATACAATTCCGAGCCTACTTAGGAAATGTGTAAAATAATGTTTCAAATATACTTCAATACACACATTTCCTAGAAAATGTATGCTTTTCCTAGGAATTGTATGTAATTCCGAAATGATACTAGGAAATGTATAAACACGAACGCTCTCTGTGAATAAAACACGTTTGAGAACTGAAATCAGATGATTTATTAAGATGATTTGCATTAGGTAATACTGTTTCGAAATTCGAATTTGGGTTGGTTTTTTGTTTGTTTGAGGTTGATTGATAGGTTTTCTGCATGGTTTAAAACAAAATTACCTGTCGGGGTGCCCCAAGTCGGTATAAAAAACATTTTTCAATACACTTTCTCGAAAACTGGTCCATAACGCACTACGATTAGGTACAACATGCAATGTATTTCACACGTGTGCGATTTTTTCCACTTTCCTGCACGTGTGCGGGAATGAAAATTGCCACAGATAACTATACCTATACTTAGTCCAAATTGGTTCAATGTCTATAGTTGGTGCCAGTTAACATCGGAATAGAGGTCATTAACACCTACCTACCAAGTTTTTGATCACAAAACGATAACGACACTTACTAGTTACCTAAATCGACCAATAAGCGATACTTTGCTACATCGCTAGAGTATCATAATACCAGTCGGCTAGACATACAGGGGTTGAGAATCTTGTGTTGTTCCAATTCGAATTTATTATTATTTTTGCTAGAAAACTAATTTTATGCTCATACATTTACGCGTGACGTAAACGCCCCCGCACCGTGACCATAATGTGCTGCACACCTGACGCGATGACCTCGTAAAACGAAAACGGCATAAGATTAGAATTATAATTTTTGTGAAGAAATAGTTTTTGTGATGTCATAATTATAATAATATTTAGATACTTATGGTTTTTCCGTCATGCATCCCGAATCCGAATCCCGATCCCGACACCCATGACGGAAATACCAAAAAAATCCTGGACGCCATCTTTGATTTTCATTTTGACCTCATTTTCGTAATCAACGACCCCGAAAACCATGAAAACGACATCCATGACGGAAAAACCAAAAAAATCTTGGACGCCATCTTGGATTTTCATTTTGAGCTCATTTTCGTAATCAACGACCCCGAAAACCATGAAAACGACATCCATGACGGAAAAACCAAAAAAATCTTGGACGCCATCTTGGATTTTCATTTTGTCCTCATTTTCGTAATCAACGACCCCGAAAACCATGAAAACGACACCCATGACGGAAAAACCAAAAAAATCTTGGACGCCATCTTGGATTTTAATTTTGAGCTCATTTTCGTAATCAACGACCCCGAAATCCATGAAAACAACACTCATGACGGAAAAACCAAAAAAAAACACCTTCAAGTAATAATAGGCGTGATGTTATGTTTACTCTACAGAGTAAACCTCAGTGGCCATTAAGTCGCGCAAGAGTCCAATCGTGCAAGTGTCCATTCGCGCAAGATTCCTTTCGTGCAAAAGTTCGTTCGCGCAAAAGTCCATGTGCGCATGTCTTTTCGCGCAAGTGGGTGCGCGCAACAAGTGTTCTTTGCGCAAATGTCTTTCGCGCATAAGTCTCAGATCCTAATTTTAAGATGTATAATAATATATTTACTTTATTAAAATTGTCTCAGTAAGTTAAATTTTAGAGCTCAATTTTAAAACGAAAATAAAGTATTTAAATCAATTAATTTCGTAGGGTACGTTTGCTCGATTTATTATTTTTTTGGGTTGTGCACTGTGTTATGTATGTGGGACACTGTGGATGTATTATGAGACTCAAGCGATATCAGTTTTGCGACAGGTTTGTACGGATGGAGCGACAGTATCGCTTATATTTAGATATCGGGATGAAAGTCGGAGCAATGACCTCTATTCCGATGTTAACTGGCACCAACTATATAGTCTGACGTGAATTTTATTTTTTATTTTGTCAAAGCACTACGCGTCTTTACGGCATAAATATTTTTTGAATTTTCAAATTGTGTTTTTAAATAGAATATCATAGATAAACATGATTATTTAAAACGAATAGTTACTTTTATACACAAATTAACATTTATTTGTGTTCTGAATTCAAAAATATAAAATAAATCTATTTTTTATATTAGGCTGTTTAACGGCTTCATACCATTGCCTCTCTTTCAACCTGGCGAGACCAAAGCGCGAAAAAAAAAAAGAAAATTTAAATCATAGTTTCATAGTTCGTGACAAAAATATTATTCGTTATTTTATTTTATTTCTTCAAAAGTGTATTGAAAAACGTCGTTTGGTACACGTGGACATTTGTTATTGCAATTCTCGGCTCAAAAACACCCTCGCCTACGGCTCGTGTGTTATAATTCCGCCTCGATTGCAATAACAAACTTTCTCCACTTGTATCAAAATGTACTATTAAAGCTAAGTAAACATTTTAAAAGTGTGAATCAAGAGTGTAACACATTTCCGATCGCTCTTTAGTTGAATTGTATTTTAATGTAGGAATTGTATATACAATGACGGATTTCATACATTTCCAGTGACATATGTACAATTGTACATATTAGTAGGGAGTAGGATTTCGTCTCCATCAATCATTGTTGCTTTATTAAGGAAAAAATTAATAAATATAATAATAATATAAAAAAAAATATACGTATAAATGGAAAAGTTTGTGAGGATAGATGGGTGGATGTTTCTTCCTCTTTCACGCAAAAACGGTTGAACTGATTTGGGTGAAATTTGGCACACAGATAGTTTATAACATGGACTACCATATAGGATACTTTTTATACGTGGGACAATTACCGAACTCCACGCGAGTGAAGCCGCGTGCATGAGCTAGTAGTTACATAATCCTACCATTTCATTTACACAATCCATCACTTTATGGCGATTCACATATTTTGCGGTCATAGAATGAGTCACATCAATGTGTTAATTTGCTAGGTATTTACTCAGTTCTTCATGGAAGAATAGGTACAGTACTAGTTTATACAAACTCTGTCAGTCAGCGACCTCTTTATGTGAGATCTCTGACGTCATAGTTTTACGTCATCTCGTCTAGGCGACTAGCCGTTGTTAGGTTAGTTATTGACGTAGCATTTGCGTGCTTAGATGAAATGCCACTGTTCATGAGGAGCAAGTTATCTTGATAGAAAACTGTTTACATAACCTTGTATAGATTTAGCAGGCGTTGCACACGGGGCTTCGGACAGGTGTTTCAAGAGGAAACCTCTCCTCTCATGTGCAGACTGTGCCCAACGGGGTGGTTTTGATACGGTGTAAATCTCACAGTCCCCGGTCTTATCCCCTAAGACGTAACAACCCCACACTCTCTGGTCTTAACCTCAAAGACCGGTCGCCTTTTGAAGGATTCCCCACGAAAAAAATAAAATAATAAGGTATACCTATAGTGTGCGTTGAGAGTTTTAAATCGCTGAAAATGTCCCACGTCCATACGCTGCACTCTTTTGTTTCTTTGTCTGAAAGTCATCATGAATGCATTGCATGTATCATTTTACACGTACTCGTACATCTTTTTTTGAGTATTATGCGCTATGAATACCAACACATTCCTCTCGCTCATTTTAAGGGCCTATACCCCTCAAATAGCTTAGCATGATCCTCCGTTACGCCTAAAATACTGCAGCATTAATTCTGAAATAAATATATAGTAAAGTTGAGGATCAATGCTAAGTACTATGTGTGACGAAAACACGATTCCAAAAAACTTTTCTTGATTGAAAAAAATTCTAAAGTTACCTTCAAATGGAACAATAAACCGCTGGTATTCAAAAAGTACTTCAAATTAGATCATGAAACTTTGCATACTAACTGAACTAACTATTTTAAAGCAGGTCTTATGTGTTTTATTTTTTTAGTCCAATCAATAGATTCTTTGTAAATCGCAAAAAAAACACTCTTTTCGCACTATTCGGCCGCAGTGACTGACGTAACAACCGCTTTGTAGTGCAAGTTGATTAGAACTTTATTCTAACAGTAGGTTCGTTTGAACCACCACAAATAGAGTTGCTAATTTTAGGGTTAGAAGGGCCTTAAGTAAATGCTTTACGCTGCAAAACCACGCATCAGTATCCATTTCTTTACATGAAACTGGAATGATATTCATAAGCAAATGTATGCAATGTTTTTCTCTCGAGGTGAACAAAAAGAAAGTGCGTCGTGGTCTGCGTTGTGGTCACGCTTCAGTGTTACCACGTGATAAACGTAATGTGCTGTTTTCTATGCGTCTTTTCTGTTGTTGTAAGATGGCTGACATGATTCTATTATTGCGTTCTCTCTGCAAGGTGGTTTAAGTATAATTTGCGTAATTGTAATACAGAATATGGAGGTGGTGCTAGCCGACAGCTCCCACGTCTTCGTTTGCGGATGACTACCCGCAAACGAAGACGTCAATCAAAGCATTTATTTGAAGTAGGTCAGTTACAGGATCTTTTAAACTGTAGAAACAAAGACTACGATGAAATGTAGCTAACTACAGTCCCAGTCACAAGGCATAAAAACTGTGAAAGTACTGTAGTTGCCCATTTCAAAGCGTAGATCTCTATGGAGAAGAACGGGCAAGAAATCAATCTTTTAAATCAGCATATTGTTATAAAATCTTGGTTATGTCATTCATGTTGATATGGTACAGAAAATTGTACCAAGATGGTAGGTAGTTAAAACAAGAATCGCTCATTTCCTTTTCAAACAACGAAGAAAGGATGGCTTATTCTAAAGGTACTCCTACAAAACTGCTTTATCATCCTGCCAAAGTACAGAGAGGAAGTGGAAACTTGACACTGCGCGGTACGTTTTATTCGATAAGGATCGTATATTAGCCGTTGGAAGTGCGAGAAACGTCGTTCCTTATCCTTACTCCTTTATCCAACTTAATGGCCCAAAATTTTCTAGAAAAATCCCGTAAATGACCATTCTGGGAATAAACACGCACGAACCATGAACTATGAAATTGATGATGCTTTTAGGAGGATATTTTACTGTACTTACCATTTTCGCAGAAGCGTATGTGGGCAATTTAATCCTATCTTGGGACCTCAGAATTGGTACCGGTCTTCGGCATACTTGTCATCGGCCAATCAAACCACTTTTTGCGTCCATCAGAGTATCCGGTTAAACACACAAACTCGTCCGTATTCAATACAGTAAAAGTGAGCGTGTTAAAAATAATATGAAAAACGTACAGCGTGTTACTCGAGCGTGTCTAACCGACGCGACGTAGGTATAATAAAAAGCGAAATTACTTATTTCATCATATTATTTATTGTCTTTTTTCTCATTTTGGTGATCTAGATTGTTTATTGGTGTGCGTTGTGCAAACAAACTAGAGGAATATTAGTATCTCGTCCATTTAGAATTGGAAATAAAACCTCAAGTGTTATTAGAGTTGAAATGACATGGTTTTCTTACTCCTCCGCTATACTTTTCCGATTAATTTCGTGGCGGGATCCAAGACAGTTAAATTGTTTCTCTGCGACTTCGTCGAGCTTCATTGTCTCGGCGTTTTTGTTGTGGTCGCCACTGTTGATTCTGTCTTTCAGGAGTTGCATTAGTCTAAGAAAAGTATGGCCGGCTTGTAAGTCTTAAATTTAAAAAAGTCTTCCTTTTTACTTAACCAGAATCAATGTAGATTTAAATCAAAATCTTGTACAAAGAGGAAGGACCTCAGAGGCATCTCCCAGGTTAGACAAAAGAAGTGAAGAAACCAGTATCCAAACGTTATAGCTGAATAGATCACTTACAACCGCTATAATCATTACGCTTGGTAAAAGGATTGGTGACCGCAACTTGTCAGGTTATAAATATGTATAACATAACACCCAACCAATTAGAATCTACGTTTTGTAGATGACAATGACAATTTTAATTGAGTCAGCCCAAAATTTGGTGACGAATTTGGCACTTTCAGTAGTAATAATTACCATAAGTGTATGGTAACAGTTAGTACCTCAAAAATATCCACACTTAACTACTACTTCTTCGTTGCGTGTCGATGGAACCAAATAATACCCGACCAGTATATTGCCACCTGCACATCTCTGTCGTTGGCTTCGTTTAAATCCTGGAAGGTGTAGATGCAGGAGGTGGAGCATATCCTTCACAGGGGCTCCACACTGGCATTGTAGGTATTTGGGACGGGTCGACGATACACCCCATTCGGCCAGATTATTTCTACAGCTGCCAACTACTACTAGTAAGAACTTAGTAAGTACGGTGTTAATAAGAACAGGTGAGCAAAATCTGAAGCATCCCGGATCGGTATGGTCAAAACACCACATACATACTGCCACATACAACCTCTTTGGCATGTAATGCAATATACAACCTTATGTACTCCGCCGTATAGCCTGATTTAATCAGCCTCGCTCTATTTATCGTTCAGGCTCTCTTCGCCGGTTCACCGGCCCCGTACCATTCACGTACTTTCTCCATTAATGATTTTAATAAGGCATTGTGTTTATACTTTCTGATGCCGCAGGTTGTGGTTCATTTATTACGGTTTCATGTTAATGGTCATGTATTTCTTGAGAACTGGCTGGTTAAGGTTCGTGAAACTTATGTAAACGGTAATATTTTCGCGAATTTTACCTTTAATATAAGCCCGACGTTTCGACCGGATTGCACCAGCCGTGGTCGCGGGAAGACTGAAGTATTGGAGGTACCGCCACAGCAAAGCGAATTTTTATGGCCGCCCATGGGCCTCTGACTTGGCTTTACATTCCGTCGAGAAATATCTCTCGGGCATGCTGGTTTCCTCACTACATTTTTCTTCGTCATTAAGTGGATCTATACTATTGCATAAACGTCAGAACGTTCCCCGTGAATTGAATAGAAATTGAGAAGCGATTGTGAAGGTTTAATATTCGATATACGCAAGTAAATATAGACTTGCACAGAGTGGGCTATAGTTGGTGCCAGTGAAGATGAGAATAGTGGTCATTGACCCACCTACATTAACTTTCAAAACCAAAAATAAGCCTGTTCAAGTCTTGAATCGTCATCTATCGCGAATCGTGATCTTCAACATTTTTTCTACTAAATAAATAAAATAAAATCATTTATTTCAGGTCCGAGACCCATATTAAACAAAAATACAACACATATAATTGGAATTGCAGAATTACATTACAATTAAATTTGAAAACATTATTACTACTGAAAAACGATACATGGTTTATTTATTTTGGTTCGTAAAGGGCAATCACCAGTAGTAATTAACTCCGCTTGTTGTACTGTTGAAAATTATGACAATACGTCCGGCTATTTCACCACGAACCCAACAAAATGTCCAAACTTTATGATGCATTTCACAACATTAAATAATGTTAAGCTTATTCACTACAGCTTTAACTTAAACGCAATGGTTATTAAATCCGCATTGCATAATCAATAAGCAAGAAGGCTTGGTACTGGGCCAGGAGAGATAAAATACTGGCTAGCTAGATAGTAGATAGGTACTTGTAGTCCGTCCTACATCGGTTGGAGACGACCAGTCTCGACAAATGGCGCCCGTGACGTCAGAGGACATGGATGATATAACTGAAGGCTTTGCTGAGGACAAACTTGAATTGGGTGACGAATAATTGATAAGCTCGTGTCGTATATCGTAGGAGGGTCGTCTAAAGATTATTTCTATCATTTTCACTTTGTAATGCTTCATATTTGATTCGCAATAACTGTCTAAGGCTGCGTTCCCAACAGAGATATGCGAGGATGAGTAGCGAGGTATGTGTGCGAAAGTAACCAATATTTTTTTTTTTTGTTAGCCTCTGGGACATTCAAATTCATTCATTCCCAGTGGGCTGGCTACGTAGCACGAATGCGCCCAGAGAGATGGGCAACGATCGTCACTCATTGGACGCCTGTCGGAGGAAATCGCCGACGCGGTAGACCTCGACGAAGGTGGTGTGACGATCTGATCTCGTTAGCGGGGCGAACATGGCCAGATATCGCGCAGGATAGAGAGGTTTGGAAGGAGAAAGAGGAGGCCTTTGCCCAGCAGTGGGACATTCAACCAATAATATCGCTTCTTTTTCACAGCTTGAGCTATTCTAGCTTTGTGATTGGTTAGTTGCACACACATCCCGTGATACGCATCCTCGTTCATCTCTAGTAGGAACGCAGCCTTGGTGAATGGGTAGCATCAGTGCATGTAACTGTTTTCAGATAACGTCAGTACTTCGTAAATCTAATTTCTCGCCGTCAGCTCGTGCAAAACTGGTAGCTGGTTTAATAATTATGGATAAGATTAAGGCATTTGCTTAGGAATAGATTAGTGCAGTAGCTAAGCGATTAGCTTTATTGAGTTTAGATTGTATTAAGCGTCGTTCTTTTGCAATGTTCAGCCCACACGCAGATAAAATTGTTTCCGTTTTAAAGACGTTATTAAGATTGGGGTCACTTTTTTCTACTTATATTTTCTGATAGCATCCTTACATCTTTCTTCTGATAGTATCTGAAATCATTCGGGTCTGCCATGTGTTTGAAAACTTACTCAGAATCATCTTCCTGCCTTACCCTATTCTATTTGGGGCGTTTCTTCTTCTATTCTTCCCTGTCACACGTCTAGGCATCAATTACTCCTTTCTCTTTCATATCATTCCTCATACAATTCATCCATCCGTCCTTTAGCTTTCTTCTCCCTCTCTATCCATCAACATTGATATTCATCTCTTTTTTAGTCACATGCGTTTCATCCCTCATACCAAATACCGTCCATACCAAAACAAGCTTACTCAGAATACAAACCAAATCTTTGCGATAGGTACAATTTAGCGGCAGCATTCCTTGCATCTTATACCCCGGAGACATAATATTAATATCAAAATTCTTTATCTTCAATTCCCGATCAATTTCTTCAGACATTATCTTCAGCATTGACGCGAAACATCCTCATCGCTTGAAAGGACATTTAAAAAGCAATTTATTGAAATAAAATGCCTTGAGTTTTGAATGCGAAACATGGCCAATTACTTCGACAGACAGACGGTATCGTAAACGGATCGGAGTCGTAAAGAAATAACGACGGAAAGCAAATTAAGGTTCGCTTTGATGTTCTTTTCGATACCAGGATCGCAGCGAAGTGAGGAGATTGGTTCATGATGGAAATATGTATTTGAATAAGCTGTTTGTTAGTATAGATGTGCGTATGTTTCTTCTGTAACATAAGCAGCTTTTAATGTTTCTACTACTGCAAGACACAGGTCTTCTCTTTCTGAGAGGAGACAGGTCGGCGGGTCGGTATCCACCACGCGGACCCAGTGCGATTTGGGATATCCCAGAAGTCTTCGAATTTTTGGGTCTAAGACGTATCTTTTGAAGTAAAAATAAACAATACGGTAAGAGAACACACAAAACTTGTACTTAATCCTGCAAAGGAAGAATTTTCTGCAACGTGCAATTTGTGTGCAAAATCAATAAAACGAGGCTGTCGGGTGTAGCAACACTGCGTGCGTGCCATTCCGAGGCACGGAGGAAACTCGGTACGTCATGGGTGGTGATGGTGACCCATTCACGAACCAACATAAGCAAGCACGGCTCAATCTAAAGATCGACCCGAACGGCTGTTATTTCTGAATGTTGCTTATTATTGCACTGTTTGCGAACTTTATTGCGCTTGTATTAAAGACTTGCCTAGTGTCAGTAAAAATGTGATTTGGGTTACGCCTGGTCCATATTATTCAGTCTTTGAATTACAAAAAGAAATATTTTTTCTAATGTTTTAGTCCCAAACATTTTCAACAATTAATGTGAGTCAAACATGAAAGGTACATGTTAAACATACATTTAGGGAGTTCATTATGTAAATGGGTTAACTGAGTATTGTCAGTTAAACTATTGTCGAATACTTCTGTATCTATAACCTTGGTGGAAATATCTTTAGTATCCACGTGGAGGAACGTCATAGAATCGTGTGTTGACGCTTGTCGTCACATTATTGTCAAATATGACCCACAAGGTATTTGAGAATAATGTGACGACAAGCGTGAAGGTACTTATTAGTCTTTCTTGAGTTGGTATTGAGTGAGAGTTGCGTGACTGTTGAGCAAAAGCTCCTGTGTTTGTCAATGGGTTAACTGAGTATTGTCAGTTAAACTATTGTCGAATACTTCTGCATCTATAACCTTGGTTGAAATATCTTTAGTATCCACGTGGAGGAACGTCATAGAATCGTGTGTTGACGCTTGTCGTCACATTATTGTCAAATACCCACAAGGTACTTGACAATAATGTGACGACAAGCATGAAGGTACTTATTAGTCTTTCTTGAGTTGGTATTGAGTGAGAGTTGAGTGACTGTTGAGCAACAGCTTCTGTGTTTGATTCCCGGGTCAGGCAGTGTTATAGGGTTTTCTCATTAAGAATTCCTCGGTATCAGTCACGGAGGCATGATCTGTGCCTGATTGACGGTAATATGGTCGCGTCCTATTACATGGGTCTTTAACATAGCTGGCGAAATGTGAGTGTAGTTGCTATTAGGTACCTGCCTAACCCCCGTCAGGGATTACAGGCTCCATGTTATGTTGTTCTGCAGCAAAGAACGATAGACCAAGTTAGCAATGCCTTAGGAATTAAAATAATGAAACCGGAGATCACTGTTGGGACTTATCCCGCTTCTGTTAAGAGTGGTAGAATTGAAATCTAGGAGTGAGGTTTTGTAAGTGGTAGTTCATAATTATCCTTATTTATAAGAAGTGCACCACTGACTACCCCCTTTTTATTTAAAGTTCGTTATTTCCATACAAAGGCTGTCTAGAAGATAATATCGCTATCAGCAATAAGACCGCCGTTGTGCCCATAGAATTAGCAATATTGTCAAATTCTATAATAATATTGTCAATTGTATCAATTTTGGTGTATAAAGTATATTCTATCTATCTATATAACCTTATATCTATCTCTTGATTTTGATGACCACTGTGCCCTTTAAGTATTGCAAAAGAAAGAAAAAAAATATACCTAACCTATACGGTCGAATTGAGAAACCTCCACCTTTTTTGAAGTCGGTTAAAAAGTATGTATTTGTCTCGCACAGGAATAAACAGAATGATCTGCATTAACAATAAAACAAAACAACAAAAAGAGAAAAAGGTATATTAATTAAAGGTAAATAAGTTTTGTGGTTCCATTTTCATGTCAAACAGCTCCTAACGTTCGATTAGGTGCAGTCGAAAAACAATTTTTAAGGCCTACTGATTTTTGTTTTCCAATATCTGGCGAGCCTTTTCTCTATTGGGCACTATTCCAATTTTCGGCCGTAACTAGAAGTCTTTCGAACAACAGCAAAGTTTTCCGCATTACAAATATTATATTTAGTTTGTCGAGCCAACAAAGATCATAAAAGATAACAAAGGTACAGTTTATGATTCAGACGTGATGAGTAAGTTATGAGTACCTACTCGACTATAATAGAACTATCTTTCTTCTATCTTTATATTTATATAACTATAACTTAAGTATACACTAGCTAAGCTATTGTCACGATACTATGACGTTACTTTTCTGAACTCGAGTTATTATGTGAAACTAAATGATGGAAAGTTGAAATAGAGAATTTACCAATGATATTCTAACAAACAGATATGTTATACACCTACAAACCCACCGAAAAAAGTGTTCCGAGGGGGAGAGCCAGCTCACATACACGCAGTGACGCAGAATAAAGGCAAAATAGGCCAATTGGCCTGTTTTCGAGTCTTCACAATTATGCGCTCATCACTCTCATCGCTCATTACTCATTAAAACCTACATTTTTTAATACAGATGATCAACTCTATTTAACATTTACATAATGTAGATTGAATTCACCAACAATGCCATAAATAACTAAAAGTCTGTACTATAATAAACTTGGCATAGAGTGCCAGTCAGCGCGACACAGAGTGACCTTTCAAGCTACCGAAAAACGTTTAGTAAATCTTGTTTAAAGTCGCTGTCGAAATACGAAACACTTTAAAAACGAGTCACTGGTCTAGTGTGTCTAGACCCTCAGTTAAGTTAGTACAAGACCTCAGAAAATGGCTACTCAAGTCTAACTACAGCAACACACAATCCAGCTCACATTACACCACCCGCAACACTGGTGCATTGCAGGCGAAATCGGGAGCAAGTCAGCAAGAAAGCAAACAATAAAACCGCACAGGCCTTGAACCTACGACCGCTAGACTGTTTACCTCACTGACTCATAAGAACCTCCTACGCATGCCGGTAATTTTTTAAAACATACATGCATGTATAATCAAACTCTTGACAGACTAGTTCAGAAGTCAATGAGTTCGTAAACTCTACTACTTACAGAATTTTTTCGACAAAGGATCTTCCAAAAGCTTGGTAAGAACTTAAGTTTTTCTATCTACCCTCAATTTGAGAGAATTATTTAATGTATCGACATGAATGAATAAACAATCTTGTAGTTAAACAAATGAACTTTTCAAAATATTTGCGGAAATAATTCACGTCTGTTTAAAATACACTAATGGCGAAGTTATTGCCCCGAAATTGCTTTAAACAAATACGTATACATATTCTAGTGAAACCACAATAATAAATTACAGACTATTTACAACTCACTTAATTGCTTTTTCTCCGAGGATACGCAGATTTTCTATTTAGGATTATTTTCTTCTAAATGTTTTTAAAATTACTCTTGGGAAATCTTCTGGGATATTTTCGAGCAGTAAATCAAATAACGAACTCCATTCTGTAAATCTTTCAATTTCCGCATGCATGTGTACTGATTTACCGAATATTCGATACAGAAAGCATAACAATGTTTACACTGAAAACATTACAGCATACAGCAACGACACAATAATATAAAGTTACACAATTTTAAACCCTCAAAACGAAGCCCCAAGAGTTATTCTAATCCGTCGCACTATTGATTTTAACATCAGATAGTCTGGTTTGAGACTGGGCCAACAAAGGTTACCTCTATTGATTGGAGACCGAAAATACTGCTCCACAACTGAACCGTCTGGGACTAAGTAAAGGTGAACTCTGTTGTGATTGCAGACGTGCCAATGTTGAATATAGTGTCCAATTGTCTCTTGGGAAGATGAATAGGTGAGCATTTATTTATGTTAAGACTGACTCGAGTAGTCGCATGGCATGTAGTCCTGGGTTCGACTCCCGGGTCGAGCAGTGGTTTTCCTTCAGGAATTTCACAATAGCAGCCACGAAGTCTGGATTATATAACATGGGACTTAAAACATCATTACTGGCGAATGTCACCTACATTCGCCAGTTAGACTTGAGTAGCCATTTTCTGAGGTCTTGTACTAACTTAACTGAGGGTCTAGACAAGTGACTTGTTTTTAAAGTGTTTCGTATTTCGACAGCGATTTTAAACAAGATTTACTAAACGTTTTTCGGTAGCTTGAAAGGTCACTCTGTGTCGCGCTGACTGGCACTCTATGCCAAGTACTATTCGGTACACCTCTTAAGTTCATGTCCAGTAGTTGTACGGCGGACTTTACACCACAAAGCTCTCTATCAGTCAACCTTTGGGTTAATAACAGGACAAGGACATAAACCCTTGAATATAACACCATCTCTTCTCAAGTTCTTAATTCAATAAGATCTTTGACAACTACGAGATAGATTAACCCAATTATCTTCTACGGATATTAATCTCGTCCTCTTCTAATCTAAGTTTTCATTTTAGTAACATGTTTTAAAAGTTAGAAATAACTCCTTTGAGCCGAACTAAGTTGTAGTGCACTTTGGCAAAGTCACGTTCTACCGTCGAAGTTGTCTATTACCGAGCACTTAACTGTCTTCCAGAATTTAAGCTCCTGCTAACGTTATTGCTACTAGAAAAGTGCATTTCTTTTGAAGCAATAAGAAACATCTTGAGACAGAAACCAGCCAGCATTTCGTTTTTCTACAATGACTTCAACAGTCATTGCAGAAAAACGAAATGCCTGTCAATCGACAAGGACTTTTCAATAGCATTTATGCCAATATATAAATTAGAAAATACAGTCATACAAACGTAACTAGTAAGTTGGTTTATGCATACTACGTATGTTTGTCTAGGAACCCAGGTACGTCAAAATTTATTCCGCGAACACATCCGAAGTCCCTGAGAACAAAATCACTTAGCAACAAGTATTGTGAAAACATTTTCTTATTTATTGTGAAACAAACCGTCTCGACGTTATGTAAACGGCCAGACATGTAGATACTTTTTGTACTTATTTGAATTTCAAACTGCCATTCATTCAAAACGCTATTGAATTGCTAAATTGTGTATTCGTCGCGACAACTCATGTGGTATCTGATTTTAAAACTTTGTTTTATGGTTTGAATGTTTTTATACAAACTACAGGCAACTTGCGACGAATAAAAAATGTGTTTACGTAAATAAACGCCAAAATGGAGATTCTCAGTTAATCATATCATCAAACACTGCCGTGCATATAGCCTTCCCAACAAATGCTGTGACAGAGGAAATTGATGCAGAGAAGAGAACGCTTATTGCATCTTCCTAATGCAATCCCTTTAATGTGCCTGATTTGATTTGAATTAGTGATACCCATTCACTGGGAGCCGCATAAGCTTCATTAGAAGATGAAAAAGTTACCTCCTTTTTTAAGCTTAAATCAAGCCAACTACTAATATGCTTTCCACATGTAACTTTACAAGTATTGTACCTGTCAATGTCGGCTAATATCGATCTCCATTAGTGCGGCATTGCAAGTTTAATGTTACTTTAAGTACTGTAGTCGACCTCTACTCAAAGGGTAAGTTCACGTCTGCGTCCCCCGTTCCCCCTTTCAACTCAAATAACAAGTATTGAGCTATTCGAACCTCCAAGTCCAGACGCTTTTGTTCATAAAATAGGGTTGCCTGATTTGAATATTCTGGAATCTGCTGTTTTGGAGTATCCTCCACAAAATAAAGATGGATATATTTCCGCAGCAATGTTTTTGTTCCATTTGAGATCAAACTTCCAACTTTTAGCACTTCATCATTTTACGGATGGTCAGAGAGTGTGTGAACAATCTGGAAAGTTCATTTTTCACTGCACGTCCGCATCATTTTAAAAGCTTTTCCGGCTAGCTAGAAAATTCTTCGGAAATTTATTTTTCATCCCATCTATTCGAAAAGGACGACTTGGTTCGCCTTTAAGGCGCTACCGAGCAAACGATACGTAATTCCAAAATAATTGCATTCGCTTGATCCCTTACTGCATCGTTATTACTTATCCTTCAGTTATGCAATTAATATGTAAGATATTTAAGGATTCACTCAATACATCATACGCTTTAGAAACACGATTACTTTTAGTTTCCTCGATAGAAAAAAAATCCAAAGTAATCTCTAAAAAACAAAATAAACCCTAAGTACGGCGTAAATACTTCACGGAAGATCATCAGATTTTGAATAATAACAAAACTATATGTTTTCTATAACGTATACGTTTTACATTTTCGAAATGTGTCTTTGTTTGAATATTATGAAGGAAATACCTAAATTAGCGTGCGTGCCGCCCGTTCTAACCAGAGCCGCCACGCTTCCCCCCTATCCGCTTTAGTCCTGCTTCGGCTGTTGGACGGGGAGCTTGTGTCGCTTGTTGATTTTTGCGGCGCGCCATAGAAATATAATTTATTAAATTTCGACTTTCGGACCGCGATCGTAACAACAACAACGTGACGACTGTACTATTTTTGCAATAAATACATTGCTCTTTGACCACTACGTAAGTTTGTCGCTAAGTCACTGGACAAGCAATGTAAAAATCACAAAACGATACTTCATTAGGCGGATACTTCGCGTAGTACAGCCGCTTCTTCTTGCGACTAGTTAGGGATGTGCGTGTGGAGATCCACTGACGTAGGCTGTCGACAATATCGACTGACGAATGAAATATTGCTATTTTAGTCGATTTTTTAATTTGTCAACCGTTTTAACCCGGTTGGAATATCGATTTGTAATAATGTTTTTACGTATTTTGATTATTTTACAGCATAGTAGAGAATCGCGTAACCAACTTTCGTAAAGTAAGTTAATTAAATTTGAGGTTAAATCGGTGGAGTGTTTTTGGCTTTGAATTATCGTATATTATGCCTTATCCTCGTGCTACTAACTACTGTTTCAATAGGCCATGACAGCCTAAACCAGCGGTCGGCAACCTTTTGGCAGGCAAGGGCCACAAGGTGGCAAAATAAACTAAAGGCGGGCAGCACTTGTGATATTAACTCTAGAAGCCCAATATACCTACGTATCATATCCCATAGAAAAAATGAAAAGCGCTTGTTGAGGTTGCACTTATCGCGGGCTCGAACTCACTGTTGCGCGTGCCCAAAAAGCACGCTGTCTCACCTGGCATCGTGCCCGACAGAATGAGCTCAGTGAGATGCAAGATAATTCATAGTAAAAGGTGCCTAAAAATACGAAAAGAACTTTGAAAAATCGAGTTTTATGAAAAAAACCAGGGCATACATCAAGTACAAATCAAATTGATTGAATTCTTCGATAATTGTGCTTTGTCAGTACCGACTTGTTTTGGAAATTTGACACATCTTTTATTACTAATTTACGCCCAAAGTTGCGTTAAAATTGGCAATAAAAAGTAAAACGAATCTTTGGTAGCTCGTAACTCTTTAAGGCGAATGCTTCAGGGTAGCCCGCGAAATTCAAATTTTCAAGTTCATAAAGGTGGAAAAATTACTTTTCCAAGGTCAAAATCATTCTTGCACCTTTATGAACTTGGAGGGTTGTATTGATGATTTTGATGATTATAATTCTGTAACTACATACGTCTTACAGTCGCAAACAAACAATTTTAATCAACATACAACCTAGCACTGGCCTGCGAATTGCAAAAAAAGTAAGAAAATTTAAAATTTCGCGGGTTACCCTGGAGCATCAGCCTTAATGGCTTTTTATTTTACTATTCTGTTTCCTGTTGTGCTGTTCTGTGTTGTGTGTGTGTAAAATTATTATTGAGACAAAACGATATCATGTATAACTTTGGAGTTTGTATGTACAGTGTCCAACGGTGGAGTAATTCCCTCCCGAAATTTCTATGGAAAAAATATAGACTACCTTAAGGCTGGATTCACACTATACGGTCGATTGTGGTTTGTTCATGCATTTATTTTATTTTGATAATTATAACTTATTTACAAAACTTTTACGGGCCGCAAGTGAGACGGCGGCGGGTTGCCGACCGCTGGCTTAAACCAACGTAACCGGATATTTTATTGTTTTAATTTACTTATTAATATATTTTTTAGCTACATATTGTTTATTTTTATTATAATATTATATTCCGGACATTATTTTTTATTTAATTATTTTCAGGATCCCAAAAAAATAATTGTACAAAAATAAATGGAAGATTCGATATCTTTCCGATTTAGTCAATCACTAGCGTACAGTGCTTTTGCGGGTGTGCCTTACGCACACATACGTGGAGCACATAGAATACCTAAAATCTATTAGCGCCAGAAGCTCGGCCCGCTCTTAAGTGCACCCAAAGGTGGTGTTTTCTATAAGAAACTTTTAGCGGGCAGTAATGAGTTTTTAATCCTCTTTATAGATGTTCCAAATTCAAAAAGTGCGCCGCAAAGATAATTGCGGCGCACACTTTGATTTTGGAACATTTTAGTGTTCAGCGCCGAAAGAAATCGAACGCAAATATTGTTTGAATAAAGACTGGCTGGTACGACGGCCCAGTCGCGCCGCCGCCGGCCGCCGCGCTGACTGAATAAAAAAAAGAAATCAAATTTAAAAACGCGCGAACTACAGACCGCGTTTTCGTCAATTTTCATGAATTGTTAGAAATTCATGGTTTTGTTTTGAAAAATGAGTTCTTCAAGTGACAGTGAATAAAAAACACAATAAAGTGAAAAATAACTTTAGATCTTCAGAAGTCGGTTACCTTTGTTTGATTCATTTAGTTTTTTTTTTTCACCGACTTCTGAAGCTAAAGTTATTTTTAAAGTTTTTGTGTTTTGTGAAGTCGGTTTTATTTTTTGCAAAAAAGTTTTTTTATTTTTCCATTTTTAGTTGTAATATCCTATCCAAATATTAGATATGCATTTATTTTACATGTTGAAATTAGACCACACGACTGAAGTAAAAATGTTCATAAAATGAAAACTACTGGGCCAAACTATGTTACATTTTTATAGGACCAAATGGCAACTATTCCGCATCAAACTAAAGAATAATCACGTCAATCGGCTCATAAATATCAGCGTAATCGGTGTAAATACATAAAAAAACAGTCGAATTACCTCCTCCTTTTTGAAGTCGGTTAAAATTATGAGGCTCCTTTTATTTTCTCATAGCGGGTGATGAAAAGTAGAGTGTATCACTCGGGCGCAAAATATATTTTTGGCTCGGGCGACGTACTTTGAATCCCTCGCTACGTTCAGGATTCTATTAAAGAATCCCTCGCTACGCTCGGGATTCTACTCTAGAATCCCTCACTTCGCTCTGGATTCAAAAAAGCGCCCTCGCCGTAAAAATATTATTTTGCTCCCTTATGATACAATCTACTATTTCGTAGTACATATTTGAACATTGTAAGATAGAAGACTCAACAACTACATTAAAGTCTAGTATCTACCTCTACATAAAGAAAGATGATTGATGAAAGATAATGTGGTTAGGAAGAAAGTGAACACTGAGATGAAACTAATGAAGATGAATAACACAAAGCATTAACTAAATTTTTGTAGCATGGCTATAAGAGTAGAGGAAAACCTAAGAAACGATGGATGGACTGTGTGCAGAATGATATGGCTCGAAAGGAGTTGACTGCTGAGATGACGAGTAATAGAGAGGTATGGAAGAAGATATGCTGCGCCGACCACAAATAAATTGGGATAATGGCAGGAGAATGATGATGATGATGGCGTAATGAGGATGAGGAAAAATCTACGTCTACGTAAATAAAATCTGTCCAGCCCGTCAACCCTGCTTCCACATTTCAGGTTCACATTCAAAGCCAAGATGTCCTTTCAAATAAGTTTGCAAGCAATTCTCAGCGTGTGAGTCAGTGCAGTAAGTGCGAAACACCTGAACAATGACGGCTGAGTTTACATGTTTACTTAACACTCAGACCATGATGATGAATAAGGTAAACTTTGAAAGAAAATGTGGGATCAAAGCAGGGAAAGGAATGAAAGGATAGTTGTTTGCTCTCTTGTCAGGTCTTCGGGATTGCATGCAGGATTGTCTGGAAACAAAGGAGTGGTAGTGGGAAAGGAATGAAAGGATAGTTGTTTGCTCTCTTGTCAGGTCTTCGGGATTGCATGCAGGATTGTCTGGAAACAAAGGGGTGGTAGTTAGACAGATATTAATATAGTAATTAGGTTATTCTATGTTTATCGTGTGATTAGTGCCTAACCTGGTGTCAAAGTTTTTATGCCGCCCATGGGGCTTTGACTTGGCTTTACCTGCCGTCGAGAAATATCTCTCAGGCATGCTGGTATCCCAACGATGTTTTCCTTCACTGAAGCAAGTGATAATTATACAATACGCACATGAATCCGAAAAATCTGAGGTGCGTGTCTTGGGTTTGAACTTGAGACCTATGATTTGGCCATCCGACGGTTATACCACTAAGCTATTACTTGCAGTGGTTATTTATACTGTAGTAGTTTTTTGCCACAAAATGCCACGGGCGTGCATACATCGAAGAAAGAGTTTGAGTGCGTTATCTTTGACGGAAACATTATGCAGCTTGTCCGCATGAAATGGAAAGACTCGGTATTGATAAAGATTGTGTGCGAAAACATTCTTTACATGTTTTTAAATCCATACTGCTAGATTGAACGTACCATGTGCGGGCGGGCAATCGTCCCGAAAATATGATCATGGTAGTAATCCAAAATCGGCTTCTACAATCAAAAGGTGTGAAGCCCATTTCAAACCTGTTCCGATTAGTTAGTGAAGTGGTACTTGAAGATAAGAACATAAGTACGTAGTAAAATAAGGGCACAATGCAATTTGGAAGTACATAATAAAATTAGTTATCAGCAAATAGAATTTTCTAGTTCAGTTCACTAACAAAGGGTTGAAGATGACTTAAAACTGAAGCTTCCAATACTTACACACTATCGATTCAATTACTTTACGAGTAGTTTTGCGTCATTGCCACAAGCCCTTAACAAACAATACTTTACTTGTTCTTACTCACATACTTCGAATGTATTGATATTGATTATGATATATTGAACCTACTGTTACTAGTCTTTGAAGCATTGAAAGACCCATTAGGCGTATCCTCAAACATACATCCTCCCCACCGCGAGCTTACTCCTGCTAGGAAGCTTAGTATTATCTGGCTACAATGTTCCTGCTCCTGGGTCATAGGTCACCTCTATACGAGAGATAGGGAGCACCAGTGTGGGTTCCTAGTAGTCAAATGTCATCGATTTTTTTCCTCCGTGTATGCCCCGATGTATGAACGTGGAGAAGAAAGGTAAGGTAAGGTTCATAGCAGTATTGCGCAGCCGTAAGGCACACAGTGTTAAATTGTTGACCTTTTGTTAAATATTGTGTGCATTTGTGACATGTGCCAAATCAATGATTTTATTTCTTCTTTCAGGCGCTCTGTGGTTTCAGTGTGGAGTTTATGTATCGTTGCATGGAAAAAGGCGTAAGCTTATGTATAAGTACCGGTTTCTTCAAGCTGTTATACCTAACTTAGCTTACTGACTAATCTTTTTACCATGACCTGTTCTGCATAGAACATCAAACACAATAGTAACTGTACTTATACTCAAAACCTTAGGGACTACTGCCTTCGAAACAACAAAACCATTGAGACGACACCGTTACAGTACGATAAATACACGCCCTACATAAAAACAATGCCAAAAACTGTTAGAGGAAAGTACGAACCCATGTTCACGCAAATTTGCTCGTCCTAAAGTAAATGTATTCCATCTGCATAGGCTGGTCGGAATGTTCAGAGTTCGTTGTCCTCCGAAATTAAGGTCATTAGGAGCATCCTCTTTATTCTGGTTGTAAAATTTGAATTTAAGACTTGTCACCTCTGTTTTACGGACAGCTCTTCTTTATTTATTGGTCGGTTAGTGAGGGGCTCAAGTAGTGGGTATGGGTAGCGTACAAAAGCGGTGAGTCGTGTGAGTGAATGTTTTCGAATTTTTCGTTCGGAATTGGAGTTCTATGCAAATGATCGTTTTGATATTATGTGTTTGTACAGTTTGTGCAATGTAAAGAATATGCAGAGTAAAACAAAGCTGTTTTCAAAAGGTCTGAAAAAATGTGTACCCTTACATTTGATTCAGTATGGTGCCACTTTTATCTTAATTCATTGCGAAAGTTTGTGAGGATGTATGCATGTTTGCTCCTCTTTCAAGCAATAATAGCCTGGGCAATGAATGATTGTGGTTGGAAAAGTTGAAAGCAGAAAATCTGACTTATGAACTTTGTTTGGACTAGTTAGAAGATAAACATATTAAAAGTCCTGACCCCTCCGAGGTCAGCCCGAGAGATAAAAAGTGTGACAAACAAAGTTGTAGAGAATTTTATGAGGTTTTATTATGTAGTACAACAAAATTTTATACGACGCATCGTTTTCGAGATATAAGCAAAAAACGGGATCTTTTTGCCCCCCCCCCTCCCCCTCCCCCTCGGGCTCACCTCGGAGGGGTCAGGACTTTTAATATGTTTATCTTCTAACTAGTCCAAACGAAGTTCATAAGTCAGATTTTCTGCTTTCGACTTTTCCAACCACATACCCCTTTTGAGCACTCATTTACCAGACTATAACAGTTGAACGGATTGGGTGAAATTTGGCACACATTTACTTTACAACCTAGATTAACATATAGGATACTTTTTATTCCGATAGTACGATATCGTGGGGCCAAAACTGAACTTGGGCGTGGGCGAAGCCGCGGGCATGAGCTAGTACAAAATAAAAATTCTCCTTTCTAAGGTTTGCTATACCAAAGGGTTTTACTACAAAACTTGGCATATTAAATATCAATTTGTCAAACCCTAAAAATACTTTTGGACTACAAAAAACATAAACAGTTAATACAGATATTACCCTTCAATCATCAAACAAAAGAGAGATAACCCGCGGTTTACATCAAAAGAGGTCGTAATCTATTATAACCTTTTTAATTATTTACGGCTGACCTCAGATGAACTGTCTGGATAGCGCCGTAATGATTGATCGGCGATATCAAGGCCACTTATTGATAACATGATTAGTTGGTTACGCTTTGACAGTGATACAAGGATCTTTTGGCGCTTGAATGACGTTGACAGTTGGTAAAAATAAAAATTGTATTGTATTTGAAAAATTGTTTTAAAATGGAAAAAAGCCGGCCAAGGTCGAGTCGGACTCGCACACGAAGGGTTCCGTACCATTGACTATATTTAGTATTTGTTGTTATAGACAACAGAAATACATCATCTGTGAAAATTTCAACTGTCTAGCTGTCACGGTTCATGAGATACAGCCTGGTGACAGACAGACGGACAGACAGCGAAGTCTTAGTAATAGGGTTCCGTTTTTACCCTTTGGGTACGGAACCCTAAAAAAACAAGACCGCGACGTTAGTGTTCAATGTAATAAGGTCTTTCTTTTGTTGTGTGTTGGGAATATTCTTTAGTAATTTGAATAAAAGACGTGTGTTTTCGACTGGAGTTTTATTGCTATTAATTACCATAGATAAAAATTCAGTTTTTGACAACTTTGACGGATAGAGTTAGATAGTTAGCTCTGATTTTAACGACGCGTCAATAGTTACTTGTACAGTTGTGACAGTAAACAATTTTTTTAAAGATTGCCAATAAACAGGCACTTTTGAAATCATCAGAATGTATGACTGGCCACTTGGAAGGATGTCGATTAAAATAAACAGGACCATTACCCATCAAGTGCTTTAAGCAGCTTTAAAGCGCTTCAATTGTATCAGATGGTGGTATTAAGAGCAAGTACTTAAGCGATTGACGCTTAATTATTTGGCCGCTGCCTTGGTTTAAGGTAGATATTGGAAGTCCAGATCAATCGATAACGTTCATTGATGTCGATCGCTGATGGATCGGTATGGTTGAAGGATTCGAAATGGTTGATCGATTGACAGTATCGAACGTCACTGTTGACTAATGGTAATTTAAGTAGATTTAGGTATATGGGTTGATAAATGTTTCCTGAAGGCGTCATTCACGGTTTGGGTGATGTGACTTTTAAGAGATAGGTACGTTACGTTTGGTCGCCAGTTTCCGTCTTACGAGTACCGTCGCTCGTAAGTAAAATAAGATTTATTATTGTTGTTGTTTATTATTGAGTTGAGTACGTGAGCCACGTTACCAAAGAGTGCGACGATATTACTTAAATCACGTTTTTATGTCACTAGTGAAGCAATTTAAATTATTAGTGCCCATTATTAACTATGAGGTTCTAAACTACTTAATCTTCATCCATCAACCTTCTATTAATCACCTACAAGTTTCATAGTCTTTTGATCCGTAATGAACTTTAGAAACTTAGATACACGAGTAAGTCAGTGACGCTCGCTGGTTCCAACCCTTGGCATTTGAACTTGAATGTGGGTGGAATAGAAAACATGCGCAAGTAGAGTTTAATGTTGTCTCAACTAAATGTTATGATACACAATATGAACCGTAATTAAGTTTCATAGTTAAATCGTTAAGATTAATTAAAAAATTGTTCCTAAAAAATGTGACTACATTTTCAAACAATTTCCCCATGATATTAATACGTAAATTAATAATTTCAAACTGTTGTACTATCGAGGACACTCCCGCCTGACCACCACTAAGCTCGTTTTTGCTTGCACTCGCAACATAAAAACGCTCTCTCGCCCCGCCCCGTTGTCTTTGTATAGAAAAAATGAATGAAAAGATACCGAATCGGCAGAGCGCATTGACGACGCACGCCAAACGAGAGTTATTGTTATTTTGCGCGCCAAAGTTGACGCTTTCCTAATAGGCCCAAACCACAGTAATATTATAATACAGTATTCCAACTTCATAGAAACGGACGAAACGCGAGCTATACCTACGCGCCTCGATCTTGGGGTGCGCTTGGGGCGCAGACAGTCACGGCTGTACCGCAGTGTCGAACGGACGGTGTGTTGTTTTTTTAACAATAACCGCGCGATTTTTTCCATAAAAATCAGTTAATATGACGAGTAGGAAATATTGTGCTGTTTTTGGTTGTATGAATTCGTCAATAACGCATCCAGACATAAGTTTTTTTAAATTACCTGGAAACTCTGAAAGGTAAGACTATAAAATAATTTTACTTACTAGTAGGTAGGTACATAATGTGTGTCTTTTTAATGGATAAGTATTTCCTTCTATCTCACGAAAAAAAAGGTGTTTGGATTAATAAATAAAGCGAATAGAGTAACGGAAAGTTATTGAGACGAGTGAAATAGGTAGTTATATGCGGTTCTGAATGAATCATGATACGGTAGGTACCTACCTACTTACGCTTGTGTTAAAACTTCGGTGCCTATACTTTAACACTTCAATACCCGCAATTACAGACACAATTAAAATAACAATGCACCGTGCCTCTGGAGGCACGGCCGGGAGCATACGGGTTAAAATTTAACAATAAAGCATTTCGTACGACTCAGTCGAGGCGCAAATATTTTTCGGTCGCAAATTTATAAGCCCGATTTGTTTTTCAAACAAAAACATGTTTTTTAAATTAAATCTACCATCAAAAAACAACACGCATTTTTATTGAACACTTCCTATTCAATATACAAAGTATTTCATTTATTTATATAAAAAGGATATTTACAATCACAAAACTAAATAGAAACAGAAAGTAGGTAAATGTAATTAAAATGCTGGAGACGGGCAGCCCTAACGCATGTTTACGTACCGCGCGGCTGTAGGCATTTATTTCTATCATGCGGCCGAGTTAAAGTACTGTATCATAATATTACCGTGCCCAAACTTTAAGGGGGCGCGGCTCGGCGCCTCCGCATGATTTAAGCGAAAAAAAATTAAAATGGTCAGGCGGAAAAGACCACGATAGTACATATTCAAACATATTTGGTTATTTACACTTTACAGAGCCACGTCAGCCACGGTCCTAGGACTCGTAGGTCACAAGGGAAATCAGTAGCATTCTCAGACTGATTAATTTGCACTGCACTGTACTGCATTGCATACTACAGCAAATTGTATAAGACTTTACACTATAATGCAAATAATTTGACCCAATTTGGGGTTCGTGTCTTTTCACACTCAATCTTCAGAGTCTAGCGCTGTTTGAACTGTTTTTGAGGAGAGTATTTAAATTCAATTGGCTGTACTGCACCCCTAGTCAAGTTACAAATGTTTCGTATCGATTCTCTTTCTACAATCGTAAACGCCTCGGCGTAAGCGATTGTAGAAAGCGCTAAATTGGTAGCCAAGTTGACACGACTGACTCGATCGCTCGTTCTCTAATGTCTGTAGAAAAAAACCTACACTTTAGGTATGGTTAGCGTTCCTACCAGAGTTTAGCGATCAACATTGTAGAAACGATAACATTCTATTCTATCATTTTGATTGATGTAAACTTGTCTACGAATTTTCTATTATTTTGTGTTGATCACGTGATTTAACGTTAGATGATGTCATTCCCATTCATTTGAATAGTTTTCTACTACCGTTAACGATTGTAGATTGTCAACTTGGCTAGGGGTGCTGGTTTTTAACTAGTCTGAAACTAACTTACAGTAAGTTATGCTACAGACTATTTATTTATATATCCAGGATATTCCCACGATGGTAACAATGTCGTCTGCCCATTCTACATTGTCCTCTATACTTGGGAAGGAATAAAGACAGGACATTCGGAGCCGAGGACTGCATCGATATGGACATCCATCTAAGGATTTAAAATTTCCAGTTATGATCAAACTGCCGAAGGGTTAAGCAGAAATGTACTTTAGTTCACAAACATGTCGCTCAACGAGCGAGTCAACCGGGACAAATCCAGACTCCGGGATTCAAACTGCTGGGACACAGGCCTCCTCTCTATGAGAGGGAATGGGCTATAATCCACTACGCGGGCCCAGTGCGGATTGGTAGATTTCACATGTCTGAGAATGTTTGGTTCTAGGACATGCCAGGTTTCTTCACGATGTTTTACTGCACCGTTTTGAGAGCAGTGGTGATGAAATTAATTTTCACAAAGTAATGCGCCTGTCTGGCTTCGAACCCACGACTGCTACTGCTCGTAAGGCGGGGCCGCTACCACTGGGCCACCGCTGCTCTCGCCAATAAATATAAATAGGTATATATGCAAAATAATTAAGTTTCAGTTCACGACCTTAATTACCATACTTACACGCTCCAAAAACTAATTGCCGGGCCAATTGAATTATACAAAAACTGACAGCGGCACATAATTGATAGATAAATATTGACATCACGCAATGACTTTAAAATTAACCATTACACAATATTAGATGAAACGTTTTTTGCCCTTGATTCTCGTCATTGAATAAATAGCAGTACAGAGTTTGAAAGAGAAAAAAATATATTTGGTTGTCTATCAATAGTATCATCAAGTGTTAACACGTAAGTCATCCGGCTCGAAGGACCAATGTGTAGCTTTGTAATTGAGGTGGTAGATTGACGATAAATTAAAACGGCGCGGCGTTCAAGCAAAATTCACGTCTGTATTGGCCTAGTGTCGCTGCATGGATGGGAAGAGTGTTGCCATAGTTTACATGACAATTTACAATTTAATGTTGGTGTTGCAATATTATTAATTAAAATCTCCAACATGAAATCAGTCGTCCTTCATACCTAAGCTGATTTTTGAGATGTCGATTATAGTGATAGTGAAGTAGAAAACATGCTACGCCGACACGAAATAAACTGGGATAAGGGTAAGAGAATGACTGGGGCTGCGGGACTGTTCGAAAGAGGTACCGTGGCCCGGAACAGAAAGAGCGAAGAAGGAACATGGATGGGTTTTAGCCAGTAAAAGTTTGACAGCCCCTCTTGCTCAGAGCGGGAGGAGTCATTTGATGATTTCCCATCCGAAAAAAAAAGGGTAAGAGAATGATCATGATGATCTCTGCCCCTAAGCCTTATACTGTGGAAGTGGAAGCCCCACCATCATTTCACATGTTTCCCCTATTTCGGCCGTAAGAATAGCATAGAATATCATTATTATTTATATCATATCAGCTAGTCCTGTGAGCCGCCAACATCAATTTACTTATTCTATTAAAAGTATTAAAACCTTTTTGTGCAAAACAACCAGTTTTATTAATTAGTTTCCTAAATTGCGACAGTAGTGAACCGGTCGGAAACCTGTTTATGCGCTATCATTTAAATGAAACGACTTTCTCACGTTTGCTTGTGGCAGGAATTAATTGCGTGTATTATTTAATTTTCTGATGAACTAAATAGATAAATTCAAGCGAAATAACGACGGATATTGATTAGTTGCACGACTGGTAAAATTAGAAGATCGTCCTTTTTTTACGGACGTATTAGTAATTTGAAGAAAAAAAATCGGAGCAGTCTTTGGGGACTGCCGATAGAAGTGAAAACAAAAAGTACACAGGCCCCGCCCCAGTCGTAGCAATGGTAATGCCCCGCGCATGCCTGTGGTGCTACGCCGTAGCGGATGCTACGAGTGCTACGAACGGCTACGAAGCGTGACCGCACGTTATATTACGTGACGATGAGTTCAATGTTTTTCCTTCACCCAAAAAGTGCTCAACGCGCCTAAAGAAGTTTTCACCTCAAAAACTGATTGCGCCATGTTTACAGAAATAATGAACGAATTGCACCATATTGATAAGACAGAAAATTAGTTTGTAATTTGATTTTATTAATCGCGAATCATCATTCTCCTGCAGTTTATTTGGTAGAAACAAACAAGCATGCCCGAATAAACCTAGCAATTAATATTGTAAAAAAAAGAACATTATTGCCTACTTAAGAGCCTAGATACTACCTCAAATGGCTTAGCATGATTCTCTGTTACGCCTAAAATACTGCAGCATTAATTTTGAAATAAATATATATGGTAAGTTGAGGATTAATGCTAGGTACTATGCGTGACGAAAACACGATTCCATCAACTTTTCTCGATAGAAAAACAATCCAAAGCTACCTCCAAATCGAACAATAAACCGCTGGTATTCAAAAAGTACTTCAAATTAGATCATGAAACTTTGCATACTAACTGAACTAACTATAAAGCAGGTCTTATGTGTTTTTTTTTTTAGCCCAATCAATAATATTTTTTTGTAAATCGCAAAAAACCACTCATTTCGCACTATTCGGCCGCAGTGACAGACGTAACAACCGCTTTGTAGTGCAAGCTGATTAGAACTTTATTCTAACAATTAACCACCACAAACATAGTTGCTAATTTTAGGGTTAGAAGGGCCTTAAGTATTACAGTCAAAATAGTTAGTGGTGTAAACTCATGAAGTCAACTACATTGTTTATTATTATGAAAGAATTTTCCTTATTGTGGTATTTTAAAGCCAAACAATTACATCGAAGTATTATAGTGTTATACCTAGTTGATTGTTTCACCCATAATGCGTATTCTTTATTTAGGTACATTTCTATTGTTAATTAACTCTCCTTCCTCCTAAAATTACCACGTTCATCAAAAAATCACCACGTTTTAGAACAAAAAATATCGACCGGCACAAATTCGCAATTCACTTAGTGTATGTTTTACAGTTACACAGGTGAATGAAAACATCTGCCATTTCCCTGCAAAGCAATCCACGAGATACAGAATTTATTTTAGCCGTAGAGAGAACCGAAGTGAGCTTATTCCGTAGCTCGGATTCATTCAGCTCGATTTTTAATTGCCACCCTCCATCCGTCGCGAAAATTGGCTGGAATTGAATTTTCCTACATTCAATTCTACCACGTTTTCATTTGTGAGACAGCAGATGTCATTTGTTTTAGGAGTCGACATATAGCGGGAATAGACATTGAGGGAATGATTCAGTAAAACTACAGAGGGTCTAAAATGGCCGCTTTAGCAGAATCGTAATATGAATCACGTTAAAAATTTAAAATTCTTAAAATGGAGTTTATGGTTATAACTTTTGCAGTTTCTACCTATCGCCCATGGGAAAAAACGCGCGATTATGAATTCGGTATAATTATAATAACGTTTACCCGCGGCTTCGCCCGCAACGTGTGATACGGGTCATGGCCTTCCCGTTTACCAAATTTCGATCGAAACAAGTTCAGCAGTTCAGGCGTTAAAACGTAGCAGAAACACAGATTAATTACTACTAAAAACTACATTCGCATTTCTAATATTAGCATGGATCTATAAAGTACTATTTTACGCCAGGGCTTCCCCACAGTGCCTGCGCCCTTATAAGGAGGAGATAAGAAAACACTTAACTCTAATAAGCCATTTATCTTATTAACCGTAATCTGTAATCGTTGACACTGTAATCAACTAACTTCAATGGCAATCGATATCTATTACGGCGAGATAATTCTAATGGAACCGATTACTAGCACATTATAAAGGCGAAACAACAGTTATAACGCTGAGAATTTGTTCAATGTGATATAGATTTGATAAATCGGAATCGATTTAACGAATCAAATCGAGTCACGATTAGGCCAAAATTTAAGATGAAACTCGACTAACAAAGGCAATGAAATTACACGAAGAGAATTTAAACAGTAGCAAGGAAATCGAGAGTATATCCGCGTAGACCGTATCAAAAATAGTAGCGGCTACTGTGCTGTGTTGCACACAGAAAAAAAAAACATTAAGAGTTTCATGAAATCATGAGTAATGTTCGTAATAAAATATACTGTAATCCGCTTTAGTAATATCGGATGAAAGTCTCGTTTTGTAGTTCCGAAAGTAATATTTTTGCGGCCTCTCTCTTTCAGAATTAAGAAGTTTTATATATACTTATTTTTGCGCAACTTATCAAGGATCTTTCTCTATTTAGTCAAGTTTTTCTAGCGTAATATTTAATGCTGAATGAATCCTGTCTGATATAGTTACGGATTCGCTTCAGAACTCTTCATAATAAAGGTGGAGCTAAAGTAATTTTAGCAATTCTGAATTAGTTTACTTAGAGGATTGACAGGATGCTTCACACTGGTGAAGATGATATATTAACTGAACTTTTCGAGCTTTTTCTGAACTTTCGGATATGTTACCATCGGTATCATCATCCACCTAAAGCAGTCCACTGTTGGACATAGGGCTCTAATCGCACACTATTCAAGTATATTTTTGGAACTCTCATTCAACTGCTGCCAGCCACTCTGCGAAGATCGTCCTTCCACCAGCGGCCTTTCGGATAATAGACAATTGTGAAACTACGAGAACCTCATTACGAAGCAATAAGATACTTCAGAAAAATAAAGAAGGCTCCTCAATAGAGAATGGCTATCTTTATAATTATGTGTATCACAATAAAAGAAATGCTTTAGAATCTAAAAATAAACCGATGCGAATGAGATCTTCGGTATCAGATGAGCAAATACCAAGCTATTCTTATTGGACCTTGTTAGAATCGATTGTCACCTTTCGAATGAAATATCGACTAACAATGGTGAAAGCCAGATACGGATTGCTTGATACTAATAAAAAAATAGTTCAAATTGTTCGAACATCAAAAAGTAATAAGTACTTAAAACCACTTTGGAATAAAAAAAAAAAAAAAGATTGTTCTGGATTCGAATGACTTAATTTCGCTAATCGATTCCACAGTTATTTTACCTTTATTAAGCACCTTAGTACTAAGAGAATAAAGGCTGCAAATCACAAGTAAAATGACAGTCGGTAACAGATGGGGCCTTTTCGATCTTTTTGTTTTATTTTTCGAACTATAGACAAAAGAAGTACGATGTTGTTATCTGACAGTTCGTTAAGATAAGTTTGTGCTAAAAGAAACCGCAGGCTGTAGTTAACCTTATCAGTAAAGGTGTTAAACGTGATTTACTTTAATTACTAAGGCTTTCTTCGAACTATCTGTAGTTGTTTTTTTTTTCACCTGGATTATTCAACTGATATCAGTGAAAAACCACGCAACGTGGTAAACGTTTATTTGGTAAAGGATTTCTTAGTTCGTTAACTTCTTTATTTTTTGCAAACGGATAAAGGGTCGCAGACCAATTAACATACGCCATGTTCATACTGAATGGCGTTCAGATATCGTTGCGAGTAATTTAAAACTACGACAGCGATAGATAATACGGAACGTATAAGATAGAAAGAGATAGCTAGCTATCAAAGTGCAACAATTGTATCACTTTGTCCTCAACAATTTGTGCGTGCTAGTGCGATATCTACCTCTTTTTACTACAATCAGAGAAGCGATTCCTTGTTTAAAAAAATGTACCACCTGGCTGACATCAGTAATGCCAACTGTCACACAAAGCAAACTGAAACTTCTTTGTCTATGACCTTTACAGTAAGTTTTTGAGAATTTAAATTTAGAACACTCCGCGCAATGCGTTCGGTAACAATAGTCAGGCGATCGTGAGAAAGGGAAAGAAAGGCATAATTATAATAAGTGAAATGAAACAGCACTATCAGGTATGCGGAAAAGGGAACTTAAGGGTTCAGTTATTATTCTTCTATGGTGAACAAACACCTGCCAGTGCATGCAATGCTATTAAGTAACGGTTAAGTGGGTTCGCTCGTTCGAATGATAACGTGTATGTAATCAATTTTGTGCTGGTATTAAACTAGGAACAAGTTGACAGGTACACGCCGGATGCCTTCGTTCAATTAAGCGGTGTATGAGGGCTAGGCTACGTGTTCTGCGGGCAAACACAAGTAAGCATTAAAAGGTCGGTAATTAGTATTAGCAGCTGTTTCGTAACATGGATTTATGGTGCTATTAAATATGTGATCGAAATGAGAATGGGACTGGCATTGAATTCGGACGTGGTAACTTCACATTGATGAGATAATAATGTCAGCCCAATCCTTGGGTATCAAAATACAACTTCGGATCCTCCGTCCACGAATGATTAGGCTGAAGTCTGACAGCTGTCATGTGATGCCATGCCACTATAAATAGTAAACTCGGTCCTCTTTTGAATATTGATCGAATTATAATTGATCTGTGGTAGGTATTCTATGATATCCTCTATGGTTTCTTGGGTCGTAACTTCGTAAGTAAGAAGTTCTTATGCATCAATATGACTCGTATCGGCACCACTAAATATTTATTACAAAAACAGTTTATCCCCTGGTAAGAAGATTACCCAGTGAGCAAGGTTAGCGGTGCTCCGGAGCATTATTTAATTATCGTCAGTTCGTCACTCATAGCGACAAAGCTCCTATTGGTTGCATGGTATGCAGTTGTTGGTGCATTTCTATTATGTGAAAAATACAATACCACGTTGCTGAGGAAGGTTTAGCGGTGCGCCGGAGCATTATTTAATTAATGGGACTGGACGACCCGAATGGCGCAGCGGTAGTGAGGCTGCCTTACGTTCTTAGGGTCCCGGGTTCGAATCCCGGTTGGAGCAAATGTTTGTGTAATGAGCATGGACATTTGTTTATGGTCATGGATGTGTAATATGTATAATAAGTATGTATTTACAAACAAAAAGTATCTATGTAGTTTATCAACTATCTGGTGTCCACGACACAAGCCTCGTTGCTTAGTGTGGCACTAGATGGCGCTGTGTGTTAATGTCCAGCGATATTTATTAACTAATTTAAAGTAGATCTTCGATTGAGCAACTATCATAAATTATAGGTAGTCACTCATAGCGGCAAAAAGCTCGTTGGTTGCATGACTTGCATTGCATGGTATGCAGTTGTTGGAGCATCTCTATTACCTATGTGAAAAATACCACGTTGCTGAGTTAGGTAGGTACCTATGACGATTTTAGAAGAATTCTAACTGATAGCTTTTGCCAACGCCAAACACTGTGCAATCCTGGACGTATTATTGGCGGTATAAGTGAATAGGTGAACAGACAGAATTAGACGCGGCCCTATCATGGATGATAACTATGATAAGTGATAAGAATCAAGGTGGTATTAATTTAATCAGTCAAGCGGTTCTAAAAATATCGTTGACGTTAACTGTGCTTCTGGTACTTAATAGTGACAGACACGCATTTAAAAACAATAAGTACATAGGTAGATTATGTGCTACCTACAGCGATCAAAACCTATGTTTTTGGTAAACAGGATGTGTTGTGTGAACCTATGTTTTTCGTCATCATCTACCTAGCCATTTCCCAACTTGGCCGGTTTTGTAGCTTCACTCAGCTAGGCTTTAAGCCTAGCTGAGTGAAGCTGTATACCTACCTACCAGTTGGTAGGTATTTTACATGGAGGAACTGCCTGTCTGGTCCTTCCTTCATATCGTGTCGAAATCTCAGTGCCTACTAATTTCGATAGTTTCAGCAGTTATCATAGGTAGAAGATTTTTCGACTTTCCTGGTGATTTCAGAGGAAAGTAGGTACTTACTTATTATTTTTGATCAAGTAGGCGATTCTCTTTTCACCCGATTACGGCGAAGCCCGAAAGGAACACATTAACCGACTTCTTGTCGCAAGAAAATTTGAGTAGGTAGGTAGGTATTATGAAACAGTTTCTGGAAGGAGTTCGAGATGGTGAGGCTTATACCGTTCTCACTGCCGCGGGCCACGCTAGCTCAGTGCAGTACCTTAATATGTGTTAGGTGTTACAAATTATACATATATAACTTAGATTATATAATGTCTAGATGGAGCGTCGCCCTACAATCAAAACGTAAAAAACGAGCCAACAATTTCAAGCCTGTGTGCGTGCAGGCGGTGTTTTACACTGCCCTACTGTGTCTCTGTGTGCGTGAATAATGTTACCAGCTAGTACAATAATTCTCCCATATGTCACATAATTATTAAAAATAATAGACTACTTAATTAAATAAGATAAGTTTTAGGTGTATGTATGTAGTAAGTATTATTCAGTTTTAGTAGTGTATTTTTATTAAGTAGGTATGTAGTTACTTTCTTCGATAAATAAAAAAACACTATTTAAATTGAAATATAGTTGTTGAATGTTGTATTAAATCAGCTAAGTTAATTAAATTAGTATTAGAATTGTGCTGATTCCCTTGTTCACAAACTAAACTAAAATTAGACTATTTCTATCTTTTTCTCTCTACATGCAACTACATTAGTTTTTGTTGGTTTCCACGTGGCATCTCCACGGCTTTTTTGAATGCGATCTATCCATCGATTCCTGATAATAGGATTATTGGGTATTCTAAAAAATAAGATGTTATGTTGATCACCATATTCTACTCATTCAATAATTATGTTTGATAAGGGCTGATTATTCATTAGTCAGATAACTTTTATCCAAGGAATAAAAATAGAGGTTAAATTACCGATTTAATACTTTTAATCAGTGCCAGTTATTAATAATATATATGAGCAGTGATAGCCTTGTGGTGTGACCGTCGGACTGCCAAGTCATAGGTCTCGAGTTCGAACCCAAGGCACGCACCTCTGATTTTTCAGATTCATGTGCGTATTGTACTCACACACCACTCATCACTTGCTTCGGTGAAGGAAAACATCGTGAGGAAACCAGCATGCCTGAGATATTTCTCGACGGCATGTTAAGCCAAGTCAGAGGCCCATGGGTGGCTTAAAAACTCTGACACCAGGTTAGACACTAACTACACGATAAAGAAAGAATAATATATATATATATATATATATAAATGAATTGCCGTTCGTCGCTCTAAAACTCGAAAACGGCTGGACCGAGTTGGCTATTTTTGGTCTTGAATTGTTTGTGGAAGTTCACGGAAGGTTTAAACGGTGAGAAATAGGTAGGTAGGTAGGTCGTAGGTAGGTAGTAGGTAGGTGGTAGGTAGGTAGGTAGGTAGTAGGTAGGTAGGTGGTAGGTAGGTAGTAGGTAGGTAGGTACGCTCCTGTGACGCAGACGATGTTGCGCGGGTCAGCTAATAATGACTAAAATGCGAACATGAAGTCGGTATCAAGTAAATTATTTACCTAGCTAATAACAAGTTTTACTTGGAATCGACCTCAAAATCATATAAAGAAAGACTTAATACGAATTTATAAACTCCACCTTTTTTTTAAATCGATAAACAAAGTAGACCAACTAAATAATATAAACGTAACCCTAGACTAACTAATTTACCCACAAAAAATGACGGTCTGTTGGGAAAATGAAAAAAAGAAACTGGCAACACTGATAAAATATGGCGTAATTTTATGTTCATAAAAACAGAACAGAAAAATATAGTGTTTTGGTTACTTATCGATGATAGGCGATGTGCTTGGTATTTTTTACCCTTCCTGTATAATTCCGGCACAGTTTAATAGCACATACCGTCATTTTATCGCTGTTATTTGTTTATTACCTAACGCGCGTAATACGTGGTGACGCCAAAGCGGCACGATCGGCACTAATCGGCGGGTAAGAACTTGTAATCCAACAGTTGGCTGATATTTTTTGACACGTTTGCGCGCACTTGACGCTCCATCTAGACATTATATAATCAAAGATATATAATTATGTGATCTAGGCTTTACCAGAGCCAACATAACATCCCGTACTAGTCCGTACCTATCGGTTAGTGTCCCCTTTCTATTTCCGGGTATGACACACTAACGTATGGGCAACGTACCTACCTACCTACGTTAATAAATGATAAAAACTAGATACTGAGTAACAAGTGCAGATAGTTTGTCGCAATCGGAAAGTAGGTAGGCCTACGCGCATACTAGCCAAGTACCCACGACACGACGACGAATAAAAAAACAAAATCATGGGAACTCTTTGGAATCTCTGCAGTTGGCAGTGCCGTTGGCTTTAAAAATAAATACCATAACTTTATTACTCTTTGGCATGGGAAAGTCACACGATTACACGAACGAAGATTCTCCCTATAACATAGCTACAAACGTTTGGCAAAAACCGGCCGATGTTAAAACGTTGTTTGTTTAACGAAAATATATAAAACAAACACGAAAAACAAACTACAATCGGACGAAAGTGAAAACCTAGGTAGGTATGCGAGGCCGTTGAGAGCCGTGATCACGCGAAAAAAAAAACTAAGTTGAGCTAGGCGCTCTGAAACGGTGACGCGAAAGTAAACAGATAGTGTAATAGGAGGTAACAAACATTTTATCGGGTTCATACTGCAAACATTAATCTTAGCTGTCGTCACTATCGCTGTGGACGATAACGTGACCCGATTATACGGAAAAACAATGATTAAAAAGTAATAATTAACAAAATTATGAGCCACCCTATGTTAGCGAAATTATGGGGAGGAGACCAACCTGCTATCCTCAGAACTGCACGGTCGGCCGGGTCCAACTGCAGAATGGACAAAGGTTTGTCCTTCGCCCATTCTTTCAAGCTGAAATCGTTCTCAAATTCCATTTTTCTGTCATCCAAAACACGAAGTCTCGCGCGAACTCTCGCACATACTTGAATCGATCACAATTCACAACACTATCGTCGAATTATGCACTTAACAAACATGATAAACACAATATTACGAGCAAATAACAAGTAAACAAAACGTTACGTTCATTGTAAAATGAAAATCGATAAACGCTAGCAAGGATACGACAGCAAGTGCGTATCCAACGACCGAAAGAAACACTCGTTTATTTCACTATTATGCAACACTTAAACAATAATAACTAAGCAGTTACTAAAACAAATGCAAAATCGAATATGGAGGAACTCCGGTTCACAGGACGGAGTAACAACAAACTGTTTGAGGTTATCAAAGCCGCCAAAGCATCATACACCGAACCGGCGGGCAGACATGATGCGACTGCCTAGTTCTTTTGACCGCCGCTTTAAGGCGCTGCTATCGCTCAGCTGTTTTCACGCATGCTCACTCCAAATATTACCCGACTAAATAAAATATGCCTCTGTCTTTGCATACTTCCCTTGACATTCAACATTTTGTATTTCATAGCATAGCTATTGTTTACGAAGCTTCCACTGCCATCTATCTATTTGAATTAAAATTACTGTTTGGAACAGTACTAAACAGATGGCATAATTACGAATTCTAATTTAATCCTTTTTGTTGTCTTGTTCTTTAATAAATTAATGTTACCAACATGAGTTTAATTTATTTCTACTTTTTATTTCATAGTAGAACGAAATAATGCTAAATGTTTGGACTCGGGACAACACGCAACGTACGAATACTTTCACTTTGAATTCAGAACGTGATTATTTTCCGATGAATATTTTTCACACCCAAAGGTGTGAAGAATATTCGAAAAAGTTATGTTAAAAATATTTGGGGCTCAAGAGAAAACAATTTTGATGTGAAAACTTCTTTAGGCACGTTGAGCACTTTTTGGGTGAAGGAAAAACATTGAACTCATCGTCACTTGACGTAACGTGCGGTCACGATTCGTAGCACTCGTAGGCGATCCGCTACGGCGTAGCAACTCATATGCATGCGCAGGGCATAACCAGTGCTACGACTGGGGAGGGCCGGGGCCTGTGTACTGTTTGTTTTCACTTCTATCGGCAGTCCCCAAAGACTGCCCCGATTGTATTTTAAACAGCTATAGTTGTAGTGACAAAGTTATCCATAAAATAAACTTCAAATCGCTGTATGTACCTACTGTAAAATAAACGAACACTTTTCACTTTCGACAGTCGATTTGGGTTCTGTAGGACTCGACAATATACCTGCTGAAGCTAAAACTGGCTGAAATTAACAAAAAGAACATTGAGGAATGTCCAGGTAATAGAATAATTTATTCAGTCACGCACATCATACAAGTTTGAACAACATAATGATCTAATGTTTTTGTTGTACCTATATCATATTTTTGAACAATGATTTATCCTTTTCCTGTATGAAGTAAACTCAGAGCACAGATTAAGCGTCTTGTTCAAATACTGTTAGAGTACTACTGTTTGAAGGGATGGAATAAGATTTATGTACACACATTCAACATTAACTAAACTACATCGGCAGGCCAACAGTGGCACTTGCTCCGGGCGTCCACAAGGAAGGGGCTCCAAACTATTTTTTTTATACACAAGAAAAAAATACATTCTTTGTGTCCGTGACCAGGTTCATGGTCCGAGACACCACACGAGAAGGTCAAGCGAGAGGTTGTACGGTTAAGTCTATGTTTTATCTTGTATGCATACTTTTTTCGTATGTTCAAAAACAAAAATCCGCGTTCACTTCTTGATTGCCGTAGGACTACAACACACACCATCGCACCACACCACACCACACCTTTAAATTCAGCCCTGAGTACAGCTCACTCCACACCCTGTACACACACTAGCTAAAAGTGACACATTTGTCTGTATTCTTGTCTGAGCATGTTCTGTGTTTTAGTATTCGATAATTCGACCTAGTCCTAGTAAGTTACAGTGGTTTATGTAGCCAAAACTCCAAACAATGACCAGTCTTTTTTTTCACTGCAATCCTTGTAAAGCCACCGCACAGTATTTGCACAAAAATACCAATCCACATTACTTAATTTTCAGCTGGGCACACCATGGTCACCATGACAACAAAATCTGTCAAAGTGTCAAACTGCCGCATGTTTACATTTTTCAAATCAAAACTTTTAATTTACCAATAAAGATTTATCAGTCATTAAACTGTAAAAGTAATCAAATAATGCGTAAATGTGTGCTGAAAGAGTATTTCCATGATTAAATATTCGTTGTTGGATAATAACAACTAGGAAAGAATGAAAATGTTCGCCAAAACTCCAATAAGTACAAGTTTTATCAATAAATGGGAGAAAATTGCTTTATTTTGTCCCGAACTTTATTGAACCGCTCTAGTGACCTACTTTAGAGCATTGCCTTTGAATCATACTCATCTTCTTGTACATAGAGGTAACATAGGCGGAAGAATCTTTCATTTGCCTTTTTTATATTTGGAAAAAAAGTAAATAAAATGGCTAAGATTGAGGATTGTAAACTGAAAAGTTGACGATGGATGTGCGAATTCCAAAGGTAACAGTAGACAGCAATAGTATTTACATAATGTAAGCAACTTCATTATTTCTACATGGAAAATTAACTTGTAAAAATTAGTGTACCATGGTTCAAATTAAAACCCGCCTCTTATTAACTACAATTCATTGCATCATACTGTGTGTTCCTCTTTATTACAACAAATTAACTACCTTTTTTCATTAAGATTATAGCTGATCTGAATACTATCCTTTTACTACAACAGTTTCAAAACAAATTTATTTTTATCACTTTCAAAAGCAAACTGCACTAAGCCACCCCATTTTGTATTTCCAGCAGACAAACTACGGAAGAGTATCAAAGAAATACCCTTCCCCAGAGAAGCTTACATTCACTGGCCAGTTTACACAAAAACATAAATCATTTGATATATCGGCACCGTTGCGGAGAGCAAGCATGCGTCAGGATATATTGGATATCGTTGAGAGGAAGACCGAGACTAGGATTGGTGAGAACAGAGGATTTGTTGATGATAACCCAATGTATGAAGATCCCAGAGATGTTATTGGTAAGACTTTTTTAGGTTGGCAACATGTGCACTCCTTTTCAAGGTGGATTTCACCTATAAACTGACTTGTTAGTAGAGTGGAGCGACTGCTGAGCATGAGGACCTGGGTTCGATTCCCAGGTTGGGCAAAGTGTTATTGCCAAATAAACACAATTTTCTTTCTTTCTTTTCTTTCTATTGAGTTTTTCTAACAGGAATTTTGTCAGTAACAGCAACGGAGTTTGGATTTGTCCCAAGTTGATGGCAATAGGCTCGCCCCCTATTACATGGCTCTTAAACTGAACTGGTGAAATGTCAACTCTGCCTAAGTCTTTGGGAATTATGTGATGTTTGAAGTATGAACTGAATTTGCTCCGCACATCTAAGCGCTGTTATCAGTGCATTGATGTAAATAAAATATTGACACAGCGGTTTAATTGTGCTTATTGTATTCAGTTTCTTTGTCGTTAGGTAGTCAGAGGCCAAAAAAGTCTAACAACCAGTCTTACCAAGGGGTATCGTATTACCGGGTACTAACTGGGTTGTTGAGGTCAGATAGGTAGTCGCTCCACGTAAAATACTGGTATTTAGCTGCATCCGGTAAATTTGGAAGCCGACCCCAACATAGTTGTGAAAAGGCTACACAGATGATGATTGCATTCAGTTTCTTTAGTAAAATTTGTCCTTATTGTTAGGCCTACAAGCATATTGTCCACTTCACACCTAGTTCTTACTGCTGAAGGAAATAACTGAAGCATTTACTCTATAAAAATAACAAAGCTCATTTATTCTATATTTTTCTATAGTTTTATATTTTATTTGGATATGAATCCTTTTTTTGAGGTAAAAGCCTCCTCCATCTCGTGCCAATTTTTCCTGTTTTGGGCATTTACTCTAGTCAAGCTAAAAATGCAATGAAATACAAAACAAAAACAGGATCAAACCTTTATTATTGATTAAAAGTATCTCCTTTGCTTTATTTCAGGTGAGAAACCCGCAAAGCCTCCGAGAAAGAGGACCATCCAAGCCATAGGGGTTTCATCGCCCCGGTCTACGAAGGAAGGCAAATCACTGCTAAAGGAACAAAAGAGGAAACTCACTAAGAAGTATGAACAACTGATCACTTCATTGATGGAGCGATGTGAGGATAATGTATTGCAGGTAATCGGATTATAATGCTACTAGCTGATGCCCGCGGTTTCGCCCGCTTGGCTAATTATATACTAAAACCTTCCTCTTCAATCACTCTATCTATTAAAATAACCCGCATCAAAATCCGTTGCGTAGTTTTAAAGATATAACCATACATAGGGACAGACAGATGCGGCGGGGGGACTTTGTTTTATAACATGTAGTGATGATTATCATTTTCATAATTTCCCTGCCTTTATCACTATTTGTCGGCGCAGCATGTCGTTTTTCTTCTTCCATACTTTTTTATTACTCGTCATCTCATCACACCTCCTTTATCCATATCATCCCTCACACAGTCCGTCCATCGATTCAATGATATTGATGTTCTGTAAATTACCCCCTAGCCTACATTACCTCTTTATAATATATATACAGGATGTAAAAGCAGTAGCGGCGTTAGGGGGGGGGCGAGGGTGGGCGACCGCCCAGGGCGCCGAATATGAAGGGGCGTCGCAGGCGCCCCTCCTTATCCCCTCTGAGCAATACCGTCTTTACCATAAGGGCACACGACGCACGTGCCCAGGGCCCCGCGACCCAAGGGCCCCCCATGTTCCTGTTACAATCCCTATACTATACTAAAAATTTATACCGATACTAAAATTTTCGAGCTCGCTCCGCTCGCTTTTGCATTTAGCTTTTTGCCATAAGTCAATACTTTTAAGGATGTGTTTTAGCGGCGGAGAACTTTAAATTTAAACAAAACACAGAAAAAAGTTTTTAAATCTTTGTCATTGGCTTTATTTGACTGATAATTGTATGCCAATAATGTTTGTTTGCTATAAAGAAGGTAATGAAACCTTCCTTTGGGCACTAAAGTGAAAAAAAACATTCACATGTATTACATTCTTCCCATTTTGACCTATGGATGTCAGACTTGGACGTTTGAAACATTGGAACCACATGTCTGCAACATTAATGCCTTGCAATTGTCACACGAATAGTTAGTTTTCATGTCTTTAAACTGCTCGCAGTTAACTGTAAGTTCCGACCATCCTCGTTTTTGAACCTTTGACGAAATTAGAAACAATGAGCACTTGGAAGCCAACATTCAACGCATTATTGCCGAAATACAGCATCTAGTTTTGAGCATGTTCGCGCTCGCCGCAGTGGCCACATCACTGAAACCATATTCATGCATTTATCATCAAAAATGTTTTTCTGCATTTTATTTACAAATAAAGTTCTCCGCCGCTAAAAAAAACACCCGTTTATTTTTGCCAGGCAAAATCTAAACTATCCCAGGCGGGTTGCAAAAAAGTTCGAGCTCGCTTCGCTCGCTCTTGCATTCTACCCATTATTCTCAAGTGCCCAGGGCCCCCAAATGGTTAAAGACGGTCCTGCCTCTGAGGCCTACTTACTTGTAAATATCCTAAACTAGCTGACCCACCCAACAAAGGCCAAGTTGCCAAGTTTGTCAATCTAGATTGACAAACTTGGCAACTTTGTCAATCGAAAATGAAATTGCTGAAAACATTGACTTTGATAACTTAATGAATAACTTAATAAAAGAGTTCGCCGATAGAAAGGCTAGAAAAGTAAATTTTTATTAGTTAAAAAAAAGATTTGAATATGGTTGTTTCATTATACCTATCCTGTGCCTTTTTTTCGTATGGGTTTAAAATTGCAGTTAGTTAAGTTTAAGTTTAGTTAAGGGGGCGCGCTAGAAATCTCGCCCAGGGCGCTGGTAGTGCTAAAACCGGCACTGTGTAAAAGACCTCATCACGAAGCCGTCAACCAAGCATTCTGTACATCAAACTAAGTAACTTTACGCAAAAATTATTGCTGGGAAACGACTTTTTTTTTGGGGTGAAAAATCATGTTTTGTGGTAGAACTCAATATAACGCACTCAAAACAATGTGCGGATTGAATAGTACGGGGGTCGTAGAGGTGAGTAAAAATCTTACATTAAAACTTGTAGGTATTTAAAAAAAAACTTGTCAAAAAGTTGGAACTTTGACCCCTAATATCTCCGTAACTAGAAGGTTCCCAGGTATGGTGTAGAACAAAAAAATGATTGCAATAACGGGGAAAACAAGTGCCTTCCGGCTTCGTTAAGAGGTGTTTTACACCCTTTATAGTTATCATTTAGCTCGTGGCTAAATAATAACTGCCGCTCGGGTCGATCTTTAGGTGCCGTGCCTGCTTAGGTTGGTCTGTGGATGGGTGACCACCCATTACAAACCGGGTTTCCTCCGTGCCTCGGAAAGCACCTTAAGCCGTTGGTCCCGGCTGTAATTTGTAGATCTTTGACAGTCGTTAGGTAGTCAGTGGCCCAAAAAGTCTGACAACCAGTCTTACCAAGGGGTATCGTATTTTCCAGTACTAACTGGGTTGTGGAGGTCAGATAGGCAGTCGTTTCATGTAAAATACTGGTATTCAGCTGCATCCGGTTAGACTGGAAGCCGACCCCAACATAGTTGGGAAAAGCCTAGGCAGATGATGAGATATCATTAAGCAATGAATAAGATAGATAAAAGTATTCCAGATCAAAGATGTTAAACGTTTCATTATCAATGTAATTATATGCTCATATAGCACTTTTACGCGGTATCCACCTTGATTCTGTGCCAGTTGCATGTTGTTACTTCATGAGGTCCATGAAATTTTATAATTTAATGTCTTAGCATACAAGTCGCGGCACGAAACTCTAGCGTTGACCGTTATTGCGCAGAAGTAAAAAATAAGAATGTCTTGGGGCGAGCGTTGCGCCGATTAGCTCTCCAGTCGTAGAACATGCGCAGCTATCCCCTCCACGTTTCGTTCAGCGCTAGAGTTACGTGCCGCGACCTATACTCATTGTTAATTATTGTTTTTGATATCCACAGCTATCAGAAAAAGACACCCAAATTGCCAAATTAAAAGAGAAACTAAAATCAGTGCTAGAATACAACAAACTCTTTGCCGAAGAGAATGACCAGCTCAGGAGTCAGTATGAAACTCTTGTGAAGTATGCAGAAGAGTGTAAGAAGGTCATTAAAGAAGAGAGGGAGAAGAGTAGAGTGTTGCAGGAGAAGGTTAAGCAGTTTGAGCTGCCTGATAGAGGTAAGATACTTTCATTATTTGTCTTTAAACACTGTTTTAAGCTTTCATGGTTTAAAACTAAACATATATCGGGATTATACTTAAATATCGGGAGCTCAATACTATTAACAATCACGGAAGATATCCCGTAAGTGACAATATAAGTTTATTTGTCTTTGGTTTAGCAGATCATCTTGGAAATGTTCATTTAGTAACCAACACTCGTGGCAAGTAGATGTGTGGAGTGGCGTGTCTAGGGGCCTGTTAGACTGACTGTTCAGAAACCTTAACATCATGAAGAGTCGGTTAAAGGGGCAAGCGAAGCTTTTGGGGGCAATGGTCGTCCAGTGATTTCGCTCCCGACTTACCTGTATGTTGGTGATAGTGGCTTCAAACCCAGGCATTTGTACCAAAGAGGCCTCTCAATGGACACTCACAGTCCCAACGACCACACAGTGCTAAAATGCACCTAAAAACCAGAACATAACAACGTTTATCGGTGGTAGAATTAGGCATAGTGCTAAATAAATAGAATTATCTATACTAATATTATAAAGAGGAAAACTTTGTTTATGTTTGGTTGTTTGGTTGTAATGAATAGGCTCAAAAACTACTGGACCGATTTGAAAAATTCTTTCACCATTTGAAAGCTACATTATCCACGAGTAACATAGGCTATATTTTATCCCCGTACTCCCACTGGAACGGGAACTACGCGGGTGAAATCGCGGGACGTCCGCTAGTTACTTATAAAAATCCAAGGGCTTATTGGTTCCGTCCTAGTTCCACAGACTAGTTCTATATCCACCACGTATCCACAGTAAAAATGGAACGGCACGATAGGCGCAGTAGCTGAGCTATTGGCTGCTGCGCTGCGTGTCGTGGGTGCGATTCCCGTAAGCGGACAAATATTTGTATGGATACTTGTACTATTATGTATTCTATGGTGTGGCCTACAAGTACTTGTTCTTGGGCTGGCTGTTTGTGTACATCATCATCATATCAGCCCGGAATCACCCACTGCTGGGTATAGGCCTCCCCTTTCTTCCGCCACACTTCCCGGTCCTGTGCTTTCCTGGTCCAGGTGTTTCCCGCGACTCTGACGATATCGTCAACCTAGCGAGTTTTAGGCCGGCCCTGGTTTCTTTGGCCAAACCTTGGCCACCTTTGTGTACATATGTGAGTTTAAATGTTTTGTAAACGCATACGCTAAAAAACTGAGTTCCTGAGTGGAGCTAATCGGTCTTTATCACTGTAGATATCTCAAACCAAGTTTGTTGCCGGTTATACTGCAGTATCCATTCCTGTGGCGTGCCTAACGCCAACAATGCGGCAACCCCCCTTATGACAAGCATACTGTTTAGAAAACCTTATCATCATGAACAGTAGCAGGTTATAAAGATAAGCCAAGCTTCTACCTTACTTACTGGTTAACTGCAATGTTTTCTATATATAATTCGACAGATCACGAATCATCAACAGCAATTCCTTTAGTGGAAGTATGCATGAGTTGCAGCAGTCGTCAGATCATACTCAACCAGGCGAGGGACCACAACTCGCGATTGCAAAAAGATATGCAGGCGCTTAAAGATGTTTTGTACAGGTAAATATTTTGATACTGTTCCACTGCGGGGCGAATGAATGCGGGCTATCATTCATGAATTCGCCGCTAGAGGCGTTCGTGTAGAGGAAGGTCTTCAGAAATGTGAAATTTCATAGAGTGGGCTTTTTTATCACGTATTTCTACTTATATTCACAATTGTGGTCAAGATTGAGCCTTACCTGATTTATTGTGACTTGAAATTTTAAGTAGTAAGTTAAAATCTAATTTGTACTTGGAGAAAGAATGATTTTTATACGACGTGCTTCCGGACAATATTGATAAACTTCGACCGGTCGTTGTACTCATCAGTCAGTCAGTCATTATGTAAGTACAACTTTTAGTATTTTTCATACATTTTGACGAGTTATGAGAACATAAAAATAATTGTAGGCAACAGCTGATTTATTTTTCGCGATCCAGGGTTTGGTCTCATAGTAAAAGTTGTTCATAATGATGAGTACAATTGAGTAATATTATAATAAACAGCAACTGTTTACAAAAAAAAATGTCTTCTTACTAATAAACATTTTTTTTCCTGATTACAGTAAGAGGTGTGGTGTAGTATGTAAGTAGTTTATATTGTCATTGGATGGATCAAATATAGCCAGTGTCTAACCAGCATTCGAGATGTGTCATTGTCTTTAAATCCCGTCCTTATACAATGACCGGTCGAAGTTTATCGATATCGTCCGGAAACACGGTTTACCTATAGGGGGTGAATTTTTGAAGTGTGCGTGGATGGCCAAATCCTAAACTATGAGAAATAGCGAAAAATACTCGAATGACTCTCGAGCCCGATTTTGATGACAACTAAAACTTCGTTCATCATTAAATTTTTGAAAAAATAATATTCGCAGTCGGGAATCAAACCCGTTGATTTATAAAAAAAAACACTGGACCACAGACATAAAATATCAGATATCTTCAAGAGAAATACACAATTATTCTGTTCCAGATTAAACGTTCAACTATCTCGTTATCAAGAGCGCCTGCGCACCAACATACAGACAATGGCGGGAGATAAACCGGAACCTGTGTTCAAACCAGGAGACGCACTGGACTCACTGCTCACAGCCAGCTTGGGGTATAAAGGTAAGACTACCAAGAAGCTCTTAGGCCCGGAGATGTGCGAAGCGGAGAGGAGTGGAGGTGCGTAAAAGCTCGGGGATTGCTTGCTTCGTATCCACCGAAGATGTGCTAAGCGGGACGTCGCTCACAGCACTTCTCGTCTCCGCTGGCTTAAAAAATGGGGTGGCGAACGCAAAGTAAATCTCAGATGGCGCCACCATAGTTGGTCTCAATCTGACCAATGAGGTTAAGCTATTTTGAAATATAAAATGACATTGGTGTCGATTCTGTTGTGCACAAACTAAACTTACTTTAGACTATTGCTATCTGCTATCCGCACCGGGCCCGCGTGGTCCATAGCCCATTCCCTCTCATTGAAAGAAGGCCTGTGTCCCAGCAGTGGGAACATTAATAAGCTGATGATGATGACCAACTATGCTAGCGCCAATAGTTCCACAGTTAGCCTCTTCATTGCAAGATCTCCTCTCCTGTCCTCTCGTCTCTGCTTCGGTGGCGTCCGACCATCATCGACTGAGTACTGAGTTCAGACATCTTTCTGTATGTGATTAAAGCGACCGATAGCGTGTTTATTTTTCTCCAGCCCGTGTGCCTCTTTGGATTCCTTCAAAATTGGAGGGTTTTGGCAGTCGTGTAATCTTTTTAATTTTTTTTTCATATACTGATAATACTTAAGGTGGAAGCGCCAGAGTAGCCCTCGAAATTCAAATTTTCTTACGTTTTTTACGATTTGCAGGTTAATGTCAGGTTGTATGTTGATGAAAATATGATTCGCGCCCGTAACACGTGTGTAGTTAAAGAATTATAATAATTAAAATCATCAATACAACCTTCTTAGTTCATTTAAGCCCATTCAATAACTACGACACTGACCTGCAAATTGCAAAAAATCAAAGATAATTAGAATTTCATCCCATTCAATAATTACGACACTGACCTGCAAATTGCAAAAAATCAAAGATAATTAGAATTTCATCCCATTCAATAACTACGACACTGACCTGCAAATTGCAAAAAATCAAAGATAATTAGAATTTCATCCCATTCAATAATTACGACACTGACCTGCAAATTGCAAAAAATCAAAGATAATTAGAATTTCATCCCATTCAATAACTACGACACTGACCTGCAAATTGCAAAAAATCAAAGATAATTAGAATTTCATCCCATTCAATAACTACGACACTGACCTGCAAATTGAAAGAAACCAAAGATAATTAGAATTTCGCGGGCTACCCCGGCCCTTCCGCCTCAAGCGATAGATTGAAACTGCAGTTCTTACTAAAAAAACGATTTTCTTGAACACAAAGCGCATTTACAAAACTGTACTAAAGACATAAACTATGTGTGTTTTCAGATACATTGAATGCAGATGAAGGGCAGTCTAAGGGCGGTCCTGAAGAAACACCATACACCGGCAGAACAGTCGATCTTACTGGATTACTTAGCGCACAGGCTCTAGGTATTTTATGACTTTTACTTTATCCTATCACTCAAATACTGGGTGTAAAAATACCCTAAACCAGGGGTTCCCAAACTTATTTTGTCTACTGCCCACTTTGAGAATAAATTATTCTTTAGCGCCCCCATTTTTTCACCTACTTCCAAACCACTATTAAATTAATTATTTTGAGCTATTTTAGCGGAGATTAAACATTCATTCTAAATGAGACTTTTACTCTAACCCGAAGAGTTAACTTGAGACCTGAGCGCAGTAGGTAGTACCTACACAACGGCGCTCAGGTCTCATGTTAACTCTTACACAACTACACACACACACACACCAATCATTCTCATTGGCTACACCTGCCAATCAGAATGATTATTGAAACGCAACTTTATAGTATTCAGACGGTATCTTTTATTTTATTTATTTATTTTATTTTAATAAAACAAACATAATCGATTCTTCTCTCGATCTCGTAAATTAGTTGATGTTCACAAGTTGTAGTCGAGAGTCGAGAGCTCAGTCGGTGTCTAAGGGTCAGTTCACACCGAGACGCGACGCGACGCGACGCGACGCTGCGCGCAGAGTGACTCAAAATATAACTTTATTTACTACACGAAAGTCGCGTCGCGTCTCGGTGTGAGCTGACCCTAAGAGTCCTCCTCGATGAAATTAAATCGCCCCCTAAGCCTCTACACAACGCCCCATTTTTTTTCTGGGTCTCTTACTGCCCCCCTTTAGGCCTGCAGCGCCCACAAGGGGGCGTTACCGCCCACTTTGGGAAACGCTGCCCTAAACGATGCTGAAAGGCACTTGTTCACAGACCTCGTCATTGTGATCTTTTTATTATCTGGACTATACCTAGAAGGAAGGAAGGAAGGGAGGCCTTTGCCCTGCAGTGGGACACAAATGGCTAATAATAATAATAATACCTAGGAACCTTCTGTAACGGAGATATTAGAGGACAAAGTGCCAAATTTTCAAGTTCAGGCAAGAAAGTCGTTCCAGTAATTTGCACGACAAGTGTGATATATTTATTTTGAGAAACCTGCCTCGAAAAACGGGAAGTTTCAAGACTATTTCTGAAAACGACCTTTATGGTGCTTAAGGCTTCTGTTCCACTGAGGCGGAGTGGAGTGGTGCGGAGCGGGCTGAGCTGTGAAAAGAGGTAGGAGTGGAAAAGAGACGTGGACTTCAAGCCATGTGATTGGTGAATCGCGGCTCAGGTCGTCTCCGCTCCGCCTCAGTGGAACCGCAGCCTAATTTCCAAAGGCAGATGTACTTTTTGGCAAATTGGTTTTCAAAGGATTCAATTGTTCTTGAGCTGTCAGAAAAGTATCACTTTAACATCTTGAACGGTGTTGATTTCTCACAATCAGCAGTTTATGGTGGAGAGGTCGAAAATTTCCATAAACTTCACAAGTTCGATTTCTCAAAAACAACCCAGTTTGGACCCCAAGTTATCGGGTCGATATTGTTGCAAATAAGGTCTAGTATTATCCACTTCAAGGAATACACCCAATAGGCTTGTGTACTGAAAAAATCTAATTAGTCCGTCAGTTAGATTAAAAAAAAAAAAATTTGACACATATTATTTCTTTTGTAACCTAAACCAAAATTAACGAAGATACGGCGCTTTTAAAATTCTCAATACGTCACGCCGCCGCGCCGTGCTATAACTTTTAGTGCGTTGTGACGTCACGAGCCCCCACTCCAGAGTTTTGATGCGTTTTATCTTTGTCAATATTCATCGATTTACAAAAACAAAAAAAATATGTGTCCATTATTTTCCAATGCTCTAACTGACGGACTAAATGGATTTGCATTTTTTTTATAATATATTTTTTCTTCCTTTATATTATTTTAAAATATATTTCATCGCATCCACAGCTCCACTCTTCGACGCCTACCAAGAAAATCTCCAAGAGAAAGACGCTCTAATTCTAGACTACGAAAAACAATTCGAACAAATAAACAAAAAGTCCAAACAAATCGTCAGCGAAAACAAAACACTAACGGATAAACTGAAGAGTGTAGAGGATGAGTTGGCGGGAGTGAGACAGAGCTATAAGAAGTTAGTGGTCGAGAAAGAGACGGGTGATATTGAGAAAGCTACGCTTGTTGAGAGAGCGGAGAGGGCGGAGTCGAAGTTGAAGGAGGTTTATGAGTTGTATGAGGATAAGAGTAAGTGATATTTTAGTTTCATGAACTTATGAAATCTGCAGGAATCATCACGCTTCATAGATTAAGGAGAAAGCGCCAGGGCTGCCCGCGAAATTCAAATTTTCAATTCAAATTCAATAGGGTAGATGACAAAAAAATCTAATTAGTCCGTCAAATAGATATCTAAAAAATATTGGACACATATTTTTCTTTTTTCACGTGAACAAAAAATGAAGACGATACAATGCGTCGAAAACTCGTATGACGTCACATTTGAGTACATTTTGTACTCAAATGTGACGTCACAAGCCCCCACTCTGACACGTTTTATCTTCGTCAATTTTTATTAATTTTATAAAACAAAAATCACGTATCCAATATTTTTCGATAATCTAACAGACGGACTAAACAGAATCATATTTTCTTTAGTAATTCATCAATCCTATTATAGATCAGGGTTTTAATTTTCATCCCCATTTTAAAACTTTTAGGGAATGAATTTTTAAGTATCATTTTTTAATGTACACTTTCGTCAAAATAGGAATTCCTGTGCAATTTTTTATGCTGTTATAGACACAGAGGCTTAAGTTGTAATCTGACCGTGAATTTAAGATGTATAATAAGTTGATTAGCTTAATTCTAGTGGCAGCAATGATGCGAGACTACGAGACAGTCCACCGCGAGTACTTCACAGTAAAGAACACGCTAGAAATAGCGGAGAACAAGCTGGCTCAACTGGACGCTATGCGTGCACGCACTGTGCCCGCTGACATGCACGAGCGACGTCTGGACCACTGCAAGAGGTGGGTTTATTTCCAGATGTGATAAAAATGTTATGTTGCACAGTGTTTACCTCGGGTTAAAGACTTATTAAGTACCTCAAAGTATTGGCGCCCTCGCTACGATCAGGCGCCAACCCCGTCACTGGACCAAATAAGTCACTTTCACGGTATCACCCCTAAGGTAACAATGTACTATTGCACGTCTTATTTGCATAAACGCCTAGGTTGATTACTTTTGTGATATTTTTTTGTCCCTTCAAATGTGACTGCCTCATTAGGAGTGTCATCCTGAACTTCGACAGTTAATTATTTCGACACGGACTGCTGAGCATTAGGTCCTGGGTTCCATTCCCGGGTCGCGCAAAGTGTTATTGGGTTTATTCATCAGGAATTTCTCAGTAGCAGCCACAGAGGGGTTTGACGCAGAATGTGCACTTCGCAAAATGTGCACTTCGCAAAATGTGCACTTCGCGAAATGTCCACTTCTCAAAATAGCACTTCTCAAAATGAGCACTACTCAAAATGAGTGCGAATTTTATCATGGACCAAAATAAAAACCGTTTGCTAAGTACTGTGTTTTTCTATATCTATACTATCTATACTAATATTATAAAGAGGAAAACTTTGTTTGTTTGGTTGTTTGTTTGGTTGTAATGAATAGGCTCAAAAACTACTGGACCGATTTAAAAAATTCTTTCACCATTTGAAAGCTACACTATCCACGAGTAACATAGGCTATATTTTATCCCCGTACTCCCACTGGAACGGGAACTACGCGGGTGCAACCGTGGGACGTCCGCTAGTCTATACTAATATTATAAAGAGGAAAACTTTGTTTGTTTGTTTGTTTGTAATGAATAGGCTCAAAAACTACTGGACCGATTTAAAAAATTCTTTCACCATTCGAAAGCTACATTATCCACGAGTAACATAGGCTATATTTTATTCCCGTACTCCTACGGGAACGGGAACTACGCGGGTGAAACCGCGGGACGTCCGCTAGTATTAAATATAATCAAACATTTCCTAAACTCAAAAAAATCGAAGACATTTGTGACATCTACCAATCCGCACTGGGCCCGCGTGGTGGATTATAGCCCACTCCCTCTCACAGAGAGGAGGCCTGTGTCCCAGCAGTAGGAACATTAATAGGCTGATGATGATGATGATTTCCTGAGCTACTGTTATCGCGCTTAAAATCGTGCAAAAAAAAAACACCCTCACGGAGTCTGGATTTGTGCAAAATATTCGCTCCTGATTACATTGGACTTAATCATAACAGTCTATATATAAGTGTACTATTAAGTACGGTTGACCAAGCTATTTGGTTTACATTTTACAATGTAATTTGCATGTTAAAATGTAAACCACCCAGGTTACTAGAAGAGCTAAAACACCAGTACGGCATGGAGACAGAACGCAAGGGCGAACAGGTGACGAAGATGACGGAACAGCTGAGGGCGGTCGAAGAGAAGTGCACTAAAGTGATGCAGGAGAACCAGGGCTTGAAGGAGGAACTGGAGAAGGCGCTGAAGAATGTCAGGTATGGTGGACAGTACACTAAATGACTAAGGCTCAATTTACACCGCTGCGGAATGGAATGGAAGCGACTTTTTGCAACGAAATTGTACATAGCATAATAAACTTTATGTCAATTGTATAAAGTAGCTAAGGGAATTCTCGAGAATGCACGAAGATTCCCCGGAAGACGCGTGACATTTTTTTTGGCTCGTCTTTAGTTTGTCAAAAAGTCGCTTCCATTCCATTCCGCGGCGGTGGACTCTCTAACGTTTCGTCAGTATATTCGGATATATCCGTCTCTCTCACTCGCATTCATCTATAGACGTGCGCGAGAGAGACGGATAGATCACACACAGATGAGATGTGGCGCGACGATGCTTGAAGAGGTAAGTGGTTTCGTACTGAGGAGCGCGTCGTCGTCAGATGTATCGTGAAGTCGCTGGCAGCGCGACGCAACGAGAAACCGCGCGGTGCAGCGAGACGCCGCGCGGCACACGTTTTTCGCTCGAGCACTCGTCTGAACTTCATCAAATCTTCACGAAATTAGAACGGAAAATAGAATAGTAGATAGAGATAAGTCGCCTAGACGGCTTCTGAGGCCCTACTCTCTAACGTTTCGTCTGTATATTCGGATCTATCCGTCTCTCTCACTCGCACTCATTGCAGATGTGCGCGAGAGAGACGGATAGACGAAACGTTAGAGAGTAGGGCCCTAGGTCCCGCGCCCGGCGAAGCACCACTGCGTCGTGGCGCGGCGTAGCGCGACGCCGTGGGGCATTTGCGAATTACTTCAATAAAATGTGTATCTTTTTGTATAGTAATTAAAGTTATGTTTTAGGTTGTCTAGGTAAAAAGTGCGGGCCGCGTCGCGTCGCGTCACGTTTCGGTGTGAACTGGCTCTAGCAAACCAGCTAGTGTTGCACATCGCTACCACTACTGGGCAAAGACCTCCATCGTCTTTCTCCACAGAATTCTCCCTTTTGCTATTGCCAGTTCTTTCGACAGGACTCGAGCTCGTTCTGCCATTTTTGGCTTGATTTGGTTTTCGCGATGCTATCCAGCATAATGGAGTAATTTATTTTTCCTTTCTGTAAGGCGTATTATATGCCAGGTTTGCTTGAAAACGAATTTGGAACTGCTGGCTCGGAAAAGTACGGTCAATCAATATTTCAGTAATAAACTTAATTCATGCTAAACATGTTTGATCGATTGTTTCATTATTTTAAAACAAAAACTACTGAATCTATTTAAATAAACTTGGCTTAAGCAAGTCACTGTCAGTCATGTATTACTGTTTCTCCCACAGATTATACCGCAAAGCAGCTGTAATATTCCGTCAGCGCTTAAAGTCGGCGACAGCTCGCATGACGCGCGTGCGCACTAGCGCGCGACGCGCTAAGAACAACAGCGAACCACTGCGGCAAGCGATGACGGCGCTGGATAAGATCAAACATGAGATTAAGGTAAAATAACTATACAGGTTTTAAGACTCGACAATCTTGTGGTCGTGTAGCGGCATTACAAATAGTACTACAGCGCCATCTATGACCCAAAGTAAGAACTAACAACGAAATTCTGAATGAGAGGTTTTCTTTTTGAGGTATTAAAAACACAAAGTTTCCAAGAACTCTGTAGATGGCGTTGAACTGACTACGTTACGTGTCAAAGCCAAAACGCTTTGAATAAAACATTGCGTCACGTCAAATACGCTCGTTGACTGACTCTTTCGTTTGCTTAACCTTCCGAATATAACCTAGTTTTCTCGCGGTATGTTTAAATCAATTTTTTTTTTGTTCCGTTCCTTGCAGTAACTTACCAAGTTCAGCGCCATCTATCCAGCAACTAGGGAAGAGCTAAAAAGAAAATCCCTCATTGCGCTATTAAAGTTATCCGTGACTTAAGAGGACACAAAAAGGGCTAGAGAATTGACACATAGGTATTTGTAAAACGTATTGCCGTCGCGCAGTGCCCAAACGACCGCACGCAGAGCGCGAAAGAGACAACAGCAGAAACTACCAATTAAAAGTACACATAAACAACGTTTCGTAGTCCCCTGATTACTTCTCCAAAACTTTACCGATTTAACTACTTAGAATGGTTTTGGCCGTGTTCCTACGTTTTATTTTTTGTATAATCTACGACAAATTTGTTTTCTGAATGAAACACACACACAGCGGAAAATCTTTCCAATTTTTTTGGTTTTTGAAGGTTCATATCCCTTTTAATAAATAATTTATGAAAAAAAGAAACTGGGACATGCCAATAGTGGTCATAGATTTTTGGGAAAGAAAATATTGCTCTACTGGCGGAAACAGGGGACTAAGTTTGTATGGAAAAACGGCCGTTGTGATTCCTCTTTAATATAGAAAAACCTGACAACAACTGTCGGGAAGCCCACCAGACACAGTACCCGTCTGGTCAAAGGATCCTCTCTTTTTTAACCGACTTCCAAAAAGGAGGAGGTTCTCAATTCGATTGGTATTTTTTTTTATGTATGTACACCGATTACGCTGCCATTTATGATCCGATTTACGTGATTCTTTTTTAGTTTGATGCGGAATAGTTGCCATTTGGTCCCATAAAAAATTAACATGGTTTGGCCCAGTAGTTTTCATGTTATGAACATTTTTACGTCAGTTGTGTGGTATAATTTTTCACGTATGTTCACCGATTTCTCCTTGATTTGTGTAGCGATTCCCAAAATTCTTTTTTTAATTTGAAAGAATATACTCCTAAGATGGTCGCATTTAAATTTGGTGAAGATCTGATGCTGATCTTCGGAGATATACAATGGAACTCTTCAAAACTAGATGGTAAATCGATCGTGATTGCTGCATTCGCTTGGATGTTTATTGTTTACACAACATCATGACGTAACATCACGCCTGTATGCTCTGAGGGGTACGCAGATGTGTACAATACACCTAAATTTCGACAGTTTAGGTATGTTAAGTTCCATATATTGGGGATAAGCCTTTTACCATGACATGTATTTTTAACAATGTAAAATCAATGCATAGAAAAAATTTGTATAGGATATTACAACTAAAAATGAAAAAATAAAAAAACTTTTTTGCAAAAAAATAAAAACGACTTCAAAAAACACAAAAAAGTGAAAAATAACTTTAGCTTCAGAAGTCGGTGACAAAAAAAAACTAAATGAATCAAACAAAGGTCACCGACTTCGGAAGCTAAAGTTATTTTTCACTTTTTTGTGTTTTTTGAAGTCGGTTTTATTTTTTTGTCTAATGAGTATTGAGGAATTGTACACCTTGTTCCTCATAGACATACAGTGGCAAGCGAGAATGGATGGTTCTGTGCTTGATTCTGGATCGTGCCAAATGTTATTGGGTTGTTCCACCAAGCGAACATAAAAAACATATTTTTTTTTTGTTATCTCGTGTAGGTAAAGGCTTCCAACACACTACTGGCTAGCTGCTATGTGATCTTGCGGTCTACAGTACGGCACGCCGTATTCCGACTGGCTAGGCGTAACGTCTTGGTTCTATAACAAAATACGCTTGTGTACTAAAAAAAATCAATTAGTCTGTCAGATTATCAAAAAAATATTAGACCCGTATTTTTTCTTTTGTTACGTAAACCAAAATTGACGATGATACGACGCTTTTAAAATTCTCAATACGTCACGCCGTGCTATAATTTTTAGTGCGTTGTGACGTCACGAGCCCCACTCCCGAGTTTTGATGCGTTTTATCTTTGTCAATATTCATTGATTTACAAAAACAAAAAATACGTGTCCATTATTTTCCAATACTCTAACTGACGGACTAAATAGATTTGCAATTTATTGATGGTGGAAACCAGCATATTGTACCTTACCGCAATAGTCTTTTTACCAAGTTTAACTTTTTATTCCGTCTGCATCTATACTAATATTATAAAGAGGAAAGTTTTGTATTTTTGTATATAATGAATAAACTTAAAAACTACTGCGCCGATTTGAAAAATTGTTTCAGCAATGTATAGCTACATTATCAGCGAGTAACATAGGCTATATTTTATCCCGGTGTTCTCACGGAAACGGGGACTATGCGGGTGAAACCGCGTCACGTCCGCTAGTAATGAATAAATCCTAAAAAAAAAAAACCATCCTTTTTTTTCAACTTACATTTATTAAATTTCTTTCTTCAGGCAGTAAAATCGAGAGCCTACACCTCCCTAGAGGAGCTAGAGCGTCGCATCGTGGAACAAGAGCGTCGCGCGGCGCAGGCGCAGGCGGAGTACCGGCGCGAGCTGGAGAGAGCCTCGCTGGCGCTGCAGCATAAGGAGGCCATCATACGCAGCCTCATCGACAAGGTGGCCGATGTCGAGGAAGTTAGGTTGGTAACCTACAAAGTAAAAGCTAATAATATAAATGAAAGAAACAAAAAGCATTTATTGGGCCGCACAGGACAAAACACACAAAATTCTACTTCTTAGTGTGTCGATGGCAAATAAAGGGTGTAAAACACCTCTTAACGAAGCCGAAAGGCACTCGTTCTCCTCATCATTGCGATCATTTTTTTGTTCTACACCATACCTGGGAACTTTCTAGTTTTGGAGATATTGGGGGTCAAAGTTCCAACTTTTTGACAAGTTTTTTTTTAATACAAATTTTTAATGGAAGATTTTTACTTTAAACACCTCCACGAACCCCGTACTATTCAATCCATCCATCAGCACAATGTTTTGATTGCATTACATTGAGTTCTACCACAAAACATGATTTTTCACCCCAAAAAAAAAGTTACTTAGTTTGATGTACAGAATTCTTGGTTGACGGCTTCGTGATGAGGTCTTTTACATCCTGTATTTATTAAATATGTTTGACCCAAAACTAAGCCCTGCGAACTCCGCTCGCTGATGCAGTCATAAGATCGTCAAGTGCGCAGGTGTCGAGGCATGCGTCACAAGATGGAAGGTGGGCCATTGTTTGTGGAGACACGCCGCATACACACTTGAGATCTGAGCCGTCCATAAACCGCCATCTGAGAAGATTGTCTTTGCTACGCCCGACCTGGGTTCGAAGTCTATTCAGAGATTTCCAAGTCGGCCACGGCAAAGCATTCCCAGGTGGAAGGCTTTCAGACGGCTCGAAGAAACCGTCAGGGGGCTTAAGCAGCTCCCGCCAGAGATCACATCTCGCTGTGGAGGCATTACTTTTTTTGGACTAGCTAGGCCAACGCACCAAACGCACAAAATAAAATGGTATAATTATCAGTATTATGACTATAAAAATTAAACATTGATACAAAAAAAAAGGAACGAAGTTGGTCCTGTTCGAGGCCAAAAGGCTCTCTCATTTCAGCATAGTTTTGTAACATTAAAAAAAACGTCACAGCGCTGGTATTCTGATAGGGCCCAACCCAAAGTGATGCCAAAAAAAACTCACTCAAGTCACTTTGGTACATCAGGCTCGAAGGGAACTAAAACGCCGATTCCTGCCAGCTTTCCTTCGGGAGCAAGGCATTCTAGTATGCATTACAATAAAATATTTAGATTTTACCCGCAATTTCTCTCATAGTCTTTCCCACAGAAATTGTAACTTTGGTCTTTGTAATGTTTCCACATCATATTCATCATCATCTGCCTAGCCGACTCGGCTTCCAGTCTAACCGGTTACCGGATGCAGCTGAATACCAGTATTTTACGTAGAGCGACTGCCTATCTGACCTCCACAACCCAGTTAGTACTGGGTATTCGATACCCCTTGGTAAGACTGGTAGTCAGACTTTCGGGCCTCTGACTACCTGTAACGACTGTCAAAAATCTACAAACGACAGCCGGGACCAACGGCTTAACGTGTTTTCCGAGGCACGAACGAAACTCGGTATGTAATAACAATAACTTCATGTTATTTTTCTCTAAATTTAGTTTCGTATAACCTCAACAAGCACTCAAAACAGAATTTTTATTCATTTAACTTTTGTCAACAGACTCAGCCAAACAAACACCCACCGTCTTCAGGGCATCATAACCGACTCTTCACCGGAAAGGTCTCCGACTGTTCAACCAGAGTCTTCCGCCCAAAGGAAGGAAGTCAAGCCTTCAGTGAAACTGGTTCCAGGACCCGGAGGGTACTTCCAGGAGAAGGAGAGCAAGAGGAAAGGGAAATAGTTGAATAGTGAAAGGGAGTGTATACACTTGTCGACGCGGAATTCGCTTGAGCCGATCACCTATCACCACAATAGGCTAGTATCCACCATCAATAGATTGCAAATCTATTTAGTCTGTCAGTTATAGTATTGGAAAATAATGGACACGTATTTTTTGTTTTTGTAAATCAATGAATATTGACAAAGATAAAACGCATCAAAACTCGGGAGTGGGGACTCGTGACGTCAGAACGCACTAAAAATTATAGCGCGGCGTGACGTATTGAGAATTTTAAAAGCGTCGTATCTTCGTCAATTTTGGTTTACGTAACAAAAGAAAAAATACGTGTCAAATATTTTTTGATAATCTAACTGACAAATTAGATTTTTTCATGACACAAGCCTATTCTCGCATATAGTTCGGCGCTGTGTCGAATTGAGTTGCCTAAACCGAAACGACGTTTTTTTACTTGTTTGCAGCATGCACATTGGACAAATGATCAAAAACCTCTTTTTATCTGTTTCAAGTCGATTCCAAATTAATAATCTGGCTAAATGGGGTATCCTCGATTTATCCCAAAAATATTTCCAGTGTGGAGCCCCTCTGTAGGATATGCCCTACCTACTGTACTGCCCATCTTGCACAACCACTTGCACCGTGTGACTGACACTGGCTTGGCCACCATCTGGGATTTTAATTTTGATAACACAAAAAATTAGTCGAAATTTGTCGCCAAATATCAGAATTTGTCGGTCTCTGGTTCAAAAGATGTAAAGGTTTATTTAAGTGGCCAATCTGAGAGAGTCTCCCCAGCTTGGCCACATTTATATCTCAAAAACTAGTAGAGCAAGATCCCGGGCCGCCAGACCTTACTTATTTTCTCATGAACAAAATGTGTGGCATCAAGTAGTATTAGTATGTACTGTGAACGTATGCATACCTGCTAACTTGTACCGACGGCCAATTTTTAGATATCAGGTGCTAAAGTTGCGTAAAAATAATGCAAATTTTTGTCAAAGACTGAGTGCTGATTTTTTAATATGTTGTACAGAAGGTTTTTATAAAAATATTATTAACACTGCCAGATGCATCAGGTCGACAGAAATTTCTGCTAAGCACTTCGAAGCACGGAAAAAAATATGTGATTTTACCGATAGTCTGAGACTTAATTTTTATATTTGATTCTCAGGAAATCATTTCAGTACTTATTTTGAGCCAGACCAATCATAGTTGCGCCAAACATCCCCCAGACACAATTAAAATGTCGCTATATGAGCGCATTAGTTTATTGAACTCATACAAAAATGATGAATTGCGACTCTACAAATGTTCTGACTGCTTACAATGACTATTAAAAAAACCCTCTGAGTATCAAATATTTAAAAAAAATTGACTAAACGTGATATTTTTTTTTGTTATTTTTTCCGCGCTCTAAAGCGTATGGCAGAAATTTCCGTCAACGGGCGGTGTCAGGAAGTGTTGGTTATTAGTTTTTAACAATATTCTCTGTAACATATATATAAAAAACAGTACTCGGGCTTTATAACTTTTACGCAAATTTGCCAACGAATATCTAAAAATTGGCCGTCGGCACAAGTTAGCACGTATGCATACGTTTATAGTACACACTAACACTACTTGATGCCACCCATTTCGTTCATGAGAAAATAAGTAAGGTCTGGGGGCCCTGGGATCTTGGACTATGGGGCCATATGTACTATCGAGGACATTCCCGCCTGACCACCACTAAGCTTATTTTTGCTTGCACTCGCAACATAGAAACGCTCTCTAGCCCCGCCCCGTTGACTTTGTATAGAAATAATGAATGAAAAGATACCGAATCAGCCGAGCGCACTGACGACGCACGCCAAACGAGAGTCATTGTTGTTTTGCACACCAAAGTCGAGGCTTTCCTAATAGGCCCAAACTTTAAGGGGGCGTGGCTCGGCGCCTCCGCAAGTTTTAAGCGAAAATATTTTAAAATGGTCAGGCGGAAAAGACCCCGACTGTACCTACCAATATCTAATCTGAGCAAATGATAGAGCTGTGTAGGTGGCTCTACATACTGGTCTGACTGGTTTGAGTTCATGGACTGGTAAAGAAGATGAAGTCAATAAAGTGTGATCAATTGGGAGGAGGTCCCTTTAGGGAGATTTTGTTTATGAGCATTGTGTGATTCTGATCGCTGCTTTATAAGAAGATGGTAGTTACGGTTCCAAAACGGTTTTGCCAATGCCAAAGAGAAGAGTCTTAGTAAATCTTCTAGAAATCAAAATAAAATAATTAAAGTTTAAGATATTTTCAAAACGGTGAAGAAAAACATTATGAGGAAACCGGCATGTCCTAGAACGAAAATTTCTAACACATGTGACATCCGCACTAGGCCTGCGTGGTGGATTATAGCCCATTCCTGCTCATTAAGAGGAGGCCTGTGTCCCAGCAGTGAGAACATTGAAATAAAAATATCGCTGGACATTACACACAGCGCCATCTAGTGCCACACTAAGCAACGAGGCTTGTGTCGTGGACACCAGATAGTTGATATACTACATAGATGCTTTTTGTTTGTAAATACCTACATACTTATTATATATAAACATCCATGACTCGGAAACAAATGTCCATGCTCATCACACAAACGTTTGCTCCTACCGGGATTCGAACCCGGTACCCTAAGAACATTATAGGCTGATTATGTTTATTATGCTATTTTGTAAAAGTGGCGGAAGTATGTACCTCATGGCAAATTATTCTAGTCGTAACAGCTAGTCTGTAGGTAAGCATTTAAAAAGAGGTCTAGCCTTATCTAGAATGAGGGATTTTCTTTTTAGCCCTTCCCTAGTCGCTGGATAGATGGCGCTAGGAGTTAGTATGATAATGCAAGGAATCGAACCTAAAAAAACTGATTTTAACAAAGCGCGAGAAATGTAGGTTATATTCGGAAGGTTAAGCAAATGAAAGTGTCAGTCAACGAGAGTATGTGACGTGACACAATGTTTTTTTTTTTCAAGCGTTTTGGCTTTGGCACCAACTATCATAGTCAGTTCAACGCCATCTATAGAGTTCTTGGAAACTAAGTTTTTTTTTAAAACCTCAAAAGGAAAACCTCTCATTATAATAGAAAAAAAAACAAACGGTGTTCTTGCCTTTATTAGCTTTTTAACGCGAGAACATAAACGCACAAATGCGCATGCCCTTCATGCCAAGCCAATATTTCAACGCAAATACCTACAAAAATAATAGGTATTCCAAAACTATTCAATTGTTTATTTGTGTTATAGTGCACCGCGCATTTTATTTCACATATTTGTGTCGTTGGCGTACAGGGCATGTGCTTGCTTGTCACATATATGTGACAATAGAATTCAAAATGTTAACAGTAACTTAAGCACGTTATAGTGTAGAAAAGTTGATTTGAAAGCTTTAAGCCACTGTTGTATATACTGCCTTAGAAGATCATTATGATTCCTTTGTGAGAAAGGGATGATGCTATATGGCGTGTATAAATCTGTCTCGCTCCCGCACTGGAAAAATGACGGCATTAATAAGTACTTTATAGTAGGCCTGTAGATTGTTCATCTGTATCTTCCAAGAGTTATAAATATTATAGGTTAAGATCCCGCCTAAGACCGACCTTCACTCGTCTGTTGAACGAATTAATTTTTTTTTTGTTTCTCCGAATATTAGGTAATATTTATATTGACCGTAATCAGATACTTTATTTTTTAATAGTGCAGAATATTAGATAATATTAATATTGACAGTAATCAGATATTAAAATTTTTAATAGTGCGCAGTGTAGGGTAGTCTTTCTTTTTGTTACTTGATAAACTCGATCGCTACTTGGAATATTTGTTATACACGCTTATTATGAACTCGGAACGATTGGGACTGTTCTTTTTTTAAATAACTGATAAAAATCTATATATATACGTGTATGCCAAATATTAAAAATACCAATTATTCAATATTTTATCATGTAACAAAAAGAAAAACTACCCTACACTGTGCACTATTAAAAATTTAAATATCTGATTACTGACAATGGTGTCGATTCTGTAGTGCACAAACTAAACTTAATTTAGGCTAATGCTATCTTTTTCTCTCTAATAAAACGAGAAAGAGACGGACGTAATTTAGAGCTGTCAAATTTAGTTGGAACTAATATTTCTATACAAATGAAGGGTGCACGTAAAAATATGTCGACTAAAAACACGGTGAAGCGCAAGGCATAAACTAATTTTATAACACATTTGCTCGTAAAGAGTGTCTTATTCAACCCATTTCAATATCGTAATGTATCTCATTACGTACTTGTGCAGTAATGTAATGTACACAACCCACGGTTTACCAAGATGCTCCGATGAATAAAATTAACTGTGGGAGATGAAATAATATAATAAATAAATATTTAATTCTTTAATTTAATTAATTTTGACAGTAAATTACAACCATTTATCTGTAACAAAAACACAAAAATATTAATTTACTTTATTAGTAATACTGGCTGTTTTGTGTCTTTGCCTTAAAAAAAGCGCTGATGCGCGGGCATCGCTAATTTGTGAACAAGTAAAAGATTTATTCGTTTAGAAAGTTCGAGTTTTATTTATTTCCTTGCAAATATGTTATAAAACGTCGTATGACAGACGTGCGCTTTGATAATTACAGCCTCTGCTTTATTATAGCCCTCGCCTACGGCTCGGACTAACAATATCGCCTCGGCTGTAATTTTCAACTTACCGCACTTATATCATAATTACTGTGACAGCTCTAACTTAGTTTATAGCTATAGCCGTCCTTTTCTCGCACTGCCTTATATTTAAAGATAGCAATAGCCTAAATTAAGGTTGGTTTGTGCACAACAGAATCGACACCAAATGAACGACCTAAAATGAACGGTGTATAATTTGTCTTTACTAAAAAAACAACCTGTATTGTGCAATATCGATACACGATTTAAACTATGTCGTGAACTCGTGAGGTATTCTTGTTTACGATCTTGTTTATATCTTGACTAATGTTAAAGTTTTGAGTATTTAGCATATACATACATGAATGAATTGAGTCTAGAGAGTGATGAAGTTATCTCATGGCTAGAGTCAGGCGCGGATACCGGATTTCCTGTAAAGGGGGGCAATTTTTGGAAAATTCGTAAATATAAAATAAAAAAATTGATAAACTTTTGATAGATGGGCGATACTTTACAGAAATCCATGATGTGCAAGATACAAGGGGGCCCCCAGCTTTTGGGCCAGGGGGGGAGCGTAGCGAGAAATTCTTAGGACACCTTGCCTTGTCCAATTGTAATCTGTCCAGATTACAATGGTTTGAACGTTCATATAGGAGTTACTCGGTCGAATTTTAGATAAATGCAAGAGAAAGTATTTAACACTTTTCCTACTAGGTACTGGATAACTCCAGTACCTAGTAGGAAAAGTGTTAAAATTCCTCCTGGGCTTCATAAAGACAAAGTTAAGACTCATGAAAAACTAGGCTTCAAGAGCGAGCGTAGCGGGCTCGAAATTTTTTACAACATTGCCTCAGATAATTATGCTATAATTGCATATATATATAGGGCCTCGGAGCAAGGGGCTCCTAATTTATTTCAGGCTCAGATCGAGAGATAGATCGATCGTGCAAAAATCCAATAGGAGTGCCAATGCAGAGGTAAAAAAAAACAACCTTTTTGATAAATGTGTTTTCGCAGGGTTAAACAATATCTTAATTTAAGTGATTCCATTTTACGCTGCAATTTATTACGTTTAATTCCATTCTATGGCATCAGGCAGGAAAAGCTATAGGTAACTTTTAAAAATCCTGAGCCTCTAGGGGCAGGGGCAGATGCCTCCTCCTGGCGACGCCCATGACAAGATATACAGCTAGAATATTTAGTTTAAATTCCGTCAAACTAGTTTAAGCTTGGCTAATGACGTATTTGGTCCGGTTCAGGGGGGGGGGCAATTGCACCCATTGGCATTGGCAATTTTTCAGACAGCCTCGAATATAACCAGATTTTAAAATTAAAAATACATTACCCTCCTTTTGGGTTCTTTGGTCGGGTAAAAATGATAATTATTGTATTATTAATAGTTGTAATTACATGTAAGTAATTTAAAAATTATGTTCCTAATCGAATGTAAAAATATATGTAATTGGGAAATAAAGGTGTTCAAAATAATTTTATGTAAGTAGTTTTAATTTATTTACTTCATTCAAAACAAGGACACTCTTCAAAAACGCTAAATTAAAGGGTTTTTTCATTCGGACGTACAGAACCCTAAAATATTTCACACTAGCTGACTTCCCGCGGTTTCACCCGCGTAGTTCCCGTTCCCGTGGGAGTACGGGGATAAAATATAGCCTATGTTACTCGTGGATAATGTAGCTTTCGAATGGTGAAAGAATTTTTTAAATCGGTCCAGTAGTTTTTGAGCCTATTCATTACAAACAAACAAACAAACAAACAAAGTTTTCCTCTTTATAATATTAGTATAGATAACATAACATCACGCCTGAAATCCCCGAGGGGAATGGCAGAGGTGTACCTAATAGTACACACACATTTCACCAGTTATATTTAAGTCTCATGTAATAAGGGGTGAGCCTATTGCCATCAACCGGGCCCAACTCCAGACTCCATGACCACTACTGAGAAATACCTGATAGAATAACCTAATCACACTGCCCGACCCGGGAATCGAACCCAGGACTTCATGCTCAGCAGTTGTGCTTTCGACACAGAATATATATTAGTAGCTTACAGTACAGAAGTTTCACTCCCGAGTTTAGGTATGATAAACGCAAGCGTGCGGCCACCGCACTAGTCTCCTCGCTCGACTTGTCGCACACGCAGCGCACGCACCCGCGAAACAAAAATAAACTGTTAATACCGTAAAGTACCTCTGACAGCCCTAGCAGATTGAAGCGAGACGGCAGACAGTTATTGTACTATGAACGCTATGCGCAATGCAAAAGGTTGAAATTAGATTGTTTTCCAGAATAGTAGGTAAATATCTCGGGGTTTTTGCGCCGCTTGTATGGAAGTGAGACAGGCCTTATTTTATTAATTAGCCCACTTCATCAACGAAGCAATCTAATTAATAAAACTTTTGGAAAAACACAATAACACTCGACACAGGACCTCATGCAAGTTACATTTGCTACTTCCTTTACTACTAGATAGACCGACTATAATGTATAACGGTGCATCTATTCATACACGAAATATTTACAGGGAATCATCTAACGGCTATAAAAAAGCCATTTCAAGGAAAAAATCACGCGGGGCAGTCTTTGGGTACCTACTGCCGATAGTATAGTATATAATTGTATCGTCGATCAATCCAAAATAAACTTAATCTTAATTATATAAGGTTGATTTTGAGTAGCCGTGTTCGGTGACGATGATGCGAGTTCCATGATTTTTGTTCATCCAAAAAGTGCACAACGTGCCTAAAGAAATTTTCACTTCAAAAATTTTTTATCTGGGTAAATAAAAAAAATAAAAAATTACTTGACCCAATACTGGCTCTTTATATTTTTGAACATCCATTACGCTAGTTTACTACGTCGCCGCGTCCGCGTCGTATAATTACGTCATACTACGGATTACGACGTCGTCGTAGTAAAGGTTTTATGCAAAATGTCTCAAGAAATTTTGGAATTATAATAGTTTCGTACAAACAAAAAAACTTAGATTTTTTTTTCGTTGCAATGGCTTCGCTAAAGCGGTTAGATGATTTTTTGAAAATATTTCGTGTTTGAATAGGTATACCATAGGCAAGTTCTAACTTCAAGGGAACCCTAACAAAATAATTCATTAAAGAAAATTCTTGAAATAGAAAATAACATCACTACCTTATACAATAGTAAGTAAGTAACCTTTGCCTTCAATCCTAAACCATCAGGAAACATGTGAGGCCTAAATTAATTGCCTTTTAAATGTACATTTCGCAAGGTCCCAGTAATTTAGGTCAAGACTAAATAATACCCAAATCTTGGAAAATAACCCGTGCATTTATTTGCGCACGCGTTCATTTGTTTGTGCTGTTATCAGCAAGGTTTCAGTTATCAAGCCTACTGAATAATTATAGGCGCGAGATGAGTATTGTTACTGGGGATGTATGTGTGTAGCTGTATCTACAGGGTGTAAACAGACTCTTCACGAAGTCGTCAACCAAGCATTCTGTACATCATACTTTAGGCGATTACATGAGCTAAATTAGCAACTGTATTTGTGTTGATTCAAACTTCGTTTGAAATACTGTTAGAATTAAGTTCTAATCAGCTTGCACTACAAAGTGGTTGTTACGTCAGTCACTGCGGCCGAATAGTGTGAAATGAGTGTTTTTTTGCGATTTACAAAAAATCTATTGATTGTACTAAAAAAGTAAAACACTATGATGCTAACATTTTGCTTGTAGAATTATTTGCCAAAAAATCAGAATGATCGCATGTATTTTAGTAGGTATGGTTTTAACTCGTTAAAATATTTTTTTAGAGATAAGTTCGTGATTTTTTCTATCGAATAAAATTTGTTGTATTATGTTTTCAAAACACTATCGTACTAGCATATATCCTGAAGAATATCATATATTTTTGTAGTTTTATTTTGTTGTAGTGAATGCAATATGCTTTTTTGCATTATAAAACTCGCGTAATCACCCTAAGTAACTTCACGGAAAAATTATTGCTGGAAACGGATTATTTTTTTTTTGGTGTGAAAAATCACGTTTTACGGTAAAACTCAAAATGTACCGGTCTCAAAACATTGTGCTGATGGATGGATTGAATAGTACGGGGGTCATGGAGGCGTTTAAAGTAAAAATATTACCTACATTAAAAACAGGTACCTAGGTACTTATTTAAAAAAAAAAACTTGTGAGAAATTTGGAACTGACCCCCGCAATATCTCCGTAACTAGAAGGTTCCCAAGTATGGTTAAGAACAAAAAAATGATCGCAAAGGCGAGGAGAACAAGTGTCTTTCGGCTTCGTGAACACCCTTTATGTGTAGTACCTACCCAACAGTGGGTACCAATGGGCAGATGAGATTCTTATTGATCATCATCATCATCATCATCATTTCTGCCGAAAGACGTCCACTGCTGGACATAGGCCTCCCCCAAGTGTCGCCACATTGAACGGTCACGTGCGACTCGCATCCAGCGGATTCCCGCAGCCTTATTGATCATATTGTACCTATTAGATGCCCTGGCATGCATTCCAAGTGTCCATTCAACATAACATTACGACTTCAATCCCCGAATGGTCAAGCCTCTGCTTACTTGCTTACTGTACTTAAACTACACCCAAATTTGATTATTTTGACGTAAAAGGGGGTGAGCTTATCGCCATCAAATGGGCACAATTCCTGACTCCGAGCTGATACTCTAAAATTTCTAGTGGAAAATACACCGCCCGATCGGGAAACCAAACCGAGGTCTTCCCATCTTGCGAATACCAGACTAACGAGGCATCTTAGTTTTCTTGTGGAAATACATGTCCGTGGCGTGGAAAGCGGAGTAGCCGCACTCTCTAACTCTTCGAAGATATGCAGCTAATTTCCCTTGTTCCCTTGACAAAGGCCATTTTTCCTGACCCTTTACAAATATTTTGCTCCAGCTGCCTCTCAGATGTTGCACTAACAAATGGGCAATTTGGTGCTTTTGGGTCATCCTGAAGAAATTATCATCATCAGTTAAGTAAGAGGACGTGTTCCACCGTCATCCAAAGCAAACACAACCGTACGCCTTACGGACGGTTGGTTCTCGAAACAAATCAGACATACATACAGACGTATAATCTCAAAATTAATGATGTAACCAAGATTTTCTAACAATATTTTGATTTTAAAAGAGTGTCCATTGAGTTTCTTGCCCGTTCTTCTCCATAGAGATCTACGCTAGGGAATGGGCAACTACAGTACTTTCTCAAGTTATTATGCCTTGTGACTGGGACTGTAGCTTTAATTTTCTTTTTTGTATTTTTGACTTTCAAAAGTGCCGTAATGGTCTAATTGAAATAAATGCTTTGAGTTTGAGTTTGACAACTTTGAAACCCATTCATTTGCCATCCATCACGCCTGTAATCGGCGAAGTGTTAAACAGAGGTGTCTGGTGTGTACCTATACTTATATCTCACCCAATTTTCGACAGTTATGTTTAACTCCTATGTCACAGGGGGCAAGCCTATTGCTATCAACGGGACACAAATCAATTAGGCTCCAGGCCGCTTATGAGGAAGCGCTAGGTAGCCCGCGAAATTCTACAGGCTCAGTTTCAGAATATAAAATATGATGCGCGATTGGAAACACACGTAAATTTATTTAATCCCACTTAATGACCATTTCATGAAAGTCATTCAATGGGGTTCAATGAACGTAGAGGGTTGTATTGATGATTTTAATAATTATAACTCTGTAAATGGCTATTTAAAGAGTTATAATTATTAAAATCATCAATACAACCCTACAATTCCTACCCTATTAAAACCCTATAATATGGCTATATTGGAGAGCAGCGGTGGCCCAGTGGCGGCGGCGCCGGCGGCCCGACTTACCAATGGTAAGTCGTGGGTTGGAACCCAGGCAGGCGCATTACTTTGTGTAATTTATTTCATCACCACTGCTCTCAAAACGGTGAAGGAAAACATCGTGAGGAAACCGGCATGTCCTAGAACCAAAAAATTGGAAGACAGTGACATCTACCAATCCGCACTGGGCCCGCGTGGTGGATTATAGCTCATTCCCTCTCATAGAGAGGAGGCCTGTGTCCCAGCAGTGGGAACATTAATAGGCTGATGATGATGATGAAAGCCATATTTGTCACGGGCGCGAATCACATTTTAATCGAATTGCAAAAATCCCTGGCGGTTACACCTTAATTGGCTTTTCCTCAATCAACAGAAACACACACATAGGTACTAACCTGATATCAGATTTTCTTCATGGACAGCAAGCCCTACATTACTTAAATAGCTGAAAAAAATATTGTTATCAGTAGTGAAGGCTTCAGGCGAGGTATTAGCTTGTGCGATCGTGTCTTCTTATCACAGTGGTTTATTTAATTGTCTCATAAACAAGTGGAGACACGTACTTACAGATTTGTTATTAACTTGGTCGCCATTTTAAAAAATACGTTTAAAAATGGAACAGTAATTTTTGTTTCGGAAAGATTTAGAAAAAGTGCTGTGTTTTTTTTTGAGTAGGTAGTGTATGTATGAAGACAGATTATTTATTAGTAAATTAGTTATTTATTAAATTCATTTATTCTTTAACTTAAGTTATACTATAATTTGGAGAAAACTTTAGACTCTGAAAGACTAATTATGTTCAGCATGAGTACTTCAGCAGCAAGTATGAAGGATATGGCAGGTATGTACTACGTTTCAATTACCTATTTATTTATACATTTAGCCGTGTGGTATCCGGCAGAGTAGAATAGAACCAACCCATTACACTCACGGGTGTCGTATAAGGCGACTAATGTCTGAGGCAGAACACCTTGCGCCTCCGTAGACCTGAGAATGGGCAGCAGCGTTTTCTGTTACACTAACAGAAAACGCTGCTGCTGCTGCTGCTGCATGAACTACACTAGTTCATGCAACAAGCGACTGATTTCTTCATCGGTTGCACGATTTTGTGACGTCATCATGTTTTCTTTATCGTAGCCTATATAACAAATAAAAAATATGTACATTTATTCTCAAAAAAGTCACAAAAACACATTTTACCCAAAGTCAAAATAATGACACTAAAGATAACCATACGTCACATCGACGTACGGTAGGTAAATATTGACGAAAGTATTGCACTTACCGGAGCGATAAGGGTATGTTCTGCGGGTCTAAAATGCCCGCTATAGCAGATCCTACGCAGAATCTTAGCATGAATCACGTTAAACAAATTAAATTCTTAAAATGGACTTTATGTGAATAACTATAAAGTCCATTTTAACAATTTTAAATTTTTAACGTGATTCACAAAACGATTCTGCTAAAGCGGCCATTTTAGACCCCCTGCAAGCTCCGAGGGACGACTGAGCATACATTGTAGTCTTTGGACTGAGCTGGCGGGAACGGCAAGTTTAGTGACGCAAAAAACAAACGAGATATATAGATTTTTTTAAATCGAATACGTCGATTCGACGTAGGTTATCTATCTAGGGTTAAAAAAGTAAGTCAAAAACTAAAACCTCAAAAATCACACTCTAAAAAGTATTTATCAAGAAAACATTCTCATCTGTTTTTTTTTCTTATATTATGACTTTATGTCATGGGCCGTGTGGTATCCGGCAGAGTAGAATAGAACCAACCCATTACACTCACGGGTGTCGTATAAGACGACTAATGTCTGAGGCAGACCACCTTGCGCCTCCGTAGACCAGAGAATGGGCAGCAGCGTTTTCTGTTAGTCTTTCATCACTGCGTTATCCAATCCGCCTGCCAAGCGTGGAGATTACGGCAAATTCCTCCCATCATGGGAGAGGCTTAGGTCCAGCAGTGGACGTTATGGGCTGTTGTTTATTGTTGTTGTATGTCCTGCAAAAGGGCTATAATATAGCCTATAGTAACGCGGACGATCAAGACGCTTCCCCACAAATCGTCGGAAGCGTACTTCTAAACTACTTATCATTTAATTTATCAAATTATCATAAGTTTAGAAGTTATGAGGCAACAGATGAACATACATACATGCCGATCAAAATAATAACCCTTATTTTTGCTTCGCCGTAGTCGGGTAAAAATAAACCCAAAATCATTTCCTCAGCTAAGAATCATGCTTATGACTTCCAACTCGTCATTCAATCCTTAGTAAGTATGGTTAACAGAGCACATTACTTATCCAGTATCCCTCTGCAGGGTAAAGGTTATTTTTAACCGACCACGGCCAAGTAAAAAGGAGGGTTATGAGTTTTACAGAGAAGGGTTGATTTTAACCCAATCAAAACATCAATTTCCTCATCATCTTCCTGCCCCCCATGTTACTTGTGGTCGGCGTAACACGTTTTCTTCTTTCATTCTCCTCTGTCAACCGTCACGCAATCATTTACACCTTTTTCCCTCACACAATCCATCCATCTTTTCCTTGGCCTTCCTCTCGCTCTCCATCCATCCACATTTATATTCATCACTCTTTTAGTCACATGCGATTCTTCCCTCCTCATCACATGCCCATACCAAGACAGTCGATTCCCTTTCAACTTTTCTGTAACTGGCGCAACTTTCAAACTTCCTCTAATATACTCCATTCCTTATTTTATCCATTCTTATCACACCACACATCTACATTCTCATCTCCGCTACATGCAATCTTTTTTCATTCATCTTCTTCACAGCCCAACATTTCGATCCATACAGTATGACAGGTCTAATCGCGGACTTGTATATTTTCCCCTTTAACTTGAGGGGCATCCGTGGGTCGCAAGTTGTTCCAGTGACCTATCGCCATTTCATCCATCCTGAGTTGATCCGGTGCGTTACGTCACGATCTACTTCACCATCCCCTTGGACAAGCGACCCGAGGTACCGGAAATCGGAACAGATCGGTATGGGTGTCAAAACATCAATTTCCTCGACCACCTGAATAGGGTATTACACCCATTTTTTAAAAGTGTCTCAATTAGATTCTATAGTGCTAATGAACCACTAAAAAATTTACAACATTTTTATTCAATCGTTATGTTCCCTAAAAATGCATTTAAATTTTGCATTTTCAAATCTCGCGCGTAATTTGACGAAAACGCTGGATGCCATATTGCTCTGTGGTCATGACGTTAGTAGGCTGTGTAAACAAATGCAGTGAATTTTAAACACCTCCTAATGCTATCAAATAGCTTTATTAAGTGTAAGAGAGGTAAAGGGCATTACTTACATCGAAGTTTTAACATTCCGTAACTCAGCAGAACAGAAATCGGGATTTACAGCTAAGAATTTACCGACCATCAAAGAGTTTATTCTTGGTAAATTTGTGTCGTCTCCTTGTACAAAACCGTCCTCCATGGTATTATTTCAATAAAAATTATAAAAACAATTGACACTTGTATGTTTACACAGCCGTATGACGTAATAACATGGCGACCACTGTTGAAACAGATTAAAAAAGCTGATACTTTTGAATTGAATTTTAAAATTTATTTTGCTATTTTATGAAATAAAACTAACGTTTTCCGACTGTTTTTTGCCTAAGCTATCTCAATAATATATTTTTAGATTTTTTCTCTTAGAGAGTAAAATACCCTATTGCGAATAAATGCGTTATCCATCAATCATCAATCAAATTGTCAACATGGAAGGCGGTTGCCGCAAGACCATTCATAAAAAATTGCATGCGTAGCTAAATCACTGTAAAACGGTGCGCTACGAAAATATACTTCCGTCCTTTTGTAGGCCCCTGCTACGAGCTACGACTTCGGCTACGTAGAATCTTTGCTCCCAATCTATACAAATAACAGGTTTTTACTGAATGCTTATAAAAGTAAACGGTACTTACAACAAAACATTAACACAACCAAAAATCATTTTTATAAAGTTTTGTCTGAAAAAATTGAAATGTCTGTTTATGATTTGAAAAAACAGGTTTTTACTGAATGCTTAAGAAAGTATAAACGGTATTTACAACAAAACATTAACACAACCAAAAATAATTTTTTAAATTTTTTTCGTCTGTTTGTTCTGAATAACGTCCGAAACGGCTGCGCCGATTTAGACGGGACTTACTGGCTGATAGCTGATGTTTTAAGGAGTAACTTAGGCTACTTTTATTTTAAAAATTGTAAAATAGAATGAAAAGCTTAACAAAAAAAAAATATAGATTAGATTAAACAACTACTTACATCCTAATTGTTTTTCGAAATAACGACCACAAAATATGAAATATCATCGAATATTATAAGCAAATATTTACACAGATGCTAATTAAAACAAATTGTTAGGCACCACTTTTGATATTAATTAAGAATTTTCCTTAATCAAATTGAGTAAGTTTTGTCCGTGACTTACGTATAACACGTGATGAATATTTTTATTTCATTAATCATGTAAAAGAAGTAGCTAAGGGTCGTAGCAACTCTACCCCGTATTTTGGACTTAAGTCTCATTCATGAAGACTTCGCTACAGCAACATAATCTTACATTAGTTTGACGGAAAATTAGAAGAAGATAAACTTCTTTCTTTAGGCATTAGGTTTTCCCGTTTGAAAGATAAGGGACCTTATTAACGGTCGCAGCGGAGAATGGAACCGGCGAAAGATGTCGTGCGGTGTTCCGCAGGGTCTTAGGGCCGTCCTTGTGGAACATCGGTTACGACTGGGTGCTGCGCGCCGACCTCCCTAGCGGCGTCAGCGTGGTTTGCTACGCAGACGACATGCTGGTGCTAGCACAGGGAGGGTCGCACGAGGCGGCGGCCGAAGCGATGACACGCGGGTTTGCGATAGTCGTTGAGAGGATCCGGCAATTGGGTCTCGAGGTGGCATTGCACAAGTCCGAGGCCATGTGCTTTCATGGGCCTCGGAATGCGCCACCTCCGGGATCCTCACTGACGGTAGGAGGGGTATCCATCGGCGTTGAGTCGACGTTGAAGTACTTGGGACTTGTCCTTGACAGCCGGTGGAACTTCGTAGAACATTTCCGACGTTTGGGCCCCAAACTGGAACGGACTGGGGCTGCCTTCAGGCGGCTCCTGCCCAATCTGGGGGGGCCAAACGCCTCCTGCCGGAGGCTCTACGCGGGAGTCGTGCGGTCAATGGCCCTTTACGGGGCCCCGGTGTGGGCGCGTTCATTGAGGCTGCGAGCCGCCCACTATTTGAACGCGCCCCAAAAGGTAGTAGCCGTAAGGCTGGCCCGGGGGTACCGTACGATCTCCCGCGAGGCGGCGAGCCTCCTTGCCGGATTGCCGCCATGGGATCTAGAGGCGATAGTCCTCGCGCGCCTACATGAATGGCGCGTGGAGGCGCTACGCCGGGGGGAAACTCCGCTGCCGCGACAAATTGTCGCTCAGCGGACAGACTTCCGGCGGGATCTCATGGCGACATGGAGAGAGCGACTGTCGCAACCCCGTGCAGGGCACGCCACGATAGTGGCGATAAGTCCCCTCTTTGAGGAGTGGCTTGAGAGGCGTCCTCACCTTCCGCCTGACGCAGGTCCTCACCGGACACGGAGTGTTCAGGAGGTTCCTGCACCGAATCGGGCGGGAGGAAACGCCCGGGTGTTTCCATTGCGAGGATCGATCGGAGGACACGGTGGAGCACACGGTGGAGGTGTGCCCCGCGTGGGCGGCCCTGGTGCAAGCCATGGTCCGGAGCGAGACGGAACGGGACGCCGTCACCTCCTTCTGCGAAGCAGTAATGCTAGAGAAGGAGGTGGCGGAACGTGAGAGGAAAAGAACCTCTCAACGTCCCGGCCGCCGCGGGAGACGCCCCGGGCGTCGGGGGCCACCACCACGTGGCCCCCGGTCACCGTAGGCACGGGCCTGTGGACGGTGGGCTATGGGCTAGCTCGCCGTCCGTCCGTCTTATGACGACAGGCCGTGTCGACGGCGCGTTCGTGATCCACGCGCGCCTCAAAGAGAGTCAGCAAAAAGGAAGGGGTCCGTAAGGACCGATGCCTGCCGGGGTTGCGGGACTGTTCGAAAGAGATACCGTGGCCCCGGAACACAAAGGGCGATGAAGGAACATGGATGGGTTTTAGTCAGTAAAAGTCTGACACTCCCTCCTGCTCCGCCCAGAGCGGGAGGAGTTATTTGATGATTTCCCATCCGAAAAAAAAAAAAAAAAAAGGTTATTTATTAAGGTTCGTAGATCTAATGCTTAGATATTATGAGATACCTACTATAAGTACAGGCTGATTCGAAAGCAGAAATGTGCCACATTTAGTTAAGTTAAGCTGAATATTTTCACCATATATTTTTGACTAAAGGCACTAGCTATTGGCACCTACACATCTGGGATTAAGCCGGTACCTTGTATTTTGCCATCAAAGTTACGACACCATCATTTTGACTTTTAGCAAGATTATTCTAAAACGCATGCATGAACAGTTTTGAAACTTTGTATGGTTAAATATTAGCGTCAAGAAAGACCGAATACAGTTTTCAGCGTTCCTGAGCAGTTTATACCTCGTCTCATTTCTAAGGCGCTGCGATGTTTTTTCGGATTTTCATAAAACCGCGATGACTTAAAAATTATATTTTATTTTTTATTTTTTATTACAATATGGGCCTGCTCTTGACCTCGATCACGCCTGATGGAAAGCGATGGATGAGATCTATGATGAAACGAGCGTGCCCAGAAGATGCCTGTTCACTCTTGCTTTGAAGGCAGGCGAATCCCAGACTTTGGCTGTGCGCATAATAAAAGTGGAGGAGAAGCGCTTAGTACGACACATCGGGATGTCAACCAAGTGCGGATGGTACGCCGCAGTACGTCTGCTAGTCCGGTGGTAAAATGGTGATGGTGGGATCAGGTCGTGGAGCTCCTGTGCACACTCACCGAAGTACAGTCTGTAGAAGACCTACAGGCAGGCAACATTACGCCGATGAGCTAGGCTGTGAAGCGAAGCTGCCAACGTCTCGTCGCCTATAAGCCTTTTAGCTCTGCGTTCCACCGAGTCAAGTGCAGCAAGCTGGTATTTTGCTCAGCCATCCCACAAGTGACTGCAATACTCCATACAGGAACGGACTTGTGCTTTGTACAAACTTAAAAGCTGTCCAGATGTGAAGTATCGCCTCACCTTATTCAAGATGCCCAGCTTCTTAGCTGCGGTCTGAGCTTTTGACTCGATGGTTGCGCCAAAGTTGAGATGTCAACTCCATGCCCAAAAGCTGTAGGCGTCAGTAACTGCTACAGATGCACCCCGGAAAGTGGGAGACAACTGGAACTGGCTCCTTTTTGCAGTGAAGAGACACGCCTGTGTTTTCAGAGCATTGAATATTGGATTATTGCTTGGAAAATAATATTATATAGTAAGATGCGAAAAGATTTATTTAAAAGCAGACACACGTTACATAAGAAAAAACAAAGACAAGTTCTTCTGTGTCAGTCACAGTATGCTCTATGCCACATACATAGCATTGATACATGGCCTTTTAGTTTACTATCTACAACACTTGCCCTTAAACTAAAGGCGATGTACCACACAACTAACTGGTCCTTAAATAACACGTTATACACTTTAAATATACAACTAACACAATTTGAATAAACCTAAATCCTTTAAAAACAAATCGTGTTTTTCCTTCGTTAAGGGTTTCGTTAAGATATCGGCTATCATTTCATCAGTTGACAAATACTCAATTTTAATAATGTCCTTTTTAACAATATCTCTTATGAAATGGTGCCTTACATCTATGTGTTTTGTTCTGCTATGATACACAGGATTAGTACATAATCTTTGAGCAGATTGATTATCATTAAAAACCAATATTTTGCTAAACTTTCCAAGTAGTTCATGCAAGAAATTTTTAACAAACAAAGCCTCCTTACAGGCATCTGATAAAGACATATATTCAGCCTCCGTGCTAGAGAGAGCCACTGTTTTCTGTTTTCTACTCTCCCATGATATTGTGCTACTACCAAGTTTAAAAACAAAACCGGTATAAGATCTACGATCGTTTTCGTCACCTGCCCAATCTGCATCTACATATGCAGTGACATTCAGCTCACTCTTTTGAAAAATTAAACAATAATCTGTAGTACCTTTGAGATAGCGCAACACACGCTTAGCTGCTTTCCAATGAGTTTCTGAATGAGAATCGTTGAACTGGCTCAGCACGCTCACAGCATGAGAAATATCAGGTCTGGTACAAACTGCAATATACATAAGACAGCCTATTAAATTCCTATAATCATATTTATTATTATTTTCTTGACTTGCAGTTAACTTTAATCCTTTTTCCATCGGAGTTTTCGCAGGTTTACAGTCTGTCATATGAAATCTCTCTAAGACTTTCATTATGTAACCTGACTGATCCAGAGTGATCTTATCTCCCTGTTTACAGATCCTCATCCCCAATATCTGATGGGCTGGTCCCAGATCATGCATGTCAAACTCCTTTTTCAAGTCATTCTTGACTTTAGACCTTAAAGATGAATTATTTGATGAGAACAAAAGGATGTCATCGACGTACAAAGCAATTATTATAATCTCGCTTTGTCATCATCTGCCTAGCCTTTTCCCAACTATGTTGGGGTCGGCTTCCAGTTTCACCGGATGCAGCTGAATACCAGTATTTACATGGAGCGACTGCCTATCTGACCTCCACAACCCAGTTAGTACCAGGTAATACGATACCCCTTGGTAAGACTGGTTGTCAGACTTTTTGGGCCTCTGACTACCTAACGACTGTCAAAGATCTACAAATGACAGCCGGGACCAACGGCTTAACGTGCTTTCCGAGGCACGGAGGAAACTCGGTATGTAATGGGTGGTCACCCATCCACAGACCAACCTAGGCAAGCACGGCTATTATAATCTCGCTTTGTAATCTTTTGAAATAAACACATGGTTCTGATGATGTTCTACTAAATCCAAATTTCTTCATTAAAACATCATTAATTTTTTCATACCACATTCTAGATGCTTGTTTCAATCCGTAAATGGCTTTGTTTAATTTATAAACAAATTGTTCTTTGCCATTTATCTTAAAACCTTCTGGTTGCTCCATATAAACTGTTTCTTTTAAATCGCCATTTAAGAATGCAGTCTTTACGTCCAAATGATCAATATTTAAGTTATATTGAGCAGCAATAGCAATCAGAGTCCTAATTGTAGAGTATCTTACAACTGGAGAAAATGTTTCTTCATAATCTACTCCATATTGTTGCGTGTAGCCCTTTGCCACAAGTCGTGCCTTATATTTCAACAATTCACCATTGAGACCTCTTTTCTTCTTCAAAATCCATTTGCATTTAACTGGTTTCTGGTCACTTGGTTTTTCAGTAAGGGTCCAACAATTGTTTTTGATAAAAGACTTATACTCATCTGTTATTGCTTCTTTCCACTTAGTTGCATCTGGACCGTTCAGTGCCTCCTGCACTGTCTCCGGTTCTTCTTCAATACTGCTTAATCTACATACTAGTTGTGCAGACCCATTCAACATCATTGAATCTTCATAATCTGATGATGCCAGTGCATCTTCTATTGACGATTCTCCTGGAATGTAAGTTGAATCCAAAGTATCATTTGCATCAGAACTGTTCCCGCTCTCAGAGTCACTTACTGTGATAATACTTGTCTCCCTTGCACGCCTCTTTGTTGAAGATGTCTCAGAGTGCTCAGGAGACTCATCAGTTTCTGAAATCTCATTGGAATCAGACTGTGCCTCTGCAGTTTGCCCGATACTTGAACTAGTGAGATTTAATGAGCTCACGTTTTTATAAATATCATCACGTGACGTATCTGCTAAGTCAGAAATAAATGTATTTTCCAAGAATTTGACATCTCTTGCCTTGATACACTTAAACGAATCAGGTTCTATAAACCTGTAACCTTTCGTATCTTCGCAATAACCTACAAATATATATTGTTTGCTCTTGGAATCCAGTTTCTTTCGAATATGAGAAACAGCATACGCAATACAGCCAAATACATGTAAATAATTAATATTCACCTTTTTATTGGTCCATTTCTCCTCTGGAACTAATCCAGGGACAGCTTTGGTTGGGCTTCTGTTTTTCAAGTAGACTGCAGTGTTGACCGCTTCTGCCCAGAATTTATTGTCAAGCTTAGCATCTCGCAGCATACATCTCGCTTTCTCTAGAATGGTCCTATTTGCACGCTCAGCTACTCCATTTTGCTGTGGCGAGTGTGGGACCGTAGTTTGATGCTTGATGCCATTATTCTTCAATAAAGTCTGTAATTTTATATTAACAAACTCACCACCATTGTCACTACGGAGAATCTTAATTTTCTGGTTGGTTTCATTTTCAACCATAGCCTTAAAATGTTTGAAATTCTCAAACACTTCATCTTTTGTTCGAAGAAAATACACAAATGTTTTCCTACTATAGTCATCGATGAAACAAAGAAAATACTTGGCACCACTAAAAGACGCAACAGGTAAAGGACCACACAGGTCTGTATGTACCAAAGCTAAAACTTCAGAAGCTCTTGTGTATGACTTCTTGGGAAACGGTAATTTACTTTGCTTGCCCTCAATACACGCAATACATGGCTGAAAAACTGTAGAGTCGTAATTAATACCTTTGACCATACCTTGTTTAAGAAGCGCCATACTTCTGGAGTTTAGGTGTCCGAGACGACGATGCCAAGTTTCCTGCGATGCTACCGAAATCTGTTCCTTCGATTTAGGCGAACAAGCAGCCTTAAAGACTTCTTCTGGAGCAGATGTCACTGACGTTAGTGATGATTTAATGGTACCCCTCTCTGAGCACTGAGTCTGACACATGTCTAACTTGTAGACCCCTGCATCTAAACTTCCTGAAGCTAAAACATAATTTCCGTCATAAACATGACATTTCTGAGCATTAAAAACTACTCTGTACCCTTTACTTACTAAGGTACTGACAGACAATAGATTGGCAGACAGCTTAGGTACATAATACACATTACTAATTATCCTAATACAGTCTTTGAGCTGAACCTTGACATTGCCACATCCTGCAGTCTCTAATTTTTCACCATTGGCTACTGTTACAATCATAGGCTTACTATGCACAAAATTAACTAGGGCATTTTTATTACCTGACTATTGCACCTGTCACTACGCGCCGAAGCCCAGGCCTGGTATGCCTGCTCTTTGAGCATATCGGCTTGCGCACAAGACGCGTTGTACCAGGGTTGAACCTCGCAGCCAAGTAATACGTCAGAGAATGGGATAAAATATTCCATTCCCTGGCGAATCACGTCAGCAATTGAGTTAGCGCAGTCGGAAGGGTTGTGCGAAAACAAGCAAGTCTGCCGCCATGGGTAAGAAGCAAAGAAATGCCGCATCTCGTCCCAGTCTGCTGATCCGTACTTCCAAACTCACCTCGTGCCTCTAGGGCTTAAATCAGGGGGAGAACAGGAAGACACGCATTTCACCAGACAGTGGTCTGACGATCCGAGCGGAGCCCAGACCGATACAGAGTGCCTGTTTGGATCTGTTGTCAGCAGAAGGTCTAAGCAGTTGGGTGTGTGGCTATCAACATCCGGAACGCGGGTAGCTTGACCAACCAGCTGGTGGAGATCTAGCGATATCGCAAACTTGCGCGCCTCTCTTCCAGCATGGTCAGTTTTTTGGAACGGGAATAACCAATCCTTATGGTGGGTATTAAAATCCCCCAGAAAGACAAGCTCCGCTGTCGGATACTTGTGTTGGGCCAATTCAGCTGCCTCTGTATGATGTTCAAAGAGTCTAGTTGTCTCCAGATCACCGCTGTGCGACCTGTAAACACCGACGTAAATAGTTTTAAGAGAGCCGGTGTCCACTAGTAGCCACAGAGTGGAAAAACCCGCAACCTCATAGCAGCGGAGACGTTGACCGCATATGTCATCGCGAACGTACACACAGACCCCAGCCTGCTTCTTAAACTTATGTTCAAGTGAGTAACCCGGGTAGTTGAGGTACGCCACGTCTAACGGGGTTGCTAACTTAGTCTCCGTCAAAAAGAACAAGTGCGGCTTCTCGGTCTCAAGGTGGTGATGGACCGGATTGATATTTGAGTGCAATCCACGGATGTTAGAGAATTGCACTTTTAGCGGGAGGAAGTGCCGCCGTTGTTTAAACTTATTCATTTTGTTTTTACGCTTCATGGGTTTAGAGAGATTTTTAAAGGAATTCTACAGAAGGCGAGGCGAGTCCGATTTATACAGCTCCCACAGGTAAAGTTCGACAATAAGGAAACTCACTTGGAGACAGCGGGGACGCCCGAACCACCCCGAAGATGCCCGCCGGGTCCTCCCTTCCAGTCGCCGACTGGCACGGCGGAACATTTCGGGATTTTTCGCGAGGTCTTATGTCTAATTGGGGCACTAAGGGGCACACATTAAAAGCTACTCGTGTATGTTTATTCTACAGGGGCACATGCAATGGTTTTAGAGATATACGATTCTGCAAAACTTTACTCCAGCAGGAAATGCACTATCTCGAAAACCTGAAGGGGGGTTTTATTTTTGGGGGCACATTGTGGCACTAACATAAGCTACAAGGCCATGCACAATGTTTATCACTCCAATCATTCGTTTAGAATTTTCCTGTTGGAAAAATGTTACCCCAGCAGGAATCGTTTTTTCCGTTTTTTTACAAAACGACAGGGGGCACACACATTTTTTATGTGGGGGCACATTTACAGCAGATAAGGCACTTATTAAACGTTCCACTCATATAACTCTAGGAGACGCTTTCCTGCTGAGGTAACGTAGGTACTCAAGCTAGCCAAACTAGCCTTACCAACTGGACCAGAACCAGTGGACTGCTGTCAACACATGTAACTACCTAGTCGTATCAGCTGCATATATTCCGTCAGGTGACAGACACTTTACATATTTTGTAGGTATCATCGTGTTTTGACTTTATCTTCAGCTAACTTTTTACGTCTGTCGAATGTTTCCGCAGGTGGCCACATGTCACGGAAAAATTGTAAAATCAATTCGATTCACTCCATGACGCTTTTCTGAAACTTCGATAACATTTTCGAAGAATTAGTGAGTCACATAGAAAAAAGAGCTATGTAATAAAATAAACATTTTGTAGACGAAACAGCGGAAAGCTTTAAGAATATATTAAGAGTATGTGGAAACCAAAGAAATAATCTTCTCTCGATACTAAACCAGAGTTTCCCTGCGATGATATTTAGGCCACCCTGTAACTCTTCAGTTGTTTACAAAAAGTAATATAAAGATTATCAACCTTATCGCAATAATAGTAAGATAATCGGAAAATATTAATCAGGCGAATAATATACTGAATGGGCGACTCTTATACCAAGGAGGTAAGTAACTATTTATCCGGTCATTGCGACAAGGCGAGAACATAGGAAGCAAGAGCGAGCGAAGCGAGCTCGGGACTTGGGCCACCCCGACTCGGACAGGGAAGGTTTGAAGAGGATGGCAGGGTCTACTGAGCGGGCGAAGCGCGTACGTCAAAACAAAACGAAATACAACCAATAAACCTTATCGCAATAACAATAAGATAATCGACAATAAAATTATCGTGTTATCGAACTACTTGTATCTTGCCGACTTCCATTAGCTGTGTAGTAACTCAGTGGTTCTTTGTCGTGCAAGGCCTATATCTCTTCCTAGCAGTGAAGAGTTTCAGGCAGACGAAGAAGATATTTCAGGTAAAAACCTGTGAACATTTTATTCTTACTTTACTTTAGCTTGAATAGGAAAAATAAAAGAAATCAAATGTCTTAAAACTCACTCCTTTCCCCAAGAAACTGCAGAACGCTATCTACGATTCTTACGCATTTAGTGTAAAAATACTCTGAACGAAGCCGAAAAGCATTGTTTTTCCCGTCCGGCATTGCGGTCTTTTTGTTTCGTTCAGGACCACACGATTGAAATAGTTTTATAATCGATACACACATAAAACAAATCATAAATTCTAATGCAGAACAGAACGACTCACAGTCGGGGCCCCTTGGGAAGATTTGATTGGTAAAATTTAAATGGGCCCCGACTGTGAGTCGTTCTGTTCTGCATTAGAATTTATGATTTGTTTTATGTGTGTATCGATTATAAAACTATTTCAATTGTGTAGTTATTTAGTATTACTTAACAGAATTCTAAACTACTGGGCTTGTTTCTTTCTTTTTAGTTTTTATTTACGTTAATTCTTTCACGTATTTTTTAAAATTAGTTTTTACGCAGTCGGGTTTTTTGTTTTTCTTTAAATTATTATTTTTTATTTTATACTTTTTAGTTACGATTCATTGACTTCGTTATAAGATGGTAAATTTCGCAATCTAGTCATTTCATTGAGGGAGTTAATATCGTGGGGATTATTAAGTAACTTGCGGTGGTCTAAACTACTGATGATTAGTCCCTCTAGAGACCTAACTCGGCTCAAAGCTACATATGCTTGACCTTTAGCAAAAATGCGTGAACTTAAGTCAACCACAGCTCGGTCCAAAGTAGTTCCTTGGAGCTTGTGTACAGTTACACCCCAGTACAATATCAATGGCAACATTCTTCGCTCTATTTTACCCTGTCCGCGAAGTGCATCGAATTCTGTCGTCGATGGTTCGATTCTGACTCCTACTCCAGGAACATTGTTTTTAATTGCTTTGTCGTCAAATTCTATATAAACAGCCTTTGGCAATTCTCCGGGTTCCAATTGGTCCCTCCGAAGAGCTGGCCACTCAATTGTCCTTATAACACCCATTGCTCCGTTAACAAGACCATGGGTAACATTCAAATTTCTTCGTAACATAACTTGTGATCCTAAACCGATTGTTAAATATTTAACGATTCCTCCAGTTTTGTTAGAATCATCAGAAACATATACATCTTTCGGTTTTTGACCATAATTATGTTGAATCGTAATAGTTTTGGTGACAGAAATGTAATGATGATAACAAAAAACTATAGGAATCCAAATTAAGTATTTTCAAATTTACGTACGTGTACTAAAGTCAGTTAACTATTAGAGCTAAAATCAGTTGTAAAGTATGAAAACTTAAATCCATAACAAAGAATTGAATTAGTAGACGCCGAGAATCTTAACACCGCGATTCAGAAACGTGCATCAAATGTACAACGCCATCTATCGAGCTTGGTGGTAAACTTTTTTTTCTCGGTGACTTGGCGATGAATAAAAGTTATTTTTTTACCAAAAATATTTGTTTTTCATGCTTTTTCACTGTTTTTTTGTTTGTATATTGTTAATACTTGAAATAAAAACTTAAATCAATAAGTAAGAATTAGCGAGAATGATTGCTTTGTTAAACAACTTTAAATCGTTATATATCCTAAACTATTATTTATAATGAAAAATGATAAAAGGAACCTAAAGATGATTTTAAAATACCTATTCAACGACACCCCACTTGACATAGTTCATCAACTTTTTTATTTTTTATTTTGACAATATGGCGTCTGGTTGTCGCTGTGGTGAATTTTGATTACTGTTATGTCTTTAGTGACACTCGCAAGGTTAAGACGAATCGATTGACGTAAGAATTATCAAAATCGGCCTACGCATTTGGTCTCTAGAACGCCACATAGAAAAACAAACATACATACATACATAGACTGATAAACACATTACCCTCCTTTGCGACGCGCAGTCGGGTAAAAAGCATGAAAAACAAATATTTTTGGTAAAAAAATAACTTTTATTCATCGCCAAGTCGCCGAGAAAACTTAGATAGTCGACGGGTAGAGGTAGACGATCTCAATGCAATCATTCGAGTTTTCCCAACTACTAAACAGGTCGATGAACATAATCAAAAGATGACAACTATATTGGCAAAAACTACTAGGTTGTATAAATTACATGCAGTTGATATATCAGTAGAATCGAAAACATATGGTCAAAAACCGAAAGATGTATATGTTTCTGATGATCCTAACGAAACTGGAGGAATCGTTAAATATATAACAATCGGTTTAGGATCACGAGTTATATTACGAAGAAACTTGAATGTTACCCATGGTCTTGTTAACGGAGCAATGGGTGTTATAAGGACAATTGAGTGGCCAGCTCTTCGGAGGGACCAATTGGAACACGGAGAATTGCCACAGGCTGTTTATATAGAATTTGACGACAAAGCAATTAAAATAAAAACAATGTTCCTGGAGTAGGAGTCAGAATCGAACCATCGACGACAGAATTCGATGCACTTCGCGGACAGGGTAAAATAGAGCGAAGAATGTTGCCATTGATATTGTGCTGGGGTGTAACTGTACACAAGCTCCAAGGAACTACTTTGGACCGAGCTGTGGTTGACTTAAGTTCACGCATTTTTGCTAAAGGTCAAGCATATGTAGCTTTGAGCCGAGTTAGGTCTCTAGAGGGACTAATCATCAGTAGTTTAGACCACCGCAAGTTACTAAATAATCCCCACGATATTAACTCCCTCAATGAAATGACTAGATTGCAAAATTTACCATCTTATAACGAAGTCAATGAATCGTAACTAAAAAGTATAAAATAAAAAATAATAATTTATAGAAAAACAAAAAACCCGACTGCGTAAAAACTAATTTTAAAAAATACGTGAAAAAATTGTCTTAAATAAAAACTAAAAAGAAAGAAACAAGCCCAGTAGTTTAGAATTCTGTTAAGTAATACTAAATAACTACACAATTGAAATAGTTTTATAATCGATACACACATAAAACAAATCATAAATTCTAATGCAGAACAGAACGACTCACAGTCGGGGCCCATTTAAATTTTACCAATCAAATCTTCCCAAGGGGCCCCGACTGTGAGTCGTTCTGTTCTGCATTAGAATTTATGATTTGTTTTATGTGTGTATCGATTATAAAACTATTTCAATTGTGTAGTTATTTAGTATTACTTAACAGAATTCTAAACTACTGGGCTTGTTTCTTTCTTTTTTTAATACTACTTTTACAGTAAGGTCCAAAATTTTGCTTGCAACATTAGAAACTTTAACGTTAACATTGGAACTAAGGAAATTTTTAATTCCCGGCACGAGGAAAACGCATGGAAAACACAAAGTCCCATCACCGTCAACAAGAATTTCAACAACACAATAACGATTTGTTCAGGTGTCGATCGAGACAATTATTATGCTAATTCTGGAACACAAATATCACTTACAGGTATTGATATTATAATGTTTTTACATGAAGAGTTCGTGCGTTAGTCGTAAAGCAGGGGTTACTATAGGCAGTGTTGTGGACATCGGTCTGTATCTGTTTAATTTTTTGATCACCATCATTCTTCCATACTTCTCCATTAGTCGTCAATTTAGTAGTCTAGTTTTTTTTTTGGATTCTGTAGTTTAGTTTCTCAGGCTTTAGCTACTCTTACTCTTATAGCCATAGCTACATTAATACTCGAAGCTTTCTTCACGACGTTTCCCTCAGCCGTCTGCATCACATTGTGAAAATCTGTGAATGGGGATCGGAATTTCACGAAAGGGGCGCCGACCACGGTGCACGGGTGCATCGACCACGGGTGTACTATGCCATATCGAATGCCAAATAACACTGGGGGCCTAAGCCACGGACCCACATTATCGATAGTTTCCTTAAACCATTAGCTGCAACGGTTATGGTAGTTCCCCTTACTGCTCCGCTGAAAGTTTGCACCCTTTATATATAAGTACCGTACTTTAGACGTTTTTTCCAGCTAATTTCCGAAACGGCTGGACCGATTTTGACGAGACTTACTATCAGATAGAGCAGCTGATGTTGAATGAAAGAATTAGGATTCTGTGCAAAAAAATGAAAATCCTTGATATTGTGGAAAAATTCAAATCGGGAAGTAATATTTTGTTCTCCAACATGCTTGGAAATTTGAGCATTATTTTGACAACCATCTTCGAGATACGTCGAAATTGCTGTACTGGCCAGACATGCGACCAGCGGTCGGCAAAAGTTGTATGTGTATCTATATATATATAAAATCAAGGACGTATTATAAAATATATAATATATATCTGTCGTGTTTATCGGCCAAATAAATTACATCATAAACTCATATCTGTCGTGTTATTTAAAAATGGAACGATCTTTTACTCTTAAACATGGCAACCAAGGAGGTAACCTATCAAAGGTTTTATTTAAATTTCGAATTGGCTTGCAAATAGAAAGCGGTTTATTGAAAAAAAAAAAACAAATGAACTCTTCAACGCGAGAGTTTTAATTTCCTCGCATTATTTGAGAAAAGTACTAACAAGCCTTGGCCACAACTAGGCATTGATGGACTTACGTATGTGTGCTTCGGCTTCGTCTCGGCCCACATTTACACGTTCGTCCATCAATGCCTGTGTTGCTGGCCGCTGCAGTAATGTCAATGATATTCTAATAAACAGATATGTTATACACCAACAAAACCACCGAAAAAAGTGTGCCGCGGGGCAGAGCCAGCTCACATACACGCAGTGACGCAGAATAAAGGAAAAACAGGCCAATTGGCTCATTTTCGTGTCTTCACGATTGCGCGCTTATAACATATCTGTTTAATAGAATATCATTGAGTAATGTACTATAATTTCACACATACAACGTCGAGAACGACTGAACTGAACTCCTAGCATTGAATGACTTACTAGGCAATGGCCTTCCTCCATTCATTCCACTTCTCTCGATGGTGTCGTTCTTCTCGCCAATTCACAAGGAAGCCATCCAAAGAGGATGATTAGTTTCTTCGCGTTGTGCAAAGCTACCATTGAATTCTATAATTCTGATATTTCTATTACTTTTCTTTCAGATATGAATTTCAGATTGATTTTGTTACTTTGGTTGCTGAACTACTCGTCAGCTCAAGATACCAATTGTGATTTTTATCAAAGTGTAAGTACCCTGAGCTTATCTATCTATGTATATATCTATACTACGTATTAATATAGTATAAATAAATAAAATTTGTTTGTAAGTTTGTATCTAAAGGAATCTCCGGTACTAATGAATCAAATAAAAAAATTCACTGACAGAAAGCTACATTATTCGTGGCTGCTATAGGCTATAATCTATAATAGTACATTTTAATACAAGTGGAGAAAGTTTGTTATTGTATTCGAGGCGGTATTAACACCCGAGTCGATTAATTAATTAATTTATTATATTATAATTTATTTATATATTTATTTATTATATTATAATACTTAATTTATTATATTATATTACTTATTTTTCATATTAGGCTGTTTAACGGCTTCATACCTTTGCCTCTCCTTCAACCTGGCGAAAGGAAAGCGCGAAAAAAAAGAAAATTAAAATCATAGTTTCTTAGTTCGTGACAAAAAAAAAAAATTAGTTATTTTATTTTATTTCTTCAAAAGTGTATTGAAAAACATCGTTTGATACACGTGGACATTTGTTATTGCAGTTCTCGGCTCAAAAATACCCTCGCCTACGGCTCGGGGTTATAATTCCGCCTCGAATGCAATAACAAACTTTCTCCACTTGTATCAAAATGTAGGTACTATTTTTTTTTATATTTTCGAAATCAGAACACAGATAAATGTTAATTTGTTTTAAAAAGTAAATAGCAGTTTTAAATAATTATGTTTATCTATGATATTCTATTTGTCGGAGTTTGTCAGGAATTTATTTCGCTAAGTTCGAGCTTATGTGGGCAGAACACGGGTTTCGTGCTATGAAAACACATTGGATGCGAAACACTATTTTATTTCGCATTGCTCGGTTCGGGTAGGTTGTTTCCATGGAGAAGAACCGGCAAGAAACTCCATGGTTACTCTTTTCAAACAGATACACTGAGTCTAACAAATAACTTGACATTACACTTTCACACATTAACACCAGGCACAATGAATCGGGTACAGTTCCATGGTTACTCTTTTCAAACAGATACACTGAGTCTAACAAATAACTTGACATTACACTTTCACACATTAACACCAGGCACAATGAATCGGGTACAGTTTCAAGACGTCTTAACTCCGCTGCGATCAGACCCAGCCTGTCTGCCTTGCCGCGAGGTCTTAACATCAGGACTCTGTAAAAGCCGCCATGGTAGGGAGTAGGTCGCGTGATGTCACCATTGGCGCGCTTTCGATTCATTCGCCCGTCCGTACTCATGACCGGATGCGACATATTTATAAACACTCAAAAAAATAGTTAAGCCGTAAAGAGGCAATTTAAAAAAAAACATTCACCTCCGACATAGGCATTGAACCGATTTGAACTATGTCTACGTATAGTTATGTGGAATTTTACTTTCCCGCACACGTGCGGGAAAATGGAAAAAAACGTGTGAAATACATTGCATATTGAACCTAATCGTAGTGCGACACTGTGTGGTAAGCCACAATTATTATTTTAAGTTAAAATACAGAATGCGAAAAATATTAGTTGTGTGGGCAGCCACCAACAGGCCCATGATCGTGCCTTACGTTCTTAGTCTCGGGTTCGAATCCCGGTAGGCGCAAATGTTTGTGTGATGAGCATGGACATTTGTTTCCGAGTTATGGATGTTTATATTTACAACAAGTAAGTATTTACAAATAAAAAAAGTATCTATGTATTATAACGACTACTTAACTGGTGTCCACGACACAAGCCTCGTTGCTTAGTGTGGCACTAGATGGCAGTGTGTGTAATTTATTGAAGTGAAAACTTCTTTAGGCGCGTTGAGCACTTTTTGGGTGAAGGAAAAACATTGAACGCATCGCTTCGTAGCCGTTCGTAGCACTCGTAGCATCCGCT